>UELW01000666.1:7007782-8432512 GCA_900490495.1 Danionella dracula
TGAATTAGAGGCATTTTACATTAATTAGGTCTAGATTCATTCGGAAACTTGGCTTTGAAACAGGCCTAGATTTTCATTTTCATCGTTGTAATTGCATAACCATCATCACTTTTTTAGGAAACTAAAATCTTCTGCCGCACATGACAATACTATACCAGAGACACATATGTAGTTGAAGTTTGGTCGGTCTTGGCTTCTCACTGTGTGAATTAATCCGTGAGACAAAATGGACCCATCATAACAAAACACTGCAGCAATTGTGTGCCTTTGTGTGCTCTCTCCCTCTCCCTCTCTCTGTCTCTCTATCTATATATTAGGGATGCACCTATACCATTTTTTTTTAAACAAGTACAAATAAGAGTACTTGCATTTCAGTACATTGCTGATACAGATACCGAAACCTATACTTAATAAAAACATGATTTAAATTTACAGGTAACAGCTTTAGTCATATAATCATAACAAGAGACTAGTTTTGAACGAAAAAGCATTTTCAACCAAAAGCATATTGTATGCAACATATTACAGAAAAATCATTATAAAAAAAATAAGGGCTTAAATCTTAATTCATATAAATTATTTCTGGCTGGTGTTCGAGCCATGGAATTTTTGTGCATGTATTATGCCTCGTTGTGGTGTGAAACTTTGGGAGATTTGGCTAATTAGCAACACGGGGCAACCACTGCTTGTCCAAAACTTCTTGGTGAAACTAAGCGCAGGGAGGTTTGCTGCAGGCTCTGGATAACTATGCTTTTTCACGGAGTCGCATAGTTTGGGATGTCATATCTGGGCTCCAGAACATTTTAGTCTTCTACCCCGCTCAGAACTGCCGCAATGTGGGGTTGTGGCACTCAGAGAATATGGGGATGGGCACTCGGCGCCTGTAGTTAATTCCTTACACGCCACTCAAATGTAGACATTTCTCAGACGGTGATATCGGTCCCTGGTTTTGGGGGTCATTGAGTCACTTTAGAAAATGTGGTACCGAGGCCATCAATTTTGAGGCGCATCCCTAATATATATATATATATATATATATATATATATATATATATATATATATATATATATATATATATATATATATATATATATATATATATATCTATATATATATATATATATATATATATATATATAAATATATATTCATTCATTCATTCATCTTTATGTCGGCTTTCTTCCCTTTCGGGGTCGCCACAGCGGAATGAACCGCCAACTCTCTGGCATATGTTATATGCAGCGGATGCCCTTCCAGCCGCAACCCATCGCTGGGAAACATTCATACACACTCACTCATTCACACTTTAACCGGAGCACCCGGAGAAAACCCACGCGATCACGGGGAGAACATGCAAACTCCACACAAAAATGCCACCTGCCCCAGCCGAGCCTAAACGACGAGACGACTGTGCTACCCACTGCGCCACCGTAAATATATAAACAGAATAATGTCTTTCACACGTCAAAGCAAGACTAAATAAAAATGTGGAATTTTGAAATGTTGCCCATTCTGATATAAGAATTGGATCGAACCATTTGCTGGCAAGATATGATCTCTGTGATCCATATGCTAGATAGCCCTGCTCTTAACCATGATATGAGTGTTTGTGTGTTGTTTTCTCAGTGCAAATTAGCAGTCATTATCTAAATGCATTTTTCTTTCCAATAAATATGTCACCTGGATATGTAAAACGCTAAAGAAGCAGACCAAGTGCATGAGACTCTTTTCTGATCTGGCATGCCACTTAAGCTCAGTACCAGCTGCTCTCATAATGTAGATGATTGCAGTAGAGTTCTTGTCTGGAAAACTTATAAGAGCGAATAAGAGACTAATTTCAGGGTTTTAAGTCATTGTGTCTTAGGGTTTTTGCCAAAGTGATATAATTGTTCTTCGCCTGCAAGATGGTAACATATGCAATGCTAACATATGCAATGGAAACACCACATACCTGAATATTTGGCTATCAATTAATTAAACTGAAATATTAACAAGGTATTGATTGCAAATTAAATCTAAAGACTGTTTGAAACACACTTGAACATATGCTATGCTAAACCTTCTTGTCTATTTGTTGTATTCATGTTCTCAGGTTGAGACGTGTCAATGTTAGCCCATGTATTATTTCAGTTGTGTGTCATTTGTATGTGTTCATGTCGGGTTTTAGTTGCATTTCTGTATTCCACAGTCCAATCCTGGTTTAGTTTATTTATATCATCATGCTTTTCCTTTATCGATTCATTACCTACATCCCAATCAGTGCACTATCCACACTTTTATTGGTGTAAAATAAAAATGAGTATACCCCAAACTGGAGTATATATATAAGTATCCGTGCGGTGCCCGGATGTGTACTTAACCAGTTACATTTTGAAATGCAGATCGATGGATGTTCAATCGGCTTATATTACCCACAATTCACTGGGCCTGAGCAGAAGTTTACTCTGGGACACAAACTAGACAGCCCTCCCTGTAATATGACTCATTTTTACAGAAGAAGCACAGAAATAAATAATAGCAATATAGAGAGTGTTATATATACTGTTAGAATATTCTTAATGAAGAAATGGGAAAGAAAGTATGCACTATAAGTATTCAGACTGTTTTCCACGTCTGCTTGTTTCTACACCACATGTTGCCAATCACTTTATCTTATCAATCAATCACAGCGCATCACACTTTGTATTTAGATTAATTTGAGCTTTTCCTCTTGGTCCTTCAACTGTTTGACTTCCATCCTGTTTCCCTGTGTGATACTCCTGGTTGTCTCATTCCCTTGTTCCTTGGTGTTGGTTCTAAATTAAAATAAATGTAATTGTCTACGAGTGCTGCTAACAATATGGAGCAAAAAAGAAAACACTCCCACTTCAAATAATTAAAAATGTATCAAGTAATTTTAAGCACTTATTTATTAGCTTGAATTGAATAAAAGTAATTATATGTTAAACCTCTAAATATTTAGTCAGATTGCCTTCTTTAAAAAGAGTCCTTCCTGAACAAAAAATAGATCTGCATGCTTACGAAGACAGGAGAGTACATTTAGTTGTTTGTCTTTCAGTTGATGCTTCAGGGAGGCACAGAGTATCTCAAGTAGAAAACCTTCAGACAAGGTTCAGCTGTCATCGTGACACTCCTGAGCTAAGCTCATTGACAAAAAAAGACCGACACATAACAGAGACAAAGAGACAGAAGACAGGTTCGTGAAAGACAAAAGCAGAAACCTGAAACAGCCTCCCATGGACTCAGGTAATAGGCTGTCTCTCCAAATGACCATCAGAGTTAACTTCACATAGCAGTGATTAAAGGTGATGGTTTGGCAAAAGCTAAAATGGAAAGATGAAGATCTTTTTCAGATTGAAATGCCACCCGCAAAAGGACTTATGCTAATTCTCATGTGCTGTATGTTTTGTAAGTGCTATTTAAAACAACTCCATGCTGTGCTTTGTGATGTTGTGTTGAAAGAGAACAACTTGAGCCGAAACAAAGCAAAAAAATAAAGAAATAAAAAACAAAATCAAGTCCCAAAGGAACTGCTGTTTTGTCACAGCTCAGGAAGGGCTTCTCTTTAAATGATCTGTATTTTCCTATATGTGCTTTTCCACAATCCCCCTGTAGGTTTATTATGCCATTAGTTATTGTGACTTTTTAAAGAAAGTGTATATTGAAGTATATACTTCAGTTTTAGATAACTCATTTTAGCTACATATGATTACTGTTTTGGATAGCACATGTGCTGTAAGGGACCAATGCTGGTTAACATGAACATCTCTGATAAGAATGATTGTAAATAGTTCTTACAATGACTGTTTTGAATTTATAAAATATATACAAATTATAACTTGTTTTTAGATGCAAAATTAGTTTGTGTAGCTTTATTCACGTTAGATTGTAAACATGCTTTGATAAGTGAAGGAAACATCACAATCGTGTGTATCATGTCATCCAATCATGTCATCAAGCTAATTTACATTTAATAATGATTTTCATTCATGAAGTTATGAGTGAAACCCTTATGAAACTTATGATAGATCTTAATTACTCATGCCCTAATAATGCAAAAACAAATGCTTAATCAATGCATTAATTCAGAGTAATGCATGAACCATTACCACAAAGTGTTACCCAAAATATAGTCATCCAAAAATCGATGGTCAAATTTGATTTTATCTGAATGTGAAATTACAAAGAAAGAAATAACACTAAATATTTGTAAACATTAGACTTGCTTAAAGGTGTCATATATTTCCATTTTATATAATAAATATTTGACTTTTCTATAAAATCACTGAATCCTTAATAACCTTCAAAAGCTGTATTTATCATAAACAATGTATTTGAATCACATCGTATTGTTCAACTGCACAAATGCTTGACCCACTTATGTAAAAATAAAAAACCGTGTGAAGAGCTCACAACTTCGTCATCTTTCCCAAAGTTTTGCTTGTTTACACACAAAAATCTATCAATTTCGGGTAATTATATTAATTTATTCCCTTCAGACATCAAGTCCATTTTGGATTGAGCTGCATTAGTGTTTTGTCTGATTGGTCAATGGTGAGTCGCTATAATAATAGG
The DNA here is from genome assembly GCA_900490495.1 of Danionella dracula. Lineage (NCBI taxonomy): Eukaryota > Metazoa > Chordata > Actinopteri > Cypriniformes > Danionidae > Danionella > Danionella dracula. The sequence continues at coordinate 7,012,359 of UELW01000666.1, forward strand.
AGGTAATATGGCAATCCAGCCATTTTGAGATCCCAAACAGACTAACTAACAGAAATAAGTCGATAATGGAAATGAATTTAAAGAACGATATGATGGAAGGCATATACTCCTCAAATTAATAATTTCCTATAACTAGATTGGGGAGAAACAAGACAGATACTTGACACTCCTAAACTGCTGGTACGGATCATAAACTGGCTCAAAGGCTGGTCACACTATCTTTTGAGAGCTCCTATGGCAATAACATGACCGTGTGGCAGCGTCTACCAGGCACCATGTTTTAAAAAATATCAAGCTCTAAACATAAATAATACAAACGACAACAGGGTTAACTCTAATGTACTGCACATCAACTCTGAAGTTCTAAAAAATAGAATCTTTCTTAAAAACAAGATTTCAGTAAGCTCGTTCTCTCATCTCTTCAAACCATTAGTTTTTAGTTGCGTCACTTGATGTAGTATCACAGGTCAAAGTTGAATTCAGTTCAGGTTTGACCAGAGCGGAATCCAAAATTGCATGAATAGACTTGAACTTGTGGTTTCTAACCATCAAATGCGATCCCATTCAAGTCATCCATCCATCCATCTTCATGTCGGCTTTATTCCCTTTCGGGGTCGCCACAGCGGAATGAACCGCCAACTCACTGGCATATGTTTTACGCAGCGGATGCCCTTCCCTGCCGCAACCCATCGCTGGGAAACCATTCAAGTCAATTGAATTGTTTTCATAGTGTGACCACTGCATTACATATCAGCAAATCACAAACCTTCTCTCAAATAGGACAAAAAAAACTCACTCCACATCCTCCCTTTCTCCGCTTCTTATCAAGGAATGATTTGGTCTTTAACTCAAAGCCTCACAGCTCACCTGAGTTTACATTAGCCAAAGTTTAGCATTGCCAAAACTGCTTATGTGATAATATGTGTAAATTGACCTCTTTTTATTTTCTACATGTTCTCATAATTGAAATGACAAAATGTATTTTAATATTTTACAACTAACTTTAGTTGACTTTCAACTAAAGTGGAATTATGTTGCATGCACTCATCCATATTAGTGATCTAGGGAAAGTAATGTTAGAAGACACATGACACCTTCCATCAAATCTTCACCTGCACACATGTCCGCCAAAGATTGCTTAATGTGACAGTGAAGTTCCCAGTTTGATAAAATGAGACAGACAGGCTAAATATAATCCAGTGATTCATGTTCCTTAAGAGAAAAATAGCATGTATGATTCCCAGTAGAATTCAAGTGAAAACTCAGAAAAGATAGCTTCTGAAGAAAACTTAAACAAGGAGATTTGGTGACAGACAGATTTTTTGTGTAGTAGCAAACGCATTCCTTACGGAAATATGTGACTCTATTTTAAGGTCATCACTCGAACCGTAAATAAATGCATTGTTTAATATAATTATAACTAAATACATGCTTACATAAAATAATAATTTTATGTAATCAATATGTTTCTACACAGAAGGAGTAAATACAAATCTACAAATAAATCAAAATAAAAATGATTGAAATAAAATAAAATAAAATACAATTGAGAATTCTATTAGTGAATACAATTGTGTGCTTTGTAATCTCGTCTGTAACATTAATTAACAATAAAGAAACCTTTATTTGAACATCCTATAAAAATAGTGTTTGCTAATTCTAACCGATGTGCTAAGTACTAGAGTTAGATTTTTATTTTAGTTGAATGTATTTTAGAGGCGTAAACATTTTTAGCAAAGAAAATTGATACTGTTATTTACGCCAGTAATGTGTTGGTTACAAGGAAATTGGCTCTATGAGCTGGGTCTTTGAAGTGACAAAAACCCTCTAACTAATGTGGGAGCTGGTTCTCTCATGTAAATCAGGGCACTTAATTCTTTCTCTCTAAAGTATAAAAATTGGACTAACAAGGTGGGGAATACAAGCCCAATATCAGTTGAACTTGCAGTTATATAAACAGACTTTAACATGACAATATGGTGTCAGATGCCACAAACGTTCTGCACGAGAAGATTACAATTAGAATCATTAGAATCGTATTCAGAATTAAAGCTACAAAAAGAATATCCAACATGGAACAGTACAGAAACAGAACCAACAGGGACATTTTTTTATGGTTTCAAAAAAAAAACAAAACACCAGGGATTGCTTCAAGGTTACTTTTAGATTCTCAATAAAATATATGTTAGGAAATTCTAGGGGAATGTTTGTGTTTACTGTGTTCTCAATTTAAAAGTCTTAAAATGACAATCTAATCATATTGAATTCAATAATAGCTCAAATAAATCTAGATTGCACTCCAATCATGAAAAGACAGTTTGAGGATAAAATCTGTGACATTAAGAGATACGTCATTCTGCAGCTATTAACACAACACAATTGAACCCCATCAAAGATAAGCTTCACCACAATGAGATGTTTTAACATGAACGAAAACCAGAGAAGGCCAATTTGAAGCTCCACGTTTCTTTTAATGAGGAATTGTGCATGACAAGTGGACACAAGACAACAACGTGTTCTCCTTTTCATGTTGTTGCAGTAGTAACTATCATCAAGATCACTAAAAGTTTAAATTGCTCTGAATAGGTTAGAGATGGCAGGTGGATGTTAGGAAGTGATGCTGTATAATTAAATTTGTTATTTGTTTTTAGGTGACGACTATTATGAGCCATCTCCCTATGAACCCATGATGCCGCAACGCCATTCAGATGCATTCCGTCTAGCATCAATCATCTCAGGTAAACACTGACATATGTTTATTTAAAAAATGGGTTTAATTATGCATTATCATTTAACCTATCCATTGCTTTTTATTCTTAACTCTTAACTGATAATAACCAGAGTATTCCTCTTCAGTGGAGACTAATTAAAAGTTTCTTCTTCCAAAAGTTTACTGCTTTTCTTTTGCAAACATTATATAATGATGAATGGAGATAAAGCAGCTCAGTTCTATAGGGAATGAGAATCAACAGCCTGTGGTTATTTCAAGGAAATAAAAACCATTCTGAGCATTTGTCAACTTGACATGAGTTAAGTTTAATGTTTATTTCACTGACAGCGGTGGTTACAGACAGTAGAGAACAGACATATTGCCATCTATCCATTATCAGAGTCACACAGAGCCATGAAAGAGCCACTACAATAACTAATTTTATTCTGTTCTTGGTCAGAAAGCCATTGAATTAAAAATTTCAAGAGCAAAACAAAATACAGAGGACTCAACAGGGATTTCAGAACCATCTTTTTTTTTCAATTTGCTGCAAAATACCAATCTTAAGTGTTGAAAGGCCTGCTGAGAGTCTTGGAGTTTGCATAATTTATTTCCTTCATTATACAAAAACAAAACATTGCAGCTGGGAAATGTGGACACACAAACCGCCTCCATTAGTTTATGCTGTAGACACTAAGTGATTATTCGGGAAAAGAAGTAAATTTGAGAAGTAAGAGGTAATTAGGATTTAATGTGTTTGTTGCTGAAGATTTTTTGTGTTTGTCAGATCTTATTTTAAAGTGACATAATCAGTACATTAGAAACACATAAATGAAAATTTCACTAAAAGGTGAGTTTTAAATAATAATGATAATATTAAATAATATTATTTTAACAGTTTTTTTTCTCCAACTCGTTTTAAGCCCTATATCTAACAGCTGTGATCTTTATCCGTTTCCACACTAAACAAGGCCTGGGATACGTCTCATTAGATCTCGCTCACACACACAGATTGAAATGGCAGCTTTCTGATCTGCTGTGACAGGCAGAGTCTTTATTTTAGAGTGGCTGTATCTGCTCATTTACTACTGACAGTGCGAGGAGCAAGTGGACCGCAGCAACAGCTCTGACATATTGAGGGTAAATCAGGCAGACCCGCTCATCCCGAATATACTCCCTGGCGGGAATCTCACCCAATCTGGAAGTGGAACAACCCTGCCATATTTAGGATCAGGAAACATTAATTGTGCTCCCATTGTGCTCTGGCTGCTGTTATCCCCAGTGCTAGATTCATATATCACTGGAAGCACCATTATGCTTCTTCACGGTTAGTAAGTAAGTGGATAGTACTAACAGAGTCAAAACTTTAAAACACACACAGGGGGATTCACTGGGTAATTTCTCAAGGATAAGAGTACATTCATTTGTTGATTTAATCAAGTTATGAGTTGAATTTTGTGATTAACAGTCACAGTTCAAAGAGTATAAAAAGGCAACATTAGTTATACTATCACACCTACAATAAGCAGATAGGTCAGAAACCAAGAAACTGTTATAGTCTATATCTCAGTCTATAGTCTATATTGACTATATCTCAGCCCAAGTACAATAAAACATTGTACTAAACAGTCAAGCATTTGGAAAGAACAAGGTTGTATTAAACACACGGTTTAGATTTAGTTTAGTTTGTTATTTAAACAAAAAAATGTTGCAGAGCTTTTTGACATTGCTTTTGAAACTGTGTGTACTGAAAAATAGCCACATACTTCCTTTTTTCTTTTTGAGAAAAATTCATCAAATCTTGTGACCATTGCAAAAAAAATAATAAAAAATTTTATTTAGCAAATCTGAAAGTACATATGGAGAAAATTATAAAAGCTTTAATGGAAAGTGGCAATACCAACCCACCATTCTGCTCATGTAAATTGATACAGCCAGAGAAGAGATCACACTATTTGAACTACCACAGCTTGGACACTCATTTATTGCGATTACTATTTAAGTGCTGCATTTTGCTGTTATGAAGGTCTAGTCTTAAGCCTATGACAAATATTGTGATCACAAAATGGTAGACTATTGAAGACACAGTTCATTTCAATGTAGTGTTGATTTTCTCCATACACAATTTATTTAATTTCAGCAGTAGAACTGAATGGGAATATTTTCCAAACTACATTTAGTCTGGGGTGAAATTAAGTGAGAGTGAATATTTGAAACAGCATGTTGTTCCAATGATGGCACTGAGCTCTTCACACCTGCCAGTGAAAACTAATTTGTAGACTAGACAATGCTCTCTGAGTTTATGACTGTCCTCAACAATGATGGGTATGGGTCAAAGACGAGAGACCCGCTCCTCTTATTCTCGTTTAAATGATGAATGTGGGTACTGTAGAATACATATTTTTAATTAAATATTTTGCTTAGTTTTCATCTTAGTTATAACACAGGTTTATCAGTGGAACAGAGCAAATAAGAATGGCGGTCCTTTTATGGGTACACCTGGTGTTAGTTTTCAATGTAGCTACACTTGAAAAGTGCTTACCAGAGAAAAACTAGAGCCAGTGGGGTACAGGAAAAGGGTAAGTGCTTACCAGAGAGGAGACAGATCCAGGGGGGTACAGGAAACGGTAAGTGCTTTCCTGAAAGAAGCCAGAACCCGCTTGAACCAACAGTGTACAAGAACATGTAATTGGATAGCAGAGATGAGTCAGACCTAGCAGGTACAAAAACAGGTAGTTGGATAGACAGAAAAAGCAGGTACAGAAACAGGTAGGTGCCTGCCAGAGATAAGCTAGAACAAGCAGGGTACAGGAACAGGTAATTACATACCAGAGATGAGCTAGAACCAGCAGGGTACAGGAACAGGTAATTACATACCAGAGATGAGCTAGAACCAGCAGGGTACAGGAACAGGTAAGTGCATACTAGAGATGACCTAGAATCAGGGGGTACAGGAACAGGTAAGTGCATATCAGATATGACACAGAACCAGTGGTCAGAGATGAGGTAGAAGAACCAGCAGGGTACAGGAACAGGTAATTGTATACCAGAGATGAGACATAACCAGAGGGTACAGGAAAAGGTAAGTGCCTACCATAGGTGAGCTAGAATCACTAGGTACAGAAACAGATAAGTGCCTACCAGCTATTAGCTAGAACCAGAGGGTACGGTAACAGACAAATGCTTACCAGAGACTAGACAGAACCAGTGGTCAGAGATGAGCTAGAACCAGCAGGGTACAGGAAAAGGTAAGTGCCTATCAGAGATGAGCTAGAACCAGCAAGGTACAAGAACAGGTGAGTGTCTACTAGAGATTAGACATAACCAGCAGGATACAAGAACAGGTAAGGGCTTACCAGAGATGAGTTAGAACGAGGGGCGCAGTGGGTAGCATGGTTGTCTCACAGCAAGAAGGTCCCTGATTCAAACCTTGGCAGGGTCAGTTGGCATTTCTGTGTGGAGTTTGCATGTTCTCCCTGTGATCGCGTGGGTTTACTCCGGGTGCTCTGGTTTCCCCCACAAATACAAAGACATGATGGACAAGTGAATTGGATAAACTATATTGTCCATACTGTAGTAATGTGAATGAGTTTGTGTGGATGGGTTGCGGCTGGAAGGGCAACCACTAAGGCGACCCCGAAAGGGACATAGCCAACAAAACATGAATGGATGTCTTTCTTTTTTTATATATAAAAGCCAATACAAAATCAGGACTTTTGTTTTGTTTGTGCAGGGGTTGTTCATAATCTAATCCTATCTCAGCTTGGCCAGTGGGTCTTTTTTTGTAGAAATCTGCCAGTCACATTTTACTAAAGACAAGTTGGAACCTCATACAGTTTTTCAGCATATCACAACTTTCACAAATCACTCAGTGAAGAACTACATTCTCAATACTTTTAACTCACTAGTGAAAATCACAAAGTCTCAAGACATTTCCATGAGTAATCCATTTATTACATTGAATTTAGACACACAAAAAAACTTTTGTAAGAATGTAATAAAAATGTCATGGCTGAAACAAATCATTTATTGGTTTGTCATTTAAATAAAGTTACCTGGATTTCATCCAAAACAACTTTGTTTAATTTTCTTAAAAATGTTCTTAATTTTCTTAGCTTTCAGTCCCACACAACCTAAAAAAAGCCTGGAATACTGTATACATTGAGAAATGCAAATTTACAAAATATTTTTACAACACTACAAGCATCCAGAAGAATAACTGGAAACATTTTATAAGTGTGTAAAATATAACCTTGGACTACCAAAACCTCTTTCCATTTTCTCAGGCAATTTGTTTTTTTTTTTATCAAAGGGAAAAAAACTGTTAAACATTGCCAACACATTGCTATATTCTCTCTTGTGCAACCTTCTGCATATATTGTATCTTTTCTCTTTCCACTATCTAGATTAACTCCAAAAGAACATTTGAAATTCATACTTCATAGTTGCCTTTGTGGCCCTTCAAGGGAGAACTGTAATGAGACTCTGTTTACAATGTGTCTTTCCTTTCAGTGGGGAATGAGATATGGTCTATTTTGCACAAACAAGTCTAGGTTGGAGCAACTGATTATTAGAAATAAAAATAGAAATTCTGTGATGATAGATTTTAAACTTTTGTGGTTTCTCATAGAATCAAATGACTCGCAGTGTGAGGCATCTTCACATTTTACCCTGTGTTTTGAAATAAAATCTATGTAAATGGCAAAGCGCTTTGACAGCAGATACTAATTGTTCCACCACAGATGAATCCATCTGAACAAACAAAAGCCTCATGCTTTTCAGGACAGTAAATCATGTTTATTGTAGAAATAAGTCTTACAAATCCACAGTATTTTTAGTTTCTGTTTTGTTTGTGCAGTCTGTTTCTTCTCAGGATATGCCGTTTCATTCAATGTTTAAATCAAAAATTCACTATTCGACTGTTCGACTGACTCAAAAATTCACTATTCGACTGTGTTAAGTTTATACATTTTGATAACTTTAGTTAAAAAGTTAGCAAGATTGTGGCACAAGGTGACATCAGTTATGTGAAATGACTGAATTAGTGATTTTAAATTGGTAGCAAGCTTTCTGGAGTCAAAATTATTCAAATCAATCATTACCTCTTTGAAGTAAACCAATGTATCAACTCTCGATAGTGTCATTCTCTACCATGATTCATCTGAATAGGATCAGATGACTCAACAACTTTATAATTTTTGATAACTTTGAATGGGTTATCAAAATTAAACAAAGTTAATATTTATATGAGAAAAGACCCAATAAGTGATTTTAAATAATAGAAAACATTTTATTTAGTTTAGGCTAAAAGGCCAAACATTACTTAACTATGACATGAAAGTGAACTTTGACACTCATTCCAAAGGATAAATGCATTATGAGAAACATTAAAAGAGGTTATTGGTTATTTTCTGATCTCAAAATAAGTAAAGACTCAGGAGGCATATTTTTCAAATCTGCATTGACAAGTTCATTGATAGAATTTAGTGTGGGGACTTTTCAAGCGTGTGTTGAGTATTATCAGTTCAATTATCAGTTTCTGATGGATTTGAAAGAAGTTGGTTAATCTCAGGAAGCTTTGTGAGGAAGGGTAGTGTCTGGGTTTTTGTTTTTGAGAAGTGAGATTTGCTGAGCGGTCTAATGAAAAAACAAAACAAACAACAATAGGTAATTTATAATGACTTGAAAGAAGTTTCTAGGCTCTGGGTCTAGTACAGAGTCAATTTCTAACTCCAACCAGCTGATTTTATGTTTATGTGTGCATAATCTAGATATTTTTATTCTTTTCTCGTAACTCACTCTTAGGACTCACTAGCTCCCACACAAGCATCAATATTGTTTAAGTAGCATACTACATCAAAGTTATATTTAGTTAACATTCTTAGTTTATTTTCACATTTAATTAAATTAATTTCAAGTTATTGCTACGTCAATGACTAATAAAGCTATCTATAAAAGAAAAAAAGACTTTCAGCTCAAATGTGTAACAAAACAAAGCAAATAGGGTGTAGTTTGAGATGAGAAAATGTGTGCTCCCCTGGCAGTTTCAGTTTGGACTTTGAAATGACTAATTGCCTTTGGTTGGAGGACCTTAGTATTCTAGATGGTTGGTGTTCAGTGAAAAGGTCAGAAAAGTATGGTAGAGCCAAGTCATTCAAAGATTTATAGACATAGCATTACAACTTTAATATCCACTCTGCAATGTACCAGAAGCCAGTGAAGGAAGCCAGTGACAACCAGGACCAAACAAACCCCATTTAATTATTCAGGAACATATTGTACAAATGTCTATACAAGCTTTTGGTAAAAGTCTGGGCTGAAAGAAGATCTTTTATCTGTCTGCTGTGTGTGAAGTTTTACCATACTACAACAATTTAAACCAAGTTTCATTGCTAAGCTTCAGACAATAAGCAATAACTCTCCATCATTTTCTTTTAAATCTAAATGGTTTAAAAGGTCATTTACATAGCAATAGCATATCTTTGGCAATGGAGTTTCTACAAATAGGACTCTCAGGGGTATCATAACCAAATCCTGGAGTGACGTTACCCTTCACAATCTACATGCTGCCCATTGGCAAAATTATTAGAAGACATGGGGTTAGATTTCATTGCTATGCAGACGACACCCAGCTTTATATATCAGCAAAACCTAACAACCCTTTAAAGCTAAATAAGATCTCAGAATGTGTCGCTGATATCAATGATTGGATGAATGAAAATGTCCTAATTCAAAATCCTGATAAAACAGAAATATTACTTGTTGGCTCTAAATAAGAATTACGGAATCTCTCAGTTTTAAATATGGAGCTGGGGGGACACACTGTTAATATTATGTTAAGACTAAACTTAACAGATGATATCCTAAGCATTATCTGATGTTGCAAACTAGGTTTCGGCTCACGATTCTGAATTCCTTGTTAAGCGCTTCCAAAAACATGAATGGATCGTTGTGAATGAGAGCTTAAACTCAGTTGCTGTGACATTATTAGAAGGGAAGCAATCAGCTTTTTCTACAATGAACATTGTCAAATCCAAGTAACGATCTAGGGTCACCAATGGACACCATTTCAACCAAGATTTAACATGCTCAATTTATTTAACATGCTCCTGGGTTCTTTCTTTGTCTGACAAAAAGAAAAATAAATAAATTGCTGGTCAAAGTTATGTTGCTGTTTTTCATTTAAAAATACATTTTTATATTCTTTTTTTTTTGGCTCTTTTCAATTTTTTATTATTTATTTTCTCAAAATGTTACTTGTTTTGTATTATCATTGTATTACTCAATTTATGTTTCCATAAAAAAATAAAGGAAAAAGAATATGCTATAAAATAAGCTAGATTGTCTGTACCTTTTATTCGAGGAAATTTTAATAACTGGACCTTGGTGACTTAATGAAATATCCTTGGTATGTGTAATGCCAAACAATATATAAAATTGCCAGCTAAGTTTTGGTAAAATGCCCTCTGGTGGTCAAGTATATGGAAAATTGCCAATATGGCTATCTCGTCAGCAAGGCGTGATCTTAGCGATTCAAATCAAGTGACCAACAGATGCTGCACAATGTTGCTCTGTAAATTGGTCCTCTTACCTTTCGTCAACTTAAAACTATCAATTATTAAAAGTTAGTTGAAAAATGTTGATGATGATTACTGCAACCATTTAACCTTGAGACCAAGTTTTTCTCATTTTCTTTGTAATTGAAAATAACAGATTCTAAATGAATTATCAGCTTAATGTGCATTGACATTTTTAACACCTCTGCATAACAAATTAAAATGTTGTTTATATAAACCTTGATGAAATCCAGTCCCTTTATGCCAAAGTATGTTTTGCTATATACTCCAATTTAAATGCAGAAATCTTTAAAGTTTGTCTAATTAGCAACAGAAAGGGGCTTAGCCAATGCGTAATTAAACAAATTGCAACGTGAATAATAATGAAGCGTATTTAAGAAAGCAACAGTTTTAATTGTGATACAGCATTGTGCATTATCCGCTCTCGCTTAAACAAGACTTACAATGGGCTGAAGTTTAATAATTATAAATGAAGGCTTCCCATTCTACTTGCAGCTACAATAGCAGTTAAAGACTTTGTAACGAGCTCACGCTTCTTAGGGAAGATTACATCTAAACTCTGCTACTACTCCTAATTGCAATCAACGCTGACAGAGAAGAAAGTGGATAACCTAGCCAGGACCTGATGTCCTTTAAGTCATCCATTACACAATCCCTGCATTAATCACACATGCCTGCAATTAATCAGTGGCATCTTCCCTAAACAAAGGTGTTACTCTCTTCTGATCTACCATAATGTGATTAAATGTGGAGGAGGCTAATTAGAGAGTTCTGGATTTTTCTGGAGATATACACAAAAGGTTAAAATGTGTGTTCTGACACCATGTAGTTTTTAGATTGTTATACGTTTTCAATCAGATGTGTTTAACTTAAGAATCACAAAGGCATCACAAAGGGTTGAATGCATGTCCAGTTCAAGTAATTTTCCAAAAGTATTAATCTAGAGATAACCGTTAAAAAGTGGAAGTATGTTTTTTCTAAAGATGCATGCACTTTAGTATTAATAATAATGGTATGGATGAATTGAAGGGAAGGAGCTAGGTGCAATTGTTTACTAAATTTGGATCAAAGTTGAATAAAAATTTGTTGAGATGGGATGAGATGCAGGCATAGTGGGTTAGCAACATGGAGGCTATTACACTTTTTTGACAGTAGTCAAAAAAAGGTCAATGATGATTTTATTTAATGATTCTATTTAAATAAAAAAGTCAAATTAGTAATTTACCATAGCAGATTGAATGCATCATTGCTCAATTGCAAGTCCCCAATTTTTGGGGGATGGTGATTTGATATACTTAATTTTGCTTAGTGCAATGATTTTTCAGAATGGCTTTTACAAAATACAATATAATCTTGAAATATTGTTATATATTCACGCATATATTTGTATAGATATGCAGATTTTTGGGTTATTTTCCCCCAAATGTATATTTAAATGTGGTTCGAAACAACACTTATGTTACCGTAAAAAATGGAAACCATCCGAATCAGTTTATTAAAGCTCTATTTCTCACATTCAAAGTGCACTTTCACATGCCATCTAATGACTGAAGGAAATTGTAAAATAATGAAACAGGGTCTCAAAAGGGTTCCGGAATGTCTTCTTATCTTGATATACACCATCATGTCCTTTTCTTTTTGTTTTTATTAGTTCTTCAGGGAAGGAAAGTATTAACAACTTCTGTGTCCTCTGACCTCCAGATGTTGGAGGCTTACTAATATACTTTCACCCCAGCGAGTTCATCCTCATTTACAGCTTCCTCCTCCAATGCGAGAAACACTGAAATCTGTTCTCCCTCACACACGCAAAAGGAAAAAATGAATACTGTCTAAACTAATTTGGAAACACTCTAAAACCACAATTTATTTTTAGATCCTGATAACCTTTGCCATAACCAGATCAAATGAAAAAAGGTGAGAGATACTTGAGAAGAATACCTTTCAATGTAGTTATCATGACAAAAAAACTAAACATTCAAATCGTGCACATTTTAGATTCTCGGTAGCTTATCACTACCAGTGCGTGAATGTGGTGTGAATGAATAATGCCCTGAAAACTGTAAAGTGTCTTTGAGTGTTTGAAAAAGCGCTATAAAAATTGACGGTATTATTGCTATTCCTTTAAAACATTGACTGCCTAATTCACCTAGTTGCAGCCCTTAAAATATACTCTAGGGCCCCCAGATAACAACATTGTCCATTTGACTTTGCTATGATTCGTGTTTCAAATCAAGTAAGTTAGTAAATAAGTAAATAATGCACAATTCAGGTAATTTTAGATGCTTAAGTTTACAGTCTTCAAAAAACATACAATTCTTTAACTGTGCACATAAAAATACCCGCTCAACAGTCACAAATGTGCAGGAGGGACTCTAATTACAGATTAGTTTGATAGAGTAACTTAAAATAAGTAGAAAATATAACTTTATATCTCACCAGAATTTCTGATCTCCACACTTACTTTCTTTCAAGTAATACTCTATAAGATTAATACCGCCTCCATTATAATAAATTCCACCTCAAATCTGCATCACGTCAATGCTAGAGATGTAATCTTTTTTTACATTATAATTTGATTGGGTACAAAATTTGTACAAAATTGGGTACAAAACTTAACAAAAGTTAAGTGTTCCTATATCTCAATATGAGAATATTACACATTTTCCAAACTAATTGTGTGAATTGGCTCAACTACATGAACACATAATCTACATATGCAGATATGTGTGTGCGAGATTGCATTGTATTTGTTTAGTTATTTTACGTGTCTCTGTTAAGATGCAGTTTTTTTACTATTGGACTATTGTATTTGTGTTACAAACTTTTTTGAGATTCTTAAATAAATAAATAAACACTTTACATTGTAGGATTTCATCTTTGCATGGACCTAACGTAAATCCCTCAGGCTTGAAGCATCATTCTAGTTAGGTATGAACAGACTATTAGTCACCCAAGACTAATTCTTAATGAATCTATTATTTTGATGGCACATTCTAGCTTAGCTTATCAGTAAATAAGAGCATGCACCTACTTTCTTATTTCAAAGGTTTTTAGTTTTTTGTATGTTTTTTTAGTATGTTCTTCAGTAGAAAACGTAGAGAAGCAAACTAAAAAATATCTAAAACAAAAAACCATATTTGAAACAGAATAAAAACAAACTTAACAATGTGGCAGTTTCTTTGAGCAGATAAAAAAACAGTTACAATGAAACGAACATAAAAATGTTTAAAGGACACGTTACCAAAAGGTATTATTACCAAAAGGGAACAATAAATATGATCATCTTTTCTCTTAAGGTGTTTTTATAAACGCTGTTGTTTTGTTTACTTATATGCAGCCAGCTTATTTGTATTATTGCCTTTCTGTCAAATGGTTTTCGTTCTTTCTACAAATACCTGGAATATTTCGGAGGAAACATATTACAGAAAAGCTTCTGTACACTTATTAATCTTAATTTGTAAAAATGAGACCTTTGAGCAAAGATGGCCAGTCAGAAATCACATCTGACAAACATCAAGAGAGACATTAATATTAGTCAGTCCCAAAATATCTTCAAAGCATTTTGTACTATTTCTCTGAGTTCTCTTCTGCCATAACACAGGGTAATTTATGTCCCTGTTTCTTTTTATTTCCATAAATATTACATTTCTACTCAGTTAGAGTAAACACTTCAGACATGTAGATCATTAGCACTTAACTCATAAGTAACAAAAACCCATTTGGATTGAAATTCATCGTTTCCACTCCACACGGGGTCTGAAAACCCATCTGTTCTCAGAGTTAGATCAGCACCACTGGGTTTTATTAGTTTTTCTTCTGCAATCAGCAGAGCTTCTGTCAAGGCTGAAGATGCCATTAGAGCAACACATCAATGCTGACCTTCAAAGACTTTTAGGGCTGTAACTTCCCTCATCTGCAGCTGATGTGTCCCTGAACCCTCCATATTTCTCTAAGCTGGCCACAGCTGGATACTTGCCCTTGTTCTCACACTCCCTCTGTATTTCAAAAGTGCCTACAGTCATGGATCACATTTTTTATTTTTGAATTGGTGGGTTAGTTACCAAAAGAACAGTTTCCAAACAAGTCTACATTTTATTGAACAATTATTCAACCCCATAACATGAAATTATTATTATCTAACTTAGATCACAATATCGCCCGTTTTACTGAAATTGGTTGACACAAAAATGAATCTAGTATGTTGTATCTATCGTTTTCCATTCATCAAGATGGTGGAATGCTGGATGAAAGGTGATGCTTAACTGTCTCTTCAGAATTCCCCACATCTGTTCGATTGGATTCAGATCAGGAGACACACTTGGCCATTCAATCACCTTAATCCTGTTTTTCTACAGAAATTAAACAGTAGCTTTATTTGGATCACTGTAGAGATCATGCATTTTTCTTTGAAATACTCTCCATTACAACCCTGTACAGTTTGAAAGGTTGAATTGTTTCATTTTGTCTATTCTGAAGTCTAAAGAAGTATGACTCTGAATATTCTTGAAATATCATAATTGTAGTACTGAAAACATATATGATTAATTAAATCAATTTATAGCAATTATTTCAGCCAATAGTGTGTAACCAATATCTGCTGCTACCAAGGATGGGAAGTTTCATTCATTTTGATGATTTGTTATTTTTACTATTGATAACTAAAAAGATTGATTCTTTTGAACAATGAATTTATATTATTCATCAATAAATTATTTCAACTTTTAATCAAATTCAAATGACAAATTCTACTTACAAACTGTTATAGCAAAGAACAAAAAAATAGAGCAAACCAAGGACCTTGCTTACCTTTCTCTTCTAATAAAAAAAAACTATTTAGACAGGTCTTCTTAAACTTTCAAAATATTTGCATATGGTCATTTATTTCATTAACGCAGATAGGCATTTTATAATTGTGCATGAAACTCCACTATCTTAGCAAAACACAACAAAAAATATCAGCACAAAACTGACTCTTCTCCACATCCAGTTCCTGATACATTGGGAATAATTGAATGGAAAGAACGAGTTGAAGAGTGACTCAGAACAGTTACTCTTTTCTTTATTCGTTTCAGGGTGTGAGTATACTAATATTCTAGAGAATTGTTACACGAACTAGTTGATTTGCGAGAATGAACAAAATCAGTCTAGCTATTTTCAGCATCTGGTGCTGCTGGGAGTAGAAGCATTGGGAAAAACATAATCTACATCCACCAAAGAAAGAATGAGTCACTCCCCAAAAAGTGTTGTTACTCATGATTCATTTTATATGATTCTGTCAAAACAAACATGTCCCTAGCAGCAACATCAGAAGGTCTGCTCAGCAGTACTGTTATAAGGTAGCCTTTTGTCATGATAGGAGCATTAATTATTTCACCTTTTTTGTTACCCTGATGCACCCTTAACTTGAACCTGAGTGAATCTGCACTTCACTAAAACAAATGTCCTCTTTATGTGGTCCAGAGTTCAATATTTGTGCACTTGAGCACTTCCTATCTCGTAGTTTTGAGAATTGTTGCTGTGTTGTTGTTTTTTATAGGAGTTATATGAGTTCATCAAATGTTCAAGGAATTGATGATTACCGTGCAATAATTTATTGAAAATCTTCACTACACCATGTAACCACCATCCAAGAATAATGGTTTTAACTTTGTAGTTTGTATTACTTGTTTTTAACTATAGCAGCCATAATTTTAATCTTTGTGTGATGCATGGGTGTAAAAATTTGTGGGAAAATATTGCAGATACCGAATTGTCTTAATAATTTTTTCAAACAATGTGTGCGTTGTAAACCACGTGCACAGTAATTGTTGGCCTGATTGATTTTGATACCCCTGGGATTCTTTACAAATTCTATATACTCTAAAAATTAATAATACAATACAAAATGTCTCTAGAATGGTCGCTGTGCAATGCCTCTCTCCCTTTTGTTTATACCATTCACAAGCCCTTAAGAGTTTGTTATTTCTTATCTTTATTGCCCTCATCTCTCTCTCACAGGCATGCATTCTGGAACAAGTAAAAGCCAGCCACACTGCTCAGACCCCAGTCGGCCTTGCAACCCCTGCCTGGATGCCACTAAAGCCTGCAACTTGAACGAAAATTGCAAGCGTCAGCGCTCCAACTACATCTCGACCTGCACCCGAGCTCAGACACAGGGCCAGACGCAGAGCCACACACAAGAAAGCTGCAGCCGCAAACGCTGTCACAAAGCCCTGCGACAGTTCTTTGAAAGAGTTGACTCCCAGTACAGCTATGGGCTTCTCTTCTGCGCCTGCAGGGACCAGGCTTGTGCCGAGCGGAGAAGGCAGACCATCGTTCCATCCTGCTCATACCAGGATAAGAACAAACCCAACTGTCTTCAACTCATCAACACCTGCCGCCTTGACGTTAACTGCAGGTACTGTATGACAAGTTTGCTTTCAGTTTCATTTATTTATATTGTTTTTGTTTTTTTTTTGCATGAATTTTCTTTTCAGAAAATGTCAAACAAATAATAACCTCTAATAACCGTGACTTTTCTTTTGCTACAAAGCAACATGTATAGTTTCTGCTACAATTTATTGACTATTTCATTTTAATTTTCTCATTTCAAGTTTCTTTCTTATAGTGTTATAGTTCAAGGGGCCACAGAAATGCTCAAATCATTTTAGTCCACATAAACAGGGCTGAAAGAGTTACGTAACTTTACCAGGCAAGTTTCTCTAATCACAATTTTAAAGAATTAAAATGTATTCATAAAGTGCCAAAAACAACAAATTGAAGCTGACCAAGGCACTGCACTTCATATAACATCAGGAAATAACAGAGTTGAACTAGATAAAGGTTACAGCTTAACTCTATAGAGATGTGGCCGCCAGCTCCAGATCATGACACTTCCACCACCGTGCTTGACCATGGGAAAGACGGTTGTCTTTTTACTTCTCATTTGGTTTGAACCAAATATGTTTAACTTGTTCTCATCAGACAGCAGAACGTAGTTATTGTAATCTTTGAATTCAGACTGTAGTTTGTTTGCTTTCTTGTGTATTATCATTAGAAGATGCTTCCTTTTGGGATGACAGCACGCAGAGCAATTTGAGGCCGTGCGTGGTGTATGGTTTGAGCACTGAAAGACTGACCCCTTCAACCTCTGCTGCAGTGTTGGCAGAAGTCATACGTCAATGCCTATTTCTATGTCTCTTTTTGAGTTATATGACAGAATGGGTGGCAAAATGGGTTCTTGGGGCCAATGTGGACATTTTCACTTATTGGGTAATTGACTTTAGTTGCATCATTGGTTTATCATCATAATTCACTTTAATTTAATTAGGATGTATTATCAAATTCAGATTTTGGAATGACAATATATAAGTTATATTGACTGATCATTGACTTCATGAGAAGTGACAATTTATAGCTTCTTGCTTAAAAGAAACGCTCTCTTTGAAGAATTGTCAGTGTTAGGCCAAGATAAACATTTACTGTAGCAGATCTCTTTATCTGTTTTCACTTTTCAAATACAGCTGAATGCTTTCTAAACCCATATGGCATAAAACATAGATAAAAACACAAGTTCAAGCATGAATAATAAAATGCTGTATACAATGCACTCTTTTGGAATATAATGACATGGAGCTTCAAAAAGATGAAATCTTCAAAAGCAATGTGGTAAAAAGGACATCAACTAATGATTGCATAATTTTGCATAATTTTTCTATAGTGTTTACAGAAAGTCAGGACATTATTCTTGCAAAAGTTGGAAATTTGTTTAAGAGTAAAATGGCTGTTTTTCTTTGAGAATGGCATTTAAAACATAATATAAAATATTCTAAGCAGATTTCAGAAAAGTAAACTACAATTTATGTGAGCCGGTTTCAAAGTACTCCCAAGTTATCCATTAAATAAGTATTTAAGCTATAATTATTCTACACATAAAGTATTTGCTTCATATCAGGGTTAACTGATCCACAGCTAGTGAATGAAGGACATGTTCCACGGTCTATTGCTTGCATTTTAATTAAACAACTTAACATTATATATAAAACAGCAGATAATCTTTGTCTGCATGGTTACTCTTATCAGTCTTAAACTTACGCTTTGTTTTCTGCATCTTTATGGTTCTCACTTTGACAAAATGACAGTGATTAGCAGCAGTTTTTCTTGAAAGTCTCTTGAAACCTCTTTGGTTTGACTTACTGGTGTGTGTGTCATGAACCATGATCTCCAATAATCACTGATGCGGGGTAGACATTGCATGATTTTTCAGTCACATGATTCAGCTTCTGCTTAAACTACACGAGTAAATCGCAGGGGTTAAAAATTCAATCACATGATTTTTTTTCTCACACTTTTCAAGCCGATGCTCGGATGCGACTCGGCTGCTCACAGTTTTGTATTTTAAACCTTTAACTGTTGAAACACGACGTGACTCTTGCATTGATAATTTGCATAAATACCAAATGACGTGTGTGACATACATTCCCCACCCCCCAATGGGTTTTAATCAATGTAAACAAAAGTTTATTGCTGGAACATGTGTTTCATGTCATTATTAAATTAACACATATGACGTAAAATAAACATGTAATGCTAAATAAAATTAAATAACTATAAAAACAATGAGAATGAATCAAATAATTAACATGAAATGTAAGCTCTGTTATTTTAAACAAAGCATGTTTTTTAAACAAAGCATCAGTGATGTCAACACTCAGTGAAACAGTGTTGCTTTAAACCGCCATAAGATTCAGTCTTGCTGCTTTTTCTCCACACATAATGCCCACCATTTCTTGGTTAAATGTAAACAGAGCTTTTTCTGAAGTGTGTTGGGTTTACCCGCTCTGGCATCGCGAAGACTCACACGATGTGAAAATTCTTGTTTCGTTTAACTTCCTTATCCTTTGGCTCTTGCAGTCATTACAGAGATACTTTCCAGCTAGTTCCACACGCAACACACTTGTTATATACAGTTAACACTTCACTCACACTAGCGCCACAAGAATAACATGTTTTATGCTAATTCTCCACACACACTGGTATTTCTGTCTTAGTGGGTATATGCAATATACACTAAGTAAGTTAGTATAGACAGAAATACACACAAACAGAATTGACCTTCATATATCTCTAACGGACGCAGCGTTCCACTGGAAGTTTCCAAGTACCAACAGTGGTATGCGTAAGGGAGAGGAGGGAAGTAGACCCCATGTGGCGAAGACAGCGACAGACAGGCAGGCACAGCATTGCAGAGGTTACTATGTCCAAAAAGCCCATCAGGCAGAATGAAAAAAGTCACTAAAAGCTGCTAGGAAAATTTGTTACATTTGTCGCTAGTCGCTAGGATAACAAAGCGACAAAGTCGCTAAGTTGGCAACACTGGATTCTTGTTTCCACAACTGAAACAGGAAAAACACAGAAGTTAAAGATGTGCCTCGCTTACATTAGAATCCTCACCAAAAACAAAGAAGCTTCCTTGGCGTTTTGTGCAATTCTCTGTACAGAAACTATTTAAAAAAATGTTAAATGCATATGGACAATTGATTTTCCTGCGACCATACAATTGTGTGGTCAGAAGCTGGTCGTGAGTTGTTAATTGCTGCTCATTACCTCAGATACACTGCACGAGCCACGACTCATGGTTCAGCAGAAACTCAGGCGTGAATAACTATTCCGTTGCAGAGCATTACATGATCGTCACAATGGGACATGGGAGAGGAATGACTGAGCTGATGTGTGGTGAAATTAATAATGGCGTACGCATGTTGAAAACAAGATATTTTAACTGTTGTTCTGTTCATCCACATACACATCAGATGCAAACTCTCAGCTTCTTGCTATTATAATTTCAGATATAAAATTAGAACATGACTTAGAAAGTTAGGGACAAGGGAATTCAAAAGTGGATGGAGGGTCCATTTATCCCCCCCGCCCCCAGTGGAAATTACGCCCATGATTATGTGTCTTAAAACACACACTAAATTAAATGAATCATCGAATTAACATAAGTTTGGGAGGAGCTTAGCCAATAATTGACAATCAATCATATGGTCCTACCTACCTATATCATCCACGGTATATAAGACATGACCAAGAGCTAACATTCTACATTGTGCAAACTATCCCTCCTTCCACCCCTTTGCCCCTCACAAGACACATTCACCTTGTCTCACCTCATGCAAACAAACTTCACCTCCTCAAAACACGACAATAGTCTGAATCGGTCTCCGGGCCCAGGTCACTCACCGGTCCCGGACTACCACACGGACAGCTCGCCTAGTACGCTTCTCCATTGCTCGCCAACAACACTTGCGATACTAGGCAATTATAAGTAAGAGCGAACTCATGAACCAATCATCAAATTCATCCACCTAACCAAACAAGTCACTAATTCCCAAACTCACTGTTACAATGTATTACTTATGCGTTTAATCTTGGTTTTTAAATCAAAGTCTGCACACATGCTATTAGTGACTGCCAAGAAAGTAATTGCTGATATCTTAAAAACATTCTTCTAGATAAACACTTGAGATTTTCTGCTTAATTGGTGTTTAGTTAGGCTGAACCTAACATTTATACATCACTTTTATGGTCTAAAAGTGATTTACCATCCAATGGCATTATTAGCTTGTTCTTTATTGAACAGACCAATACTGTCTGTTGTAAAATGTATCATCTTCATTAAGCAGAAATGCCCTTTTTATGAAGCTTATGCAACTCTTTTTATAGACACGAAAGAATCATTTTCATTTTTGCCGCACAAGATTTGAAAGATTCACTTGTGATTCACAGTGAATTCTGATGTTTAATTCACATCTTTTCTGGAATGTGTGTGCAGCTAAGCAGTTTCCTGTATTTCTCTGCAGTGTAGCCATATAGTGTAAACAGCTGATTTGTCAGAATCCACTATTTATCTAATCTCGGTTTTCATTCAGCGTGAAACATGTTAATCATGTCTGTACAAATTGCTCTCTTTGGTTTGTCTGTCTTTTGGTTGTAGTGAACTTAGGAGTCACTGGTTCATTGAACCAAATCATCACTGAAGCGTTAATAGTATAGTTCACCCGAACATAACAGTTTCTGCAGTGTAGGAGGATTTAGTCTACATTTGAGAATTAAGGAAGGATTTATTGCTGCTGAAACTGTGGTGCATTATTTAATGTAAGTCATAGCATCTATGATGGAAGCCTGTTCTAGACTCACAATAAATGTATCTAAAAGTTTGTAAACCTACTGTTCAGTTGGATGCACCAAGCAATAATGTAATTTCATAAAATTTCATCATATTAAGTTCAGCATCCTGTGTGTTGACGTTCACCTTTGAGTTTCCACATTTTGCACAGTTAATCTTGTCTTTGCTATATTACTACTGCTCGTGCAAATAGTAAAACGCAACTCCATTGTTAAAGTATGATGGGGCCTTCAGAGGCAAATATTTTTTCTTCATGTTTTAGGGTGGTTGGCATCCAGCTTTATGGTGCCTTACTGCCCTCTTTTGCTTTGGAATGTGGAAGAGAGTTCATTCATTCATTCATCTTCATGCCGGCTTTCTTCCCTTTCGGGGTCGCCACAGCGGAATGAACCGCCAACTCTCTGGCACATGTTTTACGGGACGGATGCCCTTCCAGCCGCAACCCATCGCTGAGAAACATTCACACACACATACACTCATTCACACTTTAACACTATGGACAATTGTTCTTTCTCAATTTACTTATACCGCATGTCTTTGGACTTGTGGGGAAACCGAAGCACCCGAAGAAAACCCATACGATCATGGGGAGAACATGCAAACTCCATACAGAAATGCCAACCGACCCAGCCGAGGCTCGAAACAGCGACCTTCTTGCTGTGAGATAACCGTGCAACCCATTGCGCCACTGTCACGCCTCTGGAAGAGAGTTGGCATAGCTTAATCTCTTCATACTTGCAAACAGCATATTTATTTAGCAATAGATTAAACCTATTGTCAATTGGTAAATGTTTTAATAGATGTCGGTTTCTTTTAGGAATGTCATCAATGGTGACATTCTTGCAACATTCATATGACATGCGCCAATGCTGGCTTTTACCAAAACATCAATCAGTGTGCTTCTTTTAGTTCTTCATTTATTTCCATGATTTTCTTCGGATTCTTGAACCTACTCCATATCTACAATATCTAAGTTTTACAGATGGCTAACTCCTACTCGTTTAAATCAAATCAGCAGAAATCCACGTCACCTGAGTTATAACAGCCTAGTTGTATGATTGTCCAATAGCATCCAGCTTGGATTCCCTTTTAAGAACTGCATTTCTCATCACTCATTGTATGCCAAATGTTGAGTTTCCTGGATGTTTCACTCCACATTTGTTTGGAGTCTAGAAATTTTTTGCTCCCTTTCTGATTTACTCTACCTTACCTGCTCTCCTCGTATTTCCTCTCGGATAATAACCCCTGATTTTTGGTTAACAGTCTCATCACTCATTTTTGCTCTGAATTTCCACTGCTGTCCCATATCATGTGGTGTCTTCCATCTTTTCAAAATTGCCATAAATCTGCAACTCAAGGAATGTTTGTTTGTTTACTGTTTCAGTATATCAATCAATCAAACTTTATTTATATATTGCCCAAATCAAACACAATTGTCCAAGGCACTGCATGCTTGTATTTATAAACCTATAAAATCATTTACAATAAAAAGCAAACCAAGCATATACTAAAAATAGTAGAATAAAATAAAATACAATGAATAAAAAGTGTTTATACCAGAAGACAGAAGCATAAAATCAACATAAAACTCTTGAATCATGTTAAAAGACACAAAAGCTGATCGGAATAAATAAGTATTTATCTTAGCTTTAATAACAGGCAGCTCTGAGATCAGCCTGATCACAGCCGTCTCTCCCCAGCATATTTCCATTTATACTTTGTGTTGACTCTGGGGGACCTTGGTTTTCAGAAAGACGGAGGAGCCAAGGGTAATCTTGTGAACATCAGTTAACTAACTAAATAACAGCAAACCATGTATTTCAGGTTTATTTTTGATGAGCATAGGGAAAAAATAGCCATGGTGTATAGCTCAGGACATGGGCTTAATTCAATATGTGAAATCCATGTATGCCACATTTTACAGTTTGTACAAATTTCAACAACTTTTGAGATAGCAAAGTTATTAATATGTCTTCATAATCAATATGTACTTAAAGTTACTTAAATAAACATGATTTTAGGTCATCTAATTGCCAACACACCCCTCAAATGATAAAGAGAGCACATTGGATCAAAAACATTAGTCTGAAACTAACACTAAAAGTATGGAAGACAAAAACCTATTAAAAGGAAAAACAGAATTAAATACAAAGAAAAACATTGAACATTTAATGACACCACATAGCACTAACCATACAGTATAATAAACAATCAAACACAAACAAAATAATGAAGCATAAACATGTTACGTTTTAAAATGAATCTTGTCATTTTAAAATACTGTTTACTTTCATTTTTTTTCAAATGAAACTTTAATGTATATTTTTGCTTCACTTGCATTGTTCGTTATTTATTACATTAATTTGAAAAAGTAATTGACCAAAGGGCAATATCCTTTAACATATTTGCAATACAGTAGAATAAACAGCTATTTTAATTTAAAAGCCTCCTCTAGATTTCATGCAATATATTTAAGGAATAAAACAAAGACACATTAAAATAAAATGAAAGAAAATGTCCTCCAGAGAACTAATAATGGATTCTCTTATTTAGTTCACAGTAATTATTAGTATACTTTAGCAGTACATATTTGTTGCTTACAAAAACACTAGGCACTCTAGACAGTAAACCTGAAAGCTTTTTTTTATTAAAAGATATAATAATTGTCTATGGTTTGTTTTCCAAAATACTAACAAATATATCATCAGACGAGCAAGGCACATACATGCATCATTACAAAAGCTACTTGTCAAATACCATTTATGACGATGTAATATAGTATTAAATATTAAACAACGATGTAGAACTAGTTATTTTTCTGAAATACTAACTCGGAACTAACATTACAGCTGTCTTTGATGCTTTGAAGGCGAGATCACAGAAGTGTAAACTGAAATCAAGCAGCATTATTTAGGATGAGGTTTGGTCTTGTGTGACGTGGAATAGTACTGCAGTCTTTCATGCAGAGGCTCAGCTTATGTGATGGATTTAAGTCTTTATTTTCTGGCTCTTGGTCTGGTGTCAAGGCTTGTCTGTGGAGGTGTTTTTGTGACTGTGTTTTTCTGTCAACTGGAAAGACAGATAATGTAGGTGAAAAATCGTTTTTGCCTTTGATGTTCGTGTTCAGATTGATGAACAACAACAGCATTTGTTTTTCACACTGTCCCGCAAACCATTTATATCCATACATATAAATGAGATGCTCAAGATGCTATTTGAACTATAATAAAGTAATGATACAGGCTAAATGACGTAAACCATTGGTAACATTTAGCCCTACTAATTGTTTGTCCTCACTCTTGGTATAACTGTGTTATTTCAGCACTCTTCAAGATGTAAGTTTTTGATCAAAAGCAGAAAAAAGCAACTTTTCCAAGTGTGAAAGGCCATTTTTTACAATAATTTAACAAGTTAAAAGAACTAGTTGTTGTTGTTGTTTTGTTACTGTGTGAGCACAATAACAACTAACAATCATTTCTTAAATTATTTCATATTTTAAAATATTTTTTTTACAAACATTCTGTTCAGAAATTGGCAAATAACACTGCTTCCATCTGGCCCTAGTTATTTGTTTTATTAATCAGTTATAAACTGATGTAATTCTTAGAGAATAAAAGAAGTAGTTCTTTGTCTAAATTAAAAATATATTTATATATATTTCACAAGACCAAAACCATTTTTTCTTGTCCAGATTAGACAATGTCTAATGTCAAGAAGAATTACTTTAATTTGAATACAATTTTTCAATTATCAACTGGTGAAATGTGGTGTCTATTGTGAAATTATTTTTAAATTATGTACAAAATTCAGCATTTATTTAACCATAGCAACTGTAAATGATGATTCTCTGCTCAATTTCCGGAGTAATACGTCATATAATTAGCTCAATTGATCTTCCTCGGTCATTAGTGTAATACACAGCTTATCGGCTCAGCATCATTGTCTAAACAATAATCTGTCCTCCCCCTGTACCTCACAACAACTATCAGGGATTAGGGGCCCAGGGAATAGGATGCTTCCAGGTCCTGGTACTCCTCCCCTCAGACAGCTCACCTAATGAATACATGTTACACTACTCTCCATATAAGTTTTTGAAACTGGGCTTATTGACTTTTCTCTGTCCTTATGCTCTATTCTTCTGAGCGTGAACTCATCAATAAACTTTATCTGTCTTTTCAAAAGTTATTGTATGTTTGTGAAAAAAAAAAAAATTGTATCCCACTTCTTACATTGCCTCGTAGATGTAACATCTCAACAGATTGATCCACATTAATGATTGATCAACCCTTCTGCATTATTGGATGTGCGATAAATTCCATAATATCCCACTGACCCTAATCAATAATCTAAACTAGTTATTATATAAACAGCATCCTAAATATCTTCTCACATTGTTTCTTTAGTATATCCCAATTACATTTACTTGACCCACTGTGAATGAAAACACTGTTAGGATTGACATTGTTAAACATTAATTTCATGCTCAGATTAATCCAGTGCTTCAACTGCACTGTGCTGATTATCAATATGCAGCCTCTCCAACCATTCATGCCTCATAGCTTGAATCCATTGCGGTGGTTCACATTGTCAGAGCAGAAAAATTCATGATGAACTGGCTAATATATGGCACTACAGGCGGACGCAGGCAATGGTTATTTAAAGCTAAATCCACAGACCTGGCAAGCTTCTTGATTGAACACTGCTCAACAGTTAATCTCAACAGCTCCAGCTGTTTAACTAGCACCTGAGATCAGTGGCTCTGAATGTTTGTAAACTTGATTCCATGCAGTTATTTCTAGTATTATATTCTTCCCCTCATGTTAACTTTACTCTTTTCTAGGCACAATATAGTGGCTATCCCCTGCTCAAATGCCCGAAGAGGGGACACTTACATAAATATAATAATTGGTTGAATAAATGTTATAAATCTTGGGCCTTGGTTTTCACTAGACCTCTATATCTTTAAAAAGGAAGCAAAACTAACCTCAGCGTCAGATAAACAATGAAAAGACCAGTTAAGAGACCATTACAATAGTCCAGCCTGCTGGTGGTAAAAGCATGGCCTCATTTCTCTAGATCTAAACTAGAGACGGAGCATCTAATCCATGTTTCTGAGATGATAATAAGTAGATTTAGTTATTGCTCTTATGTGAGTGATGAAACTTAGATCAGAATCCAGAATCACCTCGAGATTAGAAATTACGTGTCCTTGTGAATCTCGGCTTTGTTCCCAAAAACAATGACTTCAGTAGTAGGCAAATATCAAAGTCTGTGAAAGCTTTCCCACCTTCCACGTCTTCGCTAAACATCTCTGGGGGAATATTCCGTGCATAAGTCACTTCCTGGGCCCAGACATTTTTTTTTAAAGCTTGGCTAGCACTCTTTGAGTAAGAGTAAACTAGTAAAAAAAAATGTAAAGCAATGCAACATTTTAAAATAGGAGTTAAAGAGTTTTCAGATAAATTGAGCTTCATCCCAATCTTATAGCTCCTGCTGATTGGATACAAGTTTGTTTGGTTCTGAAAGGTCCAGTCCAACAAATGTTTTTGAAACATTGCACATCACATCTTAAGAGTAATATAAATCCCCATGTACTGTCGTTGCGTTTACAAACAAAGAGCAAACTTCTACCTATTTTGAAGATCTGTTGAATTTGATGTAGAGTATAACATAATTTTTTCAATATATCAATGTATAAATGATATAAACTAATCTCAGTGATGGTAAATACAAAAGTGACAGCATAACATGTAGTAAAACCATCACAAAACATCGATAACACAGCTTTGTATAATATTGTAAACATGCATATTTTTGTAAACCAATATTTAATGCTGCAATAATTTGTCCAATACTTTATCCAAAACACAAATAGTTACACAAAATGCCTTGCATCAACGTTTGTGTTGTTGCTACTAAATCACTCAACTACTGATAATATATGGTAATATACTAATTAATTAATTAATTAAATATTTAATAATGTGATATTAGGAAATCAATCCATCAGTAAAGTGAGCATTACAGCACCTCTAGTGGTTGTGCCTGTTATTATTTGTTAGAATTGAATGATAGAACTTGGTACACCGTCCCAAAGTTCCCAGTAGATTCAGTAGGCAAATATTGTACTGTATAGCTAAGGCTGAAAATGAGGAATAGAGATCAGATAATTTAATTGATAACTTTTTTATCTAAAAATCTGCTTGGAAAATGTCAGTTTTGCAGTTTCCTCCCTTTGTAGGAAATACAAAACCTTGTAGTTTTACTTTGGTTTAGAACAAAAAACATTAAGTTTAAAGATAGAAAACCATTCAGATTACAGAATATCTGGTAGAATGTTTTTCCCTTCTTCATATGAAATGGTCAGCAGTGTTTGGCTGTTGTTCAGGATTGTTGTTTATCTACTTTGAAGAGGAGGGTTTGGACTCAAGCATCCGGCTCCTGTTTATAAAGCACAGACTGACAGGGCGAGCTATCGATCCAACTCAGGCTCTGCTGGAGATCTGAGGATCTGACATGTACATACTGTACGATATGCACCTGTGCTCAAGAGTGAATGGGTTACACAACTACATTCCGAGATCTTGTGTGCCTGGTCTCAGCGAAATCCTCTATATGAATATGCTAGGGTGTATGAAGTGTTCAGGGTAGCTCAGTAAATATTGATCTGTTCTTTTTTTTTCCTTCGAGAGCTTATTTAAATCTCAAATCAAATACAGAAAAGGAATCACTTCTGAGATTTCAAATTGTGTGATGCATTAAACCGATCAATTTTAATTTCTTTTGTAGGCATTTGAAAGCCTTAGAGATGAACAGCCATATTATTTAATGCCAAAAAGTGACACTTATTACTTTTTCACTCTATTTAGTTATTTTTATTCTCGTTTATAATGGATCTGTTTTATTGAGTGAAAAGCAGCAGTAAACTCCCAGTACGATGCTAGTCCATCACAGGAAATTATCTTATATAGTGGTTTTGGAACAGACTGAAAAATGACTATATTAAACTCTCTGAAATCACTTAAAGTTTGTGTTTACCAATATACCAATTGTATTGTGCCCATCTCTAGTTATCGAGATATTTTTCTTGGCCCAAGTACCGTAATGATTTATGATACTTGACTGAACTAAGTCCTGACTCTAGACATGGCCCACGGTTGTGCCACGACTTGCCCAAGCAATTAATTGAATGCCACCGATTCCACTTGGACCATGTTTGGCCCACATACTGAATGCCAATGACAGATCATATCAAGCTAGGCAAAAATTATTATTTTTTGTTTTATTTTACATTTATTTCAAAGTAAATGTGTTGGTCTCTTCTATACAGGCAACAGTGCACCTTCGTCTCAAATTAAGCAAAGTATTTCAAGGTTACTATAGAATATGAGAAAATAGATTTTTCTATGTAGTGGATCAATAAATCTGAACATTCCCCACAAAACAGCTGGAAAATGAATCTAATAAGGCACTGTAATGGCCCTCAACATCGAGTAAGTCTACAATTCAATAGAGACGGGACTGTTTCAATTGCTTTTCTTGGCAAAAAGTGCTCAGTGCTTTTGTTTGTCAGTGTCAATCATTAGTCTCAAAGCCACTCAGCTATTTGTCCTTCAAGGAAGCATCGGGAGACCTTTTTCAATCTCGGGCACATGCTAACTCTATCCTTTGCCAACTGAAACAAGATGCTCAGGCTGTCCATATGCTGTAAAAAGCTGATTTTAATCTTCATTCACATAACGACTTAAATAGTTGTCAGATAAGATGGCGACTTTGCAATCAGATCAAAGCATTTATTTTAATTAGTATATAAACAAGTACAGTTTGACCATGTCAGGAGTTGAGATGGATAGAGTACAGTTTTATGGGATTGAGCATTCCTGTTGGGGACTAATTCATTTTCATGCTCATTTGGCTTTATGTTTTATTAATGTGTGTATCTATATGTTTGTAAACAAATATTGGATGCAGCATCATCTCAAATACTTTATCCAAAAAAAACTGTGGCTGTTATTATTTGTGTTAGAATCGAATGATAGAACTTGGTATGCCCTCCCAAGGCTGTACATAGATTGAGTAGGCAAATATTGGACCTTATAAATAGGGCTGATAATGAGTAATACAGATCAGATAATGGCAGATTATTATTAAAAGAGCTTGTTTTTTTTTTTTTTTTTTTTTTTTTCATTTAGAAATCTGGCAGTTTTGCAGTTTCCTCCCTTTGGAAGAAATGTAAAACCTTGTAGTTTTACTTTGGTTTAGAACAAAAACATTAAGTGAAATAAAGATTGAAAACCATTCAGATTGTTCAGCAAAAAGCTGATTTTAATCTTTATTCACATAACTTTAAATAGTTGTAAGATAAGCTGGCAATTGTTAATGTAAACAAAGGCACAATCAAACGGTTTGGTAAATGTGGGCAGAAAAATCTGACGTTTAAACGCATATGCTTACTTTATTCCATTTGAGGAATGAGCAGAACAAGTGAATAGGAAACACTTAAGATGTCTAATCAGTCACCAGTGATTGTTTAAAGTGGAGCACTTTTAAAACATATAAAAAATATTTATTATTCATTATTACAAAACCAATTGCTTTGAAAATTGTCCCCTACTTAAATGTGAAAAAACTAATGTAAGGTGTTTATATGTATTCAGGAAATTGGAGAGCAAATTGTGATTGGCTGTGAGATTTTTGCTCGATAATCTCTTTGTTGTTCAATAATTTGGGATGACCGGGATTGGTGATTACTTTCAGTTGAAGGTTATATTAATTTAAATAACACAAAACAGGAAGACCAATTAAAACACCAACAGGGAATTCTGGTCAAAAACTGAACTGGAACAAATTTAACACTACATTTTGTTTTCCTATTGTTGATCAATAATCAAGAGCTATTCTATGAATTTTTGTCAAAAACATACCATATTTTATATTCATTAGAAATCAATAATACATGAAATTGATAATTGTAAAAATAAGTATAAGTAAACTAAGATGTTTTCCCAGCGATGGGTTGCGGCTGGAAGGGCATCCGCTGCGTAAAACATATGCCAGAGAGTTGGCAGTTCATTCCGCTGTGACGACCTCGAAAGGGAAAAAGCCGACATGAAGATGAATGAATGAACTAAGATGTGGCTAAATAAAGTTGAAATGAAATGAACTTCTGTTTTACTCAACATTTATTCACATTAGTCTCTTTTTAGCTTAAACCTAGCTTATAACTCAAAACTTCAAACCATCGACAACCTCGACTGTTGTCATTGTTCTCAAGAGCCATTCTCTAAATTACACTTATTGCCAACTGGCTGAAAGAGCACAGACTATATATTCATTACCACCAAACTGAGCAAATGACAGATTTCTCATAAATGAAACGGCGAGTGGGGCTCATTTTAGGGTTCTGTGAGAGAGAAGAAAATCTAAAAGGACCTTTCGAACCCTTGGAAGGCCGACAGGCTATAATTTGAGCTGTGAGTGGTCCACTCAGGTGTTATAAAGGAGTCCTGGTGTGAACCGAAATGTGCTTTATCTTGATGCCAGAGCACTTTATGCCCAAACAACCCTCAGAGTGAACACTAAATTATAGCAGTTACATTGTTCTCACTTGAAAGACAAAACCTTCTGCTCAATTCTGTATTTTTTCCCCCAAACATAGCTTTCTCTTTTCTATCTGCAATGAAAAACTGCTTAGTACATTTGTAAAACTGCTAATAAGATAAATCTCAGTACCCACAACAGCTCCCTCCAGACACATAAAACACAACACAATTGCTACCATTTAAAGAACGCAGATTTACAATTGTCGATCCAATCTCATGGAAGCTCACATAATTGCCACCAAATGTAATCTATTTTAATGTCATTTATTGCTGACGACAGGCACATCTTGTAGGTTATATTTTCCCAAATAAAAAGAAAAACCTGTTTAAATAAAAAAGAATGAATTAAAAACAGTACCAAGGATGCTCTAAGATTACTCATACGGATGTAAAAAAAGAGTCAACAATGAAGACAAACAGAATAAGACAGCCATGTCTTGCTTTATTGACTGTTCAATGTAGCAGAATGGAAAAAAGCCAGTGTTTTAAACTCAAATAAAGTCATGGCTGTTATGAACATTCAAGACAATATTATGTTTTAAAATATACATTTTTATGTTCATCAGTTGTTGCTATACAATAATTTTTTTCACCATAATGTTTGTGTTAAAATTACTGTAGCAGCTTCTAATGAGCTATCTATCTTAATATTTTGAAATTGAAAGGTACTTCTCTTTTTTGATAACTTCATTTTTATTTAGGCATATGAACTGCTTGATTAATCTAGCCACAGGGGTTTCAAGTCAGTGACTTCTGTGCCGGTCCCAAGCCCGGATAAATAGAGAGGGTTGCGTCAGGAAGGGCATCCGGCATAAAACATGCCAAAACCAAATATGCAAGTCATCAATTCGATTTCCATACCGGATCGGTCGAGGCCCGGGTTAACAATGACCGCCACTGTTGCTGTTGACCTACAGGGTGCCGGTGGAAATTGGACTACTGTTGGTCAAAGAAGGAGAGGAGGGAGAAGGATTCGTAGGCAGAGAGAGAAGAGGAAAGGCAAGAGTATAGGTCTGAGAATAGGGACTCTCAACGTTGGTACAATGACCAGGAAAGGTAGAGAGCTGGCGGACATGATGGAGAGAAGGAAGGTAGATATTCTGTGTGTGCAGGAGACCAGGTGGAAGGGTAGCAAAGCGCGTAGTATTGGAGGGGGATACAAACTGTTTTACTATGGTGAGGATAGGAAGAGAAATGGGGTAGGAGTGATCCTGAAGGAGGAGTTTGTGAGGAATGTTTTAGAGGTGAAAAGAGTGTCTGACAGGGTGATCAGTTTGAAGTTAGAGATTGAAGGGGTGATGTTGAATGTAGTGAGTGGTTATGTTCCACAAGTAGGCTGTAAGCTGGAAGAAAAGGAGAGATTCTGGAGTGAGTTAGATGAGGTGATGGAGAGTATTCCCAGAGGGGAGAGAGTAGTGGTGCGAGCAGACTTCAACGGTCATGTGGGCGAGGGCAACAGAGGTGATGAGGAAGTGATGGGCAGGTTTGGTGTTAAGGAAAGGAATCCAGAAGGACAGATGGTGGTGGACTTTGCCAAGAGGATGGAAATGGCTGTAGTTAACACTTATTTCCAGAAGAGGGAGGAACATAGAGTTACCTACAAGAGTGGTGGTAGGAGTACGCAGGTGGACTACATCCTAAGTAGACGAGCCAATCTGAGAGAGATCACTGACTGCAAAGTAGTGGTAGGAGAGAGTGTAGCCAGACAGCATCGGATGGTGATGTGTAGGATGTTTCTGGTGGTCAGGAAGAAGAGGGGAGGAAAGATGGAAAAAAAGACCAAGTGGTGGAAGTTGAAAAAGGAAGACGGTTGTGAGGAATTCAGACAGAAGCTGAGACAGGCTTTGGGTGGTCAGGAAGAGCTTCCAGAGGACTAGGAAACTACAGCAGAAGTGATCAGGGAGACAGGTAGGAAGGTTCTAGGTGTGTCAGCAGGAAGAAGGAAAGAAGATAAGGAAACATGGTGGTGGAATGAGGAAGTACAGGACATCATCCAGAGGAAGAGGCTAGCTAAAAAGAAGTGGGACATCGAAAGGACTGAAGAAAGTAGACAGGACTACAAGGAATCACAGCGCAGAGTGAAGAGGGAGGTGGCAAAGGCCAAACAGAAGGCATATGATGAGTTGTATGCCAGGTTAGACACGAGGGAAGGTGAGAAGGAATTGTACAGAATAGCGAGACAGAGAGACAGAGATGGGAAGGATGTGCAACAGATAAGGGTGATTAAAGATAGAGATGGAAGGGTTCTAACGAGTGAGGAGAGTGTGCAGAGAAGATGGAAGGAGTATTTTGAGGAGTTGATGAATGAGGAGAATGAGAGGGAAAGAAGGGGGGAAGAGGTGAACATTGTAGAGCAGGAAGTTGAAAAGATTAGAAAGGATGAGGTCAGGAAGGCTCTGAGGAGAATGAAGAGTGGAAAAGCTGTTGGTCCAGATGACATCCCTGTGGAGGTGTCGAAGTATCTAGGAGAGACAGCAGTGGAGTTCCTATCTAGGTTATTCAACAAGATTCTAGAGAGTGAGAAGATGCCTGAAGAATGGAGGAGAAGTGTCCTAGTGCCAATCTTTAAGAACAAGGGTGATGTGCAGAGTTGTAACAACTACAGAGGTATAAAGTTGATGAGCCACACAATGAAACTCTGGGAAAGAGTAGTGGAAGCTAGGCTAAGAAGGGAAGTGGATATTTGCGAGCAGCAGTATGGCTTCATGCCCAGGAAGAGCACTACTGATGCAATTTTTGCTCTGAGAATGCTAATGGAGAAGTACAGAGATGGTCAGAAGGAGCTGCACTGCGTCTTTGTGGACTTAGAGAAAGCGTATGACAGGGTGCCGAGAGAGGAGCTATGGTCCTGTATGAGGATGTCAGGAGTGGCAGAGAAGTACGTCAGAGTAGTTCAGGATATGTATGAGAGGAGTATTACAACAGTGAGATGTGCTGTAGGTCAGACGGAGGAGTTCAAGGTGGAGGTGGGGCTACATCAAGGATCGGCTTTGAGTCACTTCTTGTTTGCTACGGTGATGGACAGGTTGACAGATGAGGTCAGACAGGAATCTCCATGGACAATGATGTTTGCAGATGACATTGTAATCTGTAGTGAGAGTAGAGAGCAGGTGGAGGGACACCTGGAAAGTTGGAATTCTCGCTCTAGAAAGAAGAGGAATGAAAGTCAGTCGTAGTAAGACAGAATACATGTGTTTGAACGAGAGGGAGGGAAGTAGAACAGTGAGGTTACAGGGGGCTGAGGTCAAGAAGGTGGAGGAGTATAGGTATTTGGGGTCAACAGTCCAGTGCGACGGGGAGTGTGGAAAAGAGGTGAAGAGGCGAGTGCAGGCAGGGTGGAGTGGGTGGAGAAAAGTGTCAGGGGTGTTGTGTGACAGAAGAGTGTCAGCAAGAATCAAAGGAAAGGTGTACAGAACAGTAGTGAGACCAGCTATGATGTATGGGTTAGAGACTGTAGCAGTGAGGAAGAGACACGAGGCAGAGATGAGGATGTTGAGGTTCAGTTTAGGAGTGACAAGGATGGACAACATTAGGAATGAGCACATCAGAGGAACAGCTCAGGTTGGCTGTTTTGGAGACAAAGTCAGAGAAGACAGATTGAGATGGTTTGGACATGTGCAGAGAAGGGATAGTAATTATATTGGTAGAAGGATGTTGGAGATGAAGCTGCCAGGCAAGAGGGCAAGAGGAAGGCCAAAGACAAGTTATATGGGTGTGCTGAAGGAGGACATGAAGGTAATTGGTGCAAGAGTAGAGGATACTGAGGCCAGAGTTAGGTGGAAACAGATGATTTGCTGTGGCGACCCCTAAACTGGGAACAGCCGAAAGAAGAAGAAGAAGAAGAAGAAGAAGATGAACTGCTTGATTTGGGGTCTATTAATTCTGTTGAGTGTTAGTTATTCAATTGTTAAGAACATTTATTGTAAGTTGGATTATTTAGCTGCCTAAAGTTGTGATACTCATTATATCATGCTATAATGAAAACAAGATTTTAAGTTTTTTTTTTTGTTGAAATGAGAATCTTGACTAAGCTTTAGCCAGTTTAAGAAAGTCCAAAGCTTGAAGCTGTTTAATGTTGGAATCAATGGGAAAAAGTATTGTCAAAGTTTAAACAGTTTGATGCTTATTTAAGACACACATTATATAATGTGCCTCTTGTCAATAATAATTACTTAAACTCACCCCCTCTTTTCCTAAGCTGAGATATAGATCTTTGAAAATGGTTGCAAGGATAAGGAGTATGGTTGCTATGGAGGGGTTGGTGAATTATTGGTGAAAATTCTACCTTGCCTCTATGACCGACATAACCCAGCCCCTGTGTGTCTAGCTTGTTTTGTCTTTAAGCTATTTTGGGACCCATTACTCTTTCATTTTCAATGGCAATGACAAATCAATGGTTACCTTTGTCCAGTATTCCTGTTGATTTTCCCAGTATCCTTTAGTGTTACCAGAATAAGGAAATTTAGCAACCTGAGCACAGAACAGTTTGAGAAATGTTTGAAGCCAGTAGCTTATAGGAGATAACATGAGAAATGTTGATGAGAATAATAATAGTAATAATAATAATGATGAGGATGATGACAAATATAATAATAATTTGTTTTAAATCTAGAACAGTGTGTTGGCTTTCTCAAGCCAACATAACTATCGCCATTGTAATTCTTAGATGGGAAAACATCCACATTTTGTACAACACACAAAATACTGGGTTGGCTAGCCTTGTTTTGAGAGAATAATAAATTAATCATGTATTTTT
The DNA here is from genome assembly GCA_900490495.1 of Danionella dracula. NCBI lineage: Eukaryota > Metazoa > Chordata > Actinopteri > Cypriniformes > Danionidae > Danionella > Danionella dracula. Next base: position 7,048,171 of record UELW01000666.1, read on the forward strand.
TGGACAGCTCTATTTAGAAAGGACACTTGGGTAGTCAAATGTAATATTTATAAGTTAGTATTTACTGTTTATGCTAGTGCTTCTTTCTTTCTTAAATGAAACATTAAATTGCAGTGATTTCATCCTTAGAAAAATTGGAAATTAATCCTATAAAATAAAATACATTCATGTAAATGTTGGTTCACTAAAAATGTGTTTTTTATTGCACATTTTGGTTATTCTCATAGGAATCAGTTATCTCTTCCTAGAGTTATGCCTACTCAAGGTGTGTCACTCAGCTATGTCAGTCTAGTTTCGCTTGATGACAGAAATGGAAAAGCTGATCATACACAACACAGAACAGTGAAGATGAACCACTGAAAATGCAATGAAGACCGTTCAAATTTACTATATAACGTTCTCGCCAATTCAGTCTGTATCAGGATATCATGTCACCATTTTTTTGCAACAGTACTGGGTACAGAATGATGTGCATAATCCCCTCAGAGCAGACCATCAAAGTCAAGCTGTATAATTACAAAACAGGTCAAAAAAGCAATAATGTCTTTCTCCTATCTACTTTGGAGTTGTAATTGGGCTTTAAAAATCTGTAATTCTGAGTGAAATTAACCTGACCTGAGCCCAACCAAAGCCTGACACTATTCAACCACATCTAATCCACGTCACATAACCACGCCTGACTGAGATGATTCTGACTCTAGTTAATTATATAAATTTAGCCTGACCTATTAGTCAAGTCCATATGGGTCCTGTCGGGTTTGAGCATTGACTGTATATAACATGGATGGATAATCTGTGACATCATCCATAGTTTTCTACCAAAGTTTAAAGAGGTGCTGAGTTAGTGTAGCTATTAATCAAAAGCACGTTCAAAGAAGCAGGACTTGGCTGTAGTCAAGTGTCTAATTGGTTGAAGGTTTAGATGGCCGAATGTTAACACTAGCAATCTGAATCAGCAAATTTAATAGAGCCCAGTTTTAACATGAGAGTGAATGAGAACCTGCTCCCTTCTGGAGTCAGCCACAAGTGGCCACTCGAGGAACTGCAGTTCAGTCACTTCCTATTACTCTTGGGGAAGGAAAGCAGGAGGTTGCCCCTTGTCTTCAGCTCTAATTTACTAGATGTATAAAAAAAAACCTTACATAGCATTTTTACTAAAGCAGTTAGTGTTGAGACAAGCTATCTTAAAATTTTAAGTCTAGTTCTATTACATTTTAAAATGTGTTATCTAAAACAAATGGAAAACTCATCTTGGTTAAATTTTTTGATAAACGTGAGAAAATAAATGCCAAATCTGAGATGAAAACCACATTTTAAAATAAAGCCCACAGTAGGTGCTACTGTAAAGAATAACTTTAAGAAATTACTGTTGAGTGTTGCATCTGTTGATTCGGGGAAACACACAGCAGTGCTATTTTGTGGGGGAAAAAGCGTTGTTTGACGGGCTGTGTAGTCAGCAAACATGATTGTTTAACAGACCTGTGTGACCTGCAAACATGATAAATGTTTAAAATTCTCCACAGCAGCCTGGGGTGAATCTATTGTTCTGGACAGACAGAGAACAGAGAAATGACTAAGAATAGTTCAACTGGTATTAAAGAGACATTTCTGACCTCCAGGATGCCTGACATCCATAAGCATGCTGAGGTCATGGTCAGCAAGGATGACTAATGAGTGGAGAGAGGAAAGAAAGATGGCCAAAGAGAATTTGTCTCAATTGACCCTTTTCTCGGAGAAAGAGCAGTGATGTGTGAAGTCCAAGATGCTCAAACTTAAACTTTGGTCTCTTCAGGCATAAACACACTCAAACTTTCAACATTTTTCTGCTTTCTTGCAGTTTGATGATGGTATGTTGCTTTTGTTTTGTTTTTGTGGCAAGGTCACGACTGGCAGATTTCCACACAAACTGTCAGATGACGCCACACTCAGTCAGCAGCTGCCTCAACGATGACTACCAGGCCTGCCTCACATCTTACACAAGACTCATTGGTAAGAACTGTGCTGGTTAACATGGTCTTAATATTCAACAAGACAACAGAAGCACAGGCAAAGGGGTTTAGCCACTGGGTGTTTTTATTAATCTAAAAAAAATCTAAAACACCCAGTGCACACTGTTTTTACATTTTTGGTGTAAACGGGTAAAAATTTTCTTAAATCAGACAGCAAGATGATAATATTGTAACTTTGATTGATATGTGATGTCTACATCAACATCAAGTGAAGGACATAACAAGTTAATTGTATAGTTAAGGTTTCAAATCAATTACCAATAGGACCAATGCAAATCATTCATTTTCAGTACGTATTTATTTCCTCCGATAGGTACAGAAATGACACCGAACTACATTGATTCTGGGCATTCAAACTTTACCATCTCACCCTGGTGTACCTGCAAAGGTAGCGGGAATCAGGAAGAGGATTGTGAGAAGTTTCTACAAGACTTCAGAGAAAACACCTGCCTCCGTAAGCTTTTTCTCTTATGTTACTTTAGCACTCACACGATTCCCAAACTCATCATTTTCTAAATTGATTGTCAGCTTTTCTGTACTAGCTTTGACTGTGCTATTTATATGAGCATGCTGCTGTAAAGAAATAGCTCTCTTTGCTTTCATTTAATTATGAGTGCTGAAGCAAATGCTTAAAACATGCTAATTAAACTCTTCTCATGGGTGTACCTACCTGTTCATTCATAAATATTGGATAGTTAGTTACTCGTGTCATGCTTGTTGTCAACAGAAATTAAACATGCTGCCTGGGGCTGTTTTTCATAGGCAGTTCTGTCTTATTTGGTTATATAGAAAACATGTTTTATGTCTTTTTTTTGTGAGAGAATTGTATGCACTAAATAATATCTCTTTTGCCTAAAGTATTTTTAAAAGTATTTTCAAATATGTTTTGCCAGATTTAGGTAGCATACACAATTTTATATTTATTGTGGTGGATCAACCACAATGGAATTTGAAGCTAACTGTGCCCTTGTAAAATTGTGCACAATTGTTGAGTAAATATGTAAAAAGTAGACACCCTCTATTCATTTGTAAGTTTTGTACAGAAATTTGATTAAGGGAACTTTCTTCAGAAACTAGAGATTATCAATGTTGTTTGAGTCAGTGTGTAATTACATTGTAATTAGCTGCTATCTAAAACCCAATAGTGTTTAAGAATGTGTACTTAACTGAATTGCTGACCCTCAATAATGAAAAGCTCATGACCAACTTGAAGCAGAGGACACATTTTGGTTTTTACTCCTCAGGGAACCCAAAGAAGTGTCACTGACTTCACATGGAAGCAATCATTTATGTGAATATCTTTTGAAGTTGAAGTTATTTTTCTTTTTGATATGGTACAGGAAATGCTATCCAGGCCTTTGGCTATGGGTCACTACCCAAGTCTGATCCACAGGCAACTACAAGCTCAGTGAAGCCTGATTTTGAACCGACTGCCATTTTGCTCAAAACAACCCTGGAACCTGCAGAAGAGCCTTGCACCAGATCGTCATGTGATCATTTAAACGTAAGTCAGATGTGTTTTGGTTTGAAACAACTAGAAAAAAATTCCAAAAAGTCAGGGTTCCAGGTCACAACTGCACAAAAGCCTGGGTTTATAAGCCACGACTTATGGCTATCATGGTTTAACTTTCACCTTCTGATTAAGTGGTTTTACCAACTACAGGGGTCCTTTATTGCAATGATCCGTAGAACACTTCTATAAGACCTATCTTTTATTTTCCTCTAGAAAATCTGGTTTATATTGAAATAAAATACATACAAATTAACAATAGTAAAATAGAAGTTAATTCCTTCATAATTCCTAAGTCCTTGTAAACTAAAAACATTCCTTTGGAAGCTTTTGAGTTATACGAAAACAAAAATTGTCCTTAACTTTATCTGATCTAACATAGAATTCAAACTTTTAAATCAGTGCATTTCAGCTTGTATTTAATTGCTTAAATGTCATGTTTGAATAAATTATAAATATGACATTTTTGGCTCACCTTCTGAGGATGTATAAAGTAGCTGGATGATGCCAAGCAAACTTGCCAACACATGGTAAGCACAAAGAAGGATAAAAAGGTTAGAAATGTGACATGAGGTTATAGAAGCTGAATGTAAAACAGCTTCATTCATTCATTCATCTTCATGTCGGCTTTATTCCCTTTCGGGGTCGCCACAGGTGAATGAACCGCCAACTCACTGGCATATGTTTTACGCAGCGGATGCCCTTCCCTGCCGCAACCCATCGCTGGGAAACATTCACACACACATTCACACTTTAACACTATGGGCAATTGTTCTTAATCAATTCACTTATTCCGCATGTCTTTGGACTTGTGGGGAAACCGGAGCACCCGGAGAAAACCCACGCGATCACGGGGAGAACATGCAAACTCCACACAGAAATGCCACCTGCCCCAGCCTAGAACCAGCGACCTTCTTGCTGTGAGACGACCGTGCTACCCACTGCGCCACCGTGACGCCTTGTAAAACAGATGTGAAGCTTAATTAAAATAATGAACATAATCTCACCATTTGTAGCAGGATTTAACATTAATTAAATGCTTTGATTGCTCTTTTAACTTACATGCCTCAGTGAAAAGAAAACATGTTAACATATTTACTTCAATTTATTTCAGCATTTTTTCACCAGTGATTCGCCTAGCTGACATAAGTCTCATAAAAGACAGCTGTAAAGCAAACAAACATGAGACGAAGTGATTGACATTTGTAGCTTTGTTTGTTGATTGCAAACAAACACATGCAGTTAACAGATGAGCAGGTTTTCATCAGAGTGGAAAACTTTTCTAGAACATTGTTGGGGCCGTAATTTAAATTTTACATTTGAAAACATAAAATTATTGAGCGGCACAGAAAACAACATAAATAGTTGAGATAAAAAAAGTGTTTTATGTATCTATGCCACAATTAACACAATTAATGTGTGTAAGTTGGCATGTAGCAAAGCAAGACTAAAAAACGGTAATTAGCGTATTACCCAAGCAGCAAGTTTATAATTAGAGAGTGCCTGGGGGAAACGTTGTCAAACTCCACCATTTCCCCATAATTCAGAAACATGTCAGATGTGCATCACAGATTCACTCTTATTCTGAAACTCAGATTTTTTGTCTTGTCTGACTAAAATGAAAGATGAATAGTTTGCCATGGGCCATTTTTCTCATTCTGACAGGTAGAGAGAAAAATGGGTAAAGTCTCGCTCTGTTTACCATGTTTTATTCCAGGCAAGGTTTGACATCAGAGTGATTTTTGGAGGTGAAATTCAGAGGGAATACTGTGCTCTCTCTGCCAGTTCCAGTAGGATTTAAAGTTTGCCTAAGGCAGGAATGATGTTCCCTTATATAATCAACATAGAGATGTGACCTGTCTCCGAGGACTCAACTGAGGTCATTCCTTTCGACACTATGACAACCTGTAGCATGTGGTTAGGTTCCCAGTTTTTCATTCTTTGATTTATCTAAAATACTTTACAAATTCAATTTCACCACTGATTAGTGTAAAGCTCAAGTAGGTGCCACATACTAAAGTGAAGGGCAGTGCATTTGACTTTTTGTCCCCATGGAATCTACCACACTTAATGAACACGTCTCACAGCAAGAAGGTCACTGGTTCAAGCCTCGGCTGGGTTGGTTGGCATTTCTGTGTGGAGTTTGCATGTTCTCCCCCCGTGATCGTGTGGGTTTTCTCCGGGTGCTCCGGTTTCCCCACAAGTCCAAAGACATGCGGTATGAGTGAATTGAGTAAGAAGGATTGTCCATAGTGTTAAAGTGTGTGTGAATATTTTCCAACAATGGGTTGCAGCTGGAAGGTCATCCGCCGCATAAAACATGTGCCAGAGGAGTTGGTGATTCATTCCGCTGTGGCGACCCCGAAAGGGAAAAAGCTGACATGAAAATGGATGGATGGATGGAATTGGCTGAAAAAGTTTGGGGGACACCAGTCATAAAACACACCAACAGTAACACATTCTTTATTGAAAAATAACTTGGCAGCAACAATTCTTGAGGTGTTTCGAAATAAAAAAATGTATGTTCACACTCTTTTTCATTAAAAACAAGCAAAAAAAATTTTTGGGCAGTGATGTTTCAGCTCATCTCTGTTGCACTAATTGGAGAGTGTATTAAAATCGGTTTTGGTAATAACCTTGGTGATGGTACAATCTGTACCCAAGCCTTTTTTCATTGAGGGCTAGTATACTATTTAATATTATCTACTAGGATCTATGCATCTATGTCAATTTCTGTGCTCCTACAGCCGCGTGCAAGAAAGTCATTTTGTGTTTCATGTAAACAATCAGACAAGTGTGAGAGTTTGAATGCAGAGAGATGAGGCGTGAAAGAGTGCGTGAGAAATGGCAGGCGTTTTCAGAAGTGAAGAGAAAAGAGCAAGCATTAGCAGATATCCAGGCTCATGTCAACAGGCATACGACACACATCAGTGCTCCTGCTAATTAATTGGCTTTTAGTCACTGTCCTTTTTTTCCTCAGCCCTTCGCCTGTCACCACACACATCTCCCCACCCTCCTTGCCAGCAGCATTTCAGGCGTTTGCAAAGCCGGCATGCATCTAATTATTCATGTTTACACAGGAGACTCGGGAAGTTCACTGCGTGAGCTGATGATAATTCAACACAATCACTACATTCGACGATCAGCAGAAATGACACAGGGCAGAAAGAGACATGCCACACAGACACTGACAAATAATCACATATAGTGGCGATTTCTCACTGAGACGCATTTAAATGAATGGAGTATTTGAGGTTTGGTCATAACCTGGAAGATAAACATAATGAGGTGAATTTACCAAGAGTGAATCACAGTTACTAATGGTGTTGTTTATTTGAACAGGTTGTTTTTTTAGCACCCATGTTGCTAAAGGAATTATGCAAATTAGGCAATGGTGCAAAACACAGTTAAAAATCTGTGATGAAGGCAGTTGCCAAAGAACAAATACCAGGCTCAAAATTGTGTGAGCTATGCAAGTGAATTGGGTAAAAAAGAGCTCTGCAAAAACCTGATATTTTTTTCTATTTTCTGAGGTAAAGGAGTGATAAACGTCCATAAAACAGCCATAAATGTTTGTAATCTGTTCACTATAAATCAACGGTTCTTTAGCATCATGTAAATGATAAAACCGAGTTTCTGTTATAAATTATTTTGTGATGACTGGCTTGGAAAATCTGGTCTCCTGATTGGCTGAGCGTTATGGTTCTTTCTAAGAGCTCGGGTGGAAAGAGTTTTCTGTGGGACGCAAACAAACAAGCTCTCTCTGTAATATGACTCATTTTTAAAGAAGACGCACATAAATAAACAATATCAATATAGAGAGTGTTAGGAATGGAAGTGGAGGAATGGAAAAGAAGAAGTTATGTTTTCACTTAAGACGTGCAAAAATACGTGATCACAACTACTTACGTCACGTGATGTTTTAGTGTGTCCCAATGTTCGGATTGGGATGCAACAACAGTGTCCATCTATGCTGATGACAGCTGTCATGGAGGTTAAGAACACTTTGCACATATACCCCTCAACCTGCATTTTTTTAAGCGCTGCTGTTCGTTTATGCAAGGCATAGTAATTTCAACATTCTTTCATGTATCCTTAAATCATGGAAAAATCCGGTCAGTACATTGCAAATACTCGACCATGCCAACTTTAATGTGGCTATCCAGTCATCCAGCATGAGACATACCTGGAAAGGCTCTCTAATAGTCTGTGTCTGCTTTATCTATAATTACCAAGAAACAGAGGAGACTGTATTTACAAGAAGCACCAAAATACACATCCTGAAACACTATAGCTTTTAAAAGAATTTCTGGTGATCTCTAACTTTGATATTTTTTCCGTCATTGCCCATTAGGAAACTGGCAGTCTCATGTATATGTCCTTTGTTTGTGAGACAAAAGGTGAGACTTCTTCTAAATAACTGAATTTTCCATAACGATCCTGTTATTTAATTTATATAAATCCAGTGAGTTGTAATCTCCCATGCTCACTTTACCAGCTTATATATTGCCCTTTCAGAATCATGCAAGGTAATAGTCCTTCAAGCTCATCAGAGGAAAGATTAAGATTGATTGGGTCATAGGAAAACAAACTGTCGGCCTGATTAACAGAGTATCACAAGCAGGTGGCAACCTATGGGGGAGCTATAGTGGGTCTCGGCTCCCCTAAATAAAGCATGGGCTCTACTGTGTACGGAATTTGTAATATTTTGAGGGGGTCTCAAAAATATGTTCAATGTTTTAATATGTTTCAGTTTTGTATAATTTGATTATTGGTATGATTAATTATGACTGATTGTGTGACAAAAAAAAACAAAAAAAAAACAAAAAACAAGTTCATTCATCTATGATGGTGATATGAACCTAATTCAGTTGAATGCATAAATGCTGTTCTGTTAATGAGCATGAAGCTTTGGGGGCACTGCAGTGCTTGAACATTTCTCTTAAGAAGGCTTAAATGTGTGCCACCCCTTTTGATTAAGTACATGAACAATGATTTAATGCGGCACTCATAATTGAAATCTAAGAACTCCATTGTCGCATAAACAAATTTTTTATGCAATATGACAAGTCTATTTAAGAAAATAATTATCTTAAAACTAATGACTATACTTATCGTGTGCACAATGTTTAAACAGTCCTTGGTTTCATGGTTATGCAGATGGTATCATGGCAGCTAATTCATCAATCTTTGAAAACTTCAGACATTGACTGCTTTGTGCGAATACTTTTCTTGTCTGTAGAAAAGGTTATTTGTTCACAAATGTGATTTTCAAACAAAAAAAAAGACCTGTGTATTGACATAGTATCTTGTATCTACAGCATACTATACAAGTAATTTAAAGTGAAAAATTTGTTATGTAGGCATTTTCAGTTGTGAGAGATACTGAAATGCATGTGCCGTATGGTGCAAGATTGAGTGATGAACTGATGAACTCAAAAATGGAGAGAACGAGTGTTTTATCCCTCTCACCAACTTCAAGTCTGGCAACTCTGGGGTATGGTCCAAAAGCCGAGTTATTGCTAGTCAATCTCACTAATCACAGGTCCATGTCAAAAGCTTTGGATATTTAGAGAAACCTGAAAAAAAGAAAATATATATACATTTCTTTGTTCTAAAAATCTAAATTTAGAAAAACAATTTAATTTTACCAAATAAATAATTAAATTAATATTTAGAGGCAAAAATTGCACAATTTGATAAAAGTTATCACCAACCCTTGGACACATGGCATATTTATGCATTCATTATGACTGAATTAGTCAAATTTAATTAAACTCGTTGATTTTAATAGTCTAATTAGGTAGTGGATGTAAAAAAAATTATGTTTAACATTTTCATGTTCTACAGTATGATTTAATGCCTCACACAGTTCTCCTAATTCTGTTCTTTAAATCATTTTTGCTGAACTTTCACCATTATGACGTGTTTTTAATTAGTTTGAAGAACTACCAGATGATAGCGAGACAATAATTTTGTTAAATTTAACTTAGATATAATAATCTGTCTTATGTGTGATGAATCTGCAAAACTGCGTGGGTCACAATCCATGACTGGTTAACCAGAATGTTTTGTGTTTCTGGTTAATCGATGCACACTACATGCTCTTAGACTTACACAATCCTGAACCTCATGTTATAATCCCATTAGATTTACACACTTAATTAATATGGTCATGACAATCCCAACTCAGTTTATCCTGAAAGCACGAACACCATTTTATTTAAAACATGTGAGAACTTCTGTAGTTGAGAAAAAAACTATACCTTTATACAGTTGCAAAGAATGGTTTGTTTAATGACAAAATACTGAGAGAAATATTCTCAATATATTTATATCTGATTCAAAAGTGACTATGCACCACAAATGATGCAGTGTTACATTTTCATTTCATTCTGAAGGTGTTGGAGATGATTATATCTCTTCTAAGCCTCTTTGGTATTATTGCAAATGCCAAGCTGGCAATGTGGATGTAGTGTAGACCAGGCTGAAAGCTCTCCGTCTTTATTCCAACATAATTGAAAACAGATTTATTGGATTAGGGCGACTCTGCACTAGCTCAATCCCACCCTTCTTTGTCATAAACAATAAGAGCTTGGACATCTTGACAAACAAGCTTTGATGACCTTGTTTGGAGGAACAGAGTTTCTTTTACTGGTAGGGATGCAGGAGTAAATATATAGTAATAGGAGTGAGTTGAAAGGAATGATTTGCACATCCTTGCAAAGACCTTCAGAGGAATGAGGCCAACTAGCAGCCGAGTGAAAAGAAGAGAAAGAAGCAGTGGTAAAAATGACAACATGTTCTGAATCCTAAAATGAGAGAGGCTCTCTGATTTTCTCTCAACCTTTTTGTTTCGAATTTCTATTTTCAGACTGGTCCTATTATTATTATTGTAGAACTGAGAACTGATTTTATGAAGAAAAATACATTTACACAAAATGCTATTGATTTTGTCATATATATTTGGTGAATTGCAGTGCAACTAAAATATGCATTTCACATTAATATGTCCTGTTGTTCGATTACTTGTTGAGAAATAGGGTGTGAAGATATAAATAAAGGAGCTGTCCATACCAAACTTTTTTTTTTTTACATCAGTTCCAGAAATCAAGAAACTAAATAAGAAGGCGAAAGCCCATCTATCTATGCATCAAACCTACATTCATGTGATGAACACACCAGTAAAAAAAAAGCATAACTTGGATGTCTAGGTGACCCATAATATTAATTTTAACATCCTATAAGAACAATTATAATCTCCATGTATAATGACATGAAAGACAGTCAGAAATGACTAAGCCATTTACTATTTGATTATACTGTGTATTTACACAGTAAACCAGGCACAGTTTGATGTTTGATTATTCTCTGAGGCTTCTGTGAGTAACCCATTCCTTTCAGGCTCAATAAGCATGTATCAGTTGGTAGAATATTTATTGAGTATTATTATTGATACCTTTTTCACAAAAAACTACAAACTGCACCAACTTAAAAAATAATGTTAGGAACAAGGAACACAGCTATACTTTTTCTTTAGGGTATAAAATGTTTGTATCTTTTCTCTCAATTATTTTGATATATTTCTAGTTCCTTAAGCTAGCTTCCGGAGGATCATGATGGATAATTCACATCCTAAAACAGTCAGCACTCATCAGATTATTGGTCAATCAGAGAGCAATGATCAATTCAGAAATCAAGCTACACTTACTGAGACGTGTGAGAACACTTTGCATCTACTTATGCTGTGTATTCATGGTTATTAAGATCAGTAATTATCAAAAATTGATATTATTGATATTATTTGGGGGGGTTATCACAAAATAGTCTGCTGAATAATGAGAAATATCCATAACAATGGTGCTGCGACATACAAGATGTAATAGTTATTTTTGTATTTTAGCATATTTCCAAATGGTGAAGACATACTGTTAATATACTTAACAGGTGTTCATTTTTTTTCAGGAACTTGATTGCTATCCATCCAACGACTGTGAAAATGAAGAGTTAAAAATTCCAAAATCAGTAAGTATCATACATGTTGCTGAGTATGGATAATATTTTAATGTAAATAAATTGCATGCAGTACAAGCTATCAAATGTTCAATAAGGAAGACTGAAAGGAACAGGTAAACACATGTGAGTCACCAATTAGCTGGAGGTGGGGACTGGAACAAGGTAACAAGGAGACCTACTTGACGGAACACATGAGAGCAATAAGAAATATAACAAAACATGGTTGTGTGGGTGTGCGCGCATGTTTGTGTTTACAATCAGGGTGTATTAACTCAATATCCAAGATTAGCCAAATGACAAAGAGCTTAATTGAGCACAACTGAATTTCCAAGTTATACGTGGAACCATGGAAGGATTGAGAATAACTGAACAGGAACTCAACTACACGTAAAGTAAATCTAAAATATAACATATGGCACATATGGAGATTTATGTAACTAGGTAACTGAACTTCAAACTTATTTATTAGAAATTTATTTAAACATTAGTAAAAATGAATATCTGAGGACATCAATTACAATTGTATTTATCAACTAATTCTGTTAAAAACAGAGGTGGAAATTAGTATCCAAAAAAGTTACTCAAGTAAAAGTACTTGTGAAAATATGTACAAAAATAAAAACAACCACCAAATTAATTATTTACTCAGTTAGTTAATGGACAAATACAAATCAAATAATCTTACTTTTAAAACAACAAAATAAAAATCAGAAATTTCCTTTATAATTTAAAAGTAAGCGTGTCAGCATTGATTTTTATGCAATACCAAAATATGGAAAGCTACACATAAACAATGACCAAAATTCTTACAATAAGATTGTTTTTAGCTACCTAGCTTTCTTGGTTAACTAAGTGCTTCTTAATCATTTATAACTTGCCACCAGATATCAAGTGTTTTTCATTTTCATGGGCTGCGTCTTGATCTGAATATTTATACTGCACCTGTAAAGCAGACACTCATTTTCAGAAGAAAATTTACACACCTTTTAGAGTGTAAGGTGCATGAACTGAGACACCAAAACATGTGACAAAAGTAGTCGTGCTAAATCAATACGCATGCGTGTGAGAGTAATTAACTTTTTTGCCCATTGTTTCATTGAATTATATTCTAACAATAGATATTATAATTAATTATATCTATTAGATATCTATTAATTATTTCTGTGCTTCTTCTTTTAAAAAAATTCTAATTAAAAAGAGAGCTCACCTGTTTGGGCCTAGAGAAAACCCCTTCTGCCTGAGGACAGTGGATTGTTGGTAATATCAGCCATTTGAGCGTCCATCGATTTGAACTTCAGAATCTAACTGGAAATAGTATGGATACTTTCTTATATTTACTACGGTTATGGATACTCTAATTGTCATAAAAGTGTAGCTACTGTGTTGATTGGAATGCAGGGATGGTTTCGGGGTGTGCCTGAGCAGCTCACCTTTTATTGGAAACCAGTAAGTCCTATGTTTTGCTGCCAATTGCACCAGTTTTGGACCTATGGACTTTTGCTCCAATCTTTGCAGAAACACACTTACAGGCACAAAATAATCACAGCTTCTACTAATGAATTCGTTAAGTACATTTTTAGAATTTCTCCCGATGCTCAAGTGCTGGTAAACTAAAGTGGTGCTTCATGAGTTTTGTTTTTTGAGCCAGGGAATGCCAAACTTTGAATCTGCAATGCTTGTCAGTTCAAATGCATTTCTTCTTAAATTATCCAGGGCTACCCAGCTCTAATAATAAACCAGTCAAACGATAAAACAAAGAAATGTATAAATAAATGCTTAGAAACATTAGCATTTACATATAATCTGTGTGTCTTAAATGTTGAAAATTAATCTTTCTGACACTATCTTTCACTGCTGCATTAATTTCCAAATAAAACAATTACATATTGTTTCATTATTTGTGTCTAGGTTCCTGGCACCCTGCTAAACACACAAGTGGAGGAGCCTCAGAATTCAAGCCTGGACTTAAAACCCCTCTTTGAAATGTTGATGGTCAGCCTGATTTTCGCTCTATTAAATCTCACTGTGTAGAGCGACCTGATGAAAACCCCCTCATGATCATCTTCAGACTAAACTCATGCACTCTTCTTCTGCATAAACACCAAACACAGAGACGCATATCTGAAGAACAGCTGCATCCTTACAGAGGCTGACGGGGGATTAAAAAATGTGCAGAATGGAGTGGAAGGTGCCTGATTTTGTGGGCCTACTTCTTATTGAAGATACGTCTGTGTTTAACAGTGTTTCACAATACCATCAGGCCTGACTTAGCTGTTGGCCCTGGAGTACACCATCTCTGTGAAGCATTCTCAACTCAACCCTACTGCCCATTTATTGAATTAGCCACACTCTTTTTGACAGATGCTTTGGCGTTGTCATTGTAATTCCTTTTCATATCCATCACTTGTTTCCTTCTTTTGTCCACCAGTCAAAACAGGGGTAATTTCTTTGCTGTGTTTTGAGGCTTAAAATCATAAAAGCATCAGGTGGACATCAGATAGCAGTTTTTTTTTTCTCTGCTGAAGATAATTTTGATCTAAATGATTATGTTGAGAGGTGTACAATGCACTCTAGTGTGTAAATTTACCTGGGATTTTTTCTTCTCTTAAAAATGAAAGCTGTTTAATATTGCTTCATCTTTTAACAAGGAGGAGTATGACATTCTAAAGTTACGGTTGGGAAGTTAGAAGAACAAAAACTTGAAAATCTGCTCTTTTCTTTTATTCCATTAGGAAAATAGTTCACCCATAAATTGATCCCTGACATGGCTTGCTCTTTTTTGCTCTTTTGGGTTTGCCCAATAAATCTCCAGTGAAGTGATGATTTAAGCAGTTTTCAATTAAGTAAACTTTGAGTTCACCTGAAAAAAGAACTTACACAGGAGAAAAAAAGCATAAAGTTAAAGTTCTTCTAACTTTATGGCATATCCATCTTAAATGCATCCCTGAATGGAACTGACAGGCTTCTGAACATTGTGTGCACTTTAACATGTGACCTCACATTTTGGTTTGGTTTCTTTTATCTGCTTTGATATTTTCTCACTATTTGATCTCTTAAAGCTAATTACCCTACTCTGCAAGTTTAGTAAATCCCATAGCCATGTACAGTTGGAAGAAAAAGTGAACTCTTTAAGATTATAAGGAGGTTTACATGAACTGGTGTGCTCTGATCTTCCTCAAACTCACAACTATGGAAAAACAAAATCTGCTTAAAATAATAATACACAAAAATGATATGTTTTCATGTTTTATTGAAGATAATATGCAAACATTCACAGTGCAGGGTGGAAAAATATGTGAACCCCTAGCCAAATTACTTTCTCTGTTTTGTCTCTTGAGAGAACACCCTTAAGTTGTTGGCGTCCGTTGCTGCTTACCTTGTTTGTCACTTTCTATTATTTACATGATTTGCCTGCCTTTCCCTTCAAAAAGGTTACTACCCGAAGAGTGCCATGGCATGACAATATTAATAGAAAATAATAGATTCTCTAGAGAATTCAAATGATTGTGGGTAGCCGTACCCAAACACTGAGTAAGAACTTACAATTTTAAATCTTAAAAACTCCTTAGTGTTTCTATAAAAACACATCATGAGATGAATATTTTTAAGTGAATAAACGTATGCTTAAATTACAATTTTACTCAAAAAATATACCTATATCTCTTTTTGTAATTATATTTGCCATAATTTATGTATGCAGTATAATAGAATATTTTTAACACATGGAATTGTTAACGAAATGTTGGAAATGTAGTTTTTCTTTTACAATTTAATTTATGTTTGACTTTCAGAACAAGGTTGAAAATACATGTATAAGGTATTTGTTGATAAATAGTAGTTTTTTTATTAAACCTATAAAGATGTAATTGTAAACAGCATTTTTCTTGATGTTATGATCATTATAAGAAGCATCAAATATCATTCAAATAGAATTGTGGCAACATAAACATGTCAATATATTTTTTAAGTATTCTGGGAATTACATTTGAGAATTAAACTGCTATATGAGGTAGCTAAAATTCAGAAAAAGAAATTCAGAAAGTTTGAAATATGATGCTGTCAACACAAAATAACGAATGGTGTCTGATATATTAAAGTAATCTGAATTTCAGTTTACCAGAGTGGAAAGATGTCGATCTCAAACTTCCTGGGTTGATATCAGACTACCAACTGGTATTTGTCTGAATTTGTGACTGGTGGACAAAAGATTGCATTCCTTTCAAGAGTGTGTATAGTCTAAATGTACAGAATGGTTTGTATGATTTCTTGTTGTTACATTTTTTGTTGTTGCTTCGGTCAGATTGGGAGAGCATACAAATGACAGATGTTTGCTTCAAATTCAAAGACTAAAATCTAAAAAGAGTAGCACTTCGCAGAGAAATTGGATGGAGCTTTTGCTGTATCACTTGACTTTGATAAACCATTGTGATTTGGTAACCTCTGGAATTAGCAGAGCTCTGTGTCATCTCATCACTGCTTCAATGTAAGGGTCACCTCCCTTTGTAGACTGCTGTGAGGTCCAGATATGCTAATGCTGTGCTTGTTTCCTGATCAATAAAGCCACTTCATTTTTTACCGCTTTCTACTATTGTTTAATTAGTGCATAGTTCTGGGTTAAAACACATTTAATGCCACAATTGTCAAAAAGGGTTTTTTTTTGCAGGATAACAAAAATAAAGTCAGATTAATTGCAGTAAAGAGTGCTTTAAATTATAGTTAGTTTACATTGGTACACAGTCCATGAAATGCTGGACTCATTCATCTTTGCCACTTGTGTTTCCAATTGCAATTTAAACTCCATTGACTTCATTCAGGGGCGATTCTGGGGTCGGAGCTGTAAGGGTGCTCAGCCCCTAATGAAATGGCATACACATTGTTAAACGCCTGATAAATTCCGGTTCCATGGTTAAAAACAAGATAACATGCTCTAAATAGAACAGTATTACCTGTTTTGCTGCTTTGTTTGCACTGTTACGAGGCTCTTTGAGCATGGCCTTCAGAGAATTGTTCTTCATTCTCAGGTTCAGTGCTTTAATTTGCTTTGGTTTAAAGGTTAAAGGGTGGGTTTTAAGATAACTGAGGACATGTTCTGAGAATTTTCACATTATTTTTGGGATGTTTCTACAATTAATAATCAATTAACAATATAAAATTCTTACATTTGGTACGTTTTCAGGTGAAATTGTTGGTTCTGAAGAAACACATCCACAAAACTTTCATACGTTAGATGCAGAACATTTACAATATTTGTGTTTTTATTTTTAGCTGGATCTATGAAATTAGTAAGCTACGTTACAGATTACGAATTTAATAGGGTTTTGTTATTGTTTATTAAATTAGTTAAAATCATATATTCACAAATCTGTGAAGACATTTTTGAAAGTAGGCTATAGAAAGAAAAGATTATGTCATTACAAGGATAAAAAATTATTATTTCGCAATCAATTAATATTGATATATTTTCCATTTTTAATCATGTAATGAAATACTTTCCAAAAGGTAAAACCATTTGTACAAAACAATCTGCAGGGTTGTAACTAGCATGACAGAAGCAGTGGTCTGTGAGGTTGTTTTAATGAATGCTCATGAAAATGTGCTGATGCATGTTATTAATGCAGTGGTTTTGTAGGCAGTGAATGGTGCCAACTAAGCATGTTTGATCCAACACATACCTTGGCTGATTAGCATTTCATCCCCTCTCTGAAACCACCGAGCTGCATCAGACAGATATTAGTCAAATTTAAAATGGTCCAGCTTAATAGTTACACTTTTCACACATTGACACAAAGTACAGCCAAAGCTGGGTTTTGTCAAGCTTTGTCTGGGTTTTAAAGGGGAACTCAGCAACCTAAAACAAATTACAATAACCTAAGCATTGAGTTGTGGACTGCCCTCTGGACTCCACTAGCCAAACAGAAAGGACCCCTCCTAGGGATTAATAACTAAGCCAGTCTGTAAAAATGATCAGCTCTCCTCCCAAAACTTCTTCCTCTATGGAGTAATAACTCTAAAACAATGAACATGAAGGTAAGCATTCACAGATTGAGACACACTGGGACAAAGCAGTCTTTCAGCAATGAGAAAGGAACAGTTATACACAGAGCAGATAATCACTGATAGAAGGCAGGTGTACCACAAATAAGGACATTGAAAAACAATGGCAGGTGAAAATGATGTGCAAAATCAAGACACAACGATGCAAAAATTTACACTTTTACATGACCCTTCCCTCTACTAGCATCCCCTAGTGCTCGCTATCATAAGTTAGGCTCAATCTGAGACCAAAAATAAATAAATCTATAATAAGTAAGCTGTCTAATACATCCCTAAAAGATATCCCACTTCTCTCTTCCAGGTCGTAACCCACCCAATGGATTAGAAATGGTTAACTCTGCCCACTTATTCTTGACTCTAATAATCTATCAGGGCAGGATGGTTGAGAAACCTATGGCAGTGGGAATGGCAGGCTTAATATTCTAATTGTGAAAGACAGGATAACCCAAATAGTTGGGCAACCTCAGGCAGACCATGACAGTGTTTTTAGCCCGCTTGACAGAAAATCGACATTGAATTGTTGTGCAAGTTTGCTTGAGGGTGGTCTAAAAAATAAGTCCTGGGTGCACTGTTGCCAACTCCTCAGTATTAAAAGTCACTATAGGCTGGCCCAAAAGTTGTTAAAAGTCACTAGATGACATCATCGCCTAATTTGCATAATACCACATAACGTGTGTGATGTATCCCCCCCATAAAATGCCATTGCCAATATAAAAGCATTGCAGGTATACGTGTTTCTTGTCATTAAATGAACACATTTGGCATTATAAAACAAGCATGTAACGCTGAATAAAATTAAATAATAATACAAACAATGAGAACGGAATGAAAATGAAAGGTAAGCGCTGTGATTTTAAACTAAAGTTAATCACATCTTTAGATCAATTTTGATTTGACAGTTTGTGTCAAGAAATGAATATCTAAAAAGGTATTTTTAAAGTGTCAAAAGGTTGGGTTACTTTGTATTATATAATGATTATGATGGATGTTGTGTGAGGGAGGAAAACCTCACACAGGCATTGGCTTCTGTTCTTGTACAAATTGGAAAATAAACCTTTTAAAATATATTATATACAAACTTTTTGTAATAGAGACCTACAATCTCGAAAACTTGCGCCAGGAATTGTGAAAAAGAGAAGGGGAGTATTGATTGTTGTATACAGAGAATGGCATTGACAGAGGAGCAGGTCTGGGGTGGGTTCGAAGACAGAGAATGACAGAAAGGCTCAACTCAATCATTGCAGCCGTGTTCCTCGTCAGCCCAAACGAAAAAAGTCAGCAACAGTTGGTAGATTTTTCACTAGTCTATATACTGCAAAAAAGTCGCTAGACGGTCTGAAAAGTCGCAAAATCTAGTGACAAAGTCGCTAAATTGGCAACACTGCCTGGGAGTACAACCAGATCCTTTTGACCACAGATTACCTGACTGGTTGCCATAGCTTGCAGAGTGCACTCACAAGAGTTGAGGAGGTGATAAAAATGTAAAATGGGCCACACCTGATGGGTGTGATCAGGATGGTAGCGGTTGCACAATAATCAAGGTGGAAGTTTATTTTATCTCGATGGTGCTCATCAGAGTAAGATATAGCAAACTAGTTTTTCTTCAGCTTACAAACAAGGCACACTTGGAGGTTGGATTTTGTTGGAAGAAGTTTATCAAGGAAATTAACAATATGTTTACAATAGGTCAACATCATTGATCTACTAACATGTTCAATTATTCATGGTTTTCTCACTGACAGCTATTGATTCGTCTCATAAGGAATTTTACTTTGGTTAGATCTGAAATGGTCTCATTTCAGGTCTAATTTTTGACCAAGAGAGTTATATGTAGCTCCAATACAAAACATACCTCTTAGCAGTATTTCCTGGGAGTTTACAGTTACCAATTGACCAAAATACATCATATAGAAGCAGTGTTGGCAGTAACATATTATAAAAGTCATAAATTCCTGTAACACATTCCTCGTTGGAATTACACAGTAGTGTAACATATTATAATTTTAGATTCAAAATATTGAATCTTGGACCATAATATATTCTAAGTGTCATACATTTTGATGCAGTATTAATATTTGTTCTTTTTTATTACAAGATGACTATACTGCTATTCAACATACTGTCCTGTATGTATTCATTTATTGAAAGTATATTTAAAGTAATACAGAAACAAGTAACACATAAAGTAATATTTTAGTGAAAGGGAATACTTTCTAACTGCAATATGAAGAACAAGGGCGATATTACAGTGTGCAAGTAACTTGAAGAACACTGTATAGATTTGACATGAAAGTCTTTTTAATGTCATGTGTTTGCTGGGAAAGTCTGACACAGACTGCTGATCAACAGCAAGTACAGTACTGATATCAGCTATCAAGCAATTAAACACATCTCCATTTCACTTGTGTCTCTGGAACAGCCAAAGAAAGGAAGGAAGGAAGGAAGGAAGGAAAATATCCTCTGTCTTCCTCACCTGTAATGTCAAATGATTGGCTGATCACATCAGCAGAACAATAGTCCACTTTCTGAGGGCTTTCCAGTCACCAGCATAAATAATTGATCTGCTTTTGAGCCTCGTGGGAGAAGTGTGGGTCATGATTCCTTTGAGCTTTGTGAGTTAGAGGATTGTACCATGCATCAGCGTGTAACTAGAGTCAGCCATCTTGTGCAAAAACAAGGAGATAAGCCCTATCATGTCCTGCTTACTAAACACATTTTCACATATTTACTTTATCTCTGTCTCCTTTGTAGCCCCAGACCTCCGATTCACAACACAGCACAGCACTGATGCTGTCTTGTTTCTGACACAGCTCTGGCACTCTAGTTGGAAGTGTGGAGTGTCTAAAAGATTTGAACACACAACAATATTTTTATACATTTCAAGGGTATCAAAATAAATTTAACAATACCTTTTAGGCTAGCCTTGTAAGGACATTAGATCAATATCGAGAATATTATGAATCAATATTAACCGATTAACAATGTTCTGAACCCTCACCTTGGTGTGACTCCTGCTGAAAAACATCATACTATTTACTTTTTTATGCTGTTCTCCAAATTTTCTTGGGTAATCATATGCAGTGTTCCCTAGCCTTTTAGAATAATTAAGTCCCTGTTTTGACAGACCCTTTGGTGGAACACGAGTCAAAGGAAGGATCGGTTAATGAGACCCATTTGATCTGGAGTCACTAAATCCATCTATCATTCAGCCATCCCTCCATAAAATATGTTTAGGTAATTAGTCTAAAATTAATAAGTGAAGCTGAGGAGCTGCCTACAAGAAGTAATTGCCAGAACTAATCAACTGTCTCTACTGCTGTGATAAATGATATACTTGGAAAGAGTGTTGTGTCAATATTTAAAACATCTCAATACAATTTAAAAGAAAACAAAGCAAGAACACATGAAACACATGTTTCTGCTTTCAAATGGTGTTTAAAAAACAATAAACTTGCTTCTTATATTTTCTTACCCACAACATACTCACAATGATTCATACCTCTGGCAAATTTTGACATTAGGTTACTTATTAGAGGCATTATTGTGGGGGGGAAAACATTTATCAGCTTTTATTCAGCTAAATAATTTCAGACTAGTTTTTTTTTTTTTTTTTTTTTTGCTTGTTTCCAGAAACATATTTATGTTCTTTCATTTTCGGCAATGAGAAAGGGTCTTCTTGCCATCACCCTGATCTTTGGCTCCCTTCATAGATACTCAAGGGGATCAAGTCAGGACTCTGGTTGGGCCACTCTAAAACCTTAATGTTGTTGTCTGCTAGCCATTTCTTTACTACTTTTGCTGCTGTGTAATTTGGGTCATTGTCATGGTAAAATGTCTACCTGTACCCATGACCAAAATTTTCTGCAGACCGCCTGATGTTGTTGTTCCATGGAGCATTGGTTGCTCCCCAAAGCATTAGGTTCCCAATACAATGTTTGACAGTCGTGATGGTGTTGTTTTGTTTGAAAACTTCTTGTTTATGCCAAAGTACACATCATTGTGACAAGACTATGGAATTTTGTTTCATCTGACCACAAGATTAAAGACCAGAATTTTTCTTCTTCGTTTTCATTATCAAGAGAAGTGACATCCTCCTTGGTCTTGCGTCCATGGAACACAGCATTCTGCAGTGTCTGTTGGATTGCCTGTCTTGAGAAATTGCCACTAACAGAGCCAGGTTGGTCTTGTTGGTGATCCATGGATTATTTCTCACCTCTCTCACTATCTTCCTGGTCAGCACCTCACTTTTGGTTTCCGTCCACGCTCTTTGAGATTTCCCACAGTGCGGAATGACTTGTATTTTTTAATAATAGTTTGCACTGTTGCCACTAGAAATTGTAAACATTTTGATGTGGCTTTGTAGCCCTTTCCTGACTTTTGAGCAGCCACAGTGGGTAGCCGCAGGTCCTCAATGACTTCCTTTGCCTTAACCATGACTATCCAGAAACCAACTGTAGAGAACTGCTGTTTTTCACCTGTGGAGTTGATTAAAACAGCTGGTTCCAATTAATTGGGTTGGTTAGGATGCTTTAGAACAGCTTGTATTAATTGGAATGGTATAGAACTTCAGATTTTCCCAGAGAATGTGAAAGGTATGAATAATTTTGGACATGAAATGTTTTGCTCAAATTAAAGCTGAAAAATTTTCCATAATAATGCCAAAAATTGCTGGTTGAATAAAAGTAACTTTAAGTAAACAATTTGCCAGGAGAATGACTGTGAAATAGGAGTAAAATAACAATTTAAAATTAATGAATATTTAATTTTAAGTATACGTTAAAAAAGAAGGTTGAATACTTGAAGTATATGTATGACCCTTGAAGTCATCTAAATTCAAAGAGTGACCCAAATGTATACAGCATTACTATTTTATTGACTCACTCAAGTATTTAAATTTTGTTCTCACTCCAGCATACTTCCAGTATACATTTGGCCTTGTTTTCTACTTCAGTCATGCATTATTGGTACCATTTCCTTATAAACAAGTCTGTGCTTGCTCTTTCAACCACATCAACATGCTCTGCACAGTAATGACCTCACCAACCATGCGAGAATATAAAACCTACTTTACACTCTAGCACTTCCTCCCTCTGGGTAAGATGAATAATCTGTGTTTTATTTTTTAAAGAAACCTCCCTTCACACCAATGGAAAAAAGCCCAGAACCTCCTCATTAACTGTGGGTTAGAGATATGTTACATCTAATCCACCCCCTCCCCACTACACACTTCGAGTCAAGCCCCGCAAGGCTTTATCTACATGCAGGGAATAGCCAAAGGGTAGGCCAGTACTAAAGGCCAAATTCAAAAGAATGTAGCTTTGTGACTTTGCAGGTAATCTAAGCTACTGGCAGAACTGATGAAGAGAATTAAAAGTGTTAAGTGCTAAAGGAGACTGCTGAGATAGTGGGCTTCTGAAGAGAAAAAATGTTTAAATGTTCATTGCCTTAGAGGTTGACTGCCTTCTGGATTTAAGTTATATGTATATATATACTTTATGCCTTTAATCATTTGGAGCTGCTTGTAATTAATGATACATTCTTCAAATTGTTGCTGAATGCATTCGCGTTTATGACGTAAGGCTCTATCCACACAAGCACAGTGGTTTAAAAAGTAATGCTCTCTCAGCGAATTTGCAATGTGTCCACAAATAAACATAATGTAAAAAATATTTGAGACAAAATAAGTTGAGCATTTCCATCATAAGCCCGCATGTAATTTCCACACTTTGGTGTGTTCATATCATTGTTCTTTCTATTTTTTTTTCAGGAACAGAAGTGTTACAATATCGATTATTTTTGTCCGACATATCTCTGTGAACATGCCTTAGGTTTTCCTATGATTTGTTTACATAACAAGAGTGCCTGGGCTCATAACTTTAAAATTTTAATCCAAAATTGACATTTCAACATGTGTTTTAAATAAAATGTGCCAGAGTAATGAAAAAAGTTTTTTTTTTCAAGACTGTGGTGTTGTCAAGCATTCTGGTGGCTGTGGCTAACAAAAAGTAAAACTGATGCTTTTCTTTTGCAGGTAATGGTCATATAAAGACAAAATCATGAAAATGTTGATTTATGTCAGTAATTCCATTCAACATTAAAAACTTGTATATTACATTCACATAATGATATGTTTTAGGTGTATATTTCATTTAATGTTGATGATTATAACTGACCACAAATAAACATCTCAGAAAATTTGGGAATAGTGAAATGGTTCAATACTGAAGTTAACTGGTGGCACACATAATTCAAATAACTAACTAACTAACTAACTCAAAACACCCGCTAAGGCCTTTAAATGGTCTTAGTCTAATTCTGTAGGCTAAACTACCATGGCAGTGTGTCTCACTTGGGCTGAAGACAAAAAGGATTTGATTGCTGCTGAGAGGTTCATATTCTTTGGTGAATGTAAATTTCACATTTGCTTTGAAAATAAATAGTTTGAGGTCCAGCAAACAGTTTCCAGAGTCAGCAATGTTTATTTTCGGTTAACTGTTTTCTGAGGTCTAAGGTCAAGGCAGCCAGGAATTATTTTAGCACTTGCTGGTGCTGATCAACTTTACTGAGATTTAATTTTCCAACATTACATGGTACCTGCACATTGTATAAAAACTACCAATATGTTGTTTAAGCACCATGAGATCCATGGCTCTTAATTGGCAAGCAAATTTGCTGGCGATTAACCCGTATAGACAATCTATGGGTTATTGTGAAGAAGATGAGATCAGTAGACCCAACAATGCCACTATCAGAGCACTCATAACACCCAAGCAGTGCCAAAGACTTATTGACTCCATACCATTGCAGCTGCAATTCAGATGGAGCCCAACTAGGTGCCATATCCTTTAAACTGTACATTATCTTTTTTGTTTCTTATTTTCTCTCGTCAAAAAAAAAACGGGTTAAGTCATATTCAGGTTCATGCCTGTTTGTGTTATCCTATATTCTTTTTATTGGAGCTCAAAGCAGCTTGATGACCGCAGCCACATGCAGTGGCCTACACACCACTAACCAATCAGATGAACCAATAATGCACCTCAATGAAGAATGTATGCGCTGACTGGCATGGAAATGTAATTGTAGTGGAACCATATCGAATAAACAATGAAAAGAATGTGTGTTTTTGGATGTCCCAGGCAAAGAGTGTTTTATCTTATCAAAAGATTAATTGAAATCAGAAATAAAAAGTGTCGTTTCAGTGTGCCAACAAACAAAACCCAGCAGGGGGCATGACGAACGCATGGCAATAGATAAATACTACCTTTTGAAAGTTATTAAGAATGCAGTGATAGTCTAGTGGTCAAATATTCAGAATAAAAGATTTAAATGGGGCATGATAGTGCACTTTTAAGTACTCGCTAAAATAGTCCTAAATTAATTGTCGCTAATCAGAACTCTAGTCTTAAACATTCTGATCAATGTGATTACTTGGGGAGATTTTAAAAAAGGTACAATCAAGGAAAAGAATGGATCTTAAGAAAAGCTTCTGTCACTCTTTTTGCAACCTGTGTGAAATAGTGAATGCAATACACATTTACGTGTATTAGACAAAAGCTCAAAGGCTATGATAAATGCTTTGTATTTTTACCGTTATTAAACAAGAAAGAAAGAAACTGGTGTGAACTGCATATTGTACCCAGAATTTGATCACAAAGACATTTACACAAAGGAAAAACATGTTTTTGCCAGTGAAAAGGTACTCGATAAAACTCTTGGGGTTTGATTTAAATCATAAGAGCAATCAGAGGCCGAATCTGATTGAGATAAGCATTCTTCAGTAATTATGGTGTAGTTTCTGCTTTTGTGGAGGCAGGGATTTTAAGCAAGTTCAAGTGTTAGAGCTCAATAGGCTGTGATTTTCACAGACAAATAAAACGTCTTCTAATATCGAAGATGATACTCGTATTTAAATTCAAAAAAGTTAATAATGGTGTCCTATTTCAAGGATAAGTATCCAATGATTGGGATAGAAAACACATCCTGATTTTAAATATAATGTCAAGTGAAAGGATTTGAGTGATAATCATAGTTCAAGCACCTGATGTAGGAGGCTGTCAGAAAGTCTCACATACCTAACAAATCAAAATGTCAGACTCATACCCAAGGGAACAAAAAGAACAGACACCATCAAAAATTACTTCAAAATCAGGTCATGTGTGTGTTTTAAATGGAAGTGCATGTATGATTTCAAGTAACAGGGTTGCACTTCAGTCGCTATTTATTGTCACTAGTGTCATTCCAAACTTTTGTGAAAACCTTTTCTTGTATGTTTGAGGTGAGAATGGGTATTTTGAAACCTTGTGAAAACATTAAGCACTGCTTGGTTCAGATGTGTCATCAGTTCAGAGGTGTCATCATTTTAATATTGCCTTAAATATAGCTTAGGAAACTAATTGAAGTTGAGAGTATGACTGATTCCAATTGTCACTTTTATTAAAAAAAAACCCTAAAGATTAGGTCATGAATTAATTCCAGCTAAACAGCCAATGTATTTTACCAGCTTTATAAAATAAAAGTGTCAGGAATAATGTAATTATATAAATATATTTTTATCATCAAAAACTGTTCACATCCCAGTTTCTTATTCAAAATTAATGTAATACTATGTTTATTAGTTTCTTATTTTATCACTCATGTTTTCAATATGTTTATTAGTTTTTTATTTTATTACTCATGTTTTAAAAAAGAAAGTTTTTTAATGGTTTTTTCTGTATTGCAATTATGAGACTACTGTTTTGCAAGGGGTTGTTCTCATCGGGATAATTTTCAATAAATGTTAATTACACTAGAACAATCACAGGGTTTATTTTTGCTGAAGAGGTACTACAAGCGCTAAATGACGAGTGAAGAATTCGATGGTGGGGATGGTGGTCGGATCAGTGTATGGCTTATCTGACGATCCAGAGACTCAGAGAAAAGAAAAATTTAGTCAGTTCTTCATGAGAGGTCTACAGTATCAGAGATTCAGCATCAATAAACTTTGGACACAATTAAAAGGGTTTTTAGCCACATTAAAAGACTATTTATTTGCATAGGTAAAATTGACCCACATGGCTGTTTTAGGGATTAGGTGAACCCGTTCTAGTGTTAAAGAATGTCTATTATGAAAAGTCAGCATTTGGAAAATGTTCAGACATAAGTTTGAGCAATAAAGGTGAGAACACACTCCTGTTAGAAAAACAAATAGTCAGAAAAAGTAAAATGGCATCAAAAAATTAAAGCTGTTTTTAGACCGATCGGTTAGGGACTTGTGAGTGGTTTATGATGTAATTTCCCTACCCAATAGCACAGATTGGTCGATTGCAGGAGGAAAATAAAGAGAAAATAGCAAAAAAAAATGTTATATGAGTAAGTGTTCCTTGAATATTTTAATCAAAATACTGATAAGTCAGAGCTAGGTAACAAGACATAAAAAATTTATTCAACAAAGTGATGCTATTGATCAAAAGTATATTTGTGAGATAAACAAGTTCACAGCCTGCACCCAATTTCCCAGAATACCTTAAACACCTCACTTCCCCTTTACTCCATAATTGCTGATAACTGGGTCCCAAATTTCCGATAAGGTTCTGTTGGTGTGTTAAAACTTACCTTATCATGCTTGTTTTCTGGAGACTCACTGACAATCTCAGGGGATAAAACCTACTCTAATGTTTCATTGACTTCTACAGATCTATTAAAAGCATTGCTTCCTTTTTGTCTCCTGGCTGTGTGGCTTCTGTCTCAACTCTTGTCAGTCACATGTTCTGTCTAATCCTCCTCTCCTGGTTAATTTAACATTAATCCTTTATGGTGGTGTTAATATGGCTCTCTGATGTCTTGTGTAAGTGTAGCTTTCACAGCCAGACTGTCATTAAATGAAAACAGACGTTTGTGCTGTTTTCTTTTAAATATCTGTGTCAATAAACATGTTTGATGGTGTTGCTCCTAGTTTTGTTCCCTGACAACATAGCTAGAGGTAAATTGTGTTGGAGAAGCAGAAGGGAATCAGAAATCCCTAAAGAGTAAAGGAGTTCTAAACAGGAAGGGATCAGTTTAGTATTTTAAAGGGAAATGCAATTTAGTATTTTAAAGTGAAGCTTGATTGAATTGTGTCACTTAAAACATGACAAACAGTCAAGGTACAGACAAAAATACTAGTAGTGCTTATAATAATGTTTAAAATGACTTGGTTTATACAAAATACATGATAGCAGTTTGCTTCTAAACTCTGGTAACATAAACTGTTCTCATACCTGCTGTGCAGCAAAACTTCTCCAGAGGCTTATATTTGAAGAATTCCTGCTGTCGCCGATGGTCTATATGAACATATTTATTTCCTGTGGCTTAATAACATAATGTTGTTGAACCATGATCCTGGCTCATTTGCCCCCCTGTTGTTAAACTGGAGTGCACTTACAACTTGGTGTTACACAATGCTGCACTAACTGAACATAAGCTAGTGCGGAACAGTGCACTGTCTCTCAAGGCTCTTTTTCATCCAATTTGTGGAATTCTTTAGGGGGTCTTGCTTTCCACTGAATACTTGTATTTGTGCATCAAAAATCATTGAAAATAAAATATTCACCTGTAACAATTTATTTAATCTAATTATGCTTAAGTTTACATTCAAAATATCCATGTAATCCTTTCTTTTGATTTTCCATTTTTACAAAATGAATTTTTTTTCTTTTTTAATGTAAACTAATATTTCTTTCTTTCTTTCTTTTTGATTCTGTGCTCAAAATGAAGAATGCACAAAATAATTGTGAGCATATTGCATAACATTTTGTTCCTTTTGGGCATGCGTAGGGTGATGAAAATGTAATGAAATAAGCAACTGGGCTTGGTTTTGAGCTGGAGTGTGAAAGCTGAATCAGAACATTGCATGTTTTTAATGTTTATAATAAGGAAAAATACCTATTTTAAGGATAAAATGGTACATTTTGCATTATTTACATATCCGTTTTCATTATAAATTAGTCAATAGCATTTTTCCAAAGCACTCTAAAATCACAAAACGTGTGTAAATTTTTTATTAATATAGAGCCCCGCCAATCACTAAGGAAGGGTCCCACCATATTTGTGGATGTCAAGCTTAACATTTATTTGATTAAGTAAAGCTTGGATGCAAAACATTTAACCCATTCCAATAAAATTTTTCCCATATTAAAGACAAGGGACAATGGGAGTCAAAAGAATGTCTCTCACAAACAAAAGGCTTCTTCACAGTCAGGAGAAGTAAACTGTGCTGTGATAACAACACTCTTCAATGTCTTAGTTCAAGCCCTCCAGGCTTTTAAGAATGAATTTTGAAACTACAAGCTCCTTTGGACTAACCTCATGACTTTTGCCCACTACTGGCTTCACCCTGACCCTCTTCCCTGGAGGAAGTCCTCCCCACGGTAGAAGCACTTCACTGGCGGCAGAGTAAACAGACTGTTTTGAGCTCTCAGTATGGGGTTAGCTGTTTTAATTGTACAACTGTTAGTACTATTAATAACATTTCTGTATATAAAGGGCATTGTGCTTCAGATAATCTATGGGAGATGTGATAACATGATAGTTTTACAATGAGCATGACCCTGGGTGGGGTTATGATCCAGAAGGATACAACTCTGTAAGGAATATGCATTAGAATATCTGCTGGGTGCTGTTAGATGCATACTGCAATTCCGACTTTTTTGAGTAAACTATTTTAATTTTGAATGTATTGTTAATTTTGACAAGTAAAATGGTAATAGTTGGTGAATAAACCTATGATAAAAATGTTAAAGTTGTTAACATATTAAACTTAAAAAAAACTTTCTTTTTTTTTTGTTTAATTCAGAACTCAAGGTGGTTTTTAATGACGACTGTCAAGGTGATACAGAGGCCATGCCTGATTCTGAATTAAAATGTGTTGAAACGAATATCAAACACACAGGAATTAGACACACAGATTTCTGTCTCTAAACGTTGCTTGAGAATAATCAGGAGATTGTAGTTTACTTAGCTGTTAAAAACATGATGACCTACCTGCAAGTAGTTTTTATGTGTGCGCTGTTACCTCAAGACAGTTACGGAGTATTTTTCTGGTTCATTATCAAGGTTCCTGTATGGTTCCCATATGTGGGAGGATAAAGCCTGGCTCTAGCTCAAATCTTTACATACAGACAATAATGGCAGCATTATATCTCCAAGCTTTTTCCATTTCAGTGGGAACAAAAATTATGTAAAAGATTCAGCCGCATTCTCACTGAAATTTTTAATGATGATCATTTAATGTACCCACAATTTTGTACTTTAATTTTGTGTAAAAATAGTCTTTATTATTGAATATGCCTTGTTAATTGAAAAAAAAAACACACACACACACATTTTTGATCATTTTAATGTTAGACATATTAACTTAAAAAGTATTTTAAAAGTATTATGATCGTTTCATGAAATGCTAAAAAAGTTCTTAGAGTACGTTTCATTTTATTTTCTTGCTTTTATCATGCTTGTCATTAACTTGTGTGATTTTTGAAATATTTATCATAGGATAAAGAGCAGACTTTTCTACAGAGACTAAACTAAAACGCAGCTCCTATGTTGATTGGAAATACAGAGGTTTAACTGCTGATGTAGTAGCATCAAACTATTTATTCACAAATCTGTTTACAAATTACAAAACCTTGTTTTTTCACTGGATCTAATGAACTATAATTCAAGGCACAATTCACAAGGTGCAGCTGCAGAAATTAGCATTGGTAGTGTAAGCAGAAATTGGTGCGTTTAAACGCATACCAGGCAAGCTGTTCATAGGAGGGCTTAAATTACGAGAAATAATTAAAGCCTGAGAGTGTCACGGTGGCGCAATAGGTAGCACGGTCGTCTCACAGCAAGAAGGTCGCTGGTTCTAGGCTTAGCTGGGGCAGGTGGCATTTCTGTGTGGAGTTTGCATGTCGCGTGGGTTTTCTCCAGGTGCTCCGGTTTCCCCACAAGTCCAAAGACATGCAGTATAAGTGAATTGACTAAGAACAATTGCGCATAGTGTTAAAGTGTGAATGTGTGTGTGAATGTTTCCCAGTGATGGGTTGCGGCAGGGAAGGGCATCCGCTGCGTAAAACAAATCCCAGAGAGTTGGTGGTTCATTCTGCTGTGGCGACCCCGAAAGGGAAGAAAGCCGACATGAAGATGAATGAATGAATTAAAGCCTGAAGACCTCCATAAAGTGAGGTGTAGGTGGAGGGTTTTTGCTGTTGCTCATTCATTGAGACTGGGCGAACTGATGCCTTATAAAGGGTTAATATGGAGATCGCCCTGTGCGTGCTACTTCACAAAACTTTGTTTGTAAACTACACAAAGTATCAATATACTATTACATTCACTCAGGGTGACAAACAGAAAAATTATGAAACTACTTTGGGGGATTTAAGCAGACAAACCTCATTAAGTTGGACTTAATGTCTGTTCAAAGTAAACAGCATAATTCATCATTCTTTCCAAAACAAGTTTTAATATTTAATGCTGCTTTTAAAATGTATGTTCTCTAAGTTTAACACAAAATGCAATAACATCAAGACTCAAATCCATAACATTGAAAGAACACAACAGAAAAAGTTCAATTTTATAGAAGGTCATCACTTAAAAAAATACAGTAAATGGAAATCCACATTAACTTTTCATTGTTTAACGGAAACTATGGTTTTGTGATCTCTATAGTTCAATAATAAATAATTTATCTGGTACTAAGAAATTGTAATTATTTCGTATTTATTTCAATAAGATAGACTAGATGTTTTTAAGTCTTCAGTTCAGTATACTTTGTACACTTGGTTTATGGAAGATAAGGCCGATGCAGAGATGAGAAGGAAGACTGTGTTGCAGGACTTGTCGGTTGTACTAATGAGAATGGATGAGGCTTCAGGCTCAATGTTTGTAGCTTTGGACCAGGAGAGAGGATTTCTCAGCTCAGACATTAATTGCTGATAAATTGCTTCGCTCTCCTATCTTGCAACCTTCTTTCATGCATGTTAAAGTGGTAATCCTGGCTTGCAGCCTCATATTGATTTTGTGAACAACAAAGACAATTACATGTTTGCTTTTGTTTTTTTCACAACTTAATCAAAATTAAATGCATGTTATTTTAGCCTATTGTTTATTTTATAGTTGAGTAGATGTTATGAAAGTTATAAGTTATGCAATGCTGTTGTCACCAGCTCATTTATTCGCCTCTCCAGCTTTTAAGCATTTCTCACAGATTTTAGCACCTGGACTCCAATATGTAACTGTAATGCCACAATCACAATTTGAAAAAAGTCCTGTTGACTTGAGTGGTATTATTTCATGTAAAACCAAAAGTTCAAGTCTATTAGTGCGATATTGCACTCCGCTCTGATGAAAGTTGGGTTGAATTCAACTTTGACACCGCATCATGTGACTGGATTGCACCAGATAGGAGTGTTGAGAATTCGAGTACTGATATCTAGTTTTAAAACAAAAATTTTTTTTTTAGGATTTTAAAGTTAATGCGAAGGATATTCATGTGAAACCTATTGGATGATTTATATTTAGAACTTGCAAAGCATGCTCCGGTTCCACACCTTGGAGAAGACTCAGACTCCCTCTCTCAGACAGTTCACCCTGTACGCTAGAGTATGCTTGCGTATCAATGGCTAATTACTTGACCTGTACACGTGAAACAAGTAAAATCGATCATCTCCAACATTACAGTCAACCGTTGCTTTTATCTTTAGATTACCTTGACATCCACAGTAGTTTTGACTCATTGATTGTGTTGTTTAGTAAGCATCATGCTGAATGTTAATCTAATAAAATAAATAAAAACATTCTCCTGAAAATTTGGGTCTTCTTCTTTTTAGGTTTTTCATGAAATACCTACCATGTGTATAACAAACATATTTAAATTATGAATTATAAAATGCAATACTTGTAGTTACTGGCATTAAATCTTTAGTACTCTTTTGTCCTCTGTCAAGTAAAACATCAGGTGATGAAAAATGTCTTATGTCATGAATCGATTGATAACAATGATAAATTAATCAATTAATTACATCAAATTATTGATAGCTGCAGCCCTGCCTTTAACTTGGCAAAGGCCAAACAACTCACGTGTGTGTAAAAGCAGAAGAGAAATGGTAGCAGGTGCTCTGAACTGATAAGTCAGAATTTTAAATATGTAGCTGTAGCAAAATGCAGTTTGTTCATCGAAGACCTGGAGAGCATTGCAATAATGAGTGTCTGCAGAAGTAAAGAAACAAAGTATGAAAAGATAAGGCTAAACTAGTTTTTGACATAAACACAATATTATGTATCAATCAGGGATACACATGACACCAGAGGAAAGTCAGTCATCTGTAAACAGCAGGGAGAAGTATGCTCATCCTTCTGAGGGAGTGAAGTAAACTTATCAGCAGTTAGTAAAAAAAAAATATCTCAGTTAACCATTAACCTGAACAGAACATTCAAGATGGGTAGATCAACAGAATGCAGATGAATAAAGGATCGGTCAGATTAGCTTCGATGCCCATCGCATGGCTGTGATGCAGCAAAGTCCAGCCCTCCGGGAAGCATATTTAAAAAAACAACAACAAAAAACAAAACTTTATGTTTGAACAATCCAAATGGCAACATACGTGACCCATTAAATGTCAATAAAAATTTTTTGTCAATTGATCAAAAGTCAATGGGATTTTTTTCCAAGTCTGACTGCAGACTTGAGCATCTGCGCCAACAAAGGCCAGCAACAGATGATGAAGATCCATGGGGTAGCAAGTAAGCAAGTATTAAACAGACAACAGGTTTGTGCAGTGAGTTTTATGTCTGAATGAGACTGGAATGAATGAGCTGTAAGGGGACTGTTCAAATTGCATTGATCCATGTGCAGGTGTTTTAGGTGACAGGAACTGGTGAATACTCATAACAATAGGAGCACAACATAAAAATGATAAGGGTATCGCCTGGCGATTGTTAATCAAATAGCTGAGGGTGATTAGTATAAGGACTTGGTGAAAGAAGTCCAAGGGGATTGTTAAACTTTACAGCAAAGATGTTGTGTGAAATATGCAAGTCTGAAAATCTTTACATTTTTACTAAAAACTGCATCAATCTATTAATTTTCTTCACTTGCCTGTGTAATCCAGTTACTAAGAAACGATTTCAATTATTTGTTCTACTTTATAAGATAAAAGCTTCATATGAGTGTTTGATTGTTTGCAGCCAATCATTAATCAGTATATTTTAGGCCTGCTAGGTTCATTGGTTGAGTTAGCTCACAGAAAACATT
Source organism: Danionella dracula (assembly GCA_900490495.1). Lineage (NCBI taxonomy): Eukaryota > Metazoa > Chordata > Actinopteri > Cypriniformes > Danionidae > Danionella > Danionella dracula. The sequence goes on from UELW01000666.1 coordinate 7,082,012, forward strand.
CATGATTGAAAATAAGTTTTGATTCAAGCACAACATTTCTGTTTTTAAGTGATTACATTGTCTGGGTCTATGTCAGGTTATTATTTTGACTGACATATAAAATAATATTTATTGTTATGGAGAACAGAATCAAACTGCAACTTTTTTCAACTGAATATTTGATGGTGAACCACCCTCAAATACTGGAAGTGAGAGAATTCTGCTCAGAATCTGAGGTATTGTTGTGGAAAGCCCTATACCAAAGGAAATGCTATATCTAGTTGGAATTTGTATTTCAAACACAGGTCTAGAGTCATGTTCTTAAACAGAAAAGGCTTACACGTAGTCCTGAGTTATACGTTTCTCTAGCTTGCATAAAAATGTATCAACTGTAGACACTTTTTCACTAGTCCACTTGATGTTGGTCTCGTAGTCACTGCTACAGTATCTTGTGTTGGTCAACAGTTTTGTCTCTGACATCTTTGGACAACTCTTAGGTTGAGCCGTCAAGAGGATTGTGGAATTGCTTGACTTGACTATAATACTTACAGCTATCTTTTATAAAGACAAGCAGATGAAACTTCCTTCAAGAGAGAGTATTAAAAAATGATATAAAAATCTTGTTGGAACAGGAAAAATATTTGATATTGAAAATAATTTATTTTTTTGTTGTGCAAATCAGTAAGTAGCATTTTTAAAATTAATATTTTCTGGATATTTTGTTGTTATTCTGCCTCTGATATTAAATAAATTCAAATAAATGGACTGATTATTTCATTTTTCTAGGAATTAATGTTCAAAATCCAGAATACTTTCCTGTATTGCAATGAATTTCAGAAAACATTTTAACAGTGTGTCTTGCATGGTTGGTGACTTGATTAATGGTGTGGAGACTGAGCTTTATTTGGATTTAACAAACTGAAATAACCCTGATACTAGTGATTCCGAAAGTAATGTCCTGTTGATGTTTAGTGGATACTATGATTGATTAGTTGAAAACAGAATTGATGTAACATACTTTCTGCTGTTTCCTCTGGGCAGAACTGATAAATGAAGGAATGCATTGGTACTGTAATCAGTGACATCTAACAACCAATAACTCAATAGATTGTTAAAAGTAGTGAGGGAGCTTGAGGTGGAAAAAGTGTCCAAAACTTTCATTCATTTGAAAGTATTATAATTATTATTATAAGATAAAATAAAAAATTTAAATACTGCCTTGACAAGGAGGCAAGACTGATGCTATATTGATGTGGCAGCAGCAGGAAGTCACATGAACACCAGAGCAGGAAGTGATGTCATCTGATGCATGGGATTCACTTTTGGGTGGGATTCTGATAACCTTTCACTGTTTCATGGTATTCACTTCTTCTCATTTTTACTTGTATCCACGTTGTCATCTTGATTGCAAATCAGGGTTTTCCTCAGTTTCCTCAGTATTTTATACACACCTGCTGTTCGTTTAGCTGCTTGTTTTCTCCTTGTATTCACGTTTCCTCCTGAATCCTGACAAGATTCAACAAGCGACTGAATACTGAAAAGAACATAAACTCTTCCCCAGCGAGAGTTCCATCTGTGAGATGCGAATGTGACAGAGTAAAAGAAGTCACTAAGTGGTTTGGAGCTTCAACTCGACATCATGTGGCCCAATCGAGCATGAAGATCCTTCAAAGAAACAGTCTAGAATAGTAAGAAAGCAATTAGTGATACTAAAGGGAAAAAACTTTTTTTATTTTCTTAGTATTTCAACTTGAATATCAGCATCTTGATTCAAACAAGCTACAAGCGCAAGCACTAGAAAATCTATATTTTATTAATTTTGTGTGAACATCTCTATGTATGTTTGTAGGTGATCACTTTATATAGACCTGTATTCCATTATGAAATTTTAACCTTTTCAGCAGATGTTCCGCCAGATGATGAATCTGTGCATGCATACTTAATTCCCCAGATGATCACCATGGCTGAGCTTACAGTTCAGAATTCATGGTAAATTATTTTAGAGTTACATAATACTTTAGCCCACTGGAGGGCCAGACTAGATAGATGGGAGATCAAAAACACAACTGTAGTATGATCATCAGGGAATCGGCAGGTATTCATTTCCAGATGGAGATCGATCTTTAGCAGAAACTCCTTACGCTGTTCGAGGTGTACCTCACTTCAAAACCATTACCAATGGGACTGCTGCCAATCGAGCATATTCCCTTGACACACGCAAGTCTTTATGAGATCGAATAGCTCCTTGGAAATATTCTTAGGTTCAGCAGGTCTGGCGGAGGCATAATTCAACAAGAAGAAAATGAAAAATCCAAAGGCTGAAGAGGAGACACAAAAAAGCAACTAAATGTAAAGATTACGTGTTTTCATCAATCTCTTACTCCCATGTTGTTTCAATCCAAAAATACCCTTTAAAAGAGCTTACCTTTCATGCTATTTACTTCATTCTCTTGTCATTGTTTGTATGATTATTTAATTTTATTTAGCATTAAAATTATTTAAATATAAATTATATAAATTATAACGCCATATGTGTTAATTTAATAAAGTCATGAAACACATGTACCAGAAATACGTTTTTATTTGCATTGATAAAAACTAATTGGGGGCATGGAATGTATGTCACGCATGTTACGTGGGTTGACAACAGTGGTCTCCTCATCGAAAGGAACACAGAGCTTATCCACATTAAAGGACCTCCAGCTCATTTAAAAAAAACAGAATCTCTATGAACAGAAAATTTTTATAGGAAAACCCCAACAAAAATGTTTCTAATTATCACAGCAACAGGATAACAAGTTAATTAAACAAAGCGATTGGGAAAGTGTCACAAAAAATTGTCAGTGGGACAGAATGAACTGTTGCCAAGATAAAAAAAAAAGAAATGGTCAGATTTTAAGTTTTGAACTCATCTGTTTGTGCCTATTGTTTAGTTAAGCTGCCAATACAACTGTAAGCATTTTTATTTGTACATATTGCTGAAAAATAATGTGCCTCATTGTAACTATCTAACTAATCCCCATCGTTTATCACAAATCCTGCAGATGAACCTACTCACCTGTTTGTCATCTGTGTTACATAGTTCTAACCACTGTTTGTTTGTGCTGTCCTGTGAGTTGTTCATCCATCGATCTTAAGCTCAAATAGTTATTATAATGGGGAGGTGACTAGCACCTGCCTCAGCCAGTGAGGCTCCTTGGGACATTGCAAAGGGAATTCCTATTTACCCTACCTGATCCACATTAGAACTTTGTGAAGCTATTTTGAAATCAACTGGTAGAAAATTGCTAAATAAAGTCATATTGGTTGATTGATTGATTTTATAGCATCTAGGACACATAACAAGTGTACAATTATGAAACAAATAAAACTGTTAAGGTGGTCATAAAAAGAAGCTGCGTTCTCACAGCAAAACCATGGCTGTGAAAATTACCTCTGATTTGACATTGTTAGACAACAAAATTGCAGGCATAATTGGAAAGGTTAGTGTTGAGCCTCACTAGAACATGTTTGACTGTCGTTTTATTAAGCAATTAAAGTATATGACAAAATATGTATTTGGGGTTCCTATTTTAAATTCCAATTGCCAAGGAGGAATGTGGAATAGGGGGTTGTTTTGAAAACAAAAGAAGATTTTGTGAGCAGTTCACCTCAGCCATCAGCCTGCACCTCAAAGTACCAATGGCACATCAAAGTGACTGCATTTTTTTATAAATTGTGATTGACAGGTTATACAAGAATGACTTTCATGTCAAGTTGTGTTTTTATAAATCTGAAACATTACACAAAAAAGGAGTATTCTCTTATGCAGCGGTCAATCATTGAAAAAAAAAAACAAAAGTTCCAGCCTATGCGTGTGATTTTGCATTCCGCTGTGATGAAAGTAGAGCTGGGTTTAACTTTAATCACGGAATAGAAATCCCCGGAGAGGGGAGTTTATAAGTTTACTGAAATAATGCTTGAAAGCAGTGGTTCTCAAACAGTGGGGCGCGAATAATATCCCTGGGGGGCACGAGGCTCCGTCAAGGGGGACGCGTTTGACCTCGGGGAACATGCTTTTTTATATTTCAATTTTTTTTTCTGTTCTAGAATAAAGTGCAAAACCACTCCACTACATTAGGGGGAAGTGGCACTCTCATTGGCAGAGTATGAAGTGTAGACACAAAGTGTAGAAGACAGGCAGAGAAAGAAGGAGATAAAGAGACAAACGAAAGTCTCCCGAAAGCTAAGACGAGGAAATATCACACGTATGTAGCGCTTGGCTTCACTGTAACTTTCGTTGGTAGACAAGGAAAGACAGGTGTGCTTACTGAGTAAAAATGTTGGCAGCAGACAGCATGAAGCAATTGGTCAGTCAAACAATGTTTATAGTTTTATTAAGGATTTAATGTTTTTTTTACATTTCAGATGCACCTTAAATTTTTTCTGCTACAGGTAATAAACCTATTCTTTGTTGTAAGTTGGTCCATATTTCATTAATTTGTCTCTTATACGTTAATAAGGATACTGTGTTATGCAGAGGTGTACTTATAAAAATTTTAAATAATACTATTTATAGTAGAAGATGTTTTTTTCTAAGAGGATGCGACAGAAAATAATTATTTTTACATTACATTAATTACATAAGAGTGAATCATTTTGTTGTTTGGATGATTTATATTTAGAGCTTAATATTTTTAAAAGTCTTAGTTGCTGAGTCTTAGGTGTTTCTGAGCACTCTATTGCTAGTGTGACTGACCCTGTGCTGGAGGTAATGGGCAAATCACTTGATGAGACTACATGGAATCGGTTGTTATGGGGATTCATTATATTAACGCCAAGTGAGTCATGTGTGATGGTTTCATTGAGGGACGAGAATTGATATCTGACTTGCTGGATCTCTGTCAGTGGTTCAAAAGCTTCAATCCACTTTTTAATGAAACATTTTAATTATGTGTTTTAAAATCTGTTGATGTTCCTTGAACACAAAATAAAAATAAAAATAACTTCATATAAAAATACACAGGATATTGTAGAGATCCAAACACATATCCTCATATGATACTCCACCACAATGGTTAATTTAATTCAAAAGGCCAATCTCGGCTCTCATAAGCATATAATTAGATATGTAAAATTAAGCTGGGTCTAAAGTGACTGTTAGGTTCCAACACCATTTCCCAAATGGAATTGCAAAGATTAAATGCTGAAATACCCTTCTTGTTACCTGGACATTAAAGAAAAAAAAGAAACATAGACATGTAACTCCCTCTTTAATTACCCTTTATTTTATTACCAACCTATCTGCAGACCATTAGCTACCAAAAGTGTTTTTTACTTGACAGATTTCAGACTTATAAAAAATAAAAGATGAAAACAGAAAATGAGCTAAAAACGCATCATTCAGTGAGCATGAATAAACTTTACATAGTGACAAGTAACACATTCAATCACTAGAGCATGAAATATCCTTTTAAAAACTCACATAATTAGGAGTGCTGACAAGGTGATCCTTTGTCCATGCAAAGAAATTCAATTAAATAGGAGGGGTAAAGGTGGAGGAGATGTGCCGAAACTTCAAAACATGAGTCTGGGGATGAAATAGAATGGGTTTTAAAGTATCTGTTATCATAAGGATGCACATGGCTTAGCGTACAGGCAACATTCCCAAATTTGACACAGTAAAGCAAAATTCTCAGCTTTCAGAAGCAAATAGGAATATAGGGATGGGGAAATGAATAGCTTCTGATTATAAAAAAAACTGAAAGGAAAAAATATAAGGCTAGTAGACTAACTATGCCAAATAACTAACAACTGTTCAGAGTGAATAAGTGCAGAGAATAGGGTTGAGATTCATGATGTGAATTAAAAAGTGTTGAATTGATGTCTGTCAAACACTGACCTGTATTATAAATATCCATAAAATCTTCATTCCAATGGGTATCATAACAGTCTGTTGGGTAATCTAGAATGGCAGCGCTGTAATAACTAATGTATTGTTGTGACTGACTCCAAAAATCAATACACTAATGCATGATGTTATCAGAATGTGCTCATTTAAACCTGCTAGTAAAAAAAAGTTGCTCTCATTGATATGCACTGCTATGGTCTTCTCCACTGACTCTATTTAACATTCATCAGAGGACTCTGATGACAAACTGTCCTGCTTTCCTCTCCATCAAACAAGTAGATTAATGACTTCAGTTTAAATGCATGACTGTTCTGACCTATTGCTCTTCAACAGACATCCATCTATAAAATGCACGTGACAGCAAATGAGTGGTTACTAAACCACAGAGAAAGGCATGGGCAATAAAGATTATAGTGAACTCTAGATTAAGGACATATTTTATCTGAGGGGGGGTCTGTTTATTGTCATTGATAGGGAATACTATATAAATACATTAAACATATGCTTCCCATAAAGATGAATGCTATTTGAAAATTAAATGGAATCATGCTCCCCCAAAACCCTTTGCTTTTATTTTTGACATCAACATTTAGATGCATATCTAAGCTGATGTAAAAGAATAACCAGTGGTAGGTTAAGCTGCATTCTCTGTAATAAATATATGTGATCATCAGAAATTAGTGATAAACAACATCTAACATTTTCATAATTTTCATTGTTTTCTTTTAATTTGTTTCTGAACAATTTTGACAACAATAGCAACAATTTTTTTTTAAACATTACGATTTAAGAATGTGTCCATAGTATTAAGGAAATAATTACTCAGGAGACATGAATACGGAACAATTGCGAAAAATAAATTATCATGGATGCAACGTCTACACAATTGTATCTGCAACTTCAGCCAGGTTTGACCCGTTATTTGTTGAACCCAAAAAATGGGTCTGACTTGATTCCCTCCCCTTCTCCATCTTTGGCCTAATTAATATAGACACAAAGAGTTTGCAAAGATTTCCAAACAGCCATATGCACTGGTCACATTAGCGTTTGAGAGCTCCGATAGCTATCGCATGGCCGTGCAGAGGAAACCCCTCCGACCAAGCAGCATGTTATCAATGATTCGAACGGCAGCAGTTTTCACTCTAACATGCTTCACATCAACACCGAAAGCCCTTAAAAACTAAATCTAGCTTTAAAACAAGATTTCTGGAAGTGCACGCTCTCACCTCTCCAATCAGGTGCTTTCTAGTCGCATCATGTGATGTAGTATTGCAATCTCCTTTCATCAGAGCAAAATACGAAATCTCAGCGCAGTTGCTAGAATATCCGGTTTTGCACCACCACTCAAATCAATTGAATTGTTTTCATAGAGAGGCCGCGACAATACAAGGGTTACGTGGCAACACAATTTCAGTATGTATGGTATGTATTTTAGGTAGCACCTAAGGCAGGTCGGAACATCACTGTTTGACCAGTTGCAAGTCAGCAGAAAATTGTATATTTAGATTTTAAGCATTTTAGAAAGTGACATACTTTGTGTGGGCAGTTGGTGATGCTATTTCTAATGATGCTATGTTTTGTAAAGAATTTTCCAGTAATTAACTACATGTTAACATGCAGATTGATTGTTTAGTAGTATCTACTTGTAGCGCATTTTGGTAGGTTGTAGATGTATTAAAAGTGCTTTAAAAATCCTCTCAAAGCCAACCCTTGTACATTGTTAAAATTGACTTAATTGTTATATTTGGGGACAAAAATATTTAACCAAAACTACCAAATGTTAAAAAAATAAAGAGTATTAAAATAAATAGATACACATGGTACTTTTATGTGGCCATATATGTCATGACTCCAGTCAGGTAATCTGGTTCAGACTGTTCTTTTCCTTTTATGTATTTATTTTTATTGCTTGTTATATGTTTGTTTCATTTTTTGTCTTTCTTGTCCTTCTCTCCATCTCCTCTCTCCCGTTAGATTACCAATCAGCTCACGATCACCTCCAGGTGATTTGTATTATTCACCACGCCCTTTTTTTTTCTCCTAATCATTTCTCATCAGGCAATCTCCAGACACCTATTTATACCTCGAGGCCTTTACTGTTTGTTGTCGGTTCGTTTCTCCATGTCTTCGTCTCTTCAGGTCGCGGTCAGTACCCTCCAGTTGATGAGAGACTTTTGCTACCCGCTTACCGGTGGATTCCCTGATAGCAAGTGTACACTGGGCCAATTCCGAAACGAATGAATCAGAAGATCCGCCACGGATTTGGACAACAGACTCGGGCCGGCGTCCAAACGCACAACGGTCCGATAGCGGGAGGAGTCCGTTCGGGAGATCTGTTTCAGACACGGCGCTGTGCTGTAACAGATTAGGTATGACTCCGTACTCTCCCACCTGTTACGATGACGGCTCAGATCCGTTGTGCAGAATCGTTACTGACACGGGGCTGGGCTGGTACAGATTAGCTACGACTTCGTTTCTTGCCTGTCATGACGATGGCACAGATCCGTTTCGCAGAACCGATTCTGACATGGCGCTGTGCTGGTTTGCATTAGGTACAAACCAGTTTTGATCCACTACTCAACTTCACAGGTAAATTATGAATCAGTTATATCCCCCCCACCCCCTTATGTATTGTGTATAATACAGAATACATACATTCAATTCAGACTATGTTTACAACAATTTAGCAACCATTTTTGCTTAAATTGTCTGAAAAGTAAAAGTGTCAATTTTTTTCCTAACATTTATTTATATTTTTCTATGTTAACTTTGTGGGTGGGTCTAACTTCAGCCTAAGTTTGGATTGGACATTGAACATCAGGTTAGCCACTGGAAAGGTTTAGTACATTCAAGGATTGATATGCATGAAGCCAATCTAGGCTCAGACGATGTGGTAATAAATAATAGAGGACAATTATAAAATAATAAATACAGATCCATTGAAATCTGAAAAAACATCAAACTCGTTTATTCATGAAAATATTATGTTATTAGGTACTTTTTTACATCCATTTATTTAGAATGTTTAAATTCATCAGTTTAAATCCTCCACAGTAAGCAACACTCTGAAATCTTTAAAGCTGCATAACCAAACATCGAACAGTTGAACAGTCCCCACTTGTTTTTGTTTAGTCCCATCAACGTTGCTGTAGTTGAAGCGCTGCGTTGCGTCGCTCCTGCCGTCCACCAGCTCTATCACATGCCAGATTGAACCATCTGGTAGCATGTCTGTTGCTGCTGCAGAACTTGGACACTTGTGTACTGCACCTGTGTACAAAACAAGCACAGCTGGATAAATACAGTAGCTTATTAAAAACTGTAATTTTTGAAAATTTAACACAATAGTTATTTTTTTTGATGGCCAAAATCTGGTTTGCAACAAACTTACAAGTTAGAATAATTCGACTTCCCATTTTGTAAAAGCATTTCTTCCCATTCACCCCTTTCCAGTTGATTTTTTTTGGAAACATTGCACGAGAAGAGTCTTGCCAGGATGTTCCAAGTAATCTTTTTTGTATTTTGTCCTCCCAAAGTTGACAGTGCTGAAACCTGGACAAAAAAAACGATAGGTTAGTCTAATGCTATTAATATCTAATAAGGTCTTCCGATAATATTTACATACACAATACTTACAAGACTCTGCTTTCCTTTTGTATTTTCTGTATTTTGTATCCAAGCCTCAAAAAGGTTCACTTCCTCGATGGTGTCCAGAGGAAATTGGAAATCATCTGGCATTTCACAGGAATCTGAAGGGTTTGTATGCGTCCTTGCCATTAAGGCATTTACTTTCACCATCAGCTGTGACTGTTGCTGTTTAATATATTCAAGCTGCAACATAATCTGTCGTTCTACAGCTATAATAATGATCAAATGCAAAAATGTTAATATATCTTGAAACCATATCATTTGAGTATTTATCAAACAATGCTTATATTTTTACCCACCTGAACAGCAGATCGGGTCATCATTTTACTCAGGCCTAAAAGTGGGCTTAAAAATGCAGCTGGGTTCTTGTTGCATTTCCGTATTGTTGGCCTCAAGGTGTCCTGAAGAAGCTGTAAAAGTGAAATAAAAAATTATAGCTGTACAAGTAAAGTAAAAAGTATGCCTAGCGCTTTGAAAACTTGTGTTTTATGATACTCAAACTCAGACATTTTTCAGTTTGACCTTCCATCTAGACAAAATCGTTCCTAGGGTTGAAAGTATTCCAAAGTAGTGATACAGACCATTGCAGAGTTCTCTGACAGTATGTGTAGTCTGTGTTTTAAGAATGGTCCTGGCATCCTTAGGAAGTTCAGGGTGAAAAAACATAAAATTGTCAAGAGGGCAGTGAGTGCAGTATGCGATATGCCAAAGGTAAGTGCCCAATTTGAAAGTTTATTGGTTAGACTTTCTCTAGTTTCAGAATCAGACATTTCACTTGAGTAGCTATCAGAGTCAGTAATGTCTCTGCCACAATGATCAGCATTAGGTAGATCTTGTACTACATCTCCACATGCTTCACTTTCCTCTATTAGGGGTTCTTCAATAGGGGATTGGCAACTTTCTGCAGGAATGGGATCAACTAAACACATTTCTTCCTCAGTATCCTGAAGCATTCGAGTCACGTCTGCTCTAGCTCTCCTTCTCAGAGCTGAGTCAGACACAGGTCCAATGCATCTGTTCATATTTCAAGTTTTATGAAGTCTTTCTGTAGTACCTGTGATGTAGATGTTGTGGACAACATGAGTATAATCTGAAAAAAAAAAGTATTTAGAGTCATTAAACAGTTTGAATTTTAGCTTTCCAGCGGAGAGTATATTGTATTCATTTCAATAACCATTTATTTAAAAAACTGTTATATACTGAACATATTTTTTCTACAGTAAGTGTAATGTTGAAGATACAAACACAATAAAAAAGTATTTGTGGCGTATCTAGTGATGTTGACTGGTTATTATCTAAACAACGTTTAACATATTGTTGCTTTAAGAAATAATTTTTAAAAAGGAATTATAGGAATAATAAGAAATAAAATCATCCATTTTCATGGATTAAAAGCAAAACAACATGGACCAGTACAAAAACATATGCAGAATTACCTTCAGAGATTGATCTCCACAAGTATTCCTTTAGGGGGAAACAGAGGTAATTGTTAAAAGTATGTTGAGTTAGTAATGAATTAGTTCTTGACTAACCAAGCATTTTAAATATTACTAAATCAAAAAGTGGAAAGTGGTTATTTATTTTATATAATAACGCGATACAGATGTAGAATCAATGATTGGCTCTTAACTGAATACGTTTGAGGCTGAATGAGAATTATGATAGGCCGCCAAATACTTCTGTCATTAAGTACGCCAGTTTCCCTTTAAATCGGCCAATGGTAGAAAGCATTGTAAATGTTTTAAACGTTATTTGATTTTAACTCGTACACTTGAAAAACGTTGAGTACGATATTTGCTTGTGAGTAGATATATGGAATGCACGCTATGAAAAACACATCATTTTTGCTACGTACAGTGAAAGTGACGTTTAATTCGCCAAATCTTACGTTTCACACCTGAAAATAATGGAATCGATGTGTGTTCGACATTTCGTTTGTTTGTAGCGTATTCAAATTCACAAAAATCACATTTCATAGCGGTTGGGGCTCGGGGCGGGAAAAAAACAGCCGTCGGTCTGATTTAAGCACGCGCCTGAGCCGGTCTGCAGCTCCTGTCACCAGCCGTTCAAAGAAACTATCAATGCTGCCCCTTTTACAAGTGGGGTTATTAAAAACCGTCATCTAGTGAACACCAGTGGCTTACTTTGCTGTATCAAACGGAACTTTTACCGTTGACACTTTTCATTCAAACCAAATGTCTATCAACACAAAGCATGCGAGGCAGGGAGTGTAGCATCGGTATCGCAGCAAATTGGCAACTTCTATCAAAAGGTCATGTATCTGAGTAATAGTTAATCAAAATACATAATCAAAATAATTTGACATGTAAAACGAAAACCCGTACTTACCAATATAACGTTGGTCAAGCATTCCAATTGTAGTAAATCTACACTGTCTTCCAGCAGTGGGAGAAACCATTTTTTAAACGTGTCAACTGTGACATGAAAAAGTTGAAATACAATGTTCAAAAATACAATCTTATTTAATACAATCTAATGTAAGGTAGTATATTTTAACTTGATGAAATAAAACAAAAATGCTGGTATAAGTGCTAATTTTGCTTTTTAAATTATAATCACCCCCATGATCTTATTTGGAACAGGCCATCTCAAGTTTTTCGGCGCGTTCGGACAAAGAGTAAATTTTTTGTTTTAGCCGAATGTACCCGCTGCAGAGTCTGGATCTGGATTGGTCCATGTGTGGCCATTTGAGAACAGATAAAGTCGTATTTTAATAGTGACTTCACATGTGGCTGTTATCTGGCAAGTCTGGTTAAACCATGTGTAGAGCACAGCCAGATCACAGAGCTTTCAGACGGATTTGGCCCAAAGGCTCTTGCTATCTGGATTGTGTGCTTTAAGTGTGTGTGAGTGCGCAGGCTGACTCAACTCTATTTGTGGAAAAGGGATTGTGAATTGTGGAGTCATCGCAACTAAGACTTCTTGATTTAGGCTTTCGCTCAATAAACTTATGTGAAGAAACAAACCTTCTGCAGTTGAGTCCTACTTCTAGACACGCCTGACAATATGGTCAGAACTGAAGTTGACCAAGAGATTTGTAGTGGAAAAGGGAGGAAAAAACATGCATCTGATACACTTATTCAGCAATTTATGTTAGTTAACGTTTTTGACCGCTAATGCGACAGAAGAGTGGAATTATTTTCAATGGAGCACTATTGAGTATTTTTTTCAAAGCATTTTCCCAAAATATGTGTAAAAATAAAAAATCTAATTTACCAAACAGTGGATTTGGAACAAAAATATTTATAATGAGAAAAGCTGTATTATATGCTCTTCTGCGATTTAGTGAAGAAAAAGCGTCTATTGTTCTTAGAATATTAAAATGTGAAGGGTTTTACAGTTATTCTAAAAATTTTAAAAAGCAGCATCAGCGATATTATGTGGCACTTTAATGTCCATGATGTGATGAACCAACTCAGTTTTGACTCATCAAAAAATCCAATGTTTAATAATCCAATTCTTACTTAGAAATGATGCTCAGCCAGAACCCAATCTACTCAATTGCCCACTGTGTGTTCTAATAATTTCTGACTGATTCAATTCATGACAACATAATATAAATATTCTGTCTAAAAGAGAACACTGAGGGCTGTTTTCATCATGGTGTTGAAAGATGAATTTGCTTTAGAATTAAATAGGACATAAAACAACAGGATTTTATTGGATTTATGCAGGTGAAATGTTGATGTTTTGTTTTAATAAAGTAAGAGTTCGTCACTTCTTTTGCTGCTTGTCTCTGACCTGAAAGATTGTGTGTGTATGTGTAGATGGTTAGCTCCACTGTGGCACATTATTGCTATGCACAGAGTCGATGATTTATGTCCTGGCTGCTGGATTTCCTGCAAAAACATAGCCAGAGAGCACCTTACCCAGAGAGATCTGCACAGCAATGTGCTTATACCTTTCTTTGTGTGTGGATGTGTGCAACTTACATGCAGAAGAAATCTCATGAATTTGACTTGACCACATTCAAGGATCCTCTTATTAACTCAAGCTGAGGAATGATCATTTTAGCATGTTGACATCATAACATGTTTACTTGAGGAAAACAAACTATCATAGGAATTACAATTAACTAACAGAAGTACAACAAATTCTATTTTAACACATGATTGTCACAACAGCCTGGGCAGTTTAGTTGCAAATACACTGAAAATATGAATTTTTGTACATTTTGGGGAGGTTAAAGTATATCTGAAAAAAAAAGAAAATAACAGACCTAAAATGTAATTTACAATTAAACAGCAACAGTGACAACATCTTACATGTTTTTGTAATTTTTTTACTGTTGAAGGAAAAAATGTGGGCCCCATGCTCTTAAAAACACCATTCACCATACAGTTTATTAAAAATAACAGTGAATGACTTTTATCTGTACTAGCTCCCTAGATGGACAGAAGCTCATAAAACGTACTCTCATTTATTTCCTCCAAAAAGCAAAATGCACATTATCATAGTCTTGACATACCTAAAGCGTGTATTGTGTGAATTAATTTGATCCATTAATGTCAAAATTATAGAATATTCCCTGTTGAAGTCAGAAAGGGAAGTTTATGCTAAATTTATATATTTTTTTATACAAATTTACAAGGTGGAGAGTTTTTAGATAGATACAGAAATGTCTGGTTAAATCCTTAAATTTTTAAGTGTTAAAAATGTTTTAGATATCTGAAAAATGTTCAGCTTGCAAGTTTATTCCATTGCAAAATAATCAAAATTAAATCATTTTTTAATAATAATAGTAATAATAATAATGCCTTCAATTTATATAGCGCTTTTCTGGACACTCAAAGACACTTTACTATTATCAGAGCATTATTCATTCACTCCGCATTCACACTCTGGTGGTGATGAGCTATCTTGGTAGCCCTCCTCTGCCCTGGGGCAGTCTGACAGGAAATGGCTGACATTCTGAAAGACAAAAAAACTATTTAAATTCAAAATATGATTGTTTATTGAATTTTTTGAAACTGAACAGGTTTTGTCATGTAAAGAATATACCTGCAATAAACCATCAATATCCATTAACTTTTTGCTTCTCTTCTTTAGTTGCTGAGTCTCTTTAGACTCTTGTTTGCCCAGACTCTTTGAAATTAACAGCTTGTTTAGTGAAGCTTCATTCCTTTCATCTTTGGGAATACACTTTAGGTCTTTAAACCTGGGATCAATTGCAGTAACAACCGTCAGCTGTGTGACATTAGTACTGTCCTTCCTTTTTGATAGGTCTGAGGTAAAATCATGTTTGAATTTAACTATAGGCTGGATCTTCTTCTCTGTTGACTCCATAATTTTGCAAGAGGCACAAAGCTGGCAATAGCACTGAGCAGGATATTTATTTTATTCACATTACATGGTTCAACACCATGTTTATCTCTTCTTCAACTTTTACACTACTCTTATAAAAATAACTTATTTTTATTTTATGCAGCATACCTTGACAGTGGACACGCACGCACACAAGCACTCACAAACACACACACACGCGCACACACACACACACACAAAACAGACAAGAGATGGAGAAAATAGTATTAACCTATCTAGAAGGTTCTGTCCATATGCAACTTGCTGTTTCATTAGTTGATGATCGTTGGATGGACTATGGTTTAGGCGCTTAACAATCTCGTGACATTCAACACCGTGCTGGATAGGTGTTCACATGGAAATAAAGTTTCTCGTGGAAAAAGTCTCGTGGCAGCAAACATATTACGAGCACCATTAGTGTGCCCTAACTTGGCCTCTCTTTTTCCATTCTCTCGCCACTTCGAGACAATGATCCACACATGCCTATGAGTACTGTCATTCCTCAGTTTTAGACACAGTTAGAATGAATGAATGCAATTTCAATAAAATGTGCTGTGATGCCCTGGTAGTTGTCATTGCTCACAGAAGCCTAGTGGTCCCGGTGAGTGCGATGTGTGTCTCATGTCCATCCTCCGTGCCTTCTCATCGTCATACAAAGTACATGCGTCTTAATCATACCTCGATTAAAACACATCGGCCACAACAGGAAACATGAAAAATGACACCTAAATAAAAAAAAACTGAAACTGAAATGCGTTATACAATTCAAATTAATCGCATGAGTTAACGCGTTAATTTTGACAGCACTAGTTAGTTGCCTTCTGGCCCCCCTTTGGACTGCGAGGCCACTAAATATCTTTGAAGGAAATCTGGCCTTCAGAAATTGCAAGTAGGATTGAACTGTAGGAGAAAAAGTTAAAAATATTGATACATTATTATATCACATGTTTTTGTCAGGGAATTTTTCTACATTTTGCTTTTATTTTGCAAAATAAATCATTTTATATATTTTTTTATTTTGTCATTTTTACAGCTTCATAATGTATCTGCAGCCAGGTTCAATCAATGAGCAAAGGGTGAAATTGTTTAGAGTTTGATATATTTCATTTTCGTGTTGTCAAAGTGGCTGACTTTGATGTAACTTCGATGTGGTTGTTTGGTTTGGTTGAAACCAAAGTGTTTACAAAGTGTTAAAATAAAAAGTCTTGAAATAAGCTTAAAATAATTAGAAACTGTTTATATAATGGTATGTCTCATGCAATGAGAGTAATAGAACAAATCCCCTTCCTTGTCAATTGATTCTCCTAGTACCATTTTAGGAAAGTGAACCAATTCTTTAAAAATATTTTTTAGAAGATTGTTCATTCTTATGATATGAGGCACAACAATCTATTTCAAAAGAGTAGACCAACTTGTCAAATGCTGCACTTGACCTTGTAATAAACTTTTATGTCACATATTTGTTGAATGTAAGAACACGGGGTGTCTTTCTAGGGGAAAAAAGCCTGTTTCGGTCTGTCAGAGGTGATGGATACCACTGGTGGGAAGCGGAGAGCTGACTGCATGAAGGACCTGGATTGTGAAGGTGACGACATGCATTTATTTAGCTATGATTACGTTTGAACCTATGCACTCACAATGCATGAGCATTAAAACCTGTACTTATAGTTTGGGCCAATTATTAAAATACATTTTATCAATCAAATTGAACTTTATTCTATTTGTTTGAAAACGGTTATAAAGATAATACTAACTTTTTTTTTCTGTAGAAACTGCAACCCATTATTGCTGGGTTTTTTTTTGTTTAAGGTTAAAAAATGTGATTTTAAATAGATAACCAATAATGTATGTTTTGGTTATTTGGTTTCAGGTTTCTGTATTAAATATTTAACTTAAAATCAAAAGCTTATAAAATGTTACTTCTTTATCAGTTATTTAGGACCTTTAAGACCCTTATCACAGAAGTATTATCACAGCACACGTGTATATTGCCTTTGATCAATAATACATATAGATCAGTTACAGTACAGACGCATAATGGAATGTTAATGGAGAATTACTCAACACATGGGCCAAAGGATGACAACGCAAACATTTAATCTTGGATAATATATAGAATCAATATAGATTCAACTAAATCCTGGTTTACTATATATCCATCCAGTCATCCCAAAGACATGAGAATTACCACATAATTAAAACAGATTAGATGGAAGCAAACAACCACTGACACATTACTCTAGGATTAACTTATTGACTCATAACTTGTTTAATAAACTTGGGGGTCCCCTGGAGCTCATCTTCAACCCCAAAATATCAATGGGCAAAAGGCAGAATATTATTATATTACATTTTACTAACAAAATAGTTAGTTAATGTTTATATTTTACTGTCTATGTATGGTATAGTATTACAAAACATAAGGCTGTTAAATAAACCGAATGTCACATTATTTTTCATAAGATGCTGGTTTAGCAACATGTTGAGAAAAGTTCAATGAGAAGGTTACAATTACAGATCATATTCTCTCTGTGTGTCTCCCATCCTCTTTTTTCGTCTGAACTTCGGAGAATGCTGAGCTGCAGAGATAACGGCAGCTGCAGGAGTAGCAAATCAGCTTCAAAGAGCTCAGCCTCTTTTCATCTCCCACAAACACTTCAGATGAGCCATAGAAAGAGAGAGAGACAGGAATGAAATGTAACCTTGATCAAAATGATGCATCTTCAACTGCTGCTGTTTAGTTTGTGTGTTTGGCCTGTCTACGGAACTGCATTGCAACACACGATTCATTTAAACATTCAGCTTCCCTTTCATGTATCTGGAGAGTTTTGATCGTACACATTTTTGTAAAATTTGACTTAGAGTTGTTTGCTTGACTTGCAGCCAAAATAAATTATTGAAAACTACTTGTTATGCTTAATAGGTTTAGTGAGAAAGAACTGATTTGGAAAGGTTCATGTACACTGCATGGGTAGAAAAAAAGGTGGCCACTTGGATTTAGCTAAGCAAGTATGTGCACGCATTCTATTGAATAAATCCTGCATGGCTGATACTCTTTCATCTTAGTTACCTGAGAGTGTAGAGAACGATCAGGTTATTTTATCAATGCTTTTTTTTCTTCTTCCTTGATTCCAGGATGGCAAAACAAGGATTCATAAATTTCAAATTTTGAAAGAGTGGTCATGAGAGCAAAACATAATTTTCACTCATGGATTGCACACATAAGCCTTCTGACCTTAACCACATAGATCATTTTTGATGTGCTGGAGAAGGCTTTTCACATCGCCAGTGCAAGATAGTGAAAAATTAATGCAACACTGGAAATTATTAAATCTTGTGACTTTGCAAGAGCTTATCAAATAATGTTGCAGTGAAAGTGTGCCAAAATTGTAGCTAAAGACAGCCTAAAAATAAGTCGCAAGTAGTCAACCTCCATTGTTGTGTGTTATGTTGAATTGTATTTTTATCTGAATATGTATCTGTTTTTAAAAGAGCGTGTGAGAAATCTAATCTGAACAAAAATTTATTTGTCAAATAACCACAGTTCTACAAGAAGTTAAATAATCATTAGGGAACTTTTCTTGTAATTGCCAACTAACCGAGTGTTTCCATTTAAGTTATATACCCGGTGTATGAGCTCAAATCATCATGCAACTGTCCACATTTGTGCAAACTATACCTCTTTCCACCCTTTCACCACCCTCTAATCCAAGCCAGGTTGCTTCCTGGTCATAGACCCTCACGCAGACATCTCACCTAGTATTCTTCTCAACTACTCCTCACTTCACTTGTGAGGCTAGGCAGTTATAAGTAAGACTAAACAAGTGAATTGCATGTAAATATCTTAACTCCAGCACCAGCATTAATGTGTGCAAGCCCAAAAATGTCTGTTGAGACATGCAAAAGCCATCTTGAAATTCTATAATTATAATAGATTGGCAGTTTATTGATCCCCATGTATACCTGCTTCAAATTGTCTTTACTTCAGTCACATTCATCAGTGCAGGAACTTCTAGAGATGTAACTGTTATCTCCAAAAATAGTTAATTAACAACCATTTTTTGGTGTTTAAATATACATATAGACTCAATCAGAGCAACACCAAAATGGAATACATATTCTATTTCAGATAAGCTTGACTTGTTCCTAAACAAAATTTCTATACACCTGCCATGGTCATTATGCTTCCATTTATCCATTAGAATAAAATTTTCTGTTGGCAAGGATGTTTTTGGTGTAGTTAAAATGCAATGAAGCAAATTGTCATTCAAATTGAAAATAAAGAGTGAGGCATCAGACCACTCTTCTCCAGATCAGCATCAAATGCCTACTCTTGACACTGATAAATACATCTGCAAGGAAGTAATCAGAGCTGACATTTAATCAAGGTCTTAAAAGGGTTCTCTTTTTATCTAGAACAGACATAATTGATTCAGGATTGTGCATTGACTAAACTAGATGTTGAGAGAATGAAGGACGGTAAATGTTCAATCCCTAAGCTTATGACTGACAACACGAGACATTTGAGCTCTATTTAAATGCAGTTAAGAATTCTATTTTATTCATGGTCACGTTATATTGTTTGAAGGCTTTCACAAATTAGAAACAACGCATCAAGTTCTTCAAGGACAGCATCTTATATTTTCCATGTGTATGACTCAATAAATCCTATACTGTCTAACAAATCCAATCACAATGTTGAATAGAAGAGATTGGTTCTGACTCTTGTTGTTAGTTCTCTGAAAGATATTACTTTATCAATAATCATTTGGCAAGGGAAGCTAACAAAGTAAGACATCAGAGTGGACATACATCCACAGCTGAAGGGTAAAAAAGTGATGGCATCTGTATTTATTGTTTCAGCGCAGTGAGCTTTCATTCTGTCATTCCACCAGCTATTCTGTCTTCAATGGACCAAGGAATTCACGTGGAGAGCAGACTCATTTCAGTTTCTTTTAGTTATATAGCCTCAGTGACTTAACATTGGAAATATGGTCAGCTTATGCTCGACCTATTTATGATTATGATCGTACAGTCACAAAAAAATATCTTTGATATCAGCACTAGCAAATGGTTAAAACATTTTTTTATAAAGCCCTGTTTCTATGGTAATACACATTTGTAAGCAGTTTACAACTATCACTTATTATTGTTTTTTTAAGCATAAATAAAATATTTGTAATAGCTTTAACTTCATGCTTTATTGAGGATCATTCAATCATTTAAAATAAAACTTTTCACTATTTATAAAGCGGTTACATATAAGATATAAGTGAGTTATGAGATACTTACGAACATGTCAATAAATTATTGTTAATTTTCATTTCATATATTAATGCAACTTGCTTTCAAAAAGTTTAATATTAATGTATTAACTTGTTTTAAATTAGCTCAAGAATGGCTTACAACTAACTGCTTTTTAAATATAAACTATTTCATAGAAAATCATAGGTAATGCCTATGCCTAATCCTTATTGTTTTGTATCCAATACAATGTATTGTCAAATTAAAATTTACCATGACCAGTGCCTCTTGGATTTTTTTATTATCAAGTGATTTTTAGCATAATTAATTAGGCATTTTTAATTATTAAGTATTATTATTATTAATATTATTATGGCATATTAAAAATTGGAATTGAAAATATGTTCAGCTTATGTTTGACTTGGTTATGATAGTGATACCAGTCACTATCATAATCAGTTACCAAAACATAGCTTTGATCAACATTGGCCAATTTTAAAGAAAGGAAAGCTTTTTTTCTGGTAGTAATGTGTGATACTTATGATTTAGGTTTCTATTCAAATAAAAAAGTATTTTTAACTGAAATATTATAAATCAACTTAAATGTTAGCTGATTTCAGTATGAGTATTCACTCATTATTTGAACATTTACTACAAGTATTTTCTCATTTATGTTATTTTAGTAAAAAAAAAGGTAGAAATTGCTTAGAATATCTGTGGACAATTGTTAGGAACAGCCCTTTAGACCTCACCCAAATACTTATTTCACGCTGACACCATTTTAAAAGTGAAATCGAGGCTCCAGTGGGAAAAATTCCTGAAGTAGTGATGAGCAACCTCATGTGTGGATGTCAAAGCAGGATTTTCCATTACTATTGCTAAACATTCGGTTAAACAGTCATGACGAATCCCACAGACTGTTTCAACAAAAACATACTGTGACATGTTAAAGGGTACATCAGTAATAGAAAGGGTAATGTTTCCTCTATTACATTATTTAGTTACACAATATTTACACTTTTACATTTAATATTCACCATATTAAATCGAGCAATTCCATCTGTCACTGTTGCTCTTCATTTCTTCACATTACTTCCTGATACTTTTCCTACTGGAGCCTCACTTTCGTTCTTAAAATGGCTGCTGCACGAAATAAGCGTATTACATCAGGTTTATGCCTCCCGTAACTCCTCATTGCTCGGCTGTCTTCAATTACAGGATATAATTCCATGGTTCAGAAAGAAAACACTTACTCTCCCTCTCTTCTGCCTTTGTCTCCATGCTGTGTAAGCAAACTCTGCTGTAATAAAGGGCTCAGTGCCCAAATCCCAAGATGCCAAAGCCCTTGTGACCCAAATGAACACAGGACTAATGCCATACAATCAATGAAGTAACCAAATGTGATTGCTTTGTAGCAAAGACCCCACTCTGATGTTTCATGAGCTTGAACCGCTCATTGAAAACCCATTCCACATCTCAAGCTATATTTTAATAAGTAATTATTTGCTGCTATACAACCAAGACAGCGTAAGATAGCTTTACTTTTGAAGAAAAAAAAATTCCCTCCTGGTCCATACAATTATTGGTCCATAAAACAATTTTCAACATATTTATGTGTTGTGTTGATATTTGGAGACATACAAAGCTGTTGGCAAATCACAGAGCATACAATTCACAGAGAGAATACATAAATGCTTCATGAGATCTAAGAACTTTTTTTTTTTTTTTTTTTTTTTTCCCAAAAACTGGCCACAAATGCAAAACAATTTACAAAAAAAGAACAAATACACTTTGTAAAAATCAACCAAAATAATCCATGAATCTACAGTTTATGTCAAAACAGAGACCAACAACATGTTGGTAAATCTCTGCTAATCTACTCAACAAGCAATCATCCCCACTGGTCCATTCTGTTTTCCTTGTTCTGGTGAGCAGTTTGAGAAGGAACATGAAAACAGAAGGGGGCTTCTCGGATGCAAATTTACTGGCTCATGCATGAAGTACCAGAAGAAATGCGGTGAACAAGAAGGAGAGATAGAGCTTGTGCTTCCTTTTGCATTAATTTAGAAACATGTGCACTGTGCCGATAAGAAACATCATTCCTCCAGCTCATTAATCTAGTGTAAACGCCAACCTGCCATTTTATGTTGTAACTTCCCCCTCCATCCCACTCTTTACCACAATCCTCTGCTTCACCTCACAAAAGTATTATTGCAGACAAACATGCCACCTGAAGCCCTTAGTTAGATCAATAGACAAATGGTTTCATTCCACTTCACAAATCTGTTGCAACCTAAAACTGAAGTTGTATAACGAGATAGTGATAATTAGAAGTAAAATCTGCTCAATGCTCAATAAGTATACTCAGTTAGCATTACAGAAAAAAGAACAGGTTGGGGTAATACGCTCAAGGTAAAATCTCTCTCTGAAAACAGTGGAAAACAATTTTAGGAGACAGTACCTTAGATTGCAACATGAGAATTGCACAAAATAGTATTTTCACATGAGCGCTACTTGTTAATATAACTGAAAATCCCTTTAAATTGTTAAAATCCATTTAACAAATGTGAACTTTTTTTAGCAAATCTGTCATGACCTCGGTCTGAAATCTTGGATAATTGTAATTTCTTTATATAACTACCTTCTCATTAACCCCGCCAACCCCCATTGCCCTAATCTACATCGTCTAGCCCACCGAAGCTGATGGAGAATTTGTTTCACATTGCTACACAAAACAAAATGAAGAACTAGTGAGGCCGAATGCAAATTCATTGCAATCAGGTCTGCTAGTGGCTAAAGCTAAAGGCTAATCTGAGAGAAAACGTTGTTCACAGGTGTCTTTCTCTCTAATTTTTGCTCATCTGAGAAAAAAATAGACAACAGAGAGAGAGAGAGAGAGAGAAATACAACATTAAATACCTAAACCTTTTCCATACGTTACACAAAAACTTAACTGTATACATTTTTTTATTTGTTATCAATCAATTGGAAATGCATTTTAGTGTTTTATAGCAATGACTGCTATGAAGTAAAAATATTGTAACCACTTCTCATTTTTTTGTGGATAACTGTCTTATTTGTAGCCACCGAAACCGTAACCAATACTGTTTCTTAAAAATGTAATGTCCACTTGGTCACAGTTTTACAGTGCTTTTAATGGGTTTTAATTCTAAAATGAACCATTTTAATCTACAGCAACAAAACATGGATAAAGATCGTACTCTCCTCCTGCTTCTGGCTACAGTACATCCAACTTCCAACCTCAACAGACTTCCTCTACCACTATCGGCTATTGTGATCAATCTCAGTTACCCTGAAACTATGCCTACTCTATTTGTTCTTATAGTCCACACAGATTTATTTTTATTTTTTTGTTGCCATGAACATAATGATGAAATATATTTTGATCCTGAGCAGAAAATTCATGACACATCTAATATCCTTTGTAGTGTTAAAAAAAACTATGTAAAATTAAGAATGGTTTGTGAGTAAATAGACAGAGACAAACGCGAATTACCAGAAAAACATAAAAACTTAAGAACATTTCATACTTAAGTTCATATAAGTTAATGACAGGGTGGTGCAATGTATGATACAAACACCAGAATGACGCATTATTTAATAAAAAAATTAAGTAGTTTAATTGAGATTATTTTTTATGTAATACTGCTATTTAATTTTTCTGATCAAATCATTTTCCCAATACAGCAGATGGAAACTCAATTTTAAATCCCACCAAGTTAATGTAATAGATTACAATTAATTACTTTAGAACAAAATGTCTTATTTTTCTTTCACTTCCTCCTAAGAGAGGTATATAATTCAATAATGAAATTATTAACATCTCTGCTCTCTGTCCTGTGTTAATCACAGTCTAATGAGGGCACTTTAGGCCCTTTGAACCCCCAATAAATGGGTCAGTCATAAATGCTGCATAATATACTGTTAGACTCCTGGTACAGTCATCTATAAATGTGGATGAATTCAGGCAGTGTGAAGGAAAGCTAAGGCTAAATGGGTTCTTATTTCCTCTGGGCCTGAGCAATGCATCTCTGAATTCATTCTCACATCAGAGATGGTTGGCTGTGACAGTTATACTTTTTTGTTTGAGACCCCAATGATGTTGCTTCTATAATCAGATTAGACTCTTCTGGGGAAGAGGGAATAGACGCAACACGTTTTTTCTTTTCTTTTCAGATTTTGACTGGATTAAATTTGACACATTCAGTAGTGTCACCAATCAGAGCTTTCGATTCCTTGCTGAATTCCTGAAAAGCGTATAGAAATCACCCTTTTCTTTTTATATATTCATAAACATTGGAGTGTGAAGATATGAGGCTCTGTGTTAGAAGTGCGGATGATAAAATTAAATCATAAATCTCAATAATTGTACATAATGATCAGTATTCTGGAGAGGATTTGGAAGGGAACTATAGGCAAAGTATTTCCCAATGTATTCTTTATTGTAGTAGCATACAGAAGATCATAAAATAAAAACACATTTTCGAAAGTTACATTGTTAAAACAAATCAACAAATAAAAATGCAGAACCCTTTACATTTGATATGCAATGTTCCCAACATTCATTCATTCATCTTCATGTCGGCTTTATTCCCTTTCGGGGTCGCCACAGCGGAATGAACCGCCAACTCTCTGGCATATGTTTTACGCAGCGGATGCCCTTCCCTGCTGCAACCCATCGCTGGGAAACATTCACACACACATTCACACTATGGGCAATCATTCTTATTCAATTTATGATACTGCATGTCTTTGGACTTGTGGGGAAACCGGAGCACCCGGAGAAAACCCACGCGATCACGGGGGAAACATGCAAACTCCACACACAGTTAAATTAACAGTAAATTTATCAATATAAATATTCATCAATATTTCATTAAGTTGTAAAAACACTTTTTAAGACTTCTGACCTTGTTGTTCAAAGTAACTGTGTAGCATCAGTGTTGTGTTTTGGTCAGTACACCGCACAGGAGCGCAGAACAATATATAGACATGTTTATTGGTAAATGGGCACATGCAGAACTTATAAATATAGATTGGGCTTCAGCTTCTATGATATCTATTTCTTAAAGGATTTAAAAAAAAATTTATCCAGTTTTTTGTTGGTTTTTAAATCTTTGATGAGTTTATCTTCTGTTTTAATCTCTGACCTGTTTTTTTTCTGTAAAGCCCTTTTAAATTGCCAATGTGTATGAAAATATCCTAAATAAACGACTACACATTTTCATTATTGTAGTTGTGATTTTACATTAAATATTAATGTAAAAGCCTTTTATTACAAATAATGCCCATAGGTATGGAAAGGTTTTTACCCTCTGTGGTAACAGAGGAGTCCTATTTTATGATGCCTCGATGGAAATTTATGGCATCGTTGATGAGAAGCATTAGGTCTCAGGTGTGATTCAAGCCTTCTCTTGAGTTTTCTCACATTTCTGCTGGATGCAAAATGGCAGAACAGTAACATCCCTGATTTCTTTTTGGCCTTACATATGGAAATGCTGTGTATGGGCATAAAACCATGAAGGAATGGAGATTGTACTTAAGGTTTTTTCAAGGGGCTAAATTTTTCTTGTGAAACAATGTACTGAATAAAATCTAATTATTTATTGAAATATCAGTACCAACTAGCAGATTGTGAGGGTTGCTTATGATGATGAATTGCAAGCTTATTTACAATTATGATTTTCTTGGCTGTGTCTTGCTCTATCCTCTTGAGGAATTTTATTTTCACTTTCTCTGACCTTTTGTAATGAGTACAACAAAAATAGACAGTAGACAAGAAGTAGCACATCCGGTAACATGAGCTCTAATAAATATAGATTAAAATCATAAACCAGTTTTTTTTAGATGTGTGCTAGGTATTGTGTTGTGGCATGGTATAATTCATGTATAAATGCAGATCATTGATTTTATGTCCATCTTGATTTATTTTTCATCACTGAAACAGCATTATGTCAGAGTGGAAAACCAAATGAAAAATCAATACATTGTTATGCTCATTGTTAATGCTGTAGTCTGCTATCAGGTCAATTGTTGTATACTGAAGTGGAAGTAAGCAAAGGTTAGCAAAGTGCCATTCGATCCATGCATTTGAATCAATCTCACCTACATGTTTTGACAATGGGTTGCCAGTTGATAGGAAAAAATAATGCTATCGAAACCAGCCATCTAGACACAAATCAATAATGGTACTCAGCCTAAAAATGCTAAGTGACTATCTAACGTAAAGTAAATCAATAATGTATATGCACCTGATGATGCCTGCAATTTTTGCATGGAAATAATAAACAAATGTAGGTTGCTATCGGAAATGTAGCATTAAAGCATCAATGTGCGTAGTGCCTGAGAGATAGACTGTCAAAAATAAATAAATAAATTGCTAAATGTCTGGTAGAAAAGACGTGAAAAGCAAAAACACAAAAGTTATTTTAGTTTAGGAACTCCATTGTGAGTGTTCATTCATTGTACATACTGTAGAATATTTTTTCTTTCAACATTGTATAATTTTACATTTATAACTAAATTTTACATTTATAACCTAAAACACAATCCTATCATATGTAAAATTACAGTTCCTCATCAGTCGGTGACTACGACCTGTCGATACTGACTATCAGTATTTCGTTGGAGCCATACTCTCGACACACAAGCAGCTCTAGTGAGAGACAAGCCATAAAATGTTGGATTATTTCCTGCATGAATTTAACAGGATCTGTTGAGTCTATGGCAACCAGCGTGGTTCTTTGGCTTATATAGCCCTTTTTTAGCGGTTGCTTTTAAAGCAGCTTTCCAAAGTCCTAATGTGGATCAGGTAGAGTAAGTAGGAGTTCCCTCTGTGAGGTTCCTAGGAGCCTTGTTAACTGAGGCAGGTACTTGTCACCTCCCCAGCAAAAAGAATATACAAACTTAAGATCCATCGATGAAAAGATCGGCGGACAGCACATGAAAAAATAAAAACAAAACAAAAAAACAAGTAAAGACAAAATAGAAACTGTGAAAAGTGAAAGAAGGCGGTCTTCTAAGAGATATGGTTCTTAAATGTCAGTTCACTATCTATAATAACGCCAAGATTTTTAACTGTAGTAGAGAAATGAACAGTGTGTTCCCCAGCTCCATATTTAAAACTGAGAGATTCTGTAGTAGGCCTTCAGAGTTTCTATTATTAGAGTCTCTATTATTATAGAGAATCTATTATTGCCGTTGAAAAGCATATAGAGTGAAATATAATTGCTATAGCAAATGTGGATTTATAAACTATTTCATAAAAATGCACAAAAAATAACCAACGCACAAGAGCCACTGTTTCTTTGGTGCTGCTTTCTCTTCTCATGTGTAAGGTGCAAGTGTAAGTGTTACTTCTGATTTGTTTTTCAGATAGCACTACATTCTCTCTCCTCTCGCAATGAGGCAAATATTATATACAAAAGAATTTCAGCTATTTCTGGAAATATTTAAATTTGTTTACTCTAATGTGAAAATAGAAAGCCCAAAACAACAATGTGTTTGGTTTGCTCTTTAAAATGGAGAGAATTACCTTCCAAAAACAAGTGAGGAATGAAGAATGTGGTTCAATTTGAGTCATTATGTTCACTTTTCTGTGGAATTGACCAGTATAACAAGACATGTCCTCACAAGCTCAGCCATTTAACAAAGAAAAACACCCAGCAAAATGACACTTTCTGACATGCATTACAATAAACGGTAAAAAGCTTTAACGACATCTGTGAAATGGTGAACTCTGTTGAAAGCCACACACAACCACAAGCAATTTGTGCTTGTGAACTGACAGCTATGCTACGCTAATCACTGACGCCGATTGGTTTATTTCATTTATTTGATCCCAGCAAGCAAGCAACCTTTTAAACTGTCCATTTCTATCCTCTGCACAAAGCAAAAGGGTAAATGAAGGAATTAGACTTTATATGGAGCGGTTTTATCAAGCAGAAGAGCAACAATGTGTCAGACTGCTTTTATATCCATCTCTTCAACTGTCATGAAATCAAAGGAACACACAACTGGATTGTTCCAGTGATTTTTTTTCTCTTAGAACATTCTTATTCTGTTTGTCACAAAATCTTGCACCAGTTATGGCTATGTAGAGATGATAAAAATGTGTCACTGTAAATAAAATTATATGTTTAATTTTCATTTGAGTATATATTAATTTTGGGGCATCACGGTGGCACAGTGGGATGCACAGTCGTCTTACAGCAAGAAGGTTACTGGTTCGAGCCTCGGCTGTGTAATTTCTGGGACATTTCTGAGTTTCTGTGTGGCATTTCTGTTGGCTTTTCTGTGTGGAGTTTGCATGTTCTCCCCGTGATCGCGTGGGTTTACTCCGGGTGTTCCGATATTTCCCATAAGTCCAAAGACATGCGAAAAAGGTGAATTGGGTAAACACAATTGTCTATTGTGAGTATAAGTGGAAATGTGTGTGTGTGGATGTTTCCCAGTGATGGGTTGCAGTTGGAAGGGCATCCACTGTGTAAAACATATGCCAGAAGAGTTGGCGGTTTATTCCGCTGTGGTGACCTCGAAAGGAACAAAGTCGATAAGAAGATGGATGGATGTTATATTATATAAATAATTCAAAGAATTATGATGAAATAAAAATAAAAAAATTGTAAATCATTTAAGAGGCAAGTAGGAACTATTTAAGCATTGTTTATGAATCAGTTTTTTTTATTCAGAAGAGAGAATAGGTTCCTTCTCCACCTACTGGCAGCTAGAGTTTGTAGAAGTTGATACCTGTTATGGAATTTCATCACAGGAAATACAGTATTATATGTTGGACTTGAATTAAGGTTAGAGGTTTAATAAAAGTTTTCTGTATAAAAACAAAATCACAAAGTACTTCAGTCCATAAAGACAAATTTTTAGACACCTCATTTCTACATTTTTAACATTTAGAAGCATTTTCTGGCAACCTGAACAATCACTTTTATGAATGTTAGCATTTGTGCATATTTATGGAATCTGTAAAAACCTTTACAACCC
This sequence comes from Danionella dracula, assembly GCA_900490495.1. Lineage (NCBI taxonomy): Eukaryota > Metazoa > Chordata > Actinopteri > Cypriniformes > Danionidae > Danionella > Danionella dracula. Next base: position 7,111,113 of record UELW01000666.1, read on the forward strand.
CTTATACATATTTCTATTTACATTTGTAAGTCTTAGGTCAAAAATTGGCAACCCTAACAATCAATTTTAAGGTTTTGAACATTTATCAGGGTTCATAAGCATTTTCTCAAACTTTGGCTACGACAACTATCCATATTTTACAATTTTGAGTGTAAAATAGCCATTTTTCAAGCTATGACTCTGCTATGGTTTACAAAAGACTTTATGAAAGTTCTCTCAATCTCTGGCAGCCCAAAGCAACAACAACAAAAACCAACATTAATTGAGCTTTACAGGAACATCAGAAAAAAATTAAGACCAAAACAGTGAATTACATTTTTTTAGGTCTTTTTAGTTTTACTTTTTAAGACCCTGTGAAAACCTTATAAATAAAGTTAAATTTAACACGAAGCCTCTCAACTTGTACCTTAACATACGTAATGTTAACACTTATGAACAAGATCTTTTTTAAACAAGCAAAAAAAAAAAACAAGAAGTCGCGAGTTTTACATAACCAAATGCAAACATTTATAATAAAGGACAGGGGTTTGAAAGAAATGGGCAATTTTTCATTGACCAATTTGTTTATATTTTTAATTGATAGAGCCTCAGTTGAACTGTATTCAGAGTTTATTTAGTTGTGTCTAAATCAGTGTTGTGTTGGGATCTAATTCACTAGCTGATATGGAATAACTTTTAACTGATTAAAAGAAGATGCCAGTTTAAAGATAAGAACAAACAGATTTGAACAGAACTATAATTAATAATGCTTAATTTCATTAAAACCCCACAGCTTCAAAACCCTCACAGCAAATTAACAAAAATGATGTAATACACATAAAGTCAGTCTGTCACACACATCCAGTGGAACAGAAAGATTTCTGATGTAGTCGTTGCATTATGGATGTTAAGTTTAGTTATTCATAAATAGCCTACATGTTGCAAAGTAATGTGTTCATAAAGCTGAAGCTTAAAATCCAATTTTGCTTTCAACCTCTTCCATCTCAGATAGTTTTTTTATTACTAGCATCAGTAATATACGTGTAAGTTTTTGCTCTCACTCCATCGGAGCATACTGCATAAAAAGATCCATCCGTCCATGTCATGCATTTCAGCAATGACAAAACATATTTATGTCTACAAATAACACACAATTCTTAAGTTGCCTGCATATTGTTATTTCTCCCATATAAAATTAATAAGGGAGTCAATATGAGTTATACTTATTTTATCCACATTTGGTATTTGTGAAGCTGCTTTGTTGTAACTGAAAGAAAACCTTGTATAAATACACCTGAGTTTATTTTTTTGATAAAGCTCAACATGTTTATTTTACTCAGGGTAAAAGGAGGTTTACCAAAAATATAATAATAATAATTTGATTGGCTGTAAATATTTCAGACATGAAAATTTGCTGGGGGATTAACAGAATTGTTAGGCTTTGGCAAGGAAAAAAACATTGCAATCAATGTTTATCTCTCTGAAAAAAAGAGGTTTAGCAGAAATCACTTTAGAGAATCAGCATGTAATTTAATTTGAATAATTTTGGATACATGTTAGCAATGTCTAACTGTATATTTTGAGATGAAAGTATAAACATGCATAAAAGTAAAATCATGGGCATCAGGATTGGCTGAACATATTATTTACATATTATCACAAATGAATTTGAATCAAGAAATATAATTCATTTTAATTAAACCATTAATTTCATAGTTGCTTCATTTTTAAAGCATATTATACTGCATCTCTCGCATAACGAAGGACCAATTTACTCAGAGGTGTAAGTTAGAGAAATATCTAATTATGTTTATTCAAGGCTTTAATTCTCAAGCATTGACGGTCCACATTTGAGCTGTTGTGATGAGATAAAGACGTTTATAAAAACTTTCTGTTTTTCTCAGTGTTTTAGTTCAGGTTGTTCAGACATTTAGAGTGCAACACAGCAATTTGTAACAACTGCAGGGTCTGTAATTGCTGTTTAACTTCACCTTTAAATACATTTCGTTATAGATATTATTGGAGGCCAAGCACACAAGGTCAAAGGGCACCTATTTTTTGTTGCTATGGTCTTTTATTTATTTATTTTTTTTTTTGCCATTGAAGTCAATGGCAGGCCCATGATCCCCTTGCAGGTAGGTTGTCAAATTTGGCTCTCAAATTTCTCAAGGGTGTAATGGAACAACTTTCAAGCCTCTGACTCCAATTCCACAGCACACCTACTTGTTCAAAGTTTCACTAATTTTTCTGGTCATAACTACTGAACCTTGTGTTGTAAAAGCAGTTTAGGGGTCATTGTTGCTCAAATGCAGTGTCACGGTGGTGCAAGTGGGTAGCATGGTCGTCACACAGCAAAAAGGTCGCTGGTTCAAGCCTCGGCTGGATCGGTTGGGATTTCTGTGTGGAGTTTGCATGTTCTCCCCGTGATCTCGTGGGTTTTCTCCGGGTGCTCCGGTTTCCCCACAAGACATGCGGTATAAGTGAATTGAGTAAGAACAATTGTCCATAGTGTTAAAGTGTGAATGAGTGCGTGTGAATGTTTCCCAGCAATGGGTTGCGGCTGGAAGGGCATCCGTCGCATAAAACATGTGCCAGAGGAGGTGGCGGTTCATTCTGCTGTGGTGACCCCAAAAGGGAAAAATCAGACATGAAAATGGATGGATGGATGTTGCTCAAAAGTGTGTCAGGTTATGCTCTGGGATGTTAATCACACAGAACAAACATTAATACAGCAATCTCTTCAGAATCCAACTCACCTGTTTCTCATCTCAGCCTACCATCATTGAATAACTTGCCTTAAAAGGACTACAGATCCCTACAGCCATAGTCACTTATTGACCTCATACCCTGCGACTTCAAATTCTGACAACAACTCTCCTGTGACTCCTCAACACCTGGATAGAAATTATTTTCACTTTTGGAAAACTCCTGCATTTACCTCCTTTGAATCTGGTTTCCCGACTGCCTGAGGAGACTTCCAGAACTTTAAGAAGTTTGGATCCGTGTTCACACTGGAACATAATCCTTCTCTCAAAAGGTAGCAGTTGGCTTCCTTGATCATCTCTGCTGTCTTTCACTCTTGTCTGAACTTGTTGCTCTCCACCATGTCTGCTTCTATTACCTACCTCTATTGCTCTTTACTGCGTCTTCCTCTTGTTGCTTTACAATGAATCTCCTAAAGCTGTCACTCTTCCACCTAAAGGGGCTCTATATCGAAGGCTGTGCTCTCAGTTTTGACCAGCTGAAGAAGAGCAGGCTATAGGTGGTAAACGACCCTTTCCCCTTTTCTGTTGAAAGTTGTTGTTTCTCTCACAAACAGACCAAAGTTGGTAAAGCATTTTGAGCGAGGACAGCCAATTATAATTACACTTGACTGGGTGTGGGAGCAGGCTTCTCGAACTCTTACCTGATCAATCTTTTATCCTCTATCCCATCCGATGCCCCTTGGGTTTTCTAATACTCCATTGGCATGAGTTTTGTGTTTCCTCTGTCTAATCTAGTTCCTACCTGGACTCCCTTGTTGAATACTTATCTGGGTTACCGCATTCAAATCTTGCCTAATCGCCCTCATTGTTTATCTTCCAGTACCCCTGGAACTCATTTACCCATACTTACCTGTGCTCTCCCCGGACTCTGGTCTCCTCCAGAGCCTATGATATCAAGCGTATCTTCACCTACCTGTTGTTCTTTGTTTCCTGAGTCTTCTGGCAACCATATTAAAAGTGAACATTACACACACATGCCTCTTAGTACCTCGCCTGAAACCAGTTCATATGTGTAGAAATTTTATTGTGTGCGAGCGATTTGTTGGTTATTTACGCACTTTCAATAAAGTTACCTACACCTTCATTCTGCCTCCTGTCAGGGATCACAGAAAGATAGATATCAGTGATGTTTATCCTTTTATCAAAATCAAGTTTACATAATAAGAACATCCCTCAAAAAGGCCTTGTAGGCTTATCTTGTTCTGTGTGGTGGTGGCGGCTTCAGAACAGCACTGCTTTCGGACTTGTGTGAAGAGTATAGTGTGCAGAGGTTATAATGGCGTGGGTATGGAGATGTTGAAGAGCAGAATGGAAATGGAGACAGCTGGAGTTAACAGGAATATGCAGGATTGTAGTACAGACAGGTAAGGAGAACAGGATCAATCGCAATGGTGATAGTGACGACAATGCACAGGGTGTTATGAGTGATGGAGACTTTTATAGAGAAAAGATTAGTATTCAGGTGATTGGCTGCGCATGGGACACCTGATGAGGTCTTCATTTGATTCAGATGTGATGTTACCTTGCTCGTCAGGTGTTTTGGACCTGACACCTCCTTGTTCCTTGATCCACCAAGTTGAAGGTGGTGTGAGTGATTAAACACTTGCTCTCTCATCTACCACAACTACAGCTTTGGTGCCCTTGAGCAAGGAACTAGTTTCCCGACTGCTCCACGGGTGCAATGCCATGGCTGCACTTTGCTCCAGGTGTGTGTTCACGATGTGTTTGTTCACTGCTGTGCGTGCAGAGCGTGGGTCACTCCATAACTGGTCACTTTGACTTTTTTTTCATCTTCATGTCGGCTTTATTCCCTTTCGGGGTCGCCACAGCGGAACGAACCGCCAACTGGCACTGGCAACTGGCATATGTTTTACGCAGCCCATCGCTGGGAAACATTCACACACACATTCACACTTTAACACTATGGGCAATTGTTCTTATTCAATTCACTTATTCCGCATGTCTTTGGACTTGTGGGGAAACCGGAGCACCCGGAGAAAACCCACGCGATCACGGGGAGAACATGCAAACTCCACACAGAAATGCCACCTGCCCCAGCCGAGCCTAGAACCAGCGACCTTCTTGCTGTGAGACGACCGTGCTACCCACTGCGCCACCGTGACGCCTAACAGCAAACTTGATACACACAATCCTAATCCTCTCTCGAACATTGAGCACCCTTTTATAACTCTACTACCAATAATGTTAACCTAAAAAAAGAAAAAAATATATATTTTTGACAAGCAGAGAGCAGAGCAGTAAACAAGCAAAGTAAACAAGTAAACAAGAAACTGGTTTCTTGAACAATGTTTTAAACTTTGAAATGATCTGGCTGACTGGTTATTTTAGTATTGACAGACACATGTCCTAGAAGCTACAATAAACAGTTCACGCAGATTGACAAATGTGTGAGCATCATTAAAAATAAAAAATATTTTGAGAAGATTCTAATAGAGCATCTTCTGAAAATAAAATCCTTTATTAGTATATACTTCAAATTTAACACTGTAGGGAAGGCCGTGGACCGAATATTGTTATTCTCATGTTCCTGAATAAAGGACTATTTCATTGCCATTTCAGTGCTGAATTTACCATCAAACATTGTGCCATCGACACACAAACCAGTAAGGTTTTTGTTGTCACAATAACATGTGACCTTGCTCTTTACAGAACAATGCATGTTGTTTTCAGAGCCTGGAAGTCTGACAAAATCATAGGACAACCTTCGGACCCATGAATCACAAGATGCCTCATGTAAACTCCAAAAGTGAACTGTGAAGCTAAAATCCATCGTAAAGAGGCTATGCTAATAATATCTTTCTGAGTTTAATTAATTGTGTACCATTGAAATATTTCCATGTAACATGATTTTTACAGAAGTTTAGCTAGAGGCTTGAATGGATGAAAAAAATTAAAGATGGTTGTTCATCTATCTTTTATATTAAGTTAGTCATGTTTGGTCTTTATTTATTCCATAAGTCAAGCCTGAATCAAATGTATAAGTGGTAATTCATGCTCTGAGACGAATTAACTTTTAGGACCCTTTAATAAACTCAGGCATGAAGTGTAATGATCTTGTCTAACCTTGCATATCTTTGCTTATTGGATATTGTTACCTAGCTTGTAATAAAGTCAATATTTTGATATAAAATGTTTGACATAAAACTATTTGGGCTATACTTTGATTCTTTCTGGACGGGAATCAGGAAGGGTTTAAGGTAGTGAATCTAAACCAAGCTAAATCATTACAGGTCATTTCTCTTTTGATCGCTACTACAACTCCCTTCCAGAATTTTTATAATATGTAGGAAACAACATTCCCCAAATTTAGCCCCAGCTTCTTACAACACATACAATCTAAGTTTGAGATTTAATCTTTTAGTAAGTTTACCTTTAAGGCATATTCATGCTTTTATACAGTACATTTGATCTTTTTGTCAAAAATACACATTCACGCTCTGAACACATTGTGCTTGTGAACCTACCTATTGCTCTGACATTTCAAGCCTGGCATGCTTGGCATTTACTAAAGTAGCTTGAGATGTAATTCAGAATGAATGTGCTGTTAATAACAGATGAAAGAAAGGAGTTTTGCTCCTAGGAGAAAGTGATTCAAAGACTTTTCTCACTTCACTTCTTGGTTTGGCCTGGCAGTATTTCAAAAAGGAACAACATAAAGTATTACATTTAGAAAGTGATGAGGCAGCTTCAGATCAGAGAGCACCCTGGGTGACCTGCACTGCTGAAAAACCAGAGGATTTAAAGAAGGGTTAAGAATTAAGAGCAGATATACTTAAATATTGACTTTACTTTAGAAAACTGTTCTTTGAGGGAGAGGTGAAAATGTATACCGGACATTGTTATGCTTTTGTTGACAATTTGTTAATACTCATGTTCAAGCTTTATTAGTGTGCCATTTCACATTTATAGATGCATAAGCTAGGGGATAGGGCATATGAATTTAAATGTAGTTTGACTTGCTACTTTGTAAATATGTCAGATTTGAAGTTGATAGATATACTTTGAAACGTTTCGATGCGAAACCACCACCACGCAGAACGGGATAAGCCTACAATTGTCTTTATAAGGAACGTTCTTACTCTGTAACTGGTTTCAATAAAAGGTTAAACCTCTATGATCTCCCTCGTTCTGCGATCCCTGACAGTGAAGTGTTAATCATTGCTCGTTACCCCAGAAACACTGCTATACAGCAGAAACTTGGGCAAATCATTAATATAGCCGCATGTCTGAAAAATGGTGGCAAAATGTCTGTCTGGCATATTACACTTAAAAGAAGCCAACAAAGACTTAATTTAAAAGTATTTATTTCATGTTCAACTTTTGCATACTTTTGTATTAATATATCACTAACTAAACCTGATTGATGTTAATGGTGTTTTTATTGTTAACATTTAGCATGTTGTCAATTGTGTTATAGAACTTCTAAAGCTCCAATATCGCAAAAAAATATAAGAATACAATTTCATAGCAGCATTTTAAGGCCTAAAAAATATACTGTAGATTTGGAAAAATAGGTGGGATACTGAATTGTTTGTCAATTGCTGGCATCGAATCTACATTCCCTCATGCGCTTTGCCAGAAAACTAACAGTACAAAACATGTCCACACCCATTACTGTCAAAAACATGGTTAACTTGAACCAAACTAAAAAGGTGTTTCATGAGATACCAAATGTAAAATAAGATGATTCATCAATTCAAGGAATTTTGGTTTTCAGTTTATAATCTCATCTAACAAGCTAGACTTAAACATGATTCAAGAAAGCTGTTTGCTGCCAGAACAACAACCTACTTTTGAGGCCCTTGATTGTCCTGATACAATGCCTTCATTCACCCTTCACACAGAAATCAGAATTTCCACATGTACCGTATTTACTTTGAAGAAACTCTTGGACAGGAAAATAGAAACAGAATCTACTTCAGCAGCATTTAAGTTAATTAGCTTCAGGTGCTTACTGTTTGGGCACCCCTAAAGTTTACACTCAAATCAGTCAATCTGCCTTTTAAAATGCTTATATATATCACACTCATTTCTCTGTCTTAATAGAACAGACACTCAATTCTAATGTACTTTGTTATTTTAACACATATCACTGTGCAGACTGTGTACACTATGTAGTTTAGTGTTATTAAAATCCAAAAGATTTTCCTTTTTCATAATTTGTAGACTTGGATAAGGTTAGCTTATTTTCAATGTTATTCCAGGTATTTTTGGCCTCTCAGGTATGCGCTGTTTATTTGACATCTGCCAAGTATAGGTATTTGCATCCAACAGCTATATGGTAGAAGATCAATCACATCATCAAGGTTTATTTTCAATAGGTGAAAGGAGTGGTACTGAGCGTCATCCCACTCCAGTTGAGACATGTGTTTTTGCATGCTGGTAAGCTTTTGTGAAAAAAACATGACAACGAAAATCTCTTCTCAGTGCTCAAAACAAATGCTTTTGACACTGACTATGACTACAAAGGTTTCCCCTACAATCCAACATGAATGTATTTGACATTTTTGAACAATGTACCTGAGGTTTTCGTGGCATAATAAAAGAATACTGATTATATATTAATAGAGTCTCTTGTATTTCAGCTTGTGAAACTGAACCAGAGGTTAAACGTGCCTGTTTGTGTCCATCCATATTATTGCAATCTGGGCAAATACACCATTTATATGTACCTCTGTATGTACAACTGCAACATTAACTTCTACACTTTTAAAGATAATTGTAAAATATATTTATGGAAGAGTAATAGTTGGAAATGGACAAGGCAATCCATTCAAATGCAACTTTATGAGTATTGAAATAAGAATAGTATGATATTAATGAATACCTGATATGAGAAACAAGAAAATGCTCAAAACTGTGAAACCTTTTATCAAAGTTATTTGATTTTATGTGATTTTCCTATAACCATTTGCATTTAATGTGCTAATATCAACCAACAAAAACACATGTACAACATTTTACAAATATATTTCAAATTTTGTCAGATTTTTCTTGTTGACCCAATATATTATATTATATAATTATAATTAATGGTCTATTTATTCCTATTTCATACTTTCCTGTCTTTTTACAACAAAATGTAATTTTACATATATAAATAGATATGAAGTAGTATACTGACCTTGTAATTTCTTTACACTGGGTCGCAATCTAATATTTACATGTGAAGGTAGCTTTGCATTTCTCGTCTCTTGCAGTAAGTGGAGTGGCTCCAAATTACAGAAGAGCTGAGTTAGCACAATACTACACATCTAGTCTCAAAATCCCAATGAATTAGAGCTTACTGCATGCTGTGCTACAGCTGTGCATTGTGGGTAGCACTACTCAAGCTGTGACAGGGCAGTTGCATCCCTCGTTTTGTATCATCATTCATCTTCTCGTTTACTTTTTATACTGTTCATCAAATGTAAGTATGAAGAATGGTAATTTGTGGCCAAGGCTGATGCTGTAACAAAAATATTGCAAAAAAACTGTGTAAAGTTATGACCTCCCTAGTCCATGGGAAAATTGTCAAATGTTGACCATTTCGCCCTGATAAAAAGATTGGGGATCAGTGGTCTGAACTATGACTCACCGCATCAAAAACATGTCAAAACTAGTAATGTGCTCATGAGAAACAGAAAACAAAATAGATATGTAAAGTATATGTAAAGGAAATTAATTCAAACATAAATAGGAGAAAATAAGGCGAACTAACTGTACTTTAACAAGAAAGCAAGTAGGGGGTCGATATGCTACAAACATTAACAATACAAAGATGGCTACTACCAGGCATGGAATGTGGATCACATGAACGGAGAAAGCAAAGAACAGAAAGTGGATTTGGCAACAGTGACTAAAATGAATAGGACATTTAATTTTTTTAATGTGTGCACATTATTGTAAAGGGCACTAAATAAAGATTCACATTATCATCTCTTGGTCTTTAGTGGTACAATGCTCATCCTCAAACCGGAACACTAGGTAACACGGCTCTGGTTATTTTACTTTAAATTTTTTTGCAAAAAGAAAATGTTCCTAAAACTGTATTCAAATCATGTCTTGTTAGTGATTGATGGAAAAATTAATTCATCATCATATAGAAGAAATACTGTATGTCAAAATACAACAAAAACCTCAATGATGGGGCTTAAATCTTAAATAAATATTCTCTTAATACCAAGGCTTTCAATAATATTAGTACTTTAAATAAATATAATTACTTAATGTTTCTTGACTTATCAGGTACATCTTGTTTTATTGTGATTAATTTCTTACAAACTCTTTTGTAATTTCATACATTACTAACATTAAGTACATAACATTAAGTACAAATCATCCCCTTGGAATGAGAGTTTTTCAAAACATTTTGAGATAGTGGGCTTCACAGTTTTTGCATTTCATGTAGCAAATGCACATATAAACTTGTATTTTAAATTCAAAACATATAAAGAACTTTACAAAACACACACACATAATGTAATTAAGATCTCAGATAGATCCTTATAATTTTAAGGTGAGTGTAGTTTTCTAATCAAATACATTTTTACTTTACTGACTATTTCTGTGAGAACTGGGATTATTTTTGCAGTATGTGGAAATAATCTCTAAAACAAGAGGGGTTATACCCTTTACCTTCACCAAAACTCGTTGCATGAACATATAATTAATTGTTGCTTGTTTTTATACCATGTCTGAAATTAAGCGGGAGATCATTATTTTCACAGTGGAGAAAGTGCACAAGGAGTGGAACGCCTCTCCTTGGGCTCCTCATCAATTCCCCTGCCCAGGTAATTCAATGCAATCTATTGTTAATTCACACAGAAGGAGACTTCTGATTAACAGAGTCCTTGAGGACCACCAAGCTCCCTACCATACTCATGTAGCTCCCTTTAATTAGGACACAACAGTCAGCAATACATTTCTCTGAATTCCATTAGTATTCAAGTGGCCTTGATACCCCATCCTTTTCTGTCCCAAAGGACTAGCAGGCAGTACTGCAATCAATTGTGTCAAAGCCGGAGAAGAGACTACATGCTCCCAATTAGGCCAAAGACTGCCCCAAAATATGACTAGTGGATACCAATTCTGAAAAGAGTTCACCAGACACCCTGAAATGCAGAGTTGGTTTGTAATTGACACTAAGTAAGTAGAAGAACTGGGGGAACAGTATCTCTTAAAACAACGTACTTTTAAACTGTGCCAGTCTAGTTCTGACAATAAATATTATTATATAATCATATAAATATAATTACAATGTAATAACAAAATATTTTCTCAAATAAATGACATATGTTGCAAATACGAGATACTTTTGTTGTTTTTACAATAAATTGTTTCTATTTACAACATATGATGTCGTAAAAGTAACATAATTATCTTGTAAAAACAACATTTGTTTTTTTATACAAACAGGACTGTTATTTTTTTGTGTCACCATTTTACAGTGCCTAATTTCAGCTATTTCAAACTGAAAGTTTTGGGGATAGCACATCAGCCATTGAACAACCCAACCAGACAACATATTTTATATCTTAAAGTCTCAAACATTCAAATGGTGATGTAGAGTCCGTAGGCTCAATGTGATCCCAAGAATGTAACTCAATGTTGATAAAATGTCTTTGCCGAGGACAAAGGTCTTTGTTAAGCCGAGGACAAAGTAAAAGCCAACAAGTTAATTTAAACATGGCAAGTCTTGCCAAAGGGCAGGAATGGCAAAATATATATATAATATGTCCGGAATTAGATGATGCAGTTTATATTACATGACTATGTAGTTTTACAAAATAATTATCTAGTAGTTTTTATAAGAAAAGATCTATTATTACAACATAAGTGCATGAAAATAAATGTGTGAGTGTGAGACACCAATTAGCTTTCACATCAACTCTTCCTTTTTTCATCATGGTCGTGTGACTTGTGAGGTACATACTGTATTTAGCTTCTGTTAAACTAGTAACTAATTTGTGTAAAGTGGCATGATTTACTGCTGCTTTACTTACTTTACTTTTTATTTTAATTGAGGAAACTGATCTCACATTTTTCAGCTAGCAAATGAAAATGTGTTAAAATACTGTTCTTATAATGAATGAAAACATGTAGATTCAAATGTTTAAAAAAATATATATTTTTTTTTTACCATCCAATGATTGTAAAGTCATGTGTTCTACCATCTAATGCTTACATCGTTTAACAAATTTGATATTTCAAATTGAGTCCAAACTTTTCTATTTTTGATAGAGCATCTTGCAACCGTTTTTGAACCTCTGTCAGTACCTTGTCATCACTTTATGTGTATTTTCTTTCCTTTACTCATATGCTGTCACTGTTAATCTTGTGAAGTGGAGTCTTTTTGAGGACCATATATGTTTTTCTCAGGGCTGTGTGCTACTGTCATAGACTGTAACAACTGTTCAGAAAATCCATTTTTGTGGGACTTTCCTGTAAGACACTGTGCACACACTGCAAAAAATGCACTCTTGGAACAAGAAAAAAAACCCTCAAATAAAGTTAAACTCTTCCTATATCAAGCAAAAAAATCTGCCAATGGGGTAAGCAAATTTGACTTGGCAAGATTTCTTAAAATTAGAAAAAAATTCTAGCTGACAAATAGACAAAAACTCTCAAAACAAGACTACAAATTGTAAAACTGCACTGAAACTAGAATATTTCAACTTGTATCTAGTCTCTAGTGGTCTTAAAACTAGACAATCTGTCTTAAAACTAGGATGTTTTCTCTTTTATTTAAGACTAACTTAGAAATTTTTTTATTAAAATGAGTATATATGACCTTAAATTAAGAAAGTTTGTGCTTAATTTTAGTTCTTAAAGTAGAATATGGTTTCTTAAAACTAGAAATTCTAGCTTACAATTTTAATTTTAAATAATTTTATTATATATTATTTAGGCCTATTGATGCATTTTAGACAGTACAGATCAGATAGGAGAGCGGTAGAAGACTTAGTAGAGCTCTGGGGAGAAGATCAGTGAAGGACCAGAGCTTGATTTGAACCCCGTCACCAGAGGCTTTAGCTCCACATGTGAGCGCTCTGACCGCTGGGCTATCAGTGCTGACAACTAATTCCCTTTCTGATAAGCTATATAAAACTAAAAGAGAAAACATTCTAGTTTTAAGACAGAGTGTCTAGTTTTAAGACCACTAGTGACTAGAAACAAGTTGGAATATTCTAGTTTCAATGCATTTTTACAGCTTGGAAAGACTTGTTTTGAGAGTTTTTGTATTTTCTTAAGATACAACAGCTGATGTTACCAGCTAGACGTTTTTGCTAGTTTTAAGAATTCTGACCAACTGAAATTTGCTTACCCCATTAGCAGAATCTTCTGCTTGATCTAGGAAGAGTTAATCTATATTTGAGTTTTTTTTCTTGTTTCAAGAGTGCTTTTTTAAAGTACATATCTCTTCCATCAAAGTTAGAACACAACTGGATGGGTTTTAAGGTTTGGGGTATTGATGATTTATTTACAATGTAGATCCTTTATCTAATTTATTTTCACAAACATTTGAATCTTATTTCAAGAAATCAAATGTTCTTACCTTTACATGATCTAGACTAGAACTAGATTTAAGATTTTTTTTCTTGTTCCAAGATGCATGCTTTTAACCAGTATTTAATATTGATTTCTTAAAATAAAATATAAGTAACATTCTTGATATAAGAATATGTTGAGTCAAAAAATCTTGTTTTAAGAATCTTGTTTTAAGATCAGTGGCAAAATCGGCAACTTGTTTCACATAGTTTCTTAATTCAAGAACATAAATGACCAGAATAAGATTTTTTTTCTCCTCAAGAAAATACAAGTGTTATTTTCTCAAAATAAGCAAAGTAATCTATACCCAAAAGGTTTAAATTAGAAAATTCTTCCAAAAATAAGAAAATCAAGATTTTAAATCTAATTTTAAGCATTTTCAGCTTTGCTTAAAATTCATTTTTTGCAGTGCATACTTCAACAATCAGGACAAATAAAGACTGAGCTGCTGAAATTCTGTAACACAAAAAAGAGCTGCGCAGTTTAGAATCCTATTACTTGCCCCTGGGACTGACAAGAATGCACATGGAACAGTTTTTTGTATAGCAGTGGTTCTTTAGGTGACTACGTAAACACACAGAATGTGTCAGAGTCATGTGACTACTTGAAGAATTGTGTCAAACCTGGGGCAATAAATCATGTTTTCTGTTAGAAGAATCTGGCTACACTCTGTGATATGTATGACCTCTGCAGACCTCCCTGTATCCATGCTGAAGAACCCTGCTCAGCCACAAGAGAACATGAAGGTCTTTTTTTTATTTCCACCTGGACTATTTTTCACTTTGGCAGTTTTAGGTTGGATTTAAAATCTACTGATATCTTTTTTTTATGTTCAGAATTATAGTGTAGTTAATGGTCTGTTCATGACTTTTGGGATCCGATTGTGTTTTTTGAAACCTTATTAAGATATTGATAACCCCAATTTCATAGAGCAGTACTCAAGTTCTTAATTAGTTCATTTTCATTTAATTGGACAGTGCATATAGGTTCAGTTCAGTACACTTTGTACCACTTTCATGAGTCCTACAATATTGTTTAGTTGGATTCCATTTCGTGGAAAAGCCCATTTAGTCTCTTATAAGATCACTTGTCCTTTGATACAGCTTTCTAAAGTTTGCGTTTGTGTTCATAACATTTACATTTATTGTATTTATGCCTTTGGCAGACACTTTTGTCCAAAGACACTTACAGTAGGGGACAGACAATATGCAATTTATTAAATCTACTCAGAAACTCAGGTTTCTTGAACTTAAAGATTGATCAACTGATAAATCAATCATATCAAGAAGGAAATTAAAGTGGGCAAAGGATTTTTTTCAATGTGTTTCTTGAAGAGAAAAGGTTTCAGTTGCTTTTTCAAGGCTGTTAGTGTTTCTTGCTTTCCTGAACGGATCAGGGAGTTTATTCCACCAGCCAGGGACAGTGAGACAAAAGTCTCTGCTAAGAGATTTTCTGCCTTTCAGGGACGGAACCACAAAATGCTATTTCATCTCTAACCACATGCTTCTGGAGGGCATATGGGGGCTGTTATATATTGATCCTTACAAATTGTTCATAAACTTCAATAATTAGTGTTCTCCCACCTTCTGTCTTTTCACATCAAATTAATCTTCTTAAATGAAAACCATAAATTGAACACATTTAGCCATAGAAATTGGGTTCTGTGATTATGTCTTCTGAAAAACAGTCAAAATGACCTCACCAACACATAAATCCAGCCCAAAAAAACTCTACCAAAGCATGACTTCTTGGACAATCAATTATTTGACCTTCTGTTTGCCTTTGATTTGGCCAGATATCTTTTTTGATTCTCTTAGACCTCACAGCTACTTTTGGTAAGGTCTCACTATTTTAGAAAGGCTTTTAATATGATTCACAAGTGGACGGGGCTTGGGTGGGGGATAAGGAAAAAGGGTGGTGTTAAGGTACACAAGCTGTTTACAGCTCAGAAAAAGCAATTAAGTAATGCTCAAACTTGTGTATACTAATCTGAATACTACTTGAGCCTTGTTTTTGACGAGGCAACAACACTTCAAGATGCCAGGAATGTCAGAAAATTCACGTTATCATCTTATGGCACCTTTAAATACATTGCGATTACACAAGAATTGTTTCATGTTTTAAAAAGTTAAAACATTACTTTTTGGAGTACCAATCAATTTCACAAGCTTTCAGAACAGTTATTTGTTTACTTTTGGGGATGTCAGTTGTTTTTAACTACAGACAATTAAAATACTAATTTATTCATCACATTTTACCATATTTCAGCTTTAGACCGAGACATTTATAGCTTGTCTAATAGCTTCCATTTACAGAATCAGTACCCCTGCTGATGTAATGATGTGTAAAAGAAAATGGGGTGATTTAACCCAGTTTAAAAGATGAGCAAAAATCTAACGTTGCCTTGGCTTCCCGTCTTTTAGTTTTCCTCAAGGTTATGAACAAGCCACATGAGACTGGTTAATGAGTCAACAAGCGTTAGCAAGACAAAAGCATCCTGACAGCAAAATTTCAACACAGAATTGTTTATCATATAAAGTGAGCAGGATTGTTTTGCTCTGGCCCAACACACCAATCTCACTCCCCTGCAGGCTGTGCATGCTCTGGATATTGCCCCATAGGTTTAACTGCATGGTGCCAGTATACATGTACAGTATTTCTCAGCTGCATACATAACATCCTCAGTGGAGAATATTACACATTTATTGCTTTGTGTTTCTGCTGTGGATGTAGTCAATCTTTTGCTGACTAGTGGTGCAGGCTTTCCATCTCCTGTCACGAACCCCAGTCAGTTGAACACACCAGTGAAATCATGCTGTTGAGCAGACTGCTGATACCTCATCAGATTTACCCCTAATAAGGTCAAAAAATTTAATCAAAATCACAAACTCTTTAGTTACATAATTTTTTTCAATATTTAAACTTGTGCCACATTTGAAATGTTTTTTTTTTCTTCAAGGTAACATGTCTCAGTACTCAAGATGCATCCAGGTCATAACCGATTGTAACTGTTTGCATTTTAAGTATAACGAACTAATTTTTTTTCTGATGGGACAGCTGCATTGTATTCCATAATTGCGTATAATTAAAGTAATACTAATATATTTTAATTAACCTCTGTCTTGACGTCTTTGGATAAAAGCTAGCAGAGGTTGATCTCTGAATGAGGATTCACGCTGCATATTATCTCTCTTCTTGCGATGATTTTCAGCTGTGTAATAATTTCAGCTTTTGCCTCAAGTTTCTTCTTAATTGTGTGATATGCATGGTGTATTATACTTGTGGTAGCAAGATGTTCCGTACTCTGCAGTGGTGGTTGGTCCTATTAAAAGTGTTAAACGAAAGTGTTTTTTGACCTTGGATATACGAGTCTCCTGTTATTCCAAAATCAAATAATGAATCTTTCAAAATCCCAACATGGATAATTTAAAATTCGAAAGAGCTTCCACTTCAAAGTTTTAGGAGCCATCACTGGTGCATATGAGGAGTTTTAATAATAATAATAATAAAAAAAAGTAGCACCAAATCCAAAATCCATTTTGGTCACAATTGATAACAGACAATTGATAAATCCTATTAATAAAGACATGTTTTAAATTAGTTATACTTAAGCAATTCTGAGTCTGATTGTGGTACATTTGAAAAAAGAGACAGTGAGCTTAAGAAAAAAAAGAAATTTACCAAACCTTTTGACAGCTAATTCACTATAATCCAGCTTTTTACATCCAAAAGGTTTCCAAGAGGCTAATTTAAGTTGAATTGTTGAGTTGTTCCTTAGTAATTTTCTTCTGCACAAATTCATCAATCTATACTCACCTATTGTCTTGAGTTGGACTGCTGTTACTTAATCTATGTCTGTTAGAATGGCTGTGAATGAGCTACCTTTAGTTGCGCCCTGAAACTTACGTAAGAGAAAAATTTATTGACAAACACAGGACTTCTGAGCATGCAAATGAAATAAAATTATTTTATATTGCCTTACATTTACACATAATGCTAGCATGCAAATATTTTGTACACACATGTATTTTATTAAAGTTTTTTTTCTTCACATTTTAGTGTTTTACAAAAGATAACATGACTTGCAAAAAGGTAAAAGAAATGAACAAAAACAAAAGTCAACTCGCGCTTAAAGAAAACTAGGCTCACAAATGAACTGAAACCCAGTTTCAACAATTAAAAAGTATGTTTCAGTGATTTAACAATTCTTGTAGACTAACAATAACTTTATATTCGCTTGCTGACAGCAGCATACTGTTAGAAGTCTTTTAAAAGCGTGAAAGCACATGGAGTCAGAGTGAAAGGTAAACGAGTCAACACAGTGGTACTTTTACTAAATGTGGTATTAGAATAACAGTCAGTCAGTTTTCAGATATGTTTTTACATTGCTAAAAAAGGTTTGTTTTCATATATTTCAATATTTTAGATTTACTTACTGTGCAGGTTAAAGCAGTTACTTTTGTTTGATGAATATGTATGAACTGTATGAGCTAATGACATTATTTTGAAAAGTGATTAAGACATCAACACTTCAGAGTTGTAGCTTTTGCTAAGACAATCCGAAAATCCATGATTCTGCTTCACTCAAGTAACTAACCTCATAATTTAAATCTAAAAATGTGCCTGTCAGAGATCCACCAGCATCATCTAATAAAATTTCTAACTCTAATCCATTAGAGGACAATAAGCAGTTAACCAGAATTTAAATGGATCATCACATCACTCTTCCTCAACTGTATCAAACTCAATTTCCCAGAAGCCCTTTGACCATCAGCTGCATTATCGTACTTGCCCAGTTTTCAATTCCTACATTTGGACTGATTTTCTAACCGTGTGTTCAGACCAAGACTGGAATTTGCATGGTTAGCGTGGAATTCTTGTGTTACGTCAATGGCTAGATGTGATATGGACTCTGCGCGGCAAAGACAGAGCTACTATAGTAGGACAAGTGCTGCCGGAAGATTGTTTGATGTTGCAGTACAGAGAGTCAAGAACGTCTCATTTTTCCCTAGTCTGAATAAATCAAAGTTACTTCCTTTATACCTTTTTTGCACTCTCCTACATTTAAACACCTTCTGTGTATACCTTTTATGTTTCTATGTATAGAACATTTTCACACTTCCTTGTTTTTCGACTGAGACCTGATGGCTTTACAACCTATTTTAGCTGAAGTGATTTTAACCTAATCCTTTTTACAATATGTAAAACTTTCACTTGAACAACTATAAACATAACAAATCAATTTCACAAATCTTTATGCTTCAAAATGACTCTTTATTATGGAAAGTTGTGCAAATGTACTGTATTCGATTGCTTTCACCAATTTTGGAGTTTTATTTTGAAAAATTTAAGATTGGTCTCATCAAAGACCAATCAAATTTAAGAGTTTTTTTGCAGCCTTGATCCTTTGTTAAAATAAATATAATGACTGCACATTCAAACGAAGCAGAGATGCTTATTTGCTATTTTAGACAACAGGCTAATATTATAGCTCTTTTATAATAATATTATAAGACAATGACAACAAGTAGCTTCCCCAAGCTTAATTAAGACCTCTTTTGCCATGCTTGGGCCCTCCATTTTAACATTAGTAATGGCTCCCTTGTTAGAGAGAATACCTGGGTATTTTTAACAGGCAAAAACAAGGGTTGCTGAGTCATGTTTTAACATTTGCGATGTTATCCTTTATAATCCAAGATCACAGAGAAAACCGTCAACCATGGAGAACCATGGGGAAAACTGTCAACTGACATCTTTCATCGTTTTTATTATCAGAATGGGATAACAGATCTTAGATCTTCTTGGGGTCAGCCTTTGGTGAAGTGCCTTGATGATAAAACTGAATGAGGCAAAAGGGCATGATCTTTGGCACGCTGAAAACACGAAAGTGAAGTGAAAATGACCCATACCCAGAATTTGAACTCTGCATTTAACCCATCCCAGTGTACACACACAGCAGTGAAAGAAAACACTATGGCTGCAGCGCCCAGGGAGCAGTCGGGAAACTGGCTTGCCTCAAGGGCACCACAGTTGTGATTGTTGAAGATGGTAGAACAAGGGTTTCATCACTCACAACTTCAACTTGGAGGATCCGGGGATTCTGATTACAAGACTCTCTCCTTATCCATCAGACCACAACTGCCCAGACGAGGGTGCCTTACAGAGCAACCTTTCGATTGATTATCTGATGTTTCATCTTAGTTCAAGTTTAGGCACTGCGCCAAATTGCCAAGCTCAAGGGAACCATTGTTGTATAATTTCAAGAATTTGCAATTCTCCTTCCTTTTATAACTTCATTCTCATTCCTAATTTAAACACATTACATGAATTATGGTACTAAATGAGGATGTACTGGAGTTGTCTTGCAAGAGAGGTTTTCTTGAGCTGCATTCTGCATGCAAAGAGCAGATCTAGGGGAAAGGTGACATAAGGGCAAATGTTAACTCTGGACATCTATGAGGCTGCCTCTGGACAAGAAAGGTAGTGTCATTTACACGAGCTGGATGCATGCTGTTGGGATGAACAGAGAGTGGGGATGAGGAGCCAATGAACTGTTTAGTTTAGAATGCGTCATAACGGGTATAAAAGATGAAGATATATACTGAGCAGACAGACATGCCAGAGGATGATAGCTGTCTCCAGAGCCAGAGAAAGACAGCTGATGATTGACGACCAAAGGAAAGAGGGCGAGAAAACTTAAAGGACATTGAAAACCAGCAAATTTTTAACCACATTGGATGAGTACTCTTTTACTTTATGATGATTGTTATGTTTTGTAATATATTTGAAAGATATGATTTCATTGAAGATGAAAGATTTTTAATGTAAAAGAACTGACCACAAAGGAGTCTTCTGACCAAGCTCTAAGCATTTAAAGCTTAGAATATAGGGCAGATTTGACTTACTTAACCTAACCTGATAATAATAAATAAAAATGTTGAAAGTGTAAAAGATTAAAGGATTAATTGAACACCTTTAAACTTACTTTTTGTGCATATTGTAATGCTCTTTTTTGTGGCTTTCCTAGAACATCCATCTCAAGTCTTTAACTGGTCCTAAATGCTGCAGCCAGATTGATGTCTGGCACAAACAAGTCAGAACACATTACCCTAGTTCTAGCCAGAGTGCACTGGCTTACTGTCCAGTTACTTTTGGATCAAGTTCAAGATTCTTTTAATAGTTTTTAAAGCATTAAATGGACTTTCCCTCATTATTTGAACCAACCTCTAATCCCTCAATCCAACCAGGGCCCTGTGCTCAGTTTATTCTGAACTGTTGCAGGCCAAGAATAAGGTGGCGAACTAAAGGTAACAGAGCTTTCCTAGTTGCTGCTCCTTGTTTGTGGAATGTACTTCCAAGGGAGATTCAACTCCTTTTGGTTGATAGTTTTAAAAATAGATTGAATACATATTTTTATGTGCAGGCGGATATGAGTTGTTACATGTTTGTTAATTTTTTTAATGTTTTCACCCTGTGTAGTCCATCCAATAAGTGAAAAATGTAACATTTTATGTTTTTTATTGTATTGTTAATTTTTTGTGAAGCACTTTGGAGCAACTTATTTGCTAAAATCAGTCTTATATAAAAACAATTTAATTACTTGCTGTAAGTTAATTATCATCAGATTTGTTAAGAAAATTTTTTTTTCGACACTTTGTCGATGGAAATACTGGACAAAGGTTTAAAATGTTTTGTGAACATTTAATTAAACTCAGTCTTTCCTATTCCATCACAGTTTTCAATAATCTTAACAATGTACTGGAACTAAATATTATTTCCGAAGACGAACTTCCGGTTTGTGGGAAAAAGGTAGATGAGGTGCTATTTTATTGTTAAAATTGGGTACACCCCATTCGTATCACCATGATTTGCACCTTATTGTTGGTGAAAGAGGCCAAAGAATGCCATAAAAGGTTGCTCAGTCAGAGAGAAGTCAGTAGATTTCTTGCTAGTCGTTAGATTAAATGTGCCATATGATGACAACTTGACTTTTCTGACATACCTGATATTTTGAAATCCTGTTCCCTCATCAAAATCAAGCCTCAAGTAGTATTTCAATTAGTTCACCTCGTTTTCTTTAACACTCAGAAGAAAATTACATATTTTTAGTGTGTGAGATGAGAATTGCCACCACTGCGTGTCCTTCACATCCATTGCTGTACTTCGTGTGAATTTAAATAGCCATTATGAATGGGCAGCACAGGGTTGGTTACATATAAGGAACCCTGATGTAATTTTAGCTGATGACTTTTGAAACAAGAAAGAAAAAACAAAGAAGAACATGCATTCATAATCAATCTGTCACGGATCACAGAAGGCAGAAGCGAAAGGTGTGATTCACACAGTGTTTATTGAACACAATAGTCTTCGTACCGAAGTACTAGTGACAGTTCAATAGAGAGTCTAAGCATTACTTCCCTCGAGCAGAGCAAGCCGGTGACAGGGGTTAGTCTCTGGGTGCAACGAGTAGCAGAAGCTCCTGGCAGAAGATCGGGATGAGAAGACGGAGTGAGATACGATCCAGTGAAGATGATACCTGACGGTGAGTGAACGGCGTGGGTGAGTCTTTATAGGGTGGTGTTGATGACTGGAACAGATGACGGTGATGAGTGCCCAGGTGTGTCTGGTTAGTACTCGGGTGATTGAGTGCGTTGTGTATTGGCTGGAGACTGTGGCTGGTGATCGGGGCTGATGGAACGTGCAGGAGGTGTGACACAATCAATCAGTTTTTATATAGCGCTTCTTTAGCAATTGCTTTCAAAGCAGCTTCACAAAGCCCTCGTGGGGATGAGGTAGAGTAGATAGGAGTTCCCTCTGTGAGGGGACTCTTGCTGACTGAGGCAGGTGCTAATCACCTCCCCAGCATAAAGAATATACAAACTTAAATTCCATTGATGAACGTTCGCCGGACAGGACCTGAAAAAAAAAACAAAACAAAACAAACAAAGACAAAACAGGAACTAACAAATGGAGAAAAAGGTTAGTAAACTGTAACACAGACAACAAACAAGTGATCAGCATCAGCTGCAGGAGGAGAGATAAATGATGAGGATAGGTTAGAGAGGAACATTGAACCACATTGTTTTTTCAAACAGTTTGTATGTATATGGTGCTCAGACACCAGATCTGTTTAGACAAATACCAAGAGATTATTATTGGAATGCCAGTTTAAACAGATATGTTTTTAATTTAGTTTTGAAATCTGTGAGCGTAGCTGAGCTGCGGACAACATCCGGGAGTTTATTCCAGAGCTTCGGGGCTCTATATAAGAATGCTCTTCCACTTCTTGTGGATTTACTAACCTTCGGTACAATCAATAGTCCTGCTTCTTGTGATCGGAGAGAGCGAGCTGGAATATATCATGAGAGGAAACTGCTCAGGTGGGCCGGAGCCAAGCCATTCAGCGCCTTAAAGGCAAGGAGCAGAATCTTGTAGTCAATGTGATATTGTACAGGAAGCCAAAGAAGAGAGCACAAAACCGGTGTAATGTGATCATATTTCTTTGTTCTTGTGAGAACTCTAGCTGCTGCGTTCTGGACTAACTGTAATTTTTGTAGCGTGGTGGCCGAACAGCTGGCTAACAGAGCATTACAATAATCCATTCTGGAGGTCATGAAAGCATGCCCTCATTTTTCTGCATCTACGATAGACAGCATGTTCCGCACTTTAGCAATATTCCTGAGGTGAAAGAAAGCAGTCTTAGTAACATAAGAGATATGGTTCTTAAACGTCAGTTCACTATCTATAATAACGCCAAGATTTTTAACTGTAGTGGAAAAAACTAACAGTGTGTCCCCCCAGTTCAATATGTAAAGCAGAGAGATTCTGTAATTGCTTTTTAGAGCCAATAAGTAATATTTCCGTTTTATCTGGATTTAGCATAAGGAAAATTTCATTCATCCAATCATTGATATCAGCAACACATTCTGAGATCTTATTTAGCTTTAAAGGGTTGTTAGGTTTTGCTGAGATATAGAGCTGGGCGTCGTCTGCATAGTAATGGAAACCAACCCCATGTCTTCTAATAATTTTGCCAAGGGGCAGCATGTATATTGAGAATAGGATGGGTCCCAAAACGGATCCTTGAGGAACTCCATACTCTACTGCTAATGTGTCCGATGAGTCTCCATTTACATGAACAAACTGACTCCAGTCAGAGAGGTAAGAGTTAAACCATCTCAGAGCTTGGCCCTGTATGCCTGCACTGCATCGTTTTCTAGTCTCTCGAGGAGAATCCTGAGAATCTATCGTATCGAAGGCTGCAGTGAGATCTAGCAGAACTAGAAGAGAGATATTCCCTTGATCCCAATCAAGTAATAGATCGTTTGAAATTTTAACCAGCGCAGTCTCTGTGCTGTGATGCGCTCTGAATCCAGATTGAAGATCTTCATAACAGTTGCTCTTTTGTAAGAAGGAGCTGAGCTGTGCTATAACAACTTTCTCTAAAATTTTTGACAAGAACAGAAGGTTAGAGATTGGCCTATAGTTGGATAACTCAGTAGGATCCAGGTGCGTTTTCTTGATTAGTGGTTTAATTATGTTTTAGCTGTTTGGGAACGTAACCTAGCGTTAGAGATGAGTTTATAATATTTATAAATGGTTCTTGAGCTATTTGTAGCAATTCTTTCAGTAATTTTGTTGGTACAGGATCTAGAGAGCATGTAGTTGATTTAGATGCTGTGATTATTTTCAGCAGTTCTTTCAGGTCAATATTTTACAAATTCTGCAGCGAGTGAGTCAAAGGTATAGGATTTGAGTTAAGCTGCTTTGATTTAATATGAGTTTTAGTAATTTTGCATCTAATAGAGGTATTTTTATTTGAGAAATAATTCATAAAATCATTGCTGCTAAATTTTATAGCTGCATTTGAATCTGTCAATGTTTGACTGTTTAGTAAATTAGCCATGGTTTCAAATAAGAGGCGTGGGTTATTTTGATTTGTTTCTATTAATTTGTGATACTAGTTAGTTCTTGCAGTTTTTAGTGCTAGTCTATATTTAGACATGCTCTCTTTCCAGGCAATTTTGAATACTTCCAATCTAGTTTTTTTCCATTTACGCTCATAGTTTTTGGTTTGTCTTTTTAGCACCTTTGTATTATCATCAGACCACAGAGTGGCCTGTCTATCTCTAACTTGTTTTAATTTAAGCGGTGCTACAGTGTCTAGGGTGTTAGCGAGAATATTATTCAAACTGTAGGTGAACTGTAGGACTCTAGAAAAAGTATTGGGTTCAAGACAACTTTGCCTAATAGTAAGTGCACCCCTGGTATTCAAGGGAAGTCATAGCTGTAGTGTAAATTCCAGAGGAGCTTTTCTACTTCTGGCAAGACATCAAAATATGACCTCCATGTACTGTCGTGAACTTGAGGCAAGGGTCCCTAAGGTCTGGCCTTCACAAGATCTTCGAGTGCACAAGTCTGAGATTATGCCATTTTGAACAAGCCCGGGTGTATTATCTGGTTATTCATCATGTATCTTTGTACCGTTGCTGTTGCTGTCTTCCAGGTCAGTTTGTGTTGATGTCATCTCTGCTTTCTAGCACCAGAAGCTTGGATCATCAAGATCATCAACAAGCTGTTGTGACAAAAGCTAATTACAAAATACACCCATCATTTTAAAAAACATTACCACATTTAAATTAAATCAATAATGTATTTTTAACTGTAACTTAAAGCTCAGCATTACTATAGCTCCAATTAGCAAATTGTACATGTTCATGGTACAGGCACTTCTTCATACGACTGATGGCTGTCTTGCTACTTGCCCTTGGATGGTGCTCAGGGGTAAAAAAATCTCTTAGTAGTAACTCTTTAGTAATAGTAATAACTTCTTTTGGGGATTGAATCATTTTCTTTGGAGTATGCGCATTACACTGTTGATAATCCCAGGTGAGCCTGTTCATTTATTCTTTACTCATTTGCTCTGTATAAACAAAATAAATGGATTGTTCAAATCAGTCGTTCTTTTAAATGAACTAGAGTCAAAAGAATAAAGTACCAAAAAGAATTTAACTTCTCACTCAATAGTCAGCTTTCACTGGTCATTTCTTTCAAATGAGGCATGTTCACACATGAACTTTTAGTCACTGAAGTAAGAATAGCCCTAGCACAATGACAATGAGTCAGAAAAAATAGAACTGACTTTATTTATTTTGCAGTTGTGAGAATGGAAATGTATATTTAAATTTAGGCTTTGTTCTTTAATAGTCTGTTACTATATAAACATTCCAAAGGTACACACTAGCCTACGTATGGAAACAAGACTCTAAATAGAGTCTTAGTTCAAGTGTTTGTTGTGCTTGCAGATTAACTGAAATGTTAATTTCAGCAATGAAACCCATTAATAATGTTTGTTTATTGGTTTATGATTCGACAGCACATTAACTCACATCAAGCATATTCTGCAACCACAGCAGAAAAAAACATTTACAGTCAAATATATCCATAGCTCTAATTTACAAATGGCTCTTACATTGAGTTCCTGTCAAACCTATTGGCAAATAAGAATTTAGAATTTAAGCATTTTTTATTTAATGCCTCTGTAAGATATGAAAATAACAAGAAAACAGTCTTTTAAAACAAGATAAATGGAAATAAGAGCTGGATAAATATTATTTATAAAGTCTAAGTAATTTTGAATGCTTGGCACTAAAATGACGAACTGTTTCCTGCACATAATCAAACTAAAGGTTTGTTTCTAAAAGTGAGTGTGTGTGCGTGGTGAAGGTCAACAGAGTCACCAATTGCTTCTTAGCTGACATACTCTTTAATAGACAATGAAGACAAGCAAGCTTCAACATTCCCATAGCTCCTCTTGGCAAATCATCCATCTTTGATTCCACATTAAGTAGAAGCAGCTTGTGCTCTCTTTTTGGTCCAGAATAGTGTGTTCACAAATGCTGATTTGATGCATAATAAATGGCTCAGTTGAATAAATGAAGATATTGCAGCAACATCAGCTCAAACAAGCACAGCAGACCCAATGATGAACGGACCATAAATGTCATCCATCAGGTTCTGCTTTCACACACATTCCTTGATATCAAACCAGCTCAAATAGAAAAGAAATCCCCTTTTGCTCATCAGTGCAGTACTTTCCTCAAGGTGAGTCATTCGTCAACTCTTCATTGTTTCATGAGGTCGAAGTATTTTTAAAATCTGACTGGTGTTTTGTTTCTAGTGTCTGAGTGTGATTTATGGAAGCAGAAGGAGACGGAACTATTTCTTTCTGCCTGGTTAAAAAAAAAGAGACTAAAATGGCAAAAGAACATCTAAAGAAGTACATGTCGCAGTTGGGCCCATAAGAATTTGATTGCTCACATGGTTGTAGAATGTGATATCCAAATGGCACCTAGCCAAATATGAGGATATGATTGTAGATGTTTGAGGAATAGTTTCCTCTAGAGATAGATAAATATATGCCTCTGTAATGAAATTGAACATATTTGTGACTGATTCCTTCTCTGATGGCATCTTTCTCATGATAGGCTGTCATTGGATTTGAGAAGAGCTGAATGTTGATTAATGAGTGAAGTGGAGTTGATGTGGACACAAACTTATTGCACCGAGGAGAATTTAACAAGGATGTAGTGTGTCCATACAAGTCTTATCTTCCAAAAGTCCCAAATACACAACTTGAACTATTACTTGAGTCAGATATTGGTCTCGACCGAGTCCAACAACGCAGGTAATCCCACTTTAAATTAGAAAATGACGGCGTGTGTTTGTCTAGAAGGGGTACTAAACTACTGGTTTTGGCCACTCTCATTACATTTCGACTACAATACTTCAGTCATCCTTTCCCGGCTACCCGTGAAAATGTAGTAATTTTTTAAATGAACAAGAATAAAAAAATTAATCACCAAAACAAATGAAACTTCTCACTTAACAGTCTGATTTCATTGGATGTTTTCCTTGCCAATGACCAAGCCATTGATTTAAAATGAAGCATGTTAACATACAAGACTTTAGACCAAACATTCGGAACTGTGTGTGATGAACTTAAGTTAAAGTGAAAACGTGAACTGACCAGTTGGCCTGATATTGAGAGTCCCATACCCGGAATTTTTACTCTGCATTTAACCCATCCCAGTGTACACACACAGCAGTGAACAAACACACAGTGAGCACACACCCAGTGGGCAGCCATGGCTGCAGGTCCTGGGGAGCAGTCTGGGAAACTGTTGCCTTGCACAGGGCACCACAGCTGTGGTTGTTGGAGATGGGAGAGCAAGTGTTTCATCATCCACACCATCTTCATCTGTGAGGATCAAACCGGCAACCTTCCGATCTCAAATAAATCTCCTTGTCCACCAGACCATACCTGCCCCTATGACTTAACCCCCAGTGTTTTTATGCACTTTTTAATTAAACATCACGGCGCAGTTCTGTATGGTTCTTCACTGTATTTTGCACTTTTCCATTGTGTGCTGGCTGTGGAACTGACACCATTTTTAGTTCCTCCCTCATGCGCAACCCCCCCAGATCACTGATTGGGCCGAGAGAGTTTTTGCTCCGCGTCAATAAACGTGCGACAAATAACTCCTCCACCGGCCATGAGGGATTATTACGGCGCAGAGAAGTGACCTGTGAACTTCTGAAAGGAACAAGAAATGCATATTGTATAGCTTGTGTTATTTAAAGCTTAAACTGATTGATAAAATAAAAAAGTGTATGTTGTTCTCAATGAATAACGTTTATTTACTGGAGTCATTGCAGTATTTGTTTGTTTCATTTTACTCACAGACACGTTGTCCTTGATTGCTGGAAAGTCACCATAAACCTACATCTGAACAAACACTGAGCTCACACGTAACTTCAGGAATCATCAATAAAACATACATGGTTTCATGTATCTTTATAATATAATTTATGATCAATTAGACATTTAAACTTGCAAACTCAGCAGTTGATGCTGCTTAATTTCAACACTGACAATTAAACCTAACAATGTATTATTTATCAAAACACCTCGTAATAGGACATATAAACTGATTTATCTTGTGATGTGTACACACCTGTAACTCTTCTGTATGTCTTTTTCTCCAGGAAAGAAAAATCTTGCAAGAACAGGTTTTTTTTTTGCTGGAGCCTACTCTTGACTCGCAAGCAACTCAGTGAGACACAACCACAGAGAACAGTTGGATTATTCCTTGTGTGGATTAGTTGGAGATCTAGTGCGTTGATGGCAACCAGCAAGGTTTTTTGGCGGGAATCGGTGAACGCCCTAGACTTTAAGTCTTTCACTACCTTCCACCAAAAAGTAAGACTCCTTTTTTTTAGTAGAGCACTTGTTTGCCGGTCCACTGTTTCTAGCGCATTCCAAACATGTTGCGACCATGCAAGTCTGTTAGATGTGGTGGATCGATTGCATTGACGGATAGTCACGGTCATTGCCTCGGTTTTCTTGGGCGTAGACATGCTTAGACAGCAATTGAGGGATCAGACTGTGCCTCCAATCCCGTTTTCCCTGAAGTGCATCAGGAGCTGACCCGAATATGGAAGCCGCCTCTTACTGTGAGGTAGCTAGGGGTAGCTGTGGCACGGTAGCTAGGGGATACAATGCTATTCCCCAGGTTGAACAGGCGCTGGCGGTGCATTCATGCCTGGGTAACCCTGCCACTTGGCATGAACAGCCAAGGCCTTCATCCTGCCAGCTAAGCTTGTTGTTGGACTTTACTTCAAGAGCTTATGATGCTATGGGTCAAGCTGCCACTGCCCTGCATGCCATAGCAGCCTTCCAAGCGTTCCAGGCCAAGGCCCTGAAAGAAATGCAGGGAGGGAGATACTTTGAGCTCAATGCGATAAAAATTGTGGTCCACAGCCACCATCTTTGGTTGACCCAGGCTGAGATGTTGACATTCAATTTGAAGCGTTTCCTCAACACACCTGTGGTATGACCTAACATTGCAGGTTTATATGATCAGGAAGCAGGCAGAGGGTCTGATAGATCTCATGACTCATGATGTGTAGGAAGAGATTTGGAAGGTCCCCTTCTAAGTCAGCATCACCACCCCCTGCTCGAAGCCGGTCAACACCTCCTCGGTCTTCCCTGATTATCAGCCCCCACCTCAGAGACCTCGACTGAGAGTGGCTAGATGAAGTCACTGCAGGAGCAGTCCTGTCTAATTGTAGAATTAATGCAAAAACAAAATGTAAGCATAAAAATGGTCATTGATGTATGTCACTAAAACATGTACAAAGCGAACAGAGTCTCTTTTTTTATATATCTGTCAGGTCAGTATAACAACGTGTTTTTTTCTTTCACTGCTAGACTCTCTGATAACCCTTGTCTCACTGCTTATGATGCCATAACTGAAAACTGTAACTGAGTCAAGGTCTGTCAGATATTGATCGCAGATTATTGAAGTCCAATATAGGCTCCTCGATGAACACCACAGAGTAATACAGTCAGAAGATTTATTTATTTTTCCTGTCAGTTTGCTAAGAGCAAATATTTTTGAAACATGTGCTACACTCACAGGTGTTGGAATGTGTGTGTGTGTGTGTATACACACACACACACATTGGGTTGCATTAGTTGAAGATTGTATGTACAGTACGAATTTCATGAATGCCTCTGTTTAAAACATGTCCGCCAGATAGACTATTCATATAAACAGTAAGTGTTTACAAATATTTGATGGATTTGGATTCACATACGATTCATAAATCATTCATATTTGTTCCTTAAGAGCATACAAAATTTTTTTTGCAAATGTAAATCATTCAAAGTGTGTTTTTTTCATAAGCTATAAAAATTGGATTTGAAGAGCACACCCAGAAGAGACTTTTTGATTCAAATCAGATGTCTTTCAAAATGACAAGGATGAAAATAATTTAAATTCTCAAAAGACATGATTATATTTCATTGGCCATCCGCATCTTTTCATTTCACACCATCCTCTGAGAAAATTATGACATGTGCATGAAAAGCAATGGGGACTTTTATCACAATATCACCCATGCAGGCTCTGATGATTTGTAATTTGTGTCATTATCATATGACATTATATATTTGGATGACTGAAGGGAGAGAAAATCACATTCAAAATGTTCAACACAGCTTTGATTATTAAGTTTTGTGATTAAATTTGTAAATAAAAATCAACACTTAATATTGGAGTGAGCAACCAAAGGCTGTATTTTTTAAGATGTAACACTTATTTACTATGTTAGCACCTACTTCAAAGCCTTTGGAATTCATGTTGGACTGACGTGACACATTATATAAACTACTGAGTGTGATGTTCATTAAAAATTATTGTACAAGTTTATTGCCGATCTCTTTTAAAGTTCAAAGCTGTTTTTGTAGTGGGTAGTAGTAAAGAATTGGGGTAGCAGTCCTTTTTGATGTTTTTTTATGTTTTCTATTTATGTATGGTTATAGAAAGTTGTTTTTATTTGTATTTGTATTTTTAAAATGTATTATATTTGTATTTTAAAGTGTGTGAATTTGATGTGTGTGCTTATCTATACTGTGGGTACTGTATTTTGTTTACTGTTATTTAGCATTTTAGTGTTGTCATGTTAAGCTATAGAAATAAGTTGAATGATTGAAAATTCTTTGAATGACCTCTTGTTATGACTCCACCTGAAGAGCTGCACTAATGTATTTAGATTCTGATTGATTAAAGCATTCTTCTCTGCACTCCCTCACTATCTGCAGATAGTATTACGTGTTTGTTACAACAAATTATGCCAGTGTTCTGTATTTGCTTCAGCGTTTCTTGATCTATTGTTCTTTAACTTTATCGTTACTTTGCTCCTACGCAATAAAAAATTCTGGGTTTTCTGTAACACAATGCCGGGTCAAATATGAACCAACCTAGCGTTGAGTTATTTTAACCCAGCACTGAGTTGAGTTGGTTTTTTACCAAACACTGGGTTAAATAACCCAACACTAGGTTTGTCCACATTTGACCCAGCGCTGGGTTATTATATTTTTAACATTTCTGAATCAGAACTGTTATCAGTTGAAAAATTGTTTCAATAATAACAATAATGATCATATTCAAAATCATATTAACAATAATTAGACACAATTGGTCAAAAGGTGAATTTTTATTATTAACAAATAGGTATATACACAAATATGCAATACAATTTCATTTTCACAACAGTTATTTAATTTATTTTATCAAAAGAAACTATGCTTGGTTGGGTTAAAAAAAGAACTCTGGTTGGGTTCCAAAAAAATAATCCCACGATTGGGTTAAAGATGTCAAACTCCAAAAACAACCCAAAATATGACCCAACATACTCAACCCAGCGCCTGGGTTAAAACAATAACCCAGCGTGTTTAAGAGTGTCTCTTTTTGACCACCACCCCTTTGGTAAATTAACCACACTCACTTTTTCACAAGGGCAAATGCTTTTTGGGTTTAAAAATAAATCCATCATGAGTACTTTTTTCACAATTGATTGTATAATAAATTAAGCAGTGTTTATAAGGATATCCATACATTTTGAAGCTCATGGTAGGTGTGGCCAATGATTAATGTCTTGCCAGTGGGACAATACTATAGACTAAAAAAAAGGCTCAGCCTCAGGCATCACACACACACACGGAGTGTTGGCTAAAGGTCTTATAGGTTTGGTACTTGTTTATGGCAGGCACTTCAAGAATCCTAGTAGTCACAATGTTGCAAAAAACTTTTTTTTTTACAACTGACAAATTATATATTAACTAAATACTTAGTTAGCTTAAAATGTATTTCACAAAGAAATCCAAAGAACTCTGTAAAAGTAACTGTAAAAAAGCTGCATAGCTTTAATTATTAAATTTTATATTTAATATAAGATGTGCATTTTCATTGTTCATACCTTGTTTACAGTGCATCTTGACCTTTAAATCCAATAGATTGAGAGAGAGATCGACTGAGAGAGAGAGCGAGAGAAGAAAGGAGATGCTGGTAGAAAAAGGTGAGTTTTAGTAATAGAAGTATTAACAAGAATTTCTTCACCCTTCGGATGATTGCTGCCATGATCTGTAGATTGTCTCAAGTCTGCTGTACAGTGTAGAGCAAGCTGTCAGGGAATGATCGGTTGCAGTTGGCTGAGTTTGGGGACTGGGATGAACAGGGCTGCAGTGCTGTGGCCAGCAGGAAAGTTCTGCAAAGGTTCATCATCATCAACAGGCTTTGTTCAAGAGCAAAGAATCGATTGGTTCATCTCCTCTGTGTACCAGAGAGATAAATTCATCTCCTGCTACTTTCACCTTTCCTTCTTCTTTTCTCTGTGTTTTTTTTATCCTATGCTGTGAACGTATTTCTCTCTCAGATCCTGTACAGGCACATGCTTCCCATCTTCATCACTAACTCAGCCAAAACACAATGAGCTTCTGATTTTCAGATTTCTCTTGATTTTTGTCTCCAAGGGTTGCCTCATCAAGAGTAGATTGAATGTGGGCTACTTGGTGTTCAATTTTTTGACAAAGTTGCTTCACATTATACGTAATTAAAGACAAAGTGAAGGTCATGAACTGAGAATCCAAAAATATTTTGGTTTATGAGCCAGTGACAATGTGATCTGAGATACTGCGCTGTAAAAAATATTACATAAAAAAACAGAAAAAGTACTGACTGAAAATTCCTGTGCAAAACAAGCAGTTTTTATCAATTTAATTGACATTTCTTTTATTTTAATGTTACAGTACAAATTATTCTACAATTCCAGATTTTCCTCTCATGGAAGTTACTAACGCCAACTGAGTGGACTTATCATTGTCTATAAATAGCGCCCTCTACGCACCATTTCTGCTGGCTAATGCTGCCTACACACCAAGCGCGATTGATGTGCTAAGATCGGCTGATTTCAATGTAAAGTCTATGTAAAAACGCGGTAAGGCACCCCGCGGCGCAAAGGGTCTGAACCGCGTGGCGTGGGGGACGCGAGAGACGAGGCGCGGCGCGACACAACGAACTGATCGCGGGAGTAGGAATATTTTCTACTCATCCGAAAGTTCGTTTGCGCGACAACAAATCAAGGGCTTACGCTTGTAGTCACATGGTTGTTCTGTGAAGCGGGAACATGAGCAACAACAATAGGAGACAAATATCACAGTTTGTGGCCAGCCAGAATTAATAACTTTTTTATTATCCATATGGAAGCAAAAATGACCTTACTTGGAATTAAGTGGGTGCTGAGGTGGCTGAATAAAGCCCAGAGTTTTTTTTTTTTCCAAATGACCAACGAGACAAATGTTGGGAGGAGCTCGTAAAAATGTAGCAGAGAAATTACTTAGCTATATATATATCTTTTACTTTTTGAACTGTTATTTTGACAAAATGTGATTATACAATATTAAACAGATTGTGTACTTAAATAGAAATGCTGAGAAACATTTATCCTAAGTCTTTTAAGAGTTACAGGACTTAATTCTCTGTGCACTAATGATGAATAAACAACAAAAGTATTGTCTCCAGCATTAAAAGCCTTTTTGCAAGAACCGTGGTGAATTCAAAGCAGGTAATGAATTTATTCAAGTTTAATCTCAGCTGTAGAGTAAACACCAATGGAGCTTTTCCTGCTTCTGGCAGAACGCGAGTCTGTCCCAAAATATGAGCGCAGAGCACCCTCGAGGTATTGAATCAAGGGCCCCTAGCATCTGCCTTTCATTTTATCACCTGAGTGTGGACTTGAGGGAGGTCCACAAGTCCAAGTGTGCCATTTGAGACAGGGGCAATGGACACCGATTCAGATTCACTCTTTCCCTTTTACATGCAGATTATTTTCACCACAACAGTATATATAGCAAACAAGTTACTGCATATATCAGTCAATATCTCTTTCTCTCATTCCTGAACAAGACCCCTCTTTAGACCCATCTAACTCTCAGTCAACCTGAAATGAGCAAACAATTCCAACTCTGAAACAAATCACGATATCTCTTAGTTTAGTTTGGTTGAAAAGTTCATCAAGTTACAAGGTCTAGTATATCACTATAAATTAACACATCACAAACCTTCCCATTGATGGCATACCAAGAAGGATCAAGAACAATTATTGTAGTGCAATTATAAAACTTTATAATACTAAAACCATATTTTCTTTCCAAATTCTAACATTAGGAAATGTTAATAATTAAAAAATTAACATCAAAGTTCTCTCTCATTACTCTTCCATTTCAGGTAAACTGGTCCAAATGTGAGGATTTGAAGTAAATCTTTGATGCTAGATTAAAGCAAGTAGCCAATAACAACTTATCAGTACTCCACAGCTTCTACCACATTTTAATCCTTTTTAGCCAAGACTGTTCACTGAAGTCAGAATTCTGTAGGACATCCTAAATCAGCAGGGGACAACATTCTGGGGAATAAATAACCCCTGAGAATTTAAAGGACACATTTTTCCACAGAGACCCATAAACGGTAAATATTTGACTTCGTAGGATTCAATTACATAAATAACTGTATATATATAGTGTTTGATCTTTTGGCAATTGTTATGAGCTTACTCATAATTGATTGACTCCAATGCTGTAAAGTCACCTATTGATATAAGTAGGGACAATTAAAATGAACTGCATGTAGCTTTGTTGGTCCACAAGGACTGAGATAATCAGAAGTCTTCTTTGGTGAGAATTACCAAATGAATGCAGAGGAAAGCAGCAGAGGAAAGTTAGGGTTCTGACCACCTTACCAGTCATACATGTAATTGTTAGCATTTTGCTACTTTTATAGATAGACTAATTATATGCATGCTTAAATGCCCCATCACATCCCTTTATTTTATTGGATTTTAGTGGAGTTTAAGTACGGGCAGATCTGTCCATTATGTAGGTAAACCACTACATTTGTCAAGAGTATACATGCACTTAATTTCAGGTTTATTTATATCGTGCTTTAACAATATAACCTGCATATAACAGTGTAGTGACCAATAAATTCCTTCATTCATTCATTTGTTCAAAATATCTAGTTTTTTTGTGCCTAATAAACAATAAACAAATAATGTGAAAATTCTGAAAAGCCACAAAATTTTATCTTCAACTTGCCTCCTGTGGAGATCCTAATTTTGTCTGAAAGTAATTTTTCATGCAATTTTCCAAGTGGCCAAACTTGAAGATGTTTTGTCCTTTTAGAAATATCTTAATCTTGTCCATCTGCAAGTCAGTTGGTGTTATTACTGTCATCAACTATTGCGCTAATTACTGGTTTTTAACATCCTCCACTTTGACAATAGAGGTTATTGAGATATTTTCTTTTACAACTAGGTGTATATAAAGTTTAATACTATAATTCCTTAAATGCTAATGCCACTTTTCTCCAGGACTTTAGTATGGCTTAGCTTGACTCGCCCTTTACTTTACAGCTTACTTCCAGTATCACTTCTGAATGGGCTTGTTTTAGAATTACTCAAGATGCATCATTCTGCTATGTCAGTTTTTTGGGGGGGTGGTAATTAGTGAGTCTGTGAAAGAAATGCAAAAAGTTGATTGCACACAAAACAAACTAATGGAGACAGTTGAAGGAGGGGCATGCTTCAAGATGTGCAGTTGGTGAGTTTTAAATTTTAGTCTTAAATCCTCTGAAAATGCAGGAGAGCATTTAAGTTCAGAGTTTGAAAATGAAAAAAAAAGAATTGCTATTATAACATATCTGATCCTCACCAAAAATATTGTTACGTTTTAGGTTTGGTTGAAAAAATACCAGTTAATAATGTTTTTTTTTTTTTTTTACAATTATATAGACACACTCGTGTTCAAAACTCATACCTCACATTATAACATTTCACTTGAAACATTTAATAGGTGAATAGGTTAAAACCTAATCAAATGTATCTATTACAATACACACATCTGTCAGAGCCAAGCAAAATAAATCTATGCTTGGCGAAAATATTATAGGACAATTAACTAGAGCAAATTAGCGTACTGGATTATACACCTATACTGGAATACACCCCTAACTCAACCTGTCTCTTTTGTTTACAAAGACTGTTGTTCACATGTTCAATATGTTTTGTATTCTTTGGTCAGGTGACATGCTTTTTTCCCTCTGTTGACAGACTAAGTTAGGCCATTGTGAAAGACGGCTCACCTGGAAACAGACAGTGCATGGTCATTATAAAATGCATGCGTCAGCATCACATCATAGTTTCCAGGTAATGATTGGCTGCTGCCAAAAGTAAAGAGAAAAATAAAATGTCATTATTAACCTGTTAAGGGTTATTTAAAAATTATGCTTTATTTTGAACGTTTAAAAGTGAATTCTGTTTTCTTTTTATTTCCTGCAAAACTTGTGCTCGTTTGAGATTTTCGTACCCGTTATGTTCTTCAGTTTTATGTGAACATGTTGTGTGTAATGAATTCAGTCAACCATGCACACTCAGCAGGATGTCTCATCACACTTTTCTTTCCAGTCAGAAAAATTATCACTTTTTCTAACTTTTAGAAATGGTTTAAAACAATATAGGTACTGGGTATAGAATTTAGTGGATAAGATCCCAAAAGCAAAAAGTATCAAGTATAAATTGGCAAAAGTGAGATGTGGTAATAGTGCTAATACATTTTTTTAGCAAATTATACTGTACATGCTTATTTGCATTTGCAGAGACAACATCAAAATGACTAGTGGGATGGACCTCAAAACGTGTTGGCTCCCTCTTTCCTCCTCTACAATAGTGATCTCCTGCTTCAGATGTCTGGGACAGCATATAACTGAGGACTTGTCCACAAACACCTTACCTGAGCTAGCAACAGCTCTTCTCATAGCATAGGTTACTTGGACCAGCTCTGGTTTTGTGTAGCGAAGTACAACAGTAAATTATGGTACATGGTTCATCAAGTGATGATGCAATTTTCTTTTCTTAAATTGCAAAAGCTTAATGTTAAACTGAAAATGAAATGCTGTAAAATCTTAAACTTAAACCAGATTTTTATTTTATTTTATTAAATGTGTGCTTTGTTAATTTTCAGAGTCAAATTTGACATTTTATATAATCAAAACAAAGGTGCCTTTATACTAGTTTTAAAAGTGCCTCATCCAAATTTGACAGCTCCTATTGGCTACAAGTTTGTTTTGGTTCTAAAAAGTCTTTGCCAATTCAATTACATTTGTCAAATATGATTATGACAGGAAATTAAATCAGATTAAAATATCAATCAGGATGCAGATGTCATTTGAAGCTATACCTATAAATCTGAGAACTGAGGGCTATGCGTACTATTTAGCTGCAGGAATTGCATGAGAATTCTAACAAACAAGGAGAATTGGTTTATTCTGTGTGTTCTAAGTTCATTCCCAGTGCCATAGTACTCCGGAATGAAGCCAATTATTTGTTTGTGTTCTGACAGACTTCAGCATGAATGATTACCTCTATACAAACTTTAGTTTGGTGCACTTCCACTTCAATGCTAACAAAACAATTCTTCTTGGCAGAAGCTCATTCATTTGCAGTGAATTACATAAAACGGCTGACAAAGCCAAACGTTTGAATGTTAAAGGATGTTCTTTATCATGTTAAAACAGTGCTGTGAGCCATTTGTGATTCAAGCAACATAACTACTATAGGGGGTGTCTTTCATAAAGAGATGAGATTGTAACATAGAGAGGTTCTGAACATCCACAAAGTAACACACAGATATAAAATAAATCCACCAGGAACACATGAAAAAGGAAAAAGAGGTGATTTACCGATTCCGGTTACAGGTAACGGTGAAGGGACACTGAGGGACAACCTTGAGGGAGGCTGAGATAGACAAGCCAGTAGAGTGTACAGTGGACAGGCCAATGAAATTGAACCTCAGTTTCAGTAGAACTTTTTGGAACGAGTAACAAACACAAAGCAGTGGAACAAACAGATGAGAGCTGAACGAAATCTGTTGAAAGAGTGCAATAGAGTTGGGTGTAACTAAAATAAAGATATGATGCTAGACATCTTCCAAATCAATATGAATTAGAATTTTGTTGATTTGAGTTTTAATTTAACAAAACAATAACATTTATGATATTCAAACATGTTTTAAATTTGACTTGAATATTGAACTTCTGAAATGTAAGAAAATGTAATTTTTTTTTTTAAGGCAGAATTATTTATAGAAAACTTTTTTACTTCCGATTTTTTTGCATTATTAACAAATTACTACAATTCTCCAATAGTATCATCGACTGTTCTATGATCATCTACTTTTCCCTGTTGATTACCCCATAATTTCTGTCAGATCTCAATTGAACAATCTAAATTTTGCCGTTTGAATTTAAGAATAATGAATTTTATGTTCCAAATGTTGATTTGTTGACTCAGTTTAAAGAAAAAAAGTAAGCATAAATTAAAAAAAAGCTCTGTCCACACACAAACTCTACATTTCTTTAAAGAGTATAGCCATCCCTTGGATGTAATCGGAATTAACGAATTAGAAGCTTCCAAACGTCCTCACTTTTGTCTCATTGCAGCTTGTTTTCTTCAATGCCTGGACAAAAACAGCACACACAAAAATAATAACATCATCCTTGACAAATGAAAAATGTTCCTCCACTCTTTACCAACAACTATTTCGCTTTCAAAACTGTGCAATTCATTTGGAGTTCTATCAGGTATTGTCCAAAACCTGCACTGTTTGCATTTGTGTCAAGCGAGCAATGATGAGTGCATATTGTCGCACTTTGCCGTGCTTGCTTTTGTGATTAAATACATTATATAATATGTTAAGGGTGCTTGTAGTCTTGTAAATGCCTAATTTATGAAATGGCTATGGCAATTCTCATTGCCTCATCCAAACTACTCTGTGCATAGACCATGACTAGAATCTTTATGGTTAGCGAGAGATATAAGCCAGTAGGTATGTGAATTATGAAATCTGTGTGAAGAAGACCCAGTGGGTATTAAGGGTACTGTGGTACGAATAGTGAATTGGAGTGGAATGGAGCGTGTTCTAGACAATGAGAATTTTTTTTTTCTTTTTCAGACATTCATCAGTACACAAAACATTTAGAAGCTCCCCAGAGTAGTTACTTAAAGGAACTCTGGAAATCAGCAATGGGGGAGGGCAGAAAAAGGGAGGGAGTAGACAATTGGCCATTCAGCAACATGTTTTGCATTTTCTAAATCTCAGTCTGAAAAAGGCTTTAAACTAGAAGTGAGCGCTATACTGGTATGAAAGTGAATGGCGGTATTTTATGTTGCGCCATGATATGGATTTTGCAATAACGTTAATACTGTCACATTTATACATTTCATGAATTTAGCTTGATATTTTGCTTGCACACGCTAAATTTATTTGATGTTTAGACAAGAAGATGTACCGGTTCCTGCCCTCTGCAGGAGCTGGTGTGATGTGACATGATGCGAGCGCTTGCACCGAGAGCAGAGGGGGAAGCTAGTCAGGTAACTTACAGAAATTGTATCAATGCTGCTCTGATAAGCCCATCAGCCAGAACAAACGAAGTTGCTAAAAGTCACCAGGAACAGCTGAAAATGGCGCTAGATTTGTCACTATAGGCGGTCTGAAGGTTCGCTAAATCCAGCATCAAAGTTGTTCAGTTGACGAGCCCCCCCCCCCCCCCCCCCCCCCCGAATCAAGACTCGGTGTAACAATGACAATGGTGACAATGTGTAAATAAAGACATACAGTCTGTATTGCAAATGCCAAAAAACTGCACAACAAAGTTAAAGAAAAAATATAAAGCACTGTTTTCAAAATAACATGTAGAAAGGGCATTTGACTCTATCTGTGGCTTAAAAATGTTGAGGTTGCTCATGCTGCTTGAGTGCTGGCTTTTACATGCAATCTTACTAGATTAGGATTTGCCAAAATAGTCATAGAGGACAGCAAAAGATGTCTTGACATGACAATACTGTTGCTTAATTGTGTGCATCTGCCACCAACAGAGTTGTACTAAATCAATCTGAGCTGTCTTTATCAAGAATGCAGTGGAGACTCCAGTGTACGTCCCATTCTCTTAGAGGAAGTCATAGCTGTTGGCTGGTTTGCAAATCATTCTTTTAAAACAGATCTTCTTACCGAAAGAATAAAAAAATGTTTGCTGAAATATTATTTACAGTTACAGAAATTGGTGCAGGATTAGATTTCTCAGAGGATTACTGACTTTGCATTAAAAAGCTACTTTAGTCAAGAATAATTATGGAGATGTGTGAAAAACAAAGTATATGAATATGGAAAGGATTAAAAGGTGCATTTGTGATTCCTCCATTCACCCCCTGGATTAGTATACCATTTGAACCGATCTATAGTCACTACTTTGACCTTTTTCATTCAGAAATGGTGTGGTTGGTGAGGAATTTTAATTATCCATGGGTTAATATGACATTCAGCCATAACTGAATATCAGTACAGAACCCATCGATACAATACGGCGCTGAGCATGGCAGCCACGGTGGGATGGTCTCCAGCGTTTTTATGTACTGCCAACCTCATCAATTTACTTATGTAACCTATGTTACTGTACAACGTTTTTTTGGTATCAACACTGGAGAGTACCCCTGTACCACAACAATTTCCATGTGTGTGTGCATATGTACATTTGGCATTAAAGATCTTTCGGATATTGAACTCCAGAGGAAATACTAGTGACTATTTACTCCTTCATAGAAACCTGCTATAGAAATTAAACTGCATTGTTACTTGTTCCTGAAAAACTTACTATAAAACTGTCTACAAAAATTGCATCAAATACAGTCAGTAAAAAAGGGCCAACTTTGGCATCTTTCTGGCACATCTTGTATTGGCATGGCCCAAGTCTAGCTGGGGTGAGATTGTATGTAATGTGGCACAAACGTCATTTGCCAGGCATAGCATTTTAGGTTAACTTGGCTGTTGCTTGGATCACTCATGGACCAAGTGCTTGGCAATTTTTTTGCCTGGATCATGATATGGCACAGTCAAGCACCATAATGCAACTGTCACAGTTAGTTGCAGAACTCAAATGCACAAGATTCAAGAAATAAAATCTTTAA
Organism: Danionella dracula; assembly: GCA_900490495.1. NCBI lineage: Eukaryota > Metazoa > Chordata > Actinopteri > Cypriniformes > Danionidae > Danionella > Danionella dracula. The sequence continues at coordinate 7,152,326 of UELW01000666.1, forward strand.
TCATTCAACTCAAAATAAACAATATTAAATGGCTGTGTTAAGCATAAACCAAAACAGAACACAAAACCTCTGCTATAAAGCTGAATAAACTAAAAGACTACAGAATACCAACTTAACACTAAAGCTGACAACACAACATGACAATCTAATTAAGACACAGACCAATATAATGACACTAGAACCCAAGACACAAATAAACACAACGGAATGAAAAATACAAACAAGGAAAATAAAAACACGATTAGAAAACAAAAGCCACAACATGCATTTAAAACATACAACCCTGAAAGTGCCAGAGCTCAACCAAGTACAATTTGTGGCACAGTGACAACGGTGTTTAATATGGTTTGTGCCTTAATGCAATTGGAGTTTTAAATATTGTTTTATTATTTTCCAATGTAGGTTTTTATGCTCAATTATGATTTTTTTAAATGAAATCCTATTTTTGTGCTCGTTCACCTTACACACAAAATGCAACTAGTATCCATACTGTGTGAAAGCAATACAGCTCACTGTGAGGGGAATATAGCTGAAAATGACTTCAAAACTAAAGTTTTCAAAACTAAAGTAAACCTTGCAATTGTGTGGCTTTATTGAAGTTCATTTCCTATCGGAGCCACCACCACTTCAACCAAATCATATCAAGGAGAAGACAAGAAGCAATTTATTAGTTCTATTCCTTCACTTTTCTTCCACTGACTGCTTTCAGGTACGTTCTCAGCCATGATTGACGTGAAACTTCCTGCTCACACCCAGAAAATGCAACGTCTGTCACCATACAGTGACGAAAAAGTCAGATAAATGTGATCGTGCTTTTTAGACTGAGGTTGCATTGCAAAGACAGAAATATATCGGATTCACGACCACATATGAAAGTGACCTTGAAAAAAAATCAGACTGCTCTGAAAATATCAGATACAGGTCACATAGGGCCAAAAAAGATTTGAGTCACTTTGGGCTGCAGTCTGAAGCCTTACAGATGTACGGATCATCCTGTCAAGTTTTTTTTTTTTCAGTTGTTTGTGAAATCAAACTTGAAACTTTTCTTGTTATTTCAGCATCTATTCCCTTTTGTCAGTTGTTTCAAACAGACTCATTACTGTAATGGAGTCATGTCTTTCTCAAAAACCTGAAAGATAGATGTTTTAATCATTTCTGAAATAGCTCAGCATTCACTACCTTTAATTAATTAATAAACTAAGGGAGCCAAAGCTTGAATTACTCATTCTTTCAATAGATTCACAGAAGTTAGCCTCGGCAAATCATGCAAATTTCAATAAGCTTCATGAATCAGTTTTTTCATCAGTTTAAATGCGTTGTGTTCATTAAATGATTTTTTATGGCAGACCTCAATGTGGAGGGTAATCAAAGACCCGACGTTCAATAAGCACAATGTACACAAACAGAAAAACAACCTGTCAAAAGAAACTTTTAGTTTTATGCACACAAAAACAAAGTGCATTGGTTACATTTTCAGAAGTGCTGATTTAAAACGTATTATCCAATTTTGAGTGTAAGTGCAATTACAAATATCACTCAAGCTCATTCTTTAAACCTTGACTTTGAATCTCTTAGCAAACTAAAGGATCAACGCACTCAGTGAAAGAATTAGCATGCTTATATAAGAAGCTTCATAACACAAACAAGAGCATGTATACGTGACTGTCTTCAACATAGGTACTGGAAGTATTGACAGGCTGTCCTACCTCTTTTCTGAACAAGTTGTCGCTGGTGCAGAGAGCAGCTGTTAGAGTTCTAAGATAAAACTGACCATGTCACATTGAGCTTCCTCTTTGGGTTGTCTATCTACATTCTAAAAAATATACAAAAACAAGCACAGAATCTGGTTCTTTTGGCTCATAAATAGCACTTGTTTCTAAAGGTGCTATTTAGAACTTACCTTTAAAAGTTCTATTTAGAACGTACCACAATTAGTGGTACGTTCTAAATTTATGTAATAATTTTTTTATGTAATTTAGCACTTTTCCATGTTAAGAACAAATTTTTCTAAAAGTTATTTTTATACATGTAAATTAATCTGCAGAAAATATATACTTTTATTTAATTCCACAGCAATTAAACACAGAGTAAAGCCCCAGAGACGTGTTATTTAGTACACAATGTGTTTTTTGCTGTTCTCTGCTGGAGTCAGCATGTGGGGACCGCAAGTACTCCATGGATGAGTTTGCTTTAACTGTGTTCTATAGATGCTTCAGTTGGACTGATTTGGACAGCCACTTAAGTGTTCATGTTGTCGTTGTTAGAGCACTCCTTGTGGTGATGGGAAGCTTTGTTCATTTTGGTGACTCCGGTTTTTGACTCTCGTTCTTTTCGTTCATCTGTAAATAATTATTTCCTTAATAACAAGATAACTTGCAAATAGTTATGACAAAAGACTCCACAAATAAGTAATAATAAATAAATAATACAAAAATAAGTTTTTTGATTGACGCACACAAGTAAAACATCTTCTGATATTTCCAAAACATTGAACTACTCATGACTAAATCCAAGTAAAGCAGCCATTGAAATTGAATTGCGAATGATAAGAACGAGTTGAAAAGAGATTAAGATGAATTGTTCTTTTATACATCCAGCTCTGAATCCATTGAGAACCAAGTGTTATATTAAACAAGATGGCGAGAACAAATCATTCACTAGGAAGAGTAGTTCCTCACGATCACTATAAATATTTGTTCTTTGTGAATAAATCGTTCACGAATGACACATAACTACTACGTTGGCATTTCTTACCTCAAAAGAAGTGAGTTGCTAGGGTCTCGTTCATATGCCCTCGCTTTTTTTAGGTAGCTATTGATTTGCCATTTTTCGCAATTGACTCGGACTCAAAGAACCACAACTCTCGCAGCTGTTTGTTAAGTTATGTTCTCGTTGAGCTTATCTTGGTGCTGTTTAATTTCATTAATAGTATTCCTTTGTAGAATAGAATCTTGGGGCTTTCCACTGTCTTGTTTTTGAGGAGGGAAATAATGAAAGTTTTCAGTATTTTTCTAAATTCAATTTGTCTATTGGGCAATGGTGTGTGGTTTGTTCACCAAAAATGATGTTTACTTTCCTTAGGTTGTGTGTATGCGTGTGTGCTAGAGAGTAGGTGTGTTTAGAAGCTACACGCCAGAGCCCACCCCGCACCAGGAGGACCTTGAGGTGTGGTGGGGCCCTCTTGCATGTGGAGAGGCTTGTGGTTTGCACAGTGTGTTCCTGTCACGTTATGTATTCGGTACTTTTGGAGTGAGTGATCCATCTACAAGGTGTGTGTAAAACATTGGCCTCAACTCTCAGGTCTTCCTTGGTGCTTATGTGTTGGTTCTTGTGTTAAATATGGAAATCTATCTATTGGACCAATAAAATCAAGCATATATATTTTGCAGTCTTGTCTCTTTGATCTGCTCTGGAAGAACAAGCTTAGTAATACATTCCTCTATTTCCTTGAGTGAAAGGCCCAAAGGTGGCATAGTTCGCTACATTGCACATTTTAGTGTCTGGTCGCTGTTGCACTAAAACAAAATCCTTACCATTGTGATACCACACTTGCATACACTGCACAATGTAGGGACACTTGGGGAACACCTAAAATGGCTGCTTTTGTAGTAAGTCATTTCTTGTTATTAGATAAAATTTTATAATATCTAAGAAGTTGTTTGTTATTTTTCAATATATTGGTCAAAAATATTATATATTTCACACAAATAAATATTAGCCATATAAGATACACAATAGATTTGCTTATAAGATGTATAATTTTGTTAAATGCAAAATGCTCCCGAATATTGTTGATAAAACATTGTTAAAAGAAAATACTTATCTGTCCCATTTGAAAGCTGTTAAGGAACATACATTCAATATGCTGGGAATGTATATAAATGAAACGTTTAGTTAAAAAACATCAACTGTTCTTTGCTCATTGACATTTGAGACACACTGAAAGTAAATTGTGCATGGAGTCTAAATACTGTTCTACTGATGGACAGATGAAGCATCATCCAAGTCCTGCTCAAGCATCGTGTCAGAGCAGTTCTTTGGTAAGATGTCTGCCAGGGATGAACTGCCTGGGATTGAGAACATAGTCCTGACTGCCTGAGGCACAATGTTGCATCAGAATTTCAGACAAGGATATGTACTCACACACATGCAGGGAGAAAAACTCAAACGCTCTGCAAGGGCTCAGTGAAAAGCTGAAGCACATACCTGTGCTTTGCATGCCTAGTACAGGATGTAGAAAGGACAGCTGCAAGCACATAAATCATCAACTCAATAAACTGTCAGTACTGTCTCAGTAGTAGAAGTCATTTTTTTCTGCTATACACAAAAACAAACACCCTAACACACACAGAACAAAGTCAGCTCTGTCTCACAGGAGACATTCAGATTTCTAAAAAAGTTGATTATTCTACATATCGACGGCTGATGTTTGTTCGATCAATGAAGATCTTTTTGTTTTAACAGACATTGCATAGCAATAAAAAATTAATTTAAAACTATTTATAGTGTATAGTAATAAACAGAATACATTTTTTGTTAACCCCCTGATTATGTTGTACATAATAATATAGAATTTTTGTCACTTAGCTCTTCTTATACTTCCAAAACATCAGAATGATATGTTCAATGGAAAAAATATCTGTGGAATTGGATGATGTTATTTTTTGTACATAAATTTGTGGTCTAATTGTTAAATAATTATTAACAGTTTGCAAAAAGACTTATTAAGCAATTAGGAAAAATCATAATTAAACTACAGCAATGATGAATAAACAGATAAACATATTTTTTCACTGATTTACACTTTTGGTTCCACAGTCCAAAAATGTGTGAAAAAACAGCAAAGCTTTTACCAAAAAGCAGAAACATTGAAATGTCAGAACAAATATTTAAAACGATTTCACAGCATATTAGTACGAGCTTTGCAGTATTTAAATTCAAATTACTTTATGAAAATTTTGTGAAGAAATTTCACAGAAGGGTTTGACAGAAAAGGTTTTTTTCTAAACTCTTCTTCGCCCGCATTTTCCTGCTCCAGCTGAAGCTAGCTCCAAACTCTCCCTGATTGCTTTCGAATGAAAGGAGAACTAGAACCATGTACACACCTGTGATTTTCACATATAATGTGCCCAATTGCACATGCAATCAGCTTAGAGGGAACATTGGTCAGGTGACATTTTTATGCCACCCTTTGTCTGAGAAGGTCATTGGAGAAGAGCATCCCTGATTGGTGGCAGATCTGAGTACCAGGTGTTTCTTGTTCATAGTGTTACCCAGTGAGATCCATCCACAATTTTCATACAATATAAAGTTTCTTCCTTTTTATGTGCTCTTGATTTTCATCTGAGGTTTCCTTTAAGAATTTTCCAGAGTGGGGCCAAATAAATATTTAGGTTACTTGTCCATGATGTATATATTTCTTTCATGTGTTAGATACCTCCATAGATAAATTTAATACTAAATGTGTTTCCCATGAATGAAATTAAAGTAACTTAGAGGAATGCAATTTCATTGAATTAGTTTCGGGAGGAGTGTTATATAATTAGCAACTGATCCCAGCTGTCTCTGGTTATAAACAACCGAAGCCCATTTTTCATCTTAACACTAAATTGGAAAATTCACTACTGGCCTCGTTCACCTCTCATTTCTCGTTAAGGGAGGTTCTCAGGTGAGAGTCGATCCCAAGCTCCGCGGCCCATCAGTGAACAGCTTGCCTAATACGCTGCTTATCACTCGCCAAAAATGCTTGGGACTGAGCGATTTGATGTAAGCGAACTTGTGAAATTAACAAATTAGAACACTTCAAAGACAAATACCAAACATGTTAACTCCTAAAACAATTTCAGTCTTCAGAAATGACACTGCAGACAAGCAATTGTTTTTCTCTGAGAGAGAATAGAGGAATACAGGTTATGTACAGTTAATACACACATATAAAGAAAGTGGCTTATTTCTGTAAAGTGATGAAAACCTCACTCTCTGGGAGTCCCATGTATTTATTTTGACTGGAGTCCAATTAATAGCAGGTAATGAAGCGTTTAATTATAAAACCAATTTTGTGGCACCTTGAATCATCTAGTGGTTGTGTTCCCCCATCTCATTTTGACTGAGCATGACAATGAGTAGTTTTCTGTCCTTCTGTATAAATTATTCATGTTGTCTGTCTCTAGAAAGGCCTGGAGTCAAACTTGGCTTGATCTGGGGTAATTTGTTCCACTAGCAAAACCCACTTCCACCTTAATCTCTCCAAAACAACACAAAATATGTTCAGTTTCACATTTAAATAAAATTCATTCTTCATTAGTATGATAATGGGTTTTAAATTTAAACTGACTACTCTACAGGGGAAATGTTTGAGAATCCAATTCAAAGTAAGGCTGCGCCATTCAGTACTCGGAGAGTTTTCAATTTTGTGGGATGTTCTGAAAAGAGTTATAAAGTTTTTAAAAACTGTTTTATTTCTGCAACATTTTGATTCCTTCAATGTGCTCTTTAAGCCATTGGTTTAATTATTTAGGTTTAGTATGTACAAAAGTAATCAGTATGAATGTTATTACTTTGTTCTGGCGCGCTTTTGAGGCTCATTAAACCTAACAATGCATTTGCAAATGTTTAAAATAACATTTAATGTTTCTACATTTTAGGGAATACAATAATAAATTAACAATTCAGAATCACCCAAATTGTCCCAAACTAAAGCATTAAACCTCATCAAGAGACTTTAGTATGTTACAGAATTCTATTTAATTCTGATGAGATCAAGGGTCTGTGCAGACAAACCGTTCGAACAGTTCACATACATACATTTATCTAATATTCCAGACAGAACAGGTTTCATTATTTTTCAATTGAAACTAATTTTATCATGAGTTAAACATAATCTACTTTTTTTTTATTTAGGTCTGGGCAGCCCTAAATCTTGGATTCTACTATCACCATTTGAGTGCTGTATACCTTCACGTCAACAAGAAGGCTTCTTTCCATTACTATATTAAAACTGATTAACCTCTTGAGTATCAACCATACCTGTCAGGTTTTGGACATCAAAAAATTAGGGACATTTTTCACTGCCTGCTGCAAAATCCAGAAAAATATATTACCAACATAATATATCACATAATATTATATATTATACATTTAGCAAATAATTAAATACTTCAATATAAAATACAATATAGCAATACAATAAGGTTATTTTCTAAAAATTCTAATTAAGTGCCAATAACAAAGGTTACACATACATTTCAGCAAAAACATTTATATACTTTTTCAAACATGAAGTATTATAAAAACTTTTAGTGGCTCTTGGTCAGATAAGTTATTAAATCGTATTTCCAGACTAATTATACTACTATAATCATTTACTTTTTTACTTTAAAACACTTAGCCAAACACTTTGACGAAATACACTTTTTCTGTGGCCATTTTTCAGAGCACCAGCATAGAGGAAGAGTAGAACTACTAAGTTCATGTCAATTTTATAGCTTGATGAGCAAATTCCATATGAAATGTGGAATGCAAATGCATCTATAAAACAAGAAAGAAAAAATTTGAAGCGTAATAATGTAAATTAACAATCCTGTTCTTATTAACTGCTTAAATTCAGATTCTTTTTGCTGATATGAATTACTGACAGCCAATCTCGCTCCAGACATCTTTTGGTGTTTGACCATGAGACGCTTGTGTTTGGCTACTTTGACGTCAAACACACATTTGTCTGCCAATCGCTATGTTGCACTGCGAAATATGAGAGCACACAATTCCTGTTTTAGTGTATCTCTGGAGTTTATGTGTCATAATTTTTTTTAAATTCATATATATATATTTATTCCCTTGGTTTTCCTTAGCCATTGTCATAATACAGCATTTAAATGAGAAATCCTGAGCGTGCATGTGTAATTACAAAATGCTTAAGAATCCCTGCAATAGGTAATGTTTTATTTTTTTTATGAAAATCATAATTTTTTGTCACATTTTAGTTTATTAAATGTTCATTTTAGTTCATTAAAAGTAATAGTTTTAGAAATCCAAAACGTTTTAGTAGCCAAGTAATAAAAGGTTTTAGTCTAGTTTTTGCCAATGTAAAGTATTACTAAAATGATTACAATTTATTTTAATATGGTAATTTAACTTTTTAAATATTGAAAATAAAGTATTTAAATGTATTTAATGAATTAATGCTCCATTTCACATAAAGCGTAATTTGTTGACTTAATCAAAGATAGCATGTCATGTTTATCTATTGCATTTGTGCTTTTAACAAAAGAATTCATAGTAAATATTCCTTACAATTCTTGCATGGAACTCACTTTACACAGAATTTTAAGTAGGTCTGACAAATAATGTTTTGAGTGTTGGTCAGTTCAGTAAAATGCTCTTTAAGAATATTTTAAATAAAGTAGCCAACCTATAAGTTGGGATATTTTAATTATATTTTCATATTGTTATATATAGATTAGGCTTGAGGTCAACTGTACAGAAGTGATTTCAGTATTATCATTGTTGTTGTTGTTTTTTCCTATTAATGGTTAAATATGAAAATAAATTAGAGCCACATTCGTTTGATGCTTAGAAAATAATTTAGGTTTGAAGGAGTTAGCTTCAAAGCAAAACAGATAGAGAATGTGCAACTGCTTAAACTTTCATGAACAATAGGAAATGTAGATGTGTAAATAAAGCATTGTCATTGGCCATTAACAAGAAGTGGACTTTAAATCTGTCTGTTATGATCAGTTATTCGTCAACACATATAAGTGACAGACTTAAGGTGAAAAAATGTTACAAGAGACTGAATGAACCACAGCACTGAGCAGGACAAATCCTAAAATATCCTATATTATATATAACACTAAATAACATGATAAAACTAAACTAACAAAACATTGAAAACACAGAAGCAGTTTGAACTTTTTAAGCCATCGTAAAGTTCCATTATTATTTCCAGCAACTGACATTTTCATTGAGATAATACCCGGAGAGCAAAAACTGTTAATTGCAAAGAAAACGTAAGGAATATAAAAATCGTATCTTTTTAATTGTAATTAGTCTTCTTGGCAAATCGATTTTTAGTTATGAAAAGCATAACAATGAAAGCTGAATCTCTATTTCCCATTGTTCGCAAGCACTTTAGTGCATAATCTATTCATGAAGTATTTTATATTCAGATCAGACATTGGTTAAATCATTTCTTTACAGGAGTACGCTCTGAGAGATAAAAGTCGTGTATTAGTACCTTTTGTTATTCTTCACACAGATTCCTATTTGGTAAAAACCTTGGGAAAGACCCCCTTATACTCATTGTATACATAAATTTAAATTGTTATTATGAATGCCGCAAACAAAAAAAAAGAAAGAATGATTTCTGCTTAGATAATTAAATGTTCAAATTGTATATAAATATGGAAAAGTTGTTGAATGGGTTGCCACAAGTCAAAAACACCAGATTGATTGTACACAACGGGAGCTGTTTTAAAAAAAAAAAATCAGTTTTCTAACCCAATGCGCATGGACAAACAGCCAAACCACATAGGATTTTTTTAAATAACTAGATTTATGCAGACAGGTCCTTGAATGTTGATGCTATCCGGAGGCTGGGAAAAAATGATCAGCTGAAACGCATGTTTTGTTTTGTGCATCCTCACAATTGCTGCGTTATTTTTTTAGTTCCATTATTTCCTTGAGGAAGTTTGCAAATGAATTAAAGAGGCTTTGGGTTTGAGGACAAATTAGATGTTTATAATGGCTTTACCTGCTCATCCTTACAGTATGGAAATGAAAAAAAAGTCCTCCTGCTCATCCAGCATTTCCTATCATTAAGCCTGGCTTTGCTTCATAATTAGGATCAGGAAATTCCAGTGAGATGTCATTGTTGTACTATAGCACATATTTCCAACATCAGTTAATCTTAAAATAATGAGGTTTTGAGTTTCTACAGCAAATGATGAATGTGCATGAATACCAATACAAGTCAAAAAAGTTATTTTATTTATTAGAAATCGGTAATATTGAGGCTTGCTCTGTTTCCGTAAATTTAAAAACAAGTTCATATATGCACATATTTGCATTTTCTATGTGACGCTAATCTGTGCCAATTCATAATTAGTGTTCCTGCCACCAAATTAAACAGCTGAAAAAGATCCAGATGGAGGTTATGGATCTGGTGAAGACCTGAGCAGGGGTTGTGGACCTGGTGAAGCTCCGAACCTGGTGATTAACCTTGAGGCTGCTTTTGCCTAGACCCAGGATGCTACTTCATTCCAGGAGGAGAATGGAGAATAAGGTCTAGTTTGGGGGGAGTGCAAAGAACCCAGTCTGACATAAGAAGAGAGCTGGAAGACCTGTCCGACTCGGGAAGACTGCTTGGGGCACTTTTCTTGCTACAAAGAATCACTGGGAGCCCTTTTCAGCTTTGGAGGATCCTTTAGAGCGCTTTGTGGCTAGGGAGGTGGTTGGCTCAGACATGTGTCCTGGAGCCCTATCTGACTCAGAGAGTAGACCTGGCTGGCTCGTAGAAGGGGCCTGGAGCCCTTTCTAGCTCAAAGATGAAGTTTAGAGCCACAGAAACAATGCTCACAATTATAAACAAAGAGGCTTACTTGCTTGGTGTTTGGGAACCTCTGTGTATCAAAACAACACCTTGAAATTTTACCAGTTAGATTCTAAAGTGCAAATTGATTGACACTCAACTAGTTTATATTGCCCAGTACTCACAATCTATGGAACTCGACCAGGATGAGCTTTGGAATTAAGTTCTCTCACACAGTGTGAGTAATGACCTAGTCATTTCTGTCACATGACATTTCAGTGTGTCCAAGACATTACACACTCATATCTTACATATTAAAAAGTATGTACATTTTCTTCTGAAAATTAGTATGTATTTATTGGTGTATTAAGATTGGAGTGTGTGAAAAGGGAATTAGAGTGCGTTTCGAATGCCTAAGCTTTACCTGTCAAAGCGCTGACTGTATATTAGTGAGTGCTGATAAAAATTACATATGCTCCAAAAATATGTAATTTCCACATTGTTGGTAGTGACGGTGGTTGAATGAACATCATAGTGCAAGATTTTGTTGCGTTTCTTTTAAAAGGTGACAAATTAGCACACTGCATCAGCTCCCAACTGTCTTTCTCTTGCAGGGATTTTAATCCAGTATTTAAAAATTACAGCTATTCATCCCCACAGAAAGAGATAAGCCAGGACCAACAGAACAAATAAAGCTGGAGCCGCAGTGAAAAACCAACATGAGCGGCAGGGAATCCAAGGAAAAGCATCACATCAGAGTTCGCCACAGTAATTCTTATTACAAGCTCCCTGAAAGCCTGTTAACTCACGATTTATGCTCATTTTGATTTCCACCTCTATGGGGACACATAACATTTGCATCCTGATCCAAAGATCAAATTTGAATGCACATGGAGGAAAAATATTAATTTAGCAAAACATTTGACTCCTAATAAATAAGTGAGGGATTTATTTGCACTGAACTTAGCTTTTTTTGTTTGTACTGATACTACAGCTAAAAAGAAGTTGCTGTAGATGCCTAGTTGTTCAATCATTGAAAAACTTCAAATATAAAATTAGAACTTTGTATTTTTCAGTAATCAAGTGGAACCACTCTTCTGTCTATCTACAGAAGATATAGAGTGTGCATCATTACACCCTAATGAAAGCAGAGTTAATGGACAAAGTTCATGGACATGTTGGTTTTGTTATGTTTAGCATTTACTTGGATGGGTTGTTCTTTATGGATGTGAATACTCTCACAATATACAAATCTTGACTTTCCAACTGATCAAGCTATGACTGATTGCTGATAAAGGTTATGTTAACACAGGGATTTACATTTGCAGAAAAATTACTTAATGTGTTATGAACCCGTAAGCTTTTTACCTAAAATATCAGTGGAAATTTAGTTTTTGGCAATGACCTCTAAATCATGTTAAAATATCTTGATGAAATGAATATTTATGAAGGAAAGCATCGTAATGATTTTTTCCATGACATGTACTTCCTTAAGACAGATCTAATACAGTGAGTTGTAACTGCGTAAACAAGGGAAAAGACCACTGAGATTGCTATCTTTGTTGAAGGCAGCAGTTATCTTCTCTGTTTATCCTCCAGTTATTTCTTCAATTTGAGCAAATCAAGTTTCAATCATCTCAAATCCCAACAGCAGTTAAATCATAGCTTCCTCAGACAAACTGAGAAAAAGAGTAAGCCTGCATTTACGTCGGAGCTAGACCTAAACCGTAAGAGGGGAAAACAAAAAGCTTCAAGATAGCTAAACGTGCTGATGAAAGACCCATTAGTGTTTGTCATTTTCTAGTTTAAATTGCTTGCTTGAAATTTTTACGTGTAACATGGCCTGTATTAACTTTAAACGGATGAAATTTTCAAGACATTATCTAGTCTGTAATAACAGCATTGTACTGCTGAACTCAAGAAGCTCGATCTGAATTTTAAATGGCAAGGAACTCTGAATGGCTTCAATTCTGTGTGGTGTATGCCTGAGAATTGCCAGACAGACCAACCTAGCATCCTGCAACTACAAATATATGCATGTATTCTCAAATAAGCAATGTTTTATTGTTGGTATTAAATAAAACACATGCCCATCATAGCTGTGTTGATGCTATTTTAAACATCAGAGCTATTTTGTCTAGAATAAAGCAAAATCAATTCCTGATTTCTCATACTTCTGATATTTCTCTTTCCTTTAACCCAAATAAGTATTGAGGACGTTTTCAATTGATGCTCTTGAAACTGTATGAAACATAGTCAATCACTGAACATTGTATTGGAGGTTAGTAAAGGTGCAACGCTAGTCAAAAAGTACAAATCAATCACATGATTTATGATACCTCCAAAACCAGCGGTGCTCAGACATCCTCTGGAGAGCTGCTTAGACTGCAGGCTCTGCTCACTGGCCGTCCACAGGGCATGAGACTAATCTGATGCTATCTGCCAAAACTTTGCTTAAAGGCGTACAATATAAGAGCATCAGCATCTGTCAGATCAATTTACTGGTTCAATGAGTAGGTTACTACAAACACTTACAGGCAGAACACACAGCATTGCTGGGCCAGCATGGCCTCCTAGCATAAATAATACAAGTGGGGGAGTAGACAACATTATTGACAAGATTTAAATTAAACCACTGGAGCCAAAATAATAAGCTGTTTTATCCCAAACTGAAACTGCTGACTTTTGAGAAGACGCAAATAGGTATGGAGAAAGACAGTTTTTTAAGTTGCTGTACTTTGTGTACAGGAACACAAAGGACTCAAGTGGTGTTTAGACCTGGGTTTGGAAGACACTGGGAACAATTCTGAATTAACAATAGAAACTCACTTGCTTTTGCCCTAGACAAACTCTGCTCATCACCAATGCTGGTGTCTGGGTTTCCCCCACATGACTACTCTAGGAAGCTCTTTATTAATTTGAACGTCCTCTACAAATATGATGATGTCTACCCACCTCTGTTACCCAAGGTACCTGCTCACTGCTCCTTATCCCCATTCCATATGCACCTACCCATTGGCTTTACATGTGAATCACTCACAAACTATATAAATTCCAGTTTTGGACAGGGACAACAAAAAAAAAGCCAATAAGATCAACTGACGGTCAAAAACTAGAACTAGAAGCAGACGTCAGTATATGAGAAAGCAGGATAGTTTGCAAAGTGAGTATAATTACAGGAGTGAGTCTGTTTGTAAAGACAGTGAAAAGACAAGGAAGTGAAGTTGAAATTATGTATTTAGAGGGTGGTGGGAGATGAAATGCTAAAACTGGTGATTGGCTGCAATAAAATTGGTCAATGTGGTAATGATTCTATTTTCTTCAGCTGGGCACCTTCAGGTAAGTGCCTCATAGAACTGACAGATGAACTTGTATCATTTCTCATCTCTTGTTCTGTTATTACACTGCTATCTGTTATTACTTTGCTCTTGTTCTGTTATTACATTGCTAATTGCTGGAAATTAATTTGCTCTTGTTCTGTTATTACATTGCTAATTGCTGTAAAGAGCCCAGTTGCTCTCCAGGACCAACTTTGGACACCTTGATTTATGGGTAGTTCTGCTTAGATTTCTAGAGGAATGTGGTGGCTGGAGAGGATTACTTTGCCGGTTATTCCTCTCGAGAACTATATGCCTGCATAAACCCCAGGAAGATGCTGCTTTTTTATTTATCTGTCTCACAGACAGTGTTTCATGTTCTTGTGTTATTACAGATATTCATTAAATAACTGCGAATTGCATCCGGATCCATCTGGGTCCTCTCTCCAAGTCTTGTCGCCAATGTTATCTCATTTCCCAACACTTCCTAGATCCACATTCCTGTTAAACTTATCTATTATTATGCTTCTCATTCATCTTCATAGTCTGATGTCAGGTCTTTTTCCATGATGTTTAAATTGTCCTCAATAACATATCAGCTTCCATATCAGAGGATCGTCCAGTTTATCTGATCATCTGCAAGTACAAGCTCTCAGATTAATCTTTAAGGGATGTTTGTCAGCATCTAAAATGACTTTAATGTTTTTTCTGTTCACTGCCACTAGCTAAAATATTAACTGACTATTTTGACTTCTAGGTAGAATAGCCTTTTTTTTTGAGATTTGAGCAACTTAAAGGTGATACATTTCCCAGGTCTCCTAGGTTTTTATTTTCATCAAATTTAAGCTAAATTTTCAGTTCAGCACGTGTTTCATTTGTTACCCCTCCCAAGTTTTGAGTACACAACTCAGCAAGTGAAAGAGCACCTGTGTTGACTGAATCTGCTGGATCTCCTGCCAAACTTTCCATAATAAATTTTGTGTGCCAAGCAGGGCTGTGAGAGGAACATCAAATATTTTTTCCACCCTTTGCTCAAGAAGACCTTTCAAATAAAATTTATACTTTGACATTTAATTTGGTTGACAATAAAATTATTAACGCACTCACATATACAATAGTGTAATTATAATTAAGCAATCTCTGTATTAAAATCACTGCATAGGTTTAAATATGTCTATAAAATGTAGCATTTTTAAACCATTCTAAATACTTAAAATAACCTTGATACCTAAGTAACAAACTAAAAAAATATTACAGTGAATTTTTTTTTTAAACTATGCACTGATTGTGATTTTATGACTGAACTAATGTTAATGAAGGTTTAATAGCACCTAAAAAATATAATATATCAACATAATATATAATTTACACTTTAGCAAAATTAGTTAATCTTTTTAACCTTTTGTGGCAAAGTATAGACACTATTTTAAGGAGATTACAACTATTTTTGTGTATTATCTTGAGCTTCATTGTTACCAGTGAGAGAAAATTGTTTTATATTTGTTTTTGAAGGAATAGCTTAGATGCAAAGATGGGATTTATCTGTGCTTATCTCAATGTTGACTCTTTTTGATGAAGGAGCAATCCATTGTTGAATGTCCTCAAGGACTGTAAAAACAATCCAATATACAAGAAATAAGTTTTACACTTCCGGTCAGATGTATAAATGTAAAAGTAGCTCACCATACTTTTAATGCTTGTTTCACTCATCTTGACTTTTAAAATGTGAAAAGGTAGTAAATTAAGACAAGTTAATAGCATATAACATTACAGATTACAGTTCATAGGAAAATTGTCTTTAAAAAAAATCCAGCTTTTAAGGGTCAGTTTAAAAAAATTAACTCTGTCATAAAGCCATGTTAAAGAATGTGTACCTAACTTGAACTTGAAGGAATAGGAACTTGTTCCTCAAACTTTCAATAAAGCCAGAATCACTTCATACAGCAAAATGCTTAATAAAATTCTCTAAAGCTAAATAAAGTGCTTCCAATCTTGTACAATGCAAAACAAAATCTGACTAATTTTCATTACATTGTAGACTACCCTAGAATAACTGATTTAATAGAGTACTCCTCCTCTGTTATAATATCATCTAATATCTATACCATTCATCCCTATTTAGGGTCGCAAGAGTTTGCTATAGCCTCAGCTCAAATGGTATGAACGCAAGGGAGTGCATTATTCGTGGCTTTTCATATTCCATTATATTTCTGTCACTCTCTTTCCTTCCTTTTCTCAAATCCCTGGATGCCAATTTAACAGCAGCCCTTCCCACTGCTCCAGTTTCTCTGTATTTATTAGTTTTCTATGCTTTACCTGCAAAGGTCTTTCTCTCTTCAACCCATACACATTTAAAGGAAGTTCCATGCCTTTTCATTTCCACGAGCATGTGATTGGATTTACTGTATTCCTCAGGGACTTGTCCACTGTATTGCTGACTGTAATTCAATCAAACTGGGTCGGAGTCACCTCGATTGTGAAAGTGCAGTGCTTCGCAGCTCAGCCGGAGGGAGAAATCAGCAGCATTCAACAGAACAAGCACAAGTGTTTGCACCTGATGGGTTTCCAATAAGGCTGTTTTGATGCAAACACACAAAGATTTGTCTGGAGAAATGGACGCTCTGTGAAACATCCAGTAGTTATGTTCAAGCCCATGTTTGTTTGAACCAATGTACATGACAGGAAACAAGTATAAAACAGGAGTCTTGGGAATGGAGCAAACGTGCCACCAAACTAAAATAGTTTAAAAGTAGGAGAAAGTTGAAGATTTGGTCTTATACTGAAAATTAAACATGACTTAGGTGAACACTTTTGAAGTATTTTCAACGTTAATCTGTATACCTTCATGTAAAATGTTGCAAATGTTATTTAAAAAAAAAACGAGAAAGAACATTTAAAAAATAATAAAACTCTTCCAGTGACATTTCAGAATTTAATAAGTTCAACTGATTACAAGCATAAAAGCACAATAATTTGCTTCAAAAGACCAAATACTCACTACTTATGTGGTAGAATTTCTGTCATTACAAAGTCTAAAAAAAACATGCTATTAAAATAAGATATATATTAA
Source organism: Danionella dracula (assembly GCA_900490495.1). NCBI lineage: Eukaryota > Metazoa > Chordata > Actinopteri > Cypriniformes > Danionidae > Danionella > Danionella dracula. The sequence continues at coordinate 7,169,238 of UELW01000666.1, forward strand.
GATATAATGCTATTAGTTTTATGTTCATAAGATTCCACCTTGTGTTGAATTTTTAAAAGGGAAAAAAGGGTTCAATAATAGTTGTTTACACACATTTTACACAGATATGTATTTGTATGTAATATGCTAATATTTTATGTTTTTGTATATAAACAAGACAGGCTCTTATAAAAAACACTCTATTGAAATAAAGCCAAATCTAGCTAAACCTATATAATGTTTATAAAATATCATTAGCAAATCTGGGGAAATCCAACAAACCTTGTGGAGGCTGATGCTTCAGTATAAATTAAAATCCATTTGATACAATTGTAAACAATTTATCTCATTTTATTGTAAAAGATTTAGTTTATTACCAAGGTAGCAACACAGTTTAAATTTTTTCAAAATGTGAAAATAATTATCAAGGCTAAATCAATGAAGATGAGAGAAAAGGCTAAAAAACATGTAAAATATTCAATTTCACTTATCAAAGTTTAGCTTATCGCGTTCTTTTTCACGTATCATCCCTAGTGAGAGTCACTTACACTGATAAATGTTCACTCACTCTTCTCCTACCACAAGCGTATTTTTTTCAGCCAGATAAGTTTGCCTCTATTAAATGCAAACCACAATGGCATGCTCACGGGGAAGGGCATGGCTTTGCCAATAATGAATAAAACCTTTGTAGAGTGCTCATGGGGGCTGTAATAGTGGGAGAGAGTTACAATTACAGTTAGAGCTCTGCGGAATAACAAATTATGCAGAACAGGGTGCAATCAAAACAGCATAAAAATGTAATATGCATAATATGCAGTACTTGATGATAGCACAGTGAAAGGCATTAAGTGATAGCCAGTTTAGCTGATTTGCTTTTCATTACATTTTTGGTCATGAGTATTGACCCTATTTCCTTTCAGAGAGCACATTTCAGTAAATTCACTGGTGCATTTATCGTTTATTATAATATTTGATCAAAAGGTAATTACTTTCTCTTTTTTAAGTTTGTGCATGATTACACTCGTATAACTGCAGCAAAATGAAAAACTGAATATCTACCATGTGTGTCCAATGAGAGGTTACTCTCAACAATACCTTTTTTATCTTTAAAAGTTCTATATTAGTATGGTGGTTTAACAACTCACACTCTTGGGTGACATTTCCACCCACATATCCACTAATCCAGAGTTTTTAAAAATAGGTCTGTGAAGTGATGGGCAGTAAATATGAGAAATAAATCATCATTTGTTAATGCATATATCAATCATTCATTTATTATGAGTTAATGATGAGTATTAATCATGAACGCATCAAACCTGTATCTGAGTCATAATCAACTAACACATCAACTACTGCCTTAAACACTGATTAGCTTCTGATTGTTAATTAATGCTTGTTTGAGGTATATCTTAAACTACATAAAACATGTTTGATTATTAATTAAATATTGACGATTTAATGATGGCGTGCCACACAGCGATGTCACAATAACAATTCTGCACAGGTAAGGGGACATATAGGTAAAATAAGTATTGGACTATAAAGTTTATAAATCATGAAGAAGTTTATAATATATCAAGTTTATTAAACAATAAGAACCAGAACAAGAAGTTAGGTGACATAGTATGTATATAACATGGAAGTAGTGTCATGGTAAAGTTAAAAGAGTCTCAGAGTGGACGAAGCCAGTAATCGAGAAAAAAAAAAGCCCAAAGAGGCGAGTCATGGTCATAGTAAAGACATCTGATTACATTTTAAAGCAATTCACTCAACTCTGAGTGTCCATAAAGGTCAAACTAGCGATCTGAATTTAAAAACCTAATGGAGCCAGGGGTGGATTTTTTTTTCAGCTCCAAAGTTGGTCATTTTTAATATTGGAGTAAATGAGAGCCTGCTCACTTCTGGAGTCAGCCTCAAGCAGCTGGTTGAGTCACATGCTTTTAGGCATAAAGAGGTAAAGCAGTTTCACTTTCATAAAACATTGCTGGACAAAGGGGAAACTAGAGCTTGAACACAAGTCGTTCAATAAACAACTCAGGAGTCATCAATCAAGATATAACAAAATACATAAAAAATACATAATTTCAAAAGTGCATGAAGTGATTAGGAAGGGAGACAAATTAAGGAAAAACCACTAAATTAGATGAGTAGCTAAATTAAATTTGTGGACATATTTATGTAAATGATTCTCATTGAGGTGATTACTTTTGGATGCAGTGGGACCAGGAGGATTGAAAGAAAGAGAAGGCCAATATGAAAAGGCCAAGGAAATCCGATAGAGACAATGAGGGGAACAGGAATACCACAGATATGTGAGGTACACACTTGATGACTATAGTGGTAGTAATGGGGTGTAATAACAAGACCAGAAAAGCACCCATTTTCTGCTATTCACAAACAAGTGGACTAAGACTGACTTAGCAATGCAACAGATCTCACTCAAGACTTCTAAGAAAAGCTTCTAAAAAAGAATCCATGACTATTTGTTTGAGACTCGCTCTTCTTAAAGAATTTCCTTGAAAACCAAAGGTGAAGAAACTTACAACTACCTATATGAAAGTTAGAGCCTTGACTTTCTTATAGTCTGCTTGGATTGAAAGACAATGGCTTTTATAAGCACATACATATTTGGGGATTTATGTCACAGGCCAACTTGGTGGACATACACATTCAAAGCAGATGGGGTCTCCTGAGCAGTGAAAAGTGAAAACTCAGTAAACTTATCCACTATACTGTGGGGCTAGTTATGAGGAGGTACTCCTCATTTTATTTTATAATATATTGCAAAAGAGTTTGACCTGCTGACATGGTAAGATTTAGAAATAATGCATTGGATAAAGATTTATTTCCCCCATATGTTTATTTAGTTTACCAGACCTTTGACATTCCAGCTATTAATCTTCCAACATAATGCTATATTCTGAATGTATCCAAATGCATACATTTTTCTCAATGTAGCTAAATTGAGAACACCTGTATGGAAATGAAAGTAAAAGTAAGTAAGTAAAAAGTGTTGGTTCACAGTATAGGTATAAGCATCTTAACAATAGATTTTGGAGCTGTGACATTTGGTAAATGTTCTAGATGAAAATGGGTGCAAATGTAAAATGGTAACATTTTGTCCAACCCAGCATGCTCTGAAATGATGAATGTATTTGCACCAACATTTTTTAAAGCTAACTTTAAAGACTATTGGTCAATTAAGCTAAGCTGAGACAGAACAATCAATCAAAGTAAAAAATTCTTTGTTTCTTCAGACTCACTAGAACATGGTGAACAAGTGAGCATCATCCCTAAAATCATAAGCACTTTAAGAGTGCTTCTGATTCACAAAGATTTTTGTTCGCTAAAATCTCAAACTTATCAGCAACGGACATCAAGTCAGCTTTCCTATACTGGTCCCGCTGTGCTGTGGAAGGCTAGCAAGAAATGCATTCACACAAAATACCCCCATCACTGAACTCACAGCAAAGCCCAACAACACTCAATTCAATACAACACAGACCTCTATGATCATTTCATTTTGATACCAGACGAGCCCCCAATTTTCTTAATTAAATTTCTAAATCCAGGTTGTAATTTATTATTTTTTTTTTGTCTATTACTAACCATTCTTGTGAAACATAATTGTTCATTAATACTAATTACAGATATTAAGATTCCGGAAATTAACCAGTGACTAACAGAGAACTGAACATCCAACTATCAACATTTAACACTCAAAATGGTACTTCACTTAATCTACAATTGTTAAGCAAAAAGTTAAAGAGAAAGTTAAATGGCAAGTTATACAGAAATCACCCCCCCCTCCCCCTAAGTTTTTTAATGACTCACATCACTCTTTGTAGCTACATGTGTCCTTATAATTTGCCGGCATTATGTATAAATGTCTCATTAGTAATTATTTACAATATCTCTTCATTCTCTTGTTTTCAGTAACCAACATGACCTAGTGATAACTGTAAGAAATAGCAACAGCCTACCAGAACAAATATGAATATGTTCATCCAAGAAATCAACCAAAACACCACACACTATACAATAAAAAAAACAGACATAATAAACATTTACAGTTTGTGCCTTTAAGGACAATATACAGCTGAATTATTTCTTGAGCTTGGCTCATCTACAACATGACACTTTGCAACCAACGTTTCAAAATAAAAGTATTTTAACCCCTTTCAATTAAATTCACAGACACAGATTAACACAACAATTGACTGAAAATACTTTTTTATTGAGTTAAGAACAACCATTGAGAATTTGAACGCAATTACAACATTTTAAATCAGTCAACAACTCTCCAAAACAAATTTAGCCAACTAAAAATAATTAATTGACTAACTTACACCTTGTAATACAAAATGTTCTCAATTAACTTTAATTAGTTGGATTTTTTACTTTGTTTACAGGCTTTAAACAGGAATTAGATTTAATATTTAGCAAAGTTTTCTAAGATGAATGGCCTTTAGTGTTGTGAGCTTATATGGTGGTTCAATACACCCTGGACGGTACTGCAGCCATCTAAACCCCCCGAACACTGCTTCTTCAACGTCATTTTTTCATTATTGCCCTCGAATGCCTGTTTATTAATCATCAAGTCTGTCTTGTTTGTTATTTAAATGATTTCTTAATCAATACAATAAATATGTATTTAAAGGGTTACATACGAAGTGGTCAGGAATGAATGTTTCACATAATTATTGTTTTGTACATAAGTGTAACAGTATTGTAACAATGGTAAAAACATGTGTCTCAGGTGGGGTTTTATCATGAAGTTTAGTGTTAAGTTTATAACTATTGTTAATTATTTATTATTTCAGTTGTTAAATCATGTTTTTCAAGCATTACTTGAACTAAGTAATAACAATATGGGTGACCACCTTCCAGTGTGCCTCATCCTGAGAAAGCAGTCATGACATCAGTCCCTCGACAGCCAATCCTGAGAGAGCTGGCATAGTCATCAGACTGCATCCACCTTTGATGTGTGCCTGGATCTGCAGACAGCTGCATCTAGCGCTGTAAAGTAGACCTCAGCCTATTGCTGCAGTCTGACTTAGCAGAGAAACATAAAAATAGGTTAATTATTTGTATTGGTTTTGTTTCAGATACATTTAGTCATTTTCATAAAATACAACACAAACAATGATTGGAAAGGTGACAAAAAATCTAGACATTTTGTTCATTGTATATTTTGTGATGCATACATTATTATATTTTAATCTCTTTCTAGGAAAACATTGCTGATGCACATTGAGCATTCAGTTAGTTCATGATTTTATAGAAGTGGTGACCAAATATCCAAATATTGGATTGTTTTGTTCAAGCATATAAACTAATAAAAAGATCCACTTCTATATTTCTCCACTGCAGTCTTGACAGCTTTCATAGTAATTAGTTTATACTTTTATTTATTTAAGTAATTGTATTAAATTCAAATCTATTTTTTTTATCCATGTGCTTTAAAGGATTTTCTTACCAAACTTTTGATAAACAAAAACATATTTATCTAGTTATCTTTTGCTATTACATTACCTGCTCATCCAAGACATTACTTTAATAATGTTCCTAGCTTTCCTCAATAATTTCTTAGTTGTTTCTTCTTATTAATGTTTTATATTTATCCTATCATTCTTCTTCCCATTTCAATTTGAATGACTTCTATTGATGATGACATCATAGCTCTACATCCTAATCTTAAAGCTTTGATCTGTTCAATTTCAAAATTTGTAATATATTCTATATATATTCTATATATTTTAATTTTATATTTATAATTTTTAATTATTATATTATTTTTATTAGCTACCCAGTCTTTACCTGATAGATAGTTTATTTATTTCTTTATATGTATGTAATATGTTCTATATATTTATTCCATGTTAACTTTTCATCAAATAGTATTTCTACAAACTACTATTTTTCTATCTATATTTATCTATTTTACATGTTCTAAGGATTCACCATATAATTTAGGATTCTTTAGATTATGTTTTTTTTTTGCAAAACAAGTAACCTTTATTTATTATTGTTATTATTAAAACTTGAGTAAATATTTCAATTTAATTTGTTACTTGTTGCATTACATTTTCTATTTACATACACATGTTGAACCATCGTCGGCATATAACTATTTTCCTATATTTATGTAATATATATTATCGAATATTTTATTAATCATAATAATGGCCTACATACACTACCTGTGGTTCCACAATCTGTAAAATTGACATAATTTTTTTGTGCATACTCACAAATCACGAGTTTCCTGTCTTTGCTACAAGGTTTTAGGACTTTATTATATCGGGTTTAATATGGTTATTAGTCACTCCACATTCTGTAAAAGTAGACAGAATTTAAGTAGACAGAGCATTAAGACAGTGATGTGAAGTAGTTGCTTGCATTATAATAATCTACTGATTTTATACACTCCTTGCTCATTCCTGCGCCTCGTGACTGAGGAAACAAGTCCTTAGTGTCCAGAGTCAAAGTAACAGTGAATGGCTTCTACATGATAAAATCATCAAAATTGAATGGTCAAATTATAAGTAAACAATGGTTTAAAATATATAGTTTAGCCATTAGGTTCTTTATCGCTATAGGCATCTGGAAAATCAGTATAATTTGCTGACAGACCACAGATGTTTTCCAGTTGACAGTGTGTTTAGTGTAGCTCACACACATGTTGCTTCAATGTTTGTGTTTTTGAGAGCTGTAAATGGGATCAGTTAGAGTGTTTGCTCTGATAGTGCTTCTCAATTGTTAGCCAAAATCACACACCTTTTCAAACCGCAGCTAAAGTGCAGCTGTCACAACACTTTTTACTCTGCTCTTGAGATCAGTAGAGCGAGGAACACGAAACAGAGGCCATTTCAAGTGTTACATCACCAGCCAGGCTTCATAAGATACGTTTTGTCTCTGTAAGCTCTTTTCTTTTCAGTTTCTATCGCTGACATTCAGAGCGGAGCTTCAGATTTTGTGCGGTTCATCTAATCTTCAGACTGGCGGCTTTTATTATCTCTGTAGTTGTCTTCAATCTAGAACATATGAGATGTCTGGCCTGTCTACACATTTTGTAACTTACCAAAATGAGGAAATTTTTTGCAAAACATACTTTTTAACAAGTTGAAACCTCTAATCAGCAAGCTGCAGCTTTATGATTCAGGAAAAACTCAACAATGTGTTTGGTATAGTGTGAAGAATATTTCAGCTTGCCTGTATTTAATGGCAGCTGTTACATTGCCTTAAATGGGTCGTTTTGTAGGAAGAAAAGGGTTTAAATGTCGCAATCTAATTGCTGGCTGCATCTAAAGTTCAGTCTATCCTGCAGTAAAGCTACTTTAAACACACCATGGCTAACAGCAGGTTGCCTTTTAATGGCTTTTTGCTCTAAAAGGAAATAAATAAAATAAAATCACATATTGTTTACTGTGCTGAAGTTTACTGACATGTTTGTTTTTTCACATTTTATTCCCCATGTTTCCCCTAAAGTAAATCTACAAAGGTCATCAGTGCCTCTCTGTGGACATTTATAATATTGCAGGACACCGGTTAACTTGTATTTCATGTTACTGTTTCATGAATTGAACGCTGAAAAACTACACCCATGCTGTAAGTTTTGTGATTTGTGCAACTCTTTTTGAACTTGTAACTGCATAAAAAGAATGAATGTAACTATATACAAGGAAATTGATTTTACAAACATGTTGGCCTGCCTGCAAAATGTTAAAATTACATTTTTATGATTTTTGACCCCTCTAAATTGCTAAATTGAAAAATGAGCAGACTCACCTCTGTCAATTTAGCCCTGGTTTCAGTTTGATTTTATTTTTTAGGTTAACATATTAATTCAGTGAAGCGTCACGGTGGCGCAGTGGGTAGCACGGTCGTCTCACAGCAAGAAGGTTGCTGGTTCGAGCCTCAGCTGGGTCAGTTGGCATTTTCTGTGTAGAGTTTGCATGTTCTCCCCGTGATTGGGGGGGTTTACTCCGGGTGCTCCAGTTTCCCCACAAGTCCAAAGACATGCGGTATAAGTGAATTGAGTAAGAACAATTGTCCATAGTGTTAAAGTGTGAATGAGTGTGTGTGAATGTTTCCCAGCGATGGGTTGCGGCTGGAAGGGCATCCGCTGTGTAAAACATATACCAGAGAGTTGGCGGTTCATTCCGCTGTGGCGACGCCGAAAGGGAAGAAAGCCAAGATGAATGAATGAATGGATATTAATTCAGCTGCTGATGAAATCAAGCCATTCATTTTATTCAAAGTTCTGGAAAGAGTGACCCATTCTTGTATTTTCTCATGTCTAGATTATTCTCTTATATATGTATTTCTCATGTCTAGTTATAGATCATTAATTACCTTTATTCGGGAGTTGGAAATTTTAAAATATAATAGTTTAAAATGCTGCTACTATATTGGTTGCTAACCAAATTACGTAAACAGGACCAAAATAATCATAATGTTAATGATAAATAATTACATTTATATAGCTATTTTCTAGACACTCAAAAACACTTTGATGATGTGCCTGCTAACATTCTGTGCCAGAACACTCTCCACACAGTGTGTAATGGTGGACAGGAGACATGGGGAGCCAATCAGAGCAGTGTAGTTCATTAACAAGGATTGTTGGGAGTGGACAGATTTAGCAGGAATGCCATGGTTACTTACAACTCTATTCCTTGTGACTCAGCAGCCTGGAATGACCAAAGAGAGTCAGGACCTCCGTTTAACGTGTCATCCAAAGGATACACTTAAATATTAACCCTTAAACATTATTCTTTAAACAGAATGGCATCTAAAAAACTGACAAATTAGAACCACTTCATTAACTAAACACTTTTTTGAGACAAAGACTGTGAGTGATGGGCTAGCCAAAATGCATTTGGCTAGCCAAAGTGCTACAAAAAACACAAAGGTTACAGCATAGGGCTTTGTGTGTTTTTTGTAGGTTTTGTCTGCCCAAAGCATTTTGGCTAGCCGTCACGTCTTTTTCTTTGTTTCAACAAAGTTTTTAGTTAATGAAGTGGTTTTAATTTTCACAATTTCATGTTTTAAGTGAAGATTAGCCTTTTCTATTTAAGTAAAAAAAAATGTAAGTTAATTTTCTTCTGATTCTGATCAGGGTTTCCAGAGGTTTGATAAGGTCAAATTTAAGACTTTTAAGACCTTTTTATGACTGTTTACAATCAAATTTAAGACCCACATCATAACATCAAAAACACATACAAAACGTGTTTGCTTAATAAATGGTTTGACTCAAATACATTGTTTGAACACTAACCATGACTTTTACTTTTTTTTACATTTTGTTACAATTTTTCAATATCTGGCAAACCCTAACAATCACTTATATGATTTTGAGATTAGCCTTTTCTCAAACTTTGGTACAGCTTAACTTCACTTTTATATTTTTGAAGATTTTATAAGCCATTTAAGACTTTATAAGGCTTTTTAAAACCCCACAGAAACCTTGTCTGATATTTTATTGAGAGTATTTCTTGGTGTAACTCATTTAATTGCTAGCTTTTCTTATACTTGTTTTTTTTTTTTTTTTGCACTTATTGGTTTAAAACCTTTTTATCATACTTTTCATCACAACTATGTTTCAAGGTCTTAATGTTGAAAACGTATTTGCAGGTGGATGCTATTTATTTATAGTGGTAAAAAATTTGTTTCGAATATGAAGATTTTGATTTGGATATTATTCTTGGTTATAGTGCTATTGCCACTGAATATCACTAAATAATTATGATAATGCTGTCGAGCAATATATGGGGATCCATTTCCCACTACCAACTCTACATAAAAGTAAATGTTGGCTTGCAGTTATTTTGCTTTTTATCTACAGGATGGAAAACTAGCCATTGTTTAAAACAGGTGCATTAACTTACTTGTTCAAAGGTGGAGAGAGAAGAGGATATGGTGACATGATGTCAGTTTTTGTGAGAATAATGAAGTCGGATGTATTGTTGTGGAATCCACAGAGGAAGAGTAGCAAAATGCTTTGATGGTTGCCTTTTAGCAAAAAGGCTTCGGGTTGAAATGATAGATATTACACCTCTCTGAGTGCATGTCAGCAGATACAGGTTACCTATAGGGACTTTAGTAAAAAAAAATGTCAGGTTGACCGGTCACTCAAAATTGCTTGTAGGTGCATGGTGAGTGAAGCTGGCTCTGAGACATTCCCCAGGACACCACCCAGCATTCATCGACAAACTCTGAGACCCTAATTTTTAATTTAAAGGTTCCATGTCATGCCCTTGTTATTTAACTTAGGATCAATATTTCACCCCTCTATTCCAGCGCTGCACTGTTAATAACTTTTAAAATTAAATCTTTTTTTGTAAAAAGCTTCTTTGAATCACCTCATATTTGTGGCCCGGCAAAAATGTGCTGTTTATCCGGTCCCTCCCACAGACGTTCTTTCCACACACCCCATATTGAACGCTCTCTTGTTCGAATTGAGCAAAAACAAACACACCGAGCGATAAACATGTGTTGCTGTTTTAAAACATTATAATCGACAGACAATGGCTATGCGTGATATGTGTGAACCAGAGTCTGACACTGAGTTTGAGTCCACAGAATGAACCAGAAACCGCAGGAAAAAGGCATCCCAGCTAAACGTTCACAAGGTAAATCAGACGTATTTACTTTTACACTGTATAATTTCTAATGTAGGTGTACTGTTTTATGAATTATTTATTTAGTAATAGTTGTACTGTGACAAATGAGGTAAAATGACAATAGAATATCTGGTTGCAATATTTATTTTTAGTCTAGCACAAAAGCGTGTAGTAACATCCACTAGTGTGTTCCACAAGGTTGTTGAATCCTGTTTTGTGTGCATGTTTAGGACTTGAGGGAAGATAATATGCAAAGAGCCTCTAAATGTGTGTGCCAAAACCAGATCTCCTTAAAGGATTATTAAAGTCATGTAGTGCTTGACGAGCTAAAAAATTGTTAAAATTACGAGTTAAAATTGCATATTTCATTAATGTATTTGATTTCATTTAATGTATTGTGTTGTAAAGCCTAGCACAAGTACAAAAACCACTTACTGCATGGACCTCCAAATCAATAAACATGGGATAATTGGAAAAGCACCGGTGTAATTATTCTTTGTTGATAAACCAGGTGAATTTGAAGTGCTGCTCACAAACAAAAGTGATCTTTCCAAGTTTTCTCTGATGGGCAGACACAAAATCAAGCCATTTCTGACCAACAAACTCATTCTTTGGTAATCCAAACAAAAGGTTATCTTCGGACATCCAAAAACGCAGTGCACTAGCTGGCATTGTTTTTCTAGCGTCGGTCTGCTGCTCTCACACTTACAGGTCAAACTAGGTCAAAATACTAGTTGAGTCATGTTTTTGATGAGGGAACAACACTTCAAGATGCCAGGAATCTCAGAAAATTCACATTTACAGCATATGGCAGCTTTAATGTATTTAAGCGTAGCACAAGTAATAAAAAAAACACTTACTGTGTGGACTCCCAAACCAACACATGGGAAAAAGCTCCTTGTGTAAGACCCAGTCTTGGCCTTAGTCCTTTGTCGAACTCTTTTTATGTTGATAAAGCAGTTGAGGGTCTGCTGCTCTCACACAGAGGGGCTATACTAGCAAATCATATGAATGACAGTGTGTGGGGCTAAGAACATGGACGTGGTTAAGAACTACGAGCCTTTTTGAGCTCACAAAAAAAGGATTGATAAACCATGTGTAAACTAATCTGAATAAAACTTGAGGAATGTTTTTGATGAAGGAACAACTCCTCAAGGTCCCAGGATTGTCAAAAAAGATTATGTTTTCATCATATGGCACCTTCAATAATGCCCCTAAAACCTATAGGAGGAATTTGTTTGGATCCCAGAGTGATTAAAATTTTTTTATCTGGTTACCTATATGCATTTTACACAGTGCATAATTTTCTATAAGTGTAATGAGAACAAAGAAACAGAACTTCACTTAAACTGATAAATTACCTTACAGAGAATGTGTAAATTACATTCACTTTAATGTCATGTAGCACTCTGCTCACAAGAGGGCAGTACTTGTTTGGTTTTTCAAATGTATTATGAAGTTTGAATATGTATTGTTCAATCAATCAAGTTTTTATATAGCGCTTTTTAGCAGTTGTTTTCAAAGCAGCTTCACAAAGTCCTAGTGTGGATCAGGTAGAGTAAATAGGAGTTCCCTCTGTGATTGTTACAAAATTAGGAATATTAAAAGAAAAAATCAAAACTCACATATGTCTTTGTTTTATATATGATTAATACAAATAAATCTGAAAGGATGGGTTTTCTGAATAGACTTTTAAAACTGCAAGCTCACCTGGGCAAATTTACAAATAAGATCTTGTTAACTCGCAAATGTGAAAACAAATGTTTTTCCCCAATCCGTCTGGAACTCTAATCTAATCCATGCATTAGTATGGCATTTGTTGATTTTTTTTTGTTTTTTCGAAGAAGAAACAAACAAAACTGTTCAGTCTCCATGAACAATCATATATTGTCCTTTTGGAATATTAAATTTAGGTAGTGACCAACAGTATTAACCTACTCAATCAGCAAAAAAGTGCATTCATCTAGCAGTGGTATAAAGTTTGTGGATCAAACTTGCCCCAAGTCTGGAAGTAGTGCCATTTTATTTAAAGGTGCCATAGTATGGCCCATTTAAATCAGCTATAATAAATATTCAACCCTCTCTAGAATATCACTGTGCCCTTAACAACATTCAATAGGCAATACTTATCCTGAAAATTTGAATCACCTGAGATGGTTTCGCTCCAACAAACGAGCCACGTACACCCCTTTTCTCCTACTGCCATGCTCTTGTCATGCCTCCTGCTGGGTTGTGCTTGTTGACACACAGAAAAACTACCAAATTCTGATGAATATATTTATTCTTTGGCAAGCCAAAACACCCTTTTTGCCCAGGACTTTCGAAAACACACTTTATTTTCATTGGTAATTGAATATATGTTTTACTACTCTTATGTTTTCGGCTCAGTCAGTGCAAACATTCTCCACTAAGATGAGCTGCATCAGCGCTTCAGCTGAATCATTTGTGGTGAGTGCAAGGGCCAATGGGCGTGGCTAAGGTCAGCAAGCCATTGTGAGCTCACAGAAAAAGAAAATAGGATTGCACAAATTTGTATGAACCAACCTGAATAATACTTGGAATGTTTCTATTATAAAATTAATAGGTGGGTTGTCGAAAATCATAAAGGAAAACTATGTTAGGATCTACACAAGTTAAGAGAGTTCTGAGTTGTAAAGAAGCTTAAAAATATCAAAGTTTAAATACTTATTATTTTCAAACAATTATAATATTCCAAAGGGGGAAGAGAACAAACTTGCATTTTCTAAGTTGGAGAAACAGGGGGTATGCGAGAGAAAAGACCTGGCGTACAGAGCATGTCACGCAAAGTAACTACACTGTCAAGGCTGAACTTAATTTTTATTTGAAAGCTTTTTGGCTAAAACTGTAAAATATTAAACAAGGTATAAACTTACTATAAATTAAACTTACTATATATTTATCCCACAAATGTTGGCGCAAATACATAGTTTCAAAATATATTTTTCCCACAAATGTTGGCACCAAATAATGCTGCAGCAATCCTGTAAAAGATCAACTATAGATTCTTTAAAATAAAGTGCACTGTAATAACTCACTTTTATAACAACAGAGATTATAATTAGGAAAAATATCACTTTAAAGAATTCACGTTGTTTCTCAAATGTTTTTGTGGAGTGTAAAGTTTAAAGTTGCACATGAGCCCTTCAGAATTTTAGCAAATTATAAAACAAAATGAAAAAAATCTGATAATTTAAAATCCCCTGTGTGTTTAGACTTGTCGTAATATAACATCAACCCGGGCAAATACTTAATTACTGATATCATTAAAAAAAATATTTTTATCAGTCATTCTTCAAATGGTCTCTGTAAATTAGAGTTGATATTATTTTAGCTGAGGTCTAGATAAGGAAATTTGCATGAACAAAATATATTGTATATATATGTATATTACCTTGAAAAGCAATAACTAAATAAAAACAAGAACTTCTTAGAACAATTTTCTTTTTAAAGGGAGGCTGAACTAAGAAACCAAAATAGTTGGCCTGGAACGAACACTGTATATTTGTTACAATTTTGAATTAAAATAGTATACAATCCCGAGGAAATTAATATGCAAGGGCATTTCTTGGGACTGAGAATTGAGCCCAGACTCTTACAGGAAACTCCCAATAATACTAATATTGGGAGTCCCACACAAAAATAGACAATTATATTGAGATTTTATTATCAAAGCAAAATAATATTTGATGTCGCAACAATCTGTATAAGCTCAAATTTACATAAGATATAATAAATTAGTGAAAAATCATTTTTTAATAAGAGTATAGGTATTTGTTAATAGTGCATAGGTATTCTGCATATTGAATATTGTACAACCATGCTTCAAGAAAAAGGAATTTCAGTGTTTATCAACCAAAATAAGAAAGAAATGTTCATAATTCCATTTTTTTCATAGTACATTTTTTACTGTTACTTTTTAGTTACCAAGTTAAATTGGTTAACAAAGTGCTTCATAATTGTTCATAAATTGCCACCCGACCTCAGATGTCCTTTAATCTAAGAATAGTTGAGTATGAGCTTCAGTTTGATTAGACACCAGTGTGTTTCATGTATTTAGTCGACACACCTGTGCATAACTGCTGTCGAGGTCAAAAATGATGAGCAGATCAGTGTTCCTGAACACTAGATGGCAATTTGGTAAACTGCAACTGAACTCAAGCCCCATGTCAGCGCAGCTGCATCTAATGTTGTGTGTGAAGTTTTATATATAGAAAGAAAATAAAACCGTAAACCATTCGTTATCTGGCAAACAAACCATTGCTGGGTAATGCATTTATAAATGGAGAACTCAATACAAACTCGAATGCACATATATTTATTTGTATTTATCTATTCATTCCTTTAAGTAACAAACACAAGATCACTTCACCTGTAGAAAACATTCTTGTCTCACGCTATGCAAATAAAAGTACTTTATTTAGCGTTATATGTTTTTTTATAACGCCATATGTGTTCAATTAATAATGACATGAAACATGTGTGTGACGTCATCTAGCGACTTATAGGGACTTTTGGGCCAGCCAATAGTGACTTTTCTTACTGAGGAGTTGGCAGCACTGCCACACCATTCACACTGTCTTCATCCTGGCAACCCTGAAAATGACTAAATAAAAAGAAATGTACATAACCCACAAGATAAACATTTAAAATGAAAATCTCACTGCAGAAAGACCGCTGCTTTAGAAACAGTATCCTCAGTGAACTGCACTCTCATCCTTCATAGGTCAGCACTCTAATAGATGGCAGTGGGCTCAAGAGCCGGAACAACTCCATTAACACACCACCCTCGGGAAGCTCAAAGATCATTTCCCTCCAAATCGCCACTGCCCTCATGCAGAACGGATGTGATCCCATCTAAGCAGCATATGTGGGGATTCCTGAGCTTCATGTTAACACAAATTTTAAGAGCTATCTCTTTATTAATGAGCTGTAAACTGAATTCATGCTTTGACTGAGTTTGAAAGACAATCAGCAAAAGAACATTTTCAAACACATACAGTAGGATTTATTCATAGAATTGCAGAATCACTGCTACTCTAGCAAACAGGAACTCCAAGGTATAAATCAAAACAGGGAGGGATAACAGAATGAGAGAGAAAAAAGAGGGAGGGTTTGTACACTTGAGGGTATTACTGTAAAACACCCATGCTATGACAATGTGGTGAAACTCTACAGCACTGAAAGAGAGAGAGAGAGAGATCGGGAGAAAATCCCATATGCTTTAACCATGTTTTCTCCAGTCTATAGTGAGATCCTGGGTCTTTAAATGAGTTGTCTCTGCATTCAGTAGAGGACAATCAACTGAGAGCCACTAAACATGGTGAGTCCTTTAAATGTCCTTGTGGAGTTTGCACTTTTTGTCTTCTTCTTGTCTTCTAGTTATCTTTTTTGGTAATATTCTATCAAAATAAGGCTTTGGTTGGAATCATTGAGTTTAGTATAAGAATATCTACTTGGAAAAGCATGGATAATTCTGCATAAAAACGTTTTAATATTCTTTTAAGTATGAAGAGGATATCCAACAAAGGATATCTTTAAGTTTCATCGAGTGTTTTTTACCTTAAAATCAAGAGCAAACAGCTGTTTAGCAGTGTTTTCTACAAAATACATTAAGACGGAAATTTTTAATATATTTTTATGAGAATGTTTTACTGACTTATAGTATTTTGTAAAATTAAATTTACTTTATTTTTTTTTTACTTTAAGTACTACATTTATTTATGAAACATTTTACCATAAGAAGTGAAACAAATTGTTCTAATCATTTTTAAATGAAAGCTTTTAAAATTTAAAAAAAAAGTTCATCAAATACAAAATATTGTTTTTGAGAAGTATATTATATCATAAATAAACAATGAGTCTTGCAGGCTGTAGATTGTTCTTCAATATAGTATTATTAGGTATAATGTTGTGTCTTAGACTGAATTAAAAAGATGGCTGAGATTGCTTTATTTTATTGCCTCTTTTTGTTATTTTCGACACAGTTCTCAGATCATGTCATGTTAAATTTTAAATGCAATCCTCAGTTTACGGAGCTCTTAAAATGAAACAATATAATTAGTCTTTAATCTAAAATAGATTTCTTTTTTTGCAATATTTAACATTTTTAAGAAGATTTTTAAGGCCCTTACACACAGTTAATTTCAGCAAGTTTTTTGTATTGTTTTTTTTTTTTTTTCTAGGTAGAAGAGAACAGAAGAGAGAGCTTCTCTCCTCAACAATAAATTGTTAGTGAGTGGACAGAAAAAATAGTGTAAATGTGAACACTTTAGATTTTTTATTTGCAAAAAAAAACATAATTTCAATCAATTCACCCACAGAGAAACTTTCACTTTGATAGAGAGCAAGCAGCTGCACAAAAGACTTACTCCTCTCAGAGACCATAAGACAGCACTTCCATAATGTGTAGTAAGCAGCCCCTCACTTTAAAACACTTATATATTTATTTATATATTTACTTATATATATATTTATGAGATGAGAAAAGACAGAAAACTTGAAAAGGAAGCTGTGTTGTGTTTGAGAGGTTATGCTTTCGCGAAGTGGATTGATCATTTCTCACAAACACTTACTCAAATTTCTTCACTGATGTTTTCTGTTTTCAGCTTAAGGGAGCATTGTGTTGTTGGCACCAGCAAGTTGTCAGGCAACTTTAGTGATGTAAACAAGAACAAATGACATCAATTTGATGCTGCTTGGATAAAAATAACAAGTTGCATTTCTTCAAAAGTGATTAATCTAATGTTTGAAAATTTTGGCTTGTAATGTCATGTCAGTGCTCTTGTTCTTAAAAAGAAATAGCCACTAAAAGCAGGATCTTCATGCAATTGCTGCAAAGGTGTTTAAGGCCTTTAGACCAGATCCACCAAATCACTATCACACTACTATTTTATATTACACATAACTGTTTTATAGTGTAGACAATTCTCCTTTTCAAAACACGAGAAATATTACTTTAGTTTAAGTTGTTTATAGAAATTGTTATAAAATGAAGTACTGCAATGTGTAACCAACTATTTTATTTAAATTAATATTTTATTGAAATGAATAAAAACAAGGAAAACAAAAGCCTGCAGAATTTAACATAAACTAGCCAATTGTAACACAGATGTGGATGTTGTTGTTTTTTGCTGTTTGCTTGTGCGTACAGTTGACACAATAGAGTCAAGTTGGCAAAAATAAAAGTTTTTCAATGGTAAACTGATACAAAGACTTTCAAGGCAAAACTCAAAACAAAGAAGATGCAGTTAGGCTGTTGTTACGTAAGAGTATATGGTTGTTGTCCTGGGGGGCTGCAGCCGTACACATTCTACTGTAGTTGCAACCCTGCTCAAAGCAGAATACTCTAGCTTTAGACGAGCCAGAAGGACCTTAATTAATTCAATCAGGTGTGTTTCATTATGGTTCAATAAAAAATGTTGTGTGCTACATTGCTCTATTTTGGAGTGGTTTGGAGGTTCCTGCATTAAAATATTGTCCTGTTTTGTTTTTTCTTTTTCACTTTAACCCCACTAATTAGGAACTACATGAAGTGCTTTTGTTTTCTTGAAGAGCTTTCATTTCCCATAATACACACACACACACACGCACACACACACGCACACGCACACGCACGAATACACACACGCAGACACACGCACACGCACGCACACACACACACGCACGCACACACACACACACGCACGCACACATTGTATTTAAACATCTTCAATGGTGCCCTGAAGCTATCAGGAAAACGGTCTATTGTTAATTAGCATGTTCATATCAGGTTATGATTAGGGTTGTGGAGGTTACTTGCGTAATGTAGTATATTACATACTAATTATCCCAGCAGTTAAAAATGAATCTCGTACACTACAATATTACTTTCTTAGATATTTAATGTGTTATTTGTTTCTTTATTAATTTTAAATTACTTTCAAAGTATCAATACATATGAGATGACATAAATGAATTTGGTCCAGGATTCTGGATAGGATTTTCCTCCTATTTCTGTCTCTTCCCAGTTAATGGCGTTCAAGGTGTTTTTTAAGTTCCTTGTGAAGTTTGTATGCAGATAGTTATTTGGGATTTTAACAGATATTTTACTTGATCGCATCATTATCTCAGATAGACTTAATATAATGTGAGTAAGATCATCTTGAGAATTTGTATGTTACAATAATTTTATTACCCCTTTTTAAATTTTCTACTAAAATGAATTGTACTGTAAGATATGCATTACTCAGAATGTACCTAGTAACTTATAACAGAAAAACTAAAAAAAATAATATGTTACAGTAAAAAATTACTTTTGGTATATGTCACTCTCAACACTGATTATAATGATAATAACATGACATTAAAGAGGTAAAGTGAGCGAGTTCCGTCATGTCTTCAGGGGTTTAAAGAAACTGCAGACTGCAGGAAGAACAACAAAGTGAAGTGAAAGAGCCTGTCTCTGTACATGCCGGGGCAAGTTCAGATAACGCACAAGCACTGAGAATGTGTGGGAGCACAGTCTCTTCAAAAACGTATTTCGTTAGTTCCTTCAATAACTGTCCTTGAACTCTGCAAAATAGAAATTGACAACATTTGACAGGACTCAATTTAGGGAGTGACTGTGTGAACAAGAAAGTTAAGTCTTCTCCGAGACAGAGATTATTAGAGGAATATGTCCTTATGTAACTGACATTCACAAACTAATTTATATAAATATATAAATATTTGCAATATCGCAAAAAAATTGTTTTGTTACTTCAGGCAACACAGCGTCACTTGAAGTAGTCTGATACAAGTGTAACTATTGTTTAAGTATGTTTTACACTGAATGTACATTATAATTTCAAACCGTATTTTAATTAGGAAGGAGAGTAAAGAAAACTCTTCCTGTTTTTTGTCTTTTTTCCACCAGGAAGACTTAAAACTAAATAAATCATTGATTAATACATAAAAACCTATAATTAAAAAATAAAAACATACTAAATTACTTTTATCCCATTACCTTCAGTGAAATTACTGTAGGTAATTTTAAGCTGAGTATTACTTAGATGCGTATGATGATATACAAACAAAAACACAAATAAAAGTCATGGTGAGTGATGTAGAACTTAAAAAATGTTTACTTTTGAGATCTGTAATCTTTAATATTAAAATCTGCAACTGGATTGTTTGTGTTGGTGGAACATTGAAATGCATTATAAAAGTTTATAAAAACATAGTGGCTTTTCTCATATACAAAAAAAACATTTTTACTCATTCATCATAGATACTTGGTGTCTTAATTTTATTATTCCCTTGGACCCAATGTGACCTTGTGTAAAAATCTATTATACTATGTTGTAGCCTAAATAGTTTGTTACAATAAGAACATGGTAGTATGTATGCCTCTGCAAATACAACAACATAAAATTATTGGTTGCACTTTATAATAGCGACACACTTTGAATCATTAATTAAGCTACAAATATACATTTTAAAGGCTTTATAAGATATGAATAGTCCTCACTTTACAACTACAAGTGACACACCAGGAAAATTGTTTCTTACAATGCGCTCAGAATGACACAACCTCATGAGATTTTTACCCTAACCATATATACAAACCTTCCTGTTTTCCTTGTTTCCACTCTCTAATGCTCTGTATGTGGGAGAAACAGTTGGTGCACGACTTCACCCTGAACAGACTAGTTTATCATCCTGTTTGAACACACAATCCGGTTTTTTCTAATTCACTCCCCTTTCCTCATGCCAGCCAAATTCATAAGTTCTTACAAACACCTGTTTCCCTCCAAAAACATCCGTAACTCAACATGACATCCAGAGAATCGTGTGCGACAGCTCTATGTCAACCAGACAGACGGTTTGACTATAGTATGATCTCAGGAATGGTTCTGTTCCAGTTTGACACATCTTCATAATGCAGACTGTTATTAGAGCTGCCTTTAAAATACAGTTTCTCATTTAAGGAAAGGGACGTGTTCTTTCCTGTCTAATGAGTACTGTTGAAATGTTAGGAAGGTGAGATGCGGTTGGGTGTGGAGCCCTGGCTCTATGCAAGCTGTCCTTGACTTTGATTTCTTTTAAGAGAAATATTCAGTGTTTCAGGATCCAAACACTAAATGCTAAATCAGCAGAGAAATGCCAAACATGAATGTCTTTTTTTTAAAGCTCAAAAATAGAATTAGAAATTATAATTAGTCAGTTATTTTGGAGGTTTTGGAACAATAGAAAACAGCAAAGAAAGAAGGAAAGTTGACTAATCACAAACTTTTTACAGATGAATGGATCAACAAAAACAGTACAGAAACATTGTTTTCAAGGATTTAGTGGAAAACGGTTCAATCTCTTATTTAAGATGACTCATCTGCTATACTTTCTGAACCCCAAACAACATAAATATGTGTATTTTGTTATATAAACTCTCAATAATTAAATAACAAAAAATAAAATAAACACAATAAACTATTGATTCTAAAAAACTAAAAAGTTTAATTTAATCATTTTCATTTTTACTGTGTATGGCTACGTAAATTGGACCAACATTGCTCTGAAATTTCATTAAGTAATATTCTGTTTGAGCATCTAAATGCAATTTTATGCATCCGAGTCGAGTACATAAAATCCCTTTTGAGATTACTTATCTATGTTTTTTTTTTTTTTTTTTTAAATCTGTGTAATTCGGAAAGGAAATTGTCAGTCGATGGATGGGAGCAGGACCAACCATAGGGATGCCTAGGGATATTTGTCAGTTGCTTATTTAAAAAATTTTTTTTTAACAAATTGGCCCATATTTGTTTTCATTGATGGGACAGTTGAGAAACAGGAAGCCAAGTGGGAGAGGATCGGGTTGCCTGATTCACAGCTGCCCTTAACATTTCCTGTTAACTGAATACTAGGACAGCAAAGCAGGATGAGAATTTCCATTTTAAATTTTAAATCCCAGTCAGGATCATTTGACAAGTAAAGTGTTCTTGGTCTTGCCCCAATTGTGTGGTAAAAAGAGTTTCAGTTTAGTTTGGAAAGACGACCTCTAGTGGCTCATCACCAGTCCTGAGCAGAATGGGGTCTAGTGTAGCTTTTTAGGCTTTGCGTGGGTTGATTACAGTGTTTCAAAAGAATTTAAAATGTTATGTTGTGATGCCTTTATCTTTCAGGACTGTGATAAGAGCGCTTCTGTAAATATATCATGAAAATCACTTGGAGCATAATTTCCTGGCACACTGGACAGTAAAAGTCCTTTTGGATGAATTCCAGAGGCTTCTAAGCTTTCATGGAATCTTTGACAGTAGGAGGCAGACAGCATAGATCAATCAGAGACAAGGGTCTTGATGCTTCTGGAGATCCAATCCCTACTCCATCTGGAATTAAAGTCTTGCAAAGCAGAAATATGAGCATTGTATTAGGAAATGACTGGCACTTCTCTCATCTGATGAAATAGAGATATTATTTAGAGTACATACATTAGTTGGACCAAACAATCTTATGATCAGACTGTGAAAAAAAAAATTGAAAGGGCCAATGTTATTTAAATATAATAAGAGGTGATCTCCTGGCTCTCCTGGTCATGCCAAGCTAAACATTAGTTTAAAAACAATTCAGATTAGTTATATCTATTAATTAAGAACTCCCAATTTGCTGTTTGAGGTGCTTGTTGCTGAAGATGTTAATTGTGTCACACGCCTGCTCTGTCAGTGATATAAAGAGAAATGGCGAAGAAGTCAAAACATGAATGAAAGGATCAGCAACCTAACTCAAGCATAAACATACCAACCTGCTCTTCTGCTGATTTGTGCTTGATATTCACTGACATGTGAATCTAGTGACAGGAAATTGTGTAAGAGGCATTGAGAAGCCTGTTTCAGTGTCCAAACATCAATAGTTGTTTTATAAAGTACACAACGATTATATAAAAGCCTGGGTATCACTGTTGTATCCTGAGAGCCATTCAAGTGTAAGGAGCATCACTGCACCAACATTAAACAGCAGAGGTGTGAAGCTACCAAAAAGCCCTCTGCAGAGAGGAAATCTGAGCAAGCAAGTGATTTTGCTCACTTCTGACCCCCATCCCCACCACCCCTTGTGGCTGGTCGAGGTACTACACTGTATAAAAATAAACAAAATACACCACTACTTAACGAGAGAAAATGACCAGGAGTTGTTGTTCCATGTTTTAATAGTACTCCAGATGGCCACAGTGCTAATTTGTTTTCCTTTATTAAAAATGATAAGATTGCATCTGCTGAGCGAGATAAATGGCTAATATGAATGTCCCTCACATACCCTTATAGCAGCTGCACACAATACAGCAGCTTCAAAATCTCCCCGACCATATGATGGATGGATTGAATAATTTAGCAATATTTAGTTTATTTTCAGGCATTAAATGTACATGTTGTCATATACATTTAGTGTAGATGAGTAAGGACAATTTGTTTTAGAAAAGTCATGGTATAGATCTGCGTTAGAGTGCTTTTTCTTTGTCATTTTTTTTCACAATGTGGTCATCAAATCGTTTTATGTCAAAGATTCACAAAAATGTAAACACACCTGAGAACATTTTTTGGAATTCCAATCACTGAGAAGTTCTTACATAGCCAATCACCCGCTTCTAGCAAGCACTTCATTTCCCACCAGCCCCATATATTTTAAGGGTAGTTGTGGCCTTGTGGATAAGTGTTTGTTCACTGCTGTGTGTGTATACTGGGACGGGCTAAATACAGAGCACAAATTTGTGATATGGGTCACTCCATATCTGGTCAACAAGTGACTTTCATATTATCACTTCATGTATTACTTCCTTGTCTGGTCATCGTTTTCTTGCTAAGATTAAAAACTCAGATTGAAGAATAAGTTCAGACTGCATTCCCTGTCTCAAAGACACTTTACAAAGATTGTTTTCAGAATAAATAAGAACGCTATACATACACAGATCAAACACATGTAAACTATATATTTTTCACCACATTAATGCCTGATGAAACATTTTAGATTTTAGAATACTAATGCTAATTCCAGTCTGGGCACAGCATTGATAAACATTTGTATGCCGAGAACCATTTTTGTCAGGCAAGGGTAGTCTAGACCCAACAAGGTGAAAAAATTAAGGGAGATGGTAGTAAACAAAAGGCCTTCCTATTAACCCTTTAAGCCAAGTTTCTAATTTTCTAATATTTATGTATTCGTTAAAATCTGAAAAAAAAATGTTTTTGTGTGTGTTTATACTTGCTGACAAGTTATCTAGTAACTTATCTTTCTAACTTTAGATGTAATGATTTTATTGGTATTAAAAAAATTAAAATTGGTATTAGCATGTAAAAATACTAACATATATTCTGAAAGCATCAATGGTGGGTTTTAAAAGGTTAAACTATTTTCTTTCTCTCTTTAACACCAATGAGGTTGTGAAAACTTACTGCTTGACCAAGAAAATCACACATAGTGTACTAATGTTGTGTTGGACCACCTTTAGTTTTGACTATGGCATGTATTCTGTGTGGTATTGTTTGTATAGGCTTCTTTAATGCACCACCAATTATTATCTGGAATTTCTCAATTAACCTTTAAATTGTACTGATTGACAGCCCTTTCAGTAGAGTTAAACTGCACGTGTGTGGAAAAACTCCAGTTTAAAAAAAATACGATGCATGGACATTTTGAAAAACAAGGTAAATTAAGCGCTGGATGTATTACTTATTAACATAGACCAATAACATCTAATTTAAAAGATCCAACTTCAGGCCACCCTAGATTATTATGGGTGAGAAAAAAACCCACCAGATGCTCAACAGTGCACATTAGAAGCTCGAGGTGCCATCTGGCTGTCCCAGGTGTGGTACCCGTGTACGCTTTCTTTAGACTGCAGTAAATCTTCTACAGTACAGCAGCTTTGACTGGCTCTCTGTGCACACAGTAATGGATTGGACATGCACAGAATAACGTCTGCTGGCTGCTCTCATCTTTGGACATCTCTTTCCCTTATTCTTGACAAAAAAGTGAGGAGGAACGAATCGTTACAATCAGGAGCCCCTATGTCTTAAAAAAGCCTCTGTCATGGAAAATAGAAAACAGCTCAACTTTCCACCTCAATAACATCTAAGCATTTATTAGCAGAAAACTCCTCCACAGACCGGAGCTTTGTTTGGGCTCCTGCTGTGCTCAACTCATTGACTGTATGATTAGGTCATATCGTTCTCATCTATCTGAGAACAATGAGACAACAGCCGAGAGCACAAGAAGCCAAAGCCGGCTGTCTGAAGTCTCATTACCATCTCTCCAACAAACTGTAAATCATCGACCCTATTGCTGGGAGATCACAATGGAGAATGAGCTCCAGGGTTGAAGAAGCCAAAATGTGAAACGTTAGCTAAAAGAAATGAACTTGAAGGGCAAAGGTCAGCTATTATTTAGATATTTAAGTCAGGTTTTCTTAAGATCCCTCAAAAGTTATTGTTATTTATGTCTATGATTGTTCTTTTTTATACACAATGAGGATTCCTTTCATTCAGCCATTTCTTTTCATTTTAAGACCAAAATGCTTCTTAGAGTGTTACTTTGCATTAACATATATTATTTTCCAACCATTATCAGTTTTATTTTAATAAAATTCTGATTACTAAAAAAGTTGAGCATTCAAAAGTAAAAAATTTTGTAATTATAAATATTCAGAATGGATATTGTTGGACTCCAAATGTTTTCGTTCAGCTAATAATTTGAGTTTTGAAGAACATGAAGGTTCAGAAGTTACTGATAAATGTAGTTGAAACAGAACCAACTTAGTTTTTGCTTTATGGTGTTACTTTGCATTAACATACATTATTTTCCAACCATTATCAGTTTTATTTTAATAAAATTCTGATTACTAAAAAAGTTGAGCATTCAAAAGTAAAATTTTTTGTAATCATAAATATTCAGAATGGATATTGTTGGACTTCAAATGTTTTCGTTCAGCTAATAATTTGAGTTTAGAAGAACATGAAGGTTCAGAAGTTACTGATAAATGCAGTTGAAACAGAACCAACTTAGTTTTTGCTTTATGGTGTTTACTTGATCACTTGTTTCCTAAATTATTGGCTCATGCGACTTATGAAGGTATCATGTGCATGGAAAATTTAACGATTATTAGAGAAATTTACCTTTTTAAGTTTGTGTTGTTGCGGTAAAGGGTGTGAGGGTTAAAATATATGTTTCTTAAAACTTTTTTGAACATGTCCAACTTCTCAATTCAACTTTTTCTGCTGTTGTGTACTGTTGGTAATACTTGCTGCTTGATAGTAAGCAATCTTAAACTTAATAATGACTTAAACACCGATTCTAAAAAGATTTAATAAGAAAGAAAGAAAATAATAAAATATTAAAGAAATAAATAAAAAAACAAATAAAGAAATAATATACAAAAAAATTAAACAGAGAGAAAAGAAGAAAAGCAAAAACATAAAAGAACGAGGAAAAGAAAGAAAGAAAGAAAGAAAGAAAGAACTGAGAGAAACAAAGATACATCTTTGAGAAAATGTTAAAAGCAACTTTAGGTTTGATATTTTGTTTTTGTTAAATACGGTACACCACTGTTTACAACAATGTTTTCTATTTTAATTGAAGTATATAAGTCCGTTAAAATACAATTGCAGAACCTTAAACATATTGGGGCTGCTATACATGACAAACAAAATGCAGACAACGATATTTGACCCCATTCATATTGCTCTCAGTTAAAACAATACAAATTCATATTAGTCATCTGGTACATGGCCACATATGGAATCTGTCTTTCTTAAACTTAGACAGAGATTTACATCCAATTGATTCTGTCATAAATCAAACTTGACCTCAACCTGGGGATTCTCTGATATTATGCATATAGCCATGCCTCATTATCACGCCGCTGCCCTTTCACTTTCCTTGCATGACACCAAATTTAAAAACCAAGCCCTTTGGGAACTCCTAGGTTAGGAACACTTAAATCCACATTCATAATTTAAAGAAACCCATTCAACATGGTGTCTGTGATTACTGTCCCGAGAGGCCACAGCCGTAGACTGGGCGACCTTTGATTCCAAGCACACTTGCTAATGCACCAGTCCATTGTCCAGGCCTACGTCTGTTCATGCATATTGAT
The DNA here is from genome assembly GCA_900490495.1 of Danionella dracula. Taxonomy (NCBI): domain Eukaryota; kingdom Metazoa; phylum Chordata; class Actinopteri; order Cypriniformes; family Danionidae; genus Danionella; species Danionella dracula. Next base: position 7,195,959 of record UELW01000666.1, read on the forward strand.
TCCAATGATCCCCCAACTAAGCACTTACAAAGAGCATCCAAAGAATCAATACCAATCCTTCTGCTGTCATCTTTCTAAAGCAAATTTCAACCCGGAACAAATTCTTGTTGGGGTTACCTTAAAATTATAATTGCCAAAGAGTCTTTGCTGTGAGGTACAAAACCATGCTAACTGTCAAGCCTTAAGATTAGCATTTAACCTTGATTTTTTTTTTTACTAAAAGGGGGCATACCTTTTGGTAATGGTTGGGATAGAGTTAAGTTTCAGATTGATTATCTGAAAGTCAACCTTCTTTGTTTCTGATCCCAGTGCTGCGTTTGTGTTTCCGGCCAATGTCTACAGTTGCAGAACCCAGCTGCAGAGCAATAGCTGTGTAGTGGTTATAATGACATTTTGCTCTTAAATATGTTTCTTAATAAAAACAAAAAGACAAATTCACATCAGGATTGTATTCTAGCAATGAACAGGGCTGCACAATTTTCCCCCTTCTTCTAAAATCCAAAGTTAGCCTTGACCAACAGATGAAAAACCGTACTGTCCAATCTTTGGATGTTGCTGAAGAGAATATTTTTTACTAGATAAATAAAGTAAATAAACTGGAAATAAAGAAAGTAAATATTAACATGATGATCAGGGATGCAAAATTATATTAAGACCAGTTTCCAGGGGGGAGAAGTATGCTGTTTTCATATATAGAGACTAAGATGCCTGTAAAACAATTATACTTTATGCTAATACATCTTAAAATAAATAATCCTCGGCTGGGTCAGTTGCCATTTCTGTGTGAAGTTTGAATGTTCTCCACGGTCCATAGAGTATGCGTGTAAATGAGTGTGTATGGATGTTTCCCTGTGGTGGATTGTGGCTGGAAGGGCATCCATATTCTGGATAAGTTGGCTGTTCATTCCACTGTGGCTACCCCTGAAAAATGAAAGGGACAAAGCCGACAAGATGATGTATGGTTGGATGGAAGTAAAGAAAAAAAATTATTTAGGAAAAAAAGCATTTGCAGCCCGTCACGGTGGCGCAGTGGGTAGCACGGTTGTCTCACAGCAAGAAGGTCGCTAGTTCGAACCTCGGCTGGGTCGGTTGGCATTTCTGTGTGGAGTTTGCATGTTCTCCCCGTGATCGCGTGGGTTTTCTCTGGGTGCTCCGGTTTCCCCACAAGTCCAAAGACATGCGGCATAAGTGAATTGAGTAAGAACGATTGTCCAAAGTGTTAAAGTGTGAATGAGTATGTGTGAATGTTTCCCAGCGATGGGTTGCAGCTGGAAGGGCATCCGTCGCATAAAACATATGCCAGAGAGTTAGCGGTTCATTCCGCTGTGGCGACCCCGAAAGGGAAGAAAGCCGACATGAAAATGGATGGATCGAAAAGCATTTGCAGAAACTAATGCATAATTAGGATGCAGAGCAAGATCCTCTAATGGCTCAGTGTTTTTTGTTTTAGCTTCAGTGCTAAAATCTTAGCCAAAAAAAAAATTCAGAAGGAAATGTGATATGCAGGTAAATAGAGGTGATTAAAAAGAATACCATGACTTTGAAAATCTGTATTTAATCAAAGAAACAATAAATCGATGTGAAGAGCACTTAACAAACTTCAGAGCTTCCTTAAATCGATGACAGAAAGAGCTTAACTCTCGTTTTCTTCTTTGCAGAGTTCTTGATATTCAAAGTTCAGATTTTCTTTTTGAATCACCCTGTATTTGAGTTCATTTATTTTCTTAATGTGTGCACACATTTTATAGAAAACCGTTTTTATTTATTTATTTTAAATTAATATAATAAATCAAATACAATAATTAATTAGTCAAAGTTCAAAGAAACAGTACTTTGGATAAAAAAAAAACCCAAAATTATGCCACAGAAAGAGTATTTAAGATTTGGATTTATAGAATTCCAGAAATCATAAAATCAACACTAATTAGATTTTTTAAATACTCTGTTTTTGCCTTCACACATTATTTTTAGTTAAAAATACTTGGTCTCCACACAAGCATAGGAGCTCCCTCATACTTTTTACATATGCTGTTACAATATTCAGTTATTTCTGCAGGTTATTCTTGATGTATCATCCTCTAAATCAAGACTTCTGCACATACTACACATTTTTATGAGCAACTTAAAGACTCATTCGTTTTATTGCTTAAATGTAGCCCTCATCCTAAATAACTGTTAGAGATGACTCATACAAAACAGACACACTTCAGTAGACAAAGACAGAGATGGAGGGAGGGACTCTCCTTTCTTTTCTGTTTGTTCAGGGTGGGTGCAGGGTACGAGAGGAGCCAAGTGGGAGTAGAGGATGTGTTGTTAAAACTGTGTTGACAAATAAAAATCAGCAAGCATGCTAAAACATGCTAAACATTGTGCTTTTCATAATGGTTTATGATGTCTCTGGTGCTTTTAGGACATACATGGTCTGTAAGACAAAGAAAGAGCGAGAGTGAAAGTGAGGGTCAGTGGAGGAGTGGAGGGGGCACTCATTGTGAGCAGCGTTGAGTTAATCTCTTTAGTGGCACACGTCTTTTGTAAAGAGGTGTAATGGTCTCTGCTCCCTTCTTGTCCCAAGGGACCCCAGGGGACACAAGGGTCCTGTTTCCTGGCAACATTTACATGTCGGTTAGTCCAAAAAAAGCAAGATAAGGGTTGAAAAAACTGAATGGTAATAAGATCCGCCCCCTCTGGATGGTGGACTCATGTCTACAACACAATTTAAAGAGAATTCAGTGGTTGACTCAAGGACAAACAGGTTCTGACTTGAAGAGCATGCTAAAGGGATTGCAGGCATATTTGAAACACGCTGAAGCTGGATTATATTTTTGGAGAGTGTCGTTTTGTCCTCTGTTATTCTCTGGTAAGCACTGAATTTAATATAAAAAAGGAAAAACAAGGATAGAGAAGCTAAACAGATGTTAACACAGTGCAACTGAAGTTTGCGCATGGTTAGTGAGCAGTTTTAACTGCATTTGGATCAACTCGTTGGATTTTTACAGCATGATGTTTAGTTATAAATATTATATTATTTACTTATTTAGTTTATATCAAGCATTTATTGTGTTTTTTGTTTTGACTTTACAGAGCTTTGTGATACAATCACTTTAAAGTCGCTTTATAAAATAAAGCTTATTATTATTATTACAAAATGCTTTAATTACATTTATAGCAGTTATTTAATGTCATGATACAATATTTTAAGGGATGATACTGGCATGTGTTAACTGTGTTATTTTTATGCACATTAGAGAAGAAATGTATTAGAATGACATCACTGGTTGGAGATGAAAATATGTGAGACTGTTAAACAAAGACACTGATGAGATTGCTTTTCATTGGAGAAGACTGCCAAAGGGCTTCCTGAAGCTATTAAGTCCTTATTCTGAAAAAGATGTTTCTGTATGTCAAAATTCAAAAGCATCACTGCGTGCGTGTGAAAATGTTTTCTCTGAAAGCATAAAACCTACACAGAAAATAGACAGCAATAAAGGAAGCTATAAAATTATTTTAAAAGCAGCTGCAAAGTTACACACCTAGTTTTAGATCCAATGTCTTTGCATCTTTTCATAATTTCATCTTACTGAAAAACAGAACAGCTGGCGTATTAGCTGTTTGCATGCGTTCTGGCTAATAAGTCTTTGGAATATCAACAATCACAATTAGGCAGAGATACAAAGCCACGTGTCATGATCATGGCAGGGCTTTTGTTCGTAAAGCCCCTTCCTATCAGCTTAGAAAGACAGATGGGGACCATGATGTGTTGATTATAGATGTGTAATATATGCTTTAGGCACATGAATCATAAAGGAAGGTTGATTAGCTGGTGACAGATCTGTGGTACGGTTCATCAGGACCTGTCAAGTGAGATTGCGTCTATGTGGTGGGCTTTCATGATCACTTAACTTTCCATCCATAGAGCAATACTTATGAAAAATTATTTTTTACACGATGAATTTGTTTGGACAGGCAATAATGAACTATATGTACTTAAATTAGCTTTATGACTAATTTAAATGACATTTTACACCAAGAAATGCTGTGCTTATTTTTTAATACCCAAAAGTTTAACGGCTTTGGACTAAAAAAGCCAAAGTGACCAACGTTGAAGCCTTTCAAATTTGCCATCCTTGACAAGTAAGCGTACTAATCTGGGTTCAGATAAGCAATGAGACCCTTAATTAGTGTGATCAAGTGTGTTATTTGTTGGTTGAAGTGAAGAACTGTAGTCCTCCAGGACCGACTGTACTAAAAAGCACAGCAAAACAAAAAATTATTGTTTTCTCTCTAACCAGTGAGAAAGTATTTTTCTGTGACACTGTTTCACTCCAAAAAATTTCTCTCTTAACGTAAGCAATCTGAAAAGTAGGATCTGTAGCATATATAAGTACAAGCTATGGTGGTTAAAGCTCATTTCCACGTTGGAGACAGAAGCTCAAAAAAATAATGCTTGTCTCTCAGCAAGAAGGTCACTGGTTCATGCCTCGGCTGGGTCAGTTGGGATTTTGCATTTGTAGAGGTTGCATGTTCTCTCTGTGATCGTGTGGGTTTACTCCGGGTGCTCCGGTTTCTCCCAAAGTCCAAAGACATGCGGTAAAGGTGAATAGGGTGAGCTAAATTGTAGACAGTATATGAGTGTGTATGGATGTTTCCCCGGTGGTGTGTTGCAGATGGAAGGGCGCCTGCTACATAAAACATATGCTGGATAAGTTGACGGTTCCTTTCCGTTGTGGCGACCCCAGATTAATAAAGGAACAAAGACAAAAATAGATGGATCGATGGATGAATTGTATAGATTATTTGTTAAATTTAATGTCCGGGAGAACCATGCTATTGTTCTCGCATCATGTAAAATTACATTGTTTTTACCTATATTTTTCAATCATATTTGGAATTTTATCATGTGTTTAAAATGCACATGTAAGGACATATACCTTACTTCCTTCATTTTCCATATACTTGTAGGACAGTTCTAGATTTTGGCATTTTATAAACTTTTTTAGAAATGTGTTTGAAAAAGTTACAGTGAAAAGCTGTCATTTTATTTGATGAAAATCAACTTCTTCAAATGCTTTTAAATATCAAAATGAATTATACATCAAAGAAAAAACACATAATTTAACTTTTTTCTACATCTATTTAAATATAAAAAGAGTTGTATGAATTATTGCAACATAATGACTGTTGGTACTTTAATGTAACTTTTTTATCATGCTTTTTACAACTTTTTTATTTGACATTACATTCAGTTCTTTGTTCTTAAACAATCTGTAGTCATTTGGATCAAACGTTGATATCCACAAAACCTTTTCAGAAAGCATTTTTATTTCAGTTTTTTTTTCAGTCCATATAAGCGCTACTACTTTCAAACTCAAATGTGGCTTAGCCATTTATTAACACTAAAAATTTATCATGTGATTACTGAAACAATGCATTTATGAACAACTTTTGCTTGTCTGTAACAGATCAAAATGATTTTGAGGCTTCTTGCTGGCCAATGTAGACAAGGTTTAAATGTATTTTTAATTAAAGGAAAATTTACTGGTAGTTAGCTGGTTATTTGACTTACTAACACAGTGAACTATTTAAAGTTTGACCGAGAGTCACTAGTTAAACACCTATAGCCATTTGTCGTAGAGAATTCTATTCAGGGTATTTGTGCAAATCATTCTGTGGTGTCTTTGTATTGTAAATCAGGATGCTCAAGCTAACTGCCATAATGTCTTATCATAGTTTATCATGTGGGCAAAGAGCCAACAAATTCCGCAGTTCCTGTTTGTTATCATTATATTTGCCAACGTTATGTAGAGTAAATTTATAGACTGCCTCCTTGTTGACTCTGGTGTTACATTGCTGTGACAATAAAAGGAGACACGTAACTTATATTTTAATATGATTTTAAATCCATGTTTTATCAGGTTTCCCAAATGGGAATAAGAAGGATCTCCAGATAGGGCTATGAGTGCATCAGCCCTTCCTCCATCATTAAAATGCTGTAATTACACACTTGCTACCTCTGAGACCACCTGCTTTCTCCAGATGTCCCAGCAAACATGGGTAGTGTCAGCAGTTTGATACCGAGCCAAAATCTCCACAGCAAACACAGCAAAGCCTCTGAAAACAAAAGCAAAAAGGGGCACCAGTCTAAGAAAACAGGCAGAAGCTTGGACGGACTTCTGAAGTATGGCTTCACACAAGACCATTGCAGCACAAACAACAACTCGAAAGTCAGCTATCATTCAGGAAAAAATGATGACTTCTTCTACATTAAAGTCAGCAACAAGCCCCGAGTTCCCCAAGATTGTGTTAATTCAGCTGAAGAAAGTAAAGGAAAAACTGCAGAGATGGATGGGAGAGGAGGGCCAACAGAATTAGTTCTACTACCTGGGAAACTAGAAAAGGTAATCAAACCAGATTTTCTTATTGTTTGTAGTATTTAATTAAATATTCATTAAATAGTTAAAAATGTTACACACTTAAAACAACATAATATAAAACAGGTTTATCACCAGATCTAAATTCCTTGTTTTTTTTAATTGAGATGGTCTTTATTTCGTTTGATGTTCTGCTTACTAACCAATAAGATTCTCCAATTTGTTCAAGTGCACAGATTCAAGAAAAGTTTGACTGCCAGACTAAATTGAGGGTATCATTCCCCTCTTAATAATTGTTACAATTCTTTTAAGAAGCACTTAAACACAGTTTACCCATCTTAGTCACCAGTGTATTATAATAGTAGTAAAATACTACAAAAAAACATCACAAGAGAGTAAATGCTGACTCCAAGCAAGAAAAGCTGCTATTGGCTGTTCCAAAGTTAGCTAAAAGTCACTAGATGACATCATCACCTAATTTACATAAATTGCATTTCTTAATGCAATAATGAATTATGAATAATAAATTATATAAAATACAGGCTACAGTTAATTACACAGACATAAAAGAAGACATTTGTTAATAAGTAAAACTTCATTCAATAATAATTTAACATAATTATATATAATTGAAAATAATATATACAACTTTTTTAAGATCTGTGTTTTTAAGCAAGACACATTTACTAAATCTTTGTTTGTGTTGGGGTGTGTATCAAATCAAATCATAAATAAAGTGTGAAAAATCTGGGTCACTTGAAAAGGGAATAGAGAGAGGACAACGCAAATGAAGACACCAGAGCACAAGAAGAACCCTTACTTTTCTCTCCAAACTAAAAAAATCAGCTCAATGAGCAGAGGTAATTTTCAATGTTTAAGTCTTGCTTACAAATATAAAAGGGGAATTGTTTGTGTGCAGCCGGAAAAGCGAGGCTTATTCTAAGCTTTTAGACTATGATAAACTTTGATGCAGTGCATCTCTTTAAATAATGGTTAAATATCTTTAAATAAAGTTATTTGCATCTTCACCTTGCTCACAAGAAAGAAAAAACGTAACATTAACTATGAACGCAAGTGTAAAGGACTTTAAGGAATCTCCTTGCTCCAATCACTCCAAATCAAAGAACAATCAGGTTGAATTGTTGGTTAAGTAATCTGCACCAGACCCTGATACTTGCAACGAGAGTTTAGTGGAGTCTGCTCGGTTTAATTAAACCTTCAGATTGATGAGGTTAGAATGCCTTGATCTCTCCAGAGATTTGGTTCAGTGGCAGTGTGGCACTTGGAGGTAGATAAGCATCTCTTTTCTTGAATGAGATTTTCTTATTTGAGAAGGAGTTTGAATAAACACACCAATTTTATTAAGTGATGTCAGTAATTATAAACTGCCTCTAAACCCAACATGATTTTTATCATATCAATAGGTCAAGAACTCTTAACATTTCTTCAACAAGTTCCCCAAGAGAACAAGATTCATTTATTTGCTGGTTTAGCATACACTTCACGAATAAGTGAGATTTTGTGAAATTAGTATCGGCCCGGGCTGGTATGCTTCCTGGTGCTTCTTGAACACCTCGCTTAGTACACTCTCAGACACTCACTAAATGCACTTGCGATAATGGGCTAGTGTCATGCCTGTGAACCCCAGAGATGGAAATTAGAGAATTACATGTACTCACACTACTGTAAGTGAGCATTTGATCATGTACTTATACTTTTTTAATTCGTTTTGTACTCGTTTTGATATGTACTGCTTTTTTTTTTTAAAGAAAAGTCCCTCTCTACATTTGAAATCAGACTCCTTAAAAAAGTAGAAAAACATTTATTTAAAAAATTGTGTTGCTCTCCCACACATGCTGGGCATAACACTGACAATAAAATGAAATATATCACTTTTGTGTGTTTGGCGACCAGTAAAATAAAATGTTTCAGCTATTCTCTGCATTAAAAGCATTGGCAAATTTATATAAAACCTGAATAGAGAAGCATACTAGGCGAGCTCGAGTGTTAGTCCTGGACCGTTGACCGACCTGGGCCTGGAGAATACTAACTATTAGATTTCTAACTATTACCATAGTTTAACGAGGTGAAGACTATCTAACGCAAAGTGAAATGAGAGGTAACATTCAATGTGAGTGGCAAGGGGAGGAAGAAGGGATAATTAAATGTAAATTTTAGCTCATTGGTGATGTCTTATTTACTAGAGATCATGTGGCTAGGTGGGACCATATGATTAGATGTTTCATTATCAACCAAGCTCCTCCTGAACTCATGTTAAATAGATGATTAAACTCAAGTGATGAAAAACTGGAGAGTGGAAACTTGTATGCTTCTATTAACCACATTAATTTAGTTTATTTTATTAAATACCTCAAATATTATTTAGACAGGAGTGCTGTACCATTGTTAAAGTTTTTTTTACAAGTTATATTTCATATTTAAATGATTCAATTAAGTAAACAAATACTGTATTAGCAAAGCTAAATAAACTTCTTCCTCCCAATCTGCTTTTATGCAAGTTGTGGCTGACTAAAGAAAACACAAAATATTTTTAAATCAGATTGAAATACAATAGTACACATTAGCCAATAGTACATAATGATTTTAATGAAAGGTCACCAACATTGTTTTATTAAGTTTAATAAGCATCACTAACCTTTCAGACAGCAGCAATGACTCTGAGCTTTTTAGGAGAAAAAAACCCTGCAGCTGCTGTAAAACGTTCTCATTACTTGAGATTTTTTATTAATTACATTTTACTTGAGGAGCATGTTAGATGAGTTTTTAATGTGTACTTAAGTAAATTTTCACTGAAGTATCTGTACATTTACTTCAGTACAAAATCTATGGACTTTTTTCACCCCTGGCAAACTCATTAATTGTTTTAATGCTAAACGTTCTCATTTGTCTATTCCCCTGTCTTGATTAGAGCACCGAGTCTGCTTTGATCCGACCCACTGCCTTCAAACCTGTCTTTTCTCAAAGTGGCAGTTTGTCTGTGGATACACATAACAACTTGAGTGCAATATTGGGAAAGAGAGTTAGTCCAATCGACCGACTGAAAGATCTGCAAGACCCTAAACTGGAGACGAGCTCAGGAACTTTCTCAGATTCAGGAAGAAACTCTATGTCCAGCCTACCAACCCACAGTACAAGTGGTAGCAGCCAGATGGACAACCTTAGCACTTCAACCAATCACATGTCTCATCATTCACAAAGTATAGAAACATATCAGAACTCTCTTGTAAGCAAAGGAGGAATGAATGGAAATGCTGGGTTTAGTTGGACGAGTGAGACAAACGGTGGTTGCCAATCCTCAAATGGCAACACAAGATCAATTGTTGTCTTCAATGAAACATCCAGTATAAATAGAGAAACAACTGCTGCACCACTAAGAGTTTCATCCTCTGAGTCAAAGACTGAATTCAGTCAAGATCAAGAGTCAACTCTGGAACACAGGTTTACATTTACTGATCAAAACTCAAGAAAGCCATCCCCTTCTGGTGGCTGTGTGCGGTCACCAATTGCAATGGATGATTCACTCATCCAGCAGCTGGAACAGAAACTCCTGGAACGTGAGTCTGAGCTGGCAGACCTACAGACAAGTCTTGAAGATAAAGAATCAGACACATGTCAGCTATTTGAGGAGAAGCAACGTTATTGTGCAGAGGAGATGGAGGGATTGAAACAGCGGTGTTCTACCAAACTTCGACAAGTAAGTCTTGTGTTCATATTTGTATACACAAAATGCTGAAAGCCAATCAAGATCATTGAATTTATAACTTTAGAAGATGGTCATACTGGTCTGTGCAATCTGCAGGTCTCCCAAAGGGCTTTAAAAGCCCAACAGTTGTTGCAGTTTCAAGTGACAAAACTTCAACAAGACAAGGAACGTCTTCAGGAGGAGGTGCAACAGTTAAATTGTGAAAGAAATGCTGCAGAAAATCGAGTCAGAATATATGAAAGCCAGAAATATCTTGCACCCACACTAGAGGAGACACAGTGGGAGGTTAGTGTATATTACCTTATTGTGGTGATGCAATAAATATAGATTACATAATGTTATCTGAGCCTATGATAAATGTAGCTAGGATTGTTTTCTGTTTACTGTGTTAAAGCATGGACATATATAGGACTATATTAATCACATATTAATAACCAGACATTTTATTGTATAGGTATGTCAGAAGTCGGGTGAGATTTCTTTGCTGAAGCAGCAGCTGAGGGACTCCCAAGCAGATGCAGGAAACAAACTCAGTGAGATTGTGAGTCTCAAATATTCACTGAAGGAGTCCAGAAACAAGATGCAAGAACTGGAACAGAAAATGAAAGAATGCGAGGAAGTTCTACACCAGAGAAGTGCTGAGGTTGAGGTATGTGCATACACAGTTGATACTATGACAGTGAGTCTCATTTACCATTGACTAAATTTGACTTTGATTTTAAAAAGGTTTCCAAGAACGAGTTTCAAAGAAAGAAGAACGAGGCTGATCTACTCAGGGAGAAGGTGAACAAGCTGGAAACAGACATCAACGCTATGAAACAGGACCTTGCCTTAGCCAAAGAGGAGCATCTGCAACTAACAGCCATGAAGGCCAAGATTGAGGAGCAACAGCTTCAGCTGCAGCAGAGTCAAGAAGTGATTGAGTCCTCGAAAGGTCAGTATGTAATGGGTGCCTTGAAAACGCAAGCAATGACAGATTTGAACACCCTTCAGTGGGAGGTAGATAGGCTTCAAACAGAAGTGAAGGAAGAGAAGCAGAAGAAAGTTAAGCTTATGAGCACCTTCCAACAAGAGAGACAAACATGGATTAAGGAAAAAAACAAAGTAATCAGATACCAAAAACAGTTGCAGTACAACTACTTGCAGATGTACAGGAAAAACATAGACTTGGAGAAGATTCTGAAGGAGCTGACTGTCGAGATGGACACACGCACAGAGATTGACATTGACATTCACAGCGCTGACCTGAGCTTTGATAAAGCTGTGGCCACAGAGATATGAAATTGTTAAGAAGGAAAGCCTTCTCATGTGAGCTAATATGTGGAGTTAAAAAATGTGAAATATAAAAAGTGATTTAAGATTCCAAATTGCCAGATGTTCAAAAATGTCTGCTGTTTTAGAGCTCTCTCTTAAATGTAAACAGTAAAACAATCTGTTTGTGTGTATATGCTATGACCTTAGTAATTGCTATTCACACAGTAGTACTATTGCAACTTAAGCTAAGGCTGTATGTAAAAGCTCTTTTTCTGAGCTTATTCTTCTTATTAGCAGTTTTAAACATTTTGGAGTGTGTTTATTCATTCATCAGTTCTGGCAATGACTCTTTCAGCATAGCTTAGCATAGATTGTTGAAACACTGCTGTGGAGGATGAAAATTTACTTAAGTGTGAATAAATAAATGATTAAATAACAATAATAAACAATAATATTTTTTAAAAGCAATATGTTAAGACAGATAAAACAGCCATTTAAATTGTAATTTAAGTATTTATCTATTTAAGAAAAAAAATGTCATAGTTAAATTACCTCTTTAACATTTTTTATTAATGTATCAATGCTTTTAGTTATATATTTATTCACGAATTTATTGATACTTGGAACTTTTATCCTCGATCCACTCCAAAACAATTTATAAAAAATAGTGCCTGTCCTGAGTTTATTTGGGTTCAACACATTGTGAAGTGCTTCAGAGATTATCTGAATAAATTACCTTAATCCTTATATCTTTAGTCCTGAAAGACCCACTGTATTAAAACATAATACAGTTGAGGAATTACTGTATTTCAAAATAAGGACTCGCCACAAAATGACATTTCTTAACTTGACCTTGTACACGTTCACGGTGGTGCAGTGGGTAGCACGGTCGCACATTTAATAATGTAAAAATATTTGAATAGGAATTATCACAAATTATCTTTACTATTTACAATTTAAATGAAAGAATAAAGGTGCAGAACGTCAGACACTTGACTCAAATAATCTTTAAATGACTCTGATGTTTCAGTAGGTTTTAAGGAGCCTTTCAAGTTCTAATATATCACTGAAGTTAATCCGTTCATTTGGAATTGTAACATTTTTAATTTGGAATTGAACATTTGGCTCAACTAATTTTTAAAACATTTTGACTCAACGCAGAGTCAACAGTTTTGTTTACATTTGTGTTTTGGTGACTGACTCATTTGCCTGAATCCTTTTTTATTATTATTATTATTTTACAAATAGCCTATACTGTTTCTGTCAACCATTACTTGAAGGGTAGAACCATATCGCTCCAGCATCATTGCCATACCAGTTTTGTCCATAAACTTATATGTTGTACCTTCAATTGTAAAGTTCTCCTTACATTTTCAACTCTACTGAAATTGCGCTTTGGTTCAGTCATGTTTGAAAATGATCATGAGCAGTTTAAGACAGGATTGATGTTGAACTCGAGTTTGGGTGTTAGAACTAGAAAGGGTGACAGCATTTTTTAAATTAAATTCAGATTTTTCTCAAAGTTTTAAAGGAACAGTAATAAAATGTGAGATTTTCAGTTGAAACATGATTTTTTAAAACATTTCTCATTTGTTCATTTACTGTATAGTTCAGTTTTCGGAGAGGAGAATTTTAAGCCAATGTGTGAATTCAGTGACCATCAGTGACAGGTATACAGTATATGCATTTGATAGTTGATTTTTATGCAATACTTACATAATATTTGCTTTTTAGCTCAATGGTTCTAAAATATACAAGCACATATATTTGTTTTTGCCTGGGTTTTTTGGTTGGCTATTCAGATAAAGGGCTTTTATCTGCAGCTTACAGCTTGTTTCACACTCTCCTTTTATTTGATTTGTCAAAACTCTCTTTATGTTACTGATAGGCTCTTAAAAAAGGGACATAACTCTGATTCCAGAGTGGAAAAGCAAGTTTCCTATAAAGTGACATAAAATGCAGCTTCATCTCAAATAAGGGTTTTGGGGAATACATACTCTAAATCAGGGATGTCAAACATAAAACAGGGTAAAAAAACGAATTTGCTACAAGGAGATTGCCGGACTGGTTCAATGTTTATTAAAACATATTAAAATGATTTATTTATTCTCTGATTATTAACTATATTATTTATTGATTAAATGACTAAAGCAATATTTTCTCAAGGATCAGTCATTGATGTCAAGGAAAAACACCTTTCAAGAAGTAAATGTTCTCCAATAGCAAAATATGTAATGTAATATATCCAAATAAATTCATACATTTAATTTAATCCATTAAAAACTGGAAATGCATTACTGTACGCTTTATAATCCTTCCATTTACTGCTTTCAAATAGTAAATTGAGTAAATATGAAAAATGTAGAATGTAGTGTTGGTGCTTGCAAAACATGTAAAACATGTGGCTACAGCCTGTGGGCTGGTTACAATAGTTATTAAATATCATCCCAGGGGCCATGATAATACATTTGTGGGCCGAATCTGGCCCCCAAACCTTGACTTTGATATATGTGCACTGAAATGTCCTACAAAGGATCACATCAAGCTTCCAGAGTCACTAACTACACACCGCCAGCTTGCATAAAGAGATTTTGGTAATACGAATAGCAATTCCACTCAAAACTTTCATTGTATGCAATGTTCCAATAAGTGTGCATGAGGAATTGTTGAGGAGAGAGTTGTTTGAGGATGATGTTTCATCATGGCCAATTATCTTGCTAGTCATACTCGGAGCTTCCAGTCGTCTTTCTTGTGCAAGCAATCATAGAATGACATTTTTAGGGGTGAGGGATAGTTTGGGGGAGTAAGGTTGCCTTCAAATGCATTTGGTTGCATGGATGTTTTATAACGCTTATTTATTTTATCAAATAAAACAATTTTTTAAATGTTTTTGTTGTGTGAATTTATTCATTCAAATTGACTCAAAATCACCTTTTTACATCTTTCATTTCCCCAAAATGCAATGCTTTCTTATATTTTACCTGATTATCTTTTATCTTTACTAATAAATTTTTAATTTAACTTCAAATGTTTAAAAAATTGTAAAAAAAAAAAATCAAATAATGTCTATTCAACTTGAAAACGTCTGTGGCAGTGCTGAAACTAGTTCAGAATTGCTCCAATAGCTTTCTTGTTTCAGGATTATGACACACAGCAGCTGATTACATGTTAATTTTTAAAAAGCAATTTAAGGTGAATGTCAGTTTTGCCTTAAACATTAGTGCTTTAGTTCAGTCATAAAAGGTCAATTGTACATTTTAATGAATCAATTTGTTTCAAATCAGCAAAAAATATGGATTGATAAAATGTTTACGTTGATATTTTCAATGGTCATAAATAAAATGAAATGCTTTTCTGCCATCTTGTGGACAAACTAGTAACTGTAAAAATAAACAAAAATGAAATAATCATTGGACCCTGTAGATGGCTCTAGAGGCTCACTTATTAGCTAATTTGCTGTTCTTTTCATAATAAAAATAGATCTTGATGAAATACAAAAGTGCTCGCATTATGCATGTTTAGCTTCATTAGACATTTTGTTTAGCCCCTGCTGAGAAGGTCTGATCTTTGGTAAATATTTAAAACAGCACTTTCAGTTTTTGGAGCAACTTTTTTATTCTCCAACTCTCTTGAGATAGTAAGTAATTTTCATAGCTTTCTTTTTAATTAATAGTAGCCATAGCTTAACATATATCATTAAATCAGATTAGACCATTATTGAGTGTGGGTATTTCTACTACAATGTATCAAATGCTTCATGCTACTACACTCAACAAAAACCAACTAATGACTTGATGAGTGTGCATAAAAAAAAAGATGACAGACTCAATTCAACTTCAGTCAATGAATTATTTTTAGGTGCCTTAAAGTTGTTGACTGAAAGAATAATTTCTGAATGAATGAGTTCACATTCTCAGTGGCTTCTCACATAAATACCCTTATGAAATTAACCTGAGTATAAATATTATTTATTCATACTATTGCTTTCAAAATAATTTTAGTAGTAAATCTTAACAAAAAAAATGTTAATCTGGGAAAATACTAAACGTTTCACTATTAGTCCCCGAAGAGAGCGCACCACAAAGGACCACCATCTCACAGAACCTTAAGTGGAGCGCACACATTGGCTCCATTGATGAATTGGTTTTGTGGAATGACCCAAATACGAAGTTCCATAACTGAGTGAAAAGAGGTTAAAGCCAAAAACTTTCACGAAACAAAAATACATTTTAACTGTTGAAGCTAATTGAGTATAACCAACTCTTTTTGAAATCTGTTAAACAGACTGTGCAAAGCATTATCAGTCCACTAGCAAACAAGGAGTTAAGCGCTAGAGAGACTGAGTAATCCTGTAGTGATCGCCAACGGGGTCACATGTTGAGGTGTGTGTGCATGTGCATGTGTGCTGTAGAGAGAGATTAGCCATGGCTGCCACTAATTAAATACTTAAGACAGAGCCATAAGCAGTGAACATGCTGACTAAAATCTCCAAACAGAACAAAACTGTAAGATCCCTCTGGAAATGAGTCAACCACTCAAATGAAACTTTTACAATAGCTGAATTGAAAACTTCTTACAATTTACATTTACATTTATGCATTTGGCAGATGCTTTTGTCCAAAGCGACTTACATCAGGGGAGAGACAATGTGCAATCTGTTACACTGTCAAAGTCTATCTCAGCTTCTCATAATAGAAATTGTATCAACTGATCAATAAACCAAAGCAGTGAGGAAGTAGAGGAAGAAGATAAAGACAGAGGAGGGAAAAAAGAAAGTAGTTTTTAAATTTTTTTTATAGTAGGTGTTCCCTGAACAGAAGAGTTTTCAGTTGCTTTTTAAAAGAATTTATCAAATGACATTCCAAGGCGAAGACAAGAAAAAATCATTACTTTAAAAACAATGTACAGTTGCATGAAAAAGTATGTGAACCCTAAGGATCACAAGGAGTTTTGCAGTGAATTGGTCATAATATTTGCTCTGATCTTCATCAAACTCACAACTATAGAAAAACTAAATATGTTCAAAATAATAATTAAACTGAAGATAACGTGCAAACATTCACAGTGCAGGGTGGAAAAAAATATGTGAACCTTTTCAATTAATAACTGTTTAATCCTCATTATACCCTCCAATAATATCAACCAAATGTTTCCTGTAGTTAGAGATCTAACCTACACATCGATTTGAAGTCATTTTTGACCACTCCTTTTCACAAAACAGTTTCAGTGTTGCAATATTTACAGGAACTAATCGGAATATTTTGTGACTCCTTCAAAATATAGGCAACATTGAGAACAGTTGTCTTTGTTTTAGCGGTTTGTTTATTTATTTGTTCATGGATTCACGAAAAAAAAAAAACATAATCATAATGTAGCTTTGCATTACTGGTCTGGATTTGGAAGGATATTTCTTCGATGTTATTGTAACTAGTGAAGTAAATAAAACTCACAAAACTGGTTTAAACTCCCATTAACATGCATAGAAATATCCTTTCAAATCCAGACATAGGGACTGATTGTCCCATGTGTAATCAGCAGGGATTAATGTCTTAAATTCACAATGCTGTACCATATGTTTATGTTCCGCCCTAATTCCATTTGTCCACCCCTGGCCAGTAACTGTGAGAAATACATCCAACCAGTGTAACAATTTGGGAAGACAAATCAGCCTCCCATATATTCACACAGCCAGGCAGCACAGACCCACAATCCTATTATGACATATAAATCTCCAGAAGATCTTTTGGAGAGTAACTTTTCTATGTGCACTGGCCTGCTCAATTCTCGCATATGTATAGTTAGGCCATACGGTCAGATGTGTATTGATCGTAAGATGGCCTCCAGTGCCACCTGTTAGGCCTGTAGTTCAAATCTTTTCACCAATTCATGCAAAGATATAGAACTGTGTGAAATACTTTCTGCAATGTCTGATACAGAGAAATGAAATTTACACATATGTAGGTTTTAAACAGGAAGTAGAATGACTTAATGAAAACCTTGTTTGAAAATGTATTTAATGTAAACTACACGAATAAAGAAAAATATTACCAAATTCTTTGGAATACGATCCCTGAAATGTTTCCATTCAATTTAATTATTACTAGTAATTTTAGAGTTAATGAGATATAAAGCTATTCCAGTAGAGTTAATATATTTAAAAAATAAATCTTCTTTCAGCAGTAGGCAGCAGAATCCTCAAATAATCAACTCATTCAGTTATTCCGAGGTTTCACACAGTTCAAGGGCTTTTAAACAAATCATAAAAGCACTGATGTAAGCATTGGTGCACTGAGAAGTCTTGCATATAAAAATGTATGTTCCTCCACATAGTTTTTTCTTTGTCATGACACCATTTCGCTTTGATTCTCCAATCGCTTAAGCACACATCTGATTGTCAGATTGTGCTGAAACGAACTGTCTGAGAGCACTAATGGATGACAATACATGGATATGAATAGGAGATGCTTTCAAGGATGAAGATGAAGAAAGTGAAGAAAAACATGAAAAGTAACACAGAATTAAGGTGTTTTTCCTGAACAGGTAACTTAAGATAGCATTACATTTAATTACTTCGACTAACTTAGACATGGCTTTTATCTAAGCCTAAAAATATACTTGATATATACTTCTTTAGCCATATTCATTGCTCCACAATCTCTATGAAATATTTTGTTTGTCATTTACACATTGATTTGATGTAGGCTTTAGGTATCCAATATGATTGATTGAGCTATAGTTATTTCTTACTGGCTGAATAATTTTTTAATTAACATAACAAATGAATCGTGTGCACCTTATAAATGGAAAAATACATGTTCATTGGCATATGTTGACAGTTTTAACACTCGAGTGCACTTTACATGTGTCTTTTGTTATGTTTGTGTATACTTTTTAACCCTAGTGCCATGTTATTGTTGCTCGGAGAGTGTTTGTGGGTCTGATGAACTCGTTTCATTTAGGAGGTTGTATATCACTCAGTCAAAAATTGCATGTTAAAATACAAAAAGATTTACTTTATCTAAAAAAGATTGAAAACAGCAATATTTATACAAATTTATAATATTTTATATTTGCTCTTTAACCTTGTTATATTACATTGATAATTGATAGTTACTCAATCAGACCATTTTTGTAAAAAAAAATTATGATTTATGTTAATGTGAAAAAGACATACAGAATTTATATACATAAAAAGAAAACTTTTATATATATATATGTATATATATATATATATATATATATATATATATATATATATATATATATATATATATATATATATATATATATATATATATAAACTTTTGTTTCTCGTGAACACTCTCACATAGACACTTGACTATAGAATATAAATGTGTAGTGTAATAATGATAAATGTTCTTCACAGATAATGAGACAAGCCCGGAGACTCTCATATAAAAGTTGCTTGTATAATTTTTTGTTTTTGGTAAAAACTGAAAACCGGTCCCACAGACCGGAATACCATTCAGTTAACTCGTTTCTTTTTAAGAGGCTACTGTGGCATGACTGTGTATTTCATATCTGAGTCAATTTATTGTATTTTTACTTTCAACGTTTAAACAGAATGAGTGTAACACTTCAAACATTTTCTTCTGAATATTCTCACTCACAGAGCAATACTTTGTTCGGGTGATCAGCTGAGAAGACTTCTATGTAGCAAATGACGTTGCCTGTCCATTTACGGCGAGTCATTTGAATATTTGTGTTTGCTAAACCAGTAAATGTAAATTGATCGTTTGTTTGTTTTTATAGTTTTTTTTTAATAGTTATGTCATTTACTTTATTGTGGTAGGTTGTATCACGTGTTTGTTAGGCAGTCAAAGGCACAAATTGGTAGGTAGCTAGGTAGGTAGGGAGCCACTCTCAGTGAATCTACACAAACTCTCTGAAGAGACTTGTGATGTCATCATGGTGTCACAGGGGAAGATAAGGTTATCCACTGACTCCCGGTCAGTTCTCGAGGGCTCCCGTATTTCACGCAGGGACTGGACCTAGAGAGAGGTGGAGTCTTTGGGCTTTGAGCGCTAACTCACCCCATGCCAATCCCCCTCTCCACACTTTCTGCCTCCTTTCTCGCACCACACTCGGACGGGATACACAGCCACGCAATGGAGTCGGAAGGGAGCCAAAGTAACCTGTCCTCCTCAGACTCTCCGCACGACCCTTGGTAAAAACATCTTTCTCTGCTTGTAAACGTACATTGATAGTCGTAAGTTCGAGATTTAAGTTACTCTTCAAAGAGAGGAGCGTGTTTTGAGGGTGTGCAGCACACCTCACATCTACTTGGATGAGAATCACTGCCGTTATTCGAATCTCTGATGAGCTTGACGCGACTCTTCCGATTCACTTGTTGATTGGTTTGGTTGTTTTCGCAGCAAAATGTTCATCGGGGGTCTAAGCTGGCAGACTACACAAGGTGAGTGCCAAAACTCTACAGGAGTCTACATGTCAAATTAAAACATAAAATGCCATGAACATGAGTTTATACAAACGTTCAGTACCCAGTAAAACACTAGTCATCTCAGTAAAGTATACAATGTAAAAAATAAGTAAATAAAATTGTGAAAAGTCGGCTGAAAAGTTGCATAACAGTAACAAAAAAAAAAAAAACCAGTAACTCACTGTATTTGTGTGAACTATTGAATTGTTGCATGGTCATGGATGCACATTAATAATAATGAAAACTCATAAAAAAAATCAAAGTTGCATTTTATTTGAAATGGCAAAATTTAGTTGAAATTAGCCCAAACAACGAGATGTATATTCCTGGTAACTTTTGGTACAATTAACATATAACATCCTTTTTGCTTGTTGTTTTTCTGCCAAAATAAGCAATACTGTCTTCATTTTGACAAAACAGACTAACACTTCCACTCATTTTTTAAAATGTAGTATTAATATAAATAGAAGTAAGTTAATTTCTTGTAAATCCCTACAGTTTACTACATTTTGCAGACTGATTGAGTTATGAGTTCATCTAACAAGTGAGTGTTCCTGGAAGAGGGAAAAATGTCCACTGGGTTGCTCGGTAATTTTACTTGATCCTTTGTGCAAAGCCTATACAACAGGTTTAGTGGAGTGAATGGAGAAAGTTTCGCCAACTGTTTTCATGCTGTAGGCTGTCCTGAGTATGTAGGACACACTGTTGTTTTGAGTTACGCAGAGGCATTGTTCACAAATTCTTAATAGGCTTCATTTCATCTGATTCTGCCAGCTATTGAGATTGTTTGAGAAATTCATATTTGTATAAAGATTTATCTGCTTAGGTGATGGCGCCACTGTTTTTAACAATATATGGACATATCTGTTTGTACTATCTATTTGTTTGCCTATACTAAAAATTTAAGTCTGGCAGCAAAGTTACAGTAAACCTACCAAATGATTGTTTTCCTGTATATTTTTAAAGGTGTATCTATAAAAAAAGACCATTGTGTGTTTTCTGTTTTCATGTATGTATAATGATTTTACATTTAAACCTTTTAAAAAATGTCACAACCCTGTATAAACTAAACTTTAGTTGACATAATGCCAAATTTCAAATGTTAATTATATTATTGTTTTTAAAATAAATTTAAAAGGTTTTCATTGAATTATTAATAAAAATGCAGAATGTCCATATTTTTTTTTTTATAGATTTAATTCAAAGAATCACCTTTTTTTACAGTGTAAATTACATATATATGTATAAATAGAAAATGTGGCATGATGCTGATGACCACACCTTGGGTTTTACATCAGGCATCTTAGATCATCTTCATCGATGATGTCATCCAGTTCATCAGGGTACATTTTTGGATTTCTTTGCTGTTTAAGCTTCTTTGCCATGCTAATCCTCTCATGTTTTTTCAGAGGGTTTGAAGGACTACTTCTGCAAGTTTGGTGAAGTGAAAGAGAGTATGGTGATGAGAGATCCAGTTACAAAGCGCTCGAGGTAAGGGAACAACCAACCTGACTAGGAAGCGACAGCAAAACACACAAAGGCCCTTTATTATTGACTGTATTGTCAGATTTAAACAGAATGGGGTGGAGGTGTTGTAATTTTGATCTCTCTTTTGTCCAGGGGTTTCGGATTTGTCACGTTTGTTGACCAAGCTGGGGTGGACAAAGTTCTGGCCCAGAACAGACATGAGCTGGACTCGAAAACTGTAAGTTTAAACCATGTTTCCTTCATGTGGAGTATAGAGACAATTTTGATCATTTTGTGGAGTGGTCAAAAGTTTGAGAGAGCTTTAAAGAGGGTGTTCATGCTTGACATATTGGGTTTGAAAAAACTTTGGAGGAAAGATGCATTAGAATAAATGAGAAAGCTGCCTTATTGCACTCAAGCTGTCAAATAGAAGTAATGCCAAAGAATTGTCATATGAATGCAATGTAGAATTGAGATGAGCCCCCCCCAAAAAAAACGAGTTTTCAAGGGTGTCTCACAAAAACAAACTGATTGAAGTATACTACAAATGGACCAAAGATAATAGACCCAAACATGAAGTGTGAAAACATTCTAAACTAAGATTTGGTGTAATTTTTATTAATACATCTGAATAACTGTTGGAAAATTCACAGAACATCTGAAATGATATTATCTGGTGGATGCTACTCTTTCAGGTCGCAGATGCTGTGCATGCATGTGAGCTTTCATGCCTTTTCACTTTCAGTTACACTCAAACAATTTGGGAAGATTTGGAGAGAGAGAGAGTGAGAAAAAGTTCCATCTCAGCCTTTCCTCAATGAGGTTGTCAGGGAAGCATTCCTATTCTGTGTCAATCGCTATGGTAACTAGGGGACCAGAACAGGGTATGCTGGGAGGAAGCCTTTTGTGGTGCCTGGTCTCAAGAGTGCTCACCAAACACAGTGGACTCAAGCGGAATTCAAATTTCTCCCCAGTGGAAACTAAACTATAGTCCTCATTTACAGGGCAAGTTTTTTGGAGCAGGTGTATTTCATGTCTTGTTTTGTATGTTAGGAAAATGAGAGGTGAATTTGAAGTTTGAAGTTGTTATGAAATGGATTTAAATTATTGGTAAGAGGGTCAGAAATTGTGGAACTTTGATGAGGGGTTGGTGTGTTGTGTTGCATCTATTTGTGAGAGTCTTTGTCACTGAGAAGAGCAGGCGGGTCCTGGGACAATAGTGCCAGTTGGTTACCATAGTGATCATGGAGTCACCCCCCCAGGGGGTCAGTGAGAAGGGGGGGTTGACGCTTGAAGGAGAAGAAAAAAACTTTCTCATCTCTCTCTTTCTCTCTCTTGCTCATTCTCTGTTCTGAAAGTTTGAACTAGTTCCTTGTTTCAGGGAGAGACTGCCTTACACTATGGCAACAGGTAAAACAAGACACAATGAAAGTGTTTTTCCCTGCTTCTGACTACAGAGGTCTTAGCTCTTTGGGTAATTTGTAACGTAATGAGTTCTTGAGATTTCAGGGGAAGTTTTTTTTTTCTAAAACTGCATAGTAAATAGTGTACATTTCTAAGCTAGAGATCCTACTGTGGCTTGCTCACATGTGTGAAGGTGTCTCACCATTCTTACAAATTTACAGCTCAAAAATCTGTATTTTTTTCACCCGAGGAAAGTTAAACAATTAAGTTTGGCATTTTCCCAGATTTTTTTAAAGCGGTGCGTGAGGCTAAAATGTCAAAGTTTTATATTAGTTTTCCAGGGAACGCTAGAACTGACAAATGTGCTGTGATAAACTAGTGACCTTTACAGTGTATTTGTACTCCTTTTACTCAATTCAAACTAGGATGAATCCAGCACACCTCCAAGAAAGGGGGCTTTGATAATTAAAACATATAAATCTCAGGTTAAATTGTATAAATGTTTACTTCCTATTTTAAATAGTTTTATTTGAACAAAAGTATTATTTAGGCTGCAAAATAAACAAACTAATCAGCAAAGGAATACATAAATAAATAAACAATTGTGATCGAACACTTTTTTTTTTTATTCTTTGATTTGTTTTGTTTTACTATGTCAATACATCTTCTCAGTATAGGACAACAGGTAATGTATAAAATGACTGCGAAAGTTCATCAAGCTCTCAATCAAAACTATTAAGAGTAAAGAGAGCAAGTTTCTGAAGTGTCTTTGAGCTCCAGTCTTCCTGAGCTGTTCAGAGAGGGCCTCCTGTCTGAGAGAGAGAGAGAGAGGTAGGCTGAGCCAGGGGAACATGGAGGCCTTTGTCCTGCTTTACCTCTCTGACTGCGCCCCTGTGAAGGTGCCTTATGGCTCAAGCTCTGGATGACTTTAAACTGGAGATTAGCTTAACGAGCTCAGCGATGAGGCCATGGAGGAGGGGAAGCCTATGAAAAGAGAGAAATGTTTCCTGGGAACTCATAAACATTACTAATCTAAGTTTGCTGCTGACACTGTGCTCTTCTAGTGGATCTTTCTGTTTAATGTTATTAATATGTTTTTCCCCTGTTGCGTACAAACAGGTAGCAGGTCTCTTGAAACTGATCCTAAAGGATTGACCTGGTTAGTTAAGCCATTGACTTACAGTAGTTTTAATGAGGATGGCAGTTTTCTTGGAGATGTTGTGGTACAATATTGAGTATTTTTTTATTTTGTATTTCAGAGTATAATATAACTAAATGTATCTTAATACTCTTAGTAAAAATAGTAGATTTTCATTTTCATCATTGATGTGGCTTAACACTAGAACCAGTATCGGTACTAAGGCAAACTATTAACATCAACATACTTTGACTACTAATATAGCTCTTATAAAATAAAATAAAAACATTGTGAGCCTTTTGGAAACAAATATGAGAGCCCAGTGCTGTATTTTCTAAACACCTATTGTCATCTAATTAAGATTTACTGAAGTCTGCTGTGTTTAAAAACATAGATGAATAGGTGGTTCTGTTTCGTTGCGACTAATCTGGCAAACATCAACAAACTTAACTTAAAATGCCCACAGCAGTTTAGCGTAAAATATAATATTAATTTAACAGTGCTGTATGCACTTATTTAAAGCCAGTGTTAACATTTTAAATGACCAAAACAAAAAAGTAGACAACTTGTCTTCTGATGATTGCCTATAAGTTTTTTTTTTTTCAGAACTTGTGTTTACAAATAATCTCATACTTAACAATGCAGGTGCTTGTTACTATTATACCTATTTGTTTTACAATTTTATGTTAATGTAATTTGATAAAAAAAAATAGATTCTCAGTATTTTTATTAATTATCAGAATAATTAAATCCAACAGAGCCTGAGATACAGGATATTAAACATCTGTAGTGAAATCAGCTTTATTTTTAAAATACGTTTTACAGGAAAATTACATTAAATAATAGCAACAAACATAAAATATTAAAATTTAAATGTAACAATTACCAATACCAGTTACCAAAAACAAAGCAAGTGAACCCAAGCAGAATAAGGGATTCGTAAGAATAGAAGAACAGAAACGCTCCAACTCCATTCTCTTCAGTGTCCCGCCACAGTCTAAATCATCTTTTCAGGACACAAAACTGTTTTCCATTACCATCCCTTTAATCCTCAGCTTTCCTCTTATTCGTTTAGGTGACTGTATGTTGATTTTGTTTGTTTGTTTGTGTGTGTGTCTGTTTGTTTTTGATTGTGCGCAGGAGTGGTGCGGCATCAGCAATGTTGTGGACCGGAGGTGACTATCAGAGTAGTCTAGAAACTAGCCATAAACCGTAGCTTCTGAATCATATCTCTGTTCAGATTAGCCTAGCCTCTTATTTTACTCTCTAGCTTCATAAAGAAACTCTGTTGCTCGTTGTATGGTGTTTACTGAAACAAATGAGCTGCACTGGTGAACTTCTGTAGTTTACTTCAGAGATGCTAGCTCATTAGCATAGCTAGCTCTATTTGAACAGACTAATCATTATTGCTGCTAGCAATGTACTGCCTTTACCGTCTTCTAGAGTTTAACCTCAGTATACAGAAATACGTAGACTAGCCTCTGGTAAATAGATTAACTAGATTATAGACTAATATAGAGTATTTTACTCTGATTTTGTTGAATTACTATGGGCCTAATCTACATTTCATTTCCTAATGATGTTGCTATATTTACACAAATCTAGTCTTTTAGTAATTTATTGGCCAATGAAAGCTCTTGAAATGTAGATTTGATTTACTACCATTTCCTGATGTAATTTTTTTTATTCGTTTACTGTTGCAAAAATAATTCAGGACAAAAACAAACACACAAACAAACAAAAATATTTTCTTTGGCTGTCGAGAGTGAGTGGGTCAAAGATGTTTTTCACTTCAGGTTTCTGTAGCTTCTTGTATTTTCCTCTGAAGACGCAAGGTTGTGGGATTTCCATGCTATTCAGTGATTTTTGCAGAAGCTAACTGACCCTTCTCTTGTCCAGTCACAGGTGGCTATGACAGAACGCCTTTTCTGTCTAATCTAACCTCTTCATTTCCACTTGCCTCTCATAGAAACCTGTACACATTTCTTCTTGCTGTTTGTGGAGGTTTAAACACTGTCTGGTTTTAGGGATTTTCACTTGGAGAGTAATAATTCTCCTGGATTTTTTCAAATACAGGACCTCTGCTAGTAAACCAGAGGACCTTTACTTTGTTTTCTGAAAGGCCACTCTAAATGACAACAACATGGTTAAAGATTGTTAAAATATGTTATATTCTGTTAACTTTCTAAGTACAAAGACAAATAACAACAAATAATGAAGTTCTGAATTCATGGCCTGAACTCAAAAGACTATTTGGGCTATGGAAATTCCTGAAAATGCTTGTTGTGATTTCATTTGGCCTTGAAAATAAATTAATTTTAAACTTCAGTAAATATTTGGCTTGGATAATTGAGGAGAAAACAGATATGATTGCTTAAAAGAAAGCTGATTGATTCCAGAAATATTTTCTGTTAGGTGAAAATACGGTATGAAATTGTCAGTGATGTCCTTTGGAGTAATGTAGTCACAAAAAATAGTGTAACTAATAAAAACTTTGGTATGGTAAAACATTTATATAACTCCCATTACACTATAGCAAATAAATATTAGAAAATAAATATTTTTAAGTATGTTTAGACCTTTTTATTATTATTCTGAGAGAATAATCTGATAGAAAATTCAACCACCGGCCACATCCTAGTTTTAGGAACAGTTCAGGTCAGAGAGGCCATTTAGGGAAGTTCTGGTGGATAAAGAGATCAACTTGTGATCGGAAAGTTGCAGGTTCGAACCCCAGATCCACGAAATTGAAGGTGGTGTGAGTGATGAAACACTTGCTCTCCCATCTTTAACAACCACAGCTGTGATGCCCTTGAGCAATGCACCAGCTTCCCAACTGACCCCCCAGTGCCACAGCCATGGCTGCCCACTGCTCTGGGTGTGTGTTCACGGTGCGTTTATTCACTACTATGTGTGTAGACTGGGATGGGTTAAATGCAGAGCACAAATTCGGGGAATGAGTCAACCGATATCTCGCCAACTGGTCACTTTCACTTTCCTCTCAATCATTTTCTTCATCATATCACTTTTGTGGCATTGAACTTGACCAAGAGATTGATGGACTCTCCAATTGAGACACTCCCTCATCCAGGGAGCCCAAGAAAGCTAGTCCTCTATTCTGAAATCCCCAGCCCCGAGGTGCAGAGAAGTTACTCTCTTTCACTGACATTTACATAAACACATGGCGGATAAAGTTTGGTGCCACAAGCAGGCCCATATTGGCTTGAAGTCTTATACTATAGGCAACTCCAACCTCTCTTGGTCCAGGTTGTATGTGGAGGAAAGCCTGACTATTATAGACAGTATAAGCCTAATAAGCCAGAAGCACTGGTTGACAATGCATCAACCCTCCAATGGTTTGTCCCTCTGGTAGTCAAAGGAAAGGTGGCTGTACAGTATGTAACAAAAAGTGTTTTAGGGTTTCTGAAATTCAGTTAAAAAGAGCAAGAATGAAGGAATATTGTTGAAATAATAATACTAATAATAGTAATGAAGGAATAATTGAAAAAAAATGCTTAGATAATTGACAGAATTGAACAAAATTGATAAAAGTTAGTCTCTATGCCTCTGATCCTTTTATCAATTCCATTTGAGTTAGACTTGAAGACATAAAAAATGAAATTATGACACAACCAGAGTACAATCAAGGTCACAAAGCTAACAGACTAATCTTTTTACGACCATGTGTGAAAGTGACTTATGATGGATTTAATAAAATTGGAATTGAGCTGTATTGAAAAAAAGGAAGTTAAAAAGGGACAAAAATAAAAATAACTATATTTGTATTACTTTGTACAACAGTCTGTACATGTAGTTAAATCTGTTTTTCAAGCTTCAAAATTAATTTGTCCTCATCATGTACCCTCTGGTCAATGTGTGCCGAAGGGGTGACTGTCGGCCTGCTTGAACAAAAGTCAAAGAAGCTAGCAGTCAGCTAATTATATGAACAACTTCTTCTGAACTTGGTTAATAAAACTTGTATGTTGTGACATTTCAACCTTTTGCTTGACTACTTTACAAAAATATAACTGTTGTATGGCCTTTGCTAGGATTGCATTTGACACCTCTGGGCCTGTTCTTGAATTTAAGTTAATATTTTCAACTGTTATTAACAATATAAAATGTAATTCTGTTTTTCACTTTTAGTGTTCACTCTTTACCTGCATGAATCCTTTTCTCCTCTTTTGAGTCCTTCTCCACCATCCTCAGACTGTACAAAAAAGGGTTAGCACACTGATAAATGCATAACTAATTTTCAACATCCTTCAAAATAAGTTTTACATTTCACAGAAAACCTATGTTTTTTTTGCATTGGAATAAACGGAAGATGTGCTGACAGAAATAATTTTTTTCAGAGAAATGTTATTTGATGCAGAAATATCAAACCAAGGAGAAGAAACCCAACAGTTTTCATTTATTTCCAGTGTTTTGTCTTCCATTTCAAATGTTAAAACGGGACCTTCTCCTCTCCAACTTTCCTCTAGATCGACCCGAAGGTTGCCTTCCCACGGCGGGCTCAGCCTAAGGTATGTGGCTGACTGGTCAGCATGGTTAGGACATTTGATAAAACCCTGCTCATTGTTGTTTTAGCAGATTTTCATCTCTTCACTCTCTCTCTTTTTTTTGCAGTTGGTGACTCGGACAAAGAAAATCTTTGTTGGAGGTCTGTCAGTGAACACCACCATTGAAGATGTGAAGCAGTACTTTGACCAGTTTGGAAAGGTAAGTCGACTTTGTGTCAAACAGTTGAAGGCATTATGGAAGAGCGTGATGACTGAATGAAATAGAGTCTGAATGCTGGAGTGGTGTTATTGTGGCTGTGGAATTTTTCAAAATGTGAAAATACTGATGTTGCACATTGAAACTGAAACATCTGATTTTGAATTACAATTATGAAAAACTTGGTGACCAGCAGACTGAATTTGGTTATGAAGAGAAACTTGGTTATGAGGTTAATGTCTCTCCTTGAAGATCTCATTGATATCTGGACAGATTTAAGATTTTTTTTATGTCCGGCTATGCTATTGTACTTAGTTTGTCATCTCTCAGGCTTGACAAAATGAATATTCTCATAATTCTGTTATGCAAATTTTGCCATAATGAAATATTATACAGGTTCCCATGCATCCTTAAGCTCCTTTAAAAGCCTTGAAATTTGAACAGCAGAAAAATACTCATTTTTTACAAAAGCTTCCAACCACTCTTCTAAGTGTTTATAATAAATATATATGTATATTGTAGTTATACTGAATATATTTCTGTGTCAATGGTCCTCAATTTTCTTCTTTTTAGAGAGGTTTATGAGCGTAAACAAGACTTGGTGATTGCTGCTCATTCAGATATCAAAGTTTAGTGGTAAAAGGTTCTCCACGAATTTTACTAATCAACCTCTCCATGACTCTGAATAACTCAACATACTTTATTGATGATTTTACAGAGCTGCTGTTAGCAGTCACTGCTTGCTTTTTTTAACACTTTTATTTCTATGGCTTGTAATATTTATATGGACAATCCTGATGAAAATTCTGTTAAGGGATTCAAAACAGTTCTAAACACTTTTGACTTGACCCAACACGTACAGGATGCCACACATAGTCATGGTCACACAATGGATCTTGTGTTAAGCAAGTATCTGAACATCATGTCTACTGTTAAAGAAGTTGCATTATCCGATCAATTTTGTATATATTTTGACATACTGATCTCTCCAAATAAATAAGTTAAATCCATCTATGTAAGAGAAAGACACATAAAAGAAAACACTAGTAAATTGTTTGTGAAAGCTCAAAAATCTCTGCTGGATCTGATGTTCTTCTTGATTTGTTAAACTCAAATGTCTTTCATTGATAACATTGCCATTGTGGAATCAAAAAGAAAACAGACCGACAGAAAGCACTTGGGAGAAACTCAACAAAAGATTAAAGTATGAAATGAATGTGCAGAAAAGCTGCGAGAAAGTGGAGGAAACCTAAACTTGATGTCTACTATACCCTTTTCAATCTTTGGGCTTTTAAAGCTGGTAAGGTGTTCCTAGACAGGACTTTTTCACAAAACTTATCAACAATTGCTCAAACTATTTGCAACAGTTCAGAGTTTAACTAAACCCCTGTATAAATGTTTTGTTTAGTGAGCCTTCCTATCTATAATTTTTTAATATTCATTTATTTTGTATTCAAATGTGTTTATTTTCCTTTCGGTTTATTACTATTTTATTTTTTATTGTTTTATATTATTATGTTTGTTGACTGTTAAAAGAACAGCAATTAACTCACATTAAGAAGATCTTTTGTACATGTGCTAAGGGGCTTTCCTGCTTGTGTAGCTTTTCCCCAGGAACTCCATACTGCTCCCAAACTCTCACAACAGGTTAATCTGCAATTATTAGTGAGCATAGCACAGTAGGTAATTTGGCTCTGTTATGGTGAAGGATATATCTCTGCATCCAGTGTGAGCATCAGCCCAAGCAGCCTTTTAACTCTTAAGAGGAGTCGAAAAGAGGGTTTAGGGAAATAATAGAATAGGTTAAGACGATGATTAATGTTAACATATATAAAATTTAACTACTGAAATAGTGTATACAGAATATATGTTTTACATTAGCAAAACTCAAATAAGAGGAGCAAACCAGAAGTGTTCCCAAAATCTTGCTCAAATTTTGAGCTCTTGTTTAAGCGATCCTTTTACTGATCTTGTGCAAATGCAGCGAGAGAAATATAATACAGAACATTTTCTGGATGTTTTAAAAGAAATGTTTTGGTGTCAAAAGTTCACATTTTTACGAAAGTTAAGCGAGGTGTTCTTGGTGAAATCTGAAAGAAGGAAGACTGAGCGGAGTTGAGCCAGAGTTTGAGAGCTTGCTTTGCTGGGGAAGGTGGGGGAGATTACTTGAATCTGAATTAATTTGATGGAACAGCTGCTCTTGCCCTCACCCCCACCGCCTGGTTACCACGGTGACCCTGCCCATCTATTGTCCCCAAGTAATTTAGCGGGCAAAAAGGTTTTGTGTTTGGTGTGTGTGTGTGTTGGAGAGAAAACGAGGGTGAGATTGTGTGTTTAGGGGGAGAACAAATGTTCATAACTGAAGTGACACAACCATACACCCCAACAACTTATAGTCTTGTGCAATCAATCATTCTTCTGTTTCTTTGCATCACAGCTCTGTCATAGATTTTAGGTTCAGAAGTTTGTGATGATAATAATTCATCATTCTTGAGCAGTACTTGAGTGTGGAATGCAGAGAGAGCGAGGGTATAGTAGCAGGCACCCAGTGAAGTTGCAGATTAGTTTGCCTCACTGGTCACTTTGTGTTCTGGCCTGGTTTGAACAAGGGATGGAGGGGGAAAAACACTCTATGTAGAGAAGAAGAAGCTTGAAACAAGAAGAGGCTCACTTCATTACTAGTTTGAAAGAAATACGATCAAGCATCAAGATGATAGATGCAAAACGGTGTTGAATAGTGTCTGATTTCTGACCCTTAAAAGTATAGAATTATGGCATAACGTAATCACGCTGAATCATCTCTAAAATAATGTGATTCTTGCCCACTCTTTTTATTTCAGTAGTGTAATTACTGATTTTTAATTTTTATGGAAAGGGTTTCTCATGGGGGTTACCAGTTTTGTTGTTAAGGACCTTTAAAATAAATGTTATTACGTTAGAGATAGATCAGGCAATTTTTAGATTATTTTACATAAAAGTACATTCAGATATTTTAAGAAAGAATTCAGGCCTTGGTCAGATCAGGGAATAAATCAGATCAAATCAGATGATCCAATAAAAATGGATATTCCAATGTATCATGCTTTAGTAAAACTGACAATTTAGTGCTGTTTAATGACAACATGGAATAAGGGTGGGAACTGTATTGTTCGGATGTTAAATTTTGACGGTGGAAAAAATTATGTGTAAAAAAACTTTGCAAAGGGCTCGTAAAGAAACAAATCTGTTTTCAAAGAAAATTTGGGAGCAAGAGCTACAGACATTTAGCTCCAGGGTTAACCAATGAAATGAGATCTTTAATTGACAAACGTTATTCAGTAGGTTAAATAATATGGTTTATTATCTACATGCTTTTTTCCTGCACTTTTCAAAATAATTAATGTCTGCTACTATGCAGTTTGCAGAGATTGATTTAAGCAACCAATTGTTTTCGTTAACTTAAACTTTTTTAAATATTGTGGTAACCTGTGACTCTTATTGGAGGAGAGTCACAGTGACGTTCTTTCCTTTGTGTCTGTATTGAGATTAATTGGTTTATGTTATTCAATACTTTTTTTTTCACTGTTTTTGTGAAGGTTGGAGATTTGGATCCAGTGTTTGGAAACTTAATGTTTCAAGGCACTTTACTCAAGATATGTTATTGCTAGTGTTTTCTTACATTTTTGGGGTGACTCTTCATGACTTATATTCAGTCGCACTCCATTTTCTGGAAATGATATGTACATACATAGTTTTGATAGACCACATCTAAATGTTTATAGTTTTATATCTGAATAATTTTGAGTCTTAAAGTTTTGACATAAACATTGAAAACTTATCCAAAATATATCGTTTTATATAAGTCAAATCATATAATATATAATATATATATATATATAATATATATATACATATAATATATATATCATATATATATATATATATATATATATATATATATATATATATATATATATATATATATATATATATATATATATTCCCTGTAGATAATGATGTCTAATCCCTCTCTTTCTCTTCCTCCTTCTCATAGGTGGACGATGCCATGCTTATGTTTGATAAAACCACCAACCGGCACAGAGGTAAATTTCCCTTCATCATCATCAATCTTTTCAATAGACTCTGACAGGCATTCAAAAGCTCCCTCTTTCCCGAAGCCGCAACAATCTGTCTGCACCTCCTCTCCATGGCTCTCCATCCTGTACTCTGTAGGATAAGTGTTAGGTGAGGAGGGAGATTGACTAATTAGTGAGTTTGTTAATCGGGGTTTAGGCTAAAAGCTGGTTAAGCACCCTTCCTTCCCTCCCCCTGGCCAGCACTTCCAGAGCTCATCGATTGTGACAGCTTGCACGGCTTTAGCCTAGTCTGTTAACCCAGTGGAGATGGGGAGAGACAGACTGACGAAAAGAGCAGCTCACCTAGGAAAGTTTTTTGATGAGCTCTAGATCGGAACCTAGTTGTGTTCTGTCTTATGTTGTCAGTTTAAAATGAAAGGACAGAGAAAACAGATTCATAGCTTTATAGGAAGATTTTACAACTGCAGACCTTGAGAGATATTATCCGTCCACAATCTATGATCATTCCTTTTTCAATGCCCTTTTGTGAAGCTACTGTAATTGGGATCTGTTTGAGCATGTCCAGCTCACAGTGGGGGAAAAGCAGGGATAATGACACAATGAACAAACCCTTGCAAAGACACAGACATTTAAACCCACCCGATAGAATTCACCTAAATGGGCAACTGCATAGTTAATTAATGAAAATATAGAAAACAAAGAATACTAAAGCTTTGTCAAAACAATAATCAGTGTATATTAGAAAAGATTAAAAAAAATTGTAAATAGCAAGTGGAATTTTGTATTGATCAAACCTCTATGATTGGTGCCCTTGTTCGTGTGACTAAAGTCATCTGACTTTCCACTTGATGGCGCTAATGGCACACAAACTCTCTGGAGATGAAAACAAAAAAAAGACAAGAAGAAGTGCGTGTCTGTGTTTATGAGTGAATTGATCTATTGATCGCTCACAGACAGAATAACCTCTCAAACTGACAGCTCACCTTGTAGTTTTGTTTGTTTTCATGTTAAATTAAATGATAAAGAAACGTCTTTACAGTGATTGATTGATTTCAAAACAATGTGGAAGTGCTGTCTGGTATGTACGGCGACTCTGGAGGGACATTAAACCTCTTGTTCATATTAGAGCCATGATATAAATCTGCTCACTTAGAACTTCATTTTTCCAACACACAGCTCACCTTTCACATTTTGTGTTTTTGGGTTTTACTAAATTATATAAAAACATATTTTATTGTGAAGGAGTTCTTCACCACATGAAAGTTCTTAAGATCTCTGGGAGCACAGCCTCTCAATCTATTTCTAGGTCTGTTTACATAGGGTGAGGAGAGGAATCTCTCTACAGTTGTGCTCTTTTTTTACATTTAGGAATTAGTAAAACCATTATATAATACACTAATAATTATAATAATAATAATAATAATTTAAAACTAAAAAGTACATTCACATGGCCTGGGTTGACTTACATTTCACCGACATGCCATCTAGTGTTCAGGAGAGGGGCCCTGCACTCATTTTTTACCCCAAGAGAGAGTGTTCATTGATGCAGAATCCGTTTGTAGTTTATCTGTGTATTGAAAGTTTTCCAAGTTTACAAAATGATTAATATCAAAACTAAGTAATATGTGTTTATTTATTAAATTCAATACAATATGCATATATATATTTATATATATAACGAAAAACTCTTTGGTCCCTCAGGGTTTGGGTTTGTGACATTTGAAAATGAAGATGTGGTGGAGAAAGTATGTGAGATCCACTTCCACGAGATCAACAATAAGATGGTGAGAATCACCTTGGACACAGTTCTTCATTTCAGCTGTTCCAAGTGTTTGGCTGAGTTGTACCTCTCCTGTCACAGGTGGAATGTAAAAAGGCTCAGCCCAAGGAAGTGATGTCACCAACTGGCTCATCCAGAGGTCGTGCTCGGGTCATGCCCTATGGCATGGACGCCTTCATGCTTGGAATAGGAATGTTGGGTAAGACTTCTAAAATGATATCTTTAACAATAAATCATGCTTCTAATGGTCCAGATCTAAACCCCTTCAGACCTGAATAATGTTCCCGTTTTCAAGTCGATTGTCCCAAGTTTTAATGCTTCCAAAACAAAAACTCCAAAATGGAATTTTCTGTGTACAAAATAGATTTACCATTTTAATGTCACTTTTTTTAATGTAAAGTTCAAGGATCATGACTGTAGGTTTGACTTTGTTTGAACCCAGTGTCCATTAAAATGGCCACAAATGTAAATAAAATTTATTTAAGGGTTACTATTTAAATGTTTTATCTTTTATTTTTCCCTATTTTACAAATATTCTGAAAAGCACTTACAAATGCATCAGTTATCGTAAGTAAACCTGATCTTGAATAAGTTTCTACAGATTGCCTCATAAAAGTCTTGATTGGATGACAAAGGTCAAATTTAATGGATAGTAGGCTTTAATTGGAGTGAAATTTCAGAAAAGCTAAACAGTCATAATAGATTTATATATTAAATAATATAAATAAAAAAATAGCTATACAGTATTATTAAATCTTCAGTAAATTTTGATGCTTCAAGAAAAATGTGTTTTCTTTAAACAGAGGAACATATAACAGGAAGTAAAGCAACATCTCTAGGGCTACGTTGAAACTGCAGTCTTAATGTCCAGTTCAGATTTTTTTGCTACGTTCATTCACATTATAAATAACATGCTCCAACTCTCCGCCTTCTGTGTGAACGAAAGTGCTCGAATGACAATCTTCATTAAGTTTCAAATGTGTCTTTGGGCTCTTCCTGAAACTATTTCAGTACAAGAACGACTTCTCCAGTGAAACGTTTCTGTGAGAAATAATGTTTAGGCTGGGATCGAAGGCTGAAAACCCAGATAAATGCGACCTGGACTGTTCAGATTGAGGTTACATTCAAAGAAAGCTAATATGTATTGAATTCCACGAATGAAAGGGCCATGGATCAGATTTGAAAAAGTTGTAATTGAGCTGTTCAGACTGTCCTGAAAGTATCAGATACAGGTCACATATGGGAAAAATAAATTTGGGGGATTTGGGTCACTTTGGGCTGCAGTCTGAACGTAGCCTAAAACATTTAGATTAGATCTTGAATTCATCTTCTTGAATTTCATCATCCACTGAAGTGATGAAAGAGTTCTATTTGTAGACTTTAATTGAGCAAATAAGCACTTGTGCATATTCATAAATCATTTGAAATGCAATTCAAATTTACCTGATTTACCTGATTGCTGTTAAATTTCTTCATTAGGATATCCTGGGTTCCAGGCAGCGACATACGCTGGGCGCAGCTACACAAGTCTCACACCAGGATACACATATCAGTTCCCTGGTAAGAAACTGTGTGTCAGCCTTATGCTGTTACACTGTATCTCTCTCTCTCTCTCTCTCTCTCTCTCTCTCTCTTTCTCTCTCTTTCTCTCTCTCTCTCTCTCTCTCTCTTTCTCTCTCTTTCTCTCTCTCTCTTTCATTCCTCACACTGCTTCGTGGGTTCACCAGGTTCATTAAATCCTTCCTGGAAGAAAAAATCCTTTTGAAGTCAAAAAATTACTGTTATGGTTACCAACACAAAATATAGATTTTATTTAGAGCTTTCACGTTTACTACAAAGAAATTGAGAATAAAATATATTGTAATACTAACAAAATAAAGCATGTTTTATGTTTTAATGCTATGCATTTTTAGGGATTTAAATTATGTTTTTAGTATCTAGTCTACTAAGTTGAATTATTACAATATTTCTTTTTCATACTGAAGAATAAGTGTGTTGTTTGATGTTTTTAAATAACTATCATTCTGAAAGACAATTAAATAACAGCACAATATAAAACATAGTATGTGTTTTCCTTTTTGCTCTTATTCTAATGTGTTTGTTAAGTGTGCTGTGTGTGTTTTATTTAGTTTGCTTTTCAGTGCTCTGATGTGCGGTATATAAAAACTAATTTATCGATTGATTGATTAATTGAATTGTTCCTATATCATGATTTATCATAATTGCTTTTTAAAAGGCCTGGAAAAGCTTTTGCAAAACTTTAAATGTCTTTAATTA
Source organism: Danionella dracula (assembly GCA_900490495.1). Taxonomy (NCBI): domain Eukaryota; kingdom Metazoa; phylum Chordata; class Actinopteri; order Cypriniformes; family Danionidae; genus Danionella; species Danionella dracula. The sequence continues at coordinate 7,232,627 of UELW01000666.1, forward strand.
GAAATGTATCAAATGATTTTGTATGATGTATGGCATGCTTTGAGGGGATAAAACTGAGTTTGTTTTATTGTTGTTTACTATGTTTGAATATAAATGTTGAAATAATTTATGGGTTTAAACTAGTTTAAGTAATTGTAGACATTATGTTTTATTCATTTAAAACTTAAAAACACTTGTTCGTCTTGTATGAAATTAAGTCATTATTTTACACAAAATGGAATTACAAAAATTCTATATGAAAAGGAACATAAATGTATCATGATTTTGGAGCAAAAACCGTTAATTAATCTAGAAGTAGTAGTTATTATAAAGCCTTTATTAAAATAAAATGCTAAAGAGCAAATGATACCTGTTTTTTGTTTAAAAAAAAATCCTTTTAGTGTAAAATTGAAGGTTGACTAATCCAGGCATTAAAAGCCTTTTAAATTATTATATATGCAATGGGTTTTGGACAGAATTTGTTGATTAACCAAAAACGTTAAAAGTGATATTTGTTTCCCTTTTGATCATTTAATCAAACTGTTACACTTTTAAAAAATCCACGAGGAACACAACAGCTTTGAATCAGTGCTTTACCAAAAGCTCACGGTTCCCACGGCTGCTTGTAAATCTCAGAGGATGATCACAGTCTAAATGCTCTCGAAACCCTGTATCACTTCTCGATGCCCTGTAGTGTGTGTCCATGTGTGTAGTGTGAACAGTACTTGAGTGTATGTTTAAACAGCTTTCTGTGTTTGTCTCTGTTCTAGAATTCCACTTAGAGAGGACCCCCCTTCTGACATCACCCCACCCCCCTGAACTCACAGGTCAGTTCCTCCATGAACTTTACAAGCAGCTTCACAACACCTTTCACAATCAAAACACTTCAGCATGGTCCACATTACTGAGAAATAGTTTTTAAGCATTAAGTATTACAGCTGAGATGGAGCCGTAGTAAGAGTTCTTGGCCAGAAGGGGACAGTGCTCTGCTGCTGACAAGCCACAAGTTTATCAATGTCACCCAAGTAGGAAGATCTTTTTGATATTGGTCCCAAATGAAAACGAACAATGGATGAAACAATAGAGCCTTAATTTCAGCGATTAAAAACTCAAACATAAGCATGAAACCAAACCACAATGAGGGTGATTATGTTAGTAAGTGAAAATGAGATTATAAAGGTAGCTGGAGCAGAAAAGCATCATGCGCCGGTCACCCTAGCATTTGTGTTGCTATGAATAATAAGCTATTAAGCTCTAAATATAAAAGGTCCAAATAGGAACAGGTGTTACTCTAAGATATTTATACAATTTATCGAATGTATTTATCTAATGTATCAACTGAAGCCCTAAAAAAATCAAGCTTTAAAACAAGATTTCAGTGAACACATGCTCTAAACTCTCCAATCTGTGCTTGGAAGTCGTCTCACGTGATACGGTATCACAGGTCAAAGTTGTTTTAGCTGAATGTTGGAGCACAATAAGAAATCTCACCACAAAGGCTGGAACTTCCTATTTTGCACCTTCGTATGTGATCCCATTTGAGTCAATAGCTATCTTCGATAGCTATAGTCTCATTCCAGGTGCTGGGTGCTTCAGAAGGCTCATTTCAAGGCCACTTACATCACAATGCTGTGTGAAGGCAGTACCATTTAGCCAAAAATCAAAGGGTCCTTAAATTGAGTCCTTCAAATGCCGCCTCTTTTTTTTCCCAGCATTTCAAGGATACATCACTATCGTCCTTCGTAGCCTCACATATCTCAAGATGATTTGCGAAGAGCACTCCGGAAGTGCTCCCCTGTCCCAATTACCAACAATTGATGCAGTCTTTGGAGGATCCTCCGAAGCCGTAGCCTCCAGAGGCTGGGAAGGCTACGCCCTCTAAGGGATTCAGAACCTGGAATGAGACATAGCTCATAGAGTTGTTTTCATTGTGTGACAGGGGCATCAGGTGGCAAACCAACTCTATGACATAACAGTGTTGTACAAAGGTTTGAGCTGAATTAAGTGCCGGTCAGATTTTGCTACCCCATGGGATTCCTAACACGAATATGAACACACAAACATTGTTTTATTTTATCACTTTCATTAATTTCTCACATCATAATTGGTTTACTTTATGCAAGATTAGCATTTAGCATTTAAAACTTTTATATGTGTGCTTTGGGACACTGTAATTCTCAAATCACACCCATAAAAGTATGGATAATGCCCTGATTGAGACGCAGAACTTGTCATTTAGTGACATATCTGAAAAGCATAAGGATCTAATATCCTAGCCATCTATGTAACTTCAAATCCTGTATTTTGTCTTCATAGACTTGTATGTTCTCTTTCAGAGTAGAATCCGAAAATGTACACATACCTAGAATGACCGGTTTTGCACTGTCGAGAGCGATCACATTCAACTGAATGGAATGTTTTCTTACTGTGAATGACATAAAAAAAAATTGAAATAAATTGTTAAAATGAAAGGGTAGGGAGAACAGTATGCAGAATCACAATTCAAATGTAATTGCTGGAGGTAGAATTTCAAGTCATAAATATATCTATACTCAGAATACACTTGAGGCAAGCTGCAATATAGCAAGGAAGTGTTGTATTGTTTATGCTTCTTGCATAAACAAGAAATAGATGGTTCTTGCAATTCTTCTTGTACACAGTGTTGTATCTTTTTATTAAAAATGTTCTTTTACCAAAAATTAACTTGAAAACCTACTCTCTTCAAGGAATCATTAACACTAAAATCATTTTCAAACTAGACAAGCAGAGTACACTTTTATAACATGTTAAATCAGTTTCATGCGATATGTTGAGTGTGTTTGTGTATAGGAATCATCACCTTACTGTTAAACAAATAAGAATATGAGTAGAGTAATCTGAACCTGTGTCTGAACTAACAGAGGGGAACCTCAGTGGGAATGTTCAGAGAATGCTCTGGAAATGTGACATTTCTATGGAGAATGGTTATTGTTGGCTAGTGATGTTTGCAAACATAGTTTCGGGAGTAGCATACACGGTCACACACGGCCCACCTTCGCCTGCTATATGTTTATATACACCAATTTCTGCTTGCGCTATCAAGGCTAATTTCTTGCAAGTGCGCCCTTATGAAACTGCAGTGGAATGTCGAAAAAAACAAAGATTGTAAAACGGATTTTGGAGAATTTATTAACCGGCTGAAAGTACAATCTTACAACTTGTGTTTACTCAATAATAAGTCATTTTACAGTCATCCTAAACTAACCGTTTTACAGCTTAAAATAAATGTATTTATAATACTAATAGATGGCGCTATTAGTTAGGCCATCAATTTCTACTCAGAGAAAATGTCAAATCCAGTTTTTGAGTAATAACTCTCTTTCCTGTTTGTTCTGTTTGCTGCTTGTGTTCCGGGATGCTTTTCTAGCCATTCCTCTGACAGCCTACAACCCCATGGCTGCCGCCGCAGCAGCAGCAGCTGTGGTCAGAGGTGAGAGAATTTCACTTTTCTACATCCTGCTTGAGCTCTATACACCGGAAATGAGCATTCTCTCAGCCAGTGTCCACATGTTTTAGTCTAAATCTTTAAAGTCTGCATTAGCAGAGACTGAGATGTTGTGGAATTTCATGTTGATTCATTTCTAGGCTCGACTCCTTCTCGCTCAGCAGGGTTTTTGGGCACTAGCAGCCCGGGACCAATGGCGGATCTGTATGGAACAGCCAGTCAGGACTCAGCTGTGAGCAGCTACATCAGCGCTGCCAGCCCCGCCCCCAGCACCGGGTTCAGCCACAGCCTCGGGGTGAGTCAGTTACAATGGGCACTTCAAAACATTATTATCCAATTTAAAAAAAGATTATGAAAAGTCCAAAGCTTGAATTCAACTGGGAACACTTCAAATAAAGAACATTAACTAAAATTTTGTTAGTTTAAATGTGGTGTATGTCATCACAAACACTAGTCATTGGCAGGCCACACCGTTCCACTGATCATTTTGGGGCCTAAGTCAAAAAAATACACAGGGGCCCCTTTTTTGTTAAATTATTCTCAAAAGACACTGTTTTTAAAAATATGTTTCAGATGAGGCATGGATTTTTGAAGCTGCATAATTTAAACTATCAAAAAATTGGGGGTTTTGAAAGATACAGTCTTTTTTTTAAGTAGAAGCTTATTTAAAGTTATCTAAACAATTAATATAGCTAATATTTTTTGTAGTATTGTTGTTATTATTTATTATGTGTATCTTGTTGTTATTTATAATATTATGTTGTGATTTATTTTTTTAATTGCTAAGTTGATTTTTTAAATAGCAATTATAATATTTATTAAATTCACTTTGTTTTAAAAATATTTATGTACTTTATTAAATACTATGCAGTAACCTCAATAATTCAGGCATTTGGGGGGGGAAAAAATCTCTTTTTGTTACATAAAATGTCAATGCTCCCCTTCCGGCTGTTTAGTCATGGTGCAGTTCATTGAACCTGGTATCACCTATGAACTGGCAGATTTTATTTATTAACACGATCATTTTCGATCCCTTTTAAAGTAAATTACACTATTATATAAAGTAGATTTTTTTTCTGCCTCCCACCATTTCAGGTCTTTGCTGAATTCTGCACTTTTCTGGCCTTATTTATCTTTAAATCCAATACAATTTTTATGTATGTAAATGAGGCAGGCAATGAGGAGATGTTTTGTCTGCTGGTTATTAAACAAATTTCATCATTCCAATTGATGTAAAACTGAGCACACACAGAGTGTATGTAAAGAATAAACAGAAGAAAAAAAATTTAGCTGCTAATATTATAACATAAAATACCTTCTGTCAAAGTTAGACATAGATTGGCCAAAAACAGGTTTTTGGTTTAAATGTTAGTAATATGTCAATATATCATTCACTTGCAAAATATTGTAACATACACATTCAATTTGGTCGTGTTTTGACAGTCATTCAATGACCAACTCGCACACTAATTTACTATCATTACATGAACTTAAAAAAATGCAGATATTTATTTTTAAACGCATTTGAGCTTGAACCGTATTCACCTTATTCACTTATAATATATATATATATATATATATATATATATATATATATATATATATATATATATATATATACTTGTGAGTAACAGAAAAGGAAAAGTACTCATTTTGTTTTATCAACATAACCTAGTTAAAAACTTTTAAATAGAATGAGCTACTTACCTGCATGTGTTTAATTATAGACTTTTAAATAACATATCAGCCAATGCCACATTTAAGTTAGTAACTTGAACGTTTCACCAAGTATAACACATTTTTGTACCTCTATAAAGTGTGTTAATTTAACAAGAGCAGATGATTAAAAGGACCATCTCAGAGACTGAAAGCACTGACCACATCAATGCGTTCTTTGCTGGGTCCTCCACATCTTCCATCGTTTGACTTGTTGGAGCTGACAACATGTGGAACACCATCAGTAAAACTGTATTAAACGGTTAAATGTATTAATAGTACAATAGTTGAAATCACTAAAGGAGTAATCAGTTATAAGAGTTCTGGGGTGAAATTTTACAGTGAAAATGATTAAAAAAAACTGGAAAAAATGCCACTGGGGTTTAGCACTTGAGTGAGGAAAAACACATTAGGATGCAACTTTTACAAATGTAAAAATATGTAAAATATAATCTAAAGAGGATTTGAAGTAGGTTATTGTGTTGGATAAATGAATGACAGTAAATATAACATTTTTCTTTGTGTTTTTCGAAAGTTTCGATAGTAGACAAAATGTGTCTGGATTAATGGCAATTTATTTTTATATCAACAGTTTGCGTGATTAAACATGCAGGTGGGAAATGTACACAATGAAGAGTTCTGAGAAGTTTTAATATGATACATAGTCAAGCAACACTCAGGAGTTAGTACAGTGTTATTTAAATCCTGAGAACATGCTACATGCATGCACAGCTTCTTCATTTGACTATAACAGGCCTTTATGTCCCACAGGAAGTACAAATTACATTTAATTGTGTTAAAATGCATTAGTACTAATATTTCTGCCCATAAAATGTGAACTGGACCCTTAAGAACACCACTGCCCAGTTATAATTTGATTCCAAACACTCTTAAAATTAGAAGCATTTCACAAAGAAACATAATTAAATGAATGTGTTGGTTAACTATTACTAATAACTGAAGAAGTTACTGTACCCAGCACAATAAACATAATACAATACAAGGAAAAACTCACCCACATGCGTGCTCATGTGTTATTTCCAAGACACGGTAAATCCACCCGAGCTGAGCACAAATATATGCGGCTGTGGTTTACTTTCTGAAGGTTTAGTGTGCTGATTACAAACACAGATCCATTTACAGGAGGAAAGTGATCTGAGGAATTCATAATCTCACTCTTTACTTCCGATTGATTATTTAACCTCCACTTCACAACAATCCTCGTCACTCGTGCCTCCTTTTAATGTGACAGGTGATGCTGATATGTGGGCATTCTTTTGCTACTATGTTTTATAATTTTCAATGTTGATCAAGCTGAAGATCCAAAGTAAAAACATATCTGTGATGGACAGTGCTAGGATGAGAGCAGATGAGTGAACGTTGATAGTGAGCGTTTACTCGCATCGAGAAACGCAAGCAGCTGTTTTCTTGTGTGGTCAATCCTTCTGCTTCAGCCAAACATCTTGTTATTAGCAGAAGCTTGCAAAAGCTATAGACCCGCATGGTGTACAAAATATCAACCTGTTAATTGTTTGCCATTTTGTAGTGCTGTTATAACAAAAAATTTAAGTAAGATGTTTTTTATATATATTATTATTTTTAATTTTTGCCAACCCCCACCCCTTGACAAGATACTAAAAACACTAATTAGATAAATCCGAGAACTCCTTTATAATATTTACTATTAGAATAAAGAATTTGTTTTCCAGCTCTTATTGTTGAATTTAACCAAGATTTTAAAACATATAATTATATGGCAAAATGCCCAAGTTTACTTGATAATTACTGAAATCACTGATTTGTCCCTGCATAAAATATTTTAACATTTTAACTAAGCACTGCTGTCCGTTTTAACTTTGTTTTATCACTGATCCATTTTTATTAATCTGCAAAGCACTTGGAAGAACAAATATTTAAGAAAATGTGCTATACAAATTAAACAAAAATTGCCTTGCCTAAAATTAAAAAAGATAAAAGATTTATAAGTGAAAACGAAGTATTTTTCATAGAATTTTGCTAGTCATTTAGAGGTGAATTTGTTCTCTTTTTAATGCCCTTTTTCGAAATAATCTGAATGTTATTTTTACATATAAAATATCATGCTTTAATTCACTTAAAAAAAAAATTTTGCATCTGAACTGAATATTTTAATAAAAATATAATTTTTTATATTTTGAAAAATAGTGGTATATGTGGTAGTGTTAAATGCACTAGTGTTTGTCTTCTATTTTTTTTCTGTTTTAAAACTGAAGTTACTTCATTCATTTTCAGGGCCAACTGATTGCAACAGCATTCACCAATGGCTACCACTGAAACCAGGGTGTTCATGGCTCGGGCGTCTTCCCTACCCCTGAAGGAAGGATTTTAAAAGAATGTGCTGATCTCAACGAAGGAAAGGATGCATGCTACGTGTTGCAGGGTTTTGATCAAGCTCTCAGTCTTTGGATGAGCACAATCCGCTGTAAGACTTCTAGAACAGAGCCTGCGATACAATTAATGTGACATTTATTTACTGTTTTAAGAATAACTTTCAAATCAGTCTCAACTAACCTCCAGCTCATCTAAACTAGAGCTAAACCTGTAAATAACTAGTTCATCTCCGTTTTAAACGCTAACCAGTGTATTTTTCTATTAGTTTATTTCTCCCTCTTATTTCTTGTCAATTTGTGATGATTATGTAGTTTTTAGAAGGGGCTTTCCTGCTTAATATTCTCAGACGAGCAATAATACATGTCAAATCTCAACAATCAGGATTTTTATAGTCGTTTTAAAGAAAAATCACTTTCTGCTGCATTTGGTACATTTTCTACTGAAGAATCTATTGTCCTCGGAGGTCAGAATGTATATTTTGCTAGTTTCACTGCTGGATTTCTAACATTGCAATTTTACGAGAAAATATTTCTCAGATATAGTTTGTGTAAAATATTGTACATACTGTGATCATATTGTGATCTGATGAGGTCTGTCAGCGGGTTTTTTACACTCCAGAACACAAACGCATAAAAACCCTTGTCCTGAACTCTTTTGTTTTCATGAATTGAACTTGAACTTGTGTTTTATTTTATTTTATTCAGTGTTTTTAAGGCAGAAGGCAATGTGAAGATGCTTCCAGTGAGTGTGATTGTGTGTACGGGTGCATCTGATGATGTGGTCTAATGTATTACAGTCCGGAAGATGAACTCAGATGTGAACTGTAACCCCTGGTGTCCATGCTGTTTTGTTGCTCTGACCAAGTTTGTCTGGTTGTTGATTCCCGTAATCTCTCTGAGGTTAAAAGATTTGTAATAATTGGATTATGACTATACTTCAATTAACTGAAGATTTGGTAAAAATAGTAACACTAATATAACACTTTTTATGAACTGGATGGGTGTTAATATGTGAAAGTTGTAATGTTTCTTGTTTGAAGCTGGACTCTCTCAAAATGAAATAAAAATTTTAAACTGTTAACGCTGTCTGAGCTGTTGATTGATGTCACAATTTGCCACTAACAGAACATTTGTCATTCAAACTGAGCTCTAACATATTACAGTGAATCTAAATGTAAAGTGGGAAAAGATGTCCTTTGAATAAATTTCTATTAAATACAGATTGGTCAACACGTTTGATTTAACACATCTACATTACCTACAACCCAATAGTCATTTTAGTAATAGTAATATATTTTATTTAACAGGCACCTTATATAAAAACCCAATGTCACTGTACAAAGTTATAAAACACATAGAACCGCGACAGAGATAAACAAGTGAATCAGAAACAAACATTCAAGAGAATCAGCCTGTCTGAACAAAAATGTTTAAACACTGGATATAAAACTCTTTAAAATTCATCCAAATCATGTTCTGTATATCTGTGGAAAGCTTATTCCAGAACGATGGGGCAGCTAAGAGAAATGCACAAGAACCAAAAGATGACTTAGGAGGCTGGGAAGAACTAGAGACAAGGATGCAGAGGAACGGAGAGAACGAGCAGGAGTTTGAACAGGCATAAGTTCTAAAAGGTATAACTGCTGAGTTATGGAGGGCTTTAATAGCAGAAAAATTAACTGAATATGGGTTTCTATGGGCAACCAGTGTGATTAAATAATACAGAAGTTAATAAATTAAAATTATATTAAATTAAAGTGTTCAATTAAGAAAATTATTCGTTGTTTCTGACTTTAAAACACCCTTGATTTGAGAATCATTTATAAAGCATTTTATCATAGTTAAATCTAAACAAAGTGTAGACAGTTACGGGAGATGGAGATAAATAAAAAAACTAAATCTACAATTCTACAATTTCATACAAGGACCTATACACAAACAAGCATGACAACTGACAAATAATAAACACAATGACTTAATGAAGGGACTGGAAACAGGTGAGCTCAAATATGAACACTGATTAATACTCGCACAGATGGAAACACAGTTCCCAGTGGAAACTCAGGAATACTTTGAAGCCCGATAGTCTCAAAGTGGATTAGGACAAGGTAATATTAATTCTGCTTTATTGAGAATAAACAGGGAAACCAGTTCAAAAGAGTACTACAGAGCACAAGCAAAAATACAGGCAATGGTTTACTTTAAGTACACCATAGGTGTCAGTAAACAGTTCAGGCAAAGGTCAGAACTAATTAAAAGGAGCTTTAACTAAACAAACTAAAAGCCATTTTTAAACAAAATGCTCCCATTTGACCCATTTCTGATGAATACATTAATTCAAAATCATATATATATATATATATATATATATATATATATATATATATATATATATATATATATATATATATATATATATATATATATATATATATATTATATTATATTTTAAACAATATTGTTATTGTGCTCTGTTTTTGATCATAAGAAACATTTTAAATCAAAGAGGTGCAACTCGATGCTGTGGTTACATGAGGTCTATTTAACAAAACAAAAACCATCTAAATAAAAATAAAAATCTTAAAAAAGGCCATTTAAGTTTCCATTAAATTTCTTTCTAAAGAGGTGGTGATGGATGGTGAGCTGAGAGATAAGGTAAGTAAAAACAACTTCTGAGATAAGGCTGACGAGATGTGCAGCCAACAGATGTACCATAGAGGCTGTGTAGTACAAAAGATTGACAAAATAAGTGAAACATTGTACAATACTTAAGACATAAGATACCATTAATAACTGTAGTTCCCCCAGTCATTATGTTCCAATGTTTCTGGTAGGCGCCTCAAAAAAATCTTTTGTTATGTTTAAAAAATTTTTTCCTTATGGTCCATTTAAGTTTTGAACGTTTTCTCCTCCTTTTGTCCCCCAATGCATAAAACCATGGCTCTGAACCTGTTCAGACAACTTTGAATAATTGAATACTGGAACAGAGACAAAGCTACTAACCCAGTAAACTCAACCTTCGTCTTTCCGTTTTTTCTTAATGTGCACTTCAGCATACGTCACAGAGTAATCAATGTAACTCAATGAAGGCAAAACTGCAGATGTTCCATATTCCTGAAATAAAAGTTCAAATCATTAAACATAAAGAAACATTGGCATCACTTTATAATAGCTACTTACTATGAATCATTAATCTAGCATCAGCAAATATGTCAGGAGAATAACAGAGTACCCAATTGCAGTGAGAAAACCTTTTATTCACTAAAAACTCTGGGTTTCTGGAAAGAAAGAGCTAAAACTGGAACAACTAAATGAGGAGGGCAAATACAAGTAGCAACATGAATTAATAGGCCAGTAAAGAAAAATGAAAGGAGGAGGAAATAAATAGTGTGGCTAATGAGGGGAACGAGGAGCAGCTGAGAGCCAGAGAAAATTAGAGGCGAAATCGGTCTGACAAAATAATTTAGAAATAATTTACATAGCATAATTTCTTTATAGAGGATCAGGTGATAATTTATGAATTAACTTTTATTAATAACTTTTCATTATTTCATTAATTCTAAATAATTAATGGCATAATTTAAAAAATTATAATAAATGATTACTAAACTATTTGAAAACACATTAAATTCAGAAAATACTCAGTTATCAGACATTACCACATTTACTCAGTTACTCATTAATATAAATCATAATGCTTTATTAACACATATTCCTACTTTAACTCATGATTAATTCAGACTAGAATACTTTAAAACTTTAAAATACAGAATAAAATTCTGAAATGTTTCCTGCACACAATTGCTTTCAAGTGTGTTCCCCTTGAGTTGGTCACTATACGATTTAAGTCAGTGCCAACTATGGGAGTACCGCTAGGAACACTCAACTCTACGGTGCAAAACAATTCACACCCCCTCGGCAAAACCCTCTTCGGTTGGCATCGAAGGTCAAGTATATGAGTACTGCATCCTCCCCTTTGGCTTGTCTTTGTCCTCATTGCCACCTTCATCTCTGTCTTTGGAAGGACATTCCGTTCCTCCGTGGCTGTATCCCCCTGGAGGACCTGCCCAGCACGTAGTAGTGGCTTCAAAGAGTGGGCACAAGCACCTGTGACCAGACCTCTTGAACTCCATGTCTGGTACCTTAGGTAGGGAGAACCCTTGGTTATGCCACTTCCGTGGTCCAAAAACCGTGTCTTGTCAGAGCTTGTTATACCGGCAAGTGGGGTTGGTTCTTCGACTGGTGTCACTCTTGCCAAGTAGACCCGAGCAGCTGCCCCATTGAACTTGCGTTAACCTTTCTCCAAGAGGGTCAGGATCGAGGACTGTCTCTATCCACTCTGAAGGTTACGTTGCCACAATTCTGCCTGTCACTTCCAGTTGAAGGGAACAAGCTGAGACGACACAAGTTAACAGTTAGATTCCTCAGAGGGGCCAGAAGGGTTAGACCCTTTAGGCCCTCCTTGGTTCTTCTTGGTTCTCCTGGGACCTTCTAATGTCCTGAGAACATCAAGGCCATCCATTCGAGACACTTGACTCAGTAGAGCTTACAGTGCAGGTCTTGTGTCGCTTATGTTTTTATTAGCCCAGGTCTGGATATGTGCCCCAGGTTCCTACCCTCCCTTCAAAAAGGAGAAGAGGCAGCTCTGGTCCCAATTGCCTAGTCCGAGCATTGAGGATCTATGTAGAATGGACCCAGAATCTTAGATGTTCTAATCAGCTCTTTGTATGCTTTGGAGGACAGCAGGCTGTCTCCAAACAGAAGTTGTCCCACTTGCTAGTGAAGGTCATCTCTAGCACATACATAGCGTCCAATGACCCTTGCACCCTGCAGTTGAGAACCCATTTTATGTCGTGGCCCCCTGGGCGCTGACAACAGGACTCCGCTGGCAAAGGCTGCAAGTTGGACAACACCTTCACCAGGTACTGTAAGCTGAGAGTTGAATCCGCCTCTTCAGCCATGCTAGGCGATTACCTTAGTAATACGTGCACTATTTTTCCCCTGGAAATACCCTCCATATTTTTGGCTTCTCTCGCCCGACCAGGTGTAGCAGAGTAAGCAGAGTATTCCTATGTACTGTGTGCCCTCTATGAGGGACTACTGGCGGAATATTTTGTGATCCTGTGCACGGGAGGGCTGATTAATTCCCTGAAAGGGAAACTCTCAAAAACTATTGCACTAGTTAGTTCCATCTATTCTATATTCCCTCTAAAGATCTTTTCCCAGTGGTTCAAGGGTAGGTCCTTTACGTAGGTCCCTCATTGAAACCATATGTGTATTAAACTGCCAGAATAGTCACGTGACCATCAGCCCAACCGCTGATTGGCGTTATAAAAAGAGTGAGGAGAAAGTTGAGTGCTCCCAGCGGAATTCCCATAGTCTCCGACATAGTCTCCATTCCCTATTCGGGGAACAGGTGTTACAAAAGTAACCATTACGTTTCCGATATCGATAGTACTACTTGGTGGTCTAAATAACAGTTTTCCCTATAAACACATTATACATAAAGTAAACATAACTACCATAACAGAACTCAAGGGTCCCATCAATTTAATTGAAAGTATTTAATTGAAAAGTAATTTAATTTAAAGTATTCATTTAAAAGTGAGTGTATTTAAATGTCAGAAACAATCTCAGGGTTTCAGAGATAGATTTGGTGTACATATACGGTAAATACATGCTGTAAGAGTGAATAGAAAAAGGGAAATATTAAAAGTAGAAATATATTAATTTTAGGGAAAAACTTGATAAACGTACTTTGCGTGTGAAAAATAAAAAAAATTATATGCATATATGCAAAAATACATGACCCCATTTTTTAACACGAAAATAAAATGCAACCTTTCCTGCTGCAAAATTGTATTATAAACATTAGTTGTCCACTTACAAAAAAATATAATGTGCAGTGTTAGAGTGCTATAGTGTTATTTATTAAATATTAGTCTTTTTCATTACAGCAGTACTTGCATAAGAAATCAATCAATCCATCAAAAATAAATCACTATTACAGGCCTTTGATGCAAACTAATTACCTTCTTCTGTGACTTCACTCTGTCTCCAGGAATGTTTAACGAAGAATAAACTACACTCTCAGTTGTTTTAGAACCAAGAGACCCACTGATATCAACCTTAAAGATAAACAGTTCAGTTTATTTAAAACTATCTTTTATATTTATAGCATAAAAAGTGGCATACAAAATATAAAAAATAGATCACTTACAACAACGTATTTTGCTCCAGGTTTTATTTTGTTGTTTCCTGTTTGAGAAAAGGCAAATATTAAAAATACATAAAAAAACTCATATTTTATAATGAATAAAAAGCTAATGTTAAATGGATGTTAATGATATCAACCTGAATATGTTTTATAATGTTTTTGAATGAGACAGGAGCAGATGATTAGTAGGACAAGCCCAGACACTGAGAGCACTGACCACATCACTGTGTGCTTCGCTGGGTCTTTCACAGCATCCATCGAATGATTTGTTGGAGCTGACAACATGTAGAATTGCAAGCAGGTGTCAATGGGAAATCTTTATTAAACCTATCGCTGAATGTATGAAGGCAATGGAGTAAAAAAAACATACTAAGTATTTTCACATTTAAAAAAACTCACCCACATGCGTGCTGTTTCCATAAGTGATATTGCCAAGACATGGTAGATCCACCCGAGCTGAGCACAAATATATGCGGCTGTGGTTTACTTTCTGAAGGTTTAGTGTGCTGATTACAAACACAGATCCATTTACAGGAGGAAAGTGATCTGAGAAATTCATAATCTCACTCTTTACTTCCGATTGATTATTTAGCCTCCACTTCACAACAATCCTTCTCACTCGTGCATCAGTTTTAATGTGACAGGTGATGCTGATATTCACACTTTCTTTTGCTCCTAGCTCATGACTTTGCCACACAGATAAGTCACAAATATTTTTTCCAAGAGTAAATCCTGGTAGATGAAGCAGAAAAGTGTATGTTTTATCATTTTCAATGTTGATCAAGCTGAGGATATGAAGTAAAACATACCTGTGAAAGACAGGGCTAGGATGAGAGCAGAGAGCGAGTACCGTGTCATTGTGAAGGAACTCTGACAGCGAGTGCTTACTCACATCAAGAAACACAAGCAGCTGTTAGCTGTTTTCCTGTGTAAACAATCCTGCTATTTGCAGGAAACATCTCATTCTCTGCAAAATCTCACACACATAGCAGACATCTCTAGCTGACATTTCCGCTATTGTAAAACATAGTTCCTCTTTTTGGTTGAAGCTACTTTTCAGCAAAATAAAATACAAGAAATTAAATAGCTAAAATCTACACATTTAAAATATACAATTTTAGAAATTACAAAAATGTAAAAAAAAAAAAATCAAACTTTAGTATTAATTTTGAAGACACCACAAAAATATTTAATTCATTAGTTTGATTTAAATGTAACATTTTTGTTGAACTATTTCCTAAAATAAAATAATAATAGAAATGAATGAATGTGAAATACGAGCCACCCAACAGGTGCTTGTTTTTAGAGTCGTTTGAATTCAATTTGAAGTGAAGTCGTTTAACCTTACACAGAGAATGACTTTTGATGATTACATTATCGTGATTGGTTGGTGAATATGTTTCATTGTTAAGAAATGATGGTCTAAGCCTTTTGGTAAAATCAGGATGTGTACCACGTCACAGCAGATAAACTGTTCCCAACTGGTACATGTCAAAGCAGAGATGTCAACCAAGACATTGATGAGGTTAATCACTCAATTAACAGAAGTTCGCGAGGAGCTTGTAATTGACCTTTTCATATGGTCCCAGCTACCTATTACATATGCAGTTTATAAGACATGTTCACAGTTGTGCAAGTTTCCCCTCCTTCACCTTGTTCTCCAGGCCCAGGTCGCTTCCTGGTCCTGGTCTCCCCAGTCGGACAACTTATCTAGTATGCTTCATTGCTCAACCACACACAGTTGCAATACTTGGCAATTATAAGTAAGAGCGAACACGTGAAACCACATTCAGTAACAATCATGTTAATTTTTACACTTGGTTTTATAGTTTTTGTGGATGATTATCTAACATCTAGAGGTTAGGCCTCATAGTGAAGTTTCTGAATACTGACCTGCTCCTTCCACAGACCTCATGCAGCCAATCACCAGAAATCTAGGACCACTTATATACCCAGCATTCCCACACATCCTTCTCTCATTTTGAAGACATCACTCACCTGCTAGTCCTGCTCCTCTTCCTGTTCCCCACTCCTTGCACTGGTGATCCCTTGCACTCTCTCCCTTGGAAATTGGTTCCCCTCACACCCAAGGTGTTAGCGGCTGAACTCTGGATACACCACACAAGTGAAACAAACAAGATAATCTGATATCCTGCTCTTTGAAGAAATTATATTGTTTTTATCATTTTTGTCTGTTTAATAAACTCTGTTCAAACCCGATTCCAATCCTTGTTTGTGTCCTGACAATGTGAGCTGGTCCATAAATGTTACAATATCAGATGTGCAACATTAAAGCCTTTTACACTGTGGCCACTGCTGGGTTAATTTAATTAATACATAATTAATTAATACGACCATTTAATGTATAAATAGCATAATAGTTGTTTTCTTTTTTGGCTCTTGGATCACAATTTCTAGTTTATCTCTTAACGAAGGCGGTCAAATCTATCTCTCTCTCCCTTCCCCATCTCTCCTGCTGGCTCCCTCCGTCTTTAATTGTCTGAGACTCTCCTTGTCCTACTCTCTAAACTCTAAAAGAGGAGCTATGGACTTGATTAGCTGGTCTCTAAATGCAATTTGCACCATCTTCTCAATGAGAAGCTCGAGTTCAGGGGACCGGTGCTGGACAATAAATATCTGTGAAATTGGGAGATATTCGCCCAAAGCAAACAGCGATTCTTCTCTATTTCGGCTCCCCACACTCCATTTGGATGACCATGGCCAAGGCCGCAGTTGGCAGTTTCACTGCATGTGACAGTATAGTGAACAATAAAGGCCTAAATTCATTTTTTTCTATAATAAGTAGATTTTTTTATGTTAGTAATAAAATGGTGTGAATTAAGAATTGTGATTAGTGAGTCAGGGTGTGTTTATGCAATCTTATTTCAGTGCTTCTTCTGTTCAGAGATCAAAGGAGATCTAATTTTTTTGGCGCTGGGAGAAAATCAGAATCTAATCATTGGACCTCTGCCTAGTGAGACCATCTTGGGAGGAAACAAAAGAATAAAAGCCATCTTTAAACCTTGCCTAAGAAAAGATAGGAAGGGAGATGGCCACTCCTGAAAGATCAACAGTTTCTGTAAAATTTATTATTCACGAATCCTTAAGTAAAGAATAATGGGATTGGAAGCCCTTGTCTGCCATTTCTATTTAAAGTAAGTATTGAAAACTCTAGACCATTACTTGAATTGTTCTTTAGTGCTCAAAATGTTTTGGTCACTCAGTTCAGAATACCCTTAAAATATAATTGAGCTCTCTCTACACAATTTGTAATCAGTGAAAGGATTAATTCAAGCACTGTGCTTGCTCTCCTTGCCATGTAACAAAAAATGGCGAGGAACTTGTCAGCATGTATTTCTTGGCAGTGTTGTAATATGATTTTGGGACCATTATCTATGACTGGATCAGTTGTAACCTTAACCCGCTCCTCGTTATTTGACAGATAATGGTAGCATTGGCAAGCAGGCCGACTTTTTGTCCAATGCCTCTCCTCTTACATCTAGCATAGCTTCAGCCTCACATACATTTTCTCTATCTCCCACTCTCCGATGTAGGATAACGCCCAGCCCCAAGTGATAATTAGGTCAGAAACCATCTCTGCCTCACTCAAATCCATCTCCTTTCACACTTACCCAATCATCTGTTCATCCCCCATGAGTGTCTTCATCAGCTCGTGTTAGTGTTTAGAATTCAGCTTCCTGATTCACTCTGCCCAGGCTAAATGTTCTCTTTGTCTCCTGCAAGTCCATCATTCGTAGCACCTGCATCATGAGTCTTGGTCTTCAGCTGTCCGATGAAAAGACAAACAGCTTGATCGATGATGATTCGGATCACAGTTTGGGAAGGAGTACGGAGGGTCAAGAGGAACAGCATCTAAAGAATTATATCCTTTTTACCATTTTTACTTGTTTTTGTCCGGCATGGCCAATAAACATTGTGGCATTGGTTTTTTCACTGATGGTGAGTGGAAAACACTTTTTATATATATATTATTTTCAGCATATATTGCAACTGCTTTTAATGCTTGTTTGTCATTCTTCTTTTAAACGTGTTACTAAAAAGTAAAACCATTTGAAGAAAAGTTGACAAAGGTTACTGCAAAGAGTCTTATCATCAGCCCAATAAGATGGCATGACTCATCTTTTTAGTTTTTGAATAAATTAATCATTAAACTTTGATTAAATGTAAAAATTGTATGTAAAATTATGAATGAATTAAACCATATACAAGCCATATAAATTAACACATAAATTACTACCTTAATTACTGATTCGTTTCTAATCAAATTTAAAAATCCTACATATAAATAAATTCATTAAACAAAAAGTAATGTGACCACCTTATAAACTAATCATGAGCTAATATGAAATGAATAAAGAGTTGCTTGACTAAATGTTATCAATCTGTGCTGTTCAGAAGCTTTTGGCAGAGGTGGTTGGGTACGAATGGGGTAAAGTGCAGGGGTTTGCAGTGTAGCACAACACCCCAGGTTTCATGTTGACTTTTCTTCATGCTGTAAAACCACAAAGCCTAAAAAACTAAAGTTAGATGAGCAACACTGGTCCAGCAAACCATCTCACTGCTCCCTGACACAGTCTCTGTTATGTAGCACATATATTCTTTATGTGTGGGTAACACAAAAAAACCTCAGTGCACATCAGGCATTGGAGATTTATTTTTATTTATTGCAGTCCGTATATATGATCTGGATATTGACGTTAACTAATCTTAAATAGTATGCAAGAAGATGCAGCAAAGTTAGCTAAAATCACTCTAGTTAACAAAGCACTCTTGAGCACAGGCAGTCTGAGAACTGCATCTCACATCTAGTTTCACTGTAAAAATGAGAAGATTGCAAGTAAACAAGAGAGATAGAGAGAGGGTGTGGGGGAAGGGGGGCTATAGTTTCCTACTTTCATCTTCAATTGAACTATTTTCTATGTGTTTAAAAGGTGTCATTAGAAGGAAGAATGATACATTTTGGGGGGGTTTAAAAGTGTTTTTGAGAAGAATTTGCTACATTTTGATATTTTGATAAACATTTATTTCTACCAAGTGATTAAAAATGCAAATTTGAAAAAATGTCTTTTTTGAGATTTGAAAGTTTATATATCTCTGTAACGCAAAGTAAATAAATAAAAACATTAATAAATAAGGATATACATTTGCAATTACTAAAACTTTACCGATAAATTCATACCTTCTTATGAAACTATTTTTCTATTTAGCTTTCTTTTTTTTTCTTTTTTTTTTCAAATAATGCTCTGAAATTTTGTAATTTAACCTAAAAAATCTTCTCAGGGGGCCATCGTACATTCTGGACCAAACACTTTTTCTACCAATGGAACAAATATCATTACACCAAATGTTACCCTTATTATAAAATATATAATATAAAATTAAGGAATGAGGAAAAATAATTATTGAATGCACACTGTTTAAATCTAAACCCTTACATCAAATTAAATCCCAGAGTCAGGAATCTACAAAACCCTTAAAATTTTAAAATGAGCCCTTTTTCATATTAAATCTTCTATCATACTTTTATTTGTACGAGACAAAACCAGTAAACCTGAAATTTCTCTGAACTATACATTTCTAGAACCCTCTAAAAACCCATTGAGATCATGCCATGGTGCAGTTTTGTATCTAACACTAACTTGTATAACAGGTAACATTAAGGATTTTTTTGGTTTTCATTAGGGACTGAGCCCCCTAAAAGTTCGATCCTAGAATCATCCCAACAGCAGCCTTGCGCTGCTGTGTAAAATATGCAGGTGTTTCTTAAAGATGCTGCTCTTATTGTAATCACACTTAAGAGCCTTAATACTTAACATAATGTCTCAACTCAAGGATGTTTCTCGTTTCTCTTTTTCTTTCAGTCTCAGAGCAGTTATGATGCTGAAGACTATGAAGGAGCTGAGCGGCTGGGGAGGAAGGCTCTTCACATGGGGATTGCTTCTTTGATCATTGGGCTTCTGATCATTACATTCTTCTGTATTGTACACTTCACAATGGTAATCATTTCCATAAATTGTGATTTGTATTTTTTAAAGCACTAGCAAACATTTGTTGTTTAGCGAGCACACAATATGTTTTTTAAGTCAGTTACAAAAAAATTTTACATAAAATCTCACATGGTTTCAGAAGACTTACTGAGTGTGCTCTTAACCCCTTCAGACCTGAATTATTCTTGAAATTAAAATAAGGCATTAAGAAAATTTGCATCTGCCCCAAAAAAAACATAATTTATTTTAAATATGTTGCTCCACACTAGGTCTTTGTAAAGCGGCTTTGACCCAACTGCAAAAAAACGCTATTTAAATCAACTGGTCTGAATGGGTCAAAGAACTGTAGTGGTTATGAAAATCCAAAATGTGTTAATTTATTGCTTTAGATAGAAATGCAACATAGTTGTTGCCTCCCAATATTTTAATGCTTTTAATTTGCAGTTTATAAACTTTATTGTCTATCTTTTACAGCTATGTAAAATGGTCTTTTTCTCCTATTATGGATGAAATGCTAATTCTCAAACTGGCCCGCTTGATTTTTTTATTTTATTTTACAATAGTCTGCAAAATGTTCTTGACACCCACTTATCCAGATGTCTTACAAACAACACATCACTGCAGCTTTTTAATAGACTTGTTTTGTATAATCATTAAGAGATGAAAATTTATTTTTGTGTCAACTGAACAGGATGCAATCTGATCATGAAGAAACAGAAAATCTACACGATGGTAGTGATCAGTTCCAGTAAACGCCAGAGGATGCCATGGGCAGAAATAAACTTTCACAAAGGGAATGAGCAAATGCTTGGACTAATTTGCTCTGTGCATGGACCAAAATCTCAATTACACAACATAATACACTCAAGAACAGTTTTTGGTTGTCAGCAGCCAACGTAACTGCAAGTCTGATCAGCTACATACATTGAGACACTTCATCAGGGCTTGTTCTGAAGCACAGTAACGAATCAATGATCAAATAATTTGTGCTTTTATAAAGAACCAAATTATGCTTTATAACTGAATGCAATTGTCAGTTGTCTGAACTGTAAATAAATGACTTCTAAATGCAAAAGAAAATCTGCCTCTATGTTCAAAAATATGATTACTGTCCAGAACACTTTTGCATTCTTTCTCTCCTCAAATAATGTTTCATTTATAGAAAAGGTGTAAAATGTTTATCTGCAATTATTAAAAGGGTCATCATGTGCTAAATTCATGGATGTGATTCTTCAGGATATTTATGTAAAGAGGTAAAGACACATATACACCTTTCATCTCTTTCAGCTTCATTTAATTGCAACACTTTATAAAGAGCAATTTTCAGCTTCCCCCCCCTAACGCTGGGAGATGTAGAGACAGGGGCGCGCGAGTAAAGAGCGCGAGAAGAGAGATGCGGAGGAGGGAGCAGAAGAAGAGACTAGAGAACGAACACACTAGGGAAGATAGGCTTATAAAACTATAGAGCCTTCACGCTCTCTATACATCCTCCTAAATCATATCTATGTCTAGTCTCGCGAATATAGTATATGAGATCATATCTATCTCTTAATATGGATATCTCTCTAATATAATATATCTAGTACTATATATCTCATATCATCTGGATCTCTCTCTCCTCTATCTCTCTCTATCTCTGAGACCTCCTCTATCTCTCCTCTCTTCTAGCCTCGTCTCTCTCTCTCCTCTTGCATCTCTATCCTCTCTATCACTCTCTATACTCCTTTCCTAATCTCTCTCCTCTCGCTCTCTCTCTCTCTCTCTCTCTCTTGAATTGTTTCATCTTCCCCAGTGACCTTTGGTCTTGGAATGTTAGCATTAGATAACAAGATGATAGTCAGATGTCTCACTCAAAAATAGACTCAAAAAGTTACATTAAAGTAATATCAGGAAGTAAAAAGATAAAAAGTTACCACCTGCAGTTTCTCACAACTTGATTATTTACGGCATAAGATTATGGAATTATCTTAGACAAACAAAAATAGTTCACAACTCATAGTGTTCACAAAGGTCAAAATAATGGTCTGAATTAACAAACCTAATGGAGCCACGGGTTAAAAACATGTTTGTTCAGCTTCTAAATTGGGCAGTTTAACATGAGAGTGAATGAGAAGCTGCTCACTTCTGGAGTAAGCCTCAAGCGGTTGGTAGAGGTACTGCAGTTCATTTCATTTCCTATTTTGCATCAAAAGGGATCTGATCTCTGATCTGATCTCCCCCTATTTATACAAGTACAACACCGCAACTATTCTAATAGTCGTATATCTGTTAAAGAGCTCAACCCGGTTCATACAGCAATGCACCGTTTTGGACGCAACACTTAAACACCGGTAATTTCACCCAGTGGCCGATGGGTAACTTAGTTTTAGCTCCCTTGCGGAAGAGGTAACATTATCGTACCTCAGGCAGTGTCAGAGGCAATGTGAAAATGGCGTTATGAACAGAAAAACATTTGGAGACAACCAAACCAAGTTTTTAAAGGTAATACGTTGCAGTTTAAGGAGAGTACGGGTTAGAGAAAGAGCGTCAGAGATGTAAACTGTTAACGTAGCTAGCGTTAGTTTACAAGTTTCCTTGCCTAGTCAAGTTGGTCAAACTACAAATGTTTACGCCAGTAGTTATACCATTTTTTGCGTTCTATTGTTTATGCTTCCATCTTAGTATTAACAGTTATAGAATCTTAGCTCCAGTTAATGTCAAAAGCAAACGAACGAAAGTTTAGCAAGCTAAACAATGCTGTTTTTAAAGCGTTGACTAACTTTAATGTAATTGGATGGCGGAACGCTACGCCTGAAGTTACAATTAGACCAGTTAATGTTGTACTGTGCCTTTAGACAAACTATCTTTTTTTTTTTTTTTTGCTTAATTTCTAAATGCTACAAATTGTTCATATAATTAAACAAATGTATTTAACTAAAATTAGATTACAAATGTTGTATACATTACGTACTGTTTATAACCATAACATGCAGTGTTTTTATTTTGTACTTAAAAAATGTTTTCAATAGCTGCAGTTATAAATTTGAAATACTTTGCCACTAACTTAGTGCTAAAAATTACATTTTGTTTGATCACCTTTCCATAAGTTATCAATTAAGGATATTATTTAGCATCACTTTACATCAGTAGGCAATTAAAGAGGAGATAAATTTAAAATTATTCTTCTGGTACTGCCTGCTACGGGCCCTTTAAAACAAAGATGTTCAAATCAAGGCAAAATAAATAACCATACATCATTGTATGCATCTAAATAAGCAGCAGGATGGGCAACACCAGCAGTGAGAGAAGCGGAGTGGAGAAAACTAACCGGCGAGAGAGCCGTGGAGGGAAAGATGGTGCTCGGCCCAAAATCCTTATGGACAGTGCAGAAGATGGAGACATTTTCCAGGCCGATGATGCAAAGGTGAAGTAAAAATGTTTTCAATTATTTAACTTTTTTCAAGGCTGTTATTAGAGGTAAATCTGGAGAAGTCACCATGCTAAAATGTTGTTCTTTTGACATAAAGTAATGTAACATGTTTTCGTTACTAATCCACAAAAACATCTAAACATTTTAACAGTCCTTCTGTTTAAAGATATTTTTCAGTCTTGGAGATATGAGTAAAGTCATGAATAAAGAAAATGATAAAATATTGGCCCATCAAAATTCTGAGCTCAAATGTCTCTGAGCATTAAGCTAGGAAGAAAATCTAGATAAAAAAATCTGACCGCAATTATTTTTTTACAGACTGTGGTATGCATATGAATGAACCTTCATGAACAGGCAATACAATCCAGCTCATAACCTCTTTTGTATCTAGAGAATGATTGATTTTATGTATTGCAGGTTGTAACTATTAAATATGTATTCCTTTATTTAGTTGTTTATTTTTCTTTGTCTTTGTAGGAGTTTCTAGCCTGGAGACAGGATCAGGAATCGGATACTAAAACCCCTTTGGAGGAAAGCCCCACTGTGTTCCGCTGGAGCGGTCCAGGAAAAGAGATTTACTTATCTGGTTCCTTTAACAACTGGGCCTCTAAAATCCCACTGACTAAAAGGTGAGTCTAAGAGATAGTTAAAGTGTCAACACTGCCAAAATTATAAAAATATTTATTTTATGTGTGTATTTTCTCTTGCTATAAGCAGTGTGAGTGCTTAAAATAATCCCTTGTGTTAAACGGTGGTTAACGAAAAAAAATATGACTATTACTTGTTTACACAGATAATAGATGTTACGATCATTCACAAGATCATAGCTCCTGGTTCAACTGTTCCATTTTGGAGCATGTGCTCACTTAGACTGCTTTGTCTAATTATGCAATTTTGAAGTGCTCTTATTGTGATTTTGAAAGGCTTCTTATTTGATTTTGGAGGTCTCCAGCAACAGGTTGACATACATGCAAATTTGGTAAAAGCTTACGTTTTCTTATAATGTGTGCTTCATTTTATTAGACTTGGTCGCAATTCCCAAGATTCATTTAGCGAAACGTTCATACTAAACCCCTCCTTTATGTGAGAACCAGAGCTGCTGAAGGAGCTCCATCTTGCCCGGGTTTGATTGTGTTTTATTGTAAGGAAAAAGACAACCAATAAACAGAGCACAATCAACACTACATAAAGCAACAAATATTTTAAAAGTTAACCGGCTGATAATACCCCCAATCCACTGCTCATAAGATGAAGGAGTTTCCTCTTTGCTCCAAACAAACAAGCTTTCTCTGTAATACGACTCATTAGTGAAGAAGAAGCATAGGAAAAAATAATATCAATACATAGAGTGTTATATCTATTGTTAGAATATTTTATAGTGAAGGAATGGAAAAGGAGTTCTTGCACACGTTGTGTGTGATGACATGGAAAAACTACTACTATTAAGAGATGTTTTAGTGTGTCCCAGATGTGCATTTTCTTCTGAAAATGAGCTTCTACTTTCAGTGTGTATAAGTGTTCGAATTGGGACGCAGCAAATATATTCATACAAAAAACGCTTTTGTTTTACAACTCTAACTTCTATGTTCCTCACACTTAAAGCTATGTTTCACACCACATGAGAGATCATTTTCAAAAATCCCTAATAGCAGCTCTTTAGGGTTTTTTGTATTTGTGGCCAAAACTGGTATTGCAACAAAAATATGTTTATATTATATTTATTTGTAGGATGATTCTCTCTCTTTCAGACTGAAGATTTCCATCTGTAGGCATTCTAGACTGCCTACAGAATGTGTAAAGACAGAAAGAGTATTTGTTTAACTAAAACAGCGCATTTGACCAAATCATTAAGGACTCGATAAAAATTATTATCTACTTCAACATTATGAAGTTTTGAACAAGTAAAAACCTCTAGATGCACCATTCAGTTTCTGGCACATCAACTCAGGACCATTTTAGACCCTTTTTATGTGTTCTCCTTTTCACATACTTTGAATTCTATTAAACTGCTTAGCTCCTTTACTGCATTTCACTAATCAAATAAATATGGAGATTCAAATGCTGCCAAAACTTAAAACATAAATGTTTCTAACTTAGCTTTAAAAATTTGAATATTTTGGCTGGACAATTACTCTGAGTTTTCCCAGTGATGGGTTGCGGCAGGGAAGGGCATCCGCTGCGTAAAACATATGCCAGAGAGATGGCGGTTCATTCCGCTGTGGCGACCCCGAAAGGGAAGAAAGCCGACATGAAGATGAATGAATGAATTACTCTGAGTTATTTTGAAATATAACATTATTTTTTAATTACTCTTGAAATATCAAGTAATTTAATAGTTATTTCAATTACATTTCCCACATTCTGCACCTTTCAAGTTGTTTAATGATCTAAGACATCGCAGTGGAAAAACTTGTAAGTAATCAAGAAGGGTGCCTTTTGGAAGGGAGACAGCTATAAAAGCATGAAACTAAACTTCCCTCCTTTCTCTCCTTTTTTAAAAACTCTGCAAAACATAAAATTAAAGGTTGCAATGCTTTGATAACAACAAAACTGAACTTAGTTGGCTTCATGGTATTCATGATCTAAGTGTATTGCTTCGCTATAAAAAACTTGCTGTAACATGCTGTTTACTTGCAATAAACAATAAACAGCAGAGGGCAGCATGTAAGCACTAGAATTTTTGAACGTGTCTGTTTCACATTTTATTTCAAATGTTTCAATCTTGTTCCATTGAAGCATAATTATGCTCCTCTCCATTTAAATGCTCTTTTTTTTTTACAGCCATAATAATTTTGTGGCCATAATCGACCTGCCAGAAGGAGAGCACCAGTATAAGTTCTATGTGGATGGACACTGGACATTGGATCCAAAAGAGGTTTGAAAAGTTCTTGCTGTTTTACACTATCTTACTTTTTAACTTTGAAACATGATGCATTTGTTTTTATAGGCGGTTGTGACCAGTAAGTCAGGAGTGGTCAACAATTTAATTAAAGTGAGGAAAACAGACTTTGAGGTTTTCGACGCACTCAAGACAGACTCTGAGAAATGTGCCGACATGTCCGGTGACTCTTGAGCACTTAAAACTCTTTTCTATTTTGCTGATGGTGAGAAACTGATGTTCTGATCTTCTTTTTTCAGATTTATCAAGCTCTCCTCCAGGGCCGTACCATCAGGATGCTTACTCAAACAAATCTGAGGACCGGCTACGTTCTCCTCCCATCCTGCCTCCTCACCTGCTGCAAGTGCTTCTCAACAAAGACACCGGAGTCTCTGTAAGGGCTGCTCTCAATCATTGTGATGCAATAATGGAAAATATTTAATGTACATGAAAAAAACATCTCGTGTTGTCTGACCAAATTTGACTAAATATATTTTTCTACCATTAACGCCTGTCGGAAAACTTTAGCTTCTAACAGCACTTTCCTTGTTTTCAATTCATCAATAGATTTCAGGAACACATGTGGTTGTATTTATTATATAGTAACAACTCTCTGGGGACTATAAATGTCTACAGAGGCATTATTTGGGGTTTATTTATTATTACTGTATGGATTTATTTTAAAGCCTGAAGGTGAGCATTTCACCTCTTTCCATGACACTTGTCAAATTTGAAGGCTTTTAAAATTACATTTTCAAATATCTAGTTCTCCAAAAACATTTTATTCATAATTAGCTTGTTGAGTAGCAGCATAGCTAATTTGAGATATTTTTTTTCTTTATGGGTATTTTTAAATTCATTTTTGAAAAGCCTTACGGTGAAAACACTAACAGCTTTCAAAAAGCAACTGAAAACTCTTCTCTTCAGAGAACACCTACTATATATAAAAAAAAAAAAAACTACTACCTTCTTTTTCCCTCCTCTGTCTTTATTTTCATCCTCTACTTCCTCACTGCTATGGTTTATTGATCAGTTGATACAATTCTATTATGAGAAGCTGAGATAGACTTTGACGGTGTAACAAATTGCATATTGTCTCTCCCCTAATGTAAGTCGCTTTGGACAAAAGCGTCTGCCAAATGCATAAATGTAGTGTAATGTAAATGTAAAATTTTACCTCTTGATATTTTTGGGCAAATTTAAACTGTCACATTTTCTAATTACTAGTCTCCAAAAAATATTCATTCATCAATTCTTCAAGGCTTGTATCTCAGACCTATTTCTTTTTCGTAACTAAGTATGTATGAAAAGTAAAAATGGGAAAAAAAAATATTTCATTTTAAGTATCATGAGTTTTTGTGGCATTGTCAGTGATATTAAGAATGGCAGAAGGAGTCCGTTAGGTTGTGCAGGTACTGTAGTGCTACCTTTTTGCCTAAATTTCAAGGTTTTTGATCGTAGTTGCACTTCCTTGTGTATTATTAGCAATAAAAAAAAGCTCAAACTGGGGCTTCATATTTATAAAATAAACCTGTGAATAAACATAAATGCCTATAAACAGAGCTAGACAAATAGCGAACCTCTAGAGGACCTAAGCAAAGGTAACAGTTATACATTTGATTAGATGAAAACCAGCAGCACAAAAATGCTGATCTTGCCACAACAGTGATG
Organism: Danionella dracula; assembly: GCA_900490495.1. Taxonomy (NCBI): domain Eukaryota; kingdom Metazoa; phylum Chordata; class Actinopteri; order Cypriniformes; family Danionidae; genus Danionella; species Danionella dracula. The sequence goes on from UELW01000666.1 coordinate 7,260,358, forward strand.
GAATTGTATTTATTTATTTATTCGTTTGGAAGAGTAAAAACGAGTATAAACAGACCACAGACTAACCTTAAAAACAAACAACAACAAAAAATAACTGTTTAAGTAAATACAAATTAAATGTTTTTTTCTCTATTCATTTTCTTATTACACTTATACAGTTCCATATTTACTTATGTGATTCTTTGCTTTTTTTAATGCAAACAGTTTTTTTTAACAAGAAATGCAATATATATGATTAGCAATTTTTTGTCTAGTATACATATTCATATGTTTATGTTGAAGAAAAAAAAAAGCATCAAGTTTCAAGAACCGTGTAAACAGTGCAAATGTATTTGCACAGTCTAAAAAGTGAAGCGGTTCCTTTTAAGGCTTACAGAGATAAGACGAGATTAAGAGCCTATATTTGGAAATTGCTGAGTACATGTGATTTCAGAGCACTGAGACTTTCCCTCACTGGCTCTTCTGTGTGTGGTTTGCAGTGTGACCCGACCTTGCTGCCTGAACCAAACCATGTGATGCTCAACCACCTCTATGCCCTCTCCATCAAGGTTTGTCAAAACATCTCCACCCATCACATTGACAAATAAAAATTTTCTCTGCCAAAACAAGACAATAAATGTATTGAAATTGTAGTTTTGTTGACTATTTTAGTAGATTTTTATTAGATTTTTTATTTGATTTGATTATTAAATTTTTCTTTTATTGCTAGTCAGGTCATCAGTTTAGATGTAAAAATTATTTGCCATCTTGTCACCCTGTTTATCGGTTTTGTTGGTGGGGAAAATGTCATGCATTGTAACATTACATTTTCCACATCATTGAGTCATCCCAACCCCTAGAGAAGGGGAAAAAACAAGAGTTTTAATTGACTAGTATGCTTGATAATGGTGAATAAGGAGTCCCCTGAGTGATTGACTTTTTAAACATTTTATTTGTATGTAAAAGGGCTGTTAATTTGTGACATTTTAGTAGAGATAGCCTTAGCCTTTAGCTACACAAAACCACTCAAAAACCTTCTTTGTCATTGTTGAGAAACTCTTGAGCACCCCCAGAGTTCGTATTTGTATGTAAATAGTTAACAGTAAGAACACATTAACCAAATAATGCAAATTATGTTTGACTAAAAATAAAATACTTACATTTTACTGATATATTGGGATTATAATAAATTTGATGCAAATCCACATCGTTTGTTTTTCTCCTAAGAAGAAATGTTTTATTTTGAAATGACAAAATATCCAGTGGCCACATACGTGCATATTACACCCTCAGGTATGAATGCCCCTTCAAATTTGATCTTGGGACTTTTTTTCCAGCAGATTTCATAAGGGTTGAAAATGAGGTTGTGCAGATTCTAATTTTTAAAAGCAAAGTATGAGTGCAGATTTTTCCAGGTGCTCTGCGATACCAATTCTATTACCGACCTTTGTGGGGGATGTTCGCTTTTTTACAAACAATGACACAGTGACACTAATAAATGTAACACATCTTCTCTATATTTATGGATGACTAGTATAGTTAACTGCACTACTAGTTTAAAATTCCCCACTCCCTTGAGTGTTTCAGATTTTTTTTGTAGTGCTTGTATTGTTACCACACCTCCTCTTGATATCTTGTAGAGTCTAGTTTGCAGCCTGTCAGCTGTGTGATGTCATCAATTATTAAAGTATCATCATTAAAGTATTTTTACTCCTCTGAACCCAACATTCTGTTTCTGTTGTCCTGTTACTTTTGTTGTTAGTCACAAGGTGATATTAAAATAATCTTCTTCTAAGTTTGGGTAAAAATGTATTTCTTGTTAAATCCTGTCCTTCAATGAACAGAGTGGTTTTATACTAAAATTTCCTTTTAAACATTAGTCCGATGGTAAGGTGGAGAGCATGGCCAGATAATGTTGGATGACGACAGCAGCAGCCTTTTCAGATTTTATTAGACTAATGTAATGTTAAAAAATGAAAATCTTGCATTCATGCTAAATGTTGATACTTTTGCAAGAGAACTCTTAAAATGTGAAGCGATTAAATGGTTGTAGTTGGTTAGTTGGCTTTTGTTTTGTTGTTGTTTTCTATTTACTTATACATTCATATATACTTTAAACTTTGAATATGTTTGAATGGTTAAATATTTTGTTTAATAAAAATGTATTCTTGAATCATCCACCATAATGTAGTTTCATTTCATGCACAGTTTTTGCACCGGTATCGTTTTTAAAGTATCGGTGTGACACCAGTATCGAGAAAAAACAATAAACAAATGATACCCAACACAGAGTTGTCTAATTTTATTGATATCATGCAGACTTGTTCAAATATAGTGTCAAAATGAACACTCCACAAACTTTATTCAACAACTGCTGCACCCTGGAAGTGGAGGTGTCATTTTAACTATTTCACAAAGCCCTGAGTTATAGACAAACCATTATTTTAATAATCATGGTTAGATCTCTTTGTTCCTGAGCATGATGACCCCATGATTACTGCGTGACTTCACCTATTTTAATCTCTCCTCACAGGATGGTGTGATGGTTCTTAGTGCGACACATCGCTACAAAAAGAAGTATGTGACAACACTGCTGTACAAACCAATCTGATCAACACAGCACCGTATCACTGTGTTCCATCCATCAAACAAAGGGACCATAGCTCATTAAACCAGTTGCTGCTTTTCTATCCGTGCACATTTTTCACAAATAATGCTTTACAATTTCAAGGATGTTATAATATCCAGCTTGCAGAAATATATTGTGTGCTTGTGGCTTTTCACCTTTTAACTTCACTTAAGTTACCTCTGAACTCACCAAAAGCATCTTTGATTTATATATTCTTTGAGATCTTGCCCCGTACACTTTAAATATTTGATGATAAATGCACTTACCTGATTGACATACTTATTCCTATATGTTATGTTGGATTGAGGAGTATTTTCAAATAAATCAATGAAATGTAAACTTACTTGATTTAACGGCTTGGGTGGGTTCATTTGGCAATGCCATGTGTTTAGAATGCGCTCTGAAGTGAATATTCAGTTTTTCTGAAATGAGTTTCCATAAAAATTGAAAAGCATCATACAAAGTACTGGTGACCCAAAAGATGCCGATCCGATTCTATTAATTGCAACTGTCATTCCTATTAAATCTCCATTGTAATTGTGGCAGAACAATCCCATTCCTAAAGAGATGTTTGCCAATCAGAATCTTTAATATGTTTTTTTTGTGTGTGTTTTTCTGATAGTCCCCTCATTTAGTTCTCAGAAATTTAGATAAAAAAGAAAAAAAGTTTAATCGGACTGATGGCAAATACAAAGCTCATTACATTCACCAAATAATTTTTTTAGACAGCATATCTCATAAATAAGATATCTCATAATTATGAGATACTAAGTCATAATTATGAGATAAAAAGTTGCAGGACAGACAAAGTTACTATAGGAAGAATTTTGTCAATATCTCTTTTTGTGTTTTAACCGTAATGTTTTAACTCTCTCTTTTTGTGATTTATGGTCATTTTTCTCCAGACATGGCAGTTTAAACACAAAAAAAGATATTGACCATTCTTTCTGTAGTAACTTTGTCTGTCTTGTAGCTAATTGCTACAGTCAGTAGGTTTTGAAAAACATTTTTTAGGTGATTTACAGTAATATTATTTTCAAAGCCATGAAGTAAAACAGGTCCCCTGTGGTTATTATGGCCACTAAGCATTTAATGCAGCCTTTTTGTTCAATTATGTCATTATATGTCAGTGGTATTGTTTTGGCGAAAGCAATATACTTTAATTACTTTAATATACTTTTATTGCTAGAAATCCATTTACATAGTTCTAATGCTTTTAGAAGAAAAATTTACGAAAGGATATTCGTTGTCTTGTATACTGGCGTTTGATTGCCACGGCAGCGTTTAGTGTAAATTAATGTGTGACAATTATCAAATCTTAAACTTAACTGCAGTAAACTGCCCAAGCAAAAAAATTTCCAAATGTGTGTCTGGTGTTGTAGCTGCACATAGAGCCTGCAATAAAGTTAAAAAAAAAGTGCTCATGCTGAAGACATTTGGGTAAACTTGTGAAGAATATCATGAAGTGAGCTTCCATACTACAATGATGAGCAACAATCTGATGTTAAAACTACAACTTTTTCTCATAATTATGACCTTCTTGCTGTGAGACGACCGTGCTACCCACTGCGCCACCGTGATGCCCAAGTTTGAACATGCTTTAGGTTAAGCTTATAATTTGAAACTGAATCAGAAACAAGTACGTTTCTGCAGAACAGTGGGCGTGGCTTAAGTAATGTTTGCTTATTATTATTATTTTCAAATCCTCACTCCAATAAGGTTAGGAGCTGCCACACTTTGTTTAGGAGATATTTGACCCTGAAGTTTCTGTGGGATAGTGGGTGTGGCTTAAAAAATTAAACAAATTATCATGTTACATTCCACTCTTCACTAGGGTTAGGGTAGAACAGGGTTCCCCATGTCCGGGCATGCCCTGCACATTTTAGTTACAACTCTTATCTAGTTTGAATACTACTATAGTGGGTGTGGCCTAATTGATGAATGCAAATTTGGTATCCTGTTACATTTCACTTTCCTCTAGACAAAATATATTATCAGTAATATACTGAAAGTTTTATCAGCTGACTTTGATAATAATAAAGTTTTACTTTGACTTTACTATTATATTTATTACCAAGCCATAAAAAAAATCACACTTTTATGTGAATTTTTGACAACATTCTGACTTCCTGTTCCCAAAACTAAAACAAACATATAGCCTCTCACTAGGAGCCATCAAAACCAGAATTCTAGAGACATATTTCTTTTGGAGATTTTAATGTTCAACACAGGCTCGGAGAAACCTGCTCCTTAAAGCTGTTTATAAATGTAATTGCCATTTACTTGTTTAACTGGAATATAAAAATGGAAGTATTAAAATTCAGCAATGAGTAATATCTCCAATTTCAGCAAAGTAATTCACCCACATAATTAAGTTGCAAAAAGAATGAAGAGCTTGAAGAATTTAAAGCATCAAAGTAGTGACAACCTTCATCAGTATGAGTTGAGTGAGAACTCTCAAGTAGATGGGTGGAAGCATCTTTAAAAAGGAGCCTGTCAATGAGAGAGGACTCACTGATTTTGTGCAAGTCCCTTGTACACAATTAAAAAAGAACCAAGGGCTTGAAACGGGTAACAGAGAAGGACCTTCCTGGATCATTGTTGAAGGGTAAGAAGATTTAAAAATGATGCATTCTACGCTCCTAAAAACTATGTTTAGTAATAGGATTCCTCTTATCAGATCTTGTAGTACTTGTAACTGGTTTGATCTCAGTCAGCAGATCTGTCACTTATTTTGGTGCTGAGCTTTTTATGACTTAGAGACAAGCAGCATCACTTTTAGATCTATTCTCAATGTCACTGGAAGTTATGGTAAAACAGTGAAACATCTTCTGTTTGCTCAAAAAGCAAATGTTTATTTCCAAACAGTCCTTAATCTTTAATATAGAGGTCTATTCGAGACCAACCTCAGGTTTATACAAATTAGATCAGATGTGTTTTACTGATTTTGACAGTTTTTGAAAGCCCGCATATGTAGACAGACATGCGATGTGAGTTTTAAAAGTATCTTATAAGGAAATGCTTTTTTTTGCTTCCTAGATAGAGAACATTTTGATGAACAACGTTTTGCTTTAAACAGCTTTTCTGACATTTTTAACATGTTCTAACAAAAACATGCCTCAAATTTTCATTTTCTGGGAGCTCAAAATGACTGTATCATAGTCCCTCTCATTATTGTAGCGCCTCACCACTGACCAATCAGATCTCAATGCAGAAATGGGTATATTTTGTTGATACCAACAAGCAAAACCTTCATTTTTTTAAACTAAGCGGAAATTAATAACAAGGCTGGCTCCAAAATGTAACAATTTTCTAACTGTTTATAGTACCCCAAACATAAAGTATAGTTGTTTTCTATAACAACTATAGTTGTTGACTAAGCTTAAATGAATACATTTATACAGTCTAAGTAAATCGTTACCAGAGTATTTAGAAGCTATGCAATTCTGCTCTTATACCTAGATTTTGGGTCTCAAGCAGTACATAAGTACACTTTTAACTGTGAACTATTTTAGAAAAGCTTATTTAAAATAGTAGGAACGTCTTATTGACCATGTAGAAACATCCCAGAGGAGTCTTTGGGGTTCGTCAGTGGACTCCAAATCCAGCACTCTGGGTTGTGTATGTGTGTATATGTGTATATATACTGGTGACCCCATTACTTGAGGCAGTTTTTAATGAAGGAGCTATACTAAAACATGATAGAAATGTCTCTGAAAAGTCGTTTGAAACTTATGATGACTGGAAAAAATTTACAGATTTATCCATCTGGAAGTAATATGCATGTCTATATCACACTTTGGATCATTGCTGCTTATCTACCGGCAGGTGAGTGTCTTTCAGTGTGTCAAATCCCCCCCAAAAGTTAATAAAGGATTAAATACAATTTATTATAAACAAACGTAGACCTTGTTTTTTATCCTATTTACATTAAAACATTGTCAGTTGTTTTGAAATAGCTTTTTGTGGATATTTATTCTCTGTAGCACATCTAGGAGCTACAAAACAATTGTTGCAGTTAGAGAATATGATCGAGGTCATGATCCCAGGCAGTTCCCCTCTCTTGCAGTTTGGAGACTACGGCTGCTTTTGTGGAATGGGAGGCCAAGGGACCCCTGTTGATCAGCTTGACCAGTTTGTATGCCTTTTATGTGCGCAAAGATACACAAATTAAATGCAAAGCTTCAGGGGTCTAACCATGATATATGTGCAGCTAGCTTTTAAATGATGTACAGTATAAACACATGTTCATGTACATACACGTATATGTATACACATACCTCCTACAAACACATCAAAGATATACATGCAATTATACAGGAAATGTTGAAAAGAGTGCTTAAATTATATGTTCCTGTGGTTAGTATATCCTGACACTACTTGTTTTTTTCATTGTTGTATTATAATATATATTATCATTATATTTAGGTGTTGCTTTTTCCATGATGCTTGCTATCACCAAGCAAAGCATCTGGAGTCCTGCTCAGAATTTGACAGTCCATACACCAGCAGGTACGACTACAGCTGGGATGAGCCGACCAAGCAGATCACATGTTTGGGTGAGTTGAGGATTTTATTTTAGTGGTTTTATATTAAAATCCCCCCCCCAAAAAAAGCTAGGCTTAAGCATTTGGGATATAATGTATGCAAAGTGTAAAGGAATAAAATCAGCATGCGTAAAAACAAATAGATAGAGCATATTGGATTCCTTTTGCAAATCAAAATTTCTTCAAAGTGGGCCAGACGTGGCTCGTGAATTATTTATGGCCCCTGGGATTAAATGTAATTACAGTTTTTTTGCATGCGCCAACACTACATCCCCACAATGCAACTGTAGCCTCCAAAATCAAGATCACAACTGATTTTTTTCTCTCATTTTACTATTTGAAAGCAGTGATTGATAGTAACACATTTCCAGTTTATAATGGATTCAATTTAATTTGGGATTTTATCTTGATATTAAGAAACATACTTTGTTTTTGAAGGACTTTTACTTTTTTGCTATCTGCCTGTCAAGTTTTGTCTTGAAATTACTGACAGAGCCATGAGAAGAAATTGCGCTATTTGTTTAATGATTTAATAGTATACATAAATATATTAGGTCTGGGTTCAATAGGCTTCAATATGTTTTAATAACCGTTGAGTCTTTCCCTCGGCTTGTAACAAATTCCTTTGTTGGCACTCTGACACACTCATATTTGAGTGTGACATCCCTGGTGTAAAAGGATGAAGAAATGATTATGTAATAAGTGTGTTTTTCCATTGAACATATTGTGCTTCCACTCTCTTGTGTTTGAATCTAAATCTTTTCAGATGTATTGTGAGAGGAACTTTTAGAGGCCTCAAGTACACTCTCTATCTGTGTTTCTCAGACAGTAACAATGCCTGTGCTATGTTCATCTGCGAGTGTGACAAGTGTGCTGCGGAATGCTTCTCTAAAGCTCCATACAACAGTTCCAATGTCAATCTCCCCTCCAGAATGTGTTCTTCAGCTCCCAGAGAGAAGAGCAGCTTCATCACCTCCGTCACTACTCTCTCATTCGCGCTCTCCATCTGCCTCCTCACCTTTTGAAGTGCATGAAGCATAGGTGAACTGATCAGTAATGAAGTGATCAGTTCATTGTCATGACTGGCTGAAATCTTGACAAACGATAAAATGGAGTTTCTTCATGTGCAACTGGTGCAACTTTCTGGTGTGTTAATAATTTGTCACTGCAAAAGAATAACAGCGCTCTCTCATTCTGTAGAGCTAAGATAAATCCAAAACCCCAAAAAGCTCTTGATTCATTAAATCTATTCAAGTTGAGATTCTGCCCAGATAGCAAAATAGTTTGGCCCAGATCTGGCCCAGACCCTACATGTGTTTCAGGACAGTTCCAAACAAACAGACCTGGGGGGACACAACAGCCAATCATAGATTTTATACGCATTTTGTATTACGACCCGAACTGGGCCAGATGAGAACTAAATATACTGCCTGAGATTGCCTTTCAAACCTTTTTTCCAGATCTGTGTCGGTGGGACAGCATGGTTTTAGAGATGCCGTTTCATTAATTTACTATAAATGCATAATATAAGATAATCAGCACAATTTCTGCCAAATGTAACTAAATGTAAATATATATATATATATATAGGAAAGAAATGAAGTGGTACTCTTGACAACATTCTAGCCATGCCCCTCATCAGTTCTCTCTGAAAAGCATCTGTGCAATTAATAAGACTATTTTCTCAGCCTGTTCTTTTGAGAGAAGGCTGAATTTTCAGAGCAGCTGTGCAAATTACCAACAAATGCTGATTTTCCCAAAGAGATTAGCCTTTATGTACTGTACACTCAGATACACTTCAGTTATTGAGTAAGTGGGTGGTTTCATGTAGGTACACATACTCCATAATATTTTCCCACACATCTTCATAAAGCCATCATACCTAACAATAACATTTCTATCACTGTAAAGTAAATTCATATCCCTAGAAATGTTATGCTTTGAGTTCTATTGTAAATATCTTAATCTGAAAATGAGAGGGTCAATTGCCTGTCAATTCAGACCTTGGAAAAACATAACTAAAAATTAACAACATTAACAAATAAATTTTTTCAAAGGAACAGAAACTTCTGTGTCAAGTACGTAAAAATGATGTCATAAAAACTGTTACTGGAAGGTTTTGTGGCCCAGTTGTGCACAAAACATATTGAAAACACAAAACTGATAGGTTTAAAAATGCAAATAAAAATTCAATACAAAAGTATATGTTTATCAAAAAATTTTATACAAAAAATAGGATCCCTTGTGCATTTTGTGCCACCACGCAAAGGTGTTCAATTAGGTTTAAGGAAGTAAATAAATGTAATAAATTGCATGTTAATGCAAAACCAGAATATAAAATTAAAATAGGCTCTGCCAATCCCTATTTACAACATCAGCTTCTACCTTAGTGAGAGCTCTTGTTACAATTATTGGACTACTGTATCACTGTAAGTGTCATTCTCCTGATGCAATAATCCATACACAATGGTACTTATGTGTATAAATACACTGGTATTTATTTGACCTCATTACACTCCATAAACACTCCTGGTCATTGCGCTCTGCCTCGGCTGCTGGGTTAGAACTCCCTCGTTCGTTCAAAACCCTGATTGGGGGAGAGCCTCTAGTTCCACTGCGCTCTAGAATAAGCTCCTGGAGACGGTCCAAAACAGTATCATGCTGACAAATCAAAAAACTTTTCTATTTAGGCAGGCATTTAACTTTTGAGGTCCAGTGGGAAAAGTGTAGCAGTGACATGAATTTATGTTTCTGTTTTAGCTATTAATTTTTCAGCACAAAATGACTTTGTAGCTGTGTTTTAACCATCATAATCACTAACGGTGTCCTCCCACCTTCATTGCTCAATATGTTTTAATGTTTCTGTGTTCCTCTTGATTGAGTGTATGATGAATTTGAGGGGCCTGAAAGTCACCTAAAATGAAATGCATTATCATTATGTTGTCTCCCCCTCATGTAAGTTACTTTGTATAAAAGCACTAGATTAATGTGAAGGGAAAATTGACCAGTTGGCCAGATATGGAGTGATCCATACCCGGAATTTGTGCTCTGTATTTAACCCATCCCAGTGTACACACACAGCAGTGAACAAACACACCATGAACACACACCCGGAGCAGTGGGCAGCCATGGCTGGGCGCCCGGGAAGCAGTCGAGAAACTGGCGTCTTGCTCAAGGGCACCACAGCTGTGGTTGTTAGAGATGGTATAACAAGTGTTTCATCACTCACACCACCTTCAACCCGGTGGATCTGGGGATCGAACTGGTGACCTTCCGATCACAAGTCGATTTCATTATCCACCAGAACACAACTACCTGTAAAGGTCAGTGTAAATTTCAGTACAGTTTAAGTTCTTCCACTCCAACATCATTCTGCTATGTCTTTCTGGAACTTGTTTTGATGCCTGGTACACTGGAAAAGGTGCACTCTCCAAACTGTTCTTACAAAATTACAGTCCATTTGTCTACAGTACTAACAGACCCAGAGGCATCAGTTTGCAAGATGGAGAGGAGAGATCTTCTCTGATCTGTACTGAATCATTGCTTTGCATTGCTTTATGAATAAAGCTTGAATGTAGTTTTTCAACTGTAGATTCTCAATCTACTAACTGTAGATTTTTATTTTACAGTTGTAGTCTTTAGTTATTTTCAGTATAGTACAGTTCAACTGAATTAAACATTGAGAGAAGCTCTTGAGAATTTTGTATACTAAACACAAATATTTAGTATATGTTGTAGATTTTCTGTGATTTTTTTGTTTTAGGTATTTTAACTCAGTGTTTCTATTCTCTATCTAGAAAATGATCAAATACATGCTTAATAGGAGCTAATTTTACTATTAATATGCAAATTTTCTAGCATTTTGATCACAAATTTGAGCCCTCTATACTTGCGCTGCACTGTTAATAACTTTCAAAATGCAATATTTTTCGTAACAAATGTCAGACATGTTTTGGAATGCCCCTACTGACCAACACTCCTGTTAATCTGAATTCAGCAAAAAAAATAAACACATAGAGTGACACTTTAAAAATGTGGGATTGTTTTTAAACTTTATAATCGACAAACAAGGGCTTTGCATGAAGTAACAGTACCTTATTTGTGTGAACCAGTTAGAACCACATAGTTTGATAACACAGAATGAACCAGAAACTGCAAAAGCTCTTCAGGAAGTGTCCCCACGATAAATACTTATTCTTTGATGATTTCTAATATAGTATGATTTCTGATATAGGGGTATTAATTTATGTATTTTATTATAGCTATACAGTTTTATATATATGCTACTATTTTGTTATTGGTGTACTATTAATTGAGACATGAGTCTGGCACAATAAAGTGTAGCAACATTCTGTAGTGTGCGATGCACAATGATTGTTAAATCTTGTAGTATGTGCTTTGACCAGATTTCCTTAAAGTATTAACATTATAAAAGTCATGTAAGTTAGTGTGCGCTCGGCTTGCTAGATGCAGAGTTGTATGTTTCTTGTTTGCATAATACAAGAAAAATGTGGATCTCAAAATAAACGAACACAGGACAGTTCCCATTTTTAGAGCTAGCCTTGTTCAAACTTTTTTTTCTGACACCAGTTGATCATAAAGTGCTGCTCTCAAACATAAGTGATCTTTCCACGTTTTCTCTGATGGGAAGATACAAAATCAAGCCATTTCTGACAAATAAGGTCATTCTTTGGTAATCAAAACAAAATGTTAGGCTTTGAACATCCAAAAACGCGATTTACTGACTTTGTTTATCCAGCACGGATCTGCTGCTCTCTTTCAGACACTTCCAGGCCAAACTGTATTTCCGGAGAGGGGCTGTACAAGCGATTAATCTGATTGGCAAGTGGGTTGGGCTTAGTTAAGAACAACAAGCTGTTTTCAGCTCACAAAAACTAACGAATTAGTCAAAGGTGTATAATAATCTGAATACTACTTGAGGCATGTTTCTAATGAGGGAAAAAGACTTCAAGATGCCAGGAATGTAAGCCACAATTTAATGATATGGCACCTTTAAGTCTCAATATCTACTGACCCTTCACGGTTATATTTCCTCATCAGTCGGGTTACACTGAGCATTTTGCAGCAGTTATTTCATAACTGGTTTTGTTGCAGTCTGAATCTGTCCAATCATGGTTAAATACTGGATTTTAATGTGCTAATAGTTCTAATAATAGTGTGCATGCCAAAACACTTGTGTTAATCCTTTCAGTCTATGAAGGAAATCTTCTTAATTCATTCTTTTGGAATTGTTAACTAAACATATGTTTGGTTATCTATAGTTTCTTTACACAATAGCATTTTCTCTGTATGGTCACTCTTTTAAGTGTTAAAACATCTCTGATGCTCTCCCTTTTTGTTTCCCATGGACATTTAACTGTCTTCTTATGGAGTTGAGATTTTTTTTAAACGTTTCAGGTTAGAACTTCAGTAGGGTTAGTTGTTTGCTTGGTTGAACACTCCAGGTCTTTAGACAGTTAATGTGTTGGAGAAAACAATAAATCATTTACTTTTTGTTCTTGGTTCATTTATTCCAGTGATTACAAAGTTGCTTCTCCGTAAGTCCCACCCTCATGTTAGTATGAGATCTATAAATAAACTTTCCCCTCCTTCTACTGAGTCACCCTTCACCATGAACACCTTCTTGCCTCTCCTGCTGCTGAGCGTGAGCCTGCCCAGCTGTGAGTATATCACATCTGTTTTACTCTACTGGAGAATGTCTTGCAAAAGCTGCCTTTTTATTGATGTCTTGTTCTTGTTGGTGGTAAGTGGCAGCGCTTGCCTCTAAACCACCCTGCTGCTCTATACTAATAATAGTCATGAACAAATTCACTCAGTCACTTAATTTATGTACAAGTGATTGATATGTTACTTGTAATTAGAGCAACTATAGCCATCTCTTTCTCTTTTGTCAGATCCTAGAAATAATGTGAGACCAAAAAAACATTCAAATTGGATACAAGAAGTTCTTGCAGTTTGAGTGTTTGCAAAATTTAATTTACTCATACTAAATCTTTACTATAGGGTTGTTATTTTGAAATTATTCAATACACCTTTTTAATTTGATTTTAATAATTTCATATACGAAATGTTTTGTATGTGTTAGTGCCAAATTTCAGCGATTGGAGAATACATAGTTTTAATTAACGTTGACTATAAATTATTTAACTATAAACTTTAACTTTAAAGATAAACTTTCCCATAAATTATTCAATTCGATTTAAATTCAATTTAAACAAAATTACTCTTTAAATTCTCTTTACTAGTGGACGTTTTTGCATGTGAACATTGCAATATTTAAATGTATTTATTCAGTAATTAGTAGCTCAATGTTATTCACTTAAAGAATGTGTTATCTTTTTGTTCTTTATACTTTGATGAATAGATAGCTGTAAGTGATGTGTTTACAAATAATCAACCCTGTGACGAGACTAAAATAATTCACTATTTGAAAGTTTATATGCTTAAAATGTATGATGTGAGGATATTTATTATTAATGTGGAGTGCTGTGGAAATGTTTATTTAATTGAGTAGAAAATCATGAAAACCCAGCCTACTTTGAAATCGGTGTTTGGGAGCCCTTGTTGATAGAGTAAAAATACCTTGTGTCTTGTTGCTGTGCCCAATCTGGCCATGACAGGAAACACATGAGCCTTTCTGTCTCAGTTAATGGTTGGGTTTAATCTATTTATGACATTGATCTTCATTATGTAGTCTGTTTGGTATAATTAGTTGATCAGACTGCAATTCTACAAAAAAAATTGTTAGCTGCGTCCCTAAGAATTTATGTAGGCAAAATATGTAAGTATTATATTCATATTGTAATCATCATAATTTATATTACTGAAAGTAGCCTAAATCTTTCACACAGCACTGTAAAATGAGAATGTTTAGGGATTGGGAAAGGTGTTTTATAACAGGACATTTGCACGTGTTTCTCTGTTTGTAGTTGAATGGTTTTGTACTGTGTGTTACCTTTTCATGAGGCAGTGCTGGCATCTCTGGATTACCGTGCACTCTGGCAGTTCAGGGCTATGATTGTTTGTGCCATCCCTAACAGCTGGCCTCTGCTGGACTATGCCGATTATGGCTGTTATTGCGGCAAGGGAGGTTCGGGCACCCCTGTGGATGAACTGGACAGGTTAGTGTTTATGAAAGTTATATGTCATCTAAAATAATTGAAAACCCATGCAAGTTCAGTAACTGGCTACAATTCATTGCTTTTCAAAAAAAAAAAAGATTTTCAAACAGTCATCTTTTTTTTACTCACTTAGTTTTTATTTGTTTGTTTTGCATTACATCATTCTAATAAAACCAACATCAATTTACATGAAGGCAAAAGAAAACCTACACCTTGTTACCAGTTCATCGTATAGCCACATTACTAACTATTCGCTCATGAGGGGCATTTACAGTTGGTTGAATATTGACTTGGAGAAAACCCACTTAAGCAATTATGTGCAAACTACTCAGAAAGGGGCATGGCATACATTAAACTCCCTCCAAGAGACAGCAGAACTAAAAATGGTAAGAAACAACACTAAAGTAAAGATTTAATAATTTACTCAACCTCTTTTAAAAACCAATGGTTAATCTTTTCAAACAGAAAAGTGAATGAAGCTTGCAGATACATGAATTATTGGAAATTATTAGCTTCAAATAGCTTTTACATGCAAATATTTGTGAAATGTATCTTTCACAAAAAACAAGTTTTACTTTCTAATTCAAAATATAAAGTAAATCATTTAAATCATGACAAACTATTCTGTATAATTAACTTTTTAAATATGTTCCTGTATTTCTATGTAATATTTTACATTGTGAAGCCATTAGCATGCTCCCTGTCAGCCATCATCTACTCCCCTTGTTCCTTACTTTGTTACTTGAGTCCGTAAGTTTTAAAGGGGGCATCAAAAGCCCATTTCTTTCAAATTAAACAGTTAAAAACTATAATTCTTTAGGTTATTTAAGAGAAGTATGTAACATACAATTGTTAAACCCAGAAAAAGAGATATGATTGTTTGGAAAATAATTAATAATTTTTTTACAAAACACTGTTTCCACATTAATAAACATTTGTAAACAGTCAATAAATATAACTTTAAACACTTTTCATACATCTTATTATTCAGATATATAGTGAGAAATTTAAAGACTTTGTTTCTAAATTCTAAACAGAACAAAGAAAAACACCAGAGGAACCAGAACTCTAAACAGGGTTTAAAGCCAAGGGTTTTTAATAGATTATTTAAAAAATGGACAGAATTGTTGCCTGGCGAATTTGCAGGCGGAGCTCTTTTACGGCCCGCAACAGCAAAAGTCTGGTCCTCTCTGAGCTCCCGCGAGTCCTCTGCACATCAAGAAGAAGTTGGGCAGCTGACCTCAGTGACCGGGACGATGTGTGGATTGACAAGCTCAGAGAGATGGATGAATCTGATGCTTAATAACATTAATGCCTTGATGATTTTATATAGATGCTTATAAACCAAGAATTTCAATTAATACTGCTTACTAATGTTAATTAACACAAAAACAATGCTTTGAAAATGATTGATTAAATATTTGCTAAGGCTTCATTAATGATTAATAGTGTGGAGATATGAAGCTATCAAGTTTAAGAAAAAACTGAGATCTTCAAGTAAAAATATTTTGGTGTAATCTGTTGTAAATTACAATTGCTAAATATTACGAATGAATGAAAACCCATATTGGATTTTTTCATAAACATAAAAAAAACTGAAGAGCTAAAGTCATTTATGTAAAAATCATGTTTAGGCTTGCCAGACTTTGAGAAAAATGGTTATAAAACACTCAAATTTGTAAAACTCATGCTAGAGTTTGAGAAAACAATTGTAAATGTTACCAAACTAAAATATGATGTTCAGGGTTCTCATCTCAAATATAGGATTGCCATAGTCTGAGAAAATGAGCATAAATACTCAAAAAAATAATAGTGATTTTTCATAAATGTAAAAAAAAAAAAAAAAAAAATGTGATTGTAAGTGTTGCCAGAGATTAAGCAAATATCCATAAATACCCAAAAACAAAAAGGGTTTTTTGGAGTTGCCAGAGATTGAGAAAATGCTCATAAATGTTATAAAATGTAAAAATATGCTTAGGGTTGCCAGAATTTTAGAAAACACTCTTGAACACTCATAACTGCTCAGAAAATTGCCCGGGTTTCTAGATATTGCTTAAATGCTTATAATGGTTTAATGTTAAACTATGTAAATGTGACTGTAAGGATTGCCAGAAATGGAGCAAACAACCATAAATCCTCAAAAGAACAAAAGTGATAGGGTTGCTAGAGTTTAAGAAAATGCTCATAAATGCTCTACTTTGTAAAAGGCATGGTTAGGGTTTCCAGGGTTTGAGAAAGCCTTTGTAAATGCTTAATTATATACATTTGATGATAAGGGTTGTTTATTATGCAAAAACAAAATAGTGTTTTTATTCACAGTTTTGGTTCATGAACTTTGAGTTTGGTTCATGAACTTTGAGTTTGGTTAATGAACTTTGAGTTAATTTCTTTTTTTAATTTAAAAGATAATGCCATGAAGTACAAAACATTTTGGGGGAGAAAACGTGCAAAATAGAGCTCTCTCAGCCTGATGTGCAGAAATGACAAGAGCTGGTCTCTGTGCATGGGGATGTTTAGGGAGAATATCAACATCAAACGTCTGTGAATCTAGGTGCTGTGAGGTCCATGACCAGTGCTATTCTGACTCCTGGCAACATGATGACTGCTGGGGAATCATAGACAACCCCTACACTGAAATCTACTCTTTCTCCTGTGACAAACCTGCAAGGAAAGTCTCCTGCAATGGTATGACACCATACTACTATCTCTACTCTCAAGTGATTTCAGCTTGAGCTGCCAACTCTTAAAAAAATCTCTTTTCTTCCTCACAGCTGAGAAGAATCGTCCATGTGAGACGTTCATCTGTGAGTGTGACAGGAAAGCTGCCGAATGTTTTGCCAAGGCCGGCTACAATCCTGAACATGAGCACTACCCCAGTGAAAACTGCAAATGAAGACTGTGAAAGCTAAAGGTTGTGATCTCGAGCAAGTCTGACTATTAAACATAGCATTGGACGATCACTGGATGGTTCAGTGACTGTTCGGGTTCAGATTTGTCTTTTGTTTCTCACCTCAATTGGGAGAAGACTCATGTGATGGCATTTATTTATTTGAAGTCTATAGATATTTGTTTGCAATATGTGTGTATCAGATATTTTTTTTATCGTGAAAGAAAATCTTGTTTTGTAAGAAGGTGAATCAATCAATTTTAATGTTATTTATAATTGTTTAAACCAGATAAATCACTCCATAAATATAATTATACTTTGTCTGTTCAAAAAAATCTGAGAAAATTTTAAATCTACTATCTTGATTTTTTTTTAATTGAAAATCCGAAAAGTAGCTGCACAGTGTGAAGTTTGAGAATTGTATTACATCTAATGCACGTTGGTTGAAAACAAAGTGCATTTACTCACACTACTGTAATTGAGTAGTTTTTTTGTTTTCTTCTACTTCTTTGAGTAGGTTTTAAAAGAAAAAAAAACATTTATATTTACTTGAGTAGATTGTATTTGAAATAAACTTCTCTCCTTGATTGCTCTAAATTTAAAATCAAATTATTTACTTGCGTAAACTTCTCTAAATTGTAAATCAAATTATTTTCTTGAGTAAACTTTTCTAAATTTAAAATCAGGGTTTTTTTAGTTGAGTAAACTTCTCTAAATTAAAATCTTATTTTTTTACTTGAGTAAACTTCTCTAAATGTAAAATCTGATTCTTCGCTTAACTAAAGAAAGGTGTGTAAAGTTAAGAATCTGATCTAAAAATGCATCTGCATCTTCAAATCCACAGTAAATGGAAGAGAAAACACAGGTGTGCTATTTTCAACTGCTGTGGCTCATAAAACATGTTTTATATTTTAAAACCAACTGAACACATTATATTACTCCATTTTGTTAGTCATTTCACAGTAAAGTGAAGCAGGCATGGCAGAGACCATTGTAACTACTCCAAGTTATTTTTTTATTATCTACCATTTACTCCTAGTTGAGTAGATTCAGTTTTGTTTGCATTTTTTCCTTTCATCTCTGGAAAACAAATACAGTCATATTTTGGCCCCTCTGTAATGATAACTTTATCTATTGGTGTTTATATTCTTCCAGTTTTGTAAAATTTTCTATTTGAAATTTTAAACTGCAAACTGGGGAGTCTTACATTAAGAGGAGAGTTCATAGAGGAGCTTAAAGGGGCAGAAAAATGTAAACTGTAAATGTAAATTTTTTTGTGTGTTTTAGTATTGTTCCCTCATCAAAAACATGCCTCAAGTCATATTCTGATTGGTTCATGCATGTTTGTGTATTAGTTTCTTTTTCTGGGGGCTCATGGACAAAGCACCGCTTACTAACCAATCAGATGAACCCCTAATGCAGCTCATCTCAATTAAAAATGTACACGCTGACTGACCCGGAAGTATAACTGTATCGTTGATAAACAATGAAAAGAAAGATACCACTAAAACAGTCCCGGGCCTAAAGTTATTTTGGGTATCCAAAATGTAATGTATTACACAGCTCAAAAATATTTTGATTGGCACCTTTAAATATATCCACCTCAATCTTTAGCTTGTAAAAAAGCTAAATATGGCAAACATTTATTTGCATAAATAAGGATGGACAACCAAACATTCTCACAGTGTTAAAGGTTTACAATGTGATTTCTCATAGCTGGTATTGACATCCAAAATCACACTAAAAATACCTCAATATTAACAGCTGCTGATTGGCTTTTTTATTATTCTAAACAGACTACCTGAGCGATGCTTTTGAAAATTTTTATTACACACCTCAATATGTCCAACCAGCACATCGGAGTGAAATATAAAATGTTATATACTGTAAACTATTGAATGGTATGACACTGCATCATAATTTAGCTAATACATTAACACAATGGAAAATAAAGTTCATATGATAGCTAAATAAGTCATTTTAAATTCTTGACCAAGTCAAGGGAATTTGAGTTTTAGTAAAGTAAACCAGCATTGCAGTGAGACGCCTTTCAAAAAGATGTTTACCCACATCGTTGTACAAGAAATAAAATGCTTTATGAAAGACTAAAAGATAACAGTGTTTTTTTGTTTTTTTTTAACAATGTACTTTTTTAAATTTACTTTTTATATTTCAATATTTGTACATTTTTATACAAAAAAAATTTATCCTATCATATATCCTTAAACCTCTTGGAATGATTGATGCCAGCTTATTTTGAATGTTGGAACAAAATACAAAGAAAGAGACAGAAAAATGTAAAGCATTTGAAAAATGTTTTTAAAACATCTGGTGGCAAAAATTTGGTTTGAAAGAGTTGTGCAAAATTTTCGAAAAACCGACATGGAGAAGTAATCCTGCAGAGTCTTTGGAAAGAAAAGCCATACTACTTTATTAGTCTCCATAATCAGAGTTAAAATCATCACTATTTTAAACTTTTGGTAAACGCATTGTTATAAAATGTCAGATAAATATTTTTCTCCAGTTTAACAGTTTAAGTTAGTAGACACTTTTGTTGACTATAAGACTCAGAAACATCATTTGCATGAATTGGTCATGATTAATTGATTGAATTTATTCAGATTTCTGGGATAAGTGAGTGTCAGTTTTTGTTGCAGCATCTCCACATCCAGAAACATGGCTCTTTGTGAAGTGAAAAGGGGTTGGTTGTTTGTCATGTCAAACGTCCTCCTGTCTTAGCCAAAGAAAACAGCCAAACACACACCTCTGGCTATGTGAGTCTAGCTATAAGGTAACTAAATGGAAGTTAATATACCCACAGAGTATAGTTGTGGGATTGAAACTACTTCAAAACATTTTCCAAAAATAACTGTAAAACTAAGACTTATCAGCAAAAATAATTCTATTTGCAGAAACACAGAGAAAGTTAAGACTCAAAATCACCCCAGAGTGGACAAAAATGTTTCCAAAAACAGATAGGGGGTTAATTAAAGTCTACAATTTAGATTAAAATGAACAGATCATTCAAGAATTGTGTTAGATTTTGCTTGAGAAATGCTTCCAAATGTTTTAGGATGCGGGTTTGCCTTCACAGATGTAAGGGTAAAAAAGTGTGCAGTCCGCATCATTCCACAATCTTCGTCTTCCAACGGTAATACGAGCATGAAGCTGCCCACAATCCTCTCCATTGACACGAACATCCCAGTTATCCGGTTGCCCGTCATCCCAGTGGCTGAAACAGAGATGATAAATTGTGTTAGAAAAAATTAGTGTTAGAAAAAAATTGTTTAGTTTAGTTCTATTTATCTGTAGTCTTTACTGCTCAGTAGCGCTGAAGTCGGTCCCATCCACCCAGGACCACTGTCCCTCTTTCCTCTCCACCAGGCCGATCCAGTAACTGTTAGATATTTTCACAATTGATGACAGAAAGTCCTGTTTTGAAAATTATCTCAATTAGCACTTAACTTCCTGTGATTGTAATAATAATGATAGAGATTCTTTTGACTTACCAGCTCAGCTAAGTTATTTATGACCACTAAGTGTGCTCCTTTCTGGACACAGTTGTCTTCTGCAGCACTCCAGTTCCTCTTTACTGGTGATTGGAAGTAGCACGAGTCTTTATAAAACACCCAGTTCTCCAGACAGGGGCCTGAACAATTGGGAATGTAGAAACCAATATCATAATAAGATATATAATAAAAGCACTACAAATCATAATTTACCACTTCTTCACGTGTTTGCTTTCACAGAATTAGCCCAGAAAACGCAAGCATATGTGGCGAGATTAAGATAAGCATACTGGGCGAGCTTTCCATGGGAGGGCCTCGGGCCGAGAAGCGATCCGGGCCCGTGAGATGTGGAGACAGGGGTGGCGGGGATAGTTTTACGTTTCATCATCAAGATCAGCCCCTGTCTACCTCCGTGAGCTCATACGCTCCTACATGCCCTCCAGAAGCCTGCGCTCAGAGAAGGAACAGCGACTTGTGGTTCCATCCCACAAGGGCAGAAGATCTCTCAGCAGAACCTTCTCTTTCACTGTCCCTGGTTGGTGGAACAAACTCCCTGATCCAGTCAGGAAAGCAGCAACACTAACAGCTTTCAAAAAGCAACTGAAAACTCTTCTCTTCAGAGAACACCTACTATAAAAAAAACTAAAAAAAAAAAAAAAAAACTACTACCTTCTTTTTCCCTCCTCTGTCTTTACCTTCTTCCCCTACTGCTTTGGTTTTTTGATCAGTTGATACAATTTCTATTGTGAGAAGTTGAGATAGACTTTGACGGTGTAACAAATTGCATATTGTCTCTCCCTAATGTAAGTCGCTTTGGACAAAAGCGTCTGCCAAATGCATAAATGTAAATGTAAATGTAAAGTTGGATGTGGTGTGGTTGCGGTTTATATCTGGGAGCGGGCAGAAAGATTGAAAACACCTGTTGATTGTTCGCTAATTATCTTATCGCTCCTCCCAAAATTGCATTCGCGGAACTTCATGAGAATAAATACAGTTCCGTATTAAACTGAATCTGTGAAACGGGACTTAAAAATCCAAATTGTTTAACACAGATTCATTATAGTATGTTTCTGTTCTCCAAACTAAACTTATTCATGACTTGTCAGCGTTACGCAATAACAAAGTTTTCAGTTAATGATTGGCTGTTTATTAAAATGAACGAGAACAATACAATTACATTATTAGAGGTGCCATATCATGGTGTTTTTAAATCATTTAGAATAAATATTTGACCCAACTAGACTATCACTGCACCGTTAATAACCTTCAAAAGGCAGTATTTATTGTAAAAATCTATTGAATCACCTCAAATGATTGTGCTCCCCGAAATGAGCAGTGTACCCTCTGTTCCCTTATTAGCCATGCTCCTGCCTTATCAGTACATACAAAATCCTCTAACATCATCTTTTGGACTGGGATATTAAAACAAAATCTTTCTTCTAATTGTCTATTACGTTTACACTTTCGGGTCAGTCAGAGCATAGGTTCTTCATTTAGATGAGCTACATTTGCGCTTTATCTGATTGGTGAGTTTGCAGTGCTATGACCATTGAGCTATTTTGAGCTTAAAGGAAAAAAAAATTGATTACACAAACAAGCCTGAACCAATCATGTTTTTGTCGAGGAAAATAAAAAGATCTTATACTTTTTCTTTTTATAGAGGCTTGAATGCTAATATTTGTATTAAGTTTGTTTTATAAAAAGTTTATTCTTTTTTTTTATAATCATGGATGAAATGATTTGACATTTTTACATTTTTTTTACAGATTTAATAAAAGAGATTATTGGAAACCCCCAGCTTCCCAGCATTTGAGTTATACTCAATCAGCATCTGGTTTTTGCTTTGGTCTGCAAGATGACAATCACTTTATGGCTTTCATTAGCAATCAAAATATTTGATAATGGAACCTGAGGATGTTAAACAACGGCTTAATAAAGATGCTTTCACTCAGGAACTGATAAATGTGACACTCCACATGGGAAATGCAAGTGGTTTTGTTTGGGGGTGTCCTGTCGATGTGACCAGAGCGTCTGTGTTTCATGAGAGTTATGCACCAGAGATGAAAATCGACTTGTTTACTGCTACACTATTTCCTATTTTCAGTCAATTAAGTAAATGTTCCCAACCAAACAATTCTAGAACTTATTTTATAACTTTCCAACATTTCATTTCATTAAAATAAACATTTCTTGTTTAAAAGTTAATTTTCTTTCTTTTAATAGCATCGAACTAGAGTTCGGACTCAGGTCAAAATCTATTGGACCAGGCTACATTTTTAAGGCCCAATTACAGCTCTACAGTAGATCCTTGTCGTAGTAAAGATTGTAACATTTACAGTCACTAATTGCACTCTTTCATACACTTGATTTAAGTGCCTGGATTTCCAAATGAAGGATGCTGTTCTTTCCTAATGAATAAGTATCATGAATGCATTACTCTTATTATTTGACAGAAAATACATTATTTTTTTTTATTAATATTTAATACTTTTAGACAAGATAGCACTCACCTTGCTCTTGCATCACAAGCTCAGAGAAATGAGCATTATCTGCAAACAAAATATGAACAAGTGAGTAATTGACAATGAAAAATTAAATAGGGTTTATTGTTGTTTTCTATACAATCTGGTTATAATTGAATTTACATAATCTAGAGACAATAACAAAAATGCCTTTCTCTTTTACTAAATTTGCTTTGCACATGTTAGCATCTTACAGAAAAAAGACAATTTTATAAAAGTTATATACACAAAGAATAATTTCTTTGTCTGAAACAATTTTTTTAAATATTTTTTTGTCATACTGCCAATGCCATATGTTTGGGTGAAACATTGTTAAGTAAATTAATAAGTTAATAGATTAATTCATATATCTAGATAATGATTCATCTAAAAAGTTCATTTTATCACAGGTTTAACAAAGTGCATGTTATTTTTTTTCTTTAAGGGCCAAGCATCACTTAAACTTAAATTTTCTCTGTGTGAAATAAAATCAGTAATTGTAACACCTAACTTGAGTTTCTGGTTTTAGGCAATGACACAAAAGAAAAATCAATTAAATTATTTCAATTTTCAGTATGTAAAACTTTGTTTGTTTGTTTCTTTGTTTGTTTTAATAACAATCTTCTGTGAGATTTCATTGATAGATTATGCATTGGTATCTCATAATTATTAAGGAAGCTACCAATTCTAACCAATTGTGACTTTGCTCTCAGCACAGATTTCATGAGAATCTTACACTGAAAGACAGGGTTTCATGTCCATTTGAGAAGTCAGGGAGAAATTGTCTCTAAAATTATGTTCTAAAAAAATTTGTGAAATTACTTCAAAAATCTTGTGTTTTGATGAATGAGATTCAAAAGATTTGAACAGAAAGATAATCAAAATGAACTGAACGTCACATCTTGAATAATTTCTTCACCTGAAATAAGGCCAAAAGGTTTTGCAACAATCAAATTTGTCTTAACATATGTAAATGAAAATTTAGCTCCAGTAAAACGCTTTACCTTCCCTAGACCCTCAATTAGGAATACTTGCAACATTCCCATGCAACTATACTACATACAGTATTTACTGTTCTAAATTTTACAGACAATTGTCCACAAAAATAAAGAGAGGTGAAAATACAACTGGCTATGTGTCAGATAAAAAAAAAGTTGGTTTAGAGTTAGCGATGATGTGGGTAGTGTAGGTTTACCAGCATTCCATCAATCAATTTCTATAGCATTTGGTTCAATGCAGCTTCGTAAAGGCCTAGTATGGATTAAATAACGTTAAATACAAATTCCTATAGGATAATTCTATGCGGGTAAAAATAGAACTGCCATATAATGATCCCTTGGGAATTGTGAAAGAAAGTTTATTAGTGTGAGGAAAGTGTTCATTTAAGCTGTCCAGTAACTAATTTATTATAAAAGCAGGGCTCATACTAATTTTGTAGTGGAATAAAGCTTCCAAGACACTTATTTTTATTGATGTGGAGGGAAAATGGAGAATACAAACCCCGACAAAAACCCACACACATGCAAAGAAAGTTCTCCCCCAGTGAAGAACCCTCTCTGACATGGGCTGGTGCTAATCACCTTACTAGCATAAAGATTATTTGAACTTAATGTGAACATCGATGTATGCTCTGATTAAGAATCTGTGTACCATTCGTTCATTAATTAAGAAAACGAAACCAAAATGTAAATTTATTTTTCTGTTATTTACTTTCAAACCGAAAAGGAAAAAAGAAAAATGTTTAGTTTTTAAATTTTTGATTCTGTGTTCAAATTCAAAAAATGCAAAAGTGAATTATGATGCGGATCACATTTTAATTTGGAATTTTCTTTTTGGGCAATTTTTATTTTTCATTTTTCGATTATAACACAAAACCAAAAAATTCAAATAACAAAACAAATAGTTTTTCCTTTTTTAAATTTTATTTTGGAAAATAAATAATGAAAATTTGCTTCTAATTTTTGGTCGTTTTAAATTGAAAATCAAATGAATGAATAAGGAGCCATCTTTACTCAAAAAGACTCTTCTTAGTCTTAACTTTGAAATGAAACAAAACATGTTTTAGGGTGCTTTTGATTCTACATTTTAATTAATGTAAAAACCATCTTTCGCCATTTTGCAGTTGCATTATTTAATAAGTGGATATAGTAGATGCATATATTACTACCTTTTATGTGCATTTCTGTTTGAGGATGCATTTCAAACAGTTACAAAAGTTCAAAGATGTACAGTCTGCTTTCTACATACGATCACTATCTTGTCAACAACAGAGTTTTTTTTTTAAGTTTTCACATTATGTTTGAGACCAAACTACTCTTCACTCACCAAATTCAGGAGATTTAGAAGCCACAGAGAGACCCATCACAAAGTGCTTAACATCAGCCACTTCTTTGCTGGCCTGAGAAACTTTAAAGTCATCCAAAGTAAAGCTTAAATGTTAAGAAAATGTTTGCTTCATTCAGCATAAAAACTAGAGTAAAAGTGTTGAAAACATACTTTTCACTCCTACAACCAGCGTCAGTATGAGCACATAGACAGCAAGAACAGCAAACAGTATGTACATCAACCTGCTCCTCCTAACTGCATTGAAGAAGAAACTTTGTGAAAACACGAATCAAAACGACTAAAACCACATTCTTGAATCTCGTGAGCTGTATTTTGACCATAACAAACCACTCGTATAAACTCAATAAAATCACTCTCACCTGATGAATAATCCATTATTAATTTCTGACTCATGTTATTAATCTCTGCTTCAGCAGTCGTAAATCGATCATATGACACCGATTCCATTTCTGAGGAAGGAAGAAGCTTTATTGCAGAAAGTGATTAGACATCAGCTAATGTTGATGTGCAAGCAAACTAAGCTCCAAAAGCAGGAGCTCCAAAGTTGTGCAACATCAGTTGAAGATTAACTACCTCTGAACTTCATCCATCACAAACATACAGAAGTCCAAATAAGTCCACAATCATTTAGCATAACAACAAGGAGTGCGAATGTTTGAATACTGGAATATTTTAACCAACAGTTCATGAGAAACACATGAAATAAATCAGGATTCAACAACAAAAACTGTAAACATACTCAAATTCAGGCTTCTCTTAAGAGTTATATTTAACAAATGAGATGAGGATCCTTAAAGAAAGGAGAAGAAAGGAGTGAATCTTACTGTACGAGGTGAGCTCGGCTACGATCAGTGTCTGAGCCCTCTGTGCTCCTCTATTTGTGTCCTTACGCAACCCCTCTGTCCATTTCAGAGAATTGACTGTCCTAGTTCCTGTTTGACTTTGCATTGTCAGAATTTATAGAATTTCAGAAAAAGAAAAACTGTAATAAACTCCTCTAAACGAACACCTTCTTTGGAAACATTTATATATGAATCCGTTCTGATAAATGAGATTCAAAATATCAGTCACCGAAACGTCCCATCAGTAATCTGAGTCAGTTTATGAGGTTTGTTGAGACAGCAGACAGTCATGCTCAAAAGTAGATTTTGGGTTGTCAAAGATTAAACTAATAAAACCTAAACTAATAAGCCTCCTTTATCTCCCCACTAGTATTCCTGGATTGTTTAGTTGATGATGACAAAGTTACATAAATAAACACAGGAGGATTCAAAATTGTAAAACGTTTTGAAACTTTAGATGATTATAAAACTAAACTAGATTAGTTTTAACTGTTTTAAACCGTTTTAAAACATGTTTAAGGAAAAATGCATTTTCAGTTAAAATCTTAACATTAAGTTATTTTATTGTTTAAAATATGACATCACTTTAAGATTAGAAATAGAGGTTTTGCGCTAGGCCTTTTTTTTTTTGCATAATTCTTAGTGCAGTTTTTGATATTAATAAGCAGTGTTCAATCTTCTTTGAGTGTGGATTAATAGATTGATAAATTGACATTATTTTCAACAAATTAACTGTGAAAGTTTTAATTAACAGCATTTGTTTATACAGCAGAAATGAATGATACTGTATAATACTGTAGGTATTAATGTTAATGGTTAAAGTGCATTAATTGTGCAGCAGTTGGGCAGATAAAATCCACTATAAGCATGATCGTTGTCAACATCAGGTAAACTGGCAGAGATCAAGGTTTCCTTTCATGTGCCCATGTCTAGTTTTATCTCACAAATGTGAAAGTGTCCACTGTCACAGTCAGCAACATGAAACGGTTCTCCATCCACTGCAGCAGATTCTTTTAATAAGATGCAAGTCTCCAAACCACCAGCAGGAGGCTCTTTGTCATCTAAGAATCTGAGAAAAAATTTTTTATTAAAAAACACTTTAAAAATATTCGAATAGTAAACTGAAAAGTGGCTTTATTGTCTCATTTTACATCTCTTTATTTTTCTTAACCAGCAAACAACTTGCCTCAACATGCAGGTATACTTTAGTTTTGAATCAAATGTGCATTTTCACCACTGGAATAAAATAATTATTTCTTCAGTCAAAATAACTTCTTTAGTTCAAATATAGAGTTAATTTCTCATTATTGCAAATAAAACAATTAACAGAAGCAGAAAGGATTTAGATGTTTTAATCAGTTTAACTAATTATAGATTTTCAATTGAACAAGTCTATTGATTCTGTTTTATGTATTGTTTTGAGTGTTCATGTATGGTAGTCTTCTCTTGTGAGGTCAGAGAGGATTTTTCACTTGTGTGAAGAGCTTCAATAGCTTTAAATTATTTGTGGGTGATGGATTCTTACTCTGGTGTGGGCTGATAACCATCTCCATTCATTTTGTGCATCTTCAGACCAATCCAGTAGCCCATCTGTTTCTGAATGATCCTTAAAATAAACTCCTGAAATAAATAATGCAAAAATCGTGCTTGGGTTGAGAATAGCTAGAAATGATTCACATACACAAGTATACAAGTACAGCAACAATATTGTCTAAAAAAATAATAATAATAAAATACAATAAAATTGTTCTAGCTGTCTCTGCCACATAATTCTAACTTAATTTGTTTAATAAAAAGACTCTAACATCAGTTGTTGCAGCAAATTGTATTTCCATTGTATCTTATTTGTTCTTACCGTCTCCTCCTCACCGTTGAGGAGCATCAGATGTGCCCCCCGACTGAAGCATGAAGAGTTTGAGGATTTCCATGTGCCAAAAACATTCACTAACAAATAACAGCTGCTCTTAAATGAAATCCAACCAGCTGAACAGAGCTCTGCAACCAAACACAAGATTATGGAATGAAAATTCATTCACCCTACCTTATGAGGTGTCTCAAAGTTTGCATATTCATGCATTGAATGTCATGAATCACTGTAAAGTGTGAGAATGGAACAATTCTAAAATGCTTTTAAACACCAAATCTCATATGCGTGTCTTCAAAAAGTGTGCGTTGTCACACATATATATACTTTAATTCTCAACATCACAAATATATCTGGTTTTGTACTGTGAAAATTCCAACAGCATATTTTTACTCATGTAACATTTTCCAAATGTGGTTTGGTCTCTCCATCTTTTTGAATTTTAATCAAGTTCAGAAGTTAAAGCTTAGATTCATTACCTTTATGCAATTGCCAGACACCAATTTTTTTTAAATTAGGTCGCTTTTAGTAGAAGTTGTATTAGCTTATCAATCAACGATAGCAGGAAGAAAATAAAATATAAGAAATAAACATTTTTTTTTATGATGGTAACTGTTCCTTAAAGAGAAGAGTTTTAGTTGTTTTAAAAGGGCTTTAGAAGTTCCATGAATTCCGTTCTTGGACTTGAGAAGAAAGCTGTAAGAATCTCTTAATAGATGGAGCAGATGTATTCAAACATCGAACTGTCAAAAATCTAAACATTGTTTCTTTATTAACTAGACCAAGAACAAACATTCCATTAAAGGGGTGGGAGAACCCCTTATGCAACTGATTAATAAGAGAAATTCTGATTAAACCAAGTAAAAAAAAAATAAACCAAAAGATAATGTGCCAAAGGAACAACACTGCAAGGAACTAAAATAGAAGAACTTAAAGAAAAGCTATCTACTGCAGTGTTGGAAGCATCTTCATATGTGATGTGTTAAATAGATTCCAAGTAACAAATCAACATTTTATGTTACGTTGACTATTAATGTTTCTTAGGGAGGCAGTAACCATCTTACATATCTGATCTGGCTATTTTATGTGATGTTGATATATCTTCAGATACCATCCTAATTCGGCTTGGCTAAAGCTATTGTTTGACTATTTGGTCATAAACTAAGGAAAATGTAAACTAGACAAGATTTTTGGTAAATAGCACTCTTTCCTCATAATGGAATTTTTTTACCTTGGTTTTTCTGTTGGAATGAGCGGAGGGTTTTATCATTGGAAAGAAGACCTCTCGTCTGATCCTCATGGGAACTCTTCTTGACTTGAAGAAAAGAAATATATAAAACAATTGTTCATATGTGTTAACCTTATAAAATGCTAAAAGGCAGTTATGAATCAAACTTACAGTTTAGACCTGATACGATTCCGATTACCAGGAATGAAAAGAGTAGGAGAACTGTGAACATGGCACAAGCTCCTTTTCCTGGACAAAACATGCAAAAAGAATAAGTCAGCTTTACAGTAGGATCTAACATACCCATGGTTTCAATTAACAAATCACACTCATTAAAGGTACACTCTATAATATTTCTAATATCAGGTCATCTCAACATAACTAACTGAAACCTTTGCTTATTTATGTACAAACAATGTTTTTTGACAAATGAGCATTTTTGACCCAAGACAGAGGAAACCAAAACAGTGACAGAATTTATGCCAATTGTTCAAGAATTTACTAGCCTTGCTAATGTAATAATTTAGCAAATTGCAACAATTTTATGCTATTAAATAAATTAAAACCATGTAAACTGAAATTATTATTTTAATAGCATTTTTATGCATATTCATTTTCATGCATATTGCTATTTTTGCATATAATAGACTCTCGACTACTTTTGCACTCCATGTGAGTTTTTCGTCAACTACCAGTTCAGTGCTGAAAGTAGTTTTTTCCATTTTGCTTCAGAGGATGTGATTGCTGTGGAATTTTACAGTTGTATCCTTATCTTAAAGAAAAGTATGGATTCAGCCTCCAATTTTAGCGTACATAGGCAGTGGGTCATGCAAAGAGTGTATTGCTAACAGCAAGCATATTTAATATGCAATTAATATATCTTACAGCTACAGTCTTCACACCAATAATTTCAATTTCCTAATATGCAGGTGATTTGCAATATCATGTCAATAAGAAAACATGATATTGAATCCATGCACAGAAAACGTTTTTGCAGATTCTTCAGTTATGGTGCATTTTAACAGTGAAAATGATGTGTTTACTTGAATAATTCTATATTCCAAGTTGCAATATTTGCACCAGCAAAATTGAGTGAATTGACATTTTCTAGGGACCGCACAGGGACATATCTGCTTTTAATACATCAGCTCTGCTTCAATAACTTATAGAGGGTTTTCACGGCACATCATCTTCCAAAGGTCATTTTCAGGAGAAACAGTTTGTAAGAAATACTGAGCTCATGAACAGACTGGATATGCGCATCCCACAAGCCATCACTATTATTTACAAAGTCAAGCTTCTAAATGACTTGCCCTGATAATAGTAGGGATCCACTCTGTCAGGACTTCCCTCCACATCATAGGCATTTTTGTTCGTCAGCATTCCAGCAGGCCAGATGTTTGTCTAATTGATGATATACTGCAAACATAAATCAGGGTTAAAATTCTCTTTTAAAAGTTCCATGAGCTTGAATTCTCAAGTTCCTCAACCCGTCGTTGACTTTATGACAAAACCATGATAAAAATGAATGCACAATCAGAAAGTAACACTGTCAGGAGGAAAATTGTGCTTACCAATCTGCGTGTCTCAAGAAGTACACAGAGTTTGTAATGGCAGAGGATGGAAACAAGAGTTAAGGGGAATGTCAGATGACGCCAAGGAGGCTGGTGCTGCTCCACCCAGGCAAACCAGAGCCCCAGATTTCCTGCCAGGAATGTCCACGCTGCCAGGAGCATGACAAAGTAGCTATAAAAGAGAAATTTCTGAGTGTTTAGTCAGAAAAACAACTCCGCATGAGCTGTTCACATGATTGTTGCTTAATACAACTTTAAAGTTGGGTTAATTCCCATTTTCCACATCATTTTCCTCACTTACAGAATGTAGCTACTCAAAACCTTGTAAACAAGCTTCTATACCCTGCTCTGTATTTTCAACATTGTTAAATGTTGCTGAATAATTAATTTGTGACAGGAGATGCAAAATTAAGTCATGTACTTAGATTGTTCTCATAACAATGATAGACTTGTATGATGTTGATTGGTTTTGTCTGTTTCTTAATTTAAACCATGGCATTTGTCCTTGTGGTTCTTTTAATGGGTAGCTTCTTTTTGACAGCCTTGGAACAGAATATTTTGGGGTTTTATCACTTTTTTTATTTATTTATTTTTTTACTGTTTTCTCTAACATCTGTGTAATGTAACTGTGAAATTGAAGTTTTAACACTTTTAGAGTAAGCATGTTCATTGATTAGCTAATTGCTATTTCCTTTCCTGATTTTTATCCTTTATTTACAGTCGTCTACAAATGTATTATTTAAGATTAAAGTCTCAAAATCTGAAAACAAAGCTCTAAACCACAGGGAACAAAGGCAAAAAATTTATTAAAAAAAAAAAATTAAAAGTTAATTTTGAATTGACCAATTCACAGTTGCTAAATTATTTACATGCTAATGTAATTTTATTGCTTTCTTAAATATTGGAAGCAGCAAATTATTAACTGAAGACATGTGTTGCTGAGGCATCACGCCATCTCAAATACGATATCGTTAGTGACCTGCGATTTCACCCTATCCGGCCTATACACACTAGATGCCCCATGGCCTGCTTCATTCCATTGCAGTGATACTCGACTTGTCTACTATTTTACCTGGGACAAGACTAAATAAACTGTACGAACTCTCCATCTTAATTTGAATACTTATACTGCACTCGTAAAGTAGACACTTTTTCAGAAGAAAATGTACATACTTTTTAGTGTGTAAGACGAGAGTGTGCATGATCTGAGACTCACTAAAACGTCATGTGACAAAAATTGTTGTGAATACAACATTACGGACAATGTGTTCAGGAACTTCTATTAGTATAAAACTCACCATACTGATATTATTTATTTCTGTGTTTCCTCTTTAAAAAGAGTCACATTTCATGGAGAGCCTGCTTGTTTGGGTCCAAGAGAAAAGTCTTTCCGCCCCAGCACAGTAGATTGTGGATAAAATCAGCTGGTGTTTCATCGTTCTCCACTCAGAATCTAACCAGAAAAACTACACATCCGGCACTCGCTTTGATACTTGTTATGTTTACTACTATTCTATTCCTTTTGTCTCTTCTGTTTATCTCTGTGTTTAAATATTGCAATGCTGCCGTTATTATGTCAAATTATAAAGTGCATATCATCTCTTCATTTGTATCTTTATCTTGAATCAAATAAAAATCTATTTGCAAAAAATGTGTGAATGTAGTATTTGATTAGTCAATTAGATTTTTTATTCTGTTCCATTTACATGTTCTCTACTTTTTTGCTTCTTGGATTTTAGTACAATTGCTCAGCGTGTTATCTGTTTTCCACATTCAATACAGTTTTGTTTATTAAGGGGACAAAGTACAGAAATATTTTAAGCAAAACTAATTCAAAGAATGGTTGTTTATTTCACACTTGGAATGTATCAACCTATTTTTCTAGACACGTTTTTAACTTCAGCAGCAGTACAAGAGGGCATCGTTTATCGAAGGGCCATGAATATGATATGGTGGTGTTGTTAACATCACTGATTCATTCATTCATCTTCATGTCGGCTCAGCAGAATGAACCACCAACTCTCTGGCATATGTTTTACATGACGGATGCCCTTCCAGCCACAACCCATTGCTGGGAAACATTCACACACACTTATTCACACTTTAACACTATGGACAATCATTCTTACTCAATTCACTTATACCGCATGTCTTTGGACTTGTGGGAAACCAGAGCACCCGGAGAAAACCCACACGATCACGGAGAGAACATGCAAACTCCACACAGAAATGCCAACCGACCAAGCCGAGGCTCGAACCAGCAACCTTCTTGCTGTGAGACAACCGTGCTACCCACTGCGCCACCGTGACGATACATCATTGATTGACATCTTTTATATACAATCAATTTACATACAGCTCACACTGTATATATTGTTTTCATGTCTGTGAACAGACTGAGGAAACAAATATTGGTGAGATGTTTTAGGATAAAAAAACTCGGTAAAAATAGTCAAGAATCAAATCTGTAGTTTTTCCTCCTGGTCGCTAGGGGCAAGATGGCTGCTTTTCTGTAATCACCACCAGCAATAAATGTGTATTCCGCTTCCGCTTTTGAACAGGCTCCGCAAAAATGGCAGCGTTCGGCCGCTTTACACGAAAGCTCGTCAAGCCAGTTAATTTCACCCAGCGAGCATTTAAGAGCCACGACCCTGAATCTGCTGCTTCTGGGGGTAAGTTATATTCTGGATTCTAAAAATGTGGAATGTTGTTTTATGAAACCGAGCCGCTACTTTACTTACCTTGTGACCTTGCGGACGTGACACGAAAGCTTGAAGTTACTATGTTATTGTTAGGATCTCAGTGACACTGATTCAAACGGTTGTGGTGCTATTTTTAATAACACAATTTTGTGAAGAGAAGAATGCTGTGCGATAGTTAATTAACGTTACTTTACATATATCAATATCCGACGAAACAGTTCCGCTTATGTACACAATTTTCTACCAATGTTAGACAGTGGCAACGTACCGTTTTTAAGTTAATCTATTTAGTTTTTCTGGTGCGATTTTTTTTTTCACAAATCTTTTACTTAATGACTAATTTGTGTAAAAAAATTCTACCATTTTAGAGTAACTATCTAAATAGTTTAGGA
This sequence comes from Danionella dracula, assembly GCA_900490495.1. Lineage (NCBI taxonomy): Eukaryota > Metazoa > Chordata > Actinopteri > Cypriniformes > Danionidae > Danionella > Danionella dracula. Next base: position 7,294,500 of record UELW01000666.1, read on the forward strand.
CTGATGGCTATCCCTGTAACCTTGGTATTTTAACAAGGTTGATTAGCAACTTAATAGTTTGGATGTTGGCTTTTTTTTATCAAGATTTAATTATTTAAATAGGCTTTTGTTGTATTCTCTCTCTGTTTTTGTATGTTTGAATAGAAAGGAAATGGAAGATCTTGACCTGGACAGTTGCTGTGCCTGCAGTGGTCCTGGTCTCGCTCCACACATACATCAACTTTAAACCACACGAGCGACCTCCATTCATTGCCTATGAGCATCTGCGTATTCGCACCAAGGTGAAACATGCATCATAAGCAATTGACCTCAAAATCATTCCTGTTATAAATGAAAACGGAGTGGTCACATCTTGTAATTGTTTTGGAGTCGAAGTGTCCTTTACAGTGTTGGTCAATCCATCTGTTTTCTTGATCTGCTTACCCTTGGTAAAGGTTACAAGGTTCTGTTGGTGTCTATTTCCAGCTCACAATTACACACGGGTGAGACATGACATGCCAGGACTTGGTGTTTTGGTTTGATCTTAGGTTGAAGACTACTGTTGTATTTTTAAGTAAATTAATTTAATTAATAATAAAAAAATTCACCTTCAATCTACTTAAGCTAATATTCTCCATGACAGCAGTCTAGAAAGCCTAAAAGATGACAAAATGGTTGCATACAGGCCTACATCCAAGTATAGCCAAAAACACTTGGGATGCACCAAATATACGGTTGCCGAATATTACAGAAGAGTTTAATTCTGCCTTTAGTGGGGGTGATTTGTAATCTGTAAGCGATTTTTGTATAACAAAATATGTTGCGATGATGCAATGATAAATGGTTACTTGACAGGCATCGATCATCTAGCGCCTTAAGTGTCCGCAGTGTGGAGGTGTTTTAAAGTGACTGAGCAAAAAAAAAAAAACGATTTTGATACAACGAAAGCCAAACACCCAGAACAGTGCATCAAATATGAGAGACTTCTGCAGCAGCTAAAAGGAAAGCTAGCAGAGCTCAGCATAAATTTAGATTCCTTAAGCAATCTCTTTGCAGCTTGACATAGGCACAGTTTTGTCTGTGTAAAGCAACATTTTCTTTTATTTTAAAGCCAAAGTGCTGTTATATATGAATTTGTCATGACCCTGTTGTGTTTGAATAAATGTTTTCTGTCATTTGTTTAATTAGCCTACTGTCCAAATAGATGTTTTGAGATGATAAACAATTACTTTATTTGAAAAACTTGGCTATTAATGACGTTAGAAAAACTCGCCATCCGTATTTGATAACTATTTGTCCAACTGTTTTAATTATAATTCTGCTTCGTCCACAAATTTTTCATTTCGATGCGTCTTTAAATAAAGCCTTTAAATGAGTGACTGCCCCTCCACTCTGAGAGGCCACTGCACCACCATGCTGCTCATCATTTCAGTTTTTCCACAATTTGTTTTCTAGTTTTTAAATTTTTTTTTTTAAATTGATCCTAAGCTCAGTAACCAGTTACGGTTAAGGTCAGTTAATTGACCTTAACCTCAATAAAGCAGTAGTGCCACTTCATTGCTTTGTCACCTCACTTCTTGTTTTAAATTACTTAAGCTATCAGACTGAGACTATATCTGATGTATGAGGTATACAGATAAGTGATTACATCACATGGTGTTCACGAATATGTATTTACAGGAAATTGTATAAAGTTCTGATTGATTGAATGTCCGGGGTTTTTGTTGTCGCTTGTTTCACTAATTATTAATCCTAGTAGGTGACCCAGGACATCAGTCCAACCCATTAGTTATAATCACTACGTTTATTAGCTTTAACCTTAACAAACTACTTTAAAAATGTAGCCTGCTTTTGGAAAAAAATTGGTGAACAAAAACCATATTTTTAAAAACAAACATCAGTGTGAAAGCTGTTTTTTTTTTTTTTTTTTATCATCAATTGAATGTTACATTGAATAACCGTTCTTTCTGCTTATATTATCAGCCTTTCCCTTGGGGTGATGGGAACCATTCATTCTTCCACAACCCTCGCGTCAATGCTCTTCCAGAAGGCTACGAGGATGAAATTTAACCTGAAGACCCCACATGGACCCAAGGCCTCCCTAAACCTGGTCTAAGCCACAAACATTTTTTAGTTTATATGAGGCTTGTCCCATATGATTCTCAACCCTATGGTTTCCAGAGCTTGTGGAAACACCCTATGTAAATGTGTCTAGTTAAACTGAATAAAGTCTGTTCATGTTAAGATCAGCTGACTGTATTTGCTTTCATTGAAGAGAATTACATATTAGAATGTCTGCCCTGTTTGTCAATGCATACTTGTCATTTGAGACACATTATCAGATCAAACACAAACATGTCATCATCCTATCATTGGTACTACAGAAGCCATGTCAGGGGTAGGCAAAGTAGTTCATGAAGTGCTGCAGGTCCAGCCCTGTTTCCAGTTTAAGACAAGTGGTTCCAAACAAGCCTAGCCCTTGCCCACGCTTGTGCTGTGTTAACGTCAAGCATCGAACGCATTTATTGACAAGGATGCTAACGGGAGCAGATTGTTTTTGGAAAGCATAAACTTCACATTTAACAAGTCTTTTGGTTTAAAATGCAACATTCTTTTTTTAAAGTAAACGCTTGAGTTCCATTTTATAGTTTTTTTTTTAACTGAATGCCTTTACTTTACTGGTTTTGCGAAACACTTCTAGGCAACATTGAGAAAAACAAGTTTATTGGCCATAAAAAATTTAAATGTGATCAGTATCTAGGAAAAAGTGATCATTGTAGTCCAGTTTTAACACTGAAAACACAGAACCTGTAGCTACGACTGTTTAAACACAAAATAAATAGAACAGTCCAATTTAAATACTAACAACACTAAACTGGATAATAAGCTAAATACTACTATAAACACAACAGGCCAGTTGAAATACTAAAATCACTAAAACTGGCATACAATCAAACATACGTAATACTACTTTTTAAATGCAAATAAGATTCTGTAGTCTAGGTTAAATACTAAAAAAAATCAAAACCTGGAGTACAAACATACTAAATACTACTTAAATACAAAATACATACAGCAGTCTATACTAAAAACAAAAACTAAAATACAAACATCCTAAGTAAAAACTTTTTAAAATATAAAATAAACATGACAGTCCAGTTTAAATATGAAAACACAAAACCTGAAATACAAACTGCTACTATTTAAATACAGCGGTAAATTCACAGTTCACAGGTAATTCGCAGTGATCTAATAATTGGTCTCAGCAACAACAAAAAAATAAAAACGTATTCAATGCATATTGGTAAAAATTGCGAAACTGATTTACATCTGTTCCTTAAGGGCTTCCGTACTTTCAAGTCTCTCTCACATGACTTCTCTTGTGACATTCCTTTTCAAAAGTGAAATGTGTATTTTTAACGAAGAATGATTGTGCAAAATGGAATTAATTAATTCGGACCAGCTTACCAACCTTTTGTTGAATAGTTAAGTTTTTTTGTTTTTAAAATTGAGTGTAAAAAGATCGGTTCGAAGAGAATTCTTGCGCTTAGTTGAAGTGTGGATGTGGAGAGAAGTGTATGTGCTGCTCTTTCAAACCTCGCGAGGTGAGAATACATTTTGTCTTGTTGAATTGTACGCTATTCATTCGCTCTACTTTAAAATGTATATATTTTGCGCTCGACGTTCAGTATTTTGAAACGGTTGATTAATAATCAGCAGCAGCTGTTCACACTTAGTCGCATCCTCCCTCTCTCACATTGTGCAGAAATATTTTTTATTCAAAACGCCAGGGTAATATATGTTACGTATTTTATTTTTGTAAATTATATTTTTGTCTCAAGCGTAATCAACTATGTAATCAATTTTAACTTGCTGTTCAACAATAATTGGGTTTTATTTTCAGTCTGAACAAATCTCTAAAAAGCCTTGACCAATGATGGACTGTTTAGCTTTAGTTTAGTTTCATAATGTGTTAAGCAGCTTAACCCGTTATATTTAGGGGTCGAGCACCGAAGGTGCAAGAACCCTATTGTTTTTCCTCGAGACTTTTTTTTTTTTTTTTTTTTTTATTATTATTATTATTATTATTATTATTATTATTATTCCGGGAATCATTGCGGGCACTTTTCGGTACCTGAACATATATGAAAAGTCACCGATTTTTGCACACGCATCAGACCCGGTGAAAAATTTCGTAAAATTTTGGTCCCAAAACTGATTTCTAAAAAATGGCTCTATAGCGCCACCTAACGCGTTTTTACAGCTTTTGATCATCCAGTTTGTCGTAGGCGGATGAAATTTGGTACGCATGTGTAAAGTACCAAGGTGTAACTTTTACTAATTGAAAGTCTATTTCCAAAATAGACAGGAAGTCAGTTATTTCGCAAAAACCTCTAAAAAAGGGCGTTTTTGCTCGTTCTACTTTTTGACGAACTACTCTCACAGACTTTATCCAAACATCTCCAAACTTCTTGAGTATCATCATAAGGCATACGGCAATTGATATTGAGAAGCTTGTTTGGCTATCATAAAGTATGTGGTCGTGGCGGCGGGACAATGTCCAAATTTCGACTCGAAACAGGAAGTTGTTATAACTCGGGCATAGAATATCCGATCCGGCTCAAACTTGTTTCATTCTCATCGTAGTCCAAGCCTGAGAACAGGCGTATGACAACGAACGACATCCGCCATAGCGCCACCTAGTGGCGAGCATTAAAAGCCTGTTTTTCATAGTTTTACCCTTCTATTTCAGCCAGTGTATTGCGTGCACACTTAAAACTTGTCGCATGCGTGTAGGACCTTAAGACCTACAAAAAAGTAAATTGGGTCGAGTTTTGAAACTGGACGGAAAACCGGATAATTTAGGTTTTATGTAAAAAATACAGTCTTCATACTTTGACAAACTCCTCCTAGGCGAAATGTCCGATCCAGCTGATAATTGGTGTAGTTAGTCATAAGGCATTTGGGATGAAAAGTTATCAAAATTGCAGCAGTTCGTCAGACGGCCTTTGGGTGGCGCTCTATAGCGCCACCTGAAGCGGTTTTGTAGCTGTTGCGCAATCAGGTTATCGTAGGCGAATGAAATTTGGTACACATATGTAAATGACCAAGCTGCAACTTTTACTAATAAAAACCCTGTTTCCAAAATCTACAGAAAGTCGAATATTTCGCAAAAACCTAAAAAAGTGTGCATTTTCGCTTGTTTCAAACTTTGACGAACTCCTCCTAGGCGAAATGTCCGATGAAGCTGAAAATTGGTGTTGTTACTCATAACGCATTAGAGAAAAAAAGTTATCAAAAGCTAAGAAGTACGTCCAATGGTCTTTGGGTGGCGCCACAGCAAAGTTCAAACCTTCAAAATTGTGCATAAACAATTTACATTTTTTGGACTTTATCTCCGTTCTAGGTTATCCACTATCAACAAAAACAGCCTGCCATGATTAACCTTGTCAGGTTGAACAAAAGGATATGCATCACTGTGACTTTGCTCCAAAAATTGGCTGTACAGCGCCCCCTTATATGTGACCAAAAACATCGCTTTAGCTGTTTTTTAAAGCTGTTGCTCAAGCAGTTTGTCGTAAGCGAATGAAATTGGTACACATGTGTAAAGTACCAAGCTGCAACTTTTACTAATATAATCCCTTTTTCTAAAATCAACCGGAATTGAGTTATTTCGCAAAAACCTCTAAAAATGGGCGTTTTGCTCGTTCCACACTTTGACAAACTCCTCCCACAGATTTTATCTAAACATCTCCAAACTTCTTGAGTATCATCATACGGCATACGGAACCTTAAAATTATAACTTTTTTTCAGCTATCATCAAGTATGTGGTCGTGGTCGCAGCCAAGGTCAAAATTTCGATTTGAAACAGGAAGTTGTTATAACTCGGGCATAGAATATCCGATCCGTCTCAAACATGTCTCATTCTCATCGTAGTCCAAGCCCGAAAACAGGCGTATGACAACGAACATCATCCGTCATAGCGCCACCTAGTGGCGAGCATTAAAAGCGTGTTTTTGATAGTTTTACGCTTCTATTTCAGGCACTGTATTGCATACACACTTAGAACTTGTCGCATACATGTAGGACTATAAGACCTACAAAAAAGTAAATTGGGTCGAGTTTTGAAACCGAACGGAAAACCGGATATTTTAGGTTTTGAGTACAAAAATATAGACTTCATACTTTGACGAACTCCTCCTAGGTGAAATGTCCGATCCAGCTGATAATTGGTGTGGTTTGTCGTAAGGCATTTGGGATGAAAAGTTATCAAAAACGCAGCAGTTCGTCAAACGGCCTTTGGATGGCGCTTTATAGCGCCACCTGAAGCGGTTTTGTAGCTGTTGCGCAACCAGGTTATCGTAGGCGAATGAAATTTGGTACACATATGTAAATGACCAAGCTGCAACTTTTACTAATAAAAACCCATTTTCCAAAATTGACGGGAAGACAGATATTTTGCAAAAACCTAAAAAAGTGTGCGTTTTCGCTCGTTTTAAACTTTGACGAACTCCTCCTAGGCGAAATGTCTAATCAAGCTGAAAATTGATGTGGTTACTCATAACACATTAGGGAAAAAAAGTTATCAAAAGCTAAGAAGTACGTCAAATGGTCTTGGGGTGGTGCCACAGCAAAGTTCACCCTTCAAAATTGTGGAAAAAAATTTACATATTATGGTCTGTATCTCTTTTCAAGATAATCCACTATCAACAAAAACAGCCTGGTATGATTAGCCTTAACAGGCTCAACAAAAGCATATGCATCACTGTGACTGCGCTCCAAAAATTGGCTCTACAGCGCCTCCTTACTGCCCCCTTAAATGCTACCAAAATCTTCGTTTTAGCAGTTTTGACCCAATGAACATGTTAGAAAGCCCACCAAAATTTGTTCGAAGGTCAAAAAACTCGAAAAAGGCCGGGAGGCGGTGCTTTCGCTCCGGCGGATGCATCGTGCGAGACCCCTTCCATCGCTGCTTGCAGCTTTAATTCTTTTTCAATTTCTTATTCACATTTGTATTTTCTGAGGTGCAATAATAAGATCTGTTAAATAAGGGATTATATACATACCGATATGATGAAATGATAGGTGTCAGGAGAAAATAAGGAAATGTGAAAGTAGTACACTACAATATTTTTTTGCAGAAAAACAAAAAAAAAGGAATATAGAATTGCCAGATGTTGGGCAATAAAGTCAGTCACAAAGTTTTAAACTAAAATAGATCATAAACCATGCCATAAAGATTATAAGTAGCAGCAGGGGAAAAGTTACAAGCAGTTAACAAAAGAATAGAATACTAAAATGGCATACAATCATTGCTTTATTATTTTTAACTGCACATTTAATAACTTTTAAAAGGCAGTATTTCAGGCAAAAATGCTGTTCTAGTACACTTCCGGGTCAGTCAGTGCATTCATTCTTCATTGACATGAGCTGTATTAGTGGTTCATCTGATTGGATGTTGGGCGGTGCTTTGGCCAATGGGTGTGGCTACACAGTTGAGCTGTTTTGAGCTCTCAAATATAGAAAATATGATTACACAAACCAATCTAAATGTGACTTGAGGCATGCTTTTGACGAAGAAGCAAGAATAAAACACGCAAAAAATGTCTGAAAAGAGCTTCTTTTATCGACACTAAATGATAGCAAGTGGACATAGAGAAAACTTGTTTTCTGCACCAGTAACTGAATTTACGTTTGTTTGTCTTTTTTTTACATTTACATTTGGCAGTTTTACAATCTTTTGTTCTCCAAAAGTTAACTGAACTGTTGTCCTATTAATAGCTCATCAATGGCAGAAGCAGCAACTTTGACTGACTCCAGAAGGTGAGGTCAAATCTTTGTGTTTGTTACAGCCAAAGTAAAACTTTTATTAAAGTTGTATTTTGTGATCTTAACATAATGTGCATGCAGCTTCTTAAAGTGATACTCCACCCCAAAAATTAAAATATAGTCATTAATCACTTTCCATAACCGTTAATGATTTCATTCCTCTTTTTAATACATTTTGAAATATTTTGAATATAATCCAGTAGTGCTGCGACTACCCCATTAACACAGGTCCTTCACATCTCGGCTTTACTTATTCGCAACATGTTTGTCGACACTCCCAGATTATGTTCTTTATGTGCAAAAATTTTGAGGTAGAGTACTTTTCAGCCTTTGTTTTGAAACACAATCTCACAGAAATTCTCCATCAAAGAACAAACAGTTTTTTTGTGTGGTATACTGGTCATGAATGTTATCATCCTTTATGTCAATGCATTTGTTTGCTTCGCTCAAGTTATTAATAGGATACAAGCTGGTTTTATATATGGTTTTATATATTTTAACAGAAGAAATTTTGAAGACTGTTTTGTTGAACATGCAGAAGCCGGTTCTTCATTTATGACAACTCAAGGGTGCAAGAGGAGGGAGATCGCACAAGAGATGGGATCTGCTACTTCTATCCTGAAGACGTAAAACATCTTTTTATAAGTTTATTTTAGGGATATTCTACTCTACACTCAAAAAAGGCTTTATCTCACTGTAGGGTGTACTTGCACTTGGCACTCTGAACTAGGGCTGCAACAATTAATCGAAATGTTAGACTGAATAGTTTTGCCCTCATTTCTGACATCCTGGTCACCCATAAACACTCAACGCGTCTATTTTCAAATGCATTTGAAAAGACATTGAGTTTCTTTTGGGTCACTCTTGAATTTGATAGGTCCCCCTTGAGAAAGTGCCTTCTAGGTCCTTCAAGGAAGGGGATCTTTAGGCCAAAAAAAAATTTTCACCCAGGGTTTTATTGTCTGGTATTTATTTGTGTCAAAGACGTGTAGCTTCTAGTGCTGCAGTATTCACAGTGCAAAACACATTTATATAGTTTATAAAAGCCCCAGTATACAAAACATATTAAACAAAAAATCTATTAAAATATACACAAAATGTATACTTCTGCAGTATGGTTTGGTCTGCTTATAGGGGTGATCTAAATAGAGAGATCCCAGGATATGGTTCTTCCACACTTATATACCTTTGAGGCATACAATTTACACACACAAAAAATTATCTCTATTTTTGGCCGTAACCCGCCATTTAATTGACACAAAAAAGTATTTCCATTCTAAAAACATAAATATTCAGACCCTCCAAATACATCAAAATAAACATGTGATTTAAAAACACATTGTCTCGCCCATTTTCTGCGAACTTCGTGCCAACATCTCCACATTCATTGACTCTTTAAACAGCCTCTCTTCCTAGCACTCTGAAGATTGAATCACGGCGAGAAATTATGTTCATTCAGTCATTTTGCATGTAAAGGTGAAACCATTGACCTTATATAACATGGACGGAGTATTCAGGCTCAAAGTGGTCGCACCCAGCACTCAAAAATATGTCCACAGAGGCGAGATATGACCTTCTGATTGGCTGAAGGTTTACATTTTAAATCCATCCATCTTCATGTCGGCTTTCTTCCCTTTCGGGGTCGCCACAGTGGAATGAACCGCCAGCTCTCTGGCATATGTTTTATACGGTGGATGCCCTTCCAGCCGCAACCCATTGCTGAGAAGACAAACACATACTGTTTTTTCAATTGTTTTTTCTCAATTATACTGCATGTATTTGGACTTGTGGGGAAAACCGGAGCACCCGGAGTAAACCCACGCGATCACGGGGAGAACATGCAAACTCCACACAGAAATGCCAACCGACCCAGCCGAGGCTCGAACCAGCGACCTTCTTGCTGTGAGACGACCGTGCTACCCACTGCGCCACAGTGACACCCTTACATTTTATATATCTTAAACAAATAAATGTAAAAATTCATTAATCCTCGTGAAGGTGAATTCATGAAGATCAAAATCTAGTGATCTGAATCAACAAACGTGTTTTTTTAAGCTCCAAAGTTGGTCAGTTTTATCACGTGAATGAGAATCTACTGACTTCTGAAGCCAGCCTCAAGCGGCCGATTGAGGAACTGCAGTTTAGTCACTTCTTAATACAGATTTAGAAGAAAAGCTTGTACTAAACAAGTTGAACTTGAAGATAGATAGAACAATTTACAATACAAACAATTTTGCCTGTCACAAAGTGTGAATGTGGACATATAAAGACTTAGCTGTTATCTGTTATGAGCTTGGAAAGTTCATTTATGGCCCAATGAAACTTGTCTTAGCATTTATTCAAACACACACAAGTTGTTCTGATCATGACAGATCATCCATCAGCATTGGTCAACAACCCCTTGAGGTAAATGTTGTTAGATTCAGCGAGATTTGTTTATGTTGAATGTCATTAAGGATAATTTAAAACTTCATTTATTTAGCTTTTGTATTAACTTGTTTAACTATCGTACTTAAAATTTAAAAATGTATTTAAGGTCACCTATTATGCTTTTTTGACAAGTTGCACAATTTATGTTTGGTTGGGGATTTTTATAATATTTGTGCGTTAATCTATACTTGTGAGCTATACAGTTCGTATCAATTTAATGAGGGGTAAATCTTGGACCACACTTTGCGTTTTTTCTAATCATGCTTAGTGTTTTTTTTGGTGGTGAAATTAACATTGTGTTACAGTAAACACTGAAGATGTGTGATTGATGTGTGTGCTGTTGCAGACACCCATAGATCAGAAGGAGCTGCTCTGTGGACAGCTAGCTGGTGTGTGCCGCTGTGTTTCAGAACTCTCCTCATCTCCTGTCAGTCTCCTCCGGCTCCGGAAATCCAAATATGCTGTCCGCATGAAGGACAAGTTCCTCTGGGTAAGACGATGTAGGGGATTATGTAATTATGTGATCTCTGTGAAAACCCCAAAAAGAACAAAGATTGACATTTCACTCGGTTTGCTCTCTGCATTTGCCTCCAGTATTGATCAATACTGGTCAGATGAACAATGTACAGTGCACAATAATTTTTTTAGGCATGGGCCACTATGTTATTTATATATATTCCATCCATCCATCTTCATGTCGGCTTTCTTCCCTTTTAGGATCACCAAAGCGGAATGAACCGCCAACTCTCTGACATATGTTTTACGCGGCGGATGCCCTTCCAGCCGCAACCCATTGCTGGGAAAATTTATATATTTTTTTTTTTAAATTTTTTTTTTATCATAGATAAATATGATTGCATTGAGATTACTCTCTAGATGGGTTAATTAAGTGTTTTTAATTTAACTCAAAATATAAGTTATCCTCTTGGAAAGCCGTTAGTTTAAAAGAGAATACTTCTGGCTAAGATAAACTTTTCTCTCTGGATAATACAAGTATGTAACATTCTATTGTGCACAATAGTGACAGGCTAGCACTAGCTGCTAACATTACCATGTTAATGTTCTCACGGTGAGACAAACAAAGCATTATAGCTGAGAAAAGCACAAAAATGATTTATCCAACAGAAAAATTTGTCCACCCTATGGAAAACCTGGAATCTGTGTTTGATAATAAAAGATGGTCACTGTCTGAAATGTCTTTCCTGTATAATTCAGGTGTTGAAATTCACTCTGTTAATTAGTTGAAAGGCCATAATCTTGTTTCCTTTCCTGTTCTGTTTATAAAGAGACAATAATAAAGTAGATGTTAGATCAATTATTTGAGAGAGATCTTTCTCTAATCTGCAGGCATTGAGTTGTGCAGTTGACATTCCAGATGTGAGCATATGTGAGGTTTTGGACCAGTTGATCTCACTCTTCTGTTTCTGCACTGGACCTGTGCGACGGAGCTATCAGGTGCTGCATCACACTAAAACACTTCCTGTCCATAATTTGCATTTCCATTTCTGCATTTCCAATTTTTTTAAAGCAACTTGCATTGCAAGAACACGTTCAATTATGTCTTGTTTTCTCTGGGGTTGACATGAAAAATCAAGATTACACTGCTCAGTTTAATTTTGATTGTCTCTATGAGCTATGACAGCTGGGTTGTAAAGTGTTCTAAATATGTCACATAAATATAGACCACACATCATTCTGATCATTTTTATTATTGATCTTCCTGCTTGTAAAAACTCTTGGCTATGTGATTGCAGTCATTGTTGCCTGTGTACAAACACAGAGATGCGTCATCATTGCAGAGTTCACACCAGCATCACTGTTAAAGATTTAGAATAATAAATTCCATTGCCCAGACACAACAAAATTAATCTGTTTTCTCATATTTCACATTTCATTACTCTGATCAGGTTCGTCACAAATCAAAGATCAACATTTTTTATGATGGAGGTGTTCATATTTCCAGCTTTTAGCTTAAATTATGGGTGCATTTGAAACAAAAACCATCACAGTTTCAAACCCTACCAAAAATTTTAATTAAGAGTCTAACAGTTAGACTAACAGTCTAAATGTGCATTTTGCTTATTTTTAAAGAAGTGTTCAGAGCACAGAGTGAGGTGCTAATTGGTCTTTGCGAAATGTCTTCCTATAATTTACGAACAGCACATCTAAACAGTAAGAATGATGAAATATTAATATATCAAATCAGGGCTGTATACACCCGCAAAACAACATAGATTTGCACAAGACAAAAAAAAAAAACCTTCGCAATGAGTTTTTAAAAAGACATTTTGCTAGATGAATAGCAGTTTTACAGACAAGTAAAATTCAGTTGTAGCTCTGTTTGGTTCACATTCTTTGGAAAAAATCTGTAATCAAGAGGGTTTACTGAAGAGATACTAAATACGTTTTCTGTTGAGTAAGTTGGATTGTTCCCCATCCTGTTTGCAGCTCTACAGCCAGGAGGAGCTGGCTCTGCGTTGGGCCAGGTATCTGAACCATCTGCAAGGAGGGTCCACCGAGCTACATAGCATCTTCAGTTGCTTGAGGACAATCGACTCCACAAATGTAAGAGAGAATGGGAAACTAACGGTTTTGCATGTGTTTGTTTTATTAAAGGGTTCCTAGTTTGCTATTTTTACAGATGGTTATATTTGGAAGCTCTTTGTGAATGTGACACTTTAAAGGTGTGCTCCTTTAAAGTGCCACTATTGTGATTTCAAAAAGTTCCTTATTTTGATTTTTGTCTCCAACAACCGGTTGACACACATGTAAAATCAGAAAATCCTTTCGTTTTGTTATAATATGCATAGAATTTTACCAGATTTGGTCACAATTCTCAAATTATTAGTTTAGTGACTCATTCGTAATAAACATAATAAACATAACACAATCGGAGCAGTTTATGGAGCTGCTGATTGAAATCTTTCTGGCCTTGTTGCCGGCGTTTGACAAATTGGACAGAAATAAAAAAAAAAAATAAACAGATTACAATCAAAACAACACCAAACTGCTTGTGACTGATTAAAAAGAGTAAATTTTTGAGTCAAGCTCAACAAAGAAGCTTGAGGCTTGTCGGTAGCGGAGTTTTAAAACTCCGGCAAGGTGTTCCTCAAACCTTTAGCTATGTCTCACATCACATGAGAGGAGTTCCGCACACTTGTATTTTGTTTTTGCATTTTTTGTTTAGAACTGAACTTTCTTTTTTTTTTTTTCAGTTTTTAAATCGACAATTAAATTAACAAATGATACACGGATTAGAGACCTCTACAATAGTGCAGACATCATATGTTGAATAAAGTAGAAAGGTCTGATGGGCTGTACATGTACTGAGGAATATAAAAGAATGTTGATTAGACTGGAGGGGATTTGTTGGTGCAGCTAAATATCAAATTCAATATACATGGCCCTGGGAGTAATCAAGTAAGTAATTATTTCCACGATTTAGCACTAACAAACCACTGTGTAAGAGTTGTGTTTCTACAGAAAAATAATCTTAATATCACTGTAATTAACAGAAACTGTGTTTTTTTTTTGTCCTAGATTGACCCTCTTCTGTTGCTGAAGGCTGCTCTGATCCTGCAGGCCTGTCTGCGATGTCCTCTAGTCCTAGCTGGTTGTATTCTCTACAAAGGCAGGTTAGGATACTCTCTGTGCCTCATTCTTTTACAGATACTGCATTGTGCTGTTAGAGACAGTGTGTTGTGCAGGGTGGTGAGCACTCAGATGCCTCCTGCGCTGACGGTGAAAGTGATGGTCTATGAAGCACAAACCTACAGCCAGGTATAATGAGAGTCCTGCTAATGCTGACCATTTAGAGAGTGAAGTGTTTCATCTTCTGTCTCATTACAGGAGAACCGTATGTCTGTCAATGATCAGAGTCCATGTGTGGGATCCCCTGCACCCTTTTCAGAGACCTCACAGGTTTATCTGACGTCCACTGAACTGCACACTCTTCGCAGCCCTCCGGTGGACAGAGCATGCAGGTACTTCTCATCAGGCCTACCATTCAATAACTGCACTGTAAGTAATATAACTAAAGGACATTGACTCGGTTTTTTATAAAGATGTAATTCAGGCTGTTAGTGTTGCTGCTTTCCTGAATGGATCGGAGAGTTTGTTACACCAGCCAGGGATAGTGAAAGAGAAGGTTCATGCACCATAATCAAAACTCTCTTACAGAAAACATGTTCACATATTGGTATGCTAGCTCCTAAAAAGAGTTTGGGTACAACATAACAGATACAGAACAAACAACAGTAAAAGCAAACAGTTATGTGTGTAAAAATAGCCAAGGCCAGACACGACATAAAAAAAGCATTGTTTGCTTGGTAATTTCTGACAGGGCGTTCACACCAAGCACCAAACAGGCAGACAGAACGCTTCTCTCGCACCTATCTTACTGCTTTCAAATTTGTTATTCACTTGTGTGACTCGAGTCAAGATGTCCAAACCTGCTACTGACAAGGGTGGGCCATATTGTATCATCCACAGTAACACCAGTACAAGTACTAATGCGGTTTAACATTTTCATATCGCGGTACTCTGACTTGTTTATGTAATGACATCATGCATTTGTGCTCGCGTACACGCCTCTCAAAACTCGAAGGAGGACGCTAAAGAACAGCAGTGAAGAACTATCATGGCTTTAAAAAGTTCAGAGGAAGCATTAAATCCCAAATATTAATCAACTTTGTGGTGTGGAAATGTTTTGAATACAGCAGACCACTCTCGGAAATTAATACAAACTCAATGAAAAGAAACAAGTGTGTATGACTACAGATAGTGAGGCAAATTGCACTCAACTGAACAAGAGGATCGTACATGCTTCGGGTACCTTCTCAGTGACACAGGGGAATTTATGTATGTACTTTGTATATGATTCGCTAAATCTATAATAGAGTTAAAGCATCAACAATGTGAGCAGATGCTAGTGTCGCAGAATCACCATCTCTAAATTCATCAATATCACAACCTGGCAGGATGTTCATGCTACTTCTAGCTAGCTAAAACTCAGCACTGATAACAAAGGAAGCTTATTTACTTCATCTTCAAAGTTTTACTTCATTATCTAGCGGTTAACACTGAGCAAAAGCCCAAAAAAGAGGAATCCGAGAGTGCAATTGCTCGGCTCCAATTAAGCGAATAACGGAGCTCGCGCAGAAAGCAATTCGTCGAGTTGATGCAGAAGTATAAATCAGGCTTAAGCAATATGGGTACTGTAGTACTTATAATCCAATGTTATCAGGGAACATGCCTGCTAAACATAAAGAAAAAAACTAATAAAGACGTCAAACATTAACACTTAATAGCACTATAGCAATATTGCTAATTATTTTTACTAAAACCTTGCTCTAACACAGCTAAGCATTCCGGGTAGTGTAGTATGTGTTCTGTAGGTAACATTATCACATAACATGGCCTGCTAAATTACAAAAAGAAAAAAAATGACACTTTAACTACTTAACTATAGTAATTATGTTACTGCCTGATTGAGAGGATGTCATCTATTTTATTACTTTATTGTTGTGAGCACTTTAGCTTTAAAATTTATTTTATTTGGTTGTATTTGACTGTCCTATAAAGAATACATTCTAAATATTTTGGATAGTTTTATACTTTTTTTTACTGCAGTAGGAAACACTTTTGGTTTTGTTTTGTCAATCCTAAATATTGTATAATTTCATGCTGATTGGTTACAAGTTTGTTCAATTTAAAAACCTTTATAAACCTAGCAATTTAAAATGAATATTTACAAATAAAATTAATGATGCATATTATTCCATCCATAGATCTCACTGCAGTCAAGCTCCCAGCCAACTTCACAAGTCTCGTTTGCTATCACGAACCTTATCAGACACACCGACCTCAGACACAGACTCTTTGATCTTTGACACCCTCCAGTGTCCTCCGACATCCTTCCAGACCATGCCCTCATCTCCACGCTCCTCCCTCTCTGATGAACTCTTCTTCAGCCCATCCCCCTTGAGAGCCAACCTCACCAACCAATCAGAGTACTTCTCTCCTGAACTCTGTCTAACTAATGGCATTAAAGAGTGGAGCTTAAACAGAAAACTAGAGATTGATACCAACTCTGAGTCAGAAGGTTTGAGTTCGGATCAGGAGGCTCAGAGTAAAGAAATTAGGCCTCTTGTTAATGGCTTGGACTCGGAGTCTTCTGACCATGATGGCCAGACTGACGGTGAAGTGATTAAATGGGGTGCTAACAGTCATGTGTCGGGGAAAAGTGGCAGGTTCCCCAAAGAAATAGAGATGAGATCAGAGCATGTTGATGAAAGACGCAAAGAGGACAACAAATCTACAAGTGACCGTACAGAATATAAAGCCCTGGAAGATGCTTCTTTAGTGCCTCAGCTCTTATATCAGCACAGGGTTCAAGGCCTGGTTCTGGCTCTGCTGGTGGAGCCGGAGTTCAGCACAGACGCCTCAGCAAGAGAAGAAGTGGTGAGAATTCTTTTAGTTGAGCACTAGTAATATTTTATTTTAGATGAATACATCTTTAAGTGAATTCTAGTAAATTGCAGCTGATTGGTCAATTTTTGGGACTTGCGCATCAAGCCTGCGAATTGTCCTATGGGAAGGCTGTGTGTTTAAATAACCTTACGCTGACCCCGTTGTGAAGAATTTTACAAGCCGCGATTGGTCGTGGTGGTGGTTAAGCTTTGGAGATTAAATATAAAATGTTCTTTGCTATGTATCTGTTTTTGATTTAGCCAACTAGTAGTTTGCATTATCATGTCATTGTAATAGCGATCAGTGCAAATACCTATGTATGAAGCTGTATTTATATTATGTATAACAAGGTAAATAAAACCAGTTCTTAGTTAGCATCTGTGTTGTGTTTTGGTCAGCCAATAGGTCGCATTCTTAGCATACTAATATTGATCAGTGCGGGAGGGAGCTCAGCGGTATTGATGCACTTGGTGACGGGTAATTTGTAAACTGAAAAGTCAGCTTTACTGTTCATACCAGCTCTTGCTCTTCTTGAGAGACTGTCTGAGGAGGCTGTTAGCCCTGGAAAGTTCATAAACAAGCCAAATCATTTTCTGAGCCACAGGGTTCAAAGTGTGAGAAAAAAGCTGCAGCTTATAGTCTGTAAAATATAGTAATACATGTAACTTATCAAATTGAACAGGCCATGTCTAATTCCCACCTGCATTATCTTTTCTTTTTTAGAATTTATATGCTTATTTCACACCACAGCCATTTTGAGAATGAAAGGAAGGCTCTGCTGGGAACAAACCTGGAAGTAGTGGTAAACAACCATGGTGTACAATTAACTTGGATCAGATGTGATGATTTTCCTTCCATGATGTTAAGCATTTGGCAGAAAAGAAAAACATGTTAAGCATTAGGTTTTAAAGGAAATACTCGCATTTAAAATGCCTTACTATGTCTCTATGAAGAGTTACTTAAAAATGGTGTACAGAGATGAATTTCACATTTATAATGTATTGAATCCCAATGCCTGTTTTATTCAAATTAGTTTTTAAAAATTATAACCAATAGTGAAGGTAATATAAAATATATTACATCAATGGTCCGACCATAATTACAAAGCTTACATCAAACAAAATATGTCATCTATAATTAGTCGCGACAATTTCTGAAAAATAAAACATGCATTTTAGTGCTTACAGGAGGTGTTATTTGAGGTGTATTGAAATTTACATATTTCTCAAAGTTGCAATGCAAACCATTTTTTCTGAATTAATTGAGTCACGAAGCTGCCTTTGACACTGCACAACAGGCCCCACAAACTTCCCACACCAGCACATAGCTCATTAAAAGTGCGTAATTGTTCCTTCATAGCTCCTCTGTAAAATCATCAAACACTATTTCCCAAAATCTCTTCATCTGTAGCTGCTCCCATGTATAAAAGGTTTGCCGCTGCATGACTTGAGTAAGAGATCTCTTTTGATACCTGAAGATGAGCGCTATTGATGTGGCTGAAAAATCTGCTGTACATAAGAGTATTGTTAAACACGTTTTTTTTAATGGCTTATTGCACGAGTTGGTTTGTGTTTAATCACATATTTATGATTCAATGGAAATTTCTAGAAATTCTATATAATTTTATGCAAATGTGTGATGGAAACACAAAAACTGTTGTTCTTTCTCCCTGAGAACCTCCCTTTAGTTATCAAAATGGCAGAGATGTGAAATAAGTGTATTAATTTCCTTAAAAATCCATTTGAATCACTTATGTTCTTGCAGCAACACAGCAGCTTGGCATCCCTGAATGGGCTGGAGGCTCATCTGAGGAACAGCTCTCCTGGGACCCCTGGCCCACCGGGGCAGTACACGTTTGCCCACTATGACACCATACAGAACACTCTTACCAGTGAGTCTTGTTCAATCAGCCAGCATGACTAGACCTGAATGACTCATTTGTGTTTTTTTCTGTAGCTAATATAAGTGGACGCTCCACCGGACCCCAGGACAGAGCCTTTGTGAGTGCCACAGCGCTCCTCCACTCACATTTCTCAAAGTTAGACACACTACAGGAAGCCATCATCAGGTCAGTAGCTCCGAGTTTTAATTTCAATCCTTGAGAGTTCATGGATCAGCTTTAGCTTGAGGTGTTTTCCAGTTGAGTTAGTGGAGTGATTTCAAGCCAATAAATGGCTCAACTCGCAGGAGAATGGCTGCTTGACCATCATACTCAAAACTGAAATTTTTGAAGGGGAGGAGCTTCTTAAAGAGCTGAAAATAAACAAAATGTCGGACTTGATACAAAGTGTCAGAGGGTTCTGTTCTTTTTTTACTTTGTAAGGATGAAACTGTTCACTTGGGTGGTCATCCTGGCCGGACGATAACCGCTTTCCGCTTTTTAGTGAGAACATTTCCCCCTGCTATATACAAAAAAAGGGGCTGTGCTCCACCCATAGAGTGCCTGTCCATCTCCCCAACATCCTTCCACCACCATGGAATAAAACCGCTTTCAAAATAACATGTGTATATTTAATTTATTTGGGTGCAATGCGCATGTCATTGTGTGTGTTTTAAAAGTATTGTGTGTAATTTTGTGCCATTGTACTATTTGGTGCAAATTGGATTACAAAATCTACACCCAAGAGATTCACAGATACGACTTGTTTGTGTAAAAGTAGGACTTCAGAATGCATGACTGATGGTTTATACGCACAAGGACTCTGTCTCACACTCGTACCAGAAATTTACGAACACGAAATGCGCTGTGAAAGGACTGTCAAAAATTTCATCACACTCACAACTGCACCTCTATTAGGCGATTTATGGTAATCAGTTCAAGCTACAGAGAGAGCTTTGAGACGAGAAACCATGAGACATTACAATCTCTTCTTGATGTCTTTACCTCATTTACTGTTAATTTAAAATGTAATTAAAGTCATTCATCAGAAGACATCTCAGCTATTCCCCCTCCAGGTCTGAAGAACGTGCGCCGAATACTTGATCATGCTAAAACTGTTTTAGCAATAGTGCTTTTTTCCCCCCAAACTACAAAGAAAGTCAAATATTTTATTACAAACACTGCTAAAACTAAGCTTTTTAAAATCTATTTTAGCTACCGCATCATTAAGAGTCTTTCAAATAGGAATAAAACCTTGTAAAACATAATCTGAGAGATTTTGGGAAATCTTCTGGGAATACTTTATACTAGCAAAACAGCTGATTTGAGGCTTTCCTACTTACCTACTTAATTTATTTTATTATTGAAAGCATGGACAATAATAGTTTTCTAACTACTTTTTTCAAAAAGCAGTCATCTCCACAGTGTTCAAATAAAACTATTAAATAAAAGATTTTCGTATTTTTATACTCTCGAGAAGTAGTGAAAAATGATGATGAAGTGGGTATTTGCAAGAATTGTTGCAAAAGTCAGTGCTTCTCATGTAATTACTTTATATAACTTTAGAATTGGAAAATATATTTAATATAAAATACACATCACATTTAGTGACTTGTTATTAATGCATATCAAATAACATGTCTTTATATATATATATATATATATATATATATATATATATATATATATATATATATATAAATAAAAGCATTTTCTTGTGAGCAAACATGATAATGGTGCCCCCCTCTTCCAGTTGGCGCCCTAAGCTGACTGCGAACCCTGCGTATAGAGTGTTTTCACGGCATGTCATAAAACTGGAGGTCAGCCATCTTTGAGATGCTCCGTGCAGAAAATACTATTAAACAGAACCGGCCTTCCTCTCTTTTCAGCAAGACAATGGTGAATTGCTCTTGTGTTTTAGGCTGTGTTCATTGATCGGACTGTGAAAAACATTTGAAATACTTCAAACTGCTGGAAGTTATCTTAAATCAAGGAGAAAAGTGCAAAAAACTGGCAGAGAAAAGGAGTCACTTGTGGATAGCCAGGGGAGTATCTCCAACATGGCTGACTTCTGGTTTGATAATGCGCCTTAAAAGTATTCTATAGGCGTCTCACAGTACTTTTCATTGGCTCCGCAGGGTGCCAGTTTTCATGAGATTGTGTCTTCACATTTGCTTTAACATCACTCACGCCACCCGCACTGTATGCAATTTGTATTTAGTTTCATTCAATAAGTTTCCAGGTGCTGTAGTTACATATCATCTATCGAGCTAGATGTTAAATCTTCTAACTGTTTATCATAACCATCAATCTTGTTTGAGTTCAGCAAGTCTCCTATGTGTTGTTTAGAAGTGCTGGTTCTGCTGTGTATGCCACTCGCAGCACTGCGCAGGAGACATTTTTCCTCCAGCAAGGGCCAGTGGTCAGAAACACCGGCAGTCCTGACCCACAGGACAGCGCCTTCACCCTGCCCAAGAGAGCCCGGCAGCGCCTTCTCAAGCACGGAGTTAACCTGCTTTAACTCAGCTTGTAGAGCATTTAACCACTCATTTGTCATCCTAAATGTTTACAATCTGTATATTCCTCTACATTACTTAAAACTTTAATTACTGTATTTTATTAAATATAAGGCTGCCGCTTTAGAGTTGTTCCAGTAGTGCAAATTAAAACTGAAAATAGAGGAAGTGTTTCCTTGTTCAAAGAGTTCTCTAAACCATTATAATGGTTTAGGGAACAAAACAAGCTCGTACTGTTATGGTTACAGACTATTGTGTTTAGGTGTTTTTCACTTTTTATTCAAAGTCGAATAGTATATTGTGTTAATAAATGTTTAGTGCACTGGTTCTGAATGGTTGTGTTGTCAAATGTTGCCTTATTTAGCTCTGCCACATTCATTCTGTACACAATTGATTGTAAGGACAAGTTACCGCCAATGTTTAGCATAACAAAAGAGATTCTGCAGCAGCTTGTTTGTAAAACCATTACGCAGCACACTGGGGAATTGTGTCACATACTTGCATTGAACACACACACATTTAGACAAGTGAAGTTTATATCACCAATTCCACACAGTTTACCATAAACTTAAGTCTACATTTTATTTTAAAGACCTGCTTTGTAATTATTTATATACTATTGTCAACTAAAACAAGTACAAAACGAACAGTAAATGTAGTAGGCCCATTAAAGTTGATCATTAGTAGTTAATACAGTAATATGTGGGGTAGACCCAAATAATAAAAAATAATAATAAAATATTTTATCATTGATCATTGTAATGCACATTATATACTTTTTTTTTCTAATGTGGGTGTTTTTGTTTTGTTTGTTTGTTTGTTTTTGCTGGAAAGCCTGTGTTCCAGATTGTTATGTACACAGAAAATAAGAGCAAGCAGCTGTAAATATTAACTAATGTTGTTGTTTACTTTGATTAGAGCCAAAATAATTACACTAGCAATATTATCTTAAGTATGTGTTCCACCACCAAAAATTATGGCACACTAAACATGCTCAGAAAATAATATTGGTTCGATAACGCAAAACCCAGATGCACAGAGATTGAGGTCGTTTTTGCAAACAAAATCGGATAAATTCCAGATTAAGGACCACATAAGAAAACGGTCGGGGTCGTATTACTAAAAAAAGAATGGAGCTGTTTAGACCGTCATGAAAATGGCCGAAACCGGTAAAGGGCAAAAAACGGTGTCACCTCGGGCTGCAGAGGGGCCTGGCCCGGGTAAGCATGAGGGGCTGCGTGAGACAGCGCACGTGCTCCGCGGAGATGTCGAACTAATCACCGCTCGGGCCTCGATTCAATGTTACATGCTTGCGTTAAATACTCTGTTAAATAAAATGGTTTAACATGGTTTCATAACATGGCTTTAATACTGCTAGTGTAATGAAAGCAAATGTTGTTTCATAGAGAAAATAAAATGCGAAACGTGTTTTAAAGCGCGTATCCTCCATAAAGCACTAAACGACGTAAAGAATTTTGGGGTGAAAAATAATAAAGTGATAAAAAAAAAGGTTCGTGTTGACGACTCTACGCATGCGCAGTATATACAAATATAAAGGAATGGAAAATCCGTCTGCAACCACCAAAGTATTTTCTCTAAAGTGTAATAAATATTTATTAGGTTTGACAAAAAAATCGGACTGGAGCCAACCTTTGTGGCACATTTCATGTCTCAAGATAGATTCTCAATTTAAAATACACTTCTCATGAAAAATTTTTCTTCAGTTCCTGCACAATAAAATCCAGAGTGTCAAATTGACTCTATCACGAGTCTATTTAGTTCTACTTTAAATAATGTTAAACACTGAGCCTCTCAACTTATGTTGACTTATAACTTATAACTTGTGTTATGTTAAACTTTTATTTCTTGACAGTGTGATGCAGAAAATATAATTGAGATTTCTTTATTATGAAATACAAACACTTATCACAAAGTTCAAGTTTTCAGTTAAGATGATAACATCATATAATTTAACAACAAAGTTTGAGTGTTATTTGTTCACTATTTAGAGTGTATTTGATCCTTACTCATTTCACATTTAAACAAAACAAAAAACAAAACAACAACACAGAAAACAATTGTTCCTATTGTTTAATAAATTTTATTTAAAAAGATTAGCAATTTAAAAACTGGTATATGTTTGTGTGTACACTATAGTAAATATTGCCAAATGTACACATAATTTTATTGATTATTACACAAATTTTTATTAATGGTTGAACCCCAAAGTGGAGTCCTAGATGAACATATAGCTTTTTGATGTGTTTTGTTAAGAAGCTACTGAAAAAAACAATTACAGAATTTCAAAAAAGCAGTAACCTTTGAGTCTATGATCAAACTTCATAGAGCTAACAATGCCAGTATAAGCAGGGTTCTTTAAGTTGTTATTTCTCAAGTATTTTGAGTGTCTTCACCCTCTCATTTAACTACATTTAAACAAAAAAGAAATCTACCCAAAATGTGTATATTTATTTACATATATTTGTAAATATATCCAAGATTTGATATCAAAAATGTTACAAGCTGTTAAAATGGGCAAAAATTTAATTACAAGGCAGTGTATATTAACACTTACAAACTTACATAACCTCATATATATTAAAGTAATCTAAAAAAAAATAGAAAACTATTTTAGGACATTTAGCCCCAAATGATTGGTGACTAGGAGTCATTAATACAGATTGAAACAAATGTTGAGTGTAGACAGTTAGTGACAAGTAAATTAATCGCTCCACAAAAAAAGAAATTAGTTGACTCAACGTACAAGGAACAATTTACACTCAGACACATGATTGAACATTCTTTTTAAAATCTGAGAAAATAAACAGAAAATATTAATTTAAGTCATCTACAAAAATTGTGAAAAAATTGACCAAGTTACAAAAAGTGATTTAAGTAATTTTTTTTTACTCTCGTTCAACTTTGTATTAGTTGAGTTTGTTTATAGTGCATATATGACAAATGCACTATGTCGAATTGTGTACATAATTGTGAGTTTTTTCGAATCAAAGTAAAACATGAAATCGAACGTGCAATTAACAATGATCGTCACATATACTGGTATTTATACACAAGTATTTAGTGCAGCTTTAGTGTCCACGGTCCTCTTTAAGCGTCTCTGTGAGCGCTTGTGCAGTGAGATGAATGATCTGAACATGGACCCAAAAGAAGAGTAGCAGCAGCTGACCTCTCTGTGGCTGTTTATGGACCTATTGTCAGCCCACGGCATTATGGGAAAGTTTTCTCCCCTAAAACCCTAAGCTGTTTCTCTTGCAAATGAGCAGCTCGTTGATGATCGCAGATCTTCTGTAATGAGGGTCATTAGGAGGGAGAATAAGAATGGAGCAGGACTCTGGGCGCCTCATTATGCACACGAACATTATTTAAAAGGGCGATGGGGGAGCGAATGGCTACTTAAAGGATCCCAAAAGAAAACCTGGGGGAGGAGAGTCAGAGAAGGTCACAATTCAAATTCCACTGGAGAACCTGCGAGCAGGAGGATTTACCTTTTGGAGACACCGAGGACAGCGTCTCAGGCCATGTGGGAGATGGACATGGCTACGGTTACGCGCACACGGGTTTTACTGCTAGTCTTTGCGCTCATGGCGATTATTAGCGGAGTACAGTCCAAGCCGCTTCAGACTTCTTTTCAAGGAGAGCGCAAAGTTCGGGTCGGACACGTGCATAGACGGAGCCGTCGCGAGCCGGGCTCGGAACGCGAGAATTGCGCAATGTTGAGCGGCTCGTGGATGGAGAGCACCGGTCATCTTGGGGATTGGGGACACATGTATCACCTGAAGATATTGTCGACGGTTGGAGAAAACCAGAGTCCGCGTCGCACAGTGTTCCCCGAACCACCTCTCTTCAGGTTCGTGCGACGCGTTTATCGCTGCTGCCAAGCAGGGCACCACTGCGGAAGCGTCAAAGGAATTCAAGGAGGAAAAATTGGAAGTAAGTACCTGCTTGAGATAGCTCGCAAATGTAAAAGTTCGTTTAGTCATATAAACTTTTCCTCGATCTCTCTGGCGCTTATCAGAGAGGCCAAGGCTCTAGAGCAATATAAATATCAAATTTTCTTCACCGCCTAGTTAGGTTGAACGAAAATGTGGACAACACCTGAAATTATTACTGATTCAATCTAGCATTGCTGTTGTCTGATTTGGATGCTGACCTCATTAAGGCAGTAGCGAATTATGTGTTATGGGGAAACATGTTTTTGGAAGAAATAAAGTCACACCACTAGGCAGCGTGGTTTTTGATGACAAAAGCCTTAACACGTATTGATGTCACTAGGTCTGCTAAACAAAGTGAAACTGAAAACTAATACTTTGTCTAAAATTACACACCTTTTACAGTCAATCCATAAACTATACGAGTTTGCTACATTGGCTAAGTGTGTACTCAACTGGCAAGAGTAGTTTTTTGTGTAATATAGTCAGTTTTTTTAGATAGGTCAGCTCAGTGAATTAATGGCCACCGGTCTGAGGCCTTTTGGGCTAGGTCATGGCTCTAAAATGCCCTTGAGAATGAAAGGTAAGAGAATCTGCCTTGATGGTCTGCCAACCTGTCAAGTGTATACTTCACCCAGCATGAGCTAGTGATGGGCACCAGCAGACCTACTTGACTCAAACCAATAACTATGGAGGTGAAGAAAATAGGTGGATTATCATTGGGTTATGCACCACAACTCTTGATATATCACCTGTCCATGGTTAATCGTTCCTTGTAAAGACAATGAACTGAACAGAACATTTTTAGCATGAAAGGACCTGTGACCTGCTGGAGCTAAGCAATAACTTTTATTAAAAATGATCTAAATTTAGTCCGTTATTATTAACTTGGGCTTGTTAAGGACTGCTACAGCTCACACTGGATAAAAGGAGAGCCACCCCAGAGAGGTCACTATTCCATCACAGGGCCTTGTGCACTCAAGGTTCACTACTGAAGGGAATTTAAATGCTTCAATTCACCTGCTGTGTGTTTGTGAACTGTGGGAGAAAACCACAGCCCCTGGAGCGAGAAACAATACCTCCACACAGAAAGGCGCCTTACCTTTGTAAAACCATGCTGCCCACCGTTATGTAGTCATTTAGGGAAATCAAGCAAAATCTAGGGACGGGGCTTTAAACACTGCATGTTTAATTTGGTGTTATTTTTAAAGATTTGATTGTAGATCACTGTATCGTAGTCAAAAAAATCAAGCCCAAACTATTTAAAAAAACAAAACAAATATTTAGCACACAGACCCAGCGACTTTTGCTTATTTCATATAATCTAAGGGAACATGTAAACAGTTAACTTGCAAACAAGTTGTTAAAAAAACAAACTATATATATATATATATATTTTTTTGCCATCAACTCATTCGCTTAAGAGGTGATTATAGATTCATACCATTGAAATAACTCACTTTACACTCAGCCCCACAGCTCCTTTTTGGTTTTCACAGACAGTTTTTAAAGGGTTTGCATTAGAACTGATCTTGATTCAGAAAAAGACCAAATAAAATTGCTACACTTAAGTTAAACTTTTCTGAAATTTGGGTATTTGTACTAATCTCTTTCCATCTTCTGAAGATTCCAACATCGAGTTTCATCTCAGCAAGGATGTGCTGTCAGCCCCTCTAGACAGAGTGGAGGCTCACTTTCACTTTTCCAACCCTCGGCACCTCAAAATCCAACCTGTGATACCCTCGCTGGAGAAACGAGGCTTCCCGACCAGGTAAACTGTGAAATCTCCAGACTCTAGTTCTTTCTCTTGGAAAACCTCACTAAGGATTCCTCTCTTTGCAGGTACAGCGTATGGATGAAGAACGGCGTACTGGAGCTGAAAGTGGATCTTCTCACCCTCTTCCAGGCTCTTCAGCTCCTCATAGGAGGAACTTCTCGAGGCCCCAGCATGATGGAAATCCATCGGGTGAGGGGCTTGACTAGACCAGGGGTCGTTGTCCCAAAGCAAAGTCCCCCATCACTTCAGGACACCATGCCTGTCGAGTGGGGAGAGGAGAAAGAAGTCCCCCTGCAGCCTACGTTGGAGCTGGGACTAGCTTTACACTGTAGCCTGGAGGATAATATTGTGCACCCTTGTGAAAGCTACGGCGTACGGTTAGAACACACACCATTTATCGCTCTGATGTACAGATAGCGAGACTGCTCGAATCCCCCCCTTTTTGAGTTCTTTGTGGCTGTAAAATCTCTGTCCATTCAGTCCATGACACCTGGAGTGAATGTTCCCTGGATGGGATTCCTCCAGAATTGCTAATGATTGCCATTGTTTGCAGACAAAGGTGCTTCAGCTCCAGCAGCTTACTGTAATTCAGAGAGGCTTTCGTTTTTATTGAACACTTGGCACTTCCGCATATAAATAGTTTATTTATGGCTTTATTTGTGAGAGAAATGTAAATAGTGTATAATTACAGTTTTATATATTAAAACTCATCTTTGGAAAGTAGCAGTGCTTGTTGACCTCAATTCAATTGTTTGTGAGATTCTGCCTTGATGTGTTCGAAATAAAGAGTTAAAAGATTAGAGGTAATCAAATAAGGTTTTAGGAATTTCACATCCAGATTAGGTTTTACTAAAAACGTCACTGGATTTATTCCCTTTTTTAATGATTTGTACTCGTCTGCCATTGGTAAAATTTTAACCTGTTTTTCCTCCTCTTAATTCAAGTTTTGCTAAAGGAATAACAATTATTTTTAAAAAGACTTAAGTTTATTTTTATTGTTTGAGGTAAAATTGTTTAAGTTTTTTTGTGCAAGTTAAAGATTAAAAATTAAGTTTATTTCTATCCACTTGCCGCTTTAAAAACATGTAAATTATTTAAATAAGTTAAATAATGCTTCCGTGGCTTATAAGTATTTAATAAATTAAATGGTTATATTTAAGAAGTATTTGCTGTTGTAGTGTAGCTGGGAGCTCCAAAGCTGCTAAAGGTAAGACCACATTTGGTTGAATTATTACCAAATAATTTATTATTACCAAAGTTTGCATTGTGTTTCTTTGATTAAATACAGATTTTCAAGCTGTGGCATTCCCCCAGCTCGTCTTCTACACTCATGCTTCTCTTGTCCTCCTTCTATGCTAAAATTCAAGAGTGTATGAAGATGGTGTATTTTAGTAACATTAGCACCCCTCGCACATCAACAAATCATTACATTTACTTTACATTATACATTTGGCAGAAGCTTTTGTTCAAAGCAACTTACAGTAGGGGAAATAATATGCAATTTGTTACACAGTCAAAGCCTAACTTAGCTTGCTCATAAAAAAGTTGTATCAACTGATCAATAAACCATAGCAGGAAGAGAATAAAGAGAGAAGAGGGGAAAAATGGTATTATTATAAATTTTTTTAGTAGGTGTTCCTTGAAGAGAAGAGTTTTCAGTTGCTTTTGAAAGCTGTTAGTGTTGCTGCTTTCCTGACTGGATCAGGGAGATTGTTCCACCAGCCAGAGACAGTGAGGAGAAGGTTCTGCTGAGAGATCTTCTACCTTTGTGTCACCGTTCCTTCTCTGAGCGCAGGCTTCTGGAGGGCATGTAGGAGCGTATGAGTTTGTGGAGGTAAACATCCGGTGTCATTGTTCAAGCGGGGAGGTTTGCCTCATGAAAGATCAGCGTGATTTTTCAGAGGAAAACTCCAGAAATTCACCACAATATGCCCTTCTGTTGTTTTTTCTTTAAAAAATATCTTTTAACAGTTTTATTAAGATTCTCTTAAAAAATGGGATCATTTTAAACAAACTTTTAACAACTGTTTAATATTCTGTATTACACTGGCATTTGTGTCAAAAACATTGTTTACAGATAAACTTACTAAAGTTAAAATGAAAAAAATAAACCTTCAAATTCAAACTTTAAAACAGAACATGTTCTTTTACTAATAACTATATTTATGAGAATAAAATAATTATTAAATAAAATAACCATTTTGAATAAAACGTGTATACTTTTTCATTCGTTTTTGCAATGTACATGTTCTACACAGCATTAAAAGTTAATATAATTAAACACATCCTTCAGTACTATATTTTTTATTAAATAATTTTGTTTGTGCCGCTACAGCGTGATGTACATGTACATTTCTGCTTTATTTGTTCACCCTCCCTCCCACTATATATATATATATATATATATATATATATATATATATATATATATATATATATATATATATATATATATATATATATATATTACACACAAATAGTGTAACATATAGCAAGGTATTAATACAATGTATACAAATTTACCGAATCCTCTTTGAAAGGTAAATGATCGTTATATGATGTAGCAATGTTCCCAATGACGTTTACAAGTTTTTTTAAAACGAACCTTTTAATAAATAAAATCAAAATCTAACCAACAAATAACTTATTTTATCCCTCTGTCAAATGAGGGAGGAGATTTATGTTTCCATTTAATCAAAATCAGCCTCCTGGCCAACAATATAGTGAAAGCAATAGCATCGCGCTCTTTAGAAGGAGAATTCTGCTTAAAGGAAAATCCAAAACAGGCTGTGAGAGCATTAGGAAGGGCTAATGTATTATTTTGATCCCAGGACATCAAATATTTATACCAAGATCCTGTCAGTTTGGACCGAATAAAAACATGTGAATGATCTGCTGGAGAGTTATTACATCTATTCCATGTTTGGCTTCTATCTGGATACATTTTGGCTAATTTAGCGTTAATATAATGAACTCTGTAAATGATTTTATATTACATCTTTTTGTTCCCATGAACTTTTACATGCTTCAAAGGGGTCTGGCTTTAAAAGACCATTACTTTAATAATCAGGCCTTTATATATGGATTAAGAGAGAGAATAAAGTCAGAAGTTTAATCAGAAGGAAGACTAAGAAATTGTAAAAGCTGATTTTGAACAAAATGCCTGATCTAAAAAAGCAAAAAGAATGAGTTGAACTTTTCTGTCAGCTCTGCAAAGGATAAAATATTCCAGTCACACATAAGTCTCAAGTCTTTGATGGTATTAAGACCCCTGGAAGACAAATCACTGGATCGGTACGTGAGGGTAAGAAGCAGGAATTCTATTCTCTCTTTTAATAAAATCAAAACTTAGCATTTTTATGTTCCTAAAGTTTTGTTTTGTGTGTGTCATTAACACAGCCCTTCTTTGCCTGAGTTTAATAAACCAGAACGTTGTAAAAAGTACAAAAAAACACACAAATTCCAAAAGTCTAAAATTACTTTTGGTAATCCCAGATAGGAGTCATTTTAGAAATTATAAAAAAAGCAATTCATGCCTGTTGAAGTCAGCATAGGATAATAAACTTCATGCTCCATGAGAACATTTCCTGAAAGGAAGCATTGTAACGGTTTTAACACCATATCAATATTAAATTAAATCTGAATAGTTAAAATTAGAAAATAAAACAGCATCAAATACACAATTTTCGAATTAATGTTTATTATTCATATCTATGGAATGATTCATTACTAAATCATTAAAGGTTACAAAACTACTGAACAAGTTAATCTTGGTATTATTCTCACTTTGAAACCCTAAACATAAATATAAAATAAACTCTAATTGGGGATCTTTATGTAATGATTCGATAATGCATTATAAACAAACTCTTAAATAAAAAGTTATCCTACATTTTTAACCTCAATGTCACAGTCTGTTCTAAATCCATAAACACTCTGTCCTGATCACTCTCACAATTACACTGGAAGCGTTGAAAGTGTTTGCACTGATCAGATCCACTGATCACTGTGTCTACACTTTGCCCCAACACAGGCATAGGCCAAAGTTCACCTAGAAAGCGAGAGAGCGACGCAATAAGGGAGGAGGGGAAAAGCAACAAACTAACAACCAAAAGACAACAGTGTCTCAAAGGAAAACTCTAGCAGAAATAGCCCCAGAAAATTTATGGAAACAAGAACAGATGACTGAAAATACAAGCGCTTTTTACAACCAATTGAGTTCAGCGTCACAGAGGACACAGCTCGAGAATCCTGCAAGACACACGGTGAGCGAGAGATGGAGGGTGGAGGTGGAGAAGAACGGAGGAAGAGCACAGTGCTCTCGGCCTTACAGGAGCAGCTGGTGTGCTCTCTGTTGGGATCCGGACTCTCCAAAGAGCTACTGATCCAGGCCATGGCCGAGCTGGAGCAAAAGCGGGCCTCAGGGAGGGAGCAAGCCGATGGAGAGAGCTCGGAAGAGGGAGAGATGGACAATCCTCCTCCTATCTTCCGTGATCTGGAGAAGCTGCCAGCAGAGGAGTGCAGCAGGCAGAGAGCTCAGGTGGACCAGCTGCTGCAGTGAGTCCGATAGCTTGGTGTAGCCCATACAATTCATATTTAGAAAGATTCAACTTGATTTTGTGCCTGGAAAGTTGCTTCTTTAATTCATAGTTAAAGCTATACTTCTAGCTTCTTCCTTGCTCATATTTTCCTCCTCTTCTACTCAGCGCTCTGCTTCCAAACAGGCTCAGTGGTGAATATAAAGCAGGTTCCACCTTTTTTAGTTACTAATTACCCACCCTATTCATTATTCTCTGGCCATTTCTAGCTTTTTAATAAATGAGCTACATCGACTAGTTAAAATTAACAGAGTGAGAGTGTGTTCATTGCTCTCTCTCTCTCTCTCTCTCTCTCTCTCTCTCTCTCTCTCTGTGTGTGTACACAAGATGGTGGTGGTATTGTAAAGATAGTGCTGTTGTGAGGGAAGGTTTGTTTAACAAATCGTTTGGTTCTTTTAACCATGATTTAAGCAAAGTTAACAATTTGTTTTGTAAAATCCAAGTTGAGTTAAGATCTTTTTTTTGTTGGTGGATGTGTATTATTTTAATGCTTTTTTTCACAGGGGTTATTTGTAATCTCTCAATGGACTTTGGCCCCTTTTCTGGCCGAGTAAACATTGCATCTCTCTACCTCTGAGAAGCAGTCCACATCCCTGTCAGAAAATGACTGATATTGGAAATGTTTTCATGTACACACATTGATCATGTGGATTGTTTAGTTCATCCTGCTAAACTTTAAACTTTGAGCAAAGACGCTATTAAACATGAAATCTTTTTTCCTGTGTGCTAGAGAGGATCCTTGGCATGTGGCTAAAATGGTGAAGAGCTACATGCAGCAGCACAACCCTCCCTCAGAGAGAAGTGGTAGAGTCCACTGGTCTCAACCAATCACATCTGTCCCAGCACTTAAACAAGGGCACGCCCATGAAGAACCAAAAACGTGCCGCACTCTACAGCTGGTACGTCAAGAAACAGGCCGAGATAAGCCAGCGTGAGTACAACCCTCTCTTTCTATTTAATTTAAGCATTTTAAGTGCATTAACTGGACAGAACAAAAAAAAAAATACAAATCCATTGTAATTATGGATAATGAGGTTCCCATATAATTACAAATATTCAATAACTAGTGGATTAATCATCTGGCAACTACAAATTTCAGGAAGATTCTGTTTGAGTTAAATTGAGTTGAATCTTAAAGTCATCACACATCTGTCAGATTTTTTTAGTCGGAAGTTTTGTGCATGAACGCATCTCAAACAAAAACAACAGGCATCAACATGAGCTCACACATCTGGTCAAATGATTGTGTGAACAAAAAAATATCGGCTTGACTTTTCCCAATGTTTGGTTAATCCTCGCATTTAGAGGAGCCAGCTGAGGTGGCTCTGGTATCAGCTTCGAATCACTCTTGGACACTTCCCTAGGGAGTTTTTCCAGGCATGTCCAGAAGAAGATCCAGGACCTGATTAAAGAGACCAGGCCAATGGGTTGGCCTGTGAATGCCTCTGTATTCTCCTGCTAGAGCTGGAGGAATTGTCCCCTAAAATGAATGTCTGGGCCTCCTTCCTTAGACTGCTGCACCAGTTACTGGGCCCAGATGAATGGATGAAGATTGAAGGCTAGTGACATGAACATACACTCCAATTACAGTACAATTCTTACCAATAAAAACTTGAAAATAGCATTCCTTCATAGACTCCTCTCATGAAGATTTGTGAGAAGACTTAAGGTAACAAATGGAAATTATAGTAAAATCTGTGAGACAAGATGGAAGAATGCTAACACATTGTTCTCTGTGGATTGCGTTTGATTGACTTCTACCTATCCTCTCTTAATGCAGCATCAAATCATCACAGACTTGGGGCTAACCCCATGTTAGGCAGCAGCAGATGCAGGCCCAAATGCAGTCAGACTTTATAGGTCAGACTTTATATGTCACTAGAATGAAAGCAATCACCATCTTCTGGGTGAAAAGCACAGGACTACAAAACTCTAGCTCATAGACAATATAACACCGGTAATGGAAAAGGAAAAGAGGCGTCACGGTGGCGCAATGGGTAGCACGGTCGTCTCACAGCAAGAAGGTCGCTGGTTCGAGCCTCGGCTGGGTCGGTGGGCATTTCTGTGTGGAGTTTGTATGTTCTCCCTGTGATCGTGTGGGTTTTCTCCAAGTGCTCCGGTTTCCCCACAAATCCAAAGACATGCGGTATAAGTGAATTGAGTAAGAACGATTGTCCATAGTGTTAAAGTGTGAATGTGTGTGTGAATGCTTCCCAGCAATTGATTGCAGCTGGAAGGGCATCCGTCGCATAAAACATATGCCAGAGAGTTAGCGGTTCATTCCGCTGTGGCGACTCCGAAAGGGAAGAAAAGCCGACATGAAAATGGATGGATGGAAAAGGAAAAGAGAGAGAATAAATAAGGGAACTAATGAGGAAAACTAGGAACAGTGAGTGAAATTATGAGTATTGGAACACCTCTGATTGCTGTGAGGAGCGTCACATAAAGGAGGAAACAGGAATATGATGATTTTTTTACCACATTTGTGCCAACATAAGAGAGACATTTAGGAGCAATTTTCAAATTTTTGAGCAATCACTCAAGCCACCTTTTTACCTATTTAAGATTTAGCATGAAGACGTTTGTGATATAAAGAGTGTTTAAATTCATTCACACTCTAATACAGCTTTCTTTAATGTTTTACTTGTCTCTCACACCAATCAACGCAGAATTCACCAACGCCAGTCAAGGGCTGATTTCAGGAGAGGAACCAGGGGAGGATGTACGAAAGGGACGCAGGAATAGATTCAAATGGGGTCCAGCCTCACTCCAGATCCTTTTCCAGGCTTATGAAAGACAGAAGAACCCCAGTAAGGAGGAACGAGAGGGACTGGTGGAGGAGTGCAACAGGTCAGTGAATCCTGCAAATGTCTTTCAGCAAAGAGCTACTTTCTCAGAGCCTGTTTTGACATTTGAAAACACCAAAATCTTATAGCTCCGACTGATTGGTTTTATTTTGTGGTTCTAACAGGACAAGTCCTTTATAGTGTTAATGGAAAAAAATCACATACTGCACCTTTAAATAGAGATTTTACGTTAATACCAATCAATAAATAGAGTTTATTCATACTCATTTTCACCGAAGGCCACGCTAGTATAATGGCTGTCCTCAAAGTGCTAGATGTAACTTATAAATGTAGCTAAATGTAATCTGATGTAGTGTAAGATACAATTAAAGGTGAAATAACTCAAGTCACAAACATTACAATTGCATAGAAGAAAAACATGGTGGACCTTTTTTTCTGTTGTAACATCAACCCTTTGTTTAACCCATTTGTTAACCTGTAAAAACAAGGGTAAAAATACTGAGTGTAAAAATACCAACGAGATTAAAATGACCAACAAGAGTAAAAAAAAACATGATAATAAAAATACCAATGAGCGTAAAAATACAAAGGAGAGTATAAATACCAAGAGAGTAAAAGATACAAGTGAGAATAAAAATACCAAAAAAAAAATTTTCTCCAACTAAATAGTATACAAATAGTAGACAAATACAACTAAAAGTTTAAGATGTGATTGCAGATATTAACCAATATTTTTTTTAGCTTTACTTCAAAGCATAAAAGTTACAGTAAAAGGTACAATTCACATTTTTAACGGTATTATAAACATGGGTTGGAACTTGCATTTCAGAGCAGAGTGTCTCCAGAGGGGAGTTTCTCCCGCTCAGTTGGCTGGTCTGGGCTCTAATCTGGTTACAGAGGTTCGTGTTTATAACTGGTTTGCAAATCGACGTAAAGAAGAGGCATTTCGCCACAAACTGGCTCTCGATGTGCCCTACAACAGCCAATCAGCTGCTTCCACAGTCTGTCAGACGCTGCCATCCAGTCCTTCACCAGGTAGCACTCAAGAAATAGTTGTATACAAATCTTCTCTTCAAAATCTACTCAAAACTCTCACCTTTACCATCTTCTGCTAAAGGCCTGAAGTACAGCCAGTCAGTGCTGTGTGAGGGTTTGGGAGCAGTCCGGGGCTCTGGAGAAGACAGAGATGTCACTATTCGTCTGACCAGTCCGGTTCAGCTCGAACCCAGTCACACACTCCTGGACACACACCACCACAAACCAGTGAGATTAACAACCATAAAACTCTTTACCGTACTAGTATAAATGAACAGAGAATCCTTAAATTGCATTCTACACCCAATTTTTCCTCAGGCACCTGGGGGAGGCTCTCTTCCTCCTGTCAGCACTCTCACTTGTCTGCACGGGGTGTCAGGACCCTCTGCTGGCCCTCCAGGACTCATCATGGCCTCGCTCCCTGGGGTCATGAGTCTGGGAGACTCCTCACTTCTCATAGGTGCACTTTGTTAAAAAATGTAATTCAATTAATATTATCAAAGCTAACACAATTATTTAACTGCAGGTTTGACATCTTCTCAATCTCAGACACTCCCTGTCATCAATAACATGGGGGGAGGGTTCACCACCCTTCAGCCAATCTCTTTTCAGCAGCAGCTTCACACCTCATCGCAGCAGCAAATAGCGCAGCAGGTTCAGAGTCATATCACTCCAAGCTCCTTCATGGCAACAATGGCACAGTTACCATGTCATAGTGAGTATAACTATAATATCCCTCAATGTGCTTTATGGTTCAATTGCTGATGATTGCTTTTAAATTTCTGTTTAAAGATGCCATATGGTACCATTTTTAAGTCCTAAATCTTTAACCTGGCGTATATATATATATATATATATATATATATATATATATATATATATATATATATATATATATATATATATATATATATATATATATATATATATATATATATATATATATATATATATATCTTCTTCTCCTCTCTAGGCAGAAGCTCCTCTCTCGGCACCCTGTCATACGCTTTCTCTAAGTCCACAAAGATGCAGTGCATCTCTGTACTTCTCCATTAGCATTCTCAGAGCAAAAATTGCATCAGTAGTGCTCTTCCTGGGCATGAAGCCATACTGCTGCTCGCAAATATCCACTTCCCTTCTTAGCCTTGCTTCCACTACTCTTTCCCAGAGTTTCATTGTGTGTCTCATCAACTTTATACCTCTGTAGTTGTTACAACTCTGCACATCACCCTTGTTCTTAAAGATTGGCACTAGGACACTTCTCCTCCATTCCTCAGGCATCTTCTCACTCTCTAGAATCCTGTTGAATAACCTAGATAGGAACTCCACTGCTGTCTCTCCTAGACACTTCCACACCTCCACAGGGATGTCCTGCTCTACAATGTTCACCTCTTCCCCCCCTTCTTTCCCTCTCATTCTCCTCATTCATCAACTCCTCAAAATACTAGTTTGCAGTCAGTGATCTCTCTCAGATTGGCTCGTCTACTTGGGATGTAGTCCACCTGCGTACTCCTACCACCACTCTTGCAGGTAACTCTATGTTCCTCCCTCTTCTGGAAAGAAGTGTTAACTACAGCCGTTTCCATCCTCTTGGCAGTCCACCACCATCTGTCCTTCTGGGTTCCTTTCCTTAACACCAAACCTGCCCATCACTTCCTCATCACCTCTGTTGCCCTCGCCCACATGACCGTTGAAGTCTGCTCCCACCACTACTCTCTCCCCTCTAGGAATACTCTCCATCACCTCATCTAACTCACTCCAGAATCTCACCTTTTCTTCCAGCTTAAAGCCTACTTGTGGAGCATAACCACTCACTACATTAAACATCACCCCTTCAATCTCTAACTTCAAACTGATCACCCTGTCAGACACTCTTTTCACCTCTAAAACATTCTTCACATACTCCTCCTTCAGGATCACTCCTACCCCATTTCTCTTCCTATCCTCACCATAGTAAAAGAGTTTGTATCCCCCTCCAATACTGCACGCTTTGCTACCCTTCCACCTGGTCTCCTGCTTCCACCTGGTCTCCTGCTCCTGCTCCTTCTTCCTTCTCTCCATCATGTCCGCCAGCTCTCTACCTTTCCCGGTCATTGTACCAACGTTGAGAGTCCCTATTCTCAGACCTATACTCTTGCCTTTTCTCTTCTCTCTCTGCCTACGAATCCTTCTCCCTCCTCTCCTTTTTTGACCAACAGTAGTACAATATCCACCGGCCCCCTCTAGGTCAACAGCACCGGTGGCGGTCGTTGTTAACCTGGGCCTCGACCGATCCGGTATGGAAATCGAATTGATGACTTGCATATTTGGTTTTGGCATGTTTTACGCCGGATGCCCTTCCTGACGCAACCCTCTCTATTTATCTGGGCTTGGGACCGGCACAGAAGTCAATGGCTTGAAACCCCTGTGGCTAGATTTGTTATATATATTGAACTATAACTATAATGTCTAAATCACATTTACACATTTGGAAATACAATGTGATTGACAGTTTATTTTAAACATTCTTTAGATGCAGGGCAAGAGAGATGTTGTTGTTTGAACTAAGGTTAGGGAAATTGTGTTGCAGTGTACAGCAAAGCTGACCTGAGCTCATACCCGTCCTCCAGCTTCCTGTCCCAGGCCATGGTCATCGCTGACAGCAACAGCATCGGGACTCTAACCAACCTCACAGCTGTTCGACAGGCAAGCAACAAACACAACTCATCAATCTCAACCACTTCAAATAAGTGTTTATACAATGAACTGAAATACATGTCAAATTATAAAAAATTTTATGACACACTTGCAAGAAAGCTTTAATTGCTTCACACTTTAGGTTAAGGATGTCAAACTTTTTTCTGGAAGACCCCAGCCCCTGCTGGGTTTTGTTCAAACCCTGTTTGAAGAGACATGTGAGAAACTTTAAACAAGTCAAGAGAAGCTTAATTAGTTGATTCAGAACTAGTCTCAGCCTCAGACCTCTCACGTCCATGGAACATTGGCTAAGGTCTGATGGGTTTGTCGCTTCTTATGGTAGGCAATTCAAGAATCCTGAAATTTCCAGATGAAGTGAGTGTCGCATTTGTTTTCCTACCACTCGGAAAAAAAAACTACGTTCAGCCGCACGATCGAGAAAAGAGGATTTTATGAGCTGTGTCTACCCTCGATTTGATAGAAGAAGATTATCATTCTATTCTTGTAACTTTGTGTCATCTCTCATCTCCTGTGACATATTTTTCATGGCTAACTAGTTGCATGTTGGTCAGATGATGTGGCGGCATGTTAATGCTCCGAAACATGATGCTATGACAAACGAGATGGGGTTGGTTGCTTAACATCTCAATCAAATGGCCTCATGGGCGGGTCTTAATAAAAAAAAAAAAGCAGCAAAAACCACCAGATCATTCTCAGAAGGTCTGGCTACTCAAGACTTCTCTAGAACAGGACACACAAAAATAATTTGTGATTTTTGTCTGTTAAACTCTAAATGGTCACTTTTATCCATGCCTCTGAACAAAGGTTAACCTTAGGCCTATGAGTAAAGGTTGCCAAAATTGTAATCTTAAAAAAAGACCCCGCACAACATGATATAAAAATACACAGTTTACCCAGCCTCTCAAAGTGACCACTTCAGACACCAAATGCTCAGTTAAGCATTAAATTGTAATCAATCAGCTCCAAAAACTCCTAGTTGAGTTAAAATGTCAAATGGTATTTCATTCTGCAGTCAGTAGATCAAAAACAATCACTAAATATTTCAGGAGTTTTTGTCAACCAAGACATCTGCATATAAATACACACTAAACTCAGAGATGTCTCCTTTCACAATGAATGCATAATCATGTCCTGTTTCTCAGATTCTCACCTCTGATCCCGAGGGCCACACAGAAAGCCCCATTGAAGAGGATTCCCTTCATCTGCAGCCCACTTCACCTGAGCCAGGTACAGATTCTTTCATTAGGATCAAGGATGCTCCTTCGTTCGTTCCTTCCTTCCTTTCCGACTTCCTATCTTCCTGTCTGCCTTTTCTCCTTCCCTCCTGCCTTTCTTCTCTCCCTTCCCTCCTTCATGTCTGCCTTTATTCATTCCTGCCTTTCTTCTTCTGCCTTCCTTTATTCTCTCTTGCGTACCTTCCTAACTTCCCTCCATCCATCCTTCCTCCCTCCCTTCCTTCCTTCCTTCAAGTCTGCCTTTATTCCTTCCTGCCTTCCTTCTTTCTCTCTCTCTTGCGTTCCTTCCTCCTCTCTTTCCTGTCTGCCTTTATTTCTTCCTGTCTTTCTTCCTTGTCTTCTTCCTTATTTACTATTCTTCTTGTCTGCCAAAATGTCCAAATGACTCTTCTTAACACACATTTATGCAACACAGCTTACTGCATGGGCAGTTTTAAAAGCACTGAACATTTTAGCTTTGAAACCTGTCATTTACTCACATGAACATGTTTTTGTTTCTGATGAAACAGGTTCTTCAGGAAGTTTGGACCTGTATCCTCAGAACCAGACAAGTGAAGCTCATTCTTCTCATCTGCTCTCCTCTCCTGCAGCAGAGATCGAGCCTTTCATGCCCTCACAGATGATCTCCAGTGCACAGTAAATCAAGATCCAGAAAGTCATGTGTAACAGAAAGGAACAGTCCCTCACATGGAAGTCATAGTGGAATATGTGTATTACCAGTAGAATAAAGATAGATCACCAACTGTTCCTCATCCATCCTTTAATTCATGGGTTCACATTTACAAAAAAGTTGGCTTGGTTAGTGCTAGATTTCCCTTTCTGTGGTGAAGGGAAGGAAGTTGGTTGGCGTAGAAAACTTGAAGGAGGTGTAGGAAGTGAGTTGCTTTTAAAGGATACAACTTAAAAGAAAATTGCTTTTAAAGGATGTTTTTAAATTGTATTGCTTACAAATAGAAGAGGTGAGTGTGTAGCACACAGCTCTCTTTGGAACTTGAGAAATGAGTTACGTTCAGTACTCAGTGAGGCTGTTCATATGCCCATGAACAGCTCAAACTGCTCCATGAAAAGTCAGAATGAAGACATTAAAAGTCATTTATTTGTCTAAGTGAAATATCAAAACAGATGAAAATGGTTTAACCCCTTTTTAAAATGTCACGGAGAGGAGGGAAACACGCTCTTTGATCTATGAATGTTCAATATAACTACATTTCTCAAAATTAAACACTAACTCTGAAGGTTTCAGGAGCCTTTAATTGAAAGCTGTCAGAGGAGAAATGGCCAATCTGTCATTCAGCTCTCCTTTAACTTGTTACATAAAACTTCACTTAAAATTTGATTTCATAGACCAGAAGATTATTTAGTTTCAAATTCAATTATCAGCTAGCATGGTCATGTGATGTATCATCGGGTAGCTGATGACACACTAACATGCCTACCTTGCTAAAAGCGGACCCGTTTCTGCTCGTTTCCAAAATAAATAAATAAATAAAATTTGCTTTCAAGGTACTCGTTCATAATCTGATTTAAAACTATATTTGTCTAAGCCAACAAGGGACTTCCATAAAAAGTACCTAGACTTCAATGCACCTGACAGAATAGTCTTTAGTCCAAATCTAAGTGTCTTACATTTAAGCTTAAAGTAAAACATGTTTATATTTACTTTTGAAAGCATGCCTCAAACACCCCTTCTGAGATGGTACAGTAACATTATCACAACTACTCCTGTTTTACACAAGGATAATAAAAAAACTTCTCAGTTCTTCAGAACAACTCAACAAAAATAATAGTTTTTTTATAAGTTTTATCATTTCTATTCATTCTTTGTTTAGGTCTGGAAATTGAAAACTGGACCACTCAGTGTTCCCTTCCTATCCAAGAGAAGACTTGTAACTTGTACTTGCAACAGAATTAATTCAGACTGCACCGATATGTTTATTTGTTCATCGGTGCAATTATATAGTGATATTTTATATAAATAAACTCCCTTATTTTTACATAAATAATCCCTTTCAATGGATGTGAAGGTGATGCTGAGAGATTAACACACACACACCAATAGTCACACTCACTGTTGTGTTCTTGGAACTGATCTTGTGGTTTCATTTTAAAGCTTCCTGTTAGCTTAGAAACTGAAACATTTAGTGACAAAAATGACATTGTACTATTTTTTTAATTATGTGTGCTTTGGGAGAAACTCATCATATGCGAAGCCAATTCTCCTACGACAGCAGTCAAAGAAATGGATTGATTCCATTACATTGAAGACTCCCTGTAAACTGTAGATACTAAATAGAAAAAATCTATAGAAAGTTTACGATAAATCTTCACTATTTCTTCTTATGAGTCTCTTGGAAGTGCTGGAAGGCAAAGTAGACTTTGGATAAATCTTTCACAAATCAATGGAAAACAAAATGTGTTTTTATTTTTTGCTTGAGAAAATGAGACAATTTTCAAATTAGTAGCTGTACAAAATCTTGGGATTGAACTGGAAACAATGAACTGAACCCTACTGAAACACACCAGGGCTAACCACTGCACCAACATGCTGCACCTTAAGTTTCTGTGAACTTGAACATAGTGTTACTTTTTGTAATGTTTATTTTTCTGGCAATAGTTTATTAATAGAAAACAATCTGCTATTGAACATTGCTCTGTTGTATGTTCAGTCTACTTGAGTACTTACATTCATTAATAAATCTTAGCAATAGTTGAAAATTGCTATTTCTATTTTATGATTTTTTAGAACAACTGATGAGATGACACAAAAAAAACTTCTTTATAATCTTTTCATCACTCCTCAAATGGTTATTTGTGTAAATAAAAGGTTAACAAGTTACACAAGTGTATCACTAACACATTTTAATTTACAAAAAATACTTTTTTCCCCACCTTTTGGGAAAGCTATATTGAAACCTATCTTAGAACTGTTAAATAAACTTGTTTCTCTGACATTTGTATTGTTTGAGAACAACATATAATATAAATGTATAAAATAAAACCGAACAAGCATAATGAGGATTCTGTCAGCCTTTCAGTCATCACCATTCTCTGTTCCCTCTGCCAACTTCATTCGTTTCCTTCTCTTTTTCTTCTTTTTGCTTGTAGAGTTCTCAACCACGTGTGCTGCCTCTTTGCAAGATTGTTCCTCAGTGGAACACACAGTTTTGTCCCCATTCTCGACAGACAAGGTTTTCATTTTCTTCCTCTTCTTCTTCTTCTTCTTCTTCTTTTTTTTTGTGACTGCATCCTGCTCCCCAGGCTCTGAGAGGATCTCTGCAGCCTTCTTTTCCTCAGGCGTCTCCACTGTCTGGGGTTTTTGGGCTGAATTCCTGAGGATGTCTGTGAAAGACACAGCAGCTTCTCGCAGTCTCATCTCCATCTCATCGTCACTCTCACTGGAGAAAAAGGAGACATAATATTCACATAATATATAATTTAAGCAGGTTCGACAAACAAACAAAACTGGCTGACTGGTGGTTCTTCCATCTTTAATTTTCCTTTAAAACGTATTTACCATAACAACTGCTAGTGCGGTGGGTGCTAATGGCAAGTGTTTAATGGTAAATAAAAATGACATCAGGTACCAGTGATCTTCAAAATCAGATTCCCTTATGAGTCCCAGGTAGAATATGAAAAAAAAGTCATAAATCCATTTTACCCATTTATTTTAGACAAATGACTGAGTATGTTTATCAAACAATAAAACATATTAAAGCACTGGTGCTGTGTGTCTTATTCTAAACAGACAGCAACTGAATCAAATATCCTCAAATAACAAAAGGATACAAACACCAACAGTTATGAACACAGTTTGGTAAGAGAGAGCTCTGTTGAGCAACAGCATTCACAGATGGAGTGATCTGTGGATGGAGCGTGTTTGAAGTTTTATAGGTATTAATCTCTTGAAGGTGCAGGTAATTAAAGGCAGGAAGAAGTGGAGGGTAATTTTACCTCTAACTTTTCATGTGTCTGAGGCCTTATCCATACGTATCCAGTTGTTAAAAAAAAAATCCCTCCACACTCAAACGTCCTACCCAGTAGAGGGCAGCAAACTCTTGAACCATGGAGATAATTTGACAAGTTAGAAAGCCTCAATCAGTTCTTAATAATTTTAATCACAATCGTACAACTAAAATGTAGAACCTTTGCATGCCGACAAGCAGGTTCAGGGGGTTAAGCCAAAGTTTTCTTCGAGACACTGATTAGAAATGCATGAACCTGTGTGAGTCCTGAATGAGGGTGTGCAGGTGTGAATATATACATTTGACAGCCTCACCTGGAGCTGGGAACTGGTTTTCTTTTTGGAGGTGGTGGTGGAGACTTTTCCATCCACGTACCCCGAGCAGATGTGGAGAAGAGACGGAAACCTGAAGAATAACAACAATAAGACTTTTTTCCTAATATAGTGTGTATCTGTCAGCTAACATTTTTATAAAACTTCCACGAAAGATGTACACTGGACTAAACAACAGGAATACTGAAGAATGTCAATATTTAAATTTGAACAGACTTGCATTGAACTGAACTTGTTTCAAAACAAAAGATGTTTGTTTTGCAGGCACATCCTCAGAGCGCAGACGAATTACTGTTGTGTTATAATATTGTGTTATTCTAAAAATAATAACAATAATAATAATGCCTTTGATTTGGTCCTACAACCTGCAGACGGATTGCTATGGGTTGTTATAATAATAATAAAATGTCTTTGATTTATTCACATTATAAGTGAAGTAAAATGGGATTGGTTGTTTGAAATGTTGGCCAAACTAATTCCTGCGTGGGAAAGAAAGCTGCCAAACACACTAGACTTTCCCTGAAGTGCAGTATTTAAATTTGTGGTCAAAACTGGTACTGCAACAAAAAAAATGTGGTGTGGAGAATCTGTCTATTTCTTTAATTGTTGAGATTCCTCACCTTTCTCTTCATCATCTCTGTCTGTCTGACAAGACGTAACTGTATCACAGCACACTTCAGAAATTCGTCTAGGTTTGAACAGTGATGTGAATTAGTGAGGCAGATAACCACAAAACATTTTTTGTAGCAACAAGTACATATCAACTAATGTTACTCACCCATCCAAAATGGCTCCTAACTTTTTAGCCACATGAGACTGAAACTCTGGCGTTGTCTGAAGCTCATTTCCATCATGTGCATGCTTAGAAATATCCACTCTGTAAAAGAAAAATAATCATAACCATTCCTAGTATTTATTCAGGTTACCTTTCCCCTATTTTATTTTAATATAATATTCTGAGGTTACTACTGTATCAACACTTATTCAAATATCAGTATCCTAGCAATTCCAGCAAAAAAATACACTTTTGTCAGAAAACTTTATTTTTCTTAGCTCTTGCTCAGCACCTGAAGTCAATGCAAGGAAATCAAAGGCTATT
The DNA here is from genome assembly GCA_900490495.1 of Danionella dracula. Taxonomy (NCBI): domain Eukaryota; kingdom Metazoa; phylum Chordata; class Actinopteri; order Cypriniformes; family Danionidae; genus Danionella; species Danionella dracula. The sequence continues at coordinate 7,339,098 of UELW01000666.1, forward strand.
TAATTTATATAGTACATATTCACATTGCCTATTCCAAATGCTTTAAGTGGAAAACAAACTGAACCAAAATGTACACAAAGAGAAAAGTAAACCTTAGCAGATCATTTGAAAGAGTCCCCTTTTGAAAAACATTTTAAATGTTCTCGTTTAAAAAACTGTTGTTTACAATAAACTAAAATATTATTTTAATCTTGGAGCACCAATTTTTTCAGATGCTCAAAGTTACACAAAACTTTTTTCCATGTGAGCCAAAAAATAACCCTAAGAAAGTCAACTCACCTTTGACTTGGTTTTTTGTCTCCGTCTGTAAGTAGAATTGCAGAGGTGTGTGTAACGTTAGTTATTTGTGAAAAGCTACACGAATCATTGGCGACGTTAACTTACATTTTCCATTACCGTTGAGCTCTGTTGGGTTAAAACTCCAAACAGCTTCTTTTAGCCTTGCTGTGTTTTCATCTTCACTGCTGCTTTCAGACATTATTGGTTGTGTTTCAAAAAGCACATGTCCATATATCCAAGACAAGAATCTAGCTCGAATGAGAAATGATTTTTAAACATTTGTAATGACCAGGTTATAATACTGCAATTATAATACTACAAGAGCTAACTATACTTCAAACATTAAACATTAAGTTATTTAAGTACGACTGTATAAGGCACGCGCAATGGAAGTTGAGCTAGAAGAAATGCTGTAGCCTCACACGTGCTCTAGCGCCCTCTTTTGGAATGGAGCGAGAGGAGACTTTAAGCATAGCCATACTGAGCAGAACAAAAACGTATCTACTTTTATTTAGGCTCAGTCCTATTTTGAATATCAAGGGAACAAAATAGCTCTACCATGCCTGAGAATTTCCAGTCATTCAGTTCAAAAGCACAGAATGTTTCTGGATTGTACAGAAATATGCTATGGGAGCCGAAAGCTCTGACACTCCACTGAGAGATATTCTCAAACTATAAGAGCACCAGAAAAAGGCAAAGGTCTGGTTGGAGCAGCTCCTTGTGGTGCAGTGACCTTCATCTCACATCTGTACTCAGGCTCAATCTCTGACAAAGAGATTACAAAGAAGTCTGGCATTTTGGACCTGACTGGGGATGAGGTTATAGCAGACAAAGGAAACGCAGACTGAAACAACAAAACCAGAATGTAAGACATTTTTTGTTTCCAAATATTTCTTCAAAATATCAAACTCATGTTCAAGTCAATGTTTTATTGAGCTTGTCTGATTTGTGCCTTTTATTAAACATGCTGCCAACAACTGGCTAGGCAGATTTCCCTAATAACACACCTCTCTAAACCTGCTTGCAGTAACTCTTGGTTGGTGTACGCCACCCTCCCCCCTGGGAAAAGACCAAACTCCAAATTGATCAGCTCTAATTTTTCCTGCCTGCAAGTACATGAGCCAATAAAGGTTTTACGTGAACTTGATTCATTTTGGCACCAAATTAAATGATGTGTGAATCTGGAAGTGGACCTGATGCAATGAATATGAATTAGTTTTAAAATTGGTAAATAATGTGTTCAACTGAAGAACTGTAAAGCCAGATAAGCAGGATATGATGTAGACTTTACTCAGTTTTTCAGCAAATTTGGTTTGTGGACAAAAAGCTTACTCACTGTATCTGGACTGATGCCCTTGATTTCAAGACAAAAATATTAACCAATCATGTTAACAAATGCTGCTCAGGTGGTCTTCTGCATTGTTGGGCTTGGCTATAGCTTCTTCCTTTTTCCAATACCATTTTCTACTCGTTTAAGGTCAAATGAGTTTGCTTGCCAATTAAAACATGAATACCATGGTCCTTAAACCATGGTCCACTATATGCAGGTCGCAACTATATGTGGAACATGGTCCACTATATGCAGGTCGCAACTATATGTGGAACATGGTCCACTATATGCAGGTCGGAAAATGAAAATTTCAAAATGGCCCAAAATGAAACTTTTTTTTGCAATATTTCTGGTTTATAAAAGTGTATTTATACTTGACATATGAACACATACAGCTGATATTTAGAGTAATTGGTGATATACTCTCTCAGACCATGCAATGTGTGTGTGTGCGTGTGTGATGAGTTAGACTAAATACTATATCTCATGAGTTTTAAACATGAATAAAAGCAGATAACCTCCAGCATGTAAAATGTTTTACAGACCTGTGTACAATATCTCCTGAATGAATACTTAGAATTCTCAAACTGATATTTTAAGGTTGATAGTCATATATAGTGATATATAGAATGCAGACATCAAATAAGCTAGTCAAATTAATTAGAACAATTAAGACATTGTTCTAGAGCTTTCTCAAGAGAATGATTTTGAGATGGTAAAAAATAAAAAATAAACTATAATGAAACCCTTTACACATATTGGCTTTTTCAGTTTTATTGTTTTGAACAGGAGTTATTTTCCATCCCTTTAATTTACCCATGATTAAATGAAGATAAAATAAAATATAGACTCTACAGACTAAATGTACTTTGATTGTTGATAACATTGAATACACATTTCAGAATCATCAAGTATTTATATTTATGTAAATTATTTTCCTTCAGTCAGCATAAAATCTCCTTGTTCAATACCAGTTGACAGTGGTACCTCAAGAAAAACATTCATCACAGCAGCAGTCTAAGAATTATAGCAGTAATATGATGTATTTTTACATAAATAATAAGAAATACTCCTTTTGGTTCAATCAGAAGTGGCTTTGAGCTCCAAAGCATACAAGAATACATTCAGCGAGATTCTGAAACTGACAGAAATGTTGATTTAAGAAATAGGTCAAAATTGGGATAGAGTCTTTTAGCTCTCCTGTTTTTTTTTACCTGCATACCATTAGTAGTAACAACAATAGTATTTAATACTGTTGTATATATTTATCTTAACTGTATCAGTCATATTTTAGAACAGATATAAACAAGTAAATCTTCCCAATCTTTGTGGTAACCATATAATCTAGATCATAGCACCTTCACTAGAATAAACTACTGATTATGATCCAAAAAGCTTCCTTTACATAACTGTTAAACGACTACTGAAAGCAGTTGTAACATCCTTCTTTCATGATGTGAATTATACATTAAGGATCAACATGTCAAGTGAAGTTTCAGTTGCAATTTTTAGTACATCTTTTAACAAAAAACACAAGGTTGCTCAAACGAACCAATATTTTGAAAAAGCACACAAACGACACCGGCTTTGAAGCCCTATTTAGAGCCAAAAGTGCTTTTCCACACCAGCTCATCCGAACCTTATGGCTCATTTAAATCAGTAAACCAGTCATCGACCACTTAAGACATTGCAAGGCACTTATCAATCATTAAAAGTGTTTGGCTGTAATGCGTTACTACGACTGCATTACTGAAACAATGACACTTTACATTAACTAATCCTGTAACACACAATTTTTCAAATAAAATAACTCAGTTACAGTTAAAACCAAAGTCTGCATTACACTGGCAGCTGTGTAGACTGCATCTTCCTATGGTGATGCATTGTTTGATTGGTGGATGTAAACAGTAGAGGAAGAGAAGGAGAAGGAAGTGGAGAAGGGGGAGAATGAGGCAAATGAAGACAAGAAAGAGAAAGAAGGACGAGGAGGATGTGGAGAAGAAGGACAAAATGGAGGAGAAATTAGAGGTGGAGGTGAAGGAGGAAAAGGACAAGACAGAGGAGAAAGGGGAAAATGAGGAAAGGAAAAGAAGAACAAGGGTGAAGGAGGAGAAGGGATCAGAGAAGAAGGATGAGAAAAGAGATGGGGAAAGGGAGAGAACAAGGCTAAGGAGATGTAGAAAGGAGTAGGGGAAGGAAGAGGAAAACAAGGATGCAAAGAAGGACTATGAGAAAGGAGGAGCAGGATTCAGAGAAGTAGAAGGATGTGAAGAGGGAAAGGGAGAAGTTGTGGGATTGATGGATACCCATCGATGGTGTAAAAATGAAAAATACTGGAAATCAGTTGAGCATAACGAAAGCAAACACATTTAAAGTCAAATGTGGACAGTGTCTTTCTGACTCAAATGTCCTATCCAGAGTAACTCAAATTTGTCAAAGCTGTGTTTTTCTATCGTTATTTACAAGATTACCGTCGATAAACATCAATAAGAAAGTAGCAATAGCTGTTACTGTTAACATTTAGTGTTCATTTCTCAGTCATTGTTCTCTGTTCTTCTCACTCATTCCCTCGTGTGGTTTGTTCTCTTTGCTCATATTTGAAAGTGTGCGAGCATCAAGTGCTCTCTCTGTGATGATCGCTTAGATGTCTAAAAAGGGTTCTACTACATTGACTTCAACGTCATTGACTTGAATTGCACATTTTTTTTCTCAGAGCTGTGAATCTAATCACAACAATCTTTAACAGCTCACAAAAATTTCTTATAATACTGGAATAAATAAAATATATAGTATGTTTTATAATATAATTATAATTTAAATAAATTATGTTTTATCCTAAATTAATGAAGGAATGCTTTCATTCATTTATTATGCTACATTTTAGTTTTCTTACTTAATTTCTAGGCCCTTAAGAAACCTTTTATAGTCCAGAAGTCTTAAAATGCAGAGTAAAATTAATTTGTCTCCAAATTAGGTGTTAAGTGACAATGCAAATTAATGAAAAAAGTTAATCAATAGTAATATTTTCCATGCAGTACTGAAAGAAAGCTAAAATGGGAGCATTAAAGAAAATTATTTACAAAAATTAACTGAAAATGTACTTTAACAGTATTATTACTTAAACAAAGAAATGTGTCAATGTGAATAACCAACGCGTAACAAGCAACTATTTTTCAGTAACTATCGCGAAACTGAGCATTAGTGATGATGGAAGCAGCTCAGAAGTGTTTCCTTTACTAAATCTACAATGCAAGTGTTCACAGTTTGTGTATGCAGTTATGATCGAACACCTTTCAAACCTTGATTCTGCATACTAGGATCCCTTTAAATCGGTCAGGCAGGCAATTAAAATAAAGAGACAAAATGAGCCTCCAACTTATCCGCAAGGTGCTACTGGTCCAGAGCCCTGTTTGTTTTGGCGTGTGTAAACCTGAACAGCTGATGCAAAAGACGATGTGGTGCATCTTGAAGCTCTAAAGAGCCATTATCAGGCAAGAGCAAAGTGAAGAACTTCATTAGTGGTTTTAAATATTGATTCATTTCCATCACCGGCCAGACAACTTCTGCACGAACGTCTGAGGAGTTTGGCTGATATTCAAAAATGCTCCGGAGACCTTCCTGTGAAAAAGATAAGCATGGAAATTACTGAAACTCAGACAGCATGCAGTAAAATAAATGTAGAATCTCATAGATTTAGTTTTTATGAGCAAACTGAGATTTGACATTCTCAAAATAAGAGGATGTCAACCATTTATTCTCTGTTTATTATTTTTCAGTGTGCTTTAGAATGAAACATTAAGTCGCTCAGCACTATTCACTTTATGTTGAATCCGAAGACATTTTTAATAATTAAAAGTGCTTTCAAAAAATTAGTTTTTTTAAGGAGGGAGAAAGAGAGGGATAAAGGATAGAGAGGATGAGAGGGATAGAGGAGAGGGAGGGACAAGGGATAATGATCACATATAAAAGCTTTTGCACTTGTGAACAGAGATCCCATGCACCTGTCCACCAGAGGAGAGGGAAGAAAAGAAGAAAGAAAGAGAAAGGAGAAATAGAAGAGAGAGAGGATAGAGGGAAAAATGAGAGGGAGATAGATAGTGGAGTGAGGAAAAGAAGAGGCATAAGGAGAGGGAAAGAGAAAAAGAGTAATGAGGGGGAGAGCAAGAGGTACACGATAGAGTGAAGGGGAAATAATATTTACTTATGGAAGCATTTGCACTTGTGAACACACATGCCATGCACATGCCCACCAGAGGGAGAGAGAGAGCAAACATAAATGCCCCGCAAGGCAAAAGCAATAGATCCCAGAGCCCCATCCAATCGATAACCAATCCATCCAAACAACTGCAAATTAATTGAAAACAATACCTTGTAAAACTTCAGGCTATAATATAAATACATGTGTTTTAGATGTAAACATACACTTTATTTCTAAGAGTCTTCACTGCGATGTTGGCATATGTGATGCTAGACCTGCTCTGCTGTTATATGTGTGAAAGATCTAATAATTGTGAGGCCATGAAAGGTTATGATCCTTGAAAGTTTCTCTGTCTGCATAAAACTTTTTTAACTTAACTTTTTAACCAGCAATGTTCTGGTCTGCTGTTCTGACACATCTGGGTTATTTTAATTTTTTTCACTCTTTGACTGTGTTTTTTCTTTATGGAGATGGACTGCGTTTGCAGATAATCTGATTGGTTCAAGCCCCCAGAAAAGGAAAAGACAATTACAAAAGACAGTAAATACTTCTTCAGGCATGTATTTGATGAGTGGAAAAGCCCAATATCATAGTAGAAAGCTCTAAAAAGCAATCATAATAGGGCCCCTTTATTAGTTGCTGATTTACATAGTGAAATAAGGCTAACCTTTATCACATTCAGAGCTGAAGTCATCTCATTTGGATTTCCAGTTGTGGTACTGCTGATGGAGCAGTCCTGGTTCTGATCTGGAGAGGTGATAGTTTCCGTCTGGTTGTCTCCATTCACGTCACACAAGATGTGTTTCTGCAGAGCCTCTACTGTATAATGCTGCCTCACATGAGGCTCACAGAGCACCAATCCACAGGTTGAACACGACTTCACTGCTTTTAATTTCAGATCTGTGCAGAAGTCGCAGATGAAATCATCTGGACCGGCCACAGAGTGTGGTGGGAGTGCAGGACTGAAGCTAGCTTGCGGCAGGTTTTTAATCACTGCATCCAGAGCTACGTTTGTGTTCAGCACTGGAAATGTCTCTGAAGACCAATCGCACTGTGGACAATTCAAAGCGCCCTTAGAGTCCCAGTAATTATTGATGCAGCCTCTGCAGTAGCTGTGTCCACATGAAATGGAGACTGGATCGTTCAACAAGGAGCAACACAGACGGCACTTTAGGTGATGATCGGTCATTAGGCTGAGGGAAACAAGCCATTAGTTTATTTAACATCAAATAATCATATTAAAATTTAACTGCAATTAAATCCAATTAAATTAAATTAAATGCAATTTCTCCAGAAACCATTGCGAGGGCATTAGAGGACACTTAAAAAACCTGAAATGCTTCACCTTGAAAAACGATCTTCAGCAGTGCAGCTGGCTGATGGTTCGGCTGACCAATCAGTGCATATCTGGGATATTTGGCTGAGAGTGGGAGAAGGGGGTCTGTCTGGTCTTTGTAGTCTGTGGTACCAAAAATAACGCAAATGTTATTACAGTACAATCATTAAACTGTAATGCATCTATTTAGGCATAAATAACATTTTATTACATGCACAATGTGGACAAACTGAATCGCCATTCATGTTAATTATTAACATATATTTAAAGCTTATTTTGCACACAAACCTTATGTCTGTGTGACCATTTTTGAAGTTGGTTGGTGGATCCATTGAATGGGCGGTTCTCAAAGACACAGAGCTCAGAGCAGTAGAAGCTTCACTTTCGAAACGCTGGCTGTGATAAAAAAATAAAGAAAAATAAATACATCTTAATTATTACTAGTAATACCGACAATTGAGAATATTTCAGCAATCACTGAAATAACGCATTACCCTAGTTTTATTTTTACAGGAAACTCCTTGAAGTTGTTTGGTGGATCCATTGACCGGTCCGTCCTCAAAGATAGATAGCTCGGAGCAGGAGAAACTGCTCTTTCTGAGGGCTCTCTGTGAAGAAATAAAAGACAAAAAAAACTCAGTCACAGTCGGGTGCTCTGGCTGCTAGCTTGATTTGATATGATTAATATTTATAAAGACAAGTAGAGTAGAACATGAAGAATGATGCAGATGAAAATTATTTCTGTTCAAAAATGCACACATGATCATGTTATTTCCCTCTTTATTCTATTCAACACACAAACAGAGTTTCTGCAGGTTTCATAAGGTAAAATTTAAGTCTTGCTAAGATCTTTTTAAGACCAATAAGAATCAAATTATATATATATATATATATATATATATATATATATATATATATATATATATATATATATATATATAGTCTAATGACTACTTTAGAAAATAATTTGATCGATTGATGTTATTCCCTATTTAAATGAGTCAACAATGCTCAAACACGTAATTTTTCCAATTTAATGTCTTTTTTTGCATAATAAACAGTATGTCACAAATACAGTATTAGTAACTGACCTCAATCAAGCCATATTACAATTTTTTTTACAGCCTAGTGTCGCTAAATCTGCACTTTCCTATTTCTAATTCAAATGAGCTTTATATGGTCACTACAGAAATAAGACCAGTCAAAAATGGTTTAAGACCTAGAACAGCAAGTTTACTACTTTTCAAGGCCTAAAACTATTTTTTAAGACTATTTTTTATCCCGTAGACACACTATAAAAGCAAACTATGATAATTGAAAGTTAATATATAAAAGCTTATTTCTGTATTTTTGTACGTTCACCTCTATCACAGCAGATCTGTCCCATTAAAAACCTTTTAAGAGCAACATCGCTGAGGGCTTGTTTAAAACTATGTTTCTTTTCTGGAGGGGGAAACAACCTTCAATGAGGCATGAGAGACAGAGGTTTGTTTGTTTTGCAGCAATTTGCTGAGAATTGCAAAGCTGCATATTTTCACCCACGACTGTACACCACACACCAAAATGTTGTTATGGCTTTAAAATTAGCATTTTATAATTAACCAATGTGTCAGTTCCTACAGCAAACATTAACTACCTTCCTTATTTTCCTTATATTCGATTGATTACAATAGTCGAATACAGTACATTCAACCGAATCTTCAGTCTGTGATGAATTCTATAATAAATGGTACAAACAGATTCTTGTTAGACATGCATGTATGAGTCAAATTTGATCATATTTTTAACCTGAATCTTGACTTTGGAGGAGTTTCTTTGAAGTTGTTTGGTGGATCCATCTGCCGTTCCGTCCTCACATACGGATAGCTCGGAGCAGGAGAAGCTACTCTTTCTGAGGGCTCTCTGTGAGGAGACAAAACATATTTCTGTAAATAACACTCATAACAAGTACAACTGATAAAATCCTGCATTCATCCAAACTCTTTTTTTTTACCTCAATCCTTCTTCTACATGATATTCTTAGAAGTTGGTTTGTTAAGACAAAACAAATCTGAAATAAAACTAAATACTCTGAGCTGTGTATGTTTCGGAGGTAATTTACAATCATCTTGAACCTGAATCTTGATTTTGGAGGAGCTTGTTTGAAGTTAGTTGGTGGATCCATCGACCGGTCTGTCCTCACAGACAGATAGCTCGGAACAGGAGAAGCTGCTCTTTCTGATGGTTCTCTGTGAGGAGAAAAAAAACATCTTAAAAATTGCAAGCCTGGGAACTAACACAGTAATTGGATGAAGTAATCACTGAGAAAAATCGGATCAGCTTGAATAAGTTTGAAAGTTAATCTGGTTTATTTATCCACCGTCCCAAAAAAAACTCCTTTTTTGTGTTTCCTTGTTTGATTTAAGGGCTTCATCTAGGATTATACATTTTGAAAGGAACGCTGAAAACACATCTGTTCAAGCAGGTGTTTGCCTCATGAATATGTGCTACTGTGAAACTGCAAAAGTGTTTTCTAGTTTGACATATGTTTCTCATGTCTATAATGAGTTGTAATTTGTATTGTAATGGATATGAATGGAAAGCTCTTTGGGCTAACCATCAAGCTGTGCATAAAGTGCTCTACAGCCAGTCAACGTCCATGGAGTTTATCTACCATGCCAGTGGCTTTAATCCCATCTTTAGCACCATGGACACAGGAAGATGAAGCAATCAGTCAAAATGTTTTTATATGCAGTTGCTTCAAAGGCCTAATGTAGATGTGGAGTTAAAGAGGAATTCCTATTGGATAATTCTGTTGGGTAGAAATAGAAAAACCATATATGGTTTTTTGGTGTTTTCTTTTTTTCAAATAAACGTGTGAGTATAATGAAATTTTTTTAACCTGAATCTTGATTTTGGAGGAGCTTGTTTGAAGTTGGTTGGTGGATCCATCGACCGGTCTGTCCTCACAGACAGATAGCTCGGAACAGGAGAAGCTGATCTTTCTGGGGGTTCTCTGTGAGGAGACACAAAACATCTAAAAAATTGCAGGCCTGGGAACTTAACACAGTGATTGGATGAAGTAATCACTGAGAAAAATTGGATCAGCTTGAATAAGTTTGAAAGTTAATCTGGTTTATTTATTCACCGTCCCAAAAAACCCTGTTTGTGCTTCCTTGTTGGATTTAAGGGCTTCATCTAGGATTATACATTTTGAAAGGAAAGCTGAAAACACATCTGTTCAGGCAGGTTTTTGCCTCCTGAATATGTGCTACTGTGAAACTGCAAAAGTGTTTTCTAGTTTGACATATGTATCTCATGTCTATACTGAGTTGTAATTTGACTATATAAATGGAAACCTCTTTGGGCTAACCATCAGCCTGTGCATAAAGTGCTCTACAGATGAAGTTTTTATTTAATTATAAAAAATTTTTAAACCTGAATCTAGATTTTGAAGGAGCTTGTTTGAAGCTGGTTGGTGGATCCATCGGCCATTCCGTCCTCAAAGAAAGATAGCTCTGAGTAGAAGAAGCTGATCTTTCAGAGGGCTCTCTGTGAAGATAAAAACATCTTAAATTAAACTAAATCAATACAAATATGCAGATTACGGACGACATTTTAAATTACTTTTACCTGAATTTTGAGGGAAGTGTTTTGAAGTTGATTGGTGGATCCATTAGCAGTTCCGTCCTCAAAGACTAATAGCTCAGAGCAGAATCTGATCTTTCTGAGGGTTCTCTGTGAAGAAAAAAAGACAAAAAACTAATAGGGACAATTTTGTGCCTCTAACCTCAAATTCTGACAGGAGGATTAGATGTTTTGAAAGAAACAGCAATGGACCCGGCTTCCATGGCTATGTTCAGACTTCAGGTATGAATGCTCAATTCCATTTTTTTTTGCTTGTTCACATTACACACAATATGCAACTTGCACCCATCCTGTGTATGAACCCAAACCAGCTCTCTGTGAGGCATATGTTCACAGCAAATGGCTTTAATAGCTTCTTTATTGGGGGAAAAGCAAAACAAATTACTTAAATTGTATAATAAATTCTTAAGACTCACACTTAGAGCGTGTGACTGCATTTTCTCTTTATACATGCTCACACTTCAGATTTCTGGTGCAGCAATTATTAGGTGTCGCTTTAATTGAACAGGATGTGAATATCGAGAGAAATGCTAAAAGTGAACACTAAACTGTGATTTTAGATCACTAAAACTATGATGAATTGATTGAGACACATTTATGTGGGACTGTGAGTCTATGTGGGTCTATGTGAGTCTATGTGGGACTATGAGGAAGTCATTTGGCAAAAACTCACTACTCGCCGCCAAATAACAGTGGGCATATTTAGCTCAATTTGCAGACCACAAAGCTCTTTAAAAATGGTTTTGAGAAAGACAACCTTTCAGAAAAGCAACTTTTCCTACTAGAAAAATATCTGCAAGCTTTACTTTAAAATTTTATTGACTGATCGAACCACCTAACATGCCAGTGAGTGAAACCTCTAAAACATTAACAAACTTATTTTCCTTGGATATTTCCCTAGCATCCAAAAATAGACAAAAATAGGCAAAAAGAGCTTGTTTGATGGATCAGAAATGATGAGAACGAAACTTCAGCCCTTGGTAAGAGGTTCTCACTCGATTAACCCAGTCCTGTATTATTAAAAAATGTAAAGTTTGGTATAACCTAAAGAAAACATCCCTCAGAGTTGTCATGAAGGTGAAAATGTGACGGGAGCTTTAACAAAATTTGTAGAATCTATGCTTTAAAAAAATGTTTTCAGCTTTACTTTTAGTTATTTTTAACCTTGGTGTTAATGAAAATTCTGGCCCCAGCCTCCAGTGGTCAGTCAAGGCATCACATGTCCAGTCATTTTCTATTGGTGAGTTCTGAACATTGATTGTATAAAACATGGACAGAGTGTTCGTGACACCACCCATAGGATTCTGACAAAGTCAAATGAAGCTTAGAATGGGTATAGCCAATGGTTGAAAACGGTCCTCAGAGGCGGGACATAGCCGTAGTGAAGGTGTCTGATTGGCTTTAACATTTAATTTTTTTTCTTAAACAAACAAATTTGAAAATAATTCACCCCCTCAGGGAGTCCATGAAGATCAAACTAGCGATCTGAATGAAGAAGTGAAATTGAAATAAGTGAAAGTGACCAGTTGGCCAGATATGGAGTGTCCCATACCCCGAGTTTGTATTATTGCATTTAATTTTATTGTGCTATGCATTTAACCCATTCCAGTGTACACACACAGCAGCGAACAAACACACATGGCTGCGGTCCCTGGGGAGCAGTCGGGAAACCCGGTGTGTTATCGCTCACACCACCTTCAACTCGAGCGATCTGGGGATCAAACCAGGAAATTTCCGATCACAAGTCAATTTCCTTATACACCAGACCACAACTGCCCATCAACAAACCGATTGGAGCCAGAGGTGGAAACATGTTTTTTATAGCTCCACAGCTGGCTATTTTAAAATTGGAGTGAATGAGAACTCGCTCCCTTTTGGAGTCAGCCTCAAGCAGCTGCTCGGGGAACTATAGTTATTAAATTCTTATCGCGCTTCAAAAGGGAAAGGAGGAGGCTTCCCCTTGGTTCTGAAGCAGCTTTTGCCATAACCTCCTCTGTCTTCATAAAGGGTTAGGTTACTCATGTTCATTGGTGTAGATTGATACCATACTTTTAAACCTAACAGTGCACAGACTGTTTAAAAAATCCCATTACAACATTAAACCTGTTGACTAAGTAAATTGTGAAATAGAATCTTTGTTTTAAAACGGATCACATTATCATGAGATAAGTCTTGCAAAGAAAATAAGAGTCAACATAAAATATGACTTCACTTCAGGGAACACTTACTAGAAAAAATAATCCTTTTTCTCCTCTTCTCTTTATTTTCTTCTTGCTATGGTTTATTCATCAGTTAATACATCTTCTATTATGTGGAAGCTGAGACAGACTTTGACTGTGTAACAAATTGCATATTGATTGCATATTGTCTCTCTCCGACTGCAAGTCGCTTTAAACAAAACCATCTGTCAAATACATAAATGTAAATAAAATATATATTCAAGCATGAAAAGGTAGTGGTAATTATAATAGGTACAGGTAGCCAGCAACCTGACCTACAAAGAAAATAAACAGTTAGCTTGCAGACATTCGCTAGTTTAATGGTTACTTTGAACCAGGAAACCGTTAATGAAATAAGGGTAGCTAAATCAGGGCTTCTGTGACAATGTTAGCTCAAGGTTAGAATGATGTAACGTTAAAGTTACACAGAGCCTCAACCATCGCCAAACGCTACTTGCCTTCTGACTCCACGTTTCCTTTCTTGTTCCTTTAGGAATGTGACAGGTGCTTCTGGTGGTTTATGTTTGCTTCAAATAAACTAATTCAAGAGCTTTTACAAAGCTTGTTAGCTTTAACTTAGTTAACATATTACACGAAAACTTCTAGTGAGCATAAAGGACTTTACGTTAACGTAAGCCCTAGTAGCCGAAGTGAACTTACTAGAAGCTGTGAATAAGAAGCTGGATTCAGCCTCGGAAAAAACGTCCAGATCCGTCAGATTCCTTTTGTCTCAGAGGCAATGCTCGTGTGAGTGATAATGCAGAGAATACACAAACAAGCGGATTGAGTTACGAAACAACCTGGGCCCATTTGAAGAAAGCGAAACTAAATGTTTTCGGGGTTTTTTTTCCTTCAAATGAATGTCAAAGTTCAAGCCTACTGTTATAGAAATATTATAGAAATAAACGATCTTTTTGTTTCACGCATTGAAAAGCTATCAATAGTCATAGATTTGACGAAGATACTTTTCTTCCTCTACGGTTTATCAGGGGTGAGGAAACCAACGCATAGGCGCATTAGCGCTACCGTCTGGTGTAGAGTTCGATTCAAAAACCCTGCGCTGGTCACAATTTTTTTTTTTTTTTTTTGCATCTGGTTATGTTTACCTAGAATCTTAATCTTACGTTATACATTGTTATTTAAGTCTACTATGTTGTGGCATTTTGCAGGGTATTCCCATACTCGGTACCAACATACCGACTTTCATAACCTAACCCTTTCCCCCGAAAGACTTCGTGTGACAAAAAAAATAAATAAAGACACATGTATTCCAGTTTCAACCGCCAAACGAAACACCAGAGGCCTGTACCATGATTTACTGGTTAGCCAGCTAAATTTAGGATTAGTTTGCAACAATCCTGGATTTTGGGTACTATAACATGATCTAGGATTTAATCGACTTTTGTCACCCTGGTTACTTACGCCAGCATTCAGCATCGATTCAGGACTAGAGATCGCAAATTTGCATTCGTCCAATCAGTGGTTATAAAAGGAAAATTGTAAGTGACGTCACACTAGCATCAGTGACAATGGGTTCATACTTACTTCCCAATCCTGCGCATATTTGTGTGCAAATTGTTAAACGAGCACTTCATTCGAGTATTTAAAGACAGAAAAAAAAATCCATAAGCATTTCCTCGAAAATTATTCTCCGAGGAAGGAACAGCTTACATTTGCGAACCTCTTCGCGCATACAAAATGTAACAGGTAGAAGTCCCGCCCTTACTGTACTGCACTGCTCCAGACCTTCATTTTATCTGCTACCATGATCATTTTACGTTGAGGTTACATCTTCCAAAAAAGAAAAACAATGATATAGACCGTTAAAATGTTAATATACATTTGTAGAAACGTAAGCATTTAATTTACAACCATAACACGTTAGAATGACATAAAACATTAAAACGTATTTGAATTAATGCGGCAAATATATGCTATCGTTATCAAACGCATATCACGCATGACATTCAATATTACATTAAACAGAATTGCTTTTTGACATCGTTTTCATGAAATCAGCAATTTTCTGCCACAATCTCATCTGGCTTTGGCAGCAGTCACAGCATTACTACGACACAAAAATATATGTAAAATATGAAATACGCATCGTAATTATCTAACTTTAATCTCTTGCTCCTCCTCCGCAGTGAAAAAAAAACCGATTTGACTCTATCCATGTTCATAGTGATTGGTTATTCAGTGCCAACGTCAGTCTTTTACGTGCACGCGCCCGTGAACTTATCTTACCTTCAGGATCAAAGTCTGACTCAACAAAGAAAGTTGAGGAGCTGCTTCATGGAACCGATTAAACCTGATTCAAACGGTTAGGTTATGTCAAGTTAAAACCTATCCGAAAATTCTGAGTTTGTTATGCCACGTTCATAGAACAGGCCCCGGTATTCTGGAAGTGTTTCCAACTTTAATTACCAAACTCATCAGGCATTTATTTAGCTAAACGCTGTCAAGCTTTTTGAGGCTGAGACTAGGAGAGTATTAATTATTTAAGTGTAGAGGGCTGTATATGTGTAAAAAAACATTGTAAAAGGTTCATATTACATGTGTTTAATAAGAAAATGTGTTATATCTTCAGCAATGTTGTATATGTTCACTTATCAAGTGAGAGACATGTCTGGATGAATCAGCCATTTTGAACAAATCATTTGAATAAACTATTTAAGTTTAACTATTTACCTGCTTCCACCTACTGGCAAGTTTACAGAGAATAAGAGGATAACAATCCAACGGTATTTGTTATACTCTATCAGAACACAGAGAATAGCAGTGATTTCATTTCAGTGTTTAACCACAAAGGCATAAAAATAGCAATCTACAAAAAGCATCAGACATGTTAGTGCTAACAAAAGTGTAACTTAAGCCAAGGTCAATAAATTTAATCAGACACATAAAAAATTCAGCTTTTGTTTCCATATACTGTTATTCTATCTCTAACTGTTCAAATAAAAGTGTTTTAAGTCTCAGTCTTAAATTGCAGATATTTAAATATATGTTGGTGACCTTGAATGATACCAGTAAACAACACACACATGCACACAAACACAAAATCTCCAGAACACAAAAACAACTCCTGATAGCTCCACTTCTAGTCAAGAACACTCAATGATAAACCACTGCTGACTGAAGAATGTAATTTCTATATATAGAAACGTAAGTTTTAAGGAAAAGTAAACCTTAGATTAACTAAGTTGACGGCATCCGAGCTCTCTGAAGGGTTTCTAGTTGCTTTTTCAGCCAACCGCGAAGAAGAAATTGCACATGCTTTTAAAAGCCATGCTCAATTAGATAAAGATGAACATCAAAGCTTCAGAGCGTAAACATCTTGAAAGCCTCTCATGGGTGCCATGTTGGGTATTAAATCCCCCTCTGTGTTTAACACAAGGGAAACCATGGTTTGTCTAAACAGCTGAGTGTGACACTGAATGCTCTCTATGACACAAACAGACGAAGCACACACTACAGATTTTAAACGTCTTTTAGACTCCCAGACAACTAAAGATCAGAGAAAAAATATTTAAAATAATTCCTCATTAAAAATGTGTCGATCTAGAACATACAGTGCAGGTCAGATGTCCATTTTTGACTATGTTTGGGATTTTTTCTGTCCATAAAAAAGCTGTTTTATTTCATAGCTGATTAAGAAATCAATCTAATCTACAGCTATATTTAATCGTCTCTATGGAATTACACAGCTCTGTCTAACATTTTGGTCAAAATTTAGTTTGTCAAATATTCAGATCAGTAAGTTTGAATGGAATGGTCTGGAGTCCATTGGATTTTGAATGAAATGCTGGTGCTTTTTTCCATATTTTGAATGGATTAGTCTGAAGTTTAAAATTCTATATCCTTACTTTGAATATCACAATCTAAATAAAAATGCAGTTTGATTTGGGTTCGCTGACTCTTGACATCTTATTTACATTATGTTGCATGTTTGTGAAATTATTTACATGTTTTGATAAAAAAGGTTCTAGCTGCATTTGTCCCTTCGAACACAGATAGAAAGAACGTTAGATCTCCCAAAAGGAATTGATAAAAAAAAAAATAAAAATCCCGCTACAAACAGTTAAATCAAACTTTTGCTAAAAAAAAATTAAATCCAAACTTTTGATTTTAAAGCCACGACAACATCTCAGGATATCACGGCTACACAGTTTTCAACTTAAGACAGTCTGAGGTAGGATAGTATAATCTCAAGTTTTTAAAAATGTTGATATCAGCTAAACTTTTGGGTATAAAAGGAATTTGTAATTTGACTAAATTAAATAAAATGTGTTTAATGGATTGAAGGGATTCACAAAACTTGTAAATCTCCCTGCAATTACATCTGTGAGTCTAGAGTGACCAATTCTACTTTTTCATGTCCAGATAAAAAAAAAATTAAACTGTTCTTTTGTTGATAATTTTGATTATTGGACATTTGTACAAATATACATTTCCATTTCTGATTTAATAATTTATATATTTCTACCATTATCAACTAATTAACGATTAAGTTCCAATAAACTGTCCAAAAGTGTAACCTCAGAAGCATGATTATTAATAAAATATCCCCCCTCTGAAACTATTGAGTGTACTTCATAAAATAAGGAATTTCTTATAAAATATCATCTCAAAATATATTTAAAATATTCAATTTTTAATCTTTTCCCAGCGATGGGTTGTGGCAGGGAAGGGCATCCGCTGCGTAAAACATATGCCAGTGAGTTGGCGGTTCATTCCGCTGTGGCGACCCCGGAAGGGAATAAAGCCGACATGAAGATGAATGAATGAATGAATTTTTAATCTTATCCACTCAGTGTTTCAGTCATTTGACAATATAATAGGACAATAAGTTGTTTTATTAGTTGAAGATGAATTGTAGATCAATTGAAGCAGAATTATATATAAATACTATAATGGCAAAAAGAAGTGAAAATTACATTCAAACAAACATCAACTTTAATAGCAATTTTTGTTATTTTCACATAGTACCAATTCTTTTTCAATCCATCTAATCTTCTTAAAGATGTAATTTCTGAGACATTTGAACTCCCCAGAATATGCCTTTTGACCAAAGATCTCAAACACTGTTCTTGTAATACCACAGTCCTGCACTTATTGTATTGCTCCATCTTTAACTGAACACACCTTCTTCTGCTAATTACACTCGGTCAATAAGCACCAGGTGTGTTTCGTTGGAGCTGCTTTACTTGAACGGGATCGCATTGGACCGTGCCAAACTAGAAGGTCCAGTCAATATGTGTGATTTCTCTCCAATGAAAGTTTAGCTAAGTTTGCACTGGCATAACTTCACCAGTCAACCCCAATTGTTTATTGTTTTCAGTTGAGAAGTCGAACTATACATCCAAAGAATTCCAAAATCTGTGAACATGAAAGCTATAAAAAACAAAAAATCCGGCCTGACACCTGACACGACTTCAAAGCACCAGATTGGAAAGGTCAATATGTGAGATTACTGAAATCTTATTTTAAAGCAAGAGCATTATATGTTATAACATTATATTGTGACATTTTACATTTTATTATTACATTTAGAGTTTTTAAAATATGCTACCTGGTGGGTGTCTCCACTGCCACACAGCCAAGCGATGGTCATCAGAGCTATAAAAAGCTAGTGTGACCGGCACTTAAATCAACGGTGGGCAGAGAGGGCCACAGTCCAGCAAATTTTCACTTTAACCTTCATTTAACATACCTGATTGCACCAATAAAGCATATCTTAGCTTGTTACCTACAGAACCTGAGTTTGAGATACATTCCCTAGGCCAATAGTGAATCGTTCCTATTTTGGTAGCACCTACTGATTGGTTACAAGTTTGTTATGGTTCTAACAGAGCCTAGCCCAACCACCTTTATTTAAAAATGTCATGTAAACACTAGTCCATGGAAGGTTGGGATAAAGGTCTGATGGGTTTGATGCTTTTTATGGCGGGCACTTCAAGAATCCTGAAGTTGTTATCTGATTGGTTGAAATTGTCCGGATATCTGGCAGAAGCGAGTGTCACATTTGTTATTGTTCCGCTCAGAAACTAAGTTCAGCCATATAATCGAGAAAAAGTTATTTTACTAGCAGTGTGCCTCTCAATTATAGAAGATTACTGTTCTGTTATAACTTTGCATTATCTCTCATCTTCTGTGACATTTTTTATGAACATGAAATAGTTGAAAATGCCATGGCTACTCAAGACTACACCGAAACCTAAAACACTTTAACAGGTGTTTTCTTTAGCATACTTAAACTAGAAAACCAAATGTTATCCGAAAACACAGTACCATGTGCTCTGATCTTTACACCTGCCTTCAAATTCCTGTCAAGAAGGCTACAACCTAGAGCTGGATGCTTTAACATAAAAAAAGTCTCAGTTTTTATTTTAAAGTATTAAAAAAAACTAAAAGCACTTAAGTAGAAGAATATTTTGTTTTTATTTGAACAAAACCAACACAACCAAACAAGAAGTTATTTTTGGACTTAAAAAAAAAAAGATTTTCCAATTTTAACATCGGCTTCACTAATAAATCAAACTTCAATTTTAAATGGATTAATCTCACAACCCAACTGCTGCCCTGAACAGTTTAGCTTCATCCCTCATTAAAACAAACCCAATTACATGTATTAACATCCTCTTGGCTTCTTTGAAAGTGTGTACTGGAGCAGCCTCGAAACTAAAACCAGCAGGACTGTGGAACCCCAAGATCAATGTAGTCTACCCCAGGCTCTTCAGGAATTCTTAATATCACAATTGTGGGGTAAAACAAGGCAAAGTGTGTAGTGTGCAACTCTCCAAAAACACAGACAAAAGCAAAGATGAATGAAAACTTTCTTTGTACGAGTCTGTTAAACACTCCATTTAATCGTCAGGTTCCTGTCTGGTCACTCCAGTGTCCAGCAGAGGCAGACCATGTGCTGTGAGGTGAATTCACTTGGAGTTCTTGTCAGTGACGGACCTTGTTGTATTCGTTTACACACAAAGTAAGATCTTCAAGAAACCGCACAGCCTACATCGACCCATGGTCAGGTTTCCTGCTCAGGAGTGCTACTGGCCTCCGTTGTAAGCGTAATCCGCTTTGTTGTGCATGATGAGCTTGTTGTCCACAAAGTAGAAGCTGTCCGATCTGGTCTCATATGGGTGATCAATCATCAGTCGAACTGGGCGAAACAAAGAAACCGAGTAAGGCTTATACACCGCACTGCACATCAATGCACTTTCCACTATCAGAAAACTAGCTAGAGAACGAGATCTGAAATTTGAGACGAGTCAACAAGAAAAACTAGATGTCAGACAAAGGCAGGTCAACAGGTTACTCCTGAGACAGCCAGTAATTCTTTTGGAAAGAGCAAATCGTTTGCTTTTAAGTTTAGATTAGCTGATTAACCAGTGTTTGACCAGTGAACTGTTTAATTAGAACATTAATTAAAACAAATCTTTGTCTGTCTGTGGAAATGATGTAGTAGGGCAAGCCTTGTTCCTGTGACATACAATCCCCGGAAGGGAAACTTTAGGCCCCTCTATCCGTTTTCACTGTCCCATCATGTGCATAAAACGTTCTACGATTAGATTAGCGTCTATGAACATGCTCTAACGTTTTCTGTGTTCCATGCCTGGACCATGGGGTCATTATTAAGGCCAACAAATGAACTGTTTAATTTTTTTATGATGTAAGAGTCTTGTCTTACAGTGGTTCTGCTTTCTACAGCTTGCTGCTGAACGCATCAATATTCAATGCTTAAGTTCATGTCTGTGTACAAGTCTAATTTAAGAAAAATTAGTCTTCTATGTAAATACAACAAACACAAAAATAATAATAATTCACACATGCTTTTTTATTTAAGTTGCCTGTTTTGTTGATAGATCTACTGTAATGTAAAAATACTATGTTAATGGATATTTAAAATGTACATTTACATTTTAAAGTACATGAACATCATAGGTTTGTAGTTTATAATAGTAATATGTCCTGTGCAAGGCAAAACAATAAACACAGAAATATAAATAAAGTAACCAAAAAAAGAACATTAACAGGTCATCAGCCTCAAGTTACACAAACTAAACTGTAAATTAAAGAAATATTGATGATGATCTGACGATCTATATTTGAAATCACTATCCACTATGTTGCCTGCAGTGCTGAAGAGACGTCCTGAGGGAACACTTCTGGCTCGTACAAAAATGCCACGTTTTTATCAAGCTGGAATGGTACAACATGACTCTGCATGCTTCTGGTGGGCTTTCCACTGCATTCTGGTGTAGGTACTTTTTTCATGATCGCAGAGATGTGGTTCCATAAAGCGGGCGGAGTTGAGCCAAAATTTATTTCCCGATTGGAAAGAAAGGGAGTGATGTCAATCACTGGTTTATCAGTCTCTGAGCTCACCAATTGTCCAAAAAGAACACAGACAAATCAACTCGCACTCGAGCACACTCCTGCGTTGTTTAGTGGTTCTTTCTGCCTTTAACTGTTTTTTTAACTAAAGTCCTTCATTTGAGTATTTTAAACTCACCCCATACACATAAAGAATATCACTCCTTCCGCAGTTTCTAGCACAAACTAGTTATTAACCAATAAAGTGGAACTAGACTGACAGTGCCTTGGATTTTTTGGCCACTTTTTTGGACACTCCGCATGCAACTACTAAATTTGTTTTTCAAATGCTTTAAGACAGTGGTTCTCAAACTGAGGTACATGTAACAGTAGTGGTACTTGAAAATCTCTTGGTGGTATGCGAAGCCAGCGGCTGTCATCACTGAGTGAGTGGTTGTTAAACAAAAAATTATCGGGCCTTGAGTATCTGAGACACTAATCGTGGCCCATTGGTTGATATTTTTTAAGGACAGTCCTATGAAATCAGAGGCCCTTCCCTCCAGCCTCTGGGTAAATCTGCCGTTTGACATTCCAGAGTAGAGATAATGAGTTTGATCGTGTATGATAGTGGGGCAATGCTGCTGCAGCTCCAGGAGCATGCTTTGCCTCAGTCCAATCTCACATAAAGTTTCATTTTAAACAGGAGAAATTTGAGCAATTGCAGTTAACCCTTTAAAACCGGAGTTGTCGCCGGCGACAGAACATTATTTTCATTGTAGTTATGGGTTTATTTGAATTACATTGTACTTACTTTATACTGTTTTGCGTCTGTGATTCTGCCGCTTTTGCGGCAAAGACCATCTTTTCTTCTTATGTTCCATGCCTTCTTCCGTACTATTGTTTTTGGAAACTAAGTTTAAATGTTTAAATTGTCTCAGGTTCTGTTGAAGCCATTGTTAAACAGATTAGGTTGTAGCATTTACCTTTATTATTAGTCTAAAACCTTGAAAACTCTTGCACGTAACAGAGTGTAACCACATTCTCTATATCACAATTTCATTGCAAATGTATCCATTTAATATGGTCCTAAACTCTATTCTTGTTATTTGGCTACAGGGCTATTTTTAAGACTAAACTTTTGAAAAACAACACTGCACCCTTAATAAAAGTCTAACAATGAAATACAAAATCTATCATCAAAAAACAATTATTTAAAGGATAATACAATTAGTTTGAAAGGCTTTAAGATCACTCACTAAGTTCGTCGGGGAGCTGTGGAAACTCGTATATATGTTCACATGTATTGCGACTGTTTGGGATGCAGAAGCCGAAGTCAAAGTCGAAACTCTTCAGGAGGCGTTCTTGAAAATAATGCCTCTCGATCATTCGGAAATTCGTCACCGGTCGGTCACCAACTGTAAACTCCACCCTGACAGAGACATTACAGAAAAAAACACATGTGAGATTCCCTTTGCATGTTTCCAAACTTAAGTTACATTTGTGACTGTTGTTGGAAAAACACCCCTACACCTGTTTAAAAACAGCAATGTTTAAAAGTCTTTTCAGACTAGCACTTTAAATGAACCTGAACTACTGCTGATACCACACTCACCTTTCATGCAGAAGTTATATTACACCCAAGTAGAAGTATATTTACACCCAACAACACAACATTGCTTATGACACCTCTGCCTGTCTTTAAAAAAAAAACCATACGCACACACCAAAGAAAAACATTTAATTCAACAGTAGTTACACTTGTCCTATTGAACAACTGTTCTTTTCACAAAGTTTTTAGATTGCGAAATGCACTACTCAGAAAAGACATTCAAATGTTCGTACAAATCTAAATTGGGATAGGTGTGTAGAGGCATTTAGAATGGGCTTTAAGATCATTTAGGAGGCAGTTCAAGTATGTAATTTGTGTAAGTCTTTGCAGGGGTCACTCAGACATCGAACCTTGGTAAGCTCTTAGCATACACATCAAAACGTTTGGAGCTTGAGTTGAGCATTCACATCTAACCAGGGTACTGGGTGTGGCAAAATAATGTAGTCACCTTTACAAAAGCAAATGGAATCATTGATGAAGGAAAGCATAATTCTTAAATTTGTACTCCTAAAAACTCTTAAACTCTGAAGGAATCTGATGTAAACACAACAAAAACAATTGTGAATAACTAAAGGAATTTCTGAAGACAGAGGATTTATTGAGATTTGACAACAATTTGAAAACATTGCAAATTGCAACAAATGACAGGCCTTTGTTGTGAAATATGAAGTCTGCTCTAACTTGCATCAGACAGAATGTGGTGTGTTTACTTTGTAGAATGCACATATTCCTGTTTCCTAGAAAGACTTACGTGGCTCCAACTGTTCGTAGCTTAAGAAATGCCGGGGTGAACTGGTAACGAACAAAGCGACCTGCACTTGTGTCTGAGTCTCGGTTCTCCTCATCCTCATCGTCATGGGCTGAAAAAAAAAGTCAATCATGGTTAAAATTTTTTTTAAAAAGATTCCCTCATCAACAACATTTTAATTCAAAGAAGCCAGTTACAGCCGTGTGCATCATGTTTAAATTTGTTGAGGGAGAAAAGTTAATAAATGGTTGAGAGAAATCCTGATGCGCACTTTGGAAAATTTGTAAATATGCACCAAAGCTTCTCAGATAAAACACTTGTGATTGGCCGAACTTGTGCAGACCAAGAGCTTTCACTCTATTTCTTGGCTTGTGGCCCATGATAAACACTGGATGATCGAGTCAAAGTTTGACTATACAGCAAATATTACCTGTTTTTGTCAGTTGCGTTGTGTTTTGATTAGCTAGTTGTTAGTATTGTCGTCACGCCCCATTGGAATATTGGCGAGTACAAAGCACTTCTATAGCAGCAACGAAGTGCAGAACTTCTTAATGACTAATGGGTGGTGTGTGAGGAGACTTTGTAGTGGGCAATTCGAAAATGTATCATTCAACTAACTAAAAACCCAGCTTTATTCAGCATACTCATTTGTCCAATTTATTGTGTTCTTTTTTGTGCTGGCCTCCTGGATTATGTATTCGATAAAGTATTAACAAATGTAACAATTACAACATCCAAGAGCGATGTTTAACCCCAGGTATTTGCCAAATCTAAATTTAGTTAAGATGTGACAATGCACTTCGCAGCACGAATCAATCGTACAATGCGGCACGAGGGAATTGAAGACTGTGGAGCGAATGACGAGAGTAATGCTGAACAGTAAACCGGACTGATCATGTGAGTAGAAAACATTTTACTTAAACAGACTTGGTTTCCATGACAACCAATCAAGGTTGCTCCTGTAGTGACATGATTTTTTCAGGTGTGAAGTTCTTCAACACTGGAGGAGAAAAATATCAAAGTTTGTGGCAACCCAGAACTGTATGACTCAACGTCGTGTTATTATCCACTTAGAACAAATAGTGCCTAGCTTAGAAAAAAGAAGATGAGGAATTTATTGAGGTGATATTATCTAACACTATGCAGACAATTTAAATTATATATCAGAGGATGTGTGCAGGAAGAAATGGAAAGGGTTGAGCAACATGTATTTGAAGGAGAGGAGAAAGGAACTGTAGAGGAGTGTGACCTCAGCAGGTTCAGGGAAAAAGTGGAGGTATGCTCCGGTCCCATTCTTCCTTTATCCGTTGCTGCCTCTAACAAGCTTGCGCCTAGATACACATTATTTTCGTAAATGAATAATTTAGATAATGTCTTAATGTGAGTGACTCAAACCAAAACCAGCGCTCACCAAGGCACAGAAGAAGGGTGTTGCTCACTTGTTTGTCGTTTGGCGTGAAAGCCAATTTAAAGGACATTTTTGTGTAGACAGACAACAGTGGGCTCTATGTCCCTGTAAACAGGAAACTAATGAATGGGAAGCTAATGTGCATCTATCAATCAATATTCAGGAGTGGGGAAATCTCATTGTGACTTAATAATGCGTTCAGTTGAAAACAGCACGGGATTTGCAGCTTTTTTACAGGTTTTACATAAAAGGCTCAAAGAAATGTTACACCATTAGTGCACACATTTATGCCCCAACACCTTCCAACAGTTGTGTGTCAGAAATAGGTGGTATTTATTAAGGAAAAGGATCACTTTGCACACATTAGCAAACCAATGTTTCACTCACTTTATTTTTAAATATCAAGCTGCTTAATATTATATTACGGCCAACATTTTTTTTAAACTAAATTCATTCATCGTTAGGGGGAAATCAAGGTAGTCTGTGAGGGAAGTATCAAAGTCTGAAAAATATGTTAATCCAATTTAAACAAAGAGTTTTACCACTATGTGGTGGTTTAGCAATCTCGAACAGAACTGCTCCTGTCTCCAGGTCTCTGATCTTAAAGCGTGTGAAGTCTATGCTGTAGATGTTGTCCTCTGGTTTACATAAATAGTCTGTGGAGGGAAAATGAATAACGTTAAGTTACAGTTCATAAACAGACTCAAAACATCTCCAAGTGAGAGAGCAACATTACGTGCATCACTACTGCATAACGTTATTGGTCAACTTTATGCAAAACACCACAACAAAATCGTTGACTTTAAACAGCTGAAGTTAAAAGTTCTAAAGACTAAAACGCATTACGTTAATTGGGTCTGTCACAAAAACGTGAAAATGAAAGACTTGTAAAACTTAAAAGCATCTAAAAAGCTTGTAACTTAGATAAAGTCATTGAGTTACCACGAGTGGCTGCGCAGAGTCCCAAAACTTGCTCTGGACTAATGTCCTTTGCAAGTGCTCGCAGCTCTTCTTCCGTTACAGGCCGTCGCTCCGCTTGATTCCGCCGCGACTTCAGCCTTTTTAAGACGCTGCCTCCGGGTTTGCGGTCTCTAGAAGCCGCAGATGTTGGGTCCGAACCGTTAACGGTAGTAGCTGTCGTCTCGTTGCGAGAGCTTTGACTGTTCATCTCTTTATAATTTCACTTTCTGAGAGTGTAGCGAACAATTTGCTTCTTTCGAGCTCGACTCCCGCGAAAGCAAGATGGCGTTCTCCGTCACTATGGAGAACAAACGCCGACGAGACCGCGCTCTGATTGGCTATGTGGGTTTGAAGTTGCTATGGGGACCATATATTTCGTGACTTTTTTTAGTCTAATGTTTTTCTTTGTGTCTAAAAGATTATGCTACTTGTTTATTATTGTTCAGGAAGCGTTTATTCGGAGGGCAAATTTTTTGTTTAATAAAGTAACGTCACACACACATTTACACTTGTCACGCAGTTTCTCTTTGACCAAATACTACTGGTCCTTTTCATTTCTGCTTCAAGTTTTCCAAGTTTGCGGACAATTGATCAACTTCGTGTTCAAGGAAAGTTGTTTGGGCAATTGTAGGTCGCCCCTAAAAATAAACTGCTAAATAAATGTAGAGACGTTTGAACACAACATAGAGAGGCCAGATGGATGCAGCTTACTTACATTTAAAAGGGGCCCATTTACACATTCATAACAGCTTTTTGTGCAAGTAATAACATTTGGTTGTTTGTGTTTGCACTTTATCAATAGACAGGAAAATGCTTCACCAAAAAGCTGTTAGGGGTAGGAATTTGCTAGCATTAATTAAAAAAGTGGTGTTGCATAGCTAAAACCTCTAACGTTAAAGCTAGGTTTACAATTATAATATACTTGGATTACAAACTTTCTGACCATTTGAGTTGAAGCAATCTAACGTGCATCCAGTACTAATGGAAAAAAAAACAGTACTAATGCATCTATGATAAAATAATCAGCAGGTACTTATAGTAGTTACTTATAAACACAATTGAGTTAAAACATGATAGAAAAGCCACTGATATCAAAGAGTATGCTTTAGGCAGCTGTAACAAGTTGAAAGAAAATAGAATTGAACCAAATACTGAGTTTATTTACTACAAGTTGCAAACTTTTCATTATGTGTCAAAACAAACAGCTATTATCACAACCCTTCTCTGCATCCTTTGAGTATTTTTACTCTCATGTTTATGAAGCGAAATTACTTTTTAGCATACACCAACATAATAGAAAGTTTCCAAAGCAAGTGCTGCGAGATGCATTTTGCAACAGGTGAGTAAAACATACCATTTTAACAACAAAAGAGACAATCTTTAATAAAAAATATATAATTTAGTCTTGAAGTTTACAAAGTTATTAAAAACACTCCCAAGTCCAGTTAGATAAAATAGCACATTTATTAAAAAGAAACAGCATTAATCTGCAGTTCCCACTTCTGAAGCTTTTTTTTTTTCAAATGACAGCGTGGATGAAACGCTTCCAATACTGTTTCAGGTTCCTAGTTCTCTTCAGCTGTGAGGGAGGAAGAGGGACAGGACAGGACAGGAAGTTTAACCTGACTACATCAACCGCGGTTCTTTCTGAATGAGGGCACGATGTGGTCTTTGGCTATTGTCCAAGATGTGCATTTGTACACAGCTTTACTGCTTTTGAAAAAGAAGAAAGTATATATATATATTACAATTAAATCAGATCATGACAAAGCACACAAGGATGCATTCCGATTTAAGGCAACAAGGAAAATACAATGCATAGTGGAGAAAAAACAAAGGATAAACAAAACATTCTTTTCAAACAAAACCAGTAAGTGCAGTAAACATAAAAAGAAGAAAAAATGCAAAAGAACCAAAGGGAATAAAAAAAACGAGCATTTTCTGCAAAATAAAGCAATTTATATTTTTAAATATTCAAACCACTTAAATTATAGAACATAAAAATGCAGTCAGTTAATCACAACGAATACAAGCTCTTTCTGACATTGAGTCAGTGTGTCGTCCAAACCAAATCAATTATTTAACCCACATCCAAAAGAAAAACAGCTCAAGGCCACTTGTCCACAAAAGGCAAAATCATCTGAAAACCAAAAACCCCAAAATGACAAAAACATGAATAAGAAAACACAGAAAAATAACCGTATGGCACAACAAACTAAATATATACACATGCATCTTGTACGGCAAAAAAAACTTTGGCGAAAATCTTTTTTTTTTTTTTTCACGGTTTCCACTTAAAAAGCAAAACCAGCAAGAAACCTAGACAAAACCAATCCTTCCATCGAACCCCTTACAAGAGGTGGAGGTGAAGACCCTTCAATCGTTTCATGACAGAGACAAACAGTGCAGGGACAGGGCTGAATTGATATGACTATTTGCTCCAATCTCTAAATTACAAGTTAAGACAACCTACTGTCTTACATACTGTGTACCTCAATTAAACATTTTCCTCTTTAATCCCTCAACCATGAGCTTCTCCAATCACTAACCCAGTTACTGCGAATATTTTGAGCTTTGAAACAAAAGTAAAAAACAAGTGTTCAAAATCTTACAACCCGAGAGGGGGTTAACACGTGTCCAGTTTTAATTTAATTTAATTTAAAGTACCATATTTAAAAAAAAAAGTGGAAGGAGCATCACACGGTTGCTAAATTAAAGATCTTTTGAGCTAGATCATGCTTGGAGAAGTAGGCGAGGTGGGAGCTAATGATGATGTTAACAGTGATTAGATAGAAGAAATTAGTCCTAATAAAGCTTTCAATTATCTGCCAACTACTTCTACCCAATTAAATCCATCGGACAAATCATCTCTGGATAATACATGAACAGTTTGAACAGCCACATGGAAATATTTTTGTAGCTTAATCTTGTTGAGATTGAAGCCCTGGAGTCAGTTGTACAATGCCTGGAACATTGAGGACTGAAATATTGACTTCCGCTTAACCATCAGTAAACAAAAATCTTTAAAATAGCAATTACCTCAACTTTTTTTATTAGTTCCGAGGACATCTGAAAATGTTATCAGTCAAACTGAGAACTTAACAAAAAAGGCAACAAAAGACAGTTTGCCATTGAAAATCATATTTGAGACAGAAATCAATATCAATTAGACAAAAGGAAATGATGCCAACCATTTCAGTTTACCATGATTTACCTACAATATTGCAATTTATTTTATTCTATAACATTAAGCCCTGATTAGGAAAAGGAATCTTAAAAAAAAAAGTATTTTCATAGACGCTGACATACTGAAAAGAATGCAGGGACTGAGTGTTTTTGGCACTTTAACTTCAAATTAACCTTTGGACCTTTGGATTAATTTGGAAAAGACAAAGAAGAGATAAAAAAAAAGAGAAAGAAAGAGGGAGTGAAAGAAAGAAGTTAAAGCAGAAAGACAGAAAGTCTCTTGAAAAATGACCAACAATTTTGGTTTAGAGCATGAGCCTTTAGAGCATGAACAAAAAACATGAACTCGGAACGAGACAATTGACATAAATTGTTGCTCAATGCAAATGCCTCTCTATAGATTGTTTTTTTTTTTGGTGTTTGTTGTTTGGTGTTGAGTGATTTAGGTATTTGGTTTAAATTAAACCAAAGATGACCAAAACCATTTTTAAATAAATGTAGGGTTTTTATCCAAATGCTCACAATAAATCTGTTTGATATGTGTATTAGAGGTGTGATCAGGTTAAACTGATAAGGCCTTGAAATTAATATTGACTAAATTATCACAGGAAAACCAGTAAAAAAAACAAAACAAAACATCAAATTAAAACTCAACATTAATTTTAGAATTAACTTAATTCTTTGTCTAAGCATAAAAAATAAAAACAAAAGTTTCTAATACATTATAGCAACAGAAATAAATTGCAATAAAACTTCATAACTTGCAAAAAAAACTGTCTTGAATATTGTGTGTCAAAAAAGTAAATTTTGAGTTAAATAAACCGTGTCTGAAATAAAATGAAGATTTCACTCAAAAAGAAAACAAAGAGAAGTGTTCTCTCAATCAACTCCTAGACGTTTTTGTCATTTGGTAAAAGCCAACATTTAATTATAAGTATTTACTGATTACCTGCAAAAAAGTAGTTTTTTTTTAATCTCTAGTATGTAGCGAGTTTCACCATAAACTCATGTTAATTGCTTAGCATTTGAACTATAAACATAACATCTCGAGAATAATTTGGGAAAAAATGAACACGAAACACTTTGAGAGAGTTCTCTGCTCCTTTTCCTAACAGTGTTGAGTCACAATAAAAACTCAACCTTTTTAACAGCTACATTGATCATCAGGAGAAAAGACAGGTACATTTTTCAGGAAACTACAGAAAGTAATAACAGAAACATTTCTGAATCACCAAAAACATGCGTTTCAAAACACATAGTTGACCTTGAACAGAAGAAAAAAGGTCTAATTTCTTGGATGACTGTGTGGGGACTATTCATTTTATAAAAAGAAAAGTCTTGTTCCAAAAGCAAATAAAATTTATCAAAACCGGTTTACTTAAATGTATTATATTTCTACTTCAACCTAGAGGCTGATCAAACACCCACCTGAGATCTAAACACTTCCCAGCTTGAAGCACAACATAAAATCTAGGGGCACCTCCACCTCTTCTACTCATCTCCAGCTGAACCAGACAAACCAGAATTCAACTCCATGTTTCAGCAATAATCAGTACCTCAAATTAAAAAAAGCACAACAGACAAATGACCTCACAATCTATATTGTTTTATCTCTGGGTCACCTCTTGCCCTGAATTCCATGTTTAGCACGCTTCTCTCTTTTCTCTCTTTTTAACATCAGTATTTCTGCCTGTCCCTGTGGCAGTGTTCCTGCCCCTCCCCTCCACAGCCAGAAGTCTGTCGCTTTTCCTCAGGTTTCTCCACTACCTCATAAACGGCAGAGGCAGAAGAGGGTTGGAATGAAGACTCCAAAAGCCACAAGGATGGGAAACATCAGGCTGCTGTTGTCAGCGGCATATGGGTTGGGGGTACGGGGCCCCGAACGCACCGGGTTTTTGGGAGATGAAGACGGGCTCTTCTTTTCACCTTCAGGAGCTTCTCCTTCCTCTTCCTCCTCCTCTTCTTCCTCTCGTTTCTCCAGTCCTGGATGTGGCTGAAGTTTTGGCACATCTGAGAAACAAACCAATGGTTGCTGTGAACATAGCTTATTTGCAAAGATGTAAAAGGCAGCACAAAGAAAATATCTTAACATTTTTTTTAACAAACATTCTTAAGAATATACCCAGAAACAAAAAAACTTTGATTATAATCTGAAAACCATTTGAAACACAACTAAAAACTTTACAATAACTACTGTTTGTGTTCTTGAACAAATAAAAAATACAGCACCAGGATTAGTTACCATTATTATATATATTTTAAATCATTATATTCGGTATTAGTAATAATGAGTAGGGAGTATTCTTATTAGCATTTCATTAATCATATTAAATGTGTGTTTAAATTCTTTGCCTCCCTGTGAGGGAGGTGACTGGTGGAGTAGACGAGGTTTCCAGGCAATGATTGGCCCGTCCTTTGAGAGGGCATAAATTAGCATGCACGGACACCTTCTGTCTCTTCCTGCTTTCTTCCTTCGCTACACCCGAGTAGATCTTTCAGCTTTAGTAGAGTATGATTTCAATGTTTGTTTAAATGAGAAGCGCAAAATAAAGTAGCCACCGTGCTGCTGTTCTGTACTTTGCCTTTGGAATGATTTCTATAAGAGAGAGGTTCTAATATCCAATACACCATATATACTATACATTTTCCAAAAGACATTATTTTATTGGAACACAGCAGTCCTTTCACTTTACTTCAGTTTTAAACTCACATTACAGTTTGAACCAAAATATAATTTTATTAAAAGGAGTTCCTGTTGTATATTGTTTGCACATGAAGTTTAGGACTCCTTTTATTAACATAGCTGGTGGTACTTTTTACAACTATTTGACTAATTGGATAAACTGAAATTGACTTAATGGTTTATAAAGGATACCAAGGGAGCTATTTGACAGAAAAGCATGAAAATTATGAAAAATATTAGAAGATTTTGCACTGATTAGAGTGGCTAATCAATTTATCATTGTACAGTGCAGATTGCTTCTCCACTTTTTCATTTATTCACTCATAGAAGCTTAGAACCTGAGAAGCAGAGAGCCTCCAAATGAACTCTCTGAGTTTTATTGATAAACGACACTGATTAACTCAAATGACTGAGGTGAAGCTAGCTGTACATATTCTTCTGAAATCCATTTTTTTTAACCATTCCAAAAGTTAATCTGTGCAATTAGAATGTTCTATAACGTAATTTGTTGTCAACAAATCTAATTTCTATAGAAATCATTAGTCAATCACAGCCCAAATTAAGCAAAAAAATTGCCATAAAAGGCAGCTTGTGAGTAGAAAGTGATCACTAAAAGAAACTGAAAATGCTGAAACTTTGTAATGCTGTTTTGGATGCTTAAATTATTCAAAATGGTAAGCTAATAAAATACTGTCTTGAGAATCAAAAGTTTGCTGAAAAGCAGACAAAATGTTTTAAAAGTAGTTAACCCATTATTACAAACTTGCCAACATTAAGAGATTCAACAGCTTTGAATGTTTGTTGATAAATGTAATAAACTGAAATGGAGAAAAGACAAGCTGTTTTAGTAATTTTTGTCATTTAACTTGTTAATCTACTTAAGGCGGATAGACATGGTGTGAATTTCTTTCAATCGCATGATTCTGCTACTGTTGTGTTTGCATTAAGGCCACCAAAAAATTATGCTGTTCAACATTGATTTTCTTTGATTCTAGCATCTTCTCGATAGGACATTCAGCGTAGTAACATCAGCACCCCTTCACACATCAACAAAAGATCCTGTTTCATTGGTCGAGCATGGAGCTTCGCCTCCTGAAAGACCAGTGTGATATTAATTCATTCATCTTCATGTCGGCTTTCTTCCCTTTCGGGGTCGCCACAGCGGAATGAACCGCCAACTCTCTGGCATATGTTTTACGCAGCGGATGCCCTTCCAGCCGCAACCCATCGCTGGGAAAACCAGTGTGATATGCCAGAGCCAAACGTCTTTGCTTTGCTTTTAGTCCACAACTATGCAGCTGCATCTGTGCCCATCATTTGCAAAGAGAAAACAATCATTAGGCACTTGTGCCAAAGATTCTGGGGAAATTTTGCCCAATGTATTTCAACCTTCAGAATTTTGACTTTTGGGTGCACAGGAGTCTTAATTACCACAAACAGGTAATACTAACTGAGATTCATGTGAAGAGTGTAACAGCAATAGCACAGGTCTTTGGAGGCCAGAATCTGGCTGATGAACAAGTGAACAAGTGATCAAATACCCAGTGGAAATGCTACCACGCAGAACATTTTAGGCCCTAGGGCTGGACGAATAATCATGTTTTATTATAGTGATAACAATATTTATGACCCACGATCGGGTAATAAATATTGTCACAATTTTACAAAGACCAAACAGTTTTTAGGGGCGGAGTATATGGATTGGACTTTGCCATTTGCTGAGTCTAGATTGCAAGCGGGCTTCCTGAAGTGGTAGAAGTCAATAGCAGCAATAACAGTAAGTCAGAATAAACACATGATGGTGGAGCTATGAGGAAGGTGCAGAAGTGCGATCTTGGTTCCTGAAAAGGAGTCATACTCCATTGTCTGGAACTATATCGGTTTCAAAGAATGTGATGTCGATCAGTTATGAGTCTAATGCAAAGATTGCTCCTGTTCTGTCAGAATGTCTCAATGCAACACAACAAACCTCAATAACCTTAAAAGCATTTTTTCTGCCACGACCGACTTGCAGAACTGCAGAACCACATTTGAGCGTGACAGTTCATTTTGTTGGCAGCAAGTCTGAATTGAAAAGCAAGCTTTTGCAAAAAAATAGTTTTTCCCACAAGACCATACAGCAGAGTTTATTGCAGCGGGCCTCAAAGAAGCTATGTCCGCTTTGGGCTTGGTGGAAGAAAGACTTGTGTGCATCACAACAGACAACGCAGCTAATATGAATAAGGAATAACTGTGAATAAGCTGCATCTATGCATAACTGGCCGGGGCTACACTGCTTTGGTCAAAGACTTAATTTAAGCTATCGGTAAGTTGTATGTTTTTTCCTTTTTACTTGTGCATACTAGCCACAAGCTCTCCTCCAGAGAGGGCTTTTAGTTCCAGTGGAAATGTAGTTACTTGCTTGCAGTCTCTCGTAAAGCCCGATCAAGTTGACAGACTTTTGTTCTTAGCCAAAAATCTGTAACATGTTGTAATAGTTTTAAAATTCTTATTTGATTTTATTACAATTTGATGTAAAAGAGATTTTACTTATTTGTTTATTTATTTAGCTAAGAAAAACTCTAAATTTTAAACATGTTCCGGTTACTTATATTTCTTTATTTGAGGCTGTAAAGAGTAATAAAAATAAACGTTAAAAATAAAAAAGTGAATAAAAGTTCATCATCAAATTATCAAAGGAATAACATTTTCTGTTATCGTGCAGCCCTATTAGGCCCGTGTGATTTTTATCGGTTGATTTAGTGTAGGCTCAATGTTTTGCTAAAGGATATGAGAAAAGATAGAAAATAAGTCTATGACTCAAATAGCTCTAGCATTACATTTTATTCTACTAACGACAGCAAATTCTTGCATAACTGAATTCTGTCTCCATATTCCTCATTACTAGATTCACAAGACCTAATACTATGGACAGTGTGCAACACAAGCAATCCCAGAAGTCTGTCTTACCCTCTGGCTTGCCCTTCATCACATACAGAGCGCAGATCTTGGGGTTGTCATAGTAACCCTGTGAACACAAAAGATGGATAGATAAGGGTTTGCAGTCTCCAGTGGACGAGTATATGCAAACACATGGAGAAAATATGCAAATAGATTCCAGTATGTTGTGTGTAGCGGATGGCCTGCAGGGTGTGGAGCAGAGAGTAAAATGCTGAGGCATGAGGAAGGTCAGTCCTGTGGCTTTCAGTAAACATATAACCTAGAGAAGAATTTTCTTACTGTAAAAATTACATAAGACTAAAGGTGTGCATTTTAAAGGGACAGTACATGAATAAATCTATGAACAATGCATAATTTTTAGATTGAATTGTTGTTATTAAATATTGGTGAATAAATTACTTGTATTTTGCCCTGAACTCTGATCCTTTTTCATTCTGCTAAATTATGCCAGTTTAAATAACCTTTTTTTTATGTTATGAGCATTCACCCAGGACATCTTAAGGTCATAAAAAAGAAGCGTCCATCGAAAGAAAAACATACACCAATTAATTTAAATAATTTAGTCACAAATGGGTCATAAATTATTTAGCCCTCCTTTATCACCAATTAATAGCTACTTGATGATGCCCCAAAATGAACCAATGTTCCAAAAGCTTTGAAAATGTAGAGTAACTCCTACCTTAACAAACTCTACTGCGAGCTTCCCATTAAAGGTGGAAACTTCTCCGTGGACACTCAGTTTTCCTCTCTTTATAGAGAATGCCACTATTTCATCATGAGCTGTGCTGTGGCCAACACGGTCAAAGATATCGAGATCCTTGACCACAACATGACCATTTAAACGAACATCAAAAACCTGAAAGAGAGCAGAATAGATGAAGTGCACTCAAACACAATGAGATGAATTTCGTCACCCTTCAGTACAGCCATTATAGAAGAAAAGAATAAACTTTAGTTAAATATCCAAAGTTGGGCTTAAAACCATGATGAAATCTCAGAAATGCCAAAATAAATTAAATTAATCAATATTAAGTTAGGAGGAGGCCGGAAAGACCTGGCAGACCCAAACGTACGCTGAGGGTCTGTTGGGAACGTCTGGCAGAGCCCCCTGTCAGAGTGAGCTTTAACTCCCACCTCCGGGAGAGCTTCCACCAGATACCGGGGGAGGCTGGAGACATGGAGTCCGAGTGGACCATGTTTTCCACCTCTATTGTCACTGCCGCAGTGCGAAGCTGTGGCCGTAAGGTCTCTGGTGCCTGTCGTGGCGGCAATCCCAGAACCCGGTGGTGGACACCGGAAGTAAGGGATGCCGTCAAGCTGAAAAAGGAGTCCTATCAGGCATGGTTGGCTTGTGGGACTTCGGACACAGCCGACCGGTACCGGCAGGCCAAGCGCGCAGCAGCCAATGCTGTGTTAGAGGCAAAAACTCGGACCTGGGAGGAGTTCGGGGAGGCCATGGAGGAAGACTATCGGTCGTCCTCAAAGAAGTTCTGGCAAACTGTCCGGCGCCTCAGGAGGGGAAAGCAGTGCCCCACCAACACTGTTTACAGTGGAGGTGGAGAGCTGTTGACCTCGACCAGGGATGTGGTCGGGCGGTGGAAGGAATACTTTGAGGATCTTCTCAATCCCACTGTCACGTCCTCTGTCGAGGAGGCAGAGGCTGGGGTAGTTGAGGTGGATTCGTCTATCACCCAAGCCGAAGTTACTGAGGTGGTCGGTAAGCTCCTCAGTGGCAAGGCACCGGGGGTGGATGAGATCCGCCCTGAGTACCTCAGGTGCCTAGATGCTGTGGGACTGTCCTGGCTGACACGTCTCTGCAGCATCGCGTGGCAGTCAGGGACCGTACCTCTGGAATGGCAGACCGGAGTGGTGGTCCCTCTTTTCAAGAAGGGGGACCGGAGGATGTGTTCCAACTACCGGGGGATCACACTCCTCAGCCTCCCGGGGAAAGTCTATGCCAGGGTACTGGAGAGGAGAGTTCGACCGATAGTCGAACCTCGGATGCAGGAGGAACAATGCGGGTTTCGACGTGGTCGTGGAACACTGGACCAGCTCTATACCCTCTGCAGGGTCCTCGAGGGGTCATGGGAGTTCGCCCAACCGGTCCACATGTGCTTTGTGGATTTGGAGAAGGCGTTCGACCGTGTCCCTCGTGGTGTCCTGTGGGAGGTGCTCTGGGAGTATGGGGTCCGGGGCACTCTGCTAAGGGCTGTCCGGTCCCTGTACAACCAGAGCAGGAGCTTGGTCCGCATTGCCGGCACAAAGTCAGACCTATTCCCAGTGCGTGTTGGCCTCCGGCAGGGCTGCCCTTTATCACCAGTTCTGTTCATAGTTTTTATGGACAGAATCTCAAGGCGCAGCCGGGGGCCGGAGGGGGTCCGGTTCGGGGACCTCAGGATTTCATCACTGCTGTTTGCAGATGATGTTGTCCTGTTGGCTTCTTCGGGCCTGGACCTGCAGCGTGCGTTGGGGCGGTTTGCAGCCGAGTGTGAAGCGGCTGGGATGAGGATCAGCACCTCCAAGTCTGAGGCCATGGTTCTCGACCGGAAAAAGGTGGCCTGCCCTCTCCAGGTCAGTGGAGTGCTCCTGCCTCAGGTGGAGGAGTTTAAGTATCTCGGGGTCCTGTTCACGAGTGAGGGGAGGATGGAGCGCGAGATCGACAGACGGATCGGTGCAGCATCTGCAGTGATGCGGTCGCTGTATCGGTCTGTTGTGGTGAAAAGGGAGCTGAGCCAAAAGGCGAAGCTCTCGATTTACCGGTCGATCTACGTCCCTACTCTCACCTATGGTCATGAGCTTTGGGTCATGACCGAAAGGACAAGATCCCGGATACAAGCGGCCGAAATGAGCTTCCTACGCCGGGTGGCTGGGCGCTCCCTTAGAGATAGGGTGAGAAGCTCCGTCACCCGGGGGGAGCTCGGAGTAGAGCCTCTGCTCCTCCACATCGAGAGGAGTCAGCTGAGGTGGCTTGGGCATCTGTTCCGGATGCCTCCGGGACACCTCCCAGGGGAGGTGTTCCGGGCATGTCCCACTGGGAGGAGGCCCCGGGGAAGACCCAGGACGCGCTGGAGGGACTATGTCTCCCAGCTGGCCTGGGAACGCCTCGGGATCCCTCCCGGGGAGTTGGAAGAAGTGTCTGTGGAGAGGGAAGTCTGGGCATCCCTGCTTAGACTGCTGCCCCCGCGACCCGGCCCCGGATAAGCGGGAGAAGATGGATGGATGGATGGATATTAAGTTAATTTTAAGCAACTCATCAAAAATTAAAGAAAATTAACAAACAACCAAATAAATACAATTTAAAAATCGATTTGGTAATTGTTATAAAAAATGAATAGATTTCAATAAATGAATACAGAACATTTCAATCAAGCAAACTTTTTAAAGACAAAACTAATTTATTTGATTTAAAGTGAAATTAAGTACAACAATACAGTTCAAATATCTTAAAAAAAAAAAACCTGAGCCCCTGGTCAGTAGTTTCCAAGTGACTAACAACAAACCTATCTCTTTTTGCTAATCTGCTGGAGGGAACATAATGCAGATTAGAATTATTCTTGTTTATTTAGCGAAACAATGCGTCCAAAACCTTTCATTATTTCCCTCCAAAATCTAAAAACAAAACAGTCTAAATTTCATTCATCATTCTTAATGCAAACTATGAATGAAAGTTGAAATTTAACTTATGAAGAGCAATGATGCTGAGGGCTTGTTTTGAACTAAAAAGACCTGGAGGTGGGATCAAATATCAAATAGTGATGTCACTCTGTATATATACTGCTCTGCTTTAAAACTTATAGATTAGAGCAATGCGAGTGCAAGCCAGCAGAAGAGAGAAAACGGGAGATAACGTTCGGCTTGTTTCAAGGGAGCTGGGTTTAATGCGAGTATACCATAAAATCCAAGTCTCTTTGAGCCTTTATTCACAAAAGCAACTATATACTCTCTTGAGCTCCATATGAAATCCACTCAGAACAGGGATAGACAAAATAGTAATGCATGTATGCAGGAATAGCATGTAAATAAATACACATTTAAAATAATCCTAACCTGCCATATTTTGTAAAAAAAATAAATAAATAAATACATTTTAAAAAAATCAGTAACTGATCAAAATTTTGTTAATTTACGCAGGAGTTTGATGTCAATAAAGTAGTTTCTGAAAATAATCACTAGGTCTTAAGAAGTGAAATTAAAAAACAAATCCAAAAATCTTTCTTCAAACCTTTTGTTGAGACTGAGCAAAGTAAACCTCTGCATATTTCATGACCAGGATGTAATCTCCTTCTTCTCGGATGGGAACATCGTAACCAAAAGTGTCCTCGTTGTATCGCTCTGTCTGATAAAGGATCTGATCCTCTGGACTGGAGCGCAGGATTGGCAGCCGAACACCATAGTCTGATGCTTAAGGAACAAAACATAAACACTGTTACAAGGCGAGTTCAGAAGGGCCGGTCTGCTCATGTCATTTTAGGACATCATTCAGAAGGAAACTTCAATAACACTGGTCCCCTTCCAAACTTGTGACACGAGTCCAAAATATTTCACAATATCTTAAAATTTGCAAATACCTCAACTTCAAACCTGACCATGAAACCTCTTCTCATTTAATTAAAGAAGAGGAAACGAGCACCTGTTTCTCAGGTTTTTCCCACACCTGTCCAGATTTAAAAAAAAAAAAAGTTTACAGATCCAAGTTGACAAAAGTATTGGACTGACTAGGATCCCATTAATCATTTCTGGTGTGAAACACATAAATGCCTAGAAATTATTCACTACTTCACTGACTATTGTAGAGTAGATGGATAGGGTAGACAACATTTTTGTAATGAAGAGGTTAATCTTAATTTACAACTAATCTTCTCTCTAATTTTTTAAGAGTTTGAGTTAACACACACACTCTCAGAGTGATCCCTTTGATCACTGTGAGCAACATATTGACAGCATAAGTATAATTAAAGCAGGGATTACCTTTAGACAAAATTCAATAGTGTTTTTTTCCTCCATTTATGAATAAAAAAAATGTTGTTCTTGACCTGAACACTAAAATAAGCATGTCTTGTCTCTGGGAGAGGGTCTACCAAACTTTGATCTTCACATTTGGGTCAATAATAAAATGAAATTTGATGAAAGGAACAATACCATTTCTGATGCTTATTTTAAAGAGAGAGGAATCAGGGATTAAAACTTAAGAACTTAAAATGATTGTTAAATGGTGAGTTTCTGAACACAAGGATAACATCCTTCCTACACTACAAGACGAATAATAAGACAATGAGTTTTAATGAATGGTAACTTGCCTGTTTGTGGTGCCTGTAGCCTCGCACAGGTTTATGCCTGACCAAATCCAGAATTTTTTTTATTAAACCTTCATTGTACTAAGCCAATGTTTGAGTGTGTCAGGGGAAGCTCGCGCCTCAAGCATGCGCAGTCAGGAGTTGAAAAATGAACCCTTTTCTGTATAAACCGCTCACAAAGGTTTTATTTAAAGCAGGTAGTTGCATAGTCAAGCTCGATTGAGATCAACGATCAAACACACATCAAGTTCCGGTACGAGCCCATGAGAAAAAGAATAGATCAGACTTAGAGGAACAATGTGTGTAAAAGTCATGGGGGGCATCGTTTCATAAAAATTGGACATTGACGATGTCTATACCTCTATGTAGTGAATGGATAAAATCAATAAAATAAAATAATTAAAAAAAAAAAAAGTGAACAACTACAGTATGCAATCAACAGCCAGTTATTGCAACACGTCCATGACAGTTTAACAAAACAAGAGCAATACCCAATTATTTATGCTCAAATGCCAAATTATGTAAATTTTCAACATTAATGCAAATAAGTCAAACAAAAGCGGACCTGAATTTATGACCTAAAAATGAAACCGTTTGTAAACATCAAGAATGAGTGGCTTCAAAAGTTCTGGCAAAATCAATGTAATGGTCATGTCAGCGAGAGATCAGCAAAACATTATATCTCATAGGCTACGTTCAGACTGGAGGTCTTAATGCTCAGATTTTAATTTTAATATGAAATCCAACTTTTTGTGTGCTCATTTACATTACAAACAATATGCGACTTGTATACATCCTGTTTATGAACGCAATCCAGCACGCTGTGAGGTGAACCTGCTCAGAAAATGGCATTGATCAAAAGTTAACTTTAAAACATGGATGAGAAGGTGAAACAAGGTGACTTCTTGTCAGTTCATTTCCGATTGGACCCATCATCAGTTCAACTTAAATAAAATAAAGGAAGCAAAGAAGCAGTATTTATTAGTTCTATTTCTTTACTTTCCTTCCACTGACTGCTTTCAGCTTCGTTTTCAGCCATGACTGTTGTGAAACTTCCTGTCCACACCCAGAAATGTGACGTCTGTCAGTGTAAAATGCCATAACAGTTTGATATTGCACTGGCTGTTCAGACTGAGGTTGTATTGGAAAAATCTGATATAAACACAATTCAGGACCACATGTGAACGTGACCTGCGTCGAAATTGAAATATATCTGATTTGAGTAAATTTAGACTTCATGAGAAACTGGTGTTTTTATTTGCATGTAAATGCATATGAATAGTCACTGAAAACAACTGAAAATAGTTTTTTTTTGTTATCTGCAATGTTTATAGTGTTTTATATAAGAAAAAAACTTGTTGCTTTAAACAAAATGCATATAATGGCGGCAATCTTGTGTAAAGTGTGTGTGCACCAAGCAATCAATATTAGTGGGCATATTACTCCTGTTACATTATGGTTGGCCTCAAAGAAGTTAAGATCTGGTTGGAACTTTCTTTTATAAAAAACTTTCTTTATATAAAACAGACTTCATGTGTTTGTTGCACAATTAAATGTGCTCATGCAGAAATTTATGGGTAATACTCTTAAAATGGATGTTACACCATTATAGGTCTATAGAAATAATATGACTACTTTAATTATTGAAAAAAAAAAACATTCTCACCATTACTACAAGATTACTGAACTTTTATTCTTTTTATAAACATTTACATTGAGATTAATGACCAAACATTGACATTCAAATTGTCCAAATAAAATAAAGTTGCTTAAAAGAAGTTTTCCTCAAAACAGGTTAATTAAATGCCCTTAAAATTCAA
The DNA here is from genome assembly GCA_900490495.1 of Danionella dracula. NCBI lineage: Eukaryota > Metazoa > Chordata > Actinopteri > Cypriniformes > Danionidae > Danionella > Danionella dracula. The sequence goes on from UELW01000666.1 coordinate 7,381,054, forward strand.
ATCCACTGCAGTACGTTGCTTTAAATCTCACATATTTTGTGTGAAGTACTTCAAATTCTAAAAATGCAGGAATACCAGAAAACTTTGAAACACCAACTTCAGTAAACTACTGTGGACCCATACAAAAGTTATTTTATAAAATACAAGCTGCTGCTACACCAGGGAATCAGTTCATTAACAACACATGACATAAATTCCTTCAGGATGACCACAAACAATAGCTGCTTCATGTCCAGGCAGCTGAGGGAACACACAGCATTTTCTTCAATCTTTCTCACACTCAAGAGCTCACCTTTGCCGACTTTCCCCTCCAGTGGATCTTTTTTAAAAAGAATGCCATGCACGTCTGTGTGCATGTCCCCTCCAGCGTTCACAGCCCAGATGACTCGCTCGGACAGACTCTGGGCCTGACAAACTTCCAGCAGCAGCCAGAGAGCTACGGTCGCCAGCCAGGCAGTACAGCGCAGCGTCTTCCTCCTCATGGCCTAGCACAGAGCCACAGGAAATGAGAGAGCAAAGACTAAGAGAACAACAGCCTGTGAGGAAGTCATTCAAGAACACGGCAGTACTGTACTTGTAAAAGTCTTGTAAATTTTTACCAAACCAAGTGTATGTTCTGTTAACCAAGCAGCATTTATTGACATATATTGATATTTTTATATCATAATAAACACTTCATTTTATCGAATTTGGTTTTGATTCCCAAATGATTCATTGAGTAACTTGTTAGTAATAAACCCCTTCTCTACAGGATACAACCGGAGCAGTTTATGGAGTTTCTAAATGAAATCTATCTTGTCCAGTGTTGACAGCATTTCGAGAAATTACATTCACAGTAATGACAATTATAGTGACAATAAAACAAAGTACCATCAACACAACATCAAACTGCTCGTGATTCAATAGAATCAAGGACACCAGGGTCCCAGGAGAAAATATGGTTCCAGTTCCTTACTCCACAGATAAAAAAATAATTCTCCACCACTCAGACGTGGGTAAACATTTTTTTTCCCCCACGTGTTCCTTTTTAATTTTTTTTTGTCATAATAAACTAAATAGGTTTAGACAAGTAGATCAATTTCTAAACTTGGTATTGGAAAACATTTCTAGGATATTTAATGAGCTCTGTTTTCACTGTGCAGATGCCCTTTAAGAACTTGGAAGAAAGTTTCTTTCAGTGTGTGTACCATCTAACAGAAAAATAGCAAATACATGAAGCATATTCATACAGGATTTCTCTCGCATTATAACATACAACATGAAGAGCTCCATGAAGATCTTATCCATGCTTTTTGAGAACATCACTTGATTTTTAAACTATTTAAGATTTCTGAAATAAAATTAGCTGTGTACTTAAATTAAAGTTATACATTGAAGGCTTTTCTTATCAAATGTATTTTTATAGTTTAGGATTCTACACTAAAATACAACAATGTTTTATTTTAAACTTTAAATAAAATTGGAATGGTTAAAAAGAGTGAATTACCCACCCAAATGATTCAGCATGTTGCCTTCACGCCTCAGACTTGAAAACATCAGGTAAAAGGGGCATGAGTTAATGAGAGCCCAGGGAGCCAGACTTGCCTACACACAGAATCTACTGTGCTAAAAAGTTACACAGTTTTACTGCTATAGCAAGAGACACTAGGCTTGAGTCATATGGGAAAGAAAACAATACTTTTGTATTGTCACGCTTACAAAATGCATGAGCCTTGACTCACGTCTTGTAACAACACACTTTACAGGCAGAGAGAGACATCACTTGCTCCTGGTACAGGTAGACTCTCATCTTGTGCTAATGTATGCAGTTTTAACACATTCACAAATCCCCTCGCTGATTGAACAGCTCATAGCTGTTAAACTTTCAAATGAACAAAAAACTAGTGATGTTGGCCTTTACGAAAAAATGTCAAGTACCCTGAAACATAGATTGCTTGACATTCACTTCAAAAATTTCCTTTGCAAAAATTACTCAAAAAAAGCAACAACAAAAATAAATAAATAAACAAATAATAAATGATTAAATGGTTCAGGTAACAAGGTTCAGGAAACAGATGCCAATGTATTTATAGTGATTGGGGATAGTAATTGGGGTTCACTGCAGTGATGTTTTCGTCAACTATGACAACAAAACTGTTTTGTTGACAAACCTTTTCCTTGTGACGATAACAAGCTTAATAAGTCTCTCTTATGACAAAAACTTGCAGTAATGTGCACCAGTTTCTTGTTGACGAGAAAAAAGTGGACTAAAATGTTATTGGAAGGACGATTGCTTACACACATCAAGTGGTGTTTGTACAACGTGAGCAGCGACCTTTGTTTTTTTTTTTTTTGCTGACTTAAACTATTCGATTTTAAGACTATTACATTTTTATATGACAAAAATGTCATTTTTCTTTTTATGCAACTTAACTTTTTATGTCTGCATGCTAGAACAGGAGTAACACAGAATAATATAGTTTTTCTTTACAATCGGAGTAAAAGAGACAATATTCTGCACAGCAAATCCCAACATTCATACACAATAGTGGTCTGTGTTCATGTTTTGTGACTTGTCAAAAAAGCATGGCTCATCATTTATTAGGCAGAGGGGAATGAAAATTGGGCTCTCAGTTATAAAATGTTCTATTAAGAATGTTTTTTTTTATTACTGTTCAGTGCTATTTAAAAAAACCTGCAATCGTAAAGGAATAAGCCATTATTAAACAGGATTACAACTTTGAGAAAAGTAATAATATTTTTTTTTCTGAGTGTGCTAGCCTAAGCAGTAGCATTTAAATGCATATTGTAGCTTAACCTAAGTGCATTGTTACATTCTATTCATTTTTAAAATGCATTACCTCGAAGTAGGAATGGAAAAAGCAGGATTTTACAACTTTACGGAAACCACAATATGGACTTTTAAAGTGTTTACAAGCTTTTCCAAATATGTTCATTTAACATCACACTTTAAGCAGAGAAAATGTTTATGAACAAAGAAGAACTGTGCTTAAAGCTGACATATTAACATGTAAAGTAATCTTTCCAGAGATTTCTGGCATGTTTTATTATTGTTCCCTCATCAAAAACATGCATTAAGTCATATTCAAATTGGGTCATACATGTTTGTGTAATCCCATTTTCTTTTTCTGAGATGTCAAAATGGCTCAATGGCCGTAGAGGCATTCATTGGCTGAAGCACTGCCATTAACCAATGAGATTAAGCGCTAATGCAGCTCATCTCAATGAAGAACGTATGTGCCGACAGACCCGGAAGGGCAGCCGTTGTAGAACTACATCAGATAAAAAATAACAAGAAAGTGTGCTTTTGGCTTACCAAAAGATTAATACAGTCATCAGAATTGGGTGGATTTTCTGTGTGCTAACAAGAAAAACTCAGTAGGGGATATGGTAGAACAACGGCAGTGAGAGGGACAGGGGTGATATACCACATTTTGCAAGCACAAAATTTTAGGTGATTTAATGTTTATGATAAATACAGATTTTTTTTAAGATCATTAATGGAAAAGTAATACTCTAGAGGGATCATATATATATATATATATATATATATATATATATATATATATATATATATATATATATATATAAATGATGTACTTTTAAGTAGAGAAGTTACAAATAAGTAATGAATTTACATTTACTAAAATAGCATGTTACTCACAACCAAGCTGCTGACCTCGTTAATTTCCCTGAACCTTATACGGTTTACTATTACATTCTTATTAATGATTTTAAGAAAAAAAAAATAAATAACCAGAGAGTAAAGAGTATAACTACCAGATTACTTAAATTAACCTCTTATAAATTGACTTTAATAACAATATAAAGTTATCCCGGTTCCCTGTACAAACCTAACAATTAATTACATTCAGCTGAAAGAAGCCTACATGGCGACAAGGTTCATTCAAAGGAACATGAATTAACGTTAATCTAAAAATAGAAAACTCAAAGAGGACGTACAAGACGGTTGTAAGAATCAGAGAATGGTCAATTGGACCAGGATATCACCTAAGCGTGTGAGAGCACCAAGCAGAACCAGTAACATATATAAATATATATTTAGGTATGCATGAGAAAGTGACTCTTACTGTAGGGTCTCTGAAAACGTCTCGGCTCAGACTCTCTAGGAACAGGCTGTGGCAGAGTGCTCCAGGTCTCGGTTCATTTACCTGCAGGCTGACCGAGTTTTCGTTGGTGGTTAGCTGGAGTACTGACTTCCCTGTCGCTCTGTCATCTGTGGTCTGCAGGTATGGTGTCGACTTCCTCACATCTGCTGCCTGTGTGCTCTTTCACGCGGTGTACCTGACAACTCTTTTGTTCTTCTACGTTTCCGTACTGATAAATACGTACGATTCTAGCTGTTTCTTTCTTTAAATGACACCAATTTTTGACCTGGGGCCGCGGCAATACAGTGGATATGTGTGCAGTCAGCGGTAGAGCAGGTTGAAGGGATGGAGCCTGTGGAGAGGCAGACTAACATGATAGTTTTTCCGGGTCTTCGTGAATCATCCAATCACAAAAGGCCAGACAGCAAGGTTGCGTCACTCAATTCGCTACATTAAAAAAGGGATAGTCGTGGCTGGTAGAATTTGACCAATCACAGCTGATAGAAACGTCCAGAACGGGCGAATCAAGTGTATCAACTTTCTCTCATTTCCTCTCATAAATTATTTGGCTTTTACCCATTGGTAGTTGCATATAGGCGGAGCAGAGCAACCGATGCGCAACTGAGTAGGTGTCGTTTTATTTCATTGGCTAAAATTTGGCGTTAATTTTTTACGGAAGAGGTTAGGGCCATTGTAGGAAATAAAATTGAAGTTCTGACTTTTTTCTCAGAATTCTGACTTGTTTTTCAATATAAAGCGTAACTACAAACTTGATTGTTTACCGCTTGTTTTGGGCATGTGAAAGATTATTAAAAACTTTCATTAATTTTTAGTTGTTATGCAGTACCATGTTACATTTTTTAAAGTCCTTTTCCATTTTTATTGGCTATTTTTGCCCCACTGACTTCCATTACAACCAAGTTTTGCAACGCCAAGACGACATAATCATGGTTTCTCTACTGTTGGTGTTTCCCAAAGTTGGTTAGTAAGAGTTAAAACTTGTAACTTTAACAGTTGATCATGGAATAATTTGTGATAAATAATTAATTAGAACTTTGTTATGACTTAGCTAACTGCTTACTCACATTATTCATGGGAGTTTATTTTATTATTTTTAATTTTCTACGCAATATTTATGGCACTCTCCATGTTAAAGGAAGGGACCTATGCACATTGCTAAATTAAACATATGTTATATTATTAAATTCATGTTTTTTTTCTGGATTTAAAACGTGAAAAACATCCTATCTAGTTTTCACCACATGATGGCGCAAGTAGCAAAGTATTGTATTGTTAGTTATATTCGCCGATAAAATGTCCCATTTTCGTCCTGAGCAAAAGGGCTTGTTACCATGACAACACGAACAGGATGTTACAGCCGCTGGAAAAGTGTTGCTCCCTGTTGAATGATTTGAGTAGATGCTGTGCAGAGAACCCCAGCCAAACTGTTGCATAAATAGAAAAAGTGTAGGCAAACCTAAACTAATGAACAAACTCCCTGAGACATAATGCATACACAAAAAGTACTGATGAAACTAGACACTGTTTAATGTGCTTATTCAGAGTAAGTGTTTTAAAGCAACAAATCAACATAAATGATTTTTTTTTGGCATGCAGTAAATGGATCAGACAAGAATACACACATCTTTGACATTAATCACACATCAGACAAAAATGCTCAGTTTAGTAAAGTGAACTAATCTCAGATAAAGGAAACATCCACTGCTAATTTCTCTCAAGTTTATATTGTTCATTCAAGCGTTCATGAAAAATCATTTTGATGGCTTTTTAACCCCCTTGATGCCAATCCAGTTCTTTAGACGTGACAAGAGGATCTAACTCTGTTGAAGGTAGCTTTTAAGCCCAACAGAACCAAAAAATCGGTGACGGGTATCTGTGGTTTAAAGCGTTCAGTTTTATGAACAAAAACAACTGTGTCGTGTCATTTGTAGATACCAACTAAAGGTCTACCATAGAAAGCATATGAAAAACCAACGGTTCAGCAGCTGTTAATCGGTCTCTGAGAAAAAACAAGTTACATTTTTAAAGAAAAGAGTAAATGCTATACATCATGCCAAAGAATCTCCTGATCTAACAATTGGAACATTTGTTTTTGTCTTTTCAAAGAAATGTCTTGATTTATGGATCAAAATCACAAAATGTAGTCATTGCTGATTTCTTATTGCTGTCATAATCATTTGACTTTTGAATTAATTGCAAAGCATCTACAGTGCCAGTCATTGGTTAATACCACAGCTACATTAAAAACATAAACATTGGTCACTGTTTGTTTTGGAACCCATGGGACTGTACCATGAATGTTATTGAACAAACTCGGTACTACCGGATCAGTTTCACCTAGACAAAACCTAACCATTTCAATCAGGCTTAGTTGCTACCCTGAAACAGCTCATCAACTTTCTTTGATGGAGTCAGGCTTTGATCCTGAAGCTATGATTAGTTCACACTCACGGGCATGTAAAAGACTGGATATAGCGAGATCATTTTATTTCTCTGCAGAGGATCAAGATATTATAATTAGAAAATATAATGAACTTAAACATAAATTTTTGTCGTAGTAATACTGGGGCTGCTGCCAAAGACAGACGGGGAAAAATAGCTGGTTGTGTGAATGCGTGAAGTAGCAAAAGAAGCACATTCTCTATTAATGTACAATTAAGTATCATGCGTGATATGCATATGATAACGGCAGCATATTTTCTGGTGTGTTAATTCCTATGTTTTACTTTTTTATGTAATGTTAACATGTTTATGGTTGTACTACAAAATAAAGTAAATGCTTATGTGTCTACATACTAAATGCATGTTTAAATTTAAAAGGTGAATGTCTATAGAATAGTTTTTTCTTTTAATTTTTTCGGAAGATGTAACCGAAACACAAAACGATCATGGCAGCAAATAAAAATGGTTAGTTAAGGAGCAGGTTATCCGTATAACACCATCTGTGGTACAGTAAGGGCATGACTTCTCCGTGTCACTTTTTGTATATGCGATCGAAGAAGCTTGCAAATGTAAGCTATTCCTTCCGTGGAGAATATGTATCTTTCATGCAAATATGAGTCATGAAAGGCTAAGGGATTTTGTCTGTCTCTAAAAACTCTTCCCCTCTGAAGTGCTCGTCTAACTATTTCTGCAGAAATAGGATTGGGAAGAAAAGGTGAAGTCCACGTTACCGACACAAATCCAGAACATAACCTGCTCTGGAGCAGGTTAGCCATGTCACGTAAGTAACCAGGGTTACCAAGATCGAATAATGCTTAGAACTTTCATAGTACCCAAAACCCAGGATTGGTGCAAACTAAACCTAAACTTAGCTGGCTACCTATTTAATCCGGCTTCATGGCACAGGCCACTGGTGGACAAAATTTGGATAGGCTACATTCAGACTGCAAGTTCAGGTCAGGAGCTCATATGAAAGTGACCAGGGTCGGAATTGAGTTCAAACTGTCCTAAGAAAATCAGATACTAGTCACATATGGGCAAAAAAAAAGATCGGATTTGGGTTATTTGGTCTGCAGTCTGAAAGTCACCATTGTGTATCTTGTGATTTTAATGGCATTCCCAAAACATCAATACATTTATGCAATTAAAATGCCAAAACTGAAACAATAACTACCTCATGCTGACTCATGCTTAATTTGTGTATTATAAATAACTCATAAGACATATTCATTCTTTTTTTTCTTTAGCATGAATCAATGGACATCAGTGCTGTCTTATTGCTAATTGTTACCCAAACACATTTTAGAAATCTAAGACACAAACATTGGACATTGGGACAACACTTAATGTGATATTGCCTTTATCATGCTATGGTACTCTCCCTCGAACATGCATGTAAAACAAACCTTGTTTGGCTTTGGATGGTTAAGTGCAAAATCACTTGGCTACAGTTAATGTGTATATGTATATTTTGGTGGTATGTGGGGGGGGGTTGGTATGTTTAAGATTCATCCCCAAAGGAAGTCCAGTTTTGAGTGTTTCCACCCTCTGGCAGTGGCTCAGCAAGGCTCTTGTTGGACTCTTGTCTAATAGTCTGTCTGCCTTGAACAGCAGGAATCGAGACAACATCTCAGTTTCCTCTGCTTGAAAAACCCAACGAACACTGTTCTTTCAGCGGGACACCATTCTCACAAACTCTGAAGGTGACAGAACAGACATTAAGTGCCTCACAAAAAAACTTCAATTCTTTTCTTGTCTTTGTTGAATCATGTCATTCTTCTCACCTTCGAAGTCTACCCTGCCATCTCCATTCAAGTCAATGTCTCTCAGAATATCCTCAAGGTCTCGATGACCAACCTAGTAAAAAAAGTGTAACATAACAGAGAAATTAAACGATGATAGTTATGCTTATAATTGGCAACAAGTTATGATAGTTTCTCTTTAAAATAAAACCAAGAGTGGATGTCCCTATTGTGGTTGTGGAAAAGATATTTCAAAAGATTTAAATCATAGCAAAGCACCCATAAGAAAGGTTCAAGGAGATGGTTGCTGCAATGACAGAGGTGGCGGATGAAGAGGAATTTTTCAACAAATTATTAAAAGCCACAGACCAAACAAAGTATTGCCAATGATTCTGTACATTTCAGTTTTTTTTCTGGTCCCTACCCCTCACCTTACCTCTTCCTGCTGGCTATTGACTGAAACATGAAGACGATGACAGCAGGCAAGAAAAATTGATTATGCTAGACAGCTTTGATGCAGCTAGAAGACCTCAAATTGGCACAACCACAACCAAATGCAAGACAAGACCATTCAACTGGCAACAACATCAGTTTGGACAGGGCTTGAGATAAACAGGAGGAAAACGGAACTCATGAAGATCAGGACCACTGATAGCACACCAATCAGAGTAAGTAGAGAGTCAATTCAGGCAGTTGAGTCCTGTGTTTATCTGGATGGCACAGCCAAAATTGGAAGTGTGATCAGCCTTTGTCATGTTAAAGAACCTCTGTGTTTCAAGAGAGAACTCTATGAACACAAAACTGCACATCATCAATTCCACCATCAAATAGCTCTTAAGGCAAAAACACATTGGGCCTAGTTTCAGCACTGAAACTTCACCATGTGTGTTCAATGATTGGTATCAAAACCTTCATGTTCAACAAATGAAACTGGATTTTTTTGTTCACATGTGAGGAGGTGGTGATGTTGCATAAATGCACAACTTGAGGGCACTCTTCACACAATCACGACAATCTTCCTAGACGCAGAAACCTGGAAGATGGACTAGAAGCAGGAGCGTAGAGAAACGGCCACCAAGAGAAGAAGACGAGTAAGGAAGAGATGAAGATGAAAGATAATTTATTTTAAAATTTGAGAAAATGAAGATGATTTATTTAGAACAGCTTATTTCTTTGGTGGACAAGTAAAGAGTGCTGTTTAGCAGACATGCAAAGAATATAAAACACAGGTAAAATGGATGGTGTTTGAACTCCAACTTGTTCATCAGAGGGCTTAAGAGTTACTGAAGCAGCACCATGTGGTCGGATACTTTTTGTAGCACCCTGGAGCCATCAAATGATATATTTCACTTGACCTGGGTGAACACCCCAGTGGTTAAGGCATGCAACTCCTTTACTCTATAGAACAGAGACCAAAGCAATGCAGCAGAAGATACAGACATTTTTCGACACTAGTCTGAGGTGCAGCTTCAAAATCAGGTGGCCAGACAAGATCAGAAATTAAGAACTATGGCAGAGAGCAGAACAAGAGTCAATAACAAGGCAGACTCTAAAAAGAAAGTTGATCATTCCAGGATCACCAGCAATAACTGAAAAACACAGGGAAGAGGGGCCGACCCAGAAAAAGCAGGAGGTGAGAACCAGATTTGGAGTTGAAGTAGATTAGAACCAAGTGGACGGAGACACAAAGGACAACCCAGAGCCGGTAGATGGAGACTTGTAGTCAATGATCTATGCATTCTTCTTAGGCTAAGGGCTTAAAAAGAAGAAGGAAATCTAACCAAACAAAACTATGGAATTAGTTTCCATGATGACACCCATATGTTTGTGTAAAGGAAATGTTCAAGTTAAAAATGGATGGTAGTCTATCATTACGAAATAGACTTGGTGATAAAATAAATATAACCTGTCCGTTGTAATCTCTGATTTGTGTTGGTATTTATATGATACTGAAATGGTTTCCAATGCACTTCCTCTTCAACTACCAGAAGAAACTTCAAATACTAAACCACAACACTTCACTAATACACACTCGGTCCTCATTAGATCAAAACATATTTATAGACTCCGTTCTTCCATTGCCCAGTGTGTAGCATTATGCCAAGTTTGCATTGTGCCAAGCTCTTCAATCTATCTTTATATCTATTTATTTAATAAGACCCTCGCTGACTTTGGACCTTGATTCTCTGTTGCCTGTCTCTCCGCACCCTGCACATAAATCCCAAACAATCTGTTGATTCATTACAGTTACTATAACCTGGCATTTGTTAGCATCTATGTTGTGTTGGGCTAGTAGTTTTCATTTTACTACGCTTTTGAATAGTACAAAGAATCTGCTTTTAGAGCTATATATGCTGTTAGAAAATGGGTTTGTGAGCAGCTTTTTCAACTGGCCTTCACAAACTCTAAAACCCAGCTTTACTGAGAGCAGCAGGGTGGTTTCAGAAATTAAATGGGTGGAGAAATAGGAAAGTTGTTCAGAGCTGCTATTCAAGGTACATTAATCTGGATTTTAGTTAAAACTAAATTGTTTTTATTTACAAATTCCAAAATCCTTAAAAATGGACCTCCAATGACATTTCAAAATTCATTTCAGAACCCCTTTAATCACATAACCTTAGCAGAAAAACACACCTGTTGTCCCAGTAGCTTCCTCATGGCTTCCCTCAGCTCTCCAGTGCTTATTTCACCATCTCCATTTGTGTCAAACTGAAAGGTATCCATATTTTAAAGCAAAGTGATGTAAAACAAGCTAAATATATGAACAGTATTATCAACTATTCTTTCCCCCACCTCTCTGAAAGCATTCCTCAGCTCTTTTATTCCAATCATATCTGCAGTTTCTGCCAGAAGTTTGGGTCCCATCAACTCCACAAAGTCCTCAAAATCCACATGGCCACCTACTGAGAGAAGCAGATCGGTGTCAACCATTTTAGTAGAAAAACTCAGCTGATAAGATGTTGCGGAAACAGCGTACAGTTCATGTTGATTTGCTGGCTCAGCTCTATGAGCTCCATCTCGGTGGGCATGTAGCCCATGGTTCTCATGCAGTTCCCCAGGTCTTTACAGCTGATGAAGCCATCTTTGTCTTTATCAAACTCTTTAAATGCTTCTTGCAGCTCTTCAATAATTAAGAGAAAACATCATGTCAGCACAAGAAGGAAAAATTAAGTAACAAAAGTAGAAGATCTCACCATCAATTTCCTCAGGTCTTAACTCTCGATTCTGAAACAACAAAAAATGAAGAAAAGGTCAAATTAGTGACTAGACTGAAGAATGTAATTCTACAAATCAAAGCCTCACAATAATATCCAGGCCATGCAGGAAAAGTTGCTCACCAGGAGCAGAAATTACTATCTGTGTACTAAAACTAGTCACAGCACTCATTGCGGTGTGAAGTAAAACAAAGACATTCAGCGAATACTAGGACTTGTTTTTAGGACTTCACAAAGAAAGTTAGCGCAGTGCTGGTCATGTGGAAATGTCATCCCTCCAGCGTCACAGTTGAGACAACAAATCCCAACAAAGGGGGCAGGAAAAATCCATCCTCCTACATCTGTGACAACCTTTAAAGGTGATGGAGGAGACAGTGGGAGAAGGATGGAGAACAGAAGCCATAGCCTTCAGGACTATAAACATGATGGCTTCACTGACACAAGAACATGACTTTTCACACATGGAAAAACATGTGACCTAAATTGTACACCAAAACATAGGAGCACATATACAGACAAATTTCAGACGGTTTTGCGATATTAAGTCTTTGCATTTAAAGTAGCAAATCCAAAGATAACTTTTTTGTTTAAAAAAAGAGTCATAACATGTAAATAACTATAAAATAAATTAATGTAAATACATTTTAACAAAACTAATAAAATAATGTAAATAAGACATAAAAGAATCACAACATTTCAAAAACTCAATTTTGATCAAAATGGCAGATAGAACTTTTAAATTCCACAGGGACAAAATGTCCAAAATAAGTGTAATATACATTTTTTTTCTTTATTTTTATTCTTGCATATTAAACACACAAGGATTGGTTTTCATATATATATATATATGAAAATACAATTTTATGATAAGGACCTACTGGGGGCTGTCAGTAGTTGGAGTAGGCAAAAACAGAACCATGTATATAAAGGAGATTAATAACTATAATTGAACTGTATCCCATTAATGCATTAGTCATGAATTTTGAATTTTTTTAAAAATACAAAAAGTATGTTTGTGGAGCAGATATAACAATAATAAATGTTACTTCCACCCTCCTCTGTGCTAGTCCTCAGCTATTAGAGGCCACGACCTCTTCATCAGAACGACCTGAAAGAACTGAAACTTCTCAAAAACTGTTGGTACTGGTTTTTGTTTGGTTTAGCATTTTTACTTGAATCTCTATAATCAAATCCCGTTTATGTTTCAGCCTCAAGTGTCCAGTAATATTCCTTGTTATTTTCATACTGTGGACACAAAAACATGAATCCCACAAAAAAACTAAGCTAGATATAAATATGTTTAATCTGAAATATTAATAGTTTGGTTAAAACTAACTGTAAATTTACTGGCTGATTTTTAACATGTTTTTAAGACTTTTTAATCATACATAATAATCATAATAATTTAGAGCAAATATGTTTTTAGAAGGCATGCAACACCTCAGGTTTGATTTCCATTTCTCCATCGTCCTTATATGCAGTACCGTAAACACATGAACATTACATTTCTGAACATCACATTCAGCTATTGCTACATCCACATTTAACAAAGACCTGCATCTCTAAATGTGTAAAGTTGACCATGAGGGAAACATGAATACAAAAAGAAAACCTCCCCATCGATAAAAATAATCAAACCAGCCAACATTTTCCATTCATTCATCATAACAGTTTACTGAAAGCATTGTGTAGACTGGCTCTTCAGATCTATACACTCTAGCACAGACTATAAACAGAGTAACGGGAGTGAGAGTGGGATAGATACAGAGAAACAACACAAATTCCAGCCATTCTTTAAGCCACACAGCAAAAAATACTAAAAAGTTTATAAACAATCAGCATTTATTTACAGTAAAATACCAAATGTTATCTCAGTGTCATTTTTTACTCAAAATGTTTTAAATACAATTTTTACAGACATTGTTAGGATAAAGAGAGACATACAAGTATCAGTAAGCAATTCTGATAATAAATGGGTTCTTGTGCATATAAAAAGCTCACAGCCTCAAGCAGAAGATTTGCTTGAGAAGGTAAGCCATCACCTCTGAAAACAGCCATTTAACCATAGTAGTTTCTGAAGTCCCTTCACTATAGTAGATTCTAAAGCCACTTCACCATTGTAGATTCTGAAATAGTAGATTCTGAAAACAACTTCACCATAGTAGATTCTGAAGCCAATTTATCATAGTAGATGCTTATGTCACTTCACCACAGTCACTTCAGCATAGTAGATTATGAGTAGTATAGTAGTAAAATGAAATGTAAAATGTTACTCCAGAACAATAAAATGTTTGACTCACAAATATTTGAGTAATAAAGAATTATCATTGGCATAAAAGTTCAACAGGGGATGGCTTAACAGAGCAAAAATTAAATTGAAGTAGCCATGAAAGTAGTCGTAAAAGTACATAAGATTTATCATACTGTATTTTCCAAAAACATTAAACTAAAATAATTAGATTTGAGTAGTTTGATGTATAACTTCGAGAATGTATATTTTTTTTACTTTAATTGTATGCCATATTACAGATATCGTCACACAAATTTTTAAAGTAATCAAGCAATAAGTGTATTTAAATTTGCATTCGAAGAAGATAAAGGGGAAAGGCCATCTATGGACATCTGCGAGACTGTTTGATGGACAGAGTGGGTTCTAGTGAGATAATCTCGATGTTAGCATACTCTGTGCATGCACCTACAACATGGACTGCAGTTGAAACAGAAGCAAGTGAACTCTTTAGGGGTATAAAAAGGGAAGACACACAGTTTGCATTCAGATGAGAGGAGACTAGGCTCTCGTACCTCATCCAGCTAGATGACCAGAACTTTGAGCAGAGAAAAGACTTGTGGTTTAAGAACCAACTACAAACTATATTTTACATTGGTTGAATATTTCTGTATCATAAATATTATGTTTAGTCACATATATATGCACATATATAAAGTGATTAATTAAATGAAATGTAATTGATTCCAAATACTGAAGATCAAGTTTTTTTTATTTGGAAAAGCTTTTGAGATACAAATACTTTGATTGCACAGACCACTAAGAAGTCTTCTGAATAAGTGTTAAGCGATTGAAAAGCTTAGAATTTCGGGCAGATTTGACTAACTGAACTTAATGTGGAAATAGTAAATAGTTTGTAGGTGTAAAGACTTAATTGAAAGCCATAAAACAAGAAGTGAACATTTGATTCCTTACAAGCTAAATACTTTATCAAACATTGCTGATATGGAGAGTTGAGAAACTCTTTAGCGGAACATGGAAACCATAATTTCTTTTTGCAATCTATACCCGTTCTGTTTAAATATCTAGAGACTTTCGCCGAATATCCTTTGTTGTATGCACTAGATAAGACAATCCATCAAGTAACACATTTTTTAATAAAATATGACCAGAAATAAATTATTTCCGAAAACAGCAGGTTAAATTATAAACATCAGTAGTCAGTGCAAACATTTGACGTCTAATAACCTCATCATCTGAAAACCATTACAATCTAAACGAGCAGAACTCAGAAACCTTTCAAAATGTAAATCCACACAAATTCTTCATTTTATCTGCACAATGCAGATTTCCGGGTTTCCAGGCTTCCAAAATCATTCTGTTGAGGCTTTGAGAAGATTTGAAGATTAGCTCCAGAAGATTAAATTCATCCAATGACCAGATAGTATAAAACTATGGGAGTCTTTACAGATAGTTGAAGCTAAAAATAGACCCCTCACAGAAAAGGAAGAGAAAACTGGGGCGCAACATGTGACTGAGTTTTGCAAATACTCAAGATGTTTGACATTGTTATTTTTATTGTGTTTTTAGTAGTTTGAGAACCAGAAATACAGGAGGTCTTGACTTACTCAGACATTGAGTGGGTCTAACATAAATGAATGATTTGCAAACAGGCGAAAGGAGGGTGTAAATGAGAAACTGAGAGTGTCTGAGTGTGTGTTTGGAGGACGAAAAAGAGATTCTCATTTAGACATGCATAATGCCATTCTCACAGCTGGAGGGCTGGTTTTTAATCCAAACAACCATTAATTCAGACACACAGAGCGAGAGAGAGAGAGAGAGAGAGAGAGAGAAAGAGTGAGAGAGAGAGTGAGAGAGAGCGATGTGATGTCTAGGTGATGGAGAGAATGTTGTATTTTACAAGAGGTTTCTAATAAAACAATGTTCTGTTTGAAGTTGTTTACTATGTATCTGTTAGGTGAATTGTAAAGGGATTAGTAGATGTAAAACATCGATAAAAGAGGTAATTTAATAGTCTTTTACAGTTCCATTCACAGTGTATTGTGTATTGGTTGTAATAAACTTGTGAACGTGTAATTGCGCAAAAAAGGTTTTAATGTCAAAGGACAATGACAGCCGGCTGCTCAGCCACTGCGCTATATAAACTACAGTTAGTCCAGAACGCAGCAGCTAGAGTTCTCACAAGAACAAAGAAATATGGTCACATTACACCGGTTCTGTGTTCTCTACAATGGCTTCCTGTACAATATCGCATTGATTATAAGATACTGCTCCTTGTCTTTAAGCCGCTACCTGAGCAGTTTCATATCACGACATATTACAGCTCGCTCTCTTCGATCACAAGAAGCAGAACTACGGATTATTCTGAATATTAGTAAACCCACCAGTGGGGGATGAGCTCTGCAACAAACTCTTGGATGCTACATTCACAGAGTTCAAAACTAAATTTAAAAACATATCTGTTGAATTTAACATTTGAATAATTGGCTCCTGATATTTGTCACAAAGGATATAATATCTGAGTGCTATAAACATCCAAATTGTTGAAAAAAAACAACAATGTGGTATAATGCGCTTATCAAACCTATTCCCATCATTTATCACTCATCCTGCAGCTGATGCTAATCACCTGTTTGTTAACTGTGTTACATTTTTCTAACCATTGTTTTTTGTTTGTTAGTTTCTGTTTTGTCTTTAATTAATTTAATTTTTTGGTGCTGTTTAGCAAACTGGTCGTTGATGAATATTAAGTTTAAATATTCTCTTTGCTGGGGAGGTGACTAGCACCTGCCTCAGTCAGTGAGGCTGCCAGGGACCTCTCATAGGGAATTCCTATTTTCCCTACCTGACCTAAACTTGGAATTTGTGAAGCTGATTTGAAAGCAACATAAAAAAGTGCTACATAAAAACTTTGATTGTTTGATTGATGGATTGATACGCTACAATAGAATTATGTGTTAGTAAAGCATTTACTATCACACTGAGTAACTGCTACTATATGTCTGAATAATATGTAAGAGTGTGCTTTCAAATAATTTACTAACACCTTTTAAATGGTAATAGTAAAATAACACAGTTTTTTGAATACTGAAATGTTTAATTTATTTATATAAAAGATATTTAAAAAAACCTCCCAGCGATGGGTTGCGGCTGGAAGGGCATCTGCCACGTAAAACATATGCCAGAGAATTGGTGGTTCATTCCGCTGTGGCGACCCCGAAAGGGAAGAAAGCCAACATGAAGATGAATGAATAAATGAATATTTAAAAAACTAAAAAAATAAGTATTGCTACAAATACAGGCAGATGCATTGTCACATAGAATGATAATTTGGAATAGCATGCATTTACATTTACATTGTTTTGTCCAAAGCGACTTACAGAAGGGGAGAGACAATATGCAATTTGTTACACAGTCAAAGTCCATCTCAGCTTGCTCATAATAGAAGTTGTATCAAATGATCAATAAACCATAGCAGAAAAAAATAAAGACAGAGGAGGAAAATTTTTTATTATATAGTAGTTGTTCCCTGAAGAGAAGAGTTTTCAGTTGCTTTTTGAAAGCTGTTAGTGTTGCTGCTTTCCTGACTGGATCAGCGATTTTATTCCACCAGCCAGGGGGCATGCTTTGTATATCATGGCAAAAAAACACAAGTTGAATTTTTTTTTAATAGAAAACATTTAATGTGTTTTCATAAAACATATAAAACTCAATCAGACCCTGTTTACTCAAAGCAATCCTCTTCACAGATACTCTCCCAAAAGATCAGGGCAAGGTCACTGTGACCTCCAAAAACAAACCAGCCAGAGAAACTAAGGAGGGGCATGTTTGACAATATATACACACACACTGAAGAAGAGACACACACAACAGAATGTAAACTAAAAATAGCACTTACAAGACAGGGAGACCATATCTGGGGAAGAGCAACACTGTCGCTCAGTGGCATTACCTTCATTACATCAATTCAACACCAAATGCTACGAATACAGACTGCTGGTGTGTCATTCTGTGAAATTGTGCCTGTTACACTGCATTTGTGCTAAATTATGTTTACGCAAACATAGAAGGGCTGGGAGTTTGGAGAATGGGGGGCATCACTGATTCATTCAGTGTTGGAGGCTGACAGGCTAAACACCATACTAGAAGCAGAAGGTTTCTCTCAGTAATGAGAGCTTCCTTCTTATTTTCCAGCAACAAAGTCTAACAGTTGAGATGGGAATGATGCAGCATAGGCAAAACTGTGGATTTTCTCTAAGCTTCCTGAGAGAAACCTTTAGCAGGATCAGCCAGATGAAAAATGTGGATAGACCTTTGTGATGCAAACAATGACAGATGAAGGACACTTGATTGCTGCAGCAGCACATTCTGTGTCAGCTTCTGGAGAGATTGAAAAGGACAACATGTCTGCACAAAGTGTTTTGAGTAAATGTTAACTATTCTAATTGCATGATGTGTTTATTCAAAGAAATCAAAAGACTTACATAGTCAAATGTTTTGAAGCATAGCCATTTATGTACTTATGTCATATTAAGGTTATACTAAGAATATTTCAAATTTGGTAAAAGGAAAACTAGAACGCTTAGCTGTAGCTAAAATCAGCACAATATTAATCTACATAATTTTTTTTAATCACAAGGATAATAATACAAGTTATTCATTCTGGCTGGCCACAATCTGTGATATTTGTATCCTCCATTGGTGTTTGCAAATGTTCCCATTTGATAAAAAAATGATGTGTCTACAAGAGCAAGCCCTTTGACTGGTTACCTGCATGCAATTTCAGTTAGAGTTGAACATTTCTCAACTCGAGCGATACGTTCGGTTTACTGCGCTTCATCTATCTCTATCTTCATCTATTCACGTCCCCTGCACTGTGTGGTCTGGACTCTTGGTGCCACGGGGTGCCTTTTCACGTCTTTACATAGACTTTACATAGACTTTCCATAGAAATTCTACTCTCAGTCTTGCGACTTTGTTGCTAGATTTAATGACTTTTCAGAGCATCTGGTGACTTTTTTATCCTAGTGACTAGCGACAAATCTTGCTGTTCATGGCGACTTATAGTGACTTTTTTCGTTCTGGCTGATTGGCTCTTCAGACAGAGGAACCGCTGCTGCAGTGTCTTTGCTGTGCTTGTCTGTCATTTTCTGACTTATCGCCGCCCTGTCCCTGGGCCTGCTCCCCTGTTAATTCCCCCTAGCCCCTGTTGCCAACTCCCCAGTCAGAAAAGTCGCCATAAGCTGGCCCAAAATTCACTTGATGATGTCATAGTCTATTTTGAACAAATACCATGTGACGTGCGTGATGTAAATTCGCCAGCCACCATTGGGTTTTTATCAATGCAATCATAAAAATATTACAGATATACATGTTTCATGTCATTAAAAGCTAGGAAATTCAGGGGGCTTTCAGACTGGATGGTGTTTTCAATCCTTCTGCCCACTCCCAGATATAAAACCATAAACTACTCCACTTCCAATATAATGATGAAATGCAATTAATTGTGCTGAAACAAATGGAAGATACTGAGAGAGATTTATTTGAAGGAGAGGAGAGATGTAGTCTCTCCTTCATGCTCAGCTTGTTGCACAGTTGCAGATTTTTGGGAGCAAATCAAAACTGCAGGGTCTGTAGTAGAGCAAGACTAGCAGATGCTCTGCTTTTCCGTGAGAACAAATCATTAGACCCATTGAAGGCAAATAAAGGCAAAATCCAAATTTCAAGCTACAGTCAATGTTTTGTAGCTAAATAAAATACTTACAAGAAAATCTCTAAAACTATAACTTAAAAAAATGCTTCACAGAGAACCATCAACTGAGCCTTCCAAAAAAAGAAGAAAAACAACTCTGTAGCAAATGCAAATGGATCGTGGCAGGTGGGAGCACCACACTGAGACCTTGACCTTGAGATTTCAAAATTGACCCTGCTTGCTTATAATTACTGTCTAGCCACCGGTTAATTTTTCCCTTTAATAAAAAAGAGGTGTTTTTACACTCACAGATTGCGAAATCTCTGACCTTGAAGAGTAGTTAATGTCACAGATACCCTCCCATGCATTTACACTCGTATTATAGGTTTTATCTGTCTGAAACACAGTTATTTCTCGTTTTTAAAAGCATTCTGAATACCATTGTAATACATATTGAATACATATTATAAAAATATTACCTACTTGGCAAAGCTGTGAAATAAATGTGCTACTTTTGAGTGAGATGTAGCATCCAAGCATTGAAGTCAGTGCGGTGGTGCAACCAGACCCTTGTAATCAGACTTTTAATCATACTCAGAATCTCTTAGAAAATGATTTGCATTTCACAAACATACATTGTGTGTTTCATCTATTCAGCACTTCAATAAAGCAACAAAGGCATGAGCTCCAGCCCTGCATTCATTCATCCAGACGAGACTATTATTATTAATGCAATTGATTTTCAATGTTGTGTGAGGTTTGTGGTAAAGGCGAGACTCTTCAAGCCTCAGGATATCTAATCCTGTAAGTGGCACAATTAATCTGTGGCAGCTAACAGATGTGTACTGTCAGAAAGCATTTGATCAGGATCAGACCTTTTTCAATGGATCATTTTTAAGCTGCAAAATGTATGATTTTTGCAATAAAATACCATGGAAATGTTGAATGTTTTGGGTTGTATGTGTCAGGGTTCTATCTATTATTTTGATATTTTAGAACCTTTATCTTTATTGTGTTTTTCATTCATGCTGCAGTCACACTATGGAAACCCTTCCATTTACTAAATGAGACTGCATATGACTGTGCGAAACCAGAAGTTACAGCCTATGCAGTAAAATTTCAAATTACACTCCGACAAATGTTGAGCTGAATTCAAATTTGGCCTGTGATACCGCATCATATGACACGACTGCGATATCAGAATATCATTGAGTCACTAAGATAAATAAAAAAAATGTGTACACATAAAGAACAATTTATCAATCAAAACACACTTCACAAATATGTTTTCAAAAGTCAAGGGTACAAGTTTCGTTCGATTTATTTGTGGACCTGTTTTCTACATTTGTAAATATCTTTAGCATTTGTGAATCTCTACCTTTGAGTTGTGAACCTCTTGCCACACATTTGTACGTCCTGATGCAGATCTCCTGTCATGAGAGCCAAATAGGTAAGCCTCGCTCACCGCCTGGTAAGCCAATCAGAACACTTGACAGCTACAACCAGCAGTGTTACGAGACTTTCGGTCTCTGCGAGAAATGTTGTCATGCTAGTGCTCTCGGGGACTGTTCCGTTTCAAACTAAACTCTCTCGAATGTTGAAAAACTAATGAATGCTTTCAGAAAGGTAAATGTTGTTGCAGCGACAACATTAGCATTTATTACAGCTGTTTAAAGTTTTGATAACAATAAGAATGAGTGCATTTATGCACATGCTGTTTACAAGTTTGTTCAGACCTGGCTCAGGGTTGCCAGTTTAAATTCTTGTTGTGGTTTGTATTTGAGCCTAGATTTAACTGATAGAATAAAAATAAACATATGTTTAGTCATTTTTCCTTGCTGTTAATGGTATCTTCAAGGGGCAAACTTTTGTGTGCTTTAGCATCTAGTGTAAGGACATTTTTATTGTATAACTGGTTATATAATTTGGTTTAACAGGGTTCATCTTGCATGCATGTTAGATGTGAAATTCTGTTTAAATTACAGATTGGAGAGGGAGAGCATTCTATTGAAATCTTAATTTAAATGACTTTTTTTTTTACTTCAGTGATTATGTGAAACCTGCTACCGTTTGTACCATTTATAGTTAGAACTTGAATTTTTTTTAAACAAATTACCTGTTGAGCAGGGTCTACAATGCCGCCGCCCGGGTGGTTGTTTGGAGCTCTCGAGACTATATCTTCTATCTAACTTTTACCTTTGACGGGTTTTTTTTTTTGTTCTGTATTGTAAAGTTATTTAGCTAATGTAGGTTGTTCTACTCTTGGGTGATTAATATTCTATTAATTGGAGTTTTACAAATAAAGTAATTTCCTATGAAATGCTGTGCATTTAAATTCTGCAACACAACTCATGACCGTAAGTTTACAGACAAGTTCATAATTTAGACAAAACTCACAATTCTATTAGCATCCTAATGTAGCGAACAGAATGTGTCTTCTGCACCTGGCTGAAAACCTCCTCTCCTTCAAAAATGTGTCCCTTTCCATTTCTTCTTGCTCACTTCCTCTGAGAATCACCTAGTTTAACCCACTTTAAATCAGTTTAAAATCAAGGGAAACAGTATTTGTAGATTACCATTAACATGCCATAATACAAGTTAGAGTCAATGTGTCCTAAAAACAATTTCATAAAGAGGAATGTGCTGTTATGGAATGCAAGTTAGAGGAGCAACCCCTTGTGAAACAACAATGTCTTTAACTTTCATTTCATAACAGCAGTTTTCACTTTATGAACATAGTTTTTTGTCCCATTTACTTTTTTGCCAAAACTCGCATACTTAGGGTATTATTGATAACTTAAAAGAGCAATAAAACAGTGAAACAATACAGCTGAAGGTTTTTCCAGTCTCTACATCTTGCTTTCACTACGCCGACAAAAGTAGTGAGGGTGTTTAGTGTTGTGATGTCTTAACGTTTGGCGTGGACTATGTGGTTCACAATTTTTGTTGTAAACATTAACATATTAAAGATATTATTAACATTATTAGGCATTAAGCATTTAACGTTACTTCTATCTGCAAACATCCTTCCCATAGTAAGCACTTGCTGTAAAACGAAAGTTTAAAAAGTCATTAATGTAATGGTTGCTTTTGTAACCCCCATTCCATGAATAAGGAATGGAAACTTATGTCGGTGACAACTATGGTAACTCTGCTGAGCCCCTTGTGAAGGTGAATGAATACCCCTAAATTCTAACTTCAGTGTGATTGGTCAACATGATCCAGAGCAAGCTCTTTCACTCTCTTTCTTGGCTGATAGACTGTATGACGAGTCAAACTTAGCCAATACAGTGAATTAACTATTTCCCTATTTATTTGTTGTTGTGTTATGGCTAGCTGGAAGTTAGCATTGTTTACATGCCATGTCTGAATAGTGATCAGTGCAAAAATAAAGCTTCAGCAGCAGGCAGCCTCACAACAGGCAATTCATGAACTAGATGCACAACTAAAAACCCAGCTTCAGGACCAAAAAGCCTCCTCTGCCCTGGAGATACACCTAGAAACATAATAAGGCATTGGGGAGGGAGCTGTTGCAGAGCATAGGTGCAGCTTATATATTTTCTTAACGATGAGCTGAGGAGTTAATTTTTTGACATGTTCTTCTTGAACTTTGTTGAAACATCATGCCGTTGTCTTAAAAAATATACGTTATTGTAAAACGAAAACATACAACACGTTTTTTGCAAAATGTTTAGATGTATATTTTAACAAATTGTATCTTTATAATGTCTTTTTAACCCTCCGGTTGGGTTAGTGTAAACTCTGACCAATTTACAACTTTAAACACAAATATTGTCTTTTACATTTGATTGCATCAAGGCCTTAAATGATCTACACAATATGCACTTGAAAATAAAAGTGATGATAACCTCCTTCATAGAGTTTTGAGTGTTTTATTCAACCTTGTTACACCTGTGGTGTTCTCAGTCAAAAGTCACAGCCGTATGAAATGTATGTGACATTTTGTGTGGATGATATCAAGTCAAGCGTCTAAGGCTATGTTCAGACTTCTGCCCAAAGTCACCCACATATGTGAGCTGTATCTGATATTTTCAAGACAGTCTGAACACCTCAATTATAGTTTTTTTAAAATCGAACCCAGGTGGCTTCCAAATGTGGTTCTGAATCCAAAACATATCTGATTTTTGCCATGCAACCTCCTGAAGAGAGTCTAGTTAAAGTGACAGTCTGAACAGCCAGGTCGCATTTGTCAGTATTTTGCATCATCAACTCCAATTTAAACACAGTTTCTCACAGACTCGAGTCGTTTGAAGCTTAATAAAGTCACTGTCGTTATCAGAGCCCTTCTAACTTCATAGAGTACACTGTTACATGTGTTTTCCATCTCAATCTTGTTCTTATATATATTTAATAAAGTAGGCTCTGATTAGACCTTTTCCACAGCCTCATGCATCCCTGAAAGCATCACTTCAGTGTTTACTGTTTGCGGTGCATTCCGAGGGATGTAGTTTCCCCTTCTACACGTGAGTCGTGTTTCTCATTGGACTCACATTTCAATTGCACAGAACAGGGATTGATAGTCCATGTTATTTGTAACGGAAAAATACCAAAAAATGCAGAAACAAATCAGATTGAGCATTATGACCTCTTTCTCCCTGAGTCCACAGAGAAAATTATAGTAGAGATGACAAATCTATGGGGAAGCATGTGTTTGGGGACACTTGGATAGAAATCGAACTGGTACACTTCAAAGCCTACATAGGTCTGTTGATTTCAGCAAAGTCTATTAGTATTTTCACTGCAGTTATTTTTTTCTAATTTTATAAATTTATGTTACTATTTTGAGACATTTTTCCGACTAAAGAGTGATGAGTAAAAATTTGGTATTTTTTGTGTCAGTGTAATAAATCTTAATTTATTTTCGTAATAATTACAATTGAATGTAATGTCAAAATAATAAATATAATGTCCATAAATACAATTAAGGGGTAAAATAACACATTTAACACATGTTATAACAGTATAATTTATAACATAACTAATTATAACAAACTTTTATATAAGGATATCGTTGGCTTTTATGTCACATGTAACACTGAAAATATGGCTGGCTGTGGTTACAAAAGCTTTTACTTGTTATGTCACATACTTTTAAATATGAACGACTTAACATAATTACAACATCTCAGCTAATAAACTCTTGATTTCAGTAGCACAAAACGTCAAAAATACGTCAATTTAACTATTTCTGATCAAAAGACGTCACGTCGACCATCTTTTTGATGTCGTGTGTTTGTTGGCTTAATTTGTTGTTAATTTGTTGGCTTATTTCAGACTTAATTCAATGAAACAACCAAATTCACTTTAGATGAAAGAGTTTATAAGTGAGGAATATTTTGTTACAAAAAAAAAAAGGTTGTTTCGGTCTTACCTGTCCGAACACGGAGCTCAGGTACGGGCGCAGGTTTAGGTCTGCCTCGGAGGAAGCGGCGTTGGAGCGGCCGGACTTCCGGGAGGAGCGGCGGGACGACGCAGGAACTGGCGAGGACGAGGTGGTGGATGCAGGGCAAGCCTCTTTCTTCACGGACGACCCCGAACTCAGTCGTGCCGGAGGTGGCGGAGACTCAAAAAACAGCGCAGTTTCGTCTCTAGACTCGGAGAACGATTGAGTTCTTGAGGGCATGCGAGCGACATGAGAGTGCTTGAGTCGCGGCTCTTGGAGCAGGTCGTCCCGGGTAGAGCGGTGACGGTGATGATGATGGTGGCGGTTGTGGTGATGATGGTGATGTCGCCTCGCTGTCTTCCGCTCCCCTTCACCTGGACGCTCCGACAGGTCCTGAGCCGCTGGAAGAGCGTGGGAGTGAGGAGGCTGACTCTTGTCTCCGCTATTCCGGGAACCGGCATGTGAGGGGTGACACAGGGGTCTCCGCGAGCTCGCCTCGCAGTCCGCCTGTTCCACGCCGGATGAGCGCTGATGCTGTGCTCGCCGCGGTCCCGGAGGATTGACCGATGCGGAGGATCTCAGCAAGGAGGTCGTGGATTCGCTTTTAGGGAGAGTGAAACTCATCCTCGGTATTCTGAAATGCCCTTGAACATAGAAGCTGACCTCTGAGATGTCACATTTTCACGGGTTGAGTGGCATTAAGGAGCGCAACCCTGAGATGATGATGACGATGATGAGCAGGAGGATGCTGAAGGCATGCTGCTGCGCGTGAAATGATGCTGCGAGATTTGGAGTTGCTGCCACCTGATTGCTTGCTCTGTCAGAGTGAGCTATTCTGGGAGGAGGATCTATGCGTAGGTATGGAGAGATGGGTTTGGTTCTAAACAAAAAAAAACAGTGAATGAGAGGAGAGAGTGAGTGAGAGAGAGAGAGAGAGAGAGAGAGAGAGAGAGAGAGATGCACATGCCTGTGGGCGACACAACAAATGACGCAAAACATATGTTCTTGAAGCCTCATTAGTGGAACGTGTTCCTAGGTTCAAATGAACACTAGATAATTAAAGACAAATTTTGCAGAACGAATTAAAGGATATACACAAATATATAATGAGGAAAAAAACGTGTTAAGTTGCCTACCAGCCAAAAATAATTGGTTCATATATTTATGTAGCACTTCAACAGTGACTGAAAAATTTCAGAAAAAAAATCCAAAATATGCATTCAACGGAAAAGTTAAACTGATTTACTCTTAAATGTGTGAATCATATTTGACCCAGTTTCCGCTGATTCAAATTTCTTAAGGGAGAACTATACAATTATATTTTTCTCCTGCCTAAATCAATCAGAATCTTCAAGATTTTTTTCCTAAGTCTGAAAGGCTGAAGAAAATGGGCAATAGTTTCTTTTTCTAATCTAAATTCATTATGTTTGTCTATGAATGCTATAAATATTCTTACTTTGGAGAGCTACTAAATGTGTTTTTAGCCATAGCTTATTTTGTCAGATCCACCCTGAGTTGAACCTGAGAACATTCTTTTGTTGGCTTGGTTTGGGAGTGCTCTCAGAGTACCAGAGCCTCAACCAGGAATTAACTTGGAGTATTTTTTTTTTACTTACCACCATCTAATTTTTTAAATGTGTAAAGGCTTCGTTCCTCCTCCTAGTACGGTTTTAGATTTTTTGAATCAAGCAAGCAAAGACTGCTCAATAGCCTTGACCGTAAACAGAAAGCAGATTCATAATTTTTTGCAAATGCCTGGACATGGCTTAGATTATATCACATGCATGTGCCGCTACATTGCAAAAAGTCTTCTGTGCTAAGAATTATTGTACACGAACTAAACATGAGGCAAAATAAAACTATGAATAATGCAGCATTGGGAAACCACAGCAGCGTTTCCGCAAGAATGTCTCAAATTTTAAAACCCAAATTTTAGGCTTTTCAAATTTTTAAATTAACTTATCGAGGTCTTAAATAAAGATATTCAGGCCTTATTTCTAAAATTAATTAGATTTTTATGTGTTTTTGTTGTTACTTGGAGTTGCCAGAGATTGACAAAATGCTTCTAAATGCTAAAAAAACTTCAAAGTCATAAGGTTGGAGAAGTTTGAAAAACTTTCTTAAATCCTCAATAATGTAAACGTGATGTTTAGTGGTGTCAAAGTTTGAGAAAAGGCTCATATATACTCAAAATGATAAAAGTGATGACACCCTAAGTACACTCAAAAGTGGGAGAACATGAAAACTTAGAAATGCCAACTGACCCAGCCATGGCGCAAACCAGTGAACTTCTTGCTGTGAGACGACCGTGCTACCCACTGCTAAATGTTATAAAATGTAAAAAGGAAGGCTAGGGTTGCCAGAGGCTGAGAAAATACTTACAAACATGCTTTGTAATAGTTATGGTTAGGGTTTCAAATAATGTATTTGAAGCATACTGTTTATCATGCAAAAGGGTTTTTATGTGTTTTTTATATGTTAAAACACAACTTTTGAGTTTTATTGGTCTTAAAAAGGTCGTAAAAAGTCTTTAGTTATGAAACCTGCAGAAACGCTCCAAGGGGAAATCAATGAAGGGGGAAACCATAAGTGTGAGCTGAATGGAGAACTCATACGAATACAAAAAATGGTAGCGAGAAAATACAAAAAAAAAGAAAAGAAAATGACACCGTGTAGGCCTTACACACCCCCACTTCAATTACATTTTAAACAAGGTATTTACTTTCTTTTTTGATTATCATATCATTACAATATTAAATATTTGTTATTTAAATTAGTTAAAAATAGAGCTGTAAAGTAAAATGGTTTTTACACCATTTAAAATAGTATTGTCTAGGCTAATTTATAGTCTTTTATATACTGCAAATGGTGAAATTACATTTCTCTCTGTAAATTCTATAATTATCTTTATGAAATTAAAGTTACAATGTAAATCCTCACCCTGTGTCAATGAGAACAGGTCAAGGGAATATAAAGTTCAGATTAATGCCCACAGTCAACAGTCTCTGTTTTTGCCATTAATGAAGCAAACAGTGCGCACCCCTCCCCTTGCTTCCCAAATGCGCTCACTGTCCTGCGGTGATGAAGTTTTCACAACGCATCATGTAAAGAAGAGTAGAGTCCTTTTCTGTCGCCCACAGGTTTTTGCTTGATTAAATCCATTGCATCCTGTTTTGTTGCATGTGCAGGACGTCCTGCAGCCTCAGGCCACTCACGGCCCATTTATTTCGTATCAACCAGAACTGAGATAACCTGCATAAAACATGACATCAGTAAACCTCCTCCTTGCTCTTTCACAGCCTCCCGAGTGAAATCTAAAGACCAATGGAAAGCTCATTTTCTATATACCAAAATTTAATACAGCAAACCAATAGAGATATCGCATAATCCTGATATTTTTACAGTTCTTCAGATCTTCCTGATATTTATCTATTTAGAGTTAAGAAAACTAATTAAGAAAACTACTTGATATTTAGTTAATTAGTATCTTGATGGTGTATGGTAAGCCTAAGTCAGGGCTGGAGTGGGACCAAAAAAAAGGCTCTGTAATTTTTGACCATTGTGGCCCACCATGGTTATTTACAAGATGTGCTATGGCACACACAACGATTACTGAGGCACATATTTACTGTCATTCATTTAGTCAATTTTCTAGGGTGTTGGTGCAATAACAAAACACATTGTAATTGTTTTCACATCCGCAATGATGTCTACTTTCTGATTGAAGTTGCTATTTCAAACTACATTTACTAATGATCTGATATCAAATAAAAAACAAGGGTGTAAACTTTTAAAAATTGTATTAATACATATTTATTTTTACCGCTGCACACCATCAAACCAATGCAAAATATTGATCATTAGGTTTTTTTAATAATGCATAATGCTTAAATTAATTCATTGTGAAAATAAAGTTATCTCTCCCTTTATGTACATTATGGTCATGTAAACGTTATATTTGTTTAGAATTTTTGTTATTAGCTCTATTTTCAGGTGCTCTCTCAATAAGCATGAGAACTTTCAAGAGTTTTAATAGAGTTCATGAATTTGAGGTTGTGTTTATATGAACTCAGACCTACCTTCAGATATACATCTTGGATATTTAATAGTGGAGTGTTTTTTTGTCAAGTCAAGATTCTCGTTATTAGCAAGAGAAGCAAAAGTGAGCTGTTAAAGGCATCAAACTTCTTTAAATTCTGAATGTCTGGTTAAAAATAGTTGTCCCCACATTTAATAACCTCAACACAAGTTTAGATACCTGTGCAGGAATATTTTCGACATACTTATGGAATTTTCTTTTTTTTTTTTTTTTACTGCAAACTGTTATTTCGCCTGTTTAAAATTACACTAGATGTGAGATTAAACATGGAAAAGCCTGTTTTCAGAGACAGTTAAACTCATTTAATGAAAGGCTGGTGCGAACAAGAGATTTATAAACTTGGTCAGAGGCTGAAGGGAGGGGCCTTTGATTTCATTGGACTAGTCTAGTGTCTGTTAAGAAAATCAACCAATGGCAGCGACTCATGTGTTATAAATGCTGTCGTAATAGCTGATAATGTATTTTTTTATTACATGCCCCAAAATGTGCGTCAGCCTACTGGGCATTGGCCGTTATGTCCGATGGCCAGTCTATAACTGGCCTAAGCTCCCCTTTGAATTCACGTAACAATCACTTTATAGACAAAGTGAATGCCTAGGGGGAGCGTACACCTCCAGTGCCCTGCAAAAAAACAAGAAATTGAGCTGAAGATTTTTTTCCCCTCCAGAATTTTTTTTAATTATCTCTGAGAGGGTTTTTCCTGCATTTTGAAAGAGCAAATATTTCCTTAAAAGAGACCTCAGATGCCAACCTAACACAATTTGGTTCTTCAGAATATACAGGTAAGCTCTGTCGCAATCTACAAAAAATAATTTTTTACTTAACCAAAACAACCTTTGGTTGTTTGAGGAATACATGGCAGCAAGATCCTCAAATGATTTCAAGAGTTTTGAATTTTGGCGCCAAAAAATCATCAATGTTATTAGGATTGCTACCGAAAGATAATTTAGGAAAGTTATTTATGCTAATTTAAAATTATACACTTAATTCTTTTTGAGTTGGGGCTGGATCGTGTAGAGTTGGGGCGGATCTACAATTCAGTCTCAACTTCATTGCAAATCCCGCTTTATAATGTCTCTTGTTCAAAAACAGTCTGGAGCAAATGTCATTTGTTGTGATTAAAATAAAACCCCTGGATATATTTTTATTGTTTTGGGTGGTATCTGCTCACACATCGATGAGACACTCTGTCCAAACAGCTGAAATGTTTAGATTTTCATTTGAGGTCTCCTTGAAAGAGAAAACAGCCCATTTTTATTCTGCTGTGACAACTTTCTTTAAAAGAAAATGTCTCATCTGTGCAGTTCTTCTGGGAACAGGGGATTCTATTTACATGAAGGTCAGCCATAATCATTGTCTTCGGTGCCTAGGGTGAAGACATGCCAAAACCATGACTGAGCAGTCAAAATTTGTGCCACCCCTACTCTTTTTTTCTCCCGGAGGTGCATAACTAGTTGGTTAAGCCATAGAAGGCACTTCTTGTGTCAGATTCTTCTGCTGTCCCCCCCCCCCCCCCCCCCCAATAAGGGCCCTGGGATAAAGGTAAGTTAGCTTTAGCTTACTGTATTGACTCACTTTGTCTCACTAATTTGTTTAGAAGTAAAGTTAATATTGTATTAAAATGTTGTTATCTCTCTAGGCATACAAGGGTTTTCCAGAAAGTTACTCATCTTTTTTTCAGTTGCAAACAAACTGCACTTACATTGCTAAAGAGAAAAAAGATAATGTCCATAGTAATGTAATTCAGGTATATAAAAGGCTACATATGTGAGTTTAATGGCACACTTGCTGAAATGTTTTTATTATTTACTGTCAAATCATTATTTTTAGTCCAGTAGCTATTCTTTGCATTGTAAATAATTCTGTAACATCTGTCTGTTATTTAAGATCTAACTGTTACCGGTCTAAAATCTTCACTCTTTATCATTTTTTTTAAACAATAACTTGTGATATTAATTCATTGAATTTATTTGTGGTACAAGCCTTGAGTTTTTACCCACAAAATACATTTCTTTGCCCAAATGTTTGAAATAATTTGCTGTAGTCACCAGATCCCTTGTAATCCACAAAAGGGAAGAAATATAATCCTACACCGATGTGAAATCTTTCACCAGTCACTTGCGTGTCTTGAGAGAATTGCTCCATTAAGCAGACAGGAGGAGAGTCTACTTGTGTCATGTTATTGTCTCAATTTCTATCTTGATTGCTCTCTTGTTTTCCTGCTATTCTGGTGTGTTTCTATGATTAATCATTATCGTCAGGTGTTTCGTGTTATGCCCTCCCTTCTCCTTGTCCTGAACTCAATTAGCACTGGCCTTTTAATGGCTCACTCTGCCTTTGCTCTGGCCTTTTAAAGGCTCACTCTGCCTTTGCTCAGTGCGAGTTATTGTTTGTGCATGTTGCCTAACGGATTGCCAATTGCTTGTCTCGTGTCCAGTTCTGTCTGACTTCCAGAGTTTTGTCGACGCTACCATCTAAGCGGCTACCTGTTTGCTGACGGAGCTATCTTGTGGGCCGGGGACTAACGGAGTGACTCCAGGATCCCGGTGGGATTCCTTCTTTGTTACGGACTAAGCTGAGAGCTTTTTGTTTTGTTTTTTGGCCCTCGTGCCTATTCTGTTTGAACGCCTTGGTCTCTGTACAATAAAATCAGCTGAGCAAACTCGCCTCGCATCTGGGTCCGATGGGTTCATCATGAAGCCTGACAACTTGTATCCACTTTTGTCAGCGATGGTCCGATCACTTAACCATTGTGGTTGTTATTCATCCCTTGATTTAAATAAACGTTTGAACATAATTTCAATAAAGACAGACTACTTTCAGTCCGATTTTCTCTTTACTTTTCAGCATAAGATTTTATGAACAGCAGCAAGCATGGTGACAGAACCGACTCTGAAAACTGTACCCCATATCCTTCCATAGGTGGGGCATATATGCAGCAAGTAATCCTTGCAGATAAGTTTCATGTGGCAGATATTTGTCTCTAGCTGCGTATCCCTATCAGAAAAGGGTCACTCCCTCTAAGTCAGACTGTCTTCTCATGGAATCAAGCCTTTAAGGCCAAACTGTCTTTTCATGGAGTCAGTTCCAATTTATGATCAAAATAAATGTTAAATCAGGTCACCTAATTGCCAAAACACCCACACCATCATCATGCGTGCTGATTGGCCTTTTTTTCTGGAGATAGTTGGGCCCCCCTAGCTGAACTTCCCATAGTCCCATAGCACCGACATAAGTTGTAGTGACTGACAGATGGGGAATAACAGTTTGACAAATTGCTAGGACTCCCTGTGTTTTATGGAAACTGACGTATTCAAACTGTGTTTTCTTTAGGCTGGTGTGCAGTTGCATTAGCGCTCATGTACTTTAAATGAAAGATCCACTGCATGCAGTCTCTGCTTGCAGCAGATGCATAGGTATGTAGAGACCTTTACTGATCCAACAACTAAGACCTGATGCACCCCATAAGTAAAAGATCCTGTTTTAAGTTTAAATTCATGGTCATTTTTATCTAGTTATCTCTATAGATTTCCAAAGGGTAACAGGAAGAACTTAGGATTGTTCTTCTGGGTAAAACCGGTGTGTGAAAGAGTGCAACTGGAAACACCATTCATTAAAGACAAGCATTTGAATCTGAAATGTCTCAAAACACTACAAAATTGTGTCAAAGAGAGACAGTTGAAACAGTTGACACTCCAAGGGTCTTTATTACTGATACTAATAATGAAGAAATCCAGAAAGAGATCAGCAGCTGCATCAACTTGGTCCTACCTGGTCCACACATCTTCCTTCTCCTAATTTCACTGGGATGCTTCACTGATGAAGAGAAAAGATCAGTAAAGCTTCTTCGAGACATTTTTTGAAGAGAACTCTTTAAAATTCAGGATTGTGCTCTGCACCAGTGGAGGCGATCAGCAAAATAACTTAAGGAATTTTGGGGTAAAGATTATTCTGCTCTCAAAACCACAATCAAAACATGTGAAAACAGAGTCCATGTTCTCGAAAATAATCAGTCTGAAGACAGAACACAAGTCTTGGATCTTCTAGTGAAGATAGATGCTGTAGTGAAAGAAAATGGAGACAGTTACTATTCCTGCAAAAAGTTCAGAGATCTGGAAAGAGCCAAACAGCATCAACAGGAAAGACAAAATTCTGAAATTGAACGAAAGAGACTAGAAGACATATACAGAGAAAAGAAAAAAAGAATAACATAGGAATGCAAAAAAAGTTAAGATTGCCTCAATCTGAGAATTGAAGATTAAAAAAGAGGAATTTAGAGAGAAAGAAATACAAAATCAAACATTCATGACAAGAGAATGCGAAAACTAGGAGAAACAGAGACAATGAGAACGAGTCAGAAGAGAACTGGATGAGGAGAAACAAAGAAAGATAGATCAGATAATGGATGAAAACAGTCAGGAAATAAAACAAGAAAAAGAAAGAAGACAGAGAGAAAATGAAGACCTTCAATTCAAGCACCAAGAAGAGAAAGAGATGATGAAGAAGACGATGCTGAAAGAACAGAATCAGGAGAAAGGGAGAAGGTAAAGATAAAAGGAATATAGAGCAGAACAATATAAAAAATACTTAAAAAAACTAGAAGATCAAGAAAGAAAAATGAAAGATGAGGTGAAGAGAAAAAGTGAGGAATGAGATTAACAGAAAAAATAGAAAAAACAACAACAAAAAAGGACAGAATAATGTCTAGAGGTTTTCAGAAGTTTCAAAACAAAAACAGTAAGTTGATAAGAATATTTACTTTACAGTACTTTACTGCAGTAGTTATAACCGTTCAACACAATAGTTATACTAGAATTAGACTAATAAATCGAAACACGTTTTTCCAAACTGGTTTGACTCATCACTTTGAAAGTCCAACAGCATACGCTCATTAGTTATGTCATCACACACACCCACTAGAAAGGGGGAAGCGGGTGCAGACTAAATGTTTTTATGTTCGAGCCATCCTCAGTCATGTGCGAGCAAATATTGGAGACAACCTTTTGCAGGGTAAAAAACTGCTAAAACTGGTCCAAACAAGTGGATTATTTGAGCTCGCTCATATCGTGGCTGTACAAGAATCCTGTATTTGGAATGACATTGGAAATTCTGTCACAGGAAACACTATACTTGGACGAGACGTATTTTGCAGTAAGTCAGATCTAGTAAGCAGAGTCTATCAGGCAAACTGGTTGCAGTAAATGATAAATTGGTATCAGTTATTGATATATAAATAGAATAAATAGAATAGAAGCATAAAAACTGGAGAAACAACTGAGATATGAGTATCTTATAGAAAGATAGATGTGAGCATGAACAACACCAACAAGATCAAGAAAGAGAGAGCGAATTTAAAGAAAAGAAAACGGAAATTAAGAGGCAGGTTGAGCAGCAACAAAAATAGAGAAGAGAGGAATTTGAGTACAGTAAACAAGATGATGAAGAAAGAAGATTTGAGATGAAAGAGAGATGGATGAAGATGATTGAAGATCTGAAACAAAAACAGAAAGCGCAAATGAGGACTGAAAGAAAAGAAGAATGTTATGAATATTAAGAGAGTTTGCAAAAGAAATAGAGAACATGAAGAAAGAACATCAAGAAGAATTGAAGAAATAAAAAGAAAACTGAGAGTTTTTAAAGAGAGGGTAGATCAGTGTTATCAGAGCCTCAAAGATCAGATAGATCAGATATACACTGAGGGGGATACAAACAGAGTAAACAAGCACGTGTTGTCATGTAAAGCATTTATTGCAAGAAAAAATATTCTTTAACCTGATCAAAATTATATAGATTTAACAGAACACAGAATAACATCAGCTAAGTTGTATGGACAGAT
This sequence comes from Danionella dracula, assembly GCA_900490495.1. Lineage (NCBI taxonomy): Eukaryota > Metazoa > Chordata > Actinopteri > Cypriniformes > Danionidae > Danionella > Danionella dracula. Next base: position 7,415,862 of record UELW01000666.1, read on the forward strand.
AACAGGAACAGTATTTGGCCTCAACTTATACACTTCCTTGTTGTGCTGTTAAACACAGAGCCTGTCTAATAAAAGATTTTAACATACAAAGTAAGAGTGGAAATAGTCATTCATGTACGTCATTGGTGGGAGGCCCAGAAGGACTATCAGTGTTGAGGAAACAACTCTCTAGTGCCACCCTGTGCCCATGCTGAATATTTTTAAACATAATTAAGAAAAACATTGGGATAAAATGTGACAAGAGTAAAACTTTTATCAAAGTAAAGATGAAATATGCAGTTGCTACTTCAAGACATTTGAACAAAATGTTAACAAAAATTGACGTTGTTGATACTGGTTTTTAATTTTAGTATCTGTTAAATATTAACATTTCACTAATAAGGTAGTTGATGTTAAAATATTTTTTTATGTTTAAGCTTTGTTTTTTCCCATTTAGAACTGTCACTTCTCATTTCTTATAGAATTTCACTTAACCGCAGTTTATTGTATTTAGTGACAATACTGCAAATAAAACCATTAATATGTTAGTTTATTGCAGATTTATCTAATCAAAACTATTGATAATTTAAAAAAAATATATATTTACACGTTTTAATAAAATATTGATCTTGACTGTTTTCAAAAAATAGTTCCTGTTGCAAATGGTTTAGTTTTCAGGTCTTTATTGTTTGAATTGGAATAACACAAAAACACCAAGAACAAACTTTCATTAACTTTTATTTAAAACATCTTCAAACAATGGACAAACTAAATTCCTGGAAGGCCACATTCCTGCACAGTTTTGCTCCTACCTTAATTGACTGCAATCATTTAGCGTCTCTTGGTTTGTTATAAACTACTGTTGTATCTCTTGGAACCAAAACCATTTGGTCCAAGAATTGAGTTTGACACCCCTGAACTAGGTTATTAATAGCAGTGAAAACAAAGAAGTGATGGGAATAGAGAACATTTCATCATGCTTGTGGATGTTCATCAGTAAGCCAGCCGCACCATTGTCTGTAAAAAAATGTTTTCAGAAATCAAGCCCAGAGCTAATATAAGAATGAACAACCTTTTCCAGTTTACTGTTGCTCAGGAAAGGATTGAGTTGAGTGACCAGGCATATAGAAGCATGCCTTAAGAAGTCATTATGTTTTTTTTATTTTATTGAAATGGGTTTCTAGAGACAAAAGTTAATGGTATGTTTAGTCACTTTTTGTATTAGGGTAGAATGTGTAAATGTGTGGTAAAGATGCAATTTTTTAGCAAGGTGTAATGCCAAATTCAGAAAAACATCAGTTTTTAGCAAAAGTACTTTATTGATTGAGGTTAGCAGTTAATTAAATACACAATTCTGAATTATATTTGAATTTTTCCATGAGGTCTACTGCATTGTGGTATTATTTATTACCACAACATGTTTGTAATCACATTTTCACAAGCAGGAAGAAGTATATTTATGATAGCATTTGCAAGTGCCTCCGAGGTTTCCTGTTGGTCTTGTTATTACCGTTATAAAACCTACAGGGAATTCTACAGAAAACCACTTGCAAATTACCCTTCTGGGGCACTGCAGCACTCTACTGGCCAATTATCATCAAGGACAGAACAAAAAGTTCTATAAAATATAAGAACAAAGATTTTCAATATTTTCAAAAGGAAAAAAACACAGAAAAAATCTTTATACAGAAAGAAATCCCCATTACACTATCAACAGACATTTGTCTAGTAAGACTTATGATTCTTGGTAAAACTCACTAGGTTAAAGCTTCATATAAAGGGAATTTCAGTTTAATTACAGAAAAATAATTCAACTATTCTTTCTGACAGAATGAATGAGGTTTTCATGCACACCCTATACTATAATCTAAAGGCTAAAAGAGGCTTCCTTTCTTTTTCATCAGCTATGGTTTACACATATTTTACAGACTGTATGTGACAATGTAGCCACTAACCTTTCTTCACCAGCAATGAGGAGACTGCAACTGTCTAGATGATATTGTACCTTACACAGGACAATAGGCTAGAAGCAGTGCAATCTATCCAAAACCAAAAATACAAAAGTGAAATTGTCATGGTGGGAATGTGTACTGGGGTTTTTACTCTGCATTTGCATGGGCCCAAGAAAACATTTGCATCTTTCTGCTCAGCTTTTAGAAAGATAATGTGAATATTAAGGAGGATCTGTGGGCAACTGACTGCATGCAACTACATGTTTAAAGTAATGTTTTTAAACACTGATATCCTTATTAAAATTGTATTGATAGTTTTTTTTTGTTTTTTTGTTATTTATCTGCTGGATAAGTATTTAGGAAAATGATGCTTACAACCAGTAAAGACTATTACACAACAGCAGCAGGACAAAAAATAAACAAAATGTGTAGTTATTTTACAACTTTACAGAGGAAGTTTTCTGTAATATTGTTCTTTTCTAATAAGCGCACATCTGGAAGACTTTAAAGGTGTTCTCATATTAGACAAAAACCATTAGATCAAAACCATGCCATACACATTTGACGCTGACTGTTTTGAGAAGTGTGTGTGCAAACACTATTTTCCAAAAGCAAATCCATAAACCATAAAGTGAAAAAGCAGACATATATTTCCTCATGTTGAGACATTGACTGCATATACACTGCCTGGAAAATAGAAATCATCACATGTGCTAATATTTAGTTGGGCCACCTTTAGCTTTGCTGATGGCACACATTCGATGTGGCATTGTTTTGATATGCTTCTGCAATATCACAAGCTGTATTTTCCTTCAGTGTTGCATTAACTTTTCATCTAAACCTTCTTCATTTTAAATAGATTATATGTATGTATTCTGTTTATATTGTGAATATAGTAATAAGAGTAGACTCTTTTTTAATAAGGCAACAATTTGATACACAAAGAGAAAAAAGGTTTAAAAAGTTTTAAAACTCCAACAGAGTGTTCCTCAAACTTAAAGCTATATTTCACAGCACATCAGTGTTTTTAAAGAAGCAACTTGTCAGCTGAAAGATAATTTCTCTTCTAATAATTACAAATTTTTTTACAGAATTGCTTTAATTAAATCCAAGTGATTTTTTGGCCAGCCATTGAATGTAACATGGATGTAGTGAGTGTGACATTATCCGTAAGTTTTCAGAAAGCAAATGAGGCTTGGGAAAAAGGCTTGACACTGACACCAGAAGAGGCTGCAATGTTAAAACTTATCAACCTTACAGTTAAAACTTAACCACATTTTTTACATGTTCTACACAATTTCCATACTTCCACCCCTGTCTCCATTAGGTTTTTATTAATATTTTAATTGACTTGACCTTCATGATAAATCATTGTTGGATCTTTAAATTGCTCGTTTGTTTAAGATATATTCAGATGTAAATGCTTGCATGAATAAGGGCAGGGCTGTTGACTCTACGGTAGTGATGCTTTGCGAGTATCGAGCTCTTGTGTCGCATTGCATCTGAAGAACAGTAATTGTCACTGTAATTACCCAATAACTGAAACGTGGTGCTGTGAACCACAAATATACCAATGACAAAAAATAAAATTAAAATAAAAACACTTTATTGTTCAGAAGGAATCACTAGCTTTGCTTCCATGTCTTCAGAAATCCACACATTTTACCTAGATGTTGAATGTGGTTATTGTGTTCTGCAAAAAACTTAACAAAATATGAATTCCTTACCGTGATCACCTTTTCCCAATCATATGTTTTGAATGTGTAGCAAACAGTTAAAGGATCTGGTCACTTTTTTAGTCTGGCACTCCTGAGTGAATAACAAGACACAACCTTTTCAAACATTTCAGAGTTTTGTTTTTTGAAGAATCAATCGCTGATTGTACTTTTATGCATATTTGCAGGTTTACAGACACCCACTGAGAAGTATTTCTGCACCCTCTCCAAAACACACTGTGCATAGCAGATATGGACTGTAGGTGGATTGCATCTGCAGAATTCATTTGTCTAGAGCCTATCTCTCGCCCCCTGTGTTAGTGAAAGAGGTTAGTTATGTAAATCTCCAGGGCTGCAGTTTACAGCAAATCCCAGTGTACAAAAATCCTTCAAACAAGCTGCTTCACAACATGTGAAACTGCTTTCAAAAGCTTAGTGAACTGAGAAATTTTCAACTAGAATCTTGTTTTTCTGCTTGTAGTACAACTCGCAAACAGAAGAAGAAGAGCTTGAGCAGCATCTCATCTGTAAACATAAGTGAGATAATGCTTGGCTTCTTTTCAGTTTATTTATTTTCTAAACAAAGGCTTAAAAATAACATATGTTAAAGTATCTAAAAATAATAATACAATTAAAAAACAAGTATTTGAGTGAGTGGACCTTTGCTTAGTCTTTTATGACCAGTCTAATTAATATCTTAAAGACAGAAAAAAACACAAAAAAAATGTTAGTAATTTCAATGTGAAAAAGGAGGCAATTGTTTATTATCTGCAAATGGTCAAATACTTCTTTCTAGATATTTACCTGAAAATGCAATTGATTTCCAAAGGGTGAGCACTATGGGGAAAACAACTCCCAGAATCATTTTATGAGTCATTAAATATAGATCATTGTTGTGAGTTAACTCACTAGCATTGAAATATTACATAGTGTACCTTTAGTGCACTATATGCCAAATGTGGTGTCACCAAACTAGAACACAGTGTTGTTTACTTGCTGTTCCCTCTATTTTCAGTAAGCTAAAGTACATTTGTTTTTTTTTACAGTAGGTGTTATTTTTATTATAATGTGTATTTTTTTTAAAGATAATGCAATACATTATTTAATCATAACTCTTGCCATCTATCTGCTAATACAGAGAATTCCAAGTAATTTTTAGTTTGAGTACCTCCCGAAAGCTTTTGGAGAAAAACAAAAGCACTTACTCTTATTTCACACCATGGTCATTTTCAGACCAACACTGAGGTCCAGGTGGAAAAAAACGGGAAGTAGTGTGAATTAAAGGAAGAACAACAGTGACAGATCACATATTTTGCTCGATGTAAGCTTTGTAAATATGTTCTGACGTTTTAAGTAAAATTCCAGTAAAAAAAACAGCTTTGTGTGTCTAGTTCATAATTTAGCTGCCAAGACAACCAAAAGAATGTTTATTTATCGCCTATAAGACACATACCAAGTGTATAGTTATTTTCTAGTAAATTTAACTAAATTAACAGGCTTTTTTGTGCTGATGTAATTTTATTTGAAAGATTTCTTTGTTATAAGGTGGGATATACAAGTTATGCAAGTAAACCAGCCAAATTTTTTAAACAAATTTGCTTGTAGCTTTTGAAATGAAGCTTTTATGCTCAATAGTTTCACTAGATGTCGACATGAACTACCCAGAATATCTATTGAATCTTACACACACTGATTAACTGATGTTAGTGCTAAGCAAATTTTAATGGGAAGTTGTGTTTGGACAAATCACCACTGGAGGAGTATGCACTTTTTGAGCCATTTTTGTAAGTATGCAACAATTATTAATGACGAATATGGAGCGAGCTTAATGAGTAAATGTTTCACAAATGTAAATAATGTTTTTTGAACTGCAAAAAAATGGTTTGTGCACAAAATCTAAATTAATTGTAAACAATATTTAACATAAAGTTTCAAAAACTATTGTTTTAAGTACACATTTTATTTGTTAAGTTCAGTAATGTGCATATGTGGAATTGGTTCTCCAAATGCACTCCTCTCCAGCTCACCCAAAATGTCTGCAGTGTTGTCCTGTTGGAGTTTAATAGTAAATCATACGAGGTAAAAAAAGTTTGTCAAATACAGTTTTGACTTTCACTCACACACAAAGTATCCTGCTGACTAATATCTCAGAGTTTGCATTTATATTTGCGCATTTCTCATTTTACAAACACAAGCTGACGTTTCCGCTTCAATATTTTTGCAGTGATTTTCCTCTGAGCAGGAACAAAAGTATCGCACGCACATCAGCCAATCACAATCCTAGAACATGGTCTAGAACATGATGACTCACAGGAGCTAACAGCCAATAGCAGATAAGCAAAATCGCGACCAAGCCTAAGCAGTTGATATACAGTCAGTTTTGTCAGTTAGAGATTGTCAGAGTGTTTTCAGTTCCATAGGGTGCTTTTATAAACAATGGCTGATTTTTTTTCATTCGCAAAATGTATAAACGAGGCACCTGATATTTATGAACACTTTTAACAGAAACCCACAATGACCACAAATACAAATATGAAATGATTTCTTTAATAATTCTACAGATTAACCCATCAATTACAAAGTGAGTCAATGAACGATCATTGGGAAAGAGGTACAATAGTCATAAAATTGATCTTTACCCTCAAAATGTCTCACGATGATATAAAACGCCACTTCTCACAGAAACAGTCAGTCCTTTTACAAAAGGAATGTACCAATATCGATGCCACAACCACAAAAGCTCTGCACAAAAAGCACAAGGAGGAACCTAGCACATGATTCAGGCATAAAGAGAAGTGTTAGCATTGTGGCTCACTTTAATTCACAAAGATATAAAGCGACTGAAAATCCCATGTAGTAAAGAGGAAAGCAGGCTGACTTGTGCTCGTTTTTTCTCTAAGATTGATTCAACCCTGACTCATTGCGGCAGAAAAAGCACTTGCCATTAGCACTTTAAGTGAATGATTTTTTACTTTACTAAAGCTAATAGCACTTCTGTTAGCTTCTGCTATAAATCCACATAGCTCCGCCGAAAACCCCATAGTTCCTGTCACTGCAGCATATGCAGTTATCAATTGTTTAGCTTTGCATTAGAAAGCTTAACACCAGCAAAAGTGTTCAGACCACATCTTGTGCTGTGCTTTCTATTCAAACCTAGCAAGCTATTGCTAGCAAGCTAGGCTAAAAGTGCAAATCCATGTGCGGCTGGTGAAACAATGCCATGATATTTATTGGATAAGTTAGAGAGTGAGGTCACCAGCGGGTTTTTGCAAAGATAGGCTCCACAAGGTCTGTAAACACTGACAATGTACTATTGTGATGGTACATACAAGTCTGTACTCAAGCAGAGCCAAAAGGGAAAGTGAGAGTAAAGGTACCAGAGGAACAAACGGATGTCCTGCACACTCTGCCTTTCCCTATGTGCTGTTAATGCAACAAAAATCTTCAAATGCTTTCTCTTGACAACTGTCCTTCAGCGTCCAGGGGTGAAGATGTAGTCCAGTGCTTGTCTTTCAGCGGCTGCCACATTTGGGTGCCAGAGGTCCACCATGAAAACCACCCGTGGACCTTCCTCTGTAACACCTGAGCACACAGATTTGTAAAACAGTGTAAACATGGTCTTAATTCTACACAGCATGTTAGTAATTTGTGTGGTTTATTGTAGAGCTGTAATCGGGCTTTAAAAGTTAAGTCAGGTATAAACCACTAGTTAATTTTCAGCAAATCTATTGTGGCGACCCATGGTGCTTTGTGAGTAACGAGGTTACTATCCATGAGATGAACTATCCTTGAGACCTAATTGTCTAAATGTTCGATCTTGTTCATGCATAATATTGAATCAATCAATCAGGTTTTTATATAGCGCTTTTTAGCAGTTGCTTTCAAAGCAGCTTCTCAAAGTCCTAGTGTGGGTCAGGTTGGGTAAATAGTAATTCCCTCTGTGAGGTCCCTAGGAGCCTCGCTGACTGAGACAGGTGCTAGTCACCTCTCCAGCATAAAGAATATACAAACTTTTTTATACAAACTAAAGTATATAAAAACTCATTTGAGCAGGAAGCGTCTTCGGCCACTGGATACCTATGTTGGTGTCAAAAGTGGGAATGTATGACAAGCGGAAGGATCAAGAGCATATTGCTTCATGAAAAGTGACGCAGTCTGCTGGAGAGTAATTATTAAGTAATGAGAAAATCGACTTCTCAAGTGGTATTGTTTAAAGAGGAGGTAGCGTCTTCAGTCACTGAAAAGCTACAATGGTGTCAGAAGTGGGATTACAGGGTTATCTATTGGATGGCAGACGGAATGATCAGCAGCAGGAATGTGGAACTGGAGGCGCGAGAGTGACTGAAGGGAGATCAGTGCCAGGGGTAGGTACACAGCAAAGCTTGTACTGTGTTGCTTCCTGAAGACTGACAAGTCCACAGGAGAGCAACGGTGGCAGTTTAACTCATGCATGAATTAAACATTAGTTCATGCATTAACAGCTCATGAGTAAGCAAGAACATATAAAATTATGGTAAGTCGTGCCCCCTACCACAAAGTGTTACCAAATTGAATATGCCTTGCAGAATATACAAAGCAATTTTTTCCTGTAGATTTTATACAAACAACACAACTGCTGAAAGCTAGATTTTAATCAACAGTGAACCCTTAAGCAAATTACTATTTATAACAGCAAATAGATTTCTTTATTTTGATTCTTGCTATTGTATAAGACCATGTGAAAAAAAGTTTTTTTTTTAATTCTTTCTCACCATCGTGAAATGCTGTGTGAAGAAAGGAGTCATCGAACAGCAGGCAGCTTCCCTCAGACCAGCACTGCGGCTCTCCACCAACCACTAGCTCACAACCAGAGGGCACCTTCAGTCCTCCAGAGAGAAAAAGTATAAAAAATTCATTACAATGTTTTGCAATAAAAATGTGATTTTTTTTTGATGATCGATAGATACAGACATTCATCTATAAAAATGATGCTTATTTGATGTCTGTGGAGTATCATTTAGGGTTTCGTTTTATGAATTTTTGTGAAAAAACATAGACTAACAGATCCTTTGGATTCTTTCAAATGCATGTTATGCTTTGAAAGTGATTCATTACAGTGAGGGGGACTGCAAAAATAAGAGTAATAATGAATTATAAAAATTACAACTTTCTGTCTTGGCTAGAGGCCAGGATTTGGAGACGTGGCTTTGTATGTGGTTCTATGTTTTTTTTTTTTTTTCTGTAACTCTGTCCAAAGTGAATTAAAGAGACCACTCTCTGCATACAGAGAATGAGTGAGGAAATGAACAAGCTAATGTAGCAGTCCAAATAAAGTTGAGGTAAAAAAACAAAAACAATATAAACTCAGAAGTGTTTGTTATTAGAAGGAGCTTTTTCTTAGATGCTGTCTGAACATCTACAGTGATTAAAGATAGATGCTGACTGGAACTCATTTGGGTGCTCACACAGCTGTGTTTTGACATGTCTCTGATGTTATTGCGAACAGGGGAAAATTATCAACACAATCTCACCAGGAAGAAAAGAGAAGAGATCCAGCTGTATAACTGTTTACAAGGGCAAACTGTTTACAACCTCTCAATGCCCAGGAGGACACTAACTTAGGTCTAAAAAGCAATGCACTCCTTCAGACAGTCATAAGGATTCAAAGTGACCATCAAAAGCAGGACGCATAACTCTAACTTGGGAAAATGTCACCACTCCTCAAATCTGAGCTGTATTTGAAGATTTGTGATGGTTTGGGAGAGACTGTTAATGAAATTTCTCCATAGACTGTTGTGGTGGGGATCTCATAAACCACTGGAACAATTTGGATTGCAGCGTTCAGTAATTAAGTACTTAATGGCTCTATATGTTATATAGTCCACAGACTTTGATCTTAACTAATGTGCACAAGTGGAAAGTGTCTTGAGTCATTCGTAATCGCCTAAATGCAATGCAGGCTTGCTAACGTCAGCTACTGAGCCAAACAGCATTAACAGTCAGGCGTTAGGTCACCCTCTACCCTTAATTGTCAATGACTGCTGGCTCAATATAACAGTTTAGTGGCAGCTAGAAAAAGTGTTTTTTTTTAATAAATGGCAGAAACATGGCAGAAAATCATCACTACGGAATTTGATTTGAAAAAGCTGTCACTATGACATATATTCAAAAGTTACAAGGCAAAATGTAGGTGAAAGTTTGAGCTAGTGTTGCACTAGTCTGTGATCAAGTTGTAGAGCTTAAATACTGTCAGTTTTTAGGTCAGACTAGGGGTTGCTATTGATTTCAATAATTGCTGAAGAACAAAACCAAAAACAGAATAGGTCTCTTTTCCCAGCGATGGGTTGCGGCAGGGAAGGGCATCCGCTGCGTAAAACATATGCCAGTGAGTTGGCGGTTCATTCCGCTGTGGCGACCCCGAAAGGGAATAAAGCCGACATGAAGATGGATGGATGGAAGAATAGGTCTCTTCACACCGTTGCCCTTAAATGTTGTCACAATTATCATCAGTTACTAATTGCTGTGTGAAAACCGTTCATAAATGAACATTACATAAACTATCATAATTTTCAAAACCTTATTAAGATTATGAAGAGAACTTAAGCATCACACTGACAATAAAATATGTCAATGACACCCATATAAAATGTTTCTGTCCTTACCAAGATGGCAACGTAGACGTACATTAGATGGGCCATAGTGTTCCGTGATGGTTGCTCCAGGACTGAGCACTGAGAAGCAGGCATTCCCAAACACGTTATTCCCAATAAATGTACGGAGCTGTCCAAGGACCCTCCAAGTACGTGGGCAACGCCTAACATTCAGTACCATTGGAGACCCCTGGTTCACCAGATAGTAGGTCCACCATTGACCTCGAGGGGTACTGTTGGCCTTCCATCCAAGTGGAAGCGAGGAACCAGTCCGACTGGATTGTAACCGGTACACATTTTCAAACTCAGCTAGGAGAGCAGGAAAACTCCTCTCCAAGAGTTCCACATCATGCTTCTGTGCTTCTCGAGAGAAGAACGGAGCTGAAGGAAGGTCTGGCAGGAAGAAGATCTCTGGTTTCTGAATAGACAGGCGACTGCAGACCATACTACGGTTCTGATCCCGCACCCCCTTGTGCACACGTCCCATCCCGGCCCAGGTGTAACGCTTAGCATACTCCTGCAGGCTTTGATAAAGCCTTTGGTTCAGGTTTTCACCAGGTTTGGAGCATCGGAAGCACTCAGCTGATTGGCAGAATGCAAAACCGTTAAGGTCTTCCTCATTTGCTCTGACACCACTAACCTTTAAAGAGCTTCTACGGGACAGAAGCTCTGAGGAGAGGACACCTGGTATAGTGCCAGTCCGAGGCTCAGGACTGAAACCAACTCGAAGTGAAGGAGGGGTGTGTTCACATCCCACACGGTAGCAGTACCAGATGAATAGAACAGCCAAACAGAGAGCAGTGCCCATAGCTCCGGACTCACACTCACGCACCGACTGGATGCCCCCTGCCACCCACTCCCTCATCCTCTCTAAAGACCACTCCATTCCTGCATACAGGCAACAATTCACAATCCTTCTCTACGAGTGGACGTATATGTTGAGCTACACATTGAAGAATCTGATTTTGTTTTTCAGTTATGCAATCCACTCTTCATCCTGGACTTTTTGGGGCAAACTGCCCAATAATTATTTAAATGAATGTGGAAATGTTGTCCTGAGAGAAGCTGATCCACCAGAAGACACTCCAACAGAGGGTACCTGAAAGAAAAGAAAGTGTACAGGACATTGTGTGATCCAATGCAGATAGAATTAGGATAAACCCCACATCAAGCTGTTTACAAAATCATTTTTACAAATCACCCACTCACACACATTTGGAATACTTCACCCTTCTGCTATGGTGTTATTTCTGCATGATAAATATAATTTAATGAACATTTATTATTAATTAATAATTATCATTAACTGCCTTTTGACTATTTTCTTTTAGCAGAGATACACACAGAAGAAACATAAAACCATTTCAAATATCAAATTAAAAAGAATATAAACTAAAATTAAATGGTCTAAATCTAGGTCTGCTACAACTAATCAATTAAATTGAATTAAAATGCTCAATTCGAATTGAATCAATAACTAAAGAGTTGGCAACTACTATCCTAATCGATTAGGTTTGTCGTGCGACACAAGGAATGCATTTGAATGATGGGAAAGATTTACAGTGGAGAAGAAGCCACAGACATTTTATATAGCCAAAGTTTAATAATGTTGTACATATTTGTTGGTCATATGCAGGCATGTTGGAAATGTAAAATAGTAAAAAAAAAGAAGAAGAAGAAGAAGAACTCACTTTTTAAGATTAGAAATGCGTTACCCTTAAATGCCATCTGAGCATAACATTGAAGCAATTCAAACTTTACATTGTCCAAAGTAGCCTCTTTGGTCTTTACATTTCATTTCAATAACTATCAACCACTAATCTAGGGGGAGGGAGAAGCATTTTCATTGGTCGCAAGCTAGATTTTTTTACATTGTTGTATCAACAATTATGAAAATGAGAAATGCTTGTCATCTTTTTTGACAATTTGTGGGAATATTAATTCCTCAAATAGCCACCTACATAGACAACTTTATATCTTGAGGGTGCTCTCTCTCGCTCTCTGAGACACAAATGCCGATATTGTTGCAAATAAAAATATAAGAACAGGCATCTTTAAAACAACTATTTAAAAAATAATTTACCCTAAAAATTCTATGCATTTAAACTGAAAGTTAACAGAATGTAAAGTAACAAATGTTTTATTGTAGGGAGGAATAGAATTATTAGATGCTTACCTTTTAAGGATTTAACCATAAAACTCTTAAAACCTCTGTGTCAGAAATCTTCAAGACCCACACTTTAGTTTCTTAAATACTCCAAAACTTAAGAACTTAACTTTGAAGATTTTTTTGTTTCAAATATTTTTTCTCATACCTTAATTTGCACCAAACTAATGCAGTAAATTTTACATTTGCTCTAGTTTCCACTTAAAGCCAATGAGATCTCGCCATTGTGCAAATGTGTATCAGGCACTCATTTGTATAAAAATTATTTTTATCGTACGATTCACTAAGGATATGCTGTGTTCATAAAGGGGTTGAGTTTAGATCCTGATACACAATAAGGTCCCCTAGCTTGCTGGGCCTACACTGAGCTGAAATCTGAAGAACTGGAGAACTGATGAGTTTTAGTCAAATTAGTTAAACTATAAATCCTTTCGATCCTTTCCTCCTTCTTACATTTGATACACTTCTGCTGACTTTTGCTGCTTTTACACCATCTTTGGAATCTTGATCCTAAAATTGAGTTTTGTGTGAATATAAAAATCTTTGTACACACTCAAAACACGATCTGGTATTTTTGGCGTAGAAATAACCCCATACTCCCCAGCTTATACTGATGAACAGCGTGATGGAGACCGCAGCATTCACAGGATGACATTTGAAATGCATTATTTGCAGCGTCTATGCCTTGCGCTTAAAAATAGATTCAAACAAAATCAGTAAAATAAATCGACACAAAAATCAACACACTTGGAAAAGATGATCGTCTATCCAGTTCAAAGAGACGCTTTCTGTTTGAGTGGCAATGCGCATTGACAGGCTACAGATGAAAACAATATTGCTGCCATTCGCTTGAATGATAGAGCGTAATGCTAGCAGAGACGATTCGAAAGCACTTCTATCTGATCTACAAATCTAATATTAAGAGTATTGTGCGAAAGATGGGCAAAAGCGAGTCAATCATTTGACACCGATTCAAAATCATATTTACCGAGCAGACGAGCGCTAGTCGTCAGTCAGAATCGCTGCCGCCACTGTTCCCCCGGAGCAGCCAGTTTTCCCTTCTCAACACTTCCTCCTCTCTCGGTCTCGGATTCAGACACCTCCCTATCCCCGTCGATGTGTTTCGGTGCAGTCACTAGTCCTGCCCTTTTCACCGTATTAACGTGCTGTGGCACGTCCAAAATGGACAGACATCAACATGACAGGCGTCGTGTGAGCTGAACCATACCGACGAAAAGAAAAGTACGTTGATAAACTAACTACGCATATTCGTCTCGACTCAAAAATAATGACTAAAAAAGTGACTATTTACTCAAAATTCTTTGAGCTCGCTATCTCCACAGCACGAATAGATGTGTTTACTCGGGTATTTCTGCTGTAATCTTTGATGTGGTTAAAAGTGCACTATCATGTAAACTTGGTTTTAAAAGGTTTTTTGTTGATTGTTTTACTATTGTTTCTTCATTAAAACCATGACTCAAGGCATATTCAAATTCTTTGATACATGTTTGTGTAATCTTATTTTCTTTTTCTGGGAGCTCAAAACGGCTCATGACTTTAGCCACGCCCACTAACCAGTCATATGAAGCTCATGCATTTCAAGGAAGAATCTACCCACTGATGAATTTACTCATTGGAATTGGGAGAATTTTCTGTGTGACAACCAAAGGGTAACCTCCTGCTTTCCCTCTTGAGGCATGATAGGAAGCGACTGAACTACAGTACCTTTAGCGACCACAAGTGTAAAACTGACCCACTTTAGAGCTGGGGAAAAAAAAAACCATAATTCCACCCCTGGCTCCATTAGGTTTGTTGATTCAGATCGCTAGTTTGATTTTCATGAACACTCGAGGGGGTGAATTATTAAAAAAAATGTTTTGTTTAATATATATTAGAAATCAAATACCTTCACTGAGGCCTTCTCGTGCGAGCTGAACCATGGTAACATGTTTGTGGACTTTTTTTTGAGTAATGGCTACGCCCATTTTGAGCTTCATTTTTTTTAACCTATGGGTGACTTCACAAACACTCTGTCCATGTTATATACAGTCAGTGGTGCAAACAAGAAAAACCCAGCAGGGGACGTGGAGGAGGCACAGGAGTGGGAAGAACAGGGGTTAAAAGAAACTTAAGGGTTACATGAAAAAGTGGTATTTTGGACCTCAAAAAAGAAAACCTCAAAATAACCATAGAAGTATGTGCTTTAATGTATAGTTCCAAGTAGCATTAAAAATGGTTCTCCTATTATGACCACCCAATGAACCAAATTTGGTGCAGATAGATAACTTTTTAAGATGGATAGAACTTATTTATGTAATTATTTACCTTTTTTAACTTGTGTAGTGTTATAGACAAACTTTAGATGAGGTTAATCATTTTGTATTTGTATTTATTTAAATAGACTAATTCTGCCTGTTTTTTCACTTAGAAATCCTACTTAATCTACTCATATGTATATTCAGAATCAAATCCTAAATAGAGTTTAGCTGTATTGAGAAGAATTGAAGATCAATGAATGGATTGAATGGAATCAAAAGTGAGCAGATTTGTTTTCAAAATCATGTTAAAACTAGGGTTATGTTGGTTGATCAGACTACCGATCGATTGTGTCCGATCACAAAAATTATAATGGGTTATATTTTACATAATATATCAATATTTTTACAATACAGTAACTATTGTAGGTTAATACCAATAACACATATACATGTTCATGGGGCGGGCTCTATTAGTATGGTTAAAATATTCATATCCTGGTACACTTACATAATGACGTCATGCGCTTTACATACACAACCTAACTCAGAAGAGCGAGCATAACAGCCCTGGAAAAGCAAACATGGCTTTAAACGTTCCGATGAAGAGTTAAATACCAAAAATGGATTGAATTTGGTGGTGTGAAAGTGATTTGCTTACAAAAAAGCAGATACAGTAGACCACTTGTGGAGAAATAATGCACATTCAATGAAAAGAAACATAATATTCACAAAACTCACAAATCAAGCAACATGACTTAACAATGAACATCTTTATTTTATTTTTCACCTTCCAAAAAATTTCTGTTTCCAATCAGAAACTTTAAATTAAATCACAAAAATGCATCCCAACAGCATTTTAAGAAAAATGTACCGGTTAAATCAGTAAATGACCGCAAATCTTTAGAGCCAAGCCAATGAGGTGTACCCTAGACCAGCCTGGTTTATTGAAACAAGCTTCACAGAGGTTGCACAAAGTAAGGGTTAAGAAAATAGGGTAAATATTTATAAATGTGCTGGAGAGGTGGTGTAAAGGCGACACACTGGTGGAGTTACTTGACCTGGGTTGGCAGTTCGATTCCCGCTAGGTCCATTCTGCCGTTGTGGACCTGGGCAAGCCACTTCACCCAAATCGCCCAGTATGGATGAGTGTGACTGGTGGTGGGCAGGAGGCCGTAGGTGCAGAATGGCAGCCACGTCCTGTCAGACTGCCCCAGGGCAGCTAAGGGCTACCCAGGTAGCTTATGAATGTGGAGTGAATGAATAATGCTCTGATAATTGTAAAACGTCTTTGAGCATCTGGGAAAGGACTAAATAAATTAAAAAGGCTTTTTTTAAGGATGGGATTTTTATTGAATGAGTCATGGTATTTTATTTTAAATAACTGTTAGTTTTATATCATTTTAAGACACCTTAAAATATATGTAGACTTTGTTATGTTAATTTAAATTTTAAGTGAACAAATTGTAAAAAACAACAACAGTTTTCAGAAACATCCATCCATTTTCATGTCAGCTTTTTCCCTTTTGGGGTCGCCACAGCAGAATGAACTGCCAACTCCTCTGGCACCTGTATTATGTGGCAGATGCCCTTCCAGCCGCACACTTCCATTCACACACACTTTTACACTATGGACAATTGTTCTTACTCAATTCACTTATACCACATGTCTATGGACTTGTGGGGAAACCGGAGCACCCGGAGAAAACCCACACGATCACAGGGAGAACATGCAAACTCCACACAGAAATGCCAACTGACCCAGTCGAGGCTCGAACCAGCGACCTTCTTGCTGTGAGACGACAGTGCTACCCACTGCGCCACCGTGACGCCTTTTTTTAGAAACAAATGTACCATAAAAAATACACAGATATTTGTTTATTTTCCTTCTTTAAAAACATATATGTAAAATCTGAAATATCTTAAAAAAGGGGAATATGTTAAAAACTCCTTTTAACATTATGAGAGTTTGTTATTGACAGAGTTGTGCTGTATTTAAACATAAAACATGTTATATATACATGTAAAAGAAAATATGATGTATGTTTTTCCACATGAGCCTGCATAAATGCATGGCGGAAATTACAAACTTACAGTACATTTTACATCTGTGGTTAATACAGTACCTGGATTTTGTAAATAGTTCACAATTCAAATAACTGGTAAACTATGAAAAAAATCTGTCAAAAGTAAAAAAATAAAATGAAATCAGATCACCGTATTGTGCAAGGGGGACTTGCCAATGCATGTATTTTTGTTTATATACACAACCTACCCTCAATCTCATTTTTAAATCTCATATGGAAAGACATGTCTGAATTTGACCAAGTAAATGCTTCTGTCTTTGCTCTCATTTACAGGGTTCTCAAGTCTCGTGCATTGAGCACCTAAAATGTGCATTTTGCTGCTTCACTTTTATTTTCTCATGCAAAAAAATGATGATGATCATAATTATGATCACCAGAAGAACTGCTAAAACATCCTCACAACATGCAATGTGAAATATGTGCATGTGGTGTTGAGTGATTAATTAATTCATTTCCAAAATGAACCCGATCAGGACGACTCCCTAATGGTGTAATTCGCCAACACCTCAATATAGACAATAAATCATGCATTGTTCATTGTCGAATCAAGCGGCAACCAATATTTTCCCTCTGTTATGCGTATTAGGAAGTAACTGAAGTTGTAGTTCCTTGACTGACCACTTGAGGCTGGTGCTGCGGTGCTTCGGGTCAGCCAGGAACGGCTCACATAGCGCTGCTGCAAGGGCGCCGCACCTGGGTCTCCGAACATGTGGATCGTTTATCCCATCATTGTCTCTATGGACAAGATAGAAGAGTGCTTTATTTGAGCAAAAATAAAGTAAAAGCGCGGATGCTTAGTGTTAAACTCAAGCTGATAAAAACTGACTTTACGGCCTAGTATTCGCGCCCTCCCGGACCGCTTGCTCGTTTCGGTGCATGCCCGGACAGCAGGGTCGCAACTCGGACACTTCACACCTCCGTAGCGTGAATTGTTAACAATTATCTCACATGAAATGCCCATATTTTTAATGAATTGTCACCAAAGAATGTTTGAATGAACGTCAATGTTATTCCTGGTAACGTTACCCAAATAGCGTTTATAGTAACCCAATTAGCTTATTATCTGAGTTTTCTGTTGATATGAACTATTGTTATTGAAGTAGTAAGAGTGACATCACACAGGTTACAACAGAAAGCAAATGAAGCCTGGAGTTTCTTTATATCTTTAGTTGAACATTTTCCTCTATATATAACATCTCTTGTATAGGTGCATTTGCTTCAAACGTAAAACATTTAATAAGTAATTTTTCTCATGCAAATAAAATATTAGAAATGATGGGCAATCAAAATAAACTATTTCTATGGCTTTATCTTCTCTCTTTACTTTTATGGGTCTTTCACTTCCCAGTTAGCTGTGTTAAAGGTGTTTTTTAAGTTGCTTCTGATATTTTTCATGTGAGTTATTTTGTATTTGAACAGACAATGCACTTGATCTCCTTTTTTCTCATTATCTCAGCTAGATAGTAAATGATTTCAGTAAAACTACCCTGTGAATGTGTTTTCGTCTGCATTTTTTCTGTTTACGTGTGCAATGTAAATGTAAAAGTTAAGTTAAATTCAATATAAAACACAAGTTTAGAGCTGTCAAAGTCAAAGAATTTACACAAAAAACTTGACTGCAGCAAAGCTACGCTTATGTAATATTTTTCGGTCTTCACGTGTTTCTTGTTTTTTTTCTGTTGGTGCATAAAATGTTCATGCAAAAATTTAATCAATTTCTTTTATGTAAATCATATGGGGGGGGGGGGGGGCATTTCTAGTTTTTTTAATCGATCATCTGTAACAGTTAGAAATAGTTTTAACCTTACAGAATTCTGAAAACGTCTCTTTTAGGAACAGGTGGGATCTGTCAGCTCAAAACCTGGGTGGTCTTCCTGCAAGAGAGAAATCCGTGTGACGAAACAAGTGAAGTTACAAAACCCTAAGAGAGACAAGAGCACAAAAACACTTCCTATAGCAACATTTTCCACAATCCAATTTAGAATCGACCTCTTAATTAGGCGGTGACACTGAGCTTGGGAAGGGAAGGGGAGGGCTGTGAGGAGCGCCCTTCGGCTCAGAGAAGTTCAGCGGCAGAACTGTGCTCGGGGCAACATGGGAGGACTGAAAGAGAAAGTTTGCTGTTGTTTTATCATTCCTCTCGTAAGTGTTATTGCGGCATGTGTTATTATCTATCACTTAGGACTCATTCGTTTTAAAGAGGACTGCGCGGAAGGACTTTACAGCAGAGCAGCGGTGGCGGCGGACTCGGAAACATGCTCGAAAGTCGGACGGTGAGAATCTAACCAAGCCTCGTGTTCACAGCTGTGCTTAAGATCTATTATTAAATGGTTAATTCGATTGAAACATCCTTCACACACGTTCATTAATAGGGTATGTCAGCCTAGGTGTTCCCGGGAAATGACAGTTTGTTCTCGTAATTCTGAAGACTGAAGAGGAACAGGTCAGGTAGATTTGAGGACGTGAGAGGCTAATAAGGTGAAGCGTACATAGAAAGTTTGAAGATAATTGGTCTTGGTGAAAGGATCCTCACTTTGTAATCCTCTTGACACCAATCTCTGCTTCTTACCATTAGAAGAGATTTCCTCACAGCAATCCAATGGTTTAATCTTACATGAAACAAAAACCATTGGTGATTTACACTTAGAATGGACAAAAAGCTATGGGGAATGTTTGTTTTAAATTGTCATTTTTTTGGGATATTTTAAAGGATATAGGTAGTGAGTTAAAATATGTTAATTTTAAAGCCTGGTTATAACTTTTTGAGAGATGTACCGACAATGGTTATTATGGCATCCTTTAAAAAATCTAGTTCCTGAGGGGGCTTTAAAGTTCATTTGAATCAACAAAACCAAGAATAACTGAGCTCTATCTAATAAGTTAATATTGGCTGCATATAGGAACATAAGTTACGCAAATGTTATTGTAGAAAGCATTGGGAGCTGACAAAGGACAAAGACAACTGTTTCCTTCTGGGCATAGTAATGGCAAACTTGGTGAAAGGTTACTTATACTGAGAGTTATTAACTGGCTGCTGGAGGTTTGTCTTCAGTAATAGATTTCCTTTGACACTTTGTCATTATTATTTTTTCAGTTTGTATATTTTATGGAGGAGAAATTATGTGAGTGATGTGATTCTAACCTTCTGATGATAAAGCTGTCCAAAGAAAGAGGGAATATGAGTGTGAGGTTTTTAGTTATTAGAGTTACTTTTTCCCTTGATGTCTGAGGACATATGGAACAGAGATAGATGGTGACTGGAACTTCCTCAAAGCTGTGTTTGGACGTATACACAATCGCAAATGCATTCGCAAACAGCCGAGATTACATGAAAATCAGCAATAAAACCAACATAAACTCATCCGGGTGCAGAGAGGATGACTCTCATGGATCAGAATACATTGTTATTCAACATATTCAATACAGCATTAAGGGGGTCGCATTAGTTCGAGGTTGAGGTCTGAAAAAAGGTATCCTGATGTAATGAAAGCCCGTATCAGAGCTCGTAACTCTTGGTCAATGGCTGTATGAAAATAAAAATGATTTAAAAACCAAAGCATTTTGACTTCTGAAACTTTCAGTGTTGTTTTATTGTTGCTTCAGCTCTAGTATGTGAAATAGCAGGCTTTTTTGTTTCCTTAGTTCACAGTAACCGAACTGTTGACTTGATTACTATTTTCTAATTTTACTAGTTCTAATTTTAAGTGTCTGTTACCAACAAGAAGTGCTTTCAGTCAATGTTGTGTCAAGCTGTGTCAATTACTGTGTCATGCATCTAGTCAATTAAAAATGTTTGTTGAGTCATTTCTGGAAAAGAGTCCAGTCTTGAAAATTGCAGGCAAAAGGGGAGTTAGCAGCCATGAGAGATATACTAAAAAGTGCCTAAACACTCCTCATTCACAGCAGAAATGAGCGTGAGTAAACAAATGGCCTGTGCACAAAGAAAATGTTACATTTGTATTGTCACATCAAGGAATTGTACATTTCCATCTGCATGTCTCATAACAATGAACTACTTCAGCACAGGAGGAAAGAAGTCACCCTACTAAACCTGACTAAAGCTGCATGTAGACTTACATCTTGGGCTCATTTATGCATATTTAACACATCATCACATTGGACTGTGTTTGTTTTGATGGTTTCAAATGTCACTTCACCTTTAACACTTAGAAAGTAGTTTAATTAAGAAGTTTTTACTAACCGCTGCACCATTAAGACTTCAATGCAACGTAAGCTCAATTTTTTGTAGTTTCTGGTCACCACTGGATGGTTAGTAGTGCTAAGATGACAAAGCAAAAAACCCAAGAGAAAAACATTAACCAACACACAGCAGGTCTTGCCCACCAAAGATACTGCACCTGCCATCAAGTAGAAGAAAGGAACTGAACTAACAGACAGTAAAATCTAGCGCGTTAATTTGACCCTGTTATAAGTCTATTTGATCCTACTCAATATAGAGTTAAATTTATACTGAGTGTATCAAGTTAACCTCTTTTTTATATTGTTCTTGAGAAAAAGGTTGAGCGAGTGGTGAGGTTATTTTTTAGAGTGAAATGGAAACACCTAATACAAAGTATACAAAGAGCTTTGGGTGAAGACTTGATGGTTTAGATGATAACCTCGTCTAAACTTTGGTCTTACTTTGGATTAAGTTGATTTTACTCTCATGATTTTACTTTGCAGAGTGTTTAAGATGAGGTGGGAATTTAAAAGGGTTGTTGTGGTCTGGTGGATAAGGAGATCGACTTGTGATCAGAAGACTGCAGGTTCGAACCCCAGATCCACCAAGTTGAAGGTGGTGAGAGTGATGAAACACTTGGTTTCCCATCTTCAACAACTACAGCTGTGATGCCCTTGAGCAAGGCACCAGTTTCTCTACTGCTCCCCGGGCGCCCAGCCATGGCTGCCCACTGCTCCGTGTGTGTGTTCAAGGTGTGTTTGGTCACTGCTCTGTGTGTACACTGGTATGGGTTAAATTCAGAGCACAAATTCTTAGTATAGGTCACTCCTATGGTCACTTTCACTTAAAAAATGTCATCAATTTTGCTGTATCTATGATATAAAAAGGAAATAAAAACATAAAAAGCTTCTTTTAGCAGTTTAGCATTTATTCCTACTATTATAGAGAATATCAGTCATTTATATAAAATTAGGTCAAACACAGTACCATTCTGAATTTGGATTCTCCACTTCAGGATTAATTTTGGTTAACTACACAAGCTCAGAAATCTCTTCTCAGCAAACATGTATACCATAAAGACGGAACATATCTGCATATGGTTTTGTTTTTTCAGAAGTAGATGAATTGTTGTCTTTTTGAAATCTTTTCCTCATAGGCTAAGCTCTATATGTGCCTGCCTTCTAAAGCCAATCAATCGTTAACAACAAATCTAAGTAGATTATTTGAGTCAGTGAATCTGAAACTCAATAATGGATGAACTCAGTGAAGGATGTTTTTGAAGAATTGGGCTCATCACATGAACATGCTTGACGTATACAAGTCAGTTTTAGCTACTTTAAATGTGGTCATCAATAAAAAAGTGTGTCAACAAGCCCTACTTAGCTTGAAACTTGTTGAACAGGAAGAGTGGACCAGGATATCTAAGCATACATATGATAACTATTTTCTGTTTTCCTGATGCATTGAGTCTTTGACAATCTTGCTGGTCATTTGCAACAGAAAGAAGATTTTAAGTTTAAAATAGCTGCTTAAGTCATTGATGTAGATTAGTGCTGCTAAAATGTTTAATGGTCCATTCTACTCAAAATATGTTTCCATATTTACATTACTTTATTTACAGTGACAGAGAAATACAAAACAATTTTCAGTTATGAAAACAAAGTAGCAGGTTAAAAAACACAATTACAAATCAAAAGACAATTTTAAAATTTATAAAACACTCCAGCAAATAAGAAAACAAATTCAGAAAACACAACATTTTAATCAAAACAGAAAGGGTATGTACTATTTGAGAACTGATAACTTGATGCTGATTTGACAATACTTCTGTCAATCAAACTATAGAGGAAGCTACATTAGCTTTTATTTATGTAAAAGCACTATCAAGGCAGAGCATCCTTCAAGTGATTTATTCCAAGGAGTGCTAATATGTTCATAAATACTGCATAAGAATATATTTTCTAAAAGACTAATTCATTATTTAATAACTATTCCTTTTCAGCAAAAACGACAAAAATGTTTGTATGAAGCACTTGTAATGAAAGACAGAGGAAGATTTCAAATATGTTGGGTTTTCTGAATTGTTCAATTTTTTTTCTTATTTGTTGGAGGATTTTTCTGAATTGTCATTTTGTTTTTAAATTTGTAATAGTTTTTTTTACTTGTTTTTTATTTTCATAACTGCTTGTCAATACAATACAGCAATAATTATCTAAGTGCTAATTTCATAACATTGTCTGCTGACATTAATTTTCTGCCACTTTAACTTAATTTAACTTAATAAGCAATGCCATAAACCCTTTTGGGATTCTACAATCTTTCTAATCAAAGATTGACAGTTTGTGTCTGGTTCTCATATAAAGGTATTTGAACAGATTATAAGTATTACATAATTTAACCACTGAATAATATACGAACAATGACTAAGCGCTGCATGATGAAAGCAGTTGAAGATATCAGTTCAGTTAATGTCAAATGCAACAGTAATCCCAAGTACTTATTTTGTTTAACGTTATTGAATTATACCTGTATATTTGAAATTATGCAAGGGGTGCTATGAAAAATTATACTGTTCACTCTAACTTTAATCTGAGTCTTCAATGGCGAGTGTCTGTTCTTGTCTATTTTTATAGTTTTCAATGAACCGAACTGAATTTAATTTAAACATGTGCTGTGTACCAGTTTTTAAACTACACCTTAAAACAGCAATATCTTTTTTACGTAGAGTGTGCATACTTTTGTATGTGAATGAGAATAATAACACGTTTACTTTTTAACTATTGCTTGGTCATCTTGTTAGTGTTTTGCTCATCATATTGTAAGATTGTCAAGTTGTATTTAGATTTATTTTTCTGCCACCTTGATGTTAAAATGATACCGTAAGCAATTAATTCACACTGAGAAATGGTCTTGTTTATGACTGAACACAAAATAATGAATGGAGAAATACAACTAAATATGAAGAAAATAAACTTGATTTTGGCACTAACAAGCATAATTAGTTATCTTTAACTGTCACAATTACCTATGTCACCTCAAAATATGTTTTGAGAAATCTGGATAGAGTCTCTCTGTAGGATATCTTTTGCTCATTTATGTGTATCATCTTTAAAGCTTTCTCCAGTGTCTGTACTTTTCTTTGGCTGTTATAAATGTACAATATATTCTGTTACTCCTCAACTGTTACGCCTCATTTGTTGGTGAGCAAAGTGAAATAGTGGTGGAGTTGTCCGATAACTTGAGGGTTGGCGGTTTGATCCCCATCGGGTCATTATACCCACTTCACCTGCATTGCCCTGTGTGGATGTGTGTGACTGGTGGGAGGTGTTTGGTTTTGGGCAGGAGGCCGTAGGTGTGTAATGGCAGCCACGTCCTGTCAGACTGCCCCAGGGCAGCTGAGGGCAACCAAGGAAGCTTATCACCACCAGGGTGTGAATGTGGAGTAAATAAATTCATTAATTCATTCATCTTCACCTATATTTCTTAATCCACTCACCTTTTAGTAACATAATCAAATATTATTTATGACTAGATTTGACGTTCAAAAAGCAGATTACCTCGGCAGGATAAACAAAGAATTTGGTTACATTTCATTACTTTTTGGTTGAAAATCAAAATCAAATTTTTTGGTGGACATGTTCACATTGCAAATACTTTGTGACTCCTATTTGTTTTGTGTTTGAACAAAATGCAGCTCAGATGATTTCTTAGAAGAGAACACAACATCACTTTGAAAGCAATGTGTACAGAAGAAACATGAATGTAAAATATTTGTTTCAAAAGAGAAGTGTAGAGTTGCAGTTAGTGTATCAGTTAAAATTTAAAAAAAATTCAGTCTTCATGGAAACTCATTCAAAATACATATCTAAGTAACTTCATAAAAATTAATTCTACCCAGGGTGTATTTGGTCCTTTTCTGAATAGAAAACAAAAACACTCACATTAGCTCATGAAAAAATATTGCGTAATGGGAGAAATCTGAACCAGATGTTTAAGCTCTCAACTCTGCTCTAACATCATCTATCACTATAGTCCTATCCTGAACCTCTGTTAACATGAACATGATTGGTGTAGGGGCAACAAGAAGGCTTAAATCAAATACTCAACATCTGGTTCCAACGTTTCAAATGACTAAACATGCTTTTGAGAGTTTCAAATTACACTCATATAATATGCTAGAACTTCTGCCTCCTTCATGCCACCTCTTTCTTGCCATCTGCAGATAGGTGCTGTTGGAGCAAGTTGTTTAGAGATGCTGAAAGGTTCCTTTCAATATTGTGTAGCTTTATATGCTTGTCAAAAAATGGTCACCTTAACCTTAATTTTAATGTTTAAATTATGACGCTAGATAGGTAGAATCAAAAACCTGGCCTGAGTCTGTTTTCTCCTAGAGATATCCTGCAGTCTGGTGGATCAGCGGTAGATGGAGCCATTGCTGCTTTACTCTGCACGTCAGTAATCAATCCTCAGAGCATGGGCTTGGGTGGAGGCTCTATATTCACCATTCGAGAACCTAATGGTTAGGATCTTTCTCACTTAGATCTTGGATAAATGAATATGTCTTTGATTGTAATGCCTTATCTCTATTTTACAGGAAAAGTTAGAATAATCAATGCCAGAGAGACTGTCCCGACAGATTTTAATGTAGAGCTGCTTTCCATGTGTCCAACAACAATACAGCCAATGGAGGGTATGGTGACTCTTTGTTTCTGACAAACCTTTTTAAACTTTACATATACATCGTTGATGGTATGATGCAATAAAATATCAGTTAAACAACTGTTTATTGTCTCTTAAACTCTTTATATAGATATAAATATATAAAATCCATTTTGGTTAATGGGAAGTTCCCATGATGGCAACCTGAAAACTTAATAGCAGGGATTTCCAAACTTGTGTGCCCCTGATGAAAAGCAAGTGTGTAGGGGGTATTCAAAGTCAAAGAACCACTTCTGTTTAATCATGAAAACAATAGTTGTTTGTTTAGCAAATTATTTTTGTTCTAATGTAACTTCCCTCAAACCACTCTTGAAAAACCTGGCTCCTAAAGTCACCATGTGATTGGGATTTATTTACTTTCGTTCTCTCTCATTGAAATACATTGCCAGTTAATTGAGTTTTTTGAAAATGTCAAAAAATATGTTTTTGGATTGTAAGGCCTTGAGTTGGGCTGGCTATGCCCATTCTAAGCCTCTTGTAACGTTCATAGGAAATGTTGGAGCATGATACATGTTATATACAGTCAATGGTTGCTACTTTATATCTTTTTGGAACCATTTGGCCCTCGAAATCTAAATGTGTCTGTAATTTAACAATTAAACTGTGAATTCTGTTACTTATATTGGTAAGATATTATAATTGATTTCATACTCAAAAAATAGATTTCCCTTTGGATTTTTTGTGTGGATTTTAGCATCAAGCTAATGGTTACACGTTTTCTTAAGTGATTTACATAATATATATTGTGTATATAATTTATGAAGTTGTGCAATATTATTTGTAATATGCATTTATTTTTGTATTTATTTCAGTAAAAAATATTTACGCTTATGTCCAAATATCAGCAATGTTTTGGTTTCTTAGTTCATGGCTCTTTTATTAGTTAGTAATTTAAAAGATTTTTTTTGTAAAGATGAGTCAAGTCATAGAAATATCATAGAATGTCTCTCTCTATGTGTTTAGGTGCTCACTGGGTGGGTGTCCCGGGTGAAATCCGTAGTTATGAGCAAGCTCATCGACTGTATGGACGTCTCCCTTGGGCCCGTTTATTTCAGCCCACTATCAAGATGGCAAGAGAGGGCATTCGCATTCCCTTCATGCTCTCTCGCTTTCTGCCACTTCTCTCAAAGGAGAAGCCAGAATCACCGCTAAGGTAACACATGTACTTGGATTTTCTCCTTTTCTGTGTATTCAACAGCTGTCCACTGATGGCTCAGTTTGTTTATTAGGTCACTTGTAATTGTGATGCAAGAACTTAACCTGCAACCTGACTTAAACACTCTTGATCCCACTAATTAAGTCCATCAGACAAGATTGAATGCTACAGGTCAGATTCTGAGTCTGAAATGATAACCTGAATAGTAAATAGCAGGGATTTCTAAACTAGTGTACCCCTGATGAAAAGCAAGGGGGCGTAGGGGGTACTCATAGCAGGGGAAGTCAAAGAACCACATCTGCTTAACCAGTGAACACAATAGTTGTTTGTTTAGCCAATTATTTATGTTCTAATGTAACCTCTTGTCTCAAATTATTGTCCAAACACAGATGTTCTTTTGAAAACCAGGCTCCATGAGTCACCAAGTGATTGAGAATTAATTCTTTCTTTCTTTTTTTCACTCTCATTGAAATACATTCAAAGTTCATTTTGTTTCCAGAAAAAATATACATGTTTGTCGGAACTAAAATTGTGTTAATTTCCAAGTAAAAAGGAAGAAAAAGGAAATTGACATTGGTAGCTTCACCATTTCACTCACATGTGGCTTTTAGATCTACAAAAATGGAGTCTGCATTGTGTAATGCAGTATTATTCATGAACTTTTCTTAAGAGGTCTTGGCAGCATTGTGTAAGTGACAGTGGCTAATTCATTATCAAGTGGTCTAGAAAAGGTTTGGAAGCTACCGCTATGAGGGTTAAGTTATGACATCACCATATAACTTTGATTATTAGATCAAAAGCACCTTAAATCATTTAACCTTTACCTAATAATAATCAAAGTTACAGCTCCCTTTCCTGTTCATGATGAGCACTCCACTTGGGAAGTGTTGTATAAGGTAAGATTGAAAATTTTGTATAGTTTGGTCAAACATGCAAGTCGTATTTATGTCAGAAAATGTGTTAATAATTTGGTTGGCAGGCAATTTTAATTTAGTACATTGCAAAATGTTTTTGCCTTTAAACTATGAAGATGTGTTCTTTTATTTAAGGGGAACGTTTCTTGTTTTTTTATATGGCACATATTTGTCAGACTTTTGACCTCTGTTCTCTATTTTAACTGTTGGTCTCTATTTTAACAAATAAGAGCAATTTAGGAAGAATTTTACAAGTTGAAAATATAAAGATTTTATAAGGTCACATGATGGCTCCATTGCCAAATAGAATCAGCTCCACTAAACATCTCAAACCACAACTAGGAGTGTATGAGTTGAGGAATGAAAACTAAAAAATGTATTCTGTTGTCTAGGCAGTTATTTCAGAATGAAAAAGGACAACTTTTGAAGGAAGGTGACGTTGTGAAATTTAGCAAACTGGCAGACACTCTTGAGACAATTGCAGAATGTGGAGCAGATGCTGTATACACTGGAGAACTTGCCAAAGACCTCATTGGGGATTTGCAGGCTGCAGGTGATTTTAGATGCCTCTTCAAAATTTTCACATTTTCAACATGAGTCAGAGCTTATTTCTTGTTTTTTTTTTGTTCAGGTAGCTCAATTTCTCTGGAGGACCTGAAATCATACAAAGTGTCTGAAACTGATGCCTGGCAAGTGAATCTGGGAGATTACGATATGTATTTCCCTCCACCGCCTGCAGGGGGAGCTTTACTGGGCTTCATACTTAACACCATGCAAGGTGGGAAGGCTAAGCTCTCGTTCCTGATTCATTAGCTGTCGTTGTTAAGCCAGATGAGGCAGTTTAATGATTAAATGAATCCACTTAGTATTAAACTTTGCAGGACTCACCCTCAACCATCTGGTAGATGCACAAGAGACTTACTGGAGCATTAAACACCAAGAGTTTCCTGTAATAAATCAGTGGGAAGCGCTGCTAGTCAGTTTGATTCACAGTAAAAGCATAGTATCTTGATCTTGTTGCTTTAAGGAGCATCTTTGAGTGTAAGAAAATATTGGGTACAATTTTGCTGGATCTCTTAAAAACAATTAAAACTCCACTCAAAATGTGTTATTCTTCATACTATCTTGCTCAAAATGTCCACATTGTACTTGTTTTGTTAGATGCAAATGCCATGAATTGCCTTTTTAGAAATGCATAAGCTTCCTACGGTTATAGCAAACTTATTATTTGTTTTATGTGACAAGACGTTTTCACACATTGCATTTAAATTAACATTTAAATGTATGAATTTCGAAAACACTTTTGTCCAAAGCAACTTACAGTAAGGGAGAGACAATATGCAATTTGTTACACAGTCAAACTCTAACTCGAGGTTGCTCGTACTAGAATTTGTGTCAGCTGATCAAGCAACCATAGCAGAATGGAAATAAAAAGGGAACAATGAAATAAACTGGACCAGGGAGTCCATTGCACCAGCCAGAAACAGTGAGAGATCTACTTAGAGATTTTCTTTCTTTCTGACCTCTCAGTGATTAGAATTTAACACAAGCTGCAATGGGAAGCCAAAAGAGTGATGAAGAGGGGAGTAACATGAGGTTGCTTGTTTTCCTTGAAGATAAGATGAGCTGCAGAGTTCTTGATCATCTGCAGAGGTTTGAGCGCATGTCCTCTGCAGAATGTTCTGCAGAATGTCCTCTGGAAGTTCTACTAGAAGAGTGATGCAGTAGTCCAGATGTGATAGGACCAGAGCCTGAACCAGGAGTTGAGTTGCTCTGTTAAGAAGGGTCTGATCTTTCAGATGTTGTGCTGTGCAAACTTACACGCTTGAGTTGTTTTTGTGATGTGGTCTTTGAAGGACAGCTGTTCATTCAAAATCACTCCGAGACTCCTGACAGAAGGAGAAGGGTTTTTCTGTTGATTGTTGAGGATTCCGGCTGAATGGTGAGATCATGATGCACAGGGATTGGCCAGGACTACCAGAAGTTCTGTCTTGGCCATTGTGAGTTGTAGATAAGGGTTCTTCATCCATGTAGAGATGTCATTCAGGCAATCCATTATGCGAGTAGTTACTGATCATCAGGGGGAACGCCAGATAGAGTTGAGTGTTAAACACAGCAGAGAGCTCTAGTAGGATGAGGACAGATGATTTGTAGTTATCCCTGGCACCTCGCAGCGGATCAGTTACAGACAACAGAGATGTAGAAAAGAAACATTGCAATGATGCAGACAACCAATAGTCAAGAAAAATAGAGAGCATCAATTGATTTATGGAAAGCAGAAAAAGCCACTTGCACTGCATATATGTACAAAGCATACAGCTCTCTTACTACTACAGGTAAGCATTCACTCTACCAGAGAAGGGGGCATCTTGGACCAGAGCAAGGAAATTCCGCCGGTTAATGGTTTGATCCATACAAGTTTTCCAGTTACTAAAATCTGTAAATGAAACTTTCTCTTCGTCTATTCTGAGTGAAGGGTTGTCACTGCATATATATTCATCACTTTTGGTGGACATAGAAGTCTCCTGTAGGTTGGCTCCCTTCCACCAAGTGTATAATTGAGTGGAACAGTAATGTGTGCTTCACCCTGTGGGCCCTTCGTGTATGGATTAAACAGGGCCTAGTAACACCCCTGAATGGTGAACCCATGTGCAAAATAATTGAATAGCCCCAAGTAATTTTCCTTTGAATCTGACATTCCCCCATTTGCTGAGAGGTACTCTGTTTTATGCATTTCCCAGGTAAGAGAGTCTCTGGTTGTAGGGAAGGGTGGATTCTGGCTCCAGTGCTTCAAGGAAGAGAATAGGCACCCCCTTCCACTTATGATTGTTAGGCAAGTAGTGAAGGGGAGAGGGCCTACTGTTCAATTGTTGATGAGAAAATGATAAGATTATGGCTTATAACCTAAGCTTGAGATGAATTATTGGTAAGCTATCTTAATTGAAACAGGTCTTGAATCATCACTTTTGTTTTTTGTAAAGTGTGTGATGATGATCCAGAATGGCTGTTATAAATATTTGTAATATTTCACAACCTTGATTATTCCATTGTTGGAAGATTGAGCCACACTTCTATGATATTTTGATTTGTCATATTTCATAACATACACATTTTTGCTCAGTATTAAACTAGCCCTGACACTCTTTTTCTATGTTCCTCAGGATTTAACTTAAGTTCTGCATCTTTGGAGGGAGATGAGAGGGTGTTAACGTACCAGCGATACGTAGAAACATGTAAATTTGCCAACGGCTTCAAAAGGTTCCTGAAAGATCCTAACTTTGCCTCTCAAACGGTGAGCAATTTGTTTAAATTCTAAACTCATCTGTTAAGCATGACATCACTAGTCTAGTTACACATAAACATTTTAGTCATTCGATTCTCTGGAGGCAGTGCTGTAATCTGAGATAATGACTTAAGTGCTGTGTTCTCAGTGATCATTACTGCAGGAAATTAAGCTCTGCACAGCAACACTGCCATTAGATTTGGCAACCCACTGGCTGGCACATACAATGCAATCATATTAGTTAATCTTTGTGTGTGGCTTGAATAGGGGGCCTTTGAGATCACACAGAAGCATTTTGCGGCGAAGGTGAGAGACAAAATCAGCACTGACCAGAGTCATGATGCCAGCTACTACAACATCACCCCATCATGTCTGGACTCCCCGGGGACAACTCACGTGTCTGTGCTTGCTGAAAACGGCATGGCTGTATCTGTGACCAGCACCATTAACCATATGTATGTCTAAAATAAAAGTAATCATAGTAAGCTAACCCCTTTAATCTAGGGAAACAACACTGAGATAAAAACCTGCTATAATTCTGTTCTCAGATTTGGGTCTCGAATTTTCTCAGCCAAAACAGGCATCCTACTCAACAATCAGCTTGCAGACTTCTGTGGAAAAACAAATAGCATTCATGCGGGTTAGTAAACTAATGAGCCATTCTGATTATTAAATTAGATTTGTTTAATGGTAATAGAGTACAAGGTGATTATAAAAGAATACTTTTAAAATTGGTATTTAATCAAAGATGCATAATGGAACTTTGGGTATTTAATCATTGTAACAAACTTAACAAACTTCAGAGCTTGTTTTAATCGATGACAGAAATACTTAGCTCATACTTCTCTGTCCACTCATCTTTAAAACTAAGGTTTTCCACATTGATCTTTCTTTTTTTGGAGAAAGCCATGCTGTCTCTCACTCTCGTCTCCTCTGCTCAGCTCAAATGTTTGCTCTAAACTGTAGTTTAAACTAGCGTTTTGAGTGGCTCTATTCTGAGGTAAGCTATTGCCAAATTATATTAATGCGACCAAACAAAATGTCCTATTTGAAATTTGTCGGTCGGCCATTTGGTGATGGCTGGAGTAAAGGGTTACATTTCCTGTTTGTGTATGTTTGAAGGTGAACAACCTCCTTCCTCCATGTCTCCAGCGGTCCTCTATTCGAAATCCAAGAAGAACATGATGGTTATAGGAGCATCAGGAGGCAGCATGATCACCACTGGGGTTGCGCTAGTGAGTACAAACTAAGACTGAATGCCTTAAAAGGTTTGTTCAAAACCTAAATACAATATTTATTATGCTGGTGAGGAAACAGTATTTACAACTTGTACCTGTTTGCAATACAAGCATTCTTTAGAAGATGCGACTTGTTTCTTAAACTTTGTCCATTGTTCAATTCACAGCATGTTTATGTTTGTGAACACCCACTAGATGAAACTGCTGTTAAAAATGTTAACAAAAATAGTTTCAACATTTTCACAATAAGTCAAATTAGTCTCAGTCTTTATCAAAACTCCAAGTGTTTGAAAAAAAAGCTTCATTGATTTGGGGACAAATAACGTAAAACTAATTGTTGACTATATATTTAAACATAAGAAATGTTATCTTTCATGAATGCATAATTGCATAATTAAAGTTAAAATTTATCCCCCTCATTATTCTCTGCTGTTTTTGCCTCATCATTAACATTTGAACTTAAAATTAATTTAAAGAGTTTAACCTGAAGTCTATAGTTCTGGATTGTTTGTATTTTGGATCATGCGGATAAAATCTCATTGATGTTCTTTATTAGGTTTATTTTTTAGTGATTGATAGTTTTTTCTTCTTTGTTTCAAAGTCAAGTTCACTGTTTTTATTGTGGCTCATTGTTGACACATTCAACTTGTTAGAATTCCTGTATTGTCGCAATCCTGCACTGTTTTGCTTCCACCTTAACTGAACACACCTGATTTGACTAATCAAGTTCCCATTGGCTCAGTTTAAGCAACTGGTGCCTCTTTAAATAGAATTGAAAAAAAAACAGTAGGTGGAAATTACTTTTGCTCTAGGAATTGACTTTGAGACCCCTGTTTTAAAATAAGTTAATGGGAGTATAACAGTATAACATAGTGTGCATGTTCGTGTATGTGAGTGACACTTACTTTTCTACATCTCAGAAAATGTGAGCAAGTTGTCTTTTCTTGCTGGTAAAGCCAATTTAAAATCTTAAACTTTGTTTCCAGACTCTCATGAACTTCCTGTGGTTTGGAAAGACTTTGCAAGACTCCATTGATGCCCCAGTTGTGTTTGTTGACTCCCGAAACACTCTCAACTTTGAACCATTGTTTGACAAGGTACGCCGACCAAAGTTTTCCTATAATAATTGGTATATCTATGGCAAGATCTTTTTTTTATTGTTTTAGGTCGTGGTGGAGGCTTTGCAGACAAATGGGAACAAAGTCAAAGTCCCACAGATCTTTTACAACGTGGTGAATGCCGTTTCTAAAAAAAACGACTGTATAATGGCTGTTTCGGATGGAAGGAAACATGGAAAAGCTGCTGGATATTAGTCTGGGTTGCAGATGACGATTAACTCTTTTCAGCCATCTGTGCCGTGCTTCAATTAAGTGCATTGAGAAACTAACTCACAAACACCTTGAGAATGTGATCCTGGAACAGTTAATTGTGAAAAGTATCAGCAAACTGTGCTTTGAAAATATGCTGTTTCATGTGAAGGAGATGTTACAGTAGTTGTGTAAGGTAGGCATACAATATTTAAGAAGGCAATTTCACCCCATATCACTCTTTTAATCATACAGAAAGCAGTTAAATGGTTTTTAATTTTAAGCTTTTTTTCTGTGGCAACATAAAGGATTTTATGTGATCAGACAGCACATATAACTAAAATGTTTTTTAACTTAAGGTTGTGCATGCTTGTCAACATCGGGTTCTATGCCTTGAAATTTGTTTAAATATAACAATAATTAAATCAGATCTTCAATCCTGAACTCTTTTTCTATTTGATAAAAAAATTATTTCCTTACAATTTATCAATGTAAGAAGAATAAATCATTCAAGTTGTAAGAAGTATTTTATTTTTTTAATAGTCTATAAATAAAACAATATATTAAAACAACTGTAACTTTGTGTTTTTCTGATCTAGCTTATAGATCCATTTCCAATAGTTCCCCATTCCCAAAGTAAGGGTTAGTTTGGTTTGGTCTGCAGCTTCTTGGCTTTGCACGGATTTCATACAGTATTTGGACTGTAGAGTAAACGCTCACTGCACAGTACCCAACTTTTTCAAATGAATGAATATTTCAGGACCTAAAGTGGTCATGTCTGTCTCTCTCCCAAAAGCCTGCACAGAAAACGTGGGTGATTTTATTAGCTTTAGCATTATTAGCAAAGAAATAAATATTGAAAGAAAAATATTCCTCAGAACAACATCCTCAGAATGTTTTTAGTGAGTGATGAATATCTTCATTATGTTGATAAAATAAGTTTGCGGGAAATTTTAGTTCTCACAATGTATATTACAAAAACCCAGCCATGTTCACTGAACGTTATATTGTTATACAAGTATTATAATACAAAGTTAAAGAAAGCAAGTTATACATGTGTTATATTTACAAGTGTTTCGTAGTTAGCAGAAGTTAAAGTTTAAAATATGGCCGTTGTTATGATGCTAATGTTAAGTAGATGTAGAAAACATCAGCTCTATAACATTTACATTTACATTTATGCATTTGGCAGATGCTTTTGTCCAAAGCGACTTACATTAGGGAGAGACAATATTCAATTTGTAAGTTTATTTGTCATTTTAATGTCTAATATATCTTTTACTACATTTGCCGTTAACTCTGGGAAAATCAGTATCTTTGCAACTATGGTAATACGAATTCCTTAAAATTACCACGATTGGGCCAAAAAGCACCGCTGTGTATTTTTTCAGTAAAGTAAGACGTTTTGATTAATCTTCCACTGTACATACTACATCCTTATGGAATTATTAGGTTCTACATGCATTCAGATGGATTTTCATACATTGAACTTCAAAGTTTTTGCATTTCAAATAGTGTGCAATGAAAACAGATCTTTCATGAAAACAGAACAGAATACTGTATTTTTTAATGAAGATTGTCAGGTTACCTGAATAATTGTAAATTAGAAATTATGGAACATCTCAAACACAGAACCTTCCAATTCTGAGAAGTAATTTTCAGAGAAAATTATGTATTATTTGTTATGCAACATTAAACTAAAATGTTAATTAAAAAAACATTGTAAGTAAATGTAATTAAATAATGTGATAAGATGCTTAAAAATTGACACATTTCAAACCTTCAATCATGTTCACAGAAACAGAAAATTTGTTGCAGATTACATAATGTCACACAGGTTAGCTTTTTGCTATGTTAAAGTTATCTTATTATTGTTTAGGAAGCTGATTTGCTTATTGCCTCATCAAATAGACCTTTTTATATAAAAATTCTAATTATTTAAATAACTTTAGAAACAAAAACATAACATTATGTTAATACAATATAAAAAATCTGAATATTTTATTATCTAATTTTTATCAAAACATCAGATGTTTTAGCTTTCTAACTCAAAACTTCAAAGGGACCGATAAAAGGTTATTTCTTTTTTATTCCTTTGTTCTTTCAATCAGTTTTCCATCTGACAGGAGAATAATAACATCTGAATCATCTCCTCAGCACAAATTTTTTTCCTCTCAAGCACAGACTGAGCCACAATGCAGCTGTCATAGTTTTTGGGTATTGCTTTTGTGTGTCACTCTACAGATTTTTAAATAGTCAGTTCACCCAGAGTGTGAATATGCCTCTGATGAGCTCCAAAATATGAACAGAGTGCTGGACAGAATTACAGCATCTACACTCTCGGATGCGGAAGAGCTTCAGGGCTCTTTTTTTTCCCCAAGAAAGAAAAATGTTCCTGTTTTGCTGGGTTTTTACCCTGTCTTTTTCTGCCGAGTTATGGAAATGGATTTAAATGCAAATTACACACAGAGAAGGCCCAGGGGTATTGTCTGATTTTCACAGTCTTCTTATCCAGCTGGTGAGAACTGCTTATAATTTGAAAAGGAAACACCAGTCCCTTGTCAGCCGAGGACTTGCTGAGGCATGTCCAGCACTGCAAAAAATAAGCCACTACAGGTCAGGTGACATAAACAATGATTTTCTGTGTTTTAGAAGTGGGACCTCTAGTGGCATAATGCTACATAATATACTCAAAATACTTTAAAAGGAAAATATTATGAACATGCCAAGCTACATTTTAGTAAAAAAAAAAAAACATCAGATTCATTCTATTTATCAGTTAAAAAAACTGGAGGTGTCAATGATTCAGGCTGTTTTAGGGATGTGTTGCTGAAGAATTCGTTGTGATGTCATGTTTCTTGTCGCCACCAGTACTATCTGTGATATGAGAAATAGCAAAGTGTTGAAAGATAAGTGAGAGGAGCAGCAATGTAACTCAATCACACATGAAGGAACCTCTTCTGGTCATCTGTGGGTAGAAGATGAAGACTTCAGTGCTGAGATGTAATTCCTGAAACAGCCAGTGTGTTGACTCTTTGTGGACATTGCTTCTACTCTTCCTTAAATTCATGCAGGCAGATAAAGGTGGACTTCACGTTCCTGTCAACTGAACCTGACAATTGGTATGCTAATGTGTGACTGTCAGTCAATATTCAGGGGGAGAAATAACCTTGTGATGCAATACTGGGATTTGTTGAAACGTTTTGCAGAAAATACTCTATGTGATGAAAGCTCTCTAATATAGTTGCACTACAAAAAAACTAGTACAAGTAAAGTTTCCATTTTTATAGACATTTCATTTAATAAAAAAATGAAAAATTCTATGAATTTACAGTAAATTCACAATACTATTGACACACACTTATGTAAAAGTTTACAGGGAAATATTTGTAAAATAATATCACATTTAAAATTTGTTCTAGTTAAAAGTGTTAAATTTGTGCTTTTTGAAAGTGCTACCCATGCATATATTGTACATAAAACAAATTATAGTTATACACTGTTGAATCTGAAATTGCACAAAAAATATTCTATTAATTCTCTTTAACACAGACAATACACAGAGTGAATTTATTGTGTTTTAAAAAAATCTTTAAGTGTCCTCTGTAGAACTAATACAATTTTTCTGTCAATGTAAATAAATAGATATGTGGTAAGCTTTGAAATTAAAGTAGGTCAAATTATTCTGGGGAAAACCTTTAAAACGAGCATCATTGCATATGCCATGCAAAACCATTTGTTTCTTTTTTAGCTTTTAATTTCAGAGTTAGATCGATTGGTGCAGAATCATAAATTAGAGCTTGCATTATTTAACAATTAGCCTTTGCATTATTAATAGCACAGTTTAGGAATGCAGAGTCAAACACATGGTCTGAAAACAGTTTAATGAACAGCAAGTCATCAGCCACATGACAGTGGGTGTTTAAAAAATATATACACAAATGTCTTTGTACATTATCACACCTTTCATGATACACATTTACAAATTGAAACCCATGAAATAGCTTAAATGTGGTATGTACATTACATTACATGCAGTTGTTTGATTTAGAGACAGACAACCCTTTGCTTGACATAAGCACGTAAGACATGTAGACAATCGCACATATTAAGTTATTTGTCTACAAAGACAATTGAGTTGTTTATGTTTGAGTATTTTATATTATCTTTTTAACCAAGATTTTGAATGCAAGATATAATTTATGATCAAACTCTCTCAGTTGTCGTAGATATTAAAGGTGTATGCAATCTTTGGGGGCTAAAATACTTTTAAAATACACATAACAACAGGTCACCATATGTGCTTAATCAATCAATCAATGAATAAAAATTGGGAGGAGCTTGTCCTATAATTGGCAACCCACCAGGGTTTCCAGGTTTCAAGGTTTGCTGATTCACAAGTGCGCTCTCGCATAAAGTAGGCCATGCGCAAGTAGAATTGGTGTAATTGGCAAGCAGAATTACAGTATAAACGCATGCTAGGCGAGCCGTCTGAAGGAGGACTTGAGCCCCCCCCATCCCCCCATTTTCACTTATAAAAGTTAACTAATTGTTAACAATGAACAATGTTATTAGACATATTAAATAGATGCTTATAAACCAATGCTTATAAACCAATTTATAAACTGCTAACAAATGTGTATTAACAAAGAAACAATGTTTTATAAATTATTAGATACCTATTTACTGATGCTTAATTAATGGCTAGTAGTGTGGTATTATAAAGTTCTATCAAAAAGTTTAACTTATTACATTTTAAGGTATAAAGAGGAATGTGCTATTTCCACTTCTTCTCCACCTGGTTGGACAGCTTGTCTGGGACGCTTCTCAGTTTGTCACCACTTTTCTTGCAATGCTAGCCAGTTAAAAGTAAACCAGTTAATACCTTGCCCATATTTTGATAATCCTGTTGGTTGTTGATAGGTTTGTTTTGGTTCTGGGAAGTTGAGAGCTAAATTAGCTCTCTTAAATAATTTTAACCACTTAAGACACTTTCAGGTAACATATTGTTTCAGACTGTGGCCATTTTAAGATTGAAAGTGAGGCTCGGGTAGGAACAAATCCGGACGTCGCAGTAAATAACCAACTTGGTTCTGCTGCAGAGATTTTCAATAACTGATGTTAAAAATTGGTCAGTTGAATCCCACTTCTTCATTTATTAAATTATGTAAAAATTAATCACCAATAGGGAAGGTGATGTTAAATGTATTACAAATCTTACATCAACCAAAAAATGTTACTGTTGTTCCGCCTTTTCTTCAGACTATTTCCTGTTTTTTCCTACCTGAGCCTCAATGTCATTCTCAAAATGGCCGCGTATTGAAATAACAGCCTTTGTTTTGTTCACTACTTCAAATGATTAATCTCTGAAGATAATAGCTTCATGAGGTGTGAGAGGTAAACATTTGAACAATATATTTTATTTATTATCAAATTGGGTAACACTTTAGATTACAGCCCGCAAATTACAGGGTAATGACAAGGTAACTAATAACAATGTACTTTCCCTTATTTGTTTGTAATTATATTGCAATAATTTGTAAATTACTGATTAATTATAGAGTACCCAATTGTAACAATGGGATAACAATACAGTAACAATGAATTCCACAGAAATAAATTATAGTGGAATATTGTAATAATCTACAATGTATTACTTTTTTTTCATGTAACTCCTGGTAAGAAGCTCCACTTTTTGTATTACAGTGTAGTTACAAAGTGATTACTGTGTAACTACAGAGAATAAGCTCCACTTTAGAGTACAACCCTCATCCAGTGTAGTTAGAGGGTGATTACTAAGTAATTGATTATCCAAACAAATTTATATATAATTAAAAATAAGTATCTGTAATTACAGTGGGAGTACAGTACATTGACAATAATAATAATTAAAAAATTATATGATTTAACTTGTGTAAGATATTGTTTATTTCATAGATGTGTTGTATTTCATCAAACACATTGGTTTGGTTGAGGGTAAATAGTTTAACATCTCCTTGGGATCTTTTGGGAAAAATTTTATGTATTATTTGTATCATATTTAATTTTTTATAAGTATATTTATAAGTATTTTTTTTACTTCGAAAGACAACATTTTGACATAATTTTCAGAAATGTTAAAAAATGCAACAATCTGTAAGGTAACGGTCTAAAAAAAGTTTAGGTAAAATTTCTAAAAATTAGTTCAAAGTGCAAGTTTGCTTAAGTAATTAATGAAAACATGTTAAAAATGAGTGAGTCATTGTGCAAGTATATAACGTGTTCTGTCTATAGATGTGGTAGAAAGGTACAAAATGACAATTTCAGCAACTTCCCCGGTGTGTAAGCTTTGCTGGTTTTAGTCATTTTTATAGACATATTTGAATGTTGCCCACTTTGCACAGTTTTACTAGGCTTACGTTTGCCTTTCACTCTATTTGAGCTGAAAATGGACCTAGCAGATCTCTTGACCCTGGACATAGTTCTCCATAATGGAGGTTAAGGCTTTGATGATGCTTCTTAAAACAGGTCTCTGTTTTGCTTTATTTGCATGCTTATCCCTTATGTTCTCCAGATGTTGGAAAAAACATCCAGTGGAAAGCTTTACTTTTGATGCGCTAACTTCATTACTATACAAGAAACCTGTACAATGGAATCAGGTCCAAAAAGACCTCTTATTACCAATTCTGTTCTCTACACACAAAAGAAATAAATAAGCTTGATAGAGTGTAGACTGTCAATACAAAACTAAGGCACTAGTCATATCAAAAAAAATAAGAAATGTTAATAAATAAAGGGAGTCTTTGTGCAACCTTGTGCATTGTGGTCCATGTTGATAGTACGAGTGAGAGATTCTTTGGTTTTGTTTATTTTCTTGTCCGTGATTGAGCCGATGAAGATGAGATGGAAAATATTGACATGTGTTCAGTATCCGGCAGGGTAACCACCTTTCCTGGGGTCAGATTCGGCACAGAGCCTGTCTCCTAGGCGCACAATGGCTTGGACCACAGCTCCTGGAGACCTCTGGAGCTCTGTCACATGATTTTTCTGAGCTAGGCCATCAAGGACACTCTGCATCAACAAAAATATTGGCAAGTTACAACTACAGAGGACAGAATGGTGGAATTTTTATTGTTAACGTTATTAAATAATATGTTTGATTAAAAGCAGAATTAAATAAATAAATGTCTAATTAAATAAGTCATTGATTAAGTAAAAGTAGAATTAAATAAATAAATGTGTCGTTAAATAATTGGTCCTCCTTATAGGACATGTTCATACAAGTGTATTCAATTGATAAATTATCATATGCTACTAGGGACCAGGAGCACATGTACAGCCAATCAGCCAATACATACAAAGGAAACAGCTAAAGGTTAACTCTCTAGCATTGCTCTGCTTAATTTTACACTGTAAAAATTCAACTAATTATGACTAAAAGTCATAATTCAGCTCAATATTTGATGAAAAGTTTAATTAATATTTTCTATTTGAGTTTACATTGTCAGTGGATATTGCTGGTTGGATTTTTAAAAAGTATTTCCAGTCAATGTTGTGTCAGAATGATGCATTGAGACAATAAAAAATGTTCATTGAGTGAACTTTTGGGAGATACATTTGACCCAACGTAAACATTTCTGTGGAGCTTTTCGCTTAACTATTGCACATTGAGTCATGTACACTTTTTATAGTGTGGTTTTCTCTCCTTGTTTGATTTTTTGTCAGCCAGTTATCCTCCGTACTCTATTTCCCACAAACCCTATTTGACTGCACGCACTCCATCAGTTCGTTGCTCAGGATTGTATTCTCACCAGTGTTTGTTTCCATGTTAATTATATTATTTCACTCTGTTTTTGTTACTCTTTTAAAAGAATACCATTTGGTATTCAACTCTTATGTCTTCCCATAGCATTAAACCTAACAAAAATAACAAAAATAAAATAGATGGTTTATTCCAATTAAAATACATTACCCAACATGTTATTTTTTTCTGTCCTATAACAATTAAATTTCAAGATGTTAATAGAGTTGCTAAAAAAAGCTTGTGCAGAGCATGTTAAAGCACTGTATGTTAGAATGATGCAGCTATACAATTTAAAAGAGAATTGAGTTCACTGAGAAAAAATCTTTAGCCATATCATAGCCATGCAACCCCCCATAGTGATGTATATTGTTTTTAAGTGTGCTGGATATTGAATTAATGTCAAGAATAAAATAAAAATCAGTAGCAGGAGGAATTAATCTATAGAACAGTTCTGAATACTTATATTTCAGGATTCTAATTTCAACACTAACCAAACACTGTTTTTATGGCACCAGCATCTGTACTACACTGCTAAAACAAAGTTAAAACTATATATTAACTCATCATTAATCTATATTTTATGCAATAATTAATTAATAATGATTAATTGTGTTGCCAGATAATATGTTTCAAATATCTTAAAATCAAGTATCAAAATCAGAACTATAAAAAGTTAGTTGACTAACTTTGGTCAGTCTTTTCCAAACAAAATAAAATCTGAGTTGGCTTCAAATCACAAACATCTTTTGCAATAGTTTGTCTTGAGTTAGCAACATCAAATAGTTGATCAGATCACTTCTGTACATGATCGTTTTGATGTTATTTGTTCAGTATGTAAAAAATACTTACCAGAATAATGTAGTAATAAAAATTTCCAGCAAAAGTTTTACAGCAAAATTCATGGTGTTGTACACTGAATTCATAATTTTTTTGTTCAAGTTGTCATTTCGAAATTTTTGACTAAGCTGAAGGCAATGTCAAGGCACCAGCTGGGATTTGGTCAATTTCAGTTATAAAGAGAAGAAATGCACCTGCTCAAAGTCCTGTTCTACGACGGTCATGTTGGGATTGAGTTGATTGTGGACTCTGGGTTCTGTAACAGCTTTCTTTAAATCATAGTTAAAGAACAGAGAGTTCAGGATCACCTGTGGAAAAGAAAATAATTGATTTTTGTGCCACTTCCAGTTTTTCTCTATTTAAAAATGTACTTTTCCATTTAGTCATCTCACAGAACATTTATTGATTTAGCAGACGCTTCTGTATTTTATGTTTAAAGGGACTGCTTAGAATATAAACTTCAAGTCATACAATTCCCGCTACAACACAATCAGTCAATACATCATACAATGTGGTTTTAACTGTATATTAACATGTATTCTAACGAATCATGAATTTACCCCAAATGGGTCATCTTCCTTCCTGCCTATCTTGCTTCTCAGACATCTGCTGTCTCTCTCCTTGTTTCTGTCTCTCCACAGCACTTGCAGAGAGATCCCATAAACCATTGATACCAATGTATGAATTTATCATGTTTGGGATGAGCACTAAAAGTTTGTTACTGCTGTGTTCAAAAATCATGTCTCTTGAGTATTCATTTCGATGACACAATCATCAGCCATTTTAAGTGTGGTATCGTTGACATTTCTTCTATTTTTAATGGGCGTGTTTACTGCAGTGCACTGTGGAATTAAAAATTGTGATCCTTTAGAACACTCAGGATTCCTACTGGATGCAGCAACCATCTTTTACTTTTACTGCTTTTGCGTACTTTGAATTTGAACATATTGCTCAGCTCAATGATTACGTACAGTGATCAGTTTCAGACAGTAGAAGGATCATGCACATGCTATCCCAAAATGCAACACAAATTTAAAAATACAGATGAATACCCGGTGAATCATGACTATTCTGTAAAAGCAATATGAAATTTGTCCAGTATTTTTATTGCTTTTTCTATAGGGCAGGAAAGGCCCGATTTGCTTTGTATTAACTGGGGTTAGTCTATTCTACTGCTGGAAAATCTATAAATGTCAAACCAGCAATGCCCTGAAATTGTAATGTTTTAGGATTTATAATTTATTACCCCATATATTAACATGCACAGTTCAAGATGTGCTTTAGAATATAATAGCTTGCTGGTTTAAGCTAGCCATAGTTTAGCCCTGTATGTCGATAATCTAAGAACTCTGGTTTTCTTAAATAACAGACAGAGTTGATGTATGTTTTCA
The DNA here is from genome assembly GCA_900490495.1 of Danionella dracula. NCBI lineage: Eukaryota > Metazoa > Chordata > Actinopteri > Cypriniformes > Danionidae > Danionella > Danionella dracula. Next base: position 7,459,454 of record UELW01000666.1, read on the forward strand.
AAAATAATCAAGACACATAGTTTTAACCTTCCAGGGTTTTTAGTTGGAAATATTAACTAAAAATTGCTCCAGTGTAAGAGCTTGTGAGTTAGCATTTAGTATGTGGCTACTAGGTGAAGTTATCATACAGGATGGTTAAAAAAGAATACCACAAAAATCGAGAACTCTGCAAAGAAGAAAAGGAGTGTTGAGCTCTTTCTTTTGTATATTTAAGGAAGCGCTGAAGGTTTATTTGATTGACTATTGTTGTACTCTTCACAAGGATTTATTACCCATAGGTTCCATCATGTTTCTTTGATAAAATACAGCTTTTTAAAGTTATCGTATTATTTTTGAATTACCTTGTACTGGTCATTGCACTGAATTAATGTAGATGATGTAAAAATTAACAAATAGACAATGTAAAAATCTTCTATAGTTACCAGAGCTGTTGCCGTGGTGATTTTTGTCCCACCTGATGCCCCAACCACCATTTTGACTCTGTTGTGTTTGTCAAAAATTATTGTGGGAGACATCGAAGAGAGAGGTCTTTTGCCTTAGAGAAAAAATGGTTTCACAGTAAATGGCCACTTCACCAAGTACAGCTGTTTAACTGAACAAATCACATCAGCCAAAAGATTTAATCCTTGTGTGGTGTTCATATTATTGTTACTCAGGCGGTGTTTGCGGGTCTCATGGACCCATTGCCTTTTGCCGATTTTAATTCACCCAATCAAAACATTTTATCCATCCATCCATCCATCCATCTTCATGTCAGCTTTATTCCCTTTCGGGGTCGCCACAGCGGAATGAACCGCCAACTCACTGGCATATGTTTTACGCAGCGGATGCCCTTCCCTGCCGCAACCCATCACTGGGAAACATTCACACACACATTCACAACTTTAACACTATGGGCAATTGTTCTTATTCAATTCACTTATTCTGCATGTCTTTGGACTTGTGGGGAAACCGGAGCACCCGGAGAAAACCCACGCGATCACGGGGAGAACATGCAAACTCCACACAGAAATGCCACCTGCCCCAGCCAAGCCTAGAACCAGCGACCTTCTTGCTGTGAGACGACCGTGCTACCCACTGCGCCACCGTGACGCCCAAAACATTTTATGTTAAAACTTAAACAATATTTCCTTTAGCCAAGAAACAAGTGATATAAACAACAAATATACTTTATTTATTGTTTTTTTAACCTGATTTCTTCACATTTTGAATTTGAACCATGTGTGGTGTTCTTATTATTGTTACTTTGGCAGGGTTGGTGGGTCTGCTGGACCCATGGCATTTTGGCGCTTTTAATTCACACAATCACACAATTTTATTCTAAAATGTGAAATGTTATGTTTATGTGTGATTTATGTTTGTGTGGGAAGAGAGAATTAAGGTAAAGAATCTACCATTTTCACACTTTTACATGCCCCGGGTCCAGTAGACCCAAACACCTTGTGTGTAATATAAACTTGTAGGGGGGCGTACATGTGGGGTCATAAAAAATCTGTTCTGATATATGTTTTTCACAGGAAATGAGCCAAGCCCAGTGAATCTCAGCTTCAAATAATAAATCCTTGTTTAATTTTTCTTCTGATGAAAACTGAAAATGGGTCCCACAGACCCGAACACCATACAAGGGTTCAATATACAAGGGATTAACTCTACAAACATGCAATATTTAGACATTTTTAACTTAAAATGTAATAAATGGATGTCCATAAGATTCAAAATTACCTTTGGCTTTATCGAGTTTATTAAAGCCAGATGAGAAAAATGATTTTGATGGATTGAATTTACAAGCATTTGCACTGTTGACTGAGAATAGTCAAATAGGAGCACATTTTGTGAGGGCAGCTCTGTGAGTAAAAATAACCCACTTGTGATGTCAGAGGTGAGGAGAATGGTTCCCAGCATTGACTGAAATAATAGTTTCAAAGGTCTCCAGAGAGTGTCTTCTAACATACAAGCAGCAGAACTGCATCTGGAGCCGCTGCTTTTAACTAAAAACGGCAAACTGAGAGTGGAATTGTCAAGGGGTCACCCAAAGGATAAGGTAATGCCTTAAAAGGTGAGGAAAAATTCAGCAACAATTGGATATCATTTTCTGAACCTAGTAAAAAGAATGTGAAAACATTATTTGTATTTTAAACAGATCACCCAATGGACCTAGTGTATGTCCAAAATCTTATGTTGTAACATGTTATTTTAAAATAAAAAATGTTCAAACTCACTTAGAGAGTCCTAACCAATAAAGTGACCACTGTACGTATTTTAGTCATGAACTCAACTCACCCGGCTGAATGAAGTTGTTGGGTGAAGGGGGAACTCCAAAACCATTGGTAATGTAAGGAGAGCTGAAATCATCCATCTCATCATTGAAGATGATCCCTGTCGAGCGGGACATCACTTTTGACCCAAAACTGTGAACAAGCAAAAATGAACAGAACATTCAGAACAAAATTAACAACTGATCAGCATTTATTTTTCAACCAACATAAAACAACCAATTTCACTTAGAATTGTCTAGTAACAGCGGATAAGCTAGCTAGACAAACTATAAGTAAGACCATGTTTACACAAACCCTGCTATTTTTTCTACATGTTAAATGAGCTGTGACGGTTATGCAGCATGCTGCTACAGTAGGATACTAATTTTTCTTACCCTTTTTACAAAAGAGCACGGGTAGAAAAGAATCTTAGTCTTCGCGAAAATGTGTAAAACGCTCATGAAATGCTGTAAAGAGTAATTCAATGCAGAAGAGAGCAGCAGACTCCTGATCTATGAAGTTACATCGGCCTATCAGAAGCTGCTCTTAACTCCGATGGACATATGTGCTTCCCTTCAATGATAAATACAGCGCACACAAAGTTAAGAAAAACGTCTGTTATGAACAAAATTCTCTCGCCAGTCTACCAAAAACTGTTCCACTCTCAAAACGTCTTCATTTATCTGAGGCTTATTTCTTCTTTGTTCAAGACATGGTGTCAGGTGAGCGTGTCAGCAGGAGAAACCAGCATATTGCTATAGTTTGGGATGTCTGTTGTGTGCTTTAACACAGGGAACCACAGGGAACAAAGTGAGAATACTTCACCAGTTTGTCACCTTGTTGTTATTTGTCAAGAATCGGATTTAGTAAATTCTTATATTTAGGTGATAGATCATTCACAGTCCTTTCCTCAATTTTGGTTTGATCTTGTTTTCTGTTTTTGTTTGTTTCCTTTCCCCTCCAGTCACATAGTCCAGATCCCTTGACTGAGGGGTGGGCATCTTTGTTTTGTTTTTGGCCATCTTTGTTTTCTTTGTTTCGACAATGTTTTTGAGCGCATGATCTTTAGTTTTTTTTACTTCTTTTATCTGACTTTTTTGTTTTCCAGTTAGGGCTTTCAGTTAGTACACCTGTTTGTTTGTCCTCGTTATGTTTAATTTATTCCCCTTTCCCCACATTTCTGTTCCTTGCGGGCACATTACTCATTTTGTGCACATTCATCATTTTGTGCTGTTTATATGGATTTGACAGTCAATGTCTTGCTGTTCCATAAGCAAACCGAAGCTTCGTGAAATTCCAAAGCAGATGAATCAAATTTGCTGTATAAGTTTGAAGCACTGACCATGACAGATCGTTTAATCACTATCTTGGATGAACAAAATGTTGTGTTTAAATGAAAATACGATAACAGACTGGTTTTACTGCTTTGTGCTGCCTTTATTATTGTTAAACCAGATATCCCAATTAAACCAGAAATAAATTGTTTAACTTGTATGATCTTTGTGAATAGTTTAAGATGATTTTGTTATAAATTATAAACAAACTAATCAAATAAGAATACCCAATAGTCAAAAATATGACATTTTACAGTTTTTGGAAGTGTGGTTGAGATGGTTGAGACAAACATTGACATTCCTGAAGACTCAAACGTCATGCGCCAAGATGAAAAGCCTTTTAAAATGTGGTGAAGCTTCAGTCACATGATTCAAGTGTTTCAAAATGTGTGAATCTTCTTTACACCAAAAACACATGACCTGACAGTGTGAATGAAGATTCTGATCAATGTTTTGAATCATGATAGCCATCTTTAGTTTTTCCTCAATTAACATTTTTAACCCTGCCCTCCTGTCTTCCATGGGTTTGTTATTTGTTTAATTAAATAAATATACATATTTTTTATTGTCATGTTAGTTGGGGTCTGCATTTCCCTCTTAGTCAACAATGCCTGACACATCTGCACCTGCATAGACTTTTTTTGTAACCATTCCCCCACTAATACTATTTCAGATACTATTCTGGCTGTCAGGATCAGCACATCATTGAAGAAGCATGTGAAGCACCATGATGCCGGCAATCTCAGTATGCACACTCAGTTCAAAGTTGTGAAACACCCAAGAAGCATTTTTCTTACTAAAGGTTGATAGTGCTGGTTGCCGCCACTGCGCTCCCATCCTCTGCAATGACTGACAGGTGAGCTGTGCCGTGGTCGTCAGGAACAAAGTACTCAGGATCATAGTAGTTGTCTGGGTGGGTTGTGTCGTCTGTTATTTTACTCCTGATGTTGTCTGCAAAGTAGTCTGAGGTCATGTTATGTATGAGCTGAAAGGAGATAATTGAAAAGACATTTACAAGAAGGTATTCAGAAATGAAATAATAAATGAAGCAGCCACTTCATAAATCTCAGGATTAATTCCAAGAGTTGTGAAATAAAATAAGGTTTAACTCACATCAGTAATGTTGAGGTAACGTGGGTCACCCAGTTTACTCCGTTTAGCATAAGCGAAACGAAATGCTTCCAGAATGCGATGGTAAGTCAGAGTTCTTTTCTCAGCCGTGGACATGCTGCTGTCAGAGAAGTTGAAACCTTGAGAAAAAGAGTTGCTTAATGTGGATCTCTTTATCAAGCATGATATCCTTACCATAAAGAGACCAAAACTTACAATACCATCCAAAACATTGACTTAATAATAATTTCCATTCTAGCTGGAGTGTGACTCTAGGTTATTGAACATATAACCCCAGCTAACAAATTTATGTTACAAGAGCATTCTGGGAATGTTACCTCTAATGTTGCATAAGCGTTAGTTTGTTGAGTTTTTTTCTTGAATATTCTTTCAAGGGTATTAAAAAACATTTTAGAATGTTGTCTCCACTTCTGTGTAACTAATAATATAATATTTTGAGAACATTGCTCCCAGAAAGTTTTCCTTTAACACCGTGAGAACATTTATCACTCACAGAAAACGGTCAAGAAATGTTCTGAGAATGTTTTTAGATAAGGTTTTGTTACTAGATGTTACTAAAATGTTCTTTTGGAAACTTTATGAGTTAATATTTAGACAACCCGTCCTGTTAGCAGGGTTTTTTCAGGGCACACAGTGTATCCTTGTTAAAAAAGTGAACATGTGGACAGGGCCTAAATTGAAGAAGAGGCTCAAGGGGATAGCTTGTGTTAAATTTGTAAAATTTGTACAAATTACCATGGCCCACCAAGATCGCCGCCTTCCCCTGCATCCTACTATTTTGCTGGAATACAGAACATGCCTCAAACTGCTCAGAAGTTATGCCATCATTCACTAAAAAGATGTTTATAAGTAAAGTTGATAAACTTTTATATAAAGTTTAAAGGTTATCCAAATGATTCCATTAACCCTCCTGTAGCAACCTTCATAAAGGCGCTTTCTTGATTGCCCATCTACAATATAACGCAACACGTAGCTTTACTGTCAGTGGTTGTTGTATACAGTTAAAGAATAGAAATAGAGGTCCCCATTGTTTGGAGCAATCTCCAGGATATAAAGTGACTTACTGAAGTCTTGCTCAGTACCACTGCAACAAAAACTCTCCAAAAACATCACTGAGGGGGTTAATCAATCAACAGCACAGCATTCATCTTGTTTAATCTACTGTAAGAATAGCCGAATCACATTTTTAAGGGTTTTTAACACATCAAGAAGTATTTTCATGAATGTGTGGAAAGTTATGCAGAAATAACTGTAAATTACCCCTTCAAAAAACTAAATATAACAAGAGCTAGCCTTTTATTGCCCATCGTTGTTGAATGATAAATGATATTTTGAAAATATACTACTTTGAAGTGAATTGAAGTGTCTATAGTCATATTATCTTTTCATATATCTTTTCAGACGTTGAATATATATTTTTGGTACTAGTAACATTTGCCATTTTTTCTTCTTCTAAAGACTTGCAGAATCTAACAATAATACCTAGTTAATGTCTGAAGACATAGGGTAGTTAAAAAAAAAAAATATATATATATATACTACAATAAAATGTAAAAATGTTTTTTGTTTTGTGGTTAAAAAACACAGAAATGTTTGGCTGTACTTTTTTCTGATTTCAATATGCAGTATTCAATATTAAATATTTATTTAAAATACAACATAAAACACATTCAATGTCAGGAAAAAGTGACTGAAGCAACTTGAGTGAAATTGTTCAGACTATAAAACAAGGATTTTTTTTGGAGTTTTTGTAACTGTATTAACTGTTGTTCATTTAATGCATGCATAATCTGAAAGGGTTAAAATTCACAGTGAACCATCAAACATCAGGAATAAAGCTAACTATGTCTTTACTCTGCTTACTATACACTGAAGCCATATATAATTAAAGTGAAGTATCATCAAGGATCTCACACAGGTTGGCATCCATCATCCGATCCTGTTTGAAAAAATAACCTCCTCGGGGTTGTAATGCGCCATATACAATGCCTCATCTGTTAACCTCTGTTACTATTTATCTTGTAACAACATGTGGATAAATGTACTTCACATCCTAATGCCTAACTTGATTGTACCTGTTCTCATGAGGGAAGAACTTTGTGTAAATGGAAGGTTTACTCACACAGACCGCACTGCTGACGTTAAAGTGTGTCGGAGTAAGCTAGTGTTTGTGGTGTATTGTGTAAGACACTGTTATCACCATCCATTTCAGGATCAGGACAGGTGTACATTTAGCTGGTGTACATTATGGATTGCATGTGGTTCTGTGTAAGATGTTTGAAGAATGTTTTTGGTAATGAAACCTTTTCTTGGAAGTTCTGAACTTTGCATGTATAACATAGAGTATTTGAATAACACTGAGAAGGTATTAATTTATTTGACAGGATAAGTATGGTATATGATGCAGATTTACATAATTTTCTTTCATTTAATAATCAGATTATTTAGAAATTTGAGAATAACGAAAATATAAACTAAAATACTGTGCCAATGTGTCTGCAACAGAATTTAGGATCTAGTAACATCGTAACCCCTCTCAGGAAAATATCTTACTATGCTTTAAATGACTCACTACTATATGCATGTTTTAATATTGTACATTTTTATATGAAATTATTTTAAGCCAGAAGTGTTCATACAGAACTGTTTACATTTTAACTATTCTTTATGTATCAGTTGGGTGTCAAACAAACAGAAACCCAAGTGAGATCAGGTGTGTTATATGAAGGAATCCTCTCAGGACATCTAGGAATAACTTTGAAACAGATAGACTTTTGTTTAGTTCTAACCCAGTTTAAAGACAACTACTGGTTTTTGAATGAGCCAAATGGATTTAAGTGTTTTTTACACATATTCACAATTGAGGTTGTAACAAAACTGTACAAGATCCAAGCAAACATTTTTCCGGCCCAACACAGAATGCATGGTCAGATCCTGTTGTAAACGGATGGTCTGTGCAGTTCAAACCAGCAAAAAAGTAAAAAACGATGGATGCAAAAACACATTCAGTCTCACCATCCACTATGTTGAGAATCAGAGCGAGGACAGGTCCACTGGATGGAGCGTCTGGAACATTAATGGTGTACTCTCCCATATTTAACTTCAACGGCGTCTCATTCAACACTGGCTTATATTCCTGAAGGTCTTCAAGAGTTATAATTCCTCCTGAATTAAGATATTTATCAATAGAATCCATTGAAATAAGTTCAGTTGTCAGGATAGAGCGAGAAAAAGATAGAAAGTATGAAGTGACCTGCAGCCTGGATATCATCCACTATATTCTGTGCTATTGATCCATTGTAGAAAACATCCGGCCCCTCTTCTGCAATCTTCTCATAGGTGTCAGCGAGTTTGGAGAATCTGATCAAATCATTTTCCTGCAGGAGGTTTTTGTCTGAGTCACAGAACACTTCACTGAAACAAAGAGAGACAAGTTTGAATGATTTCATTGAAACTGTTTGTGGGAATAGTCATTTGTTTAGTCAGCAAAGGAAATAAATATAATAGGTCATTTGACGACCAGAACACATTATGATTGAAATATATCAGAGCTGTTCCTCTTTTGCACTCATGCATAAAACTTATCATTCTCATAGATTCACCTTATGGCACAAGTCATTATACTCATCTTTACCTGGACTGTATCAGCCCTACTTTCAACGACCAACTCAATTTCATCCCCTATACACTCAATTTTGTGCGCTCACTGAAAGGAAAATGCTTTCCAAAACTCCTTTGAAGAGTGTGAAGGAACAAGGCACTTAAAGTCTTTGCCGGAGAGGACATTCAAAGAAAGAGTTATAATGGATTTATCCTGTAGACACCATGAATGTTCACTGATTATCAAATCACTGTTTATCAAATGGGCTGTCAATATAAGTTGACACCCACCTTGTGTAATTTCTTTAAGTTTTAAAAGTACATTACATTGTTTTTCATTACAACCGTTTTACAAGTAAATGCATGTTTCTCTGTGCAGATGATTTCAGCTGTACAAAGCCGTCCCCCATGCATTACATCACAGTGGCAAAACCCTGTTTGATGTCAGACACCAACATCTTAGAAGTATCTCATCTCTGAGATATATTTTTAGTCCTAGTGCCACAAATGAGGCTTTTTTACAGATACAAAGACACCATGAGTGTCCTAAGTCACTTTTTACCTGGAGTGAAAGGAAAGTTGATATCAGTACAAAGAATGGGGGGAACTACAAATACAAAAAAACAACACTAAGCAGATGTTTAGATCCAGATGGCGAAAGCATGGAGGAAATTGAGGTGGGTGAATGAATAGTGGAAAATTGGAAAAATGTGTGTTCTAGAAGAAAGACTTGTACCCGGCTAGAAATGGTATGTTCCAAGAACTAAAAAGATCTCAGAACATTCTGGAATAGTCACAATGTTTAGTTACTTAAAGGTCAGGGAGGTTGATGATATCAACAAATGAGAACCAGAAGTGGACGTTTTGATAAAATAGAACATGTTCATTTTTGTAATGTTGGATTCTGACCACAGAACACAGAATACCACCAATACAGGACGTTTCCCTTAAGTCATATCAGGGATATCAAACAGTAGCACTTTCATAACCAACAGAGAATGTTTTTATAACATTATTTGACATTCAGGAACTTTTGTCACTGTTAGAGGATGTTCCAAAAGTCTCAGGGACACTGTCTTATTCAAGGGTGTATTGCTGCTCAAAATCACTATCTTAGTCTGTTTTACCTGTCATTAACTGCACATTTCAGCCTGAGATCTCAACATTCCAGTTAAAAGAATTAGAGCTAGAGAGTTAATAAAGATGAATGGAGAAATAAATTTAGGATTTAGTCACAATCTATCTCAAAGACACAAAGTGCAAACCTATTCAACAAAGTTGAACAATCTTATTATGTGTTCTTCAGGAACAAGAAAGGTTGGAAATCCTGTGATGATGACAATGAATTATCTCGCACAGATCAATTATTGTTGAGGCTTCAAAAGAGAAATCTTACCACAGTGTTGCATCACTCAGTATTGTTTCCTTGTTCTTTGCAATCGCATTGGCTAAGGCTCTGGCAATCGGAAAACCATTGCGTGCCAGTTCTATACTGGGCTGAAAGAGTTCCTTCCATGGCAGTCTCCCATGTCTTTTGTGTGCCATCTCATAGCCACGAATTTCTCCTGGGATGGCAATGGACAGGCCTCCTGGCATAAAAACAAGACAAAAGCATAAGCACTATGCTTTGTATAGTATATATATATATATATATATATATATATATATATATATATATATATATATATATATATATATATATATATATATATATATATATAAAAACTTGATTGATACCTTTACGTGAGAGATGAGTGTTGTTGCCAAACATGTCTTCTGAGGCATTCTTTGGAGCAGTTTCTCTGGCATCAATTGTTTCCACTTTTCCTGTGAGAGAATAAATTAAGATTTTAAGACAAACTTTTTTGTTGTTTCAAGAACTGTTTTTCAAGACTACAGGCAACACTTTTACATACTCTCTGTAGCCATTATTCATAGTTCTCCAGAATATTATGTTCTGGTTATTAATAGCTTTTGGCAGAGTTTATATATTAATTATACATAAAAACATTGATTTTGGAAGTTATTATTTTTTTTATTAATTTTTTTTTAGTCCAAACTTAGATCTGAACATGTTTTTTTACATTACATGTTTTTATATTGCATGTGGACATGCAATAAGAATAAGCTTGATTTAATTCAAAGCAATACACTCCAAAGATTCAAATTTGCTTCACTTAATTTTACCCATCTCCCAGCGATGGGTTGCGGCTGGAAGGGCATCCGCTGCGTAAAACATATGCCAGAGAGTTGGCGGTTCATTCCGCTGTGGCGACCCCGAAAGGGAAGAAAGCTGACATGAAGATGAATGAATGAATAATTTTACCCAGTCGTTTACACTTTGAGAACCCAGTGCACTCAAAACTGAGTTGTAAATAGCTTGGGATACAGGTCAGAGTTGATTTGTACATTTGTGATACTCAACTGTTATTAGAGGACATGGGAATAGAACGGCTGGATTTTTAAAAAACATTTGTTAGCCTTCTAAAACCAAAATGTACCGGTTGAGGCGTTGAATATGGTGAAGAAGAGGCCTCCTCCAATACCCATGCTGTGAGCGTTGAACAGACCGACACATAAAAGTGCAGCAATAGAAGCATCAACTGCAGAGCCGTTACGTTTCAAGATGTCCCTGCAGGCACAGAAGAAAATACAAAAGGGTTTATGTTGAATTGACATTGATGCAAAAAGTTTATTTGCTATCTCACCTGCCAACCTCTGAGCACTTTCCAGCATCTGCTGCGACGGCTGCTTTTGAGTAGAAGTGGTCTGAAGTGCCAGAGAGTCTTTTATTCACAATGCCCAAATACACACCCAGGAAAAAGACTACTGCAGCTACAAGCAAGACCACCAGCCCAGCAACGAAAGACTTCTTGACCATTTTCCTGATAAAAGAGAGAATTTCATTAAAGGAGGTCCACAAAAATGCTGGGAATGTTTAGATGGACAAACATAAATCTTTGGTATTTTTTAGGATGGAAAGTTGCACTAGGCAACTCATCTTTTGAACAAACATCATCATCATCATTATCAACATCATCATTATCATCATCATCATCAATCATTATTTGCAAGTTCTATACATTTAAAGACATGGCTCAGTTTACTATGTAGTCATGACATTATGTAAACTAGGGTTCTAAAGCTAGGGTTCAGTAATCATTTTTGTGGCCAAACCAGGAAGTATTTGGTTAAATTTGCATATAGCCAATATCCTTGTGAACCAACTGGCCAAATTCTGATATTTGTTTGATTTGTTTGTTTCTGAACCAGCAAATTTTCACTTTTATTTGTGTCATGCCATTTATATGGTTCAGTAAGTGTTCAGGTCAAGTAGGTCCTTTTCCTCCAATTTTTACCTAGATAACAACTTTGATCAGAGCTTATTTGCATAACAGTAACCATGAATCCATTTCCTGGACAAGATTTTTTTTTTTAGCCTTTACTATATGCTTAGTAAACCCAATCCTAGTATCGACCTCATTCTGTTAGGAATAGGTTTGATCACAAATAAAAGATAAAACATAAATAAACATGTGCTTAACAACAAATAATTTATAGTAATAATTGTTATACAAATAATTTGATTACATTACTTTTATACGAAACTCAAAAAACAGACCAAAGCATTTCAGGAAAAGACAGAGATGTCACATACCGAATAGACAATTTAGCCTGTTAAACCGTAATCCTGATGTTCCAGACCAATCCTCTTCATGTAAAGATGTATGTTTCAAGAGGTGAAGAGCAAATAAGATTGGAGACATATATAATCTGTGCTAATAAATCTTTAACTCGAGAGGTTATAAATCAACCTCATCTCAACCTGATTGGCCCAAGACAAAATGACTCTCGCAATAGTCTGAAGTTACACAAAAGACAGGTATGACTCACATGAATCCTCATCCCTGTTTTTAAGAGATTAGAGCTACTAGAGCCTTCACCTCAGGCATTCAACAGACATACACCATATGAGACAGAATAAAGAGTTTAGTTTTTGATTGAGAACTTTTAAAGTGACAGGTCTCTGTGAAAGATATGAGCAAGCCATTTTCATTTGGTGAGAATAGCCGATTCAAATATTCAGAAGTTCTTTGTTTCCAAACCATGCAGTAGATAATTTGTATCTTCAGGTTATGAACAAACTGTCCGTGTTCTCTCGAGTAATGATGTCATCAAATTAAAATTAGTTTTAAAAGTTGGATTTTCTTGAAATGAAGCCATCTCACGATGTTCTCATCATTCCAGCTATTGTACAAAATCATTTTGTAAATGACTCAGCTTTGAATGTTGCATAAGATTTGTTGAAATATCACTGATCTAAGAAGCTGTTGACTTATTGTTAAATGAGTGACAGATTTTAATTTCTTCCAAGAAATGCAAGTTTTTATACAAATGACAGAACATTCTAGTTCCAACAGCTTTAAGCAGCATTATGCAACAGCGGCACTGTAAAACTCCCTTATTAGCACATTTCAGAGACAGATGTAGAAGTATTAGACCGGTTCGTACAACTTTTTGTCCCAGTATCTTCGATGACTGTTTCAGCATGGTTTGGAAATGGTCAAAGATTGTCTTACACACTGATCAGGTATTAATATGCCCTGTCACTCAGCAGTCCCTTCATGTAACTGAGTAAAAAGATAAAAATCCGTTGCTGTGTGAGGATTAATGTGCTGCTGAACTAGGAGGTTATATAGTGCCATATACAGTACCACACAGAATTTAATTAGAATTCAATTTGAAAATTGGCTATGTTTGAGCTATGGACACAATTAATTGTAATCTATTCCAATCAATTTGTCATGATCAGAGACACATGTGTTGTAAACATAGCAATGTATCCCAAGGTTTAGTCTTAAGCTTGTGGTCACTGACTGTAAAAACATGAACACGGTGTCCATGATATCACCCATACAGTAGATTTTGAATGAAGGCTCGTAGCAAGCCATCCACCTCATGGAAACGCGTCACTACCAGGTCACTACTGCTGTTTATGACGGTGAGTGGTGGAACAACTTATCCTAAAGTTCACTAACATCTCCACTGTTTGAGTGCTTTGAGTTCCAGGTTGAGTGCATTTTTGTAAAAGATAAGCTGATCCACCTCCTGTTGGTCTGCAGACTCCTCACCATCCAAGATGAGACCAAGATCTGTCAACTTCAGCAGTTTCAAAGAGGTCATGTAAACTCCATTATATGCATATGGCAGAGACAAAATTAGTAGGAAGCCTTTTAGAGGAGCTTAATAAGTGGAATCGGGTGTGTCATCAGGGAATCGGCTGCAACCCTCAAGAAATTTTAAGAAGTTTAAGACCTTTGGTGAGCAATAGTAATGGTGATGCAAATCTTACCAAGTCTGTCAAGCAGCTAATAATAGTCAATGGAAAATATTTTGGGGGAGTGAGGTGTTAAACAGAGAGAGGAAGGTGACCAGCATTTTATCTGTTCTTTGAAAACAAATCAGCAAATTTGCAAGCAAACCAATTGAATGTGAATTTAAAGTGAGCACATTTTGTTTTTAATACATGTGTTCTTTGAGGTCATCTAATGTGGCTCAATCTAATCACTGTTCATTACCGCAGCAGGAACAGTTAATTGATTTTCTGTTTTCGTACATTTTCTGTGAACCCATCTGATTAATCAATCAGTGTGACTAGCTGAATGGAATTTTATTCATTTAAAACAAAGCATGTAGTTAGTGTCGCACAGGTGGCGCTCAGTTGATAACTATAAAATGTGTGTTTTTTTTAAACATGCCCAACACCAGTGTCAATCGTTTCTTAGTCTTGGTACTGAATACATTGGAGCTACTTTTAGCAAAATGCACATCATCATTGTTATATAATACTTTCTCACGTACCAATTTTAGTCTGGCCCAGCTTTTGCTTACACAGCTTTTGTTGGTCCAAGTAACACCATACATGGTGTTAACAAATCTCTATTCCAGACAAGAGCCACAGGTGGCCCAAATCAGAGCCAAGTGAGCTGTATCTGTACAGTTACTGTCTAGCCTATGTTTTCTTGGCTAGAGATATAGCATAAATGATGTGAACAGAGTCATCTTAGAGTGGTTTAAATACAAAAAGTCCTTTTTGTAAAATCAGTAAAAGTAAAATGACATCACAATGATTCCAAACTATTTTCAGACAGAGTGGTTTATAACCAGTTTTGGGCATGTGCATTTAAAAAGTAATCCATTACAGTTACTATATATATATATATACTTGTCACAAATAGTAACTGAGTTACATTAATCTAAAAGTAACTAATTACCAGGGAAAGCATTTTTGGGTCTTTAATTTGTCAAATACAACATATCTAAACCATTCCACACTAATCTAACATGATAACATGCAAAGAAAATAACTTGTTGATAACAAGTTATAAAACAAAAACCCTTGTTATGAAATTAACCAAAAATAAACAAATAATAACAATAAAATTAAACGGATTTAGTCCATTTCTTTCTAGCTTTAGACATTAGTCTTCATTAGCTTTGAGCTACTAGTCACTCGCTAGTCTACATTTATAGCGCCGTTTTTCCCCATTACTGTTCATAACATCACAAACCTCTCTCCCGACCAGGTCTGCCCACAACTAATGATTGAGGTTTGGATAGAATGTTCAAACAATGGCCAAATAATGTGAATTTCATAAAAAAAACTGGCAAAAGGGCAGCTCGAAGCCTTGTACAAGGATCCTTTGAAGACGATAATGGTTTATTCAGGAGAATGCTGCTTCTTGCATTCTCCTGAATAAAACTAATGTCAGAAAAAATTATTTATAATGATAATTTTGTAAACTAGTTGTATATGACTGTTCACCAAAAATGTACAAGATTGGTTTTCATAAATAGGGAACTCAAAGTTTGTTTGACTACTCTGAGTAGTCGTTGACTACTCAGAGGGTTACTTTAATATAAATCTATATGGAAGAGAAACATATCCACACGTATGTGAAACATCATCAATTATATTTTTTCATATATTGTAAAAAATATAGTTCTCAAAATAAAAATAGCTACTATATGTGGAAAATAGTAAAAAGAGGTTTGAATATATTTATTACTCGTATTTTTGCACTCTCCTTGATTTAATATAACTTCTTGCAGTTTGAGATCCCACCGATCTGACAAGCTATCTTCTTCTAGGGGCCCAAAATTGCTTGTGGCGCCCCTGTAAACAGATGATTAGATTTTGATTACTGTTGTATTCAGCTTCATTTCTCTGGGATGATATGGGTCACAAGCACGCTGGCCAATGACAGGACAGCAGTCTGTAACGATCCGCGCGCGCACCCTCGTCAGAATCTCAACGAGAGCAAGCTGCGCGGGAGACGTGTCCTGCTGCTGACAGACAACAAACACAAACCCACGGACCACGGGAGCTCCCATAACCTCCAAAACACGGACGTTTGCTCTCTCCGCACTACCACAGACCACTTGTTTTTCCACGAGAGCAAAGAGCAGTGACGGTAAAAACAAGCCGCGTTCGTGCTAGTTCGTTCGAGTTCGGACCGATGTGGAGACCGCTGGGCGTTATCGTCCGGTCTAGTATGAGCGCGGCGTGAGGGGCTACGAGGGTCTCTTTAGGTTTACATTATCATTAAACATCACTGAAACAATGGGCTCCAGACTTAGCAGACAAAACAGTCTGGACAATGAGAATTTCTCAAGGAGGCGACGGAAGCATCTGGACAGCACCGGGGAGAGCGACCGGAGCGGGGACTTCTTGTTTTCATCCCTGATGCTGAGGAGATCCACCCACAGCCCATATGTCCGGAGGGTTGCCTGGGTGCGAGAGATCCAGAAGCTCCTGAAGGTGAAAAAGACCGAGGAGGCGGCGGACGTGCTCAAACTGTTGAGGAAGGTGAGTGAGTGTAATGTCCTGCAGAGGAGCAAGAAGATAAGCCTACAGGAGTAAACGTAAACAACCTGAAGGATCTTTTAGTAGGACTCTTTTTCATCTTGAGGGTGCAAAGCTAATTAACTCTTGTATGAAGAATTAGAAAATAACAAACTGATATTAATTTGCTGTAATTTAAAAGGAAGGTCAGCTGCATTGTTGATATTGGAGGCTATTTCAGGGATAGTGTGAGGTTTAATCATGGAATATTTTGCATATTCTCTCCAAGTTTGGTGATTTTTTTTACCTGTAAATCAGGTTGTTTTACATAAAAAAAATATTCAGGTGACAATGATTGCTATTCTATACCTACTTTTCCTTCTATGTTCTTTCCCCTCAAGTTATTAAGTAAGGTTAAACGTGCATTATTCAGTTTTAAACACACAGCGTAGAGGTGAAGAACCGCCATGACGTGAAGCAGAGGAGTTGAAAACATATTAATGGACGCTTAACTGTTGTATATCCCGTTTATGCCATGGTCTCTGCCAGTACTCACATATTTAAGTTATTATTAATATCTGAGCTGCAACAAATGAGTGGAAATGGAAGGTTTTTCTCTTCAGTTTCTATCTTCCTTTGACTACACAGAAAAAAGCAGTGATGAAGTTTGAAGTTGTGATGCCTCAACGTTTGACATGAATGAATTATGCTGTTTATACCATCTTTGGGCAACATTAACATATTGAAGATACTAATAATGTCTGCTCTGCAGTACATAACCAAATTGAATTGGTGGTTAATTGTGTCTTCAACACTGCTTGCTCCTTACAGGGACAAATAGTTAAATATTATAAAATGAATCTAGATTGCACTCCACTCATTTCAGTGAGTGTGAGACAGTTTGGTAATAAAATCTGTGAGATTTAAAAGGCATCCAGGGCAAACATTAGTCATTAACTGAATGCTGTTCTGATCATATTGTTTTTATCAGAGAGACATTTTTTATATAGCTTTAGCATAATGTTAGCATCACAGGACTGTCAACAATGCGTTTCAGATTTTATCAGAAAGTATTATTTAAATCATTTATTTATATCAGTAGTCAAATTAAATAAATAATTAAATCTTAAAAACAAACCTAAGAAAATCTGTGGATGGAGCTCTGGCTCAGTAGGTAGAGATTTAAATGATGCAGCTAGACAGAGTATTATGAGGCGCTGCATGCATCTTTCCCTGGCTGTAATTATAATGATATAATAATGCTAACACACCCTCTCTATCAAGAACTTAATAAATCGTTGTAGTAGAAAGGTGTTGTGTCATGAGGGTTAGCCCTAACTTGACTTTTCAGACAATTCTAGTATGTATTATTGTGTGTTGTGTATGTATTTTTGTTTGGGAGCTTAAAGTTGGCACACCCAATGGCTGAAACACCGCCCACTAACCAATCCGTTGAATCACTAACATAGCGCAATGAAGAATGTACACACTGAATGACCATGAAGTGAAACTGTAGCAGAACAGCATCAGGTAAACAATGAAAAAAGTGTGTTTTTGGGTGTCTCAGGCCAAAAGTGTTCTGGACTTATGTATTTATCATAAATGGGTGGATATCCTGTGTACCAATAAGCAAAACCCAAGAAAGATTAGTATAATTTTTGAGCTGCACTTTACATCAAACAGCTTTTTAAAATAAAAAATTGTTACAGGACTGGAAACAAGGATGGTTTTATAAAATGAAGACTGTTGGTGAGGCCATTTTTTTCTCAGTGGCTAAACTTAAATGAAGAATCAAATGATGTGACTTTGGCTCTGTTTACATAAGATTTATCTGTTGTCATAACAGTGAATACATTTTCAGACAATACTGTTAAATGTAGTTATAATGAAAATACATTTAACATACTGTAGATTTGTATTGTTTCCACACCATGACAAAAATAGAATGTTCACCACAGAAGGTGCATGCTGTTTTCAGTCTGAGGTTTCTATCAAAAGCTGCAGAACATATGTTTATGCACAGTTCAAATTCATGGTGAGACACTGAGTAATATAAACAAGGGACTATTACATCATGCAAAGCCATTTTAATAGAGTAATTATCATACTTTATATAAAATATGCTTTATTTTGTCAAGGTACGGGTTGGCCAGCAGGGGCAGTAGTGGAGGAACAGGAAATAAATTGCTCATTTTGCAGAGCTCAACCATTTGAGGTGATTCAAAGACATTGTTTATGATAAATATTCCTTTTTGAAGTTATTAAGTGTGCAGGGGTCAAATATTTATTCTAAATTATTTAAAAGGGTATGATATGACACCTTTAAATCGCAGATTAAAGTTTTTCTGCTATCAACAAAAATTTGTATTATTTTTTAAAGCACTCCAAAGTCACATAACTCTCAAACTCAGAGGTAGATGCTTTTTTAATTAATCGTAACTAGGGAAAAAATATTTACAGTATTATAAACTGAGGTAAAGTTTACAATGAGCACTTTCGTCAGAAGTTAAAAGCTAATGCCAGAGAGACATTGCAATTTTTAGCCCACTCTGGCGTAATTTTTCAACTTTGCGACTATTTTATGGATCAGTCAGAATTTTACTGAATGGTGTGTCTTGGCTTCTGCACTGTAACTGGGGTACCCAGCAGTTATTAACTCCTCCCAACACCCCGTTTGAAATCCAACTCGCTTCTCGAGAGGACATTGCAATGTTGAAGCAGCGCTACGAGCCAATTTAATGCAACTCTGAGCATGTACAAACACATCTTTTCAGCCATTTCCATGTCCACACACCTTTTCCCTTTAGTTTTAATAGTTTCTGCACTGAGAATTGCACATATTGCCAAAGCAGCTTGTTTGTTTTTGATGAGAATTCTTAAGTGAGCAATGCGCATCTTCCAATTCTGGGTTTTTCATGTTGCAGTTCTGGAAATACAAGACCCACCATGTTTGGACCATACAGACAATAGTTTGGATGACATACAGTGTGAGCAGCGGGGTCACATCTGAGTATCACCTCGTAGAGTGTGAGAACATAAAACATGTGCTTTGAACCCCTGTGTTTTAACCCCTGTGATTTATTCCTGCAGTTTAAGCAGAAGCTGAATCAAGAGATTCAGTGTCTGCCCAGCATAAGCTGTTTCTCAATAAACTCGAGAATTTAGTTCAATTTGCATGTTACAGACCTCTTAGAACATTATGGACCATGGAAAGCAATACAATAGTAAAAGTAATGTCTTTATATTGACTTTACAAGTAATTGTGTGAACACAGCTTTATGGGCCAATCGCAATGGCTTTTGAGAGATCCAATGGTTTCCGCAGGGCCAAGAACCAAGGTTGTAGTCCCATCATGTGATGCAACATTGCAGGTCAACGTTGAAACCAGCTCCAGCTGAATAAGGAATCTAAACACCGCTTTACATCGCCATCGCAATGGTTGTTTTTTTATAGTGTAACCGGCCCATTAGTATTCTTTATATTTTGATTATGCAAATGCCCTTTCTTTTCATACATTCAGCTCTTCACACAGTTTTACCTCTATGGAGAGTTTGGCTGTTGTTATCTCTTTGTTAGATTTTTTTTCTATTAAAGTTTAATAGCCATCTCTTTGTGACTTCCCTCTCCCAGGATTTACTTTTAATTACAAAGAGGATTTCACATCCCAGAGCAGAGAGTTTTTAATCAACGCTGAGTGATGGTCTGGAGACCTGTGAGAAGACAGGCACATCTGCTGAGTCCATGAAGAGGTCCTCTGTGTGCATTCGCAGCCTTTATTAAAGCTTGCTGCCATTGTCAGGAAATAGAGAAATAAAAATGAGGCCCATGTTTCAGAGCAGGGCCTAACATAATTAGTGTGGGCTTAGAAGGAACTGATTAAAGAATATAGCAATAAAGAAGAGCCAGGAGAACATGTAGGCACATAATCCTTGTTTTTGCTTGTTTAGGATGAAGATAAGAAAAAAAATGCATATTAGCTAAAGTTCAGAAGTTGCATTCTGTTTTTTTTTTTTTTTTTTTTTTTTTTTTTTTTTTAAACCTGTCCTGTCCTACTTCAAAGCAGCCCCATGAGAAGGGAGGTGCTTCGTATGAGTTGGTCAGTTTTGCTCTTTCCAGAGAATTGAAGATATTATATATTGATTATTTATCTGGATAGAAGCTTTTAATTTATTTCATTCGCATTCATCACAATAATTACATTAATCAATCATCATCAATCATTCTGTTTTTTTTATGTAAAACATTCAACACTGAAAATATTGAATTTTCATATTGATATTGAAAATCATTTGATTTTGAAGCAAAATGGAATATTTGCCTAAAACCAGATGATTGCATAATCCTCCTAATTGCTGAGTTCTTGTTGGGTTTAGACCTGGTGTACAAAATATTCTGATATTTGTTATATTTGGCTTGAATACGATTGAAAAAGCATCATAATGGGTCTTGAAATTGAACTTGTCAATACTTAGTTTTTTAATACATTATCAAGGTTAATAATTATTTAGCTAACATAAGTGCAGGAAAAGCTTGTCTTGTAATTGGCAACCCCTAAACTCATAGATCTCACTTTTCGCACTTTTCTTAATTTTTGTGTGTAAAGGCAAACTTGATAAGAAGTATAAAAAATTACTTTGAGCATCAATTATCTACTGCAGGGCAACATTCGACTTTTTGGAGTCAAACTCACTCTTATCATGAGTTTAAGTAGTTTTTTAACCATTTGAAATTTGTTCAGATGTTCTCCTTATCTAGAGTTAGTATTCTTTGCATAGCTTAGCATGATCAGTGGTCTCAAAGTCAATTCCTGGAGGGGTGCAGCCCTGAACAGTTTAGCACCAACCTAAACTAAGCTCTATTGTCTATCTAACTGAGCTCTATTCAAACCTCGACTTTTAATCAATCACCAGCAGCTTGATGTGGTGTTGAATGAGATTATGTTTATTGGTTATCATTTCTGTCAATGCAATTTCTCTAAGCTCAGTCAAAAGCAAGCCAGATAGATTTAATTCAGCTGATATAATCTACTCCGGATGAATCAAATGTTTAAATATTACACAGAACACAATTTAGCTATATTTTGTCAATTTAACTATAAGTTATGGATTTTTAGTCATTCTGCTACTTATGTGAAGTTGGTAGTGGTCTAATAAGATTCAACGATCTATGCTGAGATATGCTAAAAGCACTATTGTTGAATTAGGAGACTGGCTGAGAAGGTTCCAAATGGCGAGGGTAGATGGAGAATGAACCTAAGAAAACAAGTACGGTTTCCTTAAATATATCAACACTTATAACTAATAGTACAACATGGATCCATGAAGAGAACTTAAAAGATAAATTTAAGGATGTTAATTCAGCCATAGATTGCTCTGACTGAGAGTATCTGCAACAGAGATTGCAAAGTTGCAAACGAAACAACAGATTGATTCCAGTTAGTGTTCAACAAGCCTGCATCTTGTCACAGGATTTCTATAGAGCCTTTTAAACAAGAGGCACTCAATGGCCTGAGAGCCAGGTGGAAACGGCTGAACAATAACTACTTACACACTGCTGATGATATTGGTTTTGTGTCACAACTACTTAGACATGCCCAGGTTCTCTTGTATCAAGTCGAGAAGGTCAGCTGAGGGTACAGGCAACAGAAGAGTGACTCAAAGCTAGAGTGGATACTTCTAAAAAATAAAAAGCAGCTGCATCATATTGAAAGGACTGCTCGGCAGACATAACAGCATAACTATTCACTTTTTACAGGACTGAAATGTTGTGCATATTGTGCACTTTAAAGTACTAAATATGAACAGATTATAGGATTTAAGATCCTCACATTATGGAGAAGATGGCATTATAAGTTGACCAATGGGGAAGAACATAATTTTTTTTACAACAAATATGGTGTAAATATTTTTTCAAAGAGCACAATCATGTGTCAGAGCCTTCCATACATTTAGGAATGAAAATACTCATAGAGTAAAAAACTGTACTTTAAAGTAAACTGTAAATATAATTATGATTTTGTTTCTTCAAATCACAATATTTGTTAGACACTCATTTTAATGATTCTGATCATGTGCGTGTCCTTCATGTATTCAACCTATTATTATCTAGAGGATAGAGCACAATCTCAAATTCATTAAAAGTATTATTTTAGTTCAGAATTAAGTAATAGCAAGTGTCAGACTGCATCCTCTATGCTATCACAGAGACATAAGGACCTTGAGGTTTCAATAACAATCATTATGTTATACAAGGATCTAAAATAATCTGATCAAATCTAGGTCAGTTTGAGTTAATGGTGTTTTTTTGTGCTACATTTTCACTCAAAGCTAAAAGGGTTTGCAAGGTTACAGAGATGGAGCATCATTAGGCAAACGAATATAAACATCCATCTCGCCCACCATGGAAGATGTGTCTGTACATATATATCTGGGTCAGTGCATCTTGTTAAGAGGTTTTTTTTCTCCACGTCCTGCTGACTTGCTCACCAAATAAATTTGGTGTAAAATTTGACTTTGTAAAAAATGAAGAAAATACAGTTATGTGAGAGCCCACAAATCTAAACAAAAGTACAGTTTGTTCTTCCAAATATCATGGCATTCTTAACTAGAAGCATGTTGCATCACATTTAATGGCACATTTAAGGGAAAAAATAGGTTTTATTACATTGAAGTAAGATGTACCCCCTTTAACGGGTCACAAAACCTTAAGCCTCTATGTAAATAGAAAGCATATATCAGTCTTATATTGATAATAATTGTAGAGAAATACTGTTGGTTGTTTCAGAAATGTTAATATTAATATGAATGCTTTAAATCTTATGCAACCAACCTTCATATTGTTTACAGCAGGGGTGTCAAACTGTTGGCACATGTACTTTTGCATAATTTGACCTTGTTTGTGCCTGTGTTCTATCAGATTTTGCTATCATTTAAGATTTGCATGTCGCACATGTACAGACACAAATGTTGTTTTATTTTATCTCTTTACATTACATTAACAATTAAGCCATGTTATAAGATCATGCTCATTTCATTTAATTAGAGCATTTAATACAAGTATGTAAAATTCAAATGAGACCCAATGCGGTGATTAGTTAGAATTATTATGATAAACATCTACTATTGTACTCAATTTAAAGTTAGGTAGCCAACTCTCACTGGTAGCAAAAATTGCTAGAACACCAGACCAGACAAATCTGTATAATAACCCACTGATCAGTACAATTCTGCAATTGTTTTTTTCATAGAGAAAGGGACTGAATTCAATTTCTGACATCTCACTTTGAATGAAATAGCAAAATATCAAATGTTTTAAACTAATTGAGATTTCCTATTAAAAATTACTGTGTGGTTTACAGTTATAACACAGGCCATACTTCTGGAAGCCTATTTACATTAGGTAAAAAAATGGCTGAAAATTTAAACTTTTTGGTTTCTTATTCTATGCTGTAATAAATAAGATTCGGACAAAGAAATGGCTCAGTCAGCAAAAAAATGTTTGCCATTTTTCTGGGACATCTGGCATTCATCTGGTAACAGCATACACAAGACAAAAAGTTTAAGGCTAACTTGGCCGAAGCTTGAGTCAGTTATGGACCAAGTGTGGCTCCTCTTTGGCCCTGGTCGGGAATCAGGATTTGGTCCAAACATGCTTTGTAATTCATTGTGGTTGATTAACTCATCATAAATGTATAGTTTTCCAAAAGATCCTTTTCAAATCTGCTGCTTCCTTTGCAAAATATATTTTTAAGATTTTTAAGTCTTACATTTAAGTCTTCCAAACTTGCAGGGACTCAGGAAATTTTTAAAGGGAAGTGATTTTTCAGGGATTGTTAAATGTAGTGGACCAGGTGTGGTCCCCGCCAGGATGTTTGACACCCTTGGTTTACAGTTCACAGATAAAAACCTTTACTGGGTCAAATTATATAAAAATAGTCTCAAAGAGTTATATTATTAGAGGAATTGCTGACGTTTCAGTTTATTGGAACAGGATATCGGGGTTGTCTGATTTTCTTGATCGTAGAACACAATGTAATTTTACTGTATTTTTAATCAGCTTTATTTCTGTAGAGCGACACAGAATGCTATGACAAGAGTCATTTTTTTTAGAGACATGAAGTTCTAAATGCTGTATTTAAGAAAAAACATGAATTGCTTGCAAGTGCAAATTAAGTATTTAACAACATACGTTTAATGGACTGACAATTAATCAGCATTGACAAAGCATCATTGCGTAATCAAGAGTGGACCTTGTGATGTTTCCACAGAAGGAAACCACACAATTCCTTGCACCAAAGCATCAGTCTAGAGCATTCTTGCTGGCATAAGCAACGTTTTCAGCAGCCAAAGGGGCCCTCAGGCTCTTTACCCTCTGTGATTGTGATCCAGCTGACATTAATTGAAAAAAGAGAAACTCTGGTGATGGATAGATGGAGGTGAGATGGGTTTTGTGTAGGCGTCTCTTTCCTGTAGCTAAACACATTACAAACTCCACATCCCAACCACACTGAGTGCAAAGACCTGTTCCAATCAGAATATTCAAGTCACCACAGATAAAAGCATCTGGTCTTTGAATATTAATAACCCAGCAGAGCAGTTTCGTAATCCCTTCTCTGTTCCGGAAAGTCTGCAGCGCTCTCTGTTTAGGGAGCACCTCAATCTGTTCAGTCGAGAGTTATTCCTGTCTATGTAAATCAGAGTTGCGTAATACTTCAAAAGTGATGTTCTCTACTGCTGTTGTGATTGATTTGCATGATTTATTTGTTTGAACAGACTAAATGCAATAGTTGAGAATGAGATGAAAATGAGAAATTGAATATTAATTTTTCTGAAAATTTAATATTGAATATTCTCATTTTTCTGACCATCAGAAGGAGAATCCGACAGAAGCGTGACAACAGAAAGTGAAAGAAGAACTTTAAAAAATATGATGATGTTATATGGCGGTCCCCTTGGGGGCTAAATACAAAACAGCTTTAAATACACAGCTTTTTGTCTCCCAAGTGAGTATTTTTAAATAATAATAATGTAAATGTATATATAGTCAAAATTGTGAAGTATGCTGGTAAAAGATGTGTGAAGTAGAGAAGGTATAAACCAAACTTCACAATTAAACTCTTTTTTTTTCATCCCTTATTGCAAATATCAAATCAAAATAATCTACATATGTTTAGCCAGAACTTTTAGCTAGTTAACTTTTCAGCTGTCCAAACTGTCCTCTGAAGTGTCTGGATAACTTCTTTAGGTCTCGTGAGTGGTGTGAAATAAACTGAAAATTTGCACCATAAGAAAGGATCATGGTATGCGTCTCCTGGCAGATGTCTGCAGAATCACATTTGGTTCCTTTGGTTTTTTTTACCAATCTCAGTCGAATCTAAATGTTACTTGGCATATTTCTGTTATGTATTATCTGGAGCATACACCTGAAAATCAACAGTGAATTAAAAGAACATTTCTTTTACATTTAAACATGTAAAAACTTGTGTTGTGAGTATCTGGCCCAAGCCTGTTCAGCCATGCCACATCTCAGCAATAGTGAGCAACGCATATAAAACAAAATCTCAATACAATCATTTACATTTAATTATTGTAAATTAAATGTTTATATTTAATTGCTAGATTATCATAAAACTGTTTGCAAAGATCATACAAGTTAAACAATTTTCCTCAAGGAGGCATGACAAACCTGGCTGAAATAACACTAAAAACAGAACACAGTTACAAATCAAATGTGTACATTTATTTTCACATGATGGTTGTATCGGAGCAGTTGGTGAAAATGACCTTTTTCTTTGCTTTAGCCTCACTTTTACAGATTGCGGAATTAGGGTTGAGACATGATCCTACATGTCTAACCATTAAAGTGCAGGTTTTGGATATGTGCTAATAGAATGCGCCGAAGCATTGGTCGTATAACACAAGTGTTTCAATTGTTTGATCTGTCAAAGTCACATGACTCAAGTGTTTTGAAAGGTTTTCACAAGCAGCCATCCCTAGCTTAAACTAGACTCTAGTTAAACTTTGACAAATAGATTTTATTAGATATTTGAATTGTTAAAATACTAAGTCTAACTTCATTATACTTTTATTATTGAATGTCAGTTTATGATAGGTTCCCAGTGATATTTTATACTATGAGAGTTTTTTACATAATAAAAAGAGCTGAGCAAAATGAGTTAACTCACTATGCTTTTGTTTTTCAGGACCTGGGATTAGAGGGTACGTCACTTAACGATATCCTCTATAAGAACGCAGCTTTCCTAAACCTGGTGGACCCCATATCTCATGAGCTGCTGCTGAGCCTTGCTAGAGATATGCAATGCCCAAAAAAGGTGCGTTGTTCCTCAGAACATTTTGTTGAGTATTTTTGTTTTTCTTGTTTTGAATGAATGATTTTTATTTTGGCAGAAGAAAGTGGAAAATATATATTTTTATATTTATAGATAGTAGATTTTTTATAAAGATTATAGTTTCTTGATACTTGTTTATCTGGTTTACAGTCTGTCAACTTGTTGCAAATACCTGATTTCTCTTTTGACTAACATCCAACTATTTAATTTCTAAAACTTTCTCACCCCCAGAAGATTTTAATTTTGATAATATCTTGACAGGTTTTTCAAAGGTTATGGAACACATTTTTTTTTACCTTTAATTATAATATAATTAGTAATATTTTTTAAGCCAATTTGGTTGCCAGTGTTTTTACAATTTTTAAAAAAAATGACAAATTACTACCTTTAACTGAGCATATTCATATCTACAGCTTAAATTCTTGGTTTAAAAAAATAAATTACCAATAAGTATCCAAACTTAGGCCATGTCCATACCTGGAAGTTTTCTCTTTAAAAAATAAAAGCTTTCACACAAGCACATATGTGAACAAAATCTCCCCTTAAAACACAGTAAAGAGTATACCAATTCAACAGATGAAAGTCGATTCTAACTATATTATATTTGCCAATCAGAATCTTTCAAACTAGTTTCCATTTTAGTAAAAAAAAAATCCTATTATTTTAAGCCGATTTTCCCTGGTTTTATCCAAAACCTGTGCTGTAGTCGTTTTTTCAAGTGAGCAATGATGAGCGTGTCACATTCACCTGGTGTCTCAGTTCTGTTATCTAGTCCTATGTCATAAGCCAATTTATCCTTCCTCTAACTCTGACAGTCTCACAGAACTCTGGTTAGGATGCCAGCATGTCAAAAACACCCGGTTATGTCAGGACACTGCTCTTTTTACATGCGGATGAACAGCATAATCAAGTAGAAGGAACTCAATTCATGAAATAATGAGTTATTTTCCCAGCTCTGAGAAGTGAACCAAGCACTGATGGATGAGGTGGAGGAGGTGTAGATCTGTTTTTGGTTTAGAAAGTTTGCTGCTTGCTTTTATACATGAGCTACAGGTGTTGATTAAGCCAATCATATGAGATGGTCCCCCTAATTGTATTTTGTGAAAATAGTGTGTTTTCACATCTCTAGGTCATTTAATTTGGTGCTGACCAAAGGAAGCAACTGGTACGTTGTTGCAATCTTCTGCTGTTTTAGTCCTCATTCACACCACACTGGATGCTCTGGTACGCACTAGCTGAACTTAATGAATACAGAGCCATGTGACATCATACGGGCCACTTATTGGTCAAATACATCATGGTACGTGTTTCCTCTACTGCTTCTCAATTGGTTAGAATGAATCTGCACGCAGAAGTATACAATGTAGGAAATAATGCTAATTGACCAGGACCACACTCTCAAAATGGATAGACTTTGCTGTTTGCATACATATGTTTATTGTACTGTAAAAAATAAAGCCACAGTTGCCAAATTAAGTGTGTTTTTGTTCTTGTTTTTTTAAAGTAAGAAGATAAATTCCATTGTGGCAAAATTTTTTTGCAGAATCCTTAGTTGATGATTCATATGTATCATTGTAATTATTAATGAAAAGCCTATCAACAGTCTCACAATGTGAAATGAAGCATTAATTCATAACATAAATTGAAGTATGCAATTTCTAATAATTAAACTGTCATATTAACTTATTAAAAGATAATTTTCCAAACAAATAAATAAGACTAAAATGTTTTTGATTTCCGTCAACTAAAACATGACTAAAGCTATTACATTTTAAAATGATTAAAATGTGACTAAAAGTAAATAATTTTCGTCAAAAAGATTAAGACTATGGCTGCCAAAAATAACACTGTGGGCCTGTCCACATGATAATGCTGTACCTTGTGTTTTCAAAAAGCATTACCATTTGGCTTACCATCTCAGTCCGGATCTTTTTTTAGTGATCTCTCGTTCATCTCCTGTCTTTTTTTCAAACTCTTTTACATTTTTGAACTTTAATTCTTTGTACAGAAAGAACGAGTCATATATTATTAATTTGAAACCGATGAAAAGCAATCAATAATCAGAAGCAAAATCAGTAAGATGTTTATTGCCAAATGTACATCTGCACACCCACAAGGAATCTGTTGTGGCACATTGGTACTCTCCAGTGTTGGTACAAAAAAAACACCTCAATAACATTGCACAGTAACACAGGTTATGTAAGTAAATTCTTCAAGTCAAAAATGGCCTTTTTACTAATGGCCACGGTACCCACAAAGCAATTCAATTTCAGGGTACACACGTAGCCTGTCAAAGAGCAATAACAGAGACTCGTTTTAATGAAACAAGAGAACAACAGTTGACCACAAAGTAATGCTTGAATTTTGCAAGTGGTTGAACCTCTCTTATTATTTTCATATTTTACCACTAAACATTTATAGGGCTGCAGAACCCTGCTGATCGTAAGAAGCAGAGTCAGAGATGTCTCTGTGTGTGTTAGAGCAACTAGCTGTGTGAGAGCGGAGAGGTGTCTGTCTGTCTGTCAGAGCAGCTCAGTGTGGAAGTCTGCCAGTACGCTCAGTGTGGCGCTCTTTGTTGACTGTTGGTCGGGGAGAGAACTGTCACAAGGAAATGGCACGCTTCACGCAGAACTGCTCAGCAAGGGACAGTAGCTGAATTTGTTCCTTTGCTCTGAAAGATTACTGCAGAGCTCAAAGTCTAGCAGGGATTCTATATTATTTGAGAAACAACTTATTCTGTATTTAGAAACAACTAAGAACAAAAGTGCCATTGTAAAATAGTACGATGCTAAAGGGCTTCACATAAAAGAAAATGTTTCAAGTTATGTGTATGAGTTAGCAGTCATATTTGTGAGATCAAAATGAGAAGCATCATTACTTGAGTCTTAGGACGTTTGCCTAAATTATAAATTTTGAATAGCCTATAGAGGAGAGCCTTTATTGTATGTGACACTATGATGGGCTTATAACACACTTGTAAAGAGCTGGGCTGGGACAGAATGATTACAGAGATTGTGAAGAGATATTTTCAGTTTTATATAAAGAAATGTACAAATGGACTGAAATGTAGATATTTGATCATTTCATGGTACTATGATTCCCAAATGTGAAAATACTCAAAATACTAATGATACAATTTGAGACAAAACATATGTTTTGTAGTTGACAAAAAGTTACAAAAAAAGAAAACCACGCAGTGGCACATAGTGCGTAAACTTAAATTTAAAATAACTGTAAGTGTAATTTGCATGTTTACCAAAATATTTGTTTTAATTTTTTTGTATATTAATAAACAATGTTTGTTTATTTGTTTAGTTATGATTATTCTTTCTATTCCTCTCGCTCTCTTTTTACGTTGTTCCTTTGTTCTTTCTCTCTGTCTTTCCCCCATTCCTTATTTCTTTCTTTCCTTCCTTTGTTCCTTTCTTTCCTTCTTTCTTTCTCATTATTTTCTTTATTCTTTATTTTCTATTCTTTCTCTTTATTTCTTTCTTTCTTTCTATTTCTTTTTTCTGTCTTTCTTCTTGTTTCATTTCATTCTCTTTCCATCCTTTTTTATTTACTTCCTTATTTCTTTTTTCTCCTTCCTTCTTTTTTCAATTTTTTCTATTTATTCTATCTTTCTTTCTTTTTCTCTCCTTCATTTGTTCTATCTTTATTTAAGTTGCTCTAATTTTTCATTTATTTTTTATTTATCCAGTTATATGATTTTTTTTTTATAAATTATTTAAACTGTTTACTGGTCAGTTAATTATGTTATCTAAATGTTTAGACAGCATGATGGAGCAACTAATATGATCATATTTACAAAAACATACAATTTGTGTTTCATTATTTCTTTTTTGTCCTGTTTACAACTCTGCAGTGGACTATCCACCAATGTGTTCTGATCAGTTTTCCAAATCCAAAGCACAACCTTTCTTCCTCAGTGGGAGGTCTGGAGATTTAAATCTTAGCAGGTTTCAAGTTATTTATAGGAGACATATAGGACTGACAATCACTGACATCCAAAGCCAGAAAGATCCCAGGCTAATCCAGTTTGACTACTTTAATCAGGGTTTAACAAGTTTGATTGTGTGAAAAGCTCAGTAAGTTCAAGTCTCTGGAAACATGTGATAATACTGTGGGGATATCAATAGGAACAGAGTGGGTCTAAGATTAAAATGTTTTTACTTCTTTTTTCTGTTTCTGGTTTTCTATTACTATATTATAGTAATATATAGTATTGAGTAATTCCAAACTATAAATGTTGTCACTACACAAACATCTTTCTCCGACTGATTACACTCACCAGATGTATCTTGTTTAGTTATTTGTCATCTTCAACCTCTATTATTTTATGTATACAAGTGCTAGTCACAGAGGTATGTAGAGAGTATTGTGAAACAAAAAAAACACTCAAAAACATGAGGAACAATCACAGAGTGGGCTGCAGCTGGAGTCAGTGCTTCAAGAATCACAACCCATTGCATGGCCAGACATCAAGTTTAAGGCTAACTTGGCTGATGCTTGGGCCAATCATGGGAAGTCAAGGTCTTAAAATCTAAAGGAAGAGAGGAGAAGCACAGATTCCACATTGCGTGCGTAAAATATCCATTGTCACAGATGGTTTGGGGAGCTATCTGCTTGTGATTGTTCACCTGTGTTCACCAAAACAACCCGAGCATGTAAGTTTGCCCTGCATAACATCCGAAAGATTAGGCCCTTCGCATGCAACTCAACTCTTGGTTCAGGCTCTGGTCTTCTCATGTCTGGACTACTGCAACACTCTTCTAGCAGGACTTCCAGAACTCTGCAGCTTGTCTTATCTTCAAGGAACCGAAACGAGCTCATGTTATGTCCTCACTCTTTACTGGCTCCCCCTCACAGCTTGTGTTAAGTTCTTGACTTTTCTGTGTTGTGGTCAACACAGCCATCTACCAGGAAGTTTTAGAGCACTTTATGCTTTCAGCTGCTGACAAACCTTATGGAGAAGTAGTTTTTGTATTGACCATGCACACCAAACAAGTAACCTTAATTAGATGTTCAAATCATGTCTATATAATGCCTTTTGGTTCAGAACTAGCTCAGGGGGTGGTGTCCCTATTCTTAAAATTCCAAAAACATGCCTGAATTTAACCCCAGACAAAATTATAAATATTAACTTATTGTGAAGAGGACAATGCAATATGCCAAACCCAACAATGCCGAAGAGCATAAGGCCATAATCAGAACAAGATGGGATCTCATAATAACTGCTCAGTGTCACAGGCGTGTTGACTACATGCCATGCTCACTTAGGCAGTAATTCTGGCAACAGGAGTAAGTTTTGAGTTGTACATGCTCTTATTTGTCATGCTCATACTTTTCAGTTGACCAACTTTAAAAAAAATGTGCTATTTGTATTGATCTTAAATATTATTCAAATTTTCAGAGATGATACACTGATTTTAAGATTCTTAGTAGTTTAGTAGATGATCGTAATCATCAAAATGAAAGATAATAAAAAATTGTGATATATTGTTGTGTGTGAAATGAATGAATATAATATACAAGTTTCACTTTTTGAAAGGAAATACTGAAATAAATAAACTAGTGGCCAGCATGTGTATAAACTTAATGTTTTTATAAGTTTAATGGATTGTGTTCTAGAAATGTAACCCTTTTACTAAGGAGTTATTGCCGGTGACAGAAAAGTGACTTGCACACTTCAAAGGAAAACTGGCAAAAATAATCATAAAAACTAAATTTTCTGACACATTTATTAAAAACAAGACGAGAATACCAGGCAAACTGTTATAATTACAGTCTCATTATAGGAGTAAACGGGTTAAGCATAGTTTTATCTGCGCTCTCGTTTAAGCTAAAGAAAAAAAAATAGGTTTGACAGGGTTAAATAATTCTATACTGAAAGATATTATCATATATATTATCTCAATCTCTGACTGATGTTGCATGTTTGATATGATAAAGTTTGATTCATAGGTAATCTATTTATATCAAAAGCCAAACCAGTATTTCTAGCCTTTTGTGAGTCTGCTTTATATCTGAGGATTTAGATTCAATTGATCTGGAAAAGTCCTGATTCTGAGCTTTGAGCTTTTTTGTGAAACCATAAGAATAAACACTGCAATCTGGGTTATGAATCAGAAGGGATTACTGTCAGTCTTTGAGAAGATTATCTCTGAGATGAGATGAGATGAGATGAGATGAGGTGTACTTTTTGTCCAGTTCTAAATTTGGAACTTGAAAGAGGGGCAGAAAGAATTGGTTGCAACATGTGGTACGGATCAGCTTCTTATATAAGGTGTAATTTTGTTTTCTCAGAGAATGAGTAGCTCATGCTTAGGATTCATTCTTATCTTTGCCATGTTCAATCAAATGAGCCCTTTTTCATGTTTTATAGTGTTTGTCTCTGCTTGGTGTTATTCCAGGATGCGGAGACACTGAAGTCCTCTGATAAAATCTGCAGACAGCTCATCTACCATTTGACTCCTCACTCCAAGTGGCTCAGAAAAACTATGACCCGGAGAAAAGCACAGGCCTGGTGAGACAATCTTTCTCTTGTAATACAAGTGCACATAATAATACAAGTTTTAGTGCCTTCTACCATACAATGTCAATGGGCGAGTGAAGTGGGAGGGATTGAAATCCAAGTGTTATGTCACAACTATTTAATTGAGCAAAAATGTGACATATTTGGCTTGCTTGATTCATTTTCGATTACATTTTTAGTAGAATACCCCATTACTAAATTATTCGTTAGCTAGAGCTATTCTATCATTCTCTCTCCTCTCTGTGTGCCACAATCTCTCGGTTTTCTCAAACGCTCTAAATCCATGACTAGCTTTCTAACAAATGCTCTAAATCCTTTTAAATCTATTTTTATAGATTGAAGAACTTTTTTATTGCAAAAAAATTGAGATGGTCTTATCAATAATGATGAACATAAACTTCATGTTAGTTCACAAGTCTCCAAATCCAGTCCTGGAGGGCCGGAGAACTGTAAATTTTTGGTTCAACCATCATAAAGCACATATGTTGCACTAAATACAGTTCTCTCTGATTGTCTGAAGTTAAAGTAGTATGCATACTAGAGCATAGTTGCAACAAAAATGTTCAGGACCGGATTTGGGGAACCTTGTGTTAGTTGCTTGCTGTGTCGCATTTGTTTCTGACCAAAATGCCACCAAAACGTTTATGCATGTTTTGACAAATTTGTCTAACAACTAAACAAGTATAATTGTTTTGAAAATGAAAATAGCATTTACCAATGAACATATATGATTAAACAAAAAAGGTTGTTATGATGTGTTAGCTAGTACTAAAAATGACTGAAGATCCTTGCAATGTAAATAATTTATTTTAAAACCTAAAAAAAAACCTTAAAGAAAATCTTGTTGCTATGTCATTGTGTGACCTTATAAAGATTGCAGCAAATTGATTTCTCCAGTCTTTGGTTGGCACTGCTGTGGAAGCTAGAGCTTAAATGCCCACTGTGTGTGTAATCCCCTACAAGTCTTGCCCCAACCTTGCTTATCCAGCATAAACCTGTTGACTTAACCTGATTAATCCGGTTCATCACAGCGCCCTGATTGCGGTGTGTTATACAAGCATCAGTCAATCGCTGCAAAATGTGTTTACCAAGTACGTTATCTTTCTGAAAAATGATGTTTATCTATTCCACCCACTTGGCTATTACGTGCACCCTGAATGCCTAGCTTCTGCTCAATACAGATCTTCTACATCCTGAATTAAGCACGCTGTCCTCTTGCATTAATCGAGTGAGGATAAAGCATCAAGAGTGACAGAATCTGAACTTGTGGAGCACTCTATATGCAGCATTTTTTAAAAGTTTCACATTTTCGGTCCCAGCTGAGCCATGGTGTCAGGCATAATTGACTGCAGAAATAGTTTTCTTAGCCCCTTCAGAGCTAAATTAAAAAAAAACATAATAGATTTAATTGTTTTTCTGTCCGCTTTAGATGACAGAACCTCTCAAACAATATCACAACTTCCAATTAAATTTGGTGGAGGATTTTCAAAGAGAGAATGATGAGTGGATTTTTTTTCACAGCCAAACTTCATGTTTATTGCAACTCTCTGATTGATCGACATACAGTTTCATGAAACATTTGCTAAAAAACATGAAAGAAAGAGCTGAAATGTAATGTACATTGTATTGGAACCAAAGAGGTTAAAACAAATGTTCCAAATTAGTTTAGTGATGAAACACAAGAGTCTTTTAATCTTCTGATAGTATCTCTTCACTCATGGGTTAGGGTCTCTACACACCTATCCGAATTGAGATTCGCACAAATGTTCGGATGGCTTCACTGCAGGGTACATTTCACAATCTTCAAACCTCTTCTGTTTAACATTGATGCAGTGGCGCTACTCGCCCTTGGATGCCGCTCAGGGGTAGTAAGTGTCATTTGTGAGAAGAACAAACCTTCAAAATGAATCATGATTAACAACTCTTTTTGGGGAGGCAATTGTTTTCTTTGGTACATGTGGAGTTCACTGTTATCAGAAGAAACAGGGGAGAGTTTATTAACTCAGATTTGTGAATTTTGCTCTATTTTTAGGTCTTTGTCGTAGTTTAAAAGTAGATCAGATTTTTTTTATATGAACTCGTTCAAATGAACCATTCCTTTAAACTAACAATAGTCAAAAGAACAATTCACCAACATTAACAAAACTTCCTACCAATACTCATGGGACAACAGCCACACATCCGACCATTTTATAACTGTTGTGGGTTTACAACTTTTGATGGCCGGACAGCAGCAAGACAAGCTTCTGAATGGGTACTATATAACACCTCTTTTGCAATGTCCTTTCTTCATGACGATGTTCTTCGTCACTGTTTCCTGTCCAGCCAGATGTGTCATTGGCACCCATTGTTTTTGATCGAGGCGTGTTCATGCATGAAACTTGGGATCAAAAACTCGTATAGGTGTGTTGAGATCAGGGTCACACAAAGCTGATGATTGACCACTGTAATTCAGACTACTTAAAATACAGACTACTACCATCAGCAGGTAAGCCAAGGTATATCTCCTCATGTACACACAAAAAAAATTATAGTTTCTAGTTGGATGTCTTCAGTTCAGTGTGTTCCAGCTTAGAGTTTTTACCTAGAGGCCCACAGGTGTGGGCAACGAGAAGTGACAACAACAAGTTGTTTGGTGTCGGATTGGTGTGTCAGAGCCCTTAAAGCGGAAATGTCCAAAGCCGCTCCTGGAAGGCTACACAGATTAACTTTAACCAATATAAAAAACACACGTTCACACTATATAAGATACTCTTTGTCTGGATCCAGATTAGTATGCAGTATGCATACCAGGCAGGTTTGCAATTAAAATGTCCAGAGCTGTTGTCCTTCGGGATTAACTTTGGACATACCTGCCTTATGTATAGCATGTCCATTGTCACAGAAACAACTGCCAAAAAAACAAACAAAACAAAACATACTTTTGATAGATAAATGTTGTCAACACTGCGGCTGGAAGGGCATCCGCTGCATAAAACATATGCCAGAGAGTTGGAGGATTTATTCCGCTGTGGCGACCCCGAAAGGGAAAAAGCCGACATGAAGATGAATGAATGAATGTTGTCAACACCTTTTTGTAGGAGACTTCACAACTACTGGTATAACTTTGTAGGTGCAATAGGTTCTTTGCATCCAATAACAAGCAGATAACAACACCAGCAACCACTAGAGGCACTACTCCATCTTTCTGACTTAGCTGTTTTCTTGCTTGTTATTAACAACAAAATGTTTTATTACTACAAACTAGCATACATTGAACCTACTTGATATACTGAAGCTGGTATGTACTGTCTCGCATGAATTGTTCTATAACAAGGGATGTTCAAAAGGCAACTTTTTTACTAATGTGATTCTGTTTGGAAGCAAATTGGTCTGAGTTAATATGTAGAGATTCAGACTTCATACAGCTCTGCAGTATGTGAGAGTTCTGATGTGCAGGATTGGTTCTGCTATCCCCAGAGCTTTGTGTTCATATAAGTCAATCTGACAGAGTCTGCAGGGCCCTGCTGTTCAGCACTACAGCAGGCTCAGCTTGGAGAGACAAATAAAAAAAGAAGATTTGGCCTTAGAGGAAAAGACTCCTGAAATAAGCTAAGGTACAGTATAAAGTCTCAAAAACTGAAGGGGTGGGCAAAAGCGCAAAACAACAACGTGTCTCCCGCACCTAGCTGAAAGCTTTCAAGCCGGTGTTCACTTGTGCCACTCACATGAAGTCACCCACTCTCTTCCCTTATGATGTGGATCTAGGCATGAGTTTGGCGGAGAAGGAACGGGAATCACCAGACCGGAGCATACCTCCACCTTTTCCCTGACTCTGCTGCTGTTCCACTCTTTCTCTCTTGTTCCTTTCTCCTCTCCTTCAAAAATGTGCCCCTCAATCCTCTCCATTTATTCCTGCACACTTCCTCTGATAAATAAATGTATTAGCATGCTTAGCTTTAGCTAACATCAGCACGATATAAATTCACATCAAGATTCTCCTCTGACCACCTCACCCAATTTATTCCAAACAATTTCCACATGGATAAAAATACTCAGACTGTATTGAATTACACAGGACCAAGCAGAACAATTTGACAGCTTGAAAACCAAAGCTTGTGATTCTCTGTTCTTTTGTGTTTAATTCTTAAGGTTTGATGAGGAGTGTCAGACACTCGTTGCAGTGATCTGTTTGCGAGACGTTTATAATTCTGATGCCCTTTGATTTGCAATGCATAGCGCCTGTCTGCTAGGCCTGTGGCTGTCTGATTAAACCAGACATAACATCAACAAAGGCTGTCAGTGTGACTAATGTATTATCTTTTCTTTCTTATCCACTGGGGATGTGCAATTAGTTCTACTTCCTTGGATCTGCATGTTCTGTTTGTAAGCAATCGCAGACCTGGATGCACATTGATACAATACAACGTTGATTCTGATGCTCTGTTTACCTGATTTAAGGATTGAAGGAACATTTTTGTCATGCATGCTATTACACAAGGAATTAGGACAAAAGTTAGCAAACGTTTCTTAAAATATGAACATAAGGCTAAACTTTATATCGTTTAAAAAATAAAGGCAAAAGCAACGCATATGGAAGTCAGAATATTTCACAAAAACACAAAAACCTCTGTGTCCTGATGCGTTATTAGCGCATTATGGTTATAGAAAAATTTGCTTTTATGTTTAGATTTAATTTTTGAATGATGGTGCCCTATTATGGCCTTTTTAAAGCATTGAAAATAAATATATGACCTCTCTATTCTATCGCAGCACCCTCAATTATTTTTAAAAAGCAGTATTTATCATAAACCATGGATGTCCAATCTTTTTGCAAAGAAGGCAAAAGTGGAGATACCTGGGGGGCAATGGTTATTTTTTTACCGCTAAAGTTACATGTAAATACAGACTTTTATGAAACAGCTCAAATATAAGCCAGCTCTAAAAACACAATTCTGCCTTTCATTAATATCTACAGAGTCTGATTACACATTATGTATTGTAACAATACACTCAACTTGCAACTATGAATTTAAGTTTGATGGTTTATTTACTCAATAAATAATACAATGAAAGACTGAAGCTGTGGGCCATATGAATGACATAAATGAGCCACATTTCTGTCCAAACAGCTGGAAAGTTCTTATTTTTATCTGAGGTTGACGTTAAATGTTTAATGTAGACAGTTTAATCAGGTCATAACCAATTAATCCTAGGGATTTGCTCCCAGATGTTGGTGAGCAAAAACTGCAGGTTTCCACTCCAGCACAGAGCCACATTTTCTTGTTTTTTAACTTTAGTCTGTAAGTATATGTACTTTTCCTTCCTTTGGTTTTGTACCTGCTCTATCCATGTACTTGAAGTGTTCCCCCCTTGTTTCCCCTCTTCATTTAATTGTAATGAATAAAGAATAACTTGCTTAGACCTTTATATTTGAATGGACCCTGGGCCACTTTAACGGACCCAGAGTTCGAAAATGTTAAGAATCCCTGATTTAAGAGATTAAGGACTCATTTTCTGTTACAAATGCGTGATAAACACTTCTATTGTTAAGCACCTAGACACTTGGCACTGTATATAACATGGATGTTGATGGTGTGATGTCATTCATAGGTTTTAGCAGAAAGCAACTTACAAATTGTTAATCAGCCACTTCCTCCTCGGCAGTGCATTATTACCGAAGAGTCAAAAGCAGGCAAAAGGCTGTTGTTTGGTGGAACAGAATTAAACCTCAGTTCTTGGTAAGCTCATTTGAGTAGCCCAGTCCTTAATTATGCAAAAATTATGCACAAAAGGGAACATTTGGGGGTTGTTGTTAACTTGATTAAGACATTTGAAAGGATCTCAAGTTTTGGGGGGACATTTAAATCACACAGAGAAATTTTAGTTATCCAAATAGCAAAATTACATCTGCATTCATTTAGTCTGCCTCCATTTGTTGCCACCATATTTGCAATTTAGATTTCTGTTTGAGGTGGCCCAGTATACCTGCAAACAAGCCATTAGTAGTATTCACAAACCTTTGTGGGGAAACAAGAGAGAAGCTGCCTTCACTTTCAGGCTGTGCGTCTGAATATCACACTCATCAAAGGTGTAAAAACATCCTCTCAGGTGGAAAACAGTCATCGCCATGCCAACAACAGTAGGGGGCATGGCTTTGTAGCACTTGCTTGCTCTTGTCTCCCTGTGGTATATCACCTATTCTGCTTGGTTGATTTCAGCTCTCTGTATCCTATCACCTCTAAAAGGTATTGAGACAAAGTCAGAAGATAAGCAGCTTTACTTTTTGTGGACAGGTATCCCTAAAAATACCTAAAATTGTAAAATTTGACAGAGTTTGGAAGCTTTTCAAAGACCATTAGAATAGAAATGTGTTGAGATTTTTTCATTCAGATCAGTGATTCAGTTTTCAGAACCTTGATGTGTTAGTGGAATTGTTGTTCCGACAATTTATCACTTTGTCAGACTAGGAAAATCGTCTTCGAACACTTTTTCAGTAAAAAAGTATATTATATCAGCTTTTCTGTATAATTTTAGACTCTAGTCTAAATGTTCAGCCTGTGTGCCATAATATTTTAAATGTCACTCAAATTGTGGGTTTCTGGACACTGTTTTTACGGTTTTTGATTTGTAATTAATGGTTTGAGGTTCTTGGCTGAAAGTATTGTGAGATGTGGATGACCTGTTCTATTGTGTCATTTGTCTATTTAGATTACATATTTGAATATGTGTATTTTGCTTTATTTTAGTGAGAGTAAAGAAATTAGTAAGTGTGCTTGTGATAAAATCAAAACTAGACCCTGATATAAAGCCCTGAAGGCAATTTTACTGATAAAGCAGAATTATTTCAATAATGCTCTGAACTGTTATGTGTAATAACTCTTCACGTATGCCACTTCTTAAAATCAGTTTCTTTTAGGAAGTTATCATAAAGATATAATCAGATAATCTGAAGCAGTTATATGGTTTTATCCTCCATTGATTTCCATATTATTGAAGACCTTCTTTGTTCATTCCTACCCATTGCAGAACAAGGAATTCGTTTTAAAATCAGGAAATTCAAGGTACATTATTATCCATGTGTATGCTTGCTGAAAGCCAAGTTCTTCATTCCAAAGGCGAGAGCTGACCTCTTTTGAAAAGTTTTTGCATAACTTAAACTAAGCAATTTGAGAAAGAAGAAACTCTTCTTGATTACCGGCTGCTTCAAATGCTACTAAAGTATGAAGATTAGCTCTCTTTGTTTTCTCCTCAGTACATTTCCATTGCTACAGGTATCCAGATGATGAAAGCAGTGGGTAAAATAAGAATATGTCTTTCCTTTTTCTGCCTCTGAAATTGTGAAATGGTAGAGCAGAAGACGAAGCAGGGAAACCTATGCTAGCAGTAGGATTTAAACTATACTTTGACAATTCAGCACATTTGCAAAAGAGTTGCTAGTTATTTAGTACAGAATTATATATTATGGTAGGATTGTATAAAAAACTGTTTACCTTTTTCCCCATTTCCTTTTGTATCCTATTTATACAAATATGTAAGAAAGAATAAGTCAAGAGAGCAAAAAATGAAAATCTTGTTGGAAAACTTTCCAACAGAAAAGGAGGCAATGGTTAGGGGAAGACAAATGCCAAACAAAACAAAACTCTTAGTTTTAACACTCTGTTCTACCAAATTAAATACAAAAAAGTACTTGCCTGGCTACACTGAAACAATAAAACATGGAGGCATCATTCCCCATAGAACCCCCCTAAATAATACGAGGAATCTAATCTAATTATGAATGAACCCAAAAAAGGAACCTAAAAACAAATCAAAGGCAAAGCAGTTAAGCAAAATCAAATCCCAATACAAACAGCACAACAATACTTTCCAACACAGATTCACAATAAACAA
Source organism: Danionella dracula (assembly GCA_900490495.1). Classification (NCBI taxonomy): domain Eukaryota; kingdom Metazoa; phylum Chordata; class Actinopteri; order Cypriniformes; family Danionidae; genus Danionella; species Danionella dracula. The sequence continues at coordinate 7,500,375 of UELW01000666.1, forward strand.
GAGGCCAAAACAATATACATCTTTACTCTAATTTCAGAAGAAATGCTGACTGAGTTAAAAAAAGATTAGCAGATTCAATGAGTCGTATTGCCTGGCTCGATGCCTCAATATATAAAGAAATGAGACCCAATTTGAATCTGTTTCATATACGCTAATTATTCCTTCCTTAAAGTTCACCACAATTAACTGCTCGCTCTCTCTACGTAATTGACAAAAAAGAATGAGGGAATAAAACCTGTCTGTAACTGTGACAGCAACACACTTCAGATTTCTCTCACACTGAATATGTAATGTTTTACTTATTTTATATATGTAAAACAGCTTTATTGTAATAGCACATGAGCTAAAACATACTGATTTGTTACTAGAAAAATATTGACTGATTAATAAAAACATAGTGAATCATTACTAGAAACATACTGGAGGATTACTAGAAACATACTGAATTATTAATAGAAATATATTGGATGATTACTAGAAACATACTGAATGATTACTAAAACATACTGAATGATTACTAGAAATATACTGAATGATTACTAGAAACAAACTGAATGATTACTAGAAACATACTGAATGATTACTAGAAATATACTGAATGATTACTAGAAACAAACTGAATGATTACTAGAAACATACTGAATGATTACTAAACATACTGAATTATTACTAGAAATACACTGAATGATTACAAAAACATACTGAATGATTACTAGAAATATACTGAATGATTACTAGAAATAGACTGAATGATTGCTAAAAACATACTGAATGATTACTAAAACATACTGTCCCCTAATGTAAGTCGCTTTGGACAAAAGCGTCTGCCAAATGCATAAATGTAAATTACTAGAAACATACCGAATGATTACTAGAAACATACTGAATGATTACTAAAACATACTGAATTATTACTAGAAATATACTGAATGATTACTAGAAACATATTGAATGATTACTAAAACATACTGAATGATTGCTAAAAACATACTGAATGATTACCAGAAATATACTGAATGATTACTAGAAACATACTGAATGATTACTAGAAACATACTGAATAATTACTAGAAACATACTGAATGATTACTAGAAATATACTGAATGATTACTAAAATATACTGAATGATTACTAGAAACATACTGAATGATTACTAAAACATACTTAATTATTACTAGAAGTATACAGAATGATTACAAAAATATACTGAATGATTACTAAAACATACTGAATGATTGCTAAAAACATACTGAATGATTACTAGAAACATACTGAATGATTACCAGAAATATACATAATGATTACTAGAAACATATTGAATGATTACTAGAAACATACTGATTGATTACTAGAAATATACTGAATGATTACTAGAAACATACTGAATGATTACTAAAACATACTGAATGATTACTATAAACATACTGAATGATTACCAGAAATATACATAATGATTACTAGAAACATATTGAATGATTACTAGAAACATACTGATTGATTACTAGAAACATACTGAATGATTACTAAAACATACTGAATGATTACTAGAAATATACTGAATGATTACTAGAAACATACTGAATGATTACTAAAACATACTAAATGATCACTAGAAATATACTGAATGATTGCTAAAACATACTGAATGATTACTAGAAACTACTCAATTATTACTAGAAAAATACTCAATGATTACTAGAAACATACTCAATTTTTACTAAAACATACTGAATGATTACTAGAAACATACTGAATTGTTACTAAAACATACTGAATGATTACTAGAAACATTCTGAATGAATACTAAAAACATACTGAATGATTACTAGAAACATACTGAATTGTTACTAAAACATACTGAATGATTACTAGAAACATTCTGAATGAATACTAAAAACATACTGAATGATTACTAGAAACATACTATGGGGTGATAAAACTCTCAACACCTTGATCAACAATATAACATATATGCAGATTCCAGCTGCAGACATTAGTGATAAATAATATTTTAAGATAAATTTTGATTAACTTAGAGAACATCTTCCAGCTATCGTAACATACACATGCTCCACAGAGGGGGAGAAAAAGGTTTTTATTCAACCTCAAACTAAGTATAGTGTTACATGTGCAGGAATAGTGCCAACAGATTTAGAAATTTAATATTTTGACAGTAAATCCTGCAGTTTTCCTTGAAACTCAATGCGAGCTTGTACTGAGACATAGAGAACTAACGCACTCCCAGGACTGCAGCAGTATTGCTTCGTTATTAAAGAGGATCAAACTGTGGAGTGTCGAATGGCAGATTTATAACCTTAGCTAATAACTGGAGGAAGGGACCCATGAATTTATTGACTAGCCCAGTGTCCATTTAAGAAAATCAACCAGTGACCTTCTTGTCTCAAATACCCTGCTGTCATGTTTTGTTTTTGTTCATACACACACAGAAATGACTGGTGCCTGCTCCGAGTACCACCAACAGGCATCCAAGTAACACTAGTGGTACACGTAACAGCGTTTGCGAACAACTGACCTAATGTTTTTAAATTATGGGTTGACTTAAATACACCAGTGTGTGTTTATTCAGTGAAGTAAATCAGTAAATAAATTTCAATATCCATATGCTATGAAGTATGCAAATTCCAGATTAAAATTATAATCTGGTATTTGTTGTAGTTTGGAATAATATTTTTAATCTCATTTGAAATTACATCATTAAAGAGTAGTTTAAGCACTAAGACAATTCTAAATTAACTTGGCAATATTTAGATAAACCTTTTGAAGTGTTTATTATTACAGAAAATAATGGTTTTATATAACCATTTTGTTCTTGCTTTTAAATGATTGAAATCTACGTCATGTTTCCCAGGTGAGACAGATCCTGTTTTCTTTCAGTACACCTTCCTAAATGTCCTTCTTTTATCAAAATTGACCCTAAGGCATCTTCAAAGAACTTCTTTTGCTTTCGATCAAAGTACTAGCTTCTCAGGAGCAGCCTATTGCTCTTTAATCACGGAAATCCCTCAAATGTCACTATGAAAGGCAGAGCTGATTGGCTTTAGTCAGCTGTGATGAGGCAGCAGGCTTCATTACTGAACCTCTGTAGGTCTCAATAAAGCCTCGGACATTCGTATCCTGCACAGAGAATCAATGGTTGGAGCTGTAGCTATATTTGGAAAATAAATTGAGTTTGCATCGAGAGGAGTGATGCCAGCTGCTACTGAGGTGAGGACCGAAATGATACATTTGGCTCTGAGTGTGTTTGTGTCTGTTTCGTTGGCAAATGAGTATTCTATCTATCTCTTTCATTTCTGCTGTATGTCACAGGACATATTTCCATTTAAAACTTCACGTTGTTACCGTTTTTTTCCAAAGCTTGTGTTTGTATTCTATTCATCTTGTTAATGGAACCAGGTTGAAAACTGGTACAAACAATAGATGGAGAGATATAAGGATGGCACTCTGTTTAAAACATTGCAGTTTAATAAAATATTGACTTATTTATAAAATCTTTAAGAAAAGTGAGGACCTAATGTGCAATGTTCGTTATTGATTGCAAATATTATTGATGCAATAAAGTTAAAAAAAAGTTAAACTGGTGGCCCTTTGTAGTACAGGATAACACAAAGGTGTGGAAAAATTGCTTGCCATTATTTAAAAAAAAAAAAAAAAAAAAGGTTAACGAAGTAAGAAAACTTAGTTTTTTGAAGTTTTTAGAATTTTCAAAATGACATTCTAAAAGCTTGAAACTATTCACTATATATATTTTTTTCATTTCAGCATATAGAAGCAATTCTAGCACTTAATCCAAGTGAGTTTGAGTGCAACTGTGTTTTTGAGCAGTAATTCAATAACTGAAGAACAATAAGAACTCAAGAACTATAATTCATTTAGTTTAAATTGATGTCCACATATAAAAACGAAATAACACTGAGGAACTCTGGTGTAGAATTATTAAAGACAAGAACGTTGAAACTTGTGAGACAAAGACTGAGGTCGTGTTCTGATCTTACACTTTTCACTCACATGGAATTCCATTTAAACCCATTTGTTAGCTCACAGTGACAGTGCAATGCCACTATGTGACACAACAGAGATTTGAAGTAATTTCTCCAGAAACACCTCTTTGCCAAAGTCAATGGCGACTGTAGCATGACTATAGTTTAAATGTGTTTATGCAACGACCTGTCTGAAAACTCGATTCTGATTGGCTGGTAGGTGTTGTATATTTCTCAATAACCACACAGATAGTCCAGGTAATTTTTTTCACTCTATGTACTGGACTGGGTTGGACTGGGACCAAAAAAAAGGCCTTGGTATTTTGAACCATTTTAGGCACAGGTTTACAGTAAATTTTCTTTACTTTTTTAGGGTGTTGGCACATTACCTAAACACATTGTAACTAATTGTTTTACATCAGTAATTAGGTCAATAAGATGTATATTTTTACATGCAGTTTTGTTAAACATATAAATGTTTAACATGCATTTTTTAAACATGAGGTTCTTTAGTTGCTATTTAAAACTATACATTTACTAATGATCTGATAATAAAAGGCAAGTTTAACAGTTTTAATTGTGTTAACAATTATTTGTTTTTATACCTGTAAGACACCACAAAATTAGTGATCCAAAACATTAATCATTAGTTTTATTTATACAATTTATTTTTTTACTAATAATGCATATATATAAATAAATTCATTGTGAATAAAGTTAGGTATCTCTTTTGTAAATTATGGACATGTAAACATTTTTTAGTATTTTTATCAGTAGCCCTTTTTTCAGGTACTCTTAATAAGAATGAGATCTTTGTAGAGTTTTAAGTTTGTGGTGAAACTTGATGAATGAGAGCCTCTGTTTATATGAACTCGGATCTACTTTCAGATTTTTATCTTGAATATGTTGAGTTCATATTCATGTTATTAGCAGAAAGAAATGTTAGCATAAAATTGTGCTGTAAAAGGCATCAAACTAATTTAAATTCTGAATTTATAGTTAACAACAGTTAGTTTGGGGTTAAACTATTAGCAAATATACCATAACATCTTACATCAATCCCACTGCAGACAGATACATTAAGTTTTTATTAACTTTGGAGCACAAAGGGGAGAACGTGCATATATATATATATATATATATATATATATATATATATATATATATATATATATATATATATATATATATATATATATATATATACACACATACAGGACAATACTGCATCATCAAGGTTTCAAAGGAGACTGGGGTTTCAACCTGTGCTGTTCAAACTCTTCAATAATTAAATTTTGAAGATGTAGAAGCAGTGGTCAGCCAAAAAAAAAAAAAGCGCACAGTAGATGAAAGATATATCAATCTTATTAGCCTTTGAAATTGGATTATCTCCAGCAGTGCCGTTATCTAAGAATCGACAGAAATGACAATAATTCATGCAGCTTTTCTCTGTTCAAACAAAGACTATCCAAGAAGCAAATCTTCGGCAATACCAAAAATGTATTGTGTATAAAACACATGGTTGTCAGTGTAGATCTTAATGAGGATCCTAATCAGTCTTGCGTAAAACAATTTAAGTTCAACAATGTTCAGATAGCAAAGCACATCTCTTTAATTAACTTCAAAATGGTTACTTGAAAATCATGTTTGCTCAACTGGAACAAATCTGCCTAACATGCAAAAAGTAATTCTGTTAGATTCTAGTATATGCTTGTTGTTTAAACAACTGACCTTTGTGTCAGTTCCTCACTTGTAAATCTTTTATCTTTATTTCAGTCTTAAAACAACGCTTCAGAAAAAACTCTGCAGTGATTCTGTGGACCTCTCTGGAATTCCTTTATCAACTCGTGATATACGACATGTGGCGTATTACCTCCAGACCAGTGGGGGTGCTGTGATATCCGTGGATCTTAGTTTCACTGAGCTCCGGGATGAGGGCCTACGTCTACTTCTGCCCTTCCTGGGTGCATTGCCCAAACTCACAACACTTGCTCTCAATGGGAACCGTCTGACTCTTGGCATCCTTAAAGATCTGACTGAAGCCCTCAAAGATTCCAAGAAGTTCAGTTGTCTCGCTTGGATTGACCTGGGCAACAATGTGGACATTTTTACTCTGCCACAGGTAAAACAACACTCAATAACAGCCCTCATTTTTAATGCACTAAAATGATTTATGTTTTTTATGTTATACCCAACTCTATTCAAATTTTATATCAACAAATATAACTTAGCCCCATTGTTTCTTAGACCAAGTCCTGGCGGCACACCAGTACATCACACTTTGGATGTCTTGCTTCTCTGAGCCATAGGTTTCTGATCTTGGAATATGCACATAAAGCCAATAAGTTTAATCTGTTGTGTGCTGGTGTGCCTCTTGGAGCAGGAGAGCAGAAGAGCAGAAAAGACATTCTTTATACCACTGGATAAATATTTGAAATAGTTGGTTGTTTATTGGGTTGGACAAGGATCATTAAGGACGTGGATGCAGGATCACATTTTACTTCACATGATTTGCAAGAATAATATTTTGCACACACCTTTCAAAATTTTTATGGCAGTCCATTAGTCTTTGGACCTCCTGTACACACGATTAAATGCATTGTTCACATCATATTTCCCATTTAGTCAGTTAACAGGACCTTAATCTTACATTAGAATGCCTTAAGTAATGTTGTGGAAATGGAAAATTGTCTGTTGTGAATAAATGAAAATAAAACCAAGCTGACAATAAGTGTGAAATGTCACGAATAATCCTTTGACCACTACAAAAGCAAACACATCCTTGATGTCTGAGAAAGTACTGTGAACCTGCAGCTGGCTGCTTTTTCAGGCATACGACCGAACACATTTTTTGTAGACTTTTTAGTTTAAGGTTTTATTTTCACCTTGTGGAAATTAAGTGTTTTAACCCCTTACATTAACAGTAAAAAGGTATCAATTAAATATTTAGCTTTTTTACACTTGTATAGTTAAAAATAGTATTACCAATTAGGTGTTTCAGACTATTTGTGTGTCCCATCGATGACGATAAAACCATTATTTATGTTGAACATAGTCTCATTTACAACATGAAATTTATGCCAGGTGAATGAAGGAATTAAAAAAAATGTCACCATTGATATATTTTTGCTCTCTTGCACTGTAAAAAATCTTTTTGAGTTTTGAGACTTTTTTTTCTTTTATTAATGTAATTTAAGATTTGTCTACATTACAACAAACTAACTGGCAACCCTCCTAAACATGAGTCTCTAGCATGGAGGGGATGTTAACCATATTCATCCATAATTAAGTGTTGATGACTTTTTCTTTGCCCTTCTACAGCATTTGCACCATTTCCTTTGATCTTTTGGTCTTAAGAGCCTTCCTCATAAAAAAGTACTTGTAAAGAGCATTCTACACTTGATGTGACAAATCTGGTACTGTTCCCATCACAAAGTCCAAACCGGAAGTTTCTGACTGTCTTAATGTTCGAGACTTAACTTTTGAGACCTGCATAAACCAGGTTCCACTGCACCGCACATATCACACAAATTTGAGCCCTTGTGGAATTAACCAACCAACTAGCCAATAAACACTTTGTTCCAACTCAATGTCAACTTAAACTTGGATTGTTAAACTCTAGTTGTCTGTTTTCAGCCTCTCCTGGTGGCCCTACGGCGTCGGTGTAGCCTAAAGAGCAGTCTCCCTACCATCTATGAGTATAGCGAGGGCCAGCCCTACTGCTACCACATGGAGAGCTCTATTGATGAACCCAGCCACTACGAAGAAGATGAGGACGAAGATGATGTCGAAGAAAAGGACTTGGAGGCATGGAGCATCGGGGAACAGAAAAGCTCAGGTAGTTTTACGCTGCACCACTGCGAGAGGTGAACCACTCATGCAGTCTGTGGGCTAAAGAAAAAACGGGAGACCACAAGCAAGAAATCTCCCAATCCACTGTTTCCACCACCTCTCTCCTCCTCCACAACTCCATGACCTTACTATTGTGTAACGTGTGAACAACAGCATCACATTTACAGTCGCCTGAGCACAGGTGTGAAAGGCACTAGAAGCTTCACCATTGACTTACTGTGTTAGCAGATGACGCTCCTTGATTCAAGGTGGGGGTTCATTGGAGGGGGCCTCTGAGGTTTGCGCCAGTGAAGCTTTCTTGCGCTCCTCGTCAGTCACGGTACAAACGTTGGACAGGAAGAAGAGTGAATGTAAAAAAAAATCCCAGTTTAACAGGGTCAGGCGACAGGCTGATGCATACCAGCGGTGGACCTGAAGCGCTACCCTCTTTTGACTATTGCTCCGAATTTAGAGGCGTGGGGTCAGATTTGGTTTGATTTGTCAGGATTGCATTGCTGAGGCCGTCTCTGCCACAGCTGACTGGAGCTATCCCTGCTGTATGTGTTTGTGTGTGCTCTACTAATCTCCCAACAAAAGCCATGAAACCAGCTCAACAGAGTACACAGCCGACCCAAGCCACGTGACGCAAGCAAAACTGCTATGTCAAGACTTTTGCTCCCCCCGCTTTCCAAAATGTTCACTTGTCAATACCCACAAACCCCTCGTGTCGTTGAGAATGATTACACATAAAGGTGTCACTGTTCAGTTAATAGTGGCCATCGTACAAAAATCATTGAGGGCAACAGGTCCATTTTTATCAATAAATCCAATTGTTATTGTTGCCAAATTAGTGGTAAACTTATGTTATGTTCTTTCAGGCTCTGTAAGTCAAGAGGAACCCTGATTATTAGGATTTCATCCATGTGTTACTTAAAACCATTTATTAGTACATCTTAATGGAATCTTGAAATGGTGGGGATAAACTCGACAGGTTTTCTTACGCGAGCATCTTCCCATTCCTAATGTTCCCTCTTCTGGTTGCCTTAGGTAACCCGTGGAAAACAAACAAACTAGAAAAAAAGATAAATACTAGGGGGTTACGTATCTGACAGCTTTTGTTGATCAATTGTGTAACTAGTTTTTGTGCTTGGGGGCTTTTATTAGAGTTGAAGCAGACACCTGCACTTATACACATGGAGTGAGCTGTTGCAGTAGAGCATGTTTTAATTGCAAAAAAATTACTTAAATGAAATTAGATTAAATGTTAATATATAATATTATGTGAAAATTAATGTATTTAACATAAACAATGTTCCGGGAAATCCTGTATTTATAGAGCTTTTATTTTGAAGGATTGAATTAGTCATTCTAAACATAGTTTTCTTAAATACTCTCATGTCCCAAGTCCTTCCCTATTGTAGGTTCATTAAAAGACCTTAGAGTTTAATAAGTATGTAAATACTTTTTAAATTTAGAGTTAATATGTATCACTTCAATGAATTAAGTCAATGGAAACACTGAATCAAAAGAGAAATGAGCAAGTTGAACAGAAATCAGAAAGGATGAATGAACTCATCTACCAAGTTTCTCTGCTTCTGCAAGTGGGAGATTCAGATAGCAGCATTGGAAGATCTGTGCATGTGCCAAAGAAAAAAACTATTAATTCCCAAAAGAGTTGGTACTCACAAATCCCTTTGAAGATTTGCTCTTTTAGAATAAATCGTTCACGCATGACGCAGCCCTATCAATCACCCTTTAATATTATCAACCTAGAATGCATTGCACATTAAACGATTGGCTTCTCCAGAGACCAAAATATGTATGAAATAATTTTTAATTGCATTTTTACTACTCATATTTTACGTGATTTATATAAGATAATAATCAGATTTCTTTTAAATCAGTAAAAGGTAAAAGTACTAATTTTTGGAGTGGTTTTCAAACCACAATACTATTAAAACTGTCCAAAACCTGAAGGAAAAAGTGAACTGATCTCCATAGTGTTGTTGACTTATTTCAGTATACATTGGATGTATTTTACATTTTTGTTGATAAAAGATATTTATTCTTATAATGCTTCAAGTTAACTTATACAATATTAAAAAACACATTGTTAGGTGAATCTAATCTTATACCTTGGTGTAATAAAGACATGTCCATACAGTTTTAGGTGCAACATCCAAGACTTACAAAATTCATTTTCTTAAATGTTTTTTTCTGATGAATCACACAGAGTATTAACAGTTTAGCAAGTGAATAAATTCCTACTTTGTGTCACTCTTATGATTATGTGACTGGATGTTATACAGTATTTAAAGCACCAGTGGATGGCTGACAACTCATCCACTGTAACATTTGCTCCTCTACTACAATAGTTCCTGCTTTATTAGTACATTTATAGAGTTACAAAGTGTAGCTTCAGGTTTCAGCAAACCTTTCCATTTTACTAACAGATCTAGGTTTAAAGAGCAAGCAGATCTTATATTTAACTGAATATGTTAGTCTGTTGCGTTTATGTCTGAAACACCATTAATATTTGTCTTGTGTGTTTTAAAAAAACAACAAAAAGATAAATTTTAGTAAGTAAACAAATATGTGAGAGTTAAGCTCATATAAAATAGTTAAAAGTGTCTTGACAATATATCTTCAGTTGTATGTGAAATTATTTTTAATCCCTTTTTGTCAATGTCACGATTACTCTGCTTCTGGTTTTTGTGTATATTTAACTCCAATTCCTAATATTCAAATGCGATTACACTAAACTGTTCAATCATATTCTTTTAGAGCAGAAATGTTACTAAATTAGACATGTTTAAGATGTGTTGTGGTCTGCTTCTCTGCGGTGTAAACCTGTGTAATGCTACTGTGCATCTATTAGCTATGAAGATCATCACCGCATCGATCCTCAGCAGGCTAAGCAAGCTAATGTACTCGGCATCAGGGTATTTGTTTCGTTCTTTGTGTACATTTAAATAAGCTTTCGTCTTCATCATATTCTGTGTCATGTTAAACAGTGTTTCAAAAGGGTTCTGACATCAACTGTCAACTTCTATAATAAATGAAGAAAAAGATGGTGGGTGTGGCTGAAGTATTGTTATTAATGGATGACTTGACTTGACTGCATGGAGTTATTGAAATGATCAAGGATGAGCTAAAGGGAAAAATTCCTTACCCTCATGACGAACCTTGAACAGAACCTCATTCGAATAGAATTTTAGATATTTGAATCTACACTGGTTTAAATCCACATTCTTCTAGTCTCAAATGTTAGTTTCTTCATCATTGACTAAATAAAAAAATGATATAGCATATTTGTGGGAAGATGGCTTAAACAATACTTAGGAGAGTCATGTAAAAAAAATTAAGCAACTTTTCTTGAAGATTGAATAAAGTAGCCTCTTTATTAGTCTTATCGTTACTAATGTGGTTCAAACCATAGAGTTTAGGGTTTGAAACTATGCTTCAAACTATGAAGCTTCGTGAAAGAAATGACTGTTTGCGGAAACAGTCTCCACTTCATTTAATTCTGGTTCAAAAGTAAAGTACTTACTTATTTAGGAATTGTTACTTATTTTAGGAACCAATTACTTACAATTTGTAAATTTTTCATTAGATATGTTGTATTCTTACTTGAGTTACTTTTACTCTTATCTGAGTACTATTTTCACATGTACTTTACTTGAGATACTCTACCCACCTCTTGCAATGACGTGAGGCTAATTAAAGTTTTATAAAAAAATAGTTAAAATGCCGTGGACACATTTAGAAACAGATCCTTTGACTTGAATGGAATGTAAAATGTCTTGCTTTTGAAATCAAACCATCCTCTAAAACACTAAAGGTAAAACCAGTTGACATGTGGCAGTGATTTCACTTTAATGAGTCAATAATGAAGTGTGTTTTATTCATTTTTTTAATTGGATTGTTAATACATTTTTTCATCTGTTTTTATCTCTAGTTAAGATTTCTGATATCAATCAGATTTACATAAACATGTTATTTACTTCAAACAAATGTACAACTACTCAAATACAGTTGGTTCAGGTAAATGTAATCCTCTACTTTTCACATATGTTTGTAATTCTTTCCATAGTTTCTGTTTTATTAGGCTAAAATCTGTTTTTAGTGGGGCTTCTTTACTGTAAAAATTGCATCAAATAATATCATTAAAACTAAGCTCCATTAAATTCAACGTGCAAACAAATGACTGTAGGCTTGCAAAATCTGTTCCAGAGCTAGGCATGACAAGATTTCCATGCACTTTCATTTCAAATCCTATTGTTGTGGTTTTTAATTTTATCCCACCTACTTTAAACACATTTGCCTCAATATGCTTTAAATCTAAATGAAATGAAGTTGTTAAAATGAAGTCACTTGCAAAAATCTGGGATGCAAAATATGGTATATTTCACCATTCCATGTGGTGATTTAGGGTTATTTCTGTTTTTTGAGAAAAATAGCTGTAAGTGAACAAATAATTGTGAAAAGCTCTGTGGATACTATCAAAAAAAATGTGTGGTTGAGGTTCATTAAAATGCAAAGGTTCCAATTGACATTTAAAAGGTCATGAAAACTCCCTGACTGACTGAATGAACACATAGCAACACAACGCAACCTGTAAATGATTCCTGATAGTGATCTACTGTGATTGTTGGGCTTTGAGACTTGTGTAAACCAGCGTTAACACATCAAACGTACCAGTTAGAGGAAGCTGTTCTCTGTAACTTTATCAGTTTAAATGAGACATTCTAGAGTCTTACTGGAGGTCTCTAGTGAGCGGTGATGATGTGACAGGCATTAAGACTCTAGGCTCACTGCTGCAGAAGAAACAATGCCAGAGACCTCCAGCGCCCCCATATGGCTAAACTAAACTTATCTCTAAGCAAATAAATGTTTTTAATGTACAATAATATTCAATCTTCTCTTTTTTTGTTCGTAATCCTAGTTATATAATCAATCTTTTGTGCATTACTGTCTGTTCCCTTTCTTTAAAATTACACCTAAACCTATAAAAGCATTTTTTTAAACTCGGAAATGTAGAAGTTAGCACTGTTGAATGAGTTTGCTTAACTTACCTGATTAAAACCATTGACTGTCAGTAGTTTCATTACGTTACCCGTAGGTTTTTTGGCAGTTAAAAGAGAATTAGAGTGCCCAATAAAGCAAAAGAAGTTAATTTTAACACATCACATAAAATATACCAAGTCAATCACACACAAGCAAAATTTAAAGAAATTGACAGTAACTGCTCATTTGGTTGTAAAAACTCCACACCTATCTGAGGAACCTCCTTGATTCTGAAAGACCGCTTCAATTACGGGATTCAAATTGATTTTATAATAATTATTCTAATATTGAGCATAACTATATTTTATATTCTATATGATAAATATTCCCTGTTCTCTAAGTCTCAACCCTGTTTTAGTCATTTTATTTATCAGACATTATCTCTTTCGTGTCCTCTATCAAATTAGTAAAAAATAAAAAAGTCAAAAGTTGATGTTAGAATATGACCAGTTGATGGAATGTCGCTGAGAGTTATTTTCTCTTGTTCTGTCTCACTGAACAAATGTATAGAGTACCTTGTGTATCTTTACTCTGTATTACATATCGTATGTGTATGAGCTGAAATAAAAAATGAAAAAAAAAAAAAAGAGGGTCGGAGTTGGGGTAACAGTTATCAAAAACATGTTCACATATGCAGGACATACTTATAAAGAAGACGTTTGATTGGTTGATGGTTTAAATTTTATTTATCTTAAACAAACAAATGTAAAAGCTTCAAAGTTTCAGTTTTAATGTTTGAGTGAATGAGAACTTGCTCATATCTGAAGTCAGCCTCAAGTGGCTGCTGGAGGAACTGCAGTTCAGTCACTTTCTAATACAAATCGAGAGGGAAAGAGGTAACCACTTGATTAAAACAAATAAAGAACCACTAACAAATCAATAGTTTCATGAAAGTAACCACATGTATCTAATGTTGTACCTTTTTTGTGAAGGTGAATTTAAAGACAAGCGTTCAAGCTCCGTTTCTGCGTGTCTTTCATTCTTTGTCAGCCTTGAAAAGCTAGCTGTGGAGTTTCCTGGAACATTAAGGCCTCAAGGCTCACCTCTTTTCTACAGGCCTGGGAAAATGTCAGCGCACAACAGGGCCATGGAAACCCCTCTGGGATGAACTTTCCCACTCTCCTCTGGACATTTTTGTTCATTGGTTCATTTTAAGGATCTACTCTCTTCTCTTCTGACAGCTTAAGCAGCAGTCTGATGGATGGATCAGTTAGGTCACTATAAAATGAGATCAGGGATGCTGTTTGGCCACAGAGCTGCCAGAACTGGACGTCAAACATATTATTCTGCTCCACACAAATCCCTTTTCTGCACCCCTGAATAGACGTGTGTTTTAAATTATGGAAATATTTTCATTTCACGAAATGATTGTTTCATGCTTTCTTAAAGGTGCCATATCATTGAGCTTTTAAGTCATTCATAATAATAGTTGAACCATCACTGCACCCTTAATTACCTTCAAAAGGCAGTATTTACCATAAACATTGTCTTTGAATTTCCTCAAATACCTGTGCTACGCAAAACGAGCTGTTTAGGATGGACTGAGGCCAAAAAAAAAGGCCCTGGTATGTTCAGCCATGCCATATTTACAAGAAGTGTGATTGCACATATGACATACTAGGGGACCAGTCTCGTCAGATTTATTTGTCACAAACATAGAGTAGAGTAAGAGATCAAAAGGAACTTGTACTTGTGACATTTGAAAACATATTTGTGGATTGTTTTAATGCCATCCATCTTCTTGACTGCTTTGTCCCTTTTGGGGTAATTACAGCAGAATAAACCGCGACTCAACTGGCATCTGTTTTACTCAGCGGATGCCCTTCCCGCGAAACATCGTCACATACTCATTCCCACTCATACTCTATGGACAATTGTTTTTTACCAAATTCACTTGTACTTAATGTCTTTGGATTTGTGGGGAAAACCGGAGCACCCGGAGAAGATCTGACCCAGCCAAGGACCAGTGACCTTCTTGCTGTGAGATGACTGTGCTACCCACTGCGCCATGGTGACGCTGTTTTAATACATAAATCTATATTTATTTGTTTGTGAATCAGATTTATTTTTGTCTATTTCTTCACATTTATTTGTAAATTATAAGCTAATATATTACGCAATTTATTTCACTCAATTACAGCTCCATACTATTTCCTGCTTTAAATGTATGAATGATTTTATCACGATATGAAATAAGCACAAGGTTGTTAACAATTTTAATATAATTACGTCTGAGGTTTTTATTCCATTAACATATACATTAAAACATAGTGAAAGTGTTTCTCTCTCTGTGTGTGTGCATGCATGCATGCATAAATTAGGTATTTCATGAAACATTAAAATTTTTGTTTAATATTTTTAGCTTTTTAGCTTAAATTAGCTTGACAGAACTAAGGCCCACATTCACATATTCATCTCAGTTGTTTCACCATTTCAACACTTTTGGCCCGGTACATCCAAAAACACATTTTCTTTTCATTGTTTATTTGCTGCGGTTGTACTATGGATACATTTCCAGGTCAGTCAGTGTGTACGTTCTTAACCAATATGTTTGTGTGATCCTATGTTCATTTTCTGGGAGTTACAATCAACTTAATGGCTGTAGCCATACCCATTGGCCGAAGCACTGCCTACTAATCAATCAGACTAAGCGCTGATGCATCTCATCTCAGTGAAGAACGTATGCTGTGACTGACCCGGAAGTGAACCGTAGCAAAACCGCATCGAGAAAGGATGACGAGAAAAAAAGTGTTTTTGGATGTCCTAGACAAGTGTTTGTTGGTTTACCAATAGATGAATGTATTAATCGAAAATGGATGGATTTTCTGTAAGCCAATAAGAAAAACTTATCAGGGAGGATGGTTGAAGCATTGTAGGGAGAGGAACAGGGGGTGCATGGTTCGATTTCCTGAGGACAACCATTTAAGGTCATTCACAAACAATTTACATGGATTTTCACAACCATTTCCCATTACTCAACTATACCCCATCCCCCAATTTTTATACGTAATTGTTAAAACCATGACCCCTATTAAGCTGAGGATGCTGCACCCAGTCCAGAACACCTAATAAAAAGACAACAAGAGTGCAGACATTTGGGATTGGAATACCAAATCCTACTATTTATTTACAATATCTTTTCAATAAAACTGATATTTAGGTCATGAAAACATGAAACTAAATATTTTAAAACATCAACTTGTTTTTGTAGTTTTTAATGAAGCCTTGGTAGAGTGTTGATAGACAATTTTGTGGTGTTCTGTAAAAGGATTTTAAAATATTGAAAATAGTTCAATGACAGTAAAACCCATAGTATTAAAACTTATCAACACTCCAATTGTTCTGATTTCAGCCGCTGAGTCACATTTATATCTTATATCAGGACTCATCCCTAGGCACTACAATCTCCAGAGATCTGCAACCACAGTTACCATTTGACATTAATTATTGTAAGTTCCCAAGACTTGCATCAGCAGAGCTAGACATTTTTACTTTCAATTCTGCATCAATAACAAACTATTTTGTGATTCCTGGAACATGTCTGGAGGTCCCATCCTAACCTAAATCCTGCTCAAAGTAGACCAGCTAGAAAAGCATTATTTCCTTTTATCCTGGGTTTAATCAAAATGAGTAACGTAAAACTGTCAGATGATTTCTGCAGACTTAATCCATAAAAACGTTGCAGAATCTAGTGAAAGTGCAGAGTGGTTCAGGTTTGAATCTCTGAGGGAACATCATAGCTCCTGTCTCTTCTTCAGTATGATAGCTCTCACCAGCGCTGAGGCTTCCTTTCGGATCTCATCGATAGACTCTTCGGGCTTCCAGAATCGAACAACCTGGCCCTCGGGACTCACCAGAAACTTCCAGAAGTTCCATTTTGGAATCTTTTTAGTTGAATCTAGAGAAAGTTACACAGCAATAATCACACTCTCATACTAAAACGTGTTTAAAACAAGGTAATAAAAGTAAGCAGCAGTCAAATTTACAGTTATGTATTAACAGATATTATTTTATCATAAAAATATCCTATCAGGTTCTAACTAGCAGGCAACAAAATGGAACATTATAGCAATGTTATTTTATGGTTACAAAAAACAACCAGAAGGGAATGTTTTGGAATGTGTGTGTGTATATATATATATATATTTTTTTTTTTTTGTATTTTATGCATGTAACCTGTAGGGAACATTGTGGGAACAACATTTTGTAGCTTCTCAAAAATTTTGTAAGTGAGTGAACCAAAAGCTAACATTAGGGGAACGTTTCTGTTTGTTGGGTTGCCAAATATGTTTGTAATTAATGAATTAAATAACATTTTTAGACATGGCAAGCCAACAAACATATGTGACGCTAACTGTAAAAATAATGTTGAATTTATTTTTTGAACAACAATACCTCAAGATGGCAATTTGGGGCCAAATCGGAAGAGCAGGAATGCCTATCACTAGTAAACTGGTAAAAACTGGATTAAGCCGCTAGACTAATGGCATGAAACTATAATGAAGACGCTATAGCACTAGAAAACACGTGTTAACACTTTATAACCTAACGTTGGAGCTTTCTATGTCTTTTGTTAAATATTTAACCAGCTCAAAGCACCTTTTTGCAGCAAAAAAAACATTACCAACATTAGGCACAGGTCACGGTTGAAACTCATTTTTTAAATTAAGCGCTAATTATAATCGACAAGAGCTACTAAGGACTTCTTCGCCATTGGTTGTTGTAATAGCGCAGGGTCAAGAGGGTGGTGGCAAAGGCCAAACAGAAGGCATATGATGAGTTGTATGCCAGGTTAGACACGAGGGAAGGTGAGAAGGAATTGTACAGATTAGAGAGACAGAGATGGGAAGGATGTGCAACAGATAAGGGTGATTAAAGATAGAGATGGAAGGGTTCTAACAAGTGAGGAGAGTGTGCAGAGAAGATGGAAGGAGTATTTTGAGGAGTTGATGAATGAGGAGAATGAGAGGGAAAGAAGGGGGGAAGAGGTGAAGATTGTAGAGCAGGAAGTTGAAAAGATTAGAAAGGATGAGGTGAGGAAGGCTCTGAGGAGAATGAAGAGTGGAAAGGCTGTTGGTCCAGATGACATCCCTGTGGAGGTGTGGAAGTGTCTAGGAGAGACAGCAGTGGAGTTCCTATCTAGGTTATTCAACAGAATTCTAGAGAGTGAGAAGATGCCTGAGGAATGGAGAAGTGTCCTAGTGCCAATCTTTAAGAACAAGGGTGATGTGCAGAGTTGTAACAACTACAGAGATATAAAGTTGATGAGCCACACAATGAAACTCTGGGAAAGAGTAGTGGAAGCTAGGCTAAGAAGGGAAGTGGATATTTGCGAGCAGCAGTATGGCTTCATGCCCAGGAAGAGCACTACTGATGCAATTTTTGCTCTGAGAATGCTAATGGAGAAGTACAGAGATGGTCAGAAGGAGCTGCACTGCGTCTTTGTGGACTTAGAGAAAGCGTATGACACAGTGCCGAGAGAGAAGCTATGGTCCTGCATGAGGATGTCAGGAGTGGCAGAGAAGTACGTCAGAGTAGTTCAGGATATGTATGAGAGGAGTATGACAACAGTGAGATGTGCTGTAGGTCAGACGGAGGAGTTCAAGGTGGAGGTGGGGCTACATCAAGGATCAGCTTTGAGTCCCTTCTTGTTTGCTATGGTGATGGACAGGTTGACAGATGAGGTCAGACAGCAATCTCCATGGACAATGATGTTTGCAGATGACATTGTAATCTGTAGGGAGAGTAGAGAGCAGGTGGAGGGACACCTGGAAAGTTGGAGGTCTGCTCTAGAAAGAAGAGGAATGAAAGTCAGTCGTAGTAAGACAGAATACATGTGTTTGAACGAGAGGGAGGGAAGTAGAACAGTGAGGTTACAGGGGGCTCAAAAAGGTGGAGGAGTTTAGGTATTTGGGGTCAACAGTCCAGTGCGACGGGGAGTGTGGAAAAGAGGTGAAGAGGCGAGTGCAGGCAGGTTGGAGTGGGTGGAGAAAAGTGTCAGGGGTGTTGTGTGACAGAAGAGTGTCAGCAAGAATCAAAGGAAAGGGGTACAGAACAGTAGTGAGACCAGCTATGATGTATGGGTTAGAGACTGTAGCAGTGAGGAAGAGACACGAGGCAGAGATGGAAGTAGCAGAGATGAGGATGTTGAGGTTCAGTTTAGGAGTGACAAGGATGGACAAGATTAGGAACGAGCACATCAGAGGAACAGCTCGGGTTGGTTGTTTTGGAGACAAAGTCAGAGAAGCCAGATTGAGATGGTTTGGACATGTGCAGAGAAGGGATAGTAGTTATATTGGTAGAAGGATGTTGGAGATGGAGCTGCCAGGCAAGAGGGCAAGAGGAAGGCTGAAGACAAGTTATATGGATGTGCTGAAGGAGGACATGAAGGTAATTGGTGCAAGAGTAGAGGATACTGAGGCCAGAGTTAGGTGGAAACAGATGATTTGCTGTGGCGACCCCTAAACTGGGAACAGCCGAAAGAAGAAGAAGGTTGCTGTAATAGCTTACATGCCCGGTGGGTGTCGCCTTTTGACAACAAAATAACTTACTTCCACGCGAACAGAACAGAAAATTCAAAAGTAATATTTCTAAGAATGTGGTATTGTTTGTTTATATGTGTTCCTAATTCGATTGTTTTTGAGAACTTTACCTGTGATGAACTGGAACGCGGGCTCTGCCTCAGACCCCATGATTTTGATTTTGCTGAAGATAGGGAAAGTCACTCCGTAGTTGGATTTAGCGAAAGCTTCTATCTCGCGGCTGCTGCCGGACTCGGTGTCTCCGTACTGCGAGCACGGGAACCCCAGAACGTTAAAGTGAGATGTACCGAGCTCTCGGTGCAGCTCCTGCAGAGCCCGGTAACTCAGCTCCGTTAATTCACTGCCACTCGCCACGTTTACAACCAGAGAGACCTGCAACCAGAGTCCTCGAGATCACTCCACGAAACGAAGCAACACCAGTCTTTCAAACACGAGAAAAACAAAGTCAAAACTATTCAAGCTAAACTTCGCTGCTGGAATACTCACTTTTCCTCGATATTTCTCCAGAGAAACAGCTCTGCCTCTCGCGTCCTTCACTTCAAACGAGTAGAAGTCTTTAGGTTTTCTGGACTTCTGCAGTTTGTTCTGAAGAAGGTAGAGAGAGCACGCGCACAGAGCCACGCTAAGCAGAACCCTGAGCAGTCCTGCTCTGGAAGCAGAAGTTTTGCTGGGGTAACCCCCGAGCGCCTCCATGATGGAGGAGAAATGGGTGGAGGAGTCTCTCCAGAAACGTACGGCGCTCTCTGGGAAGGGAACGTCCAAAATTCGCCGCTGTTACCTCAAGAGGGCAGCACTTCCTGTAAACTCGTCTGAGGTAACTTCAGCTATGACTAAAGTGTATTTAGAATTCTTATTCATAATTTTTTACGATCTTAGATTTGTTGCTTAAATAAAGAAAAAAGAATGATGGTGTAAATCTTTGTAAATGATAACTCAATGTCAAATGACAAACAAAATGCAACTTTCAGTTTCAGAATAAAGATAATCCGACTCGCAGTCATCTAGCAAAAAAAAAAATGTTGTTGACTACTGTTGTTAATTTGTATATCTCCATGAATTCGTTCGATTGAAAATGTTCACATCATTTTCTCATTAGAGTTCACGCTCACAGATACAGTTGCGTTCAAAACAGCAGAGGGCGCTACTGTGTTCTTCCGAAGAAACCTAAAAATCAGGGCTCCTTCTTGCGCTTTACCTTATTAAACGCTTCTAAAAAGTATTTAAATCTACTCTGCGTGATCATCCGCTCTTAAACTTAGACACCATATACTTTCTATAGCATCCCTCTATTAAAATATTGTAAACAAAGTACAACAGTAAGACAAAGATATATATGAATAATATTATGAACCGTTCTCACCTTTTTTAGTACAGAGGGTAAATGCCCATTAAAAAAAGAACAAGCAGCATTTACCTTCCCCCAATAATGAACACGTTAGCACTCTCTAGCACCTTTATGTAGCTATTTTTACAGATTGGTTCCAGTTTTTTATTAGCAAGGGCAGCTGTCCTTTTACAAAGCAGATAGTGTTCATTCGAGAAATGTTGGGTTTGTTTGAGAATATGTCACAGATTTTGCTCTGTAGAATAGATTCCTCAATGCACTAACAAATCACCATCCTTGCCTTTCGAGGCACACTATCTGTATTCTCAAATTTGTGTATTTTTTCAAGATTAAAGTTTGTTTTTCCTGTTGATCATTTCACCGAATTGAGGTTTGTTAGATGAAGTTGAATCATACATCTTATCGTAGATACCTAGATAAAATGTACATTTAATGAGAATGTTAATGTTTTATTCTTTTAGAGAATGTTTTTTATTCTCTCAAACTGTTATATTTTGTAATGTTGTAAAGCACTTTATTTTAGCTGCTGCTGTTTTGAAAGTGCTATATAAATAAAGTTGAGATAATTTTTGGTAATTGGTTGATAAAAACAAAATAGTTCTCTAGATTTAAAGCAAATTAGCAGGATACAGCTGAGACTATGACAAATTTAAGGATGTAACCAAAAGGCCATTGGACAGCTACAGCTTGTGCAGCATGCGGCCACATGGTTCCTGACCAGAGCTAGAAAGTTGGAGCGCATAACATCAGTTCTCAGATCTCTATACAGTGATTTTAAAGTGTCTATCAGTCAGAAAATACATACAAGTTCTGCTGACTTAATTCAAGCCAAACAGAGCTCTCAGATCTTTGGGTCAAATGAGTTGGAAGCAGGACATGTTCCCACCAAGGCAGGGAGAGTCTGCTTTTAGTTACTATGCTGCCCGCAGCAACAACCAGCTTCCAGAATTAGAGGGTGTGAAACAGTCACATTTAAATCCAGACTAAATGCGTTTACTGAGTACTGCTGTTCAAACAGTGCTACACTAATCAACCTCCTAGTTTTCTTTTATACTTTGAATATTTTAATCATCTTACAATGTGTTTACTGTCTTAATTCTTACATTATTTTATAAATTTGCCTATTTTTGTCACAGAATTGTTTATATTTTTATGTAACACACTTTGAATCGTCAATGAGTTTTACACAGCTAAAACCACCTTGCCTAAATTAAATCATTGTGAATAAAATGTGTTACATATCAGAAACCATTACAAGTATTGTTCTGCGTTTAAGTCCTGAGTGAAAACACGCATGCAGGTGCAATTTCTTTCCTCCTAGAGTAATTAGTACATTGTCACTACGCATGTAAGCAAATGAACAGTGTTTATGTGCTGTAACTTCTCATTTTAGACAAGCCCCACCCCCTGGCAACACATTAATGGTGGGAATACATTTGCAAATAATTTTCACTTGAAATAAAAATTACTTAAAGTGTTCATGACCTAATAATAATCAAAGTTGAAGCTCCTTTGCCATTTATTCCAATGGAGATGGAGGCTAACCCCCAAAAGACAAAGAAATATCAGTTCCAGGTAAAATAGCATTTATTTGTATCAAGAGATCACTACAGAAGACAGTGTGGAAGCATAGCTGAGTCATTCTCTCGAGGTTAGCTAAAGACGGTTGAGGACAGTCATGCCAGACGAGGGTAGCTCCTGGTCCAGCTGACGGAACAGCATGGCACAGTGGTTACGCTGAGAGATGTTGCCTAGAGTGTGATGCAAGCATGCCTGCAAGTAATATATGTCCCTCATGCGCTCTTTACAATCCAGACGAGAGAAATATACTGCCGCCTCTTCTAGTGTGTGCACAGCTTGTTCTACATCTGCTGAAGAGAATGGAAGGCTTGAGAAAGGCACCAATACGATGATGTGGCTCACAAGCACTAAGCAGGCATTACCAGAAACTCTGTGTTCCTTAGCTGCAGCTCCAGTCACTGCCATCTGACATCGAGCAGCCAGCAGTAGAGCTCTACCCTTGTCCATCACTGAGCCGTGAGCCAAAACGGACTCCAGAACGTCCTCCACAAGCACCAAAGCTTGCTCAGGGATACCCAACATCAGCTGCGAAGAAAACATGCTCATCTTAAGCACATTGCATAATCAGCACAAACACATTTGCATTATTTTTTTAAAAAAGAGTTTTTAAGAAGGTCCTTTAGTGCTTCCTTATACAGGAAGTAGCTGAGTTATTAAATTAAAGCTTTGTTATGAGAAATGGTTTAGTGCAGCTCCTTTAAGAGAGTCGTCTCTGGATCAGGGGAGGACTTTTTTCCCCCTTTCTAACCATAAGATGTGTCTCAATCCAGGGTTTGTATATTTTGGAGAAGACATTTCAAGGCTGCTTACATCACAATTCTGCACGAACGTCGTCCAATTTCACCAATAAACGAAAGGGCCTTAAAACTTAAGACAGCTTTTAAAGACAGCGTGACAACAAAACCAAATTTTACACACACAAAAAAAAAGCCTTGATACATATGCAAAGTGGACTCAAAGATAACTTCAAATGAGATCTTATAGAGTACAAATATACAACTGCAATGAAAAAATTTGCATATACTGTTGATAAACAAAAAAATATTTTAAAGTATTTTTAAATAAACAAACAAAAAAAAACCTTGAAAGCAGGAGGTGTTCAGAGACAGTTCAGAAGTTGAAGAAAGGCATACCTGTGTATAAGCCAGGTGTAAGAGAGTCTCCGAGGTTAAGCTCTGCAGGTTGTGTTGGCGCGACAGAGCGAGCGCCTTCAAGAGTAAAGGCAGTGCAGTGGCGAAACCAGACCCGGAGTCCCAGTGGAGTTCAGCCGAGGCCAGCATCACCCTCAACACACACAGCAGATAAGTTCAGCACAAAGCGACCACAGGACAGATTTAGATACATTTCAAACATGCATCAGCAGCTCCATTAAATATTGAAAAGTATCCAAGAGGTCTCTGAATTTGACTGAAATCAGCAAGTTTCTCAACTACGCTCCTTTTACTATAATGAATAAAAATAGGCTCTATTTGTTCTATTTCATGGCAACATTTCAGTGAACAGGAGATGTACCCACGGCTGAGCTTTGATCCACTAGAGGTTTGATTCCTGACCTCTTGTTCATTCCTGGTCATCTCTCTCACACTTAATTTCTAACTTCATTTGATCAAGAAATGTAAAATTGTAGTTTCATTCATTTTAAGAGAAAATTACTAATGATAAACACAAGGGGGAGAAGCAGTCAAGAAAAATTTAACACTAGGTTCTGTAATAAAATATAAATAACTTCTTTCATTGTGGTAATTATGTCAATAACACGCACTAACTTCTCTCTTGCTGTTCTAGTCTGTTTCCAGGTAACCTGCTATTCAAAGTTGAAGGGGTTACAGGATTTCTGCAGGTTTACTAATGTCGGGTTTACTTTGGCTCAGAACCAAAAATTCCCCTACAGGAGTGAAACACAGCCATAGTGATGACGTCTGATTGGCTGAATGTTTAAATCTTAATATATCTTAATAGGGTTTCTGCATATCAAATTTAAGACTTTTAAGACCTTTCAGAATCAAAATTAAGACCTATTTCATAACATCAAAAACACATTCAAAACTTTTTTTTGCATAATAAACAGTATGCTTGAAATGTAATGGCTGAAATGTTTTAGAGTATTTACAAGTTTCTTATACTCTGGCAACCCTAGCCATTCCTTTCACAAAATTAAGAGTTTCTGGGTATTGTCAACTGTTTTTGAGTAAACTCTGGCAACTCTAACCTTCATTTTACATTTTAGTCCGTGAAACACACCCGGAGCAGTGGGCAGCCATGGCTGCGGCGCCCGGGGAGCAGACGGAAAAACTGGTGCCTTGCACAGGGCACCACAGCTGTGGTTGTTGAAGATGGTAAAGCAAGTGTTTCACTCGCACCACCTTCAGCTCGGTGGATCTGGGAATCAAACCAGCGACCTCCGAAGTCGATCTCCTTATCCACCAGACCACAACTGCTCTGATTATTGCTCGTTTTTGCAATATCTGGCAACCATTACAATCATGTATACATTTTAACATTTATGAGTCTTATGTAAATATCTGGCAACCCTAACTATCACTTTAACATTTTTGAGCATTTATGAGTGTTTACAAAAATAAATATGTTTTTTTTAAGATTTATGAAAGCTTTCTCAAACTCTGGCAACCCTGTTTTACAGTAGTTACGTGCATTTTCTCAGACTATGGAAACCCTAATTATGATTTTTACATATTTCTCTTAGCATTTAGGAGCCTTTTCTCTTTCTCTGGCAACCCTAAGCAACAACAAAAACACAGATCAAATGAAAAAAGGACCTGTGAGAAAAAATGAATTCAAGACCTTTTAAGGCCTAAAATTTTGAGGTTTTAAATTATAGACTTTTTAAGGCTTCACCAAACTCCTGGGTTAGCACCAGACCTATTTTTTTTACACTGATGAATGTCGTTAAACAAGTAGAGTGAACTTTCTAATGCAAGTAATTATTACTGGATGAAAACATAAAAGACATCATTTAAAAATGCAATGTTTAAACAGTCTGTTAAACTAAAGACAGATTATAAGTTCTAGTTCTGCCTTGCCCGACTTCAACTAGTACAAAATGTGTACAAAAAAAACATGAGTGCATTATTCCAATATTAGCATCAGTTAATTGGCTCCTGTTTCATTTCGATTTTGCACAATTATTTAAAAAATATTTTATTTTTAATAAACTTTATGGTCTTGCCCCACAGTACCTTGCTAACCTGCTCCCTCAGGTCAGACGAGCTTTCACTAGTTGTCCTAAAGACAAAGGGTAAGCTTAGAGGTGAAAGTGCCTTTTCAGTAACTGGCCCTAAACTGTGAAACTAGCGTTCTTTGCACATCAGATAAGCAGACTTGCTGTCACTTTTTAAATTTTTTCACAAGACTAATTTTTACTCATTGGTTTTTAACTTTTATTGTCGTACTAGTTTTTTTTTATTATTTGTCTATTAAGGTTTTTATACTTTTATTATTTCTGGGTCAATGTTTGTACGTTGCATAAGTTGTTTTTATTAGTGATACTATTAGTGAACTTTTAAGCACTATATAAATAAAGTTGAATTGCATTATATTGTATACAAACAATAAAGGATAACATTTCTTATATTTAAACAGACAGTTGAGGCGGTCATAAACACCTACCTGATGCTCATCTGTGTGTTCTTGCACTTGTCGCACTGCTGCTGCAACTGCTGGAGAACTTTTGAGGCTTCAGTGGTTTGATTCAGAGCTTTCAGCAGCTGGGCTTTTCTGAACAAACCAGCACATCAACACTCACAATGGTCTACGGAGAACAGAAGTAGAGTAAAGTAAATTACCTGTACAACCCTTCAGTGCTGTTTAAGGCAGAGATGGCTGTGACATGTGGTTCAGCTGAGTGGTATTTCCCATCATTCATCGCCTTCTCAAATTGAATTTTCAGATCACAAAGCATCCAGAGCTGTAAAAACAGCGAAAAAATTTCTTCGTTTAAGCAGTCTCAGCTTTGTGGTGAAACGAGACTGCTCTGCCAGGTACTTTACTTTGGCATGTTGTGTATGAGGAGGAAACTGCTGCTTCAGGTGTTTCATGATGTCAGCCACCACTGGATAAAGACCCTGGGCACAAGTACAACACAACGGTTTAGAGATAAACAATTTAAATGCAAATTTGTCTATGTTTCAGTCAAAAAATAAAATAGGAACGGCAGTGTTAAAGCCCCTGCCGTTTTGCAGTGTTTTATTGCAGTGATTTCCAGAGGTGACTCTAGCTGCTCCCCGATTCGTCCAGCTGGATGCCGATCACCATCACAGAAGCGAACTACATTCACCTCGCTTGCAAATATGTATCAACAGCTGGAGGTTAACAAAAAGTACACAGTTTGGAACTAGTTTAGCCGTGTGCGCCAGGTTTGTTTATTGTTGTTTATTAGTTTAGAGCTTTGCATGTTTTTTAGTTAGCTAAGTGATCTATGTGATCTGCCTTCTAATTAGTTTATGTTTTATTTTACCTGCCGTGATTGTTAATAAAGCACATTTGTTTCAGAAAAGTTATTTAAAATGGTTAATAAATTTAAAATGGTTAAAACGTAAACAGTTTGAAACAGCAAAATTTAACAAGCACAACAGATTTCCAGAGGCAAGACAAAAAGAACCACAAGGAGCAGTTGGTCTTTGGCTTTTCTCTTTTGTTTCACACTCTTTACTGTAAACTAATTAAATCTGAAATTTTTGGACTTGGTAACATGGGAGGTGAGACTCAGAAGGTGGAGGTAGGACTTGGCGATAGGACCAATGTTTCAAGCCCCAGTGCAAATTCTGCACTGTGTGTGTGCATGTGTGCGTGTGTGTGTGTGTGTGTGCGTGCGTGTGCGTGGTAAAGCAGGGTTGGATCTAAAATCTGCAGGGGCTACAACCCTGCAATAGTAACTTTGCAATACCTGGAATATCTTCATAGTGTATAAAGAAAAGTTTTTAATTAAGGACAGTTTGGTTAAGGACAGTTTGGTTAATGAGCTCCAGTACCTGCTCGGCGTGGAGTTCAGCAAGATGGCAGAGGACGACAGCAAAGGCCTCTGTGTTGTTCTGCTGCACACTGAAGTTCACCTGCTCTAGGCTGTTCAAGTTTAACAGCAGCTGAGCCTGCACTCGTGCCATTACGCTGCAGACAAAACATACTCAGTTTAAACCAGATGAAACACTGTGGAACAAATCTTGTAACCTGCATAAACAGCAAGTATGTGCGATCAGACCTCTTGCCATACATCCTCCAGATTGAGGTGGTTTGCGCCAGGCTGATTTCAATCAGTTCAGAGAGACTCTGCTTCCAGTGCAGAATGTCAGTTCCACGCAGGGCATCCAGCAGGTTGTTGGCAGCGATTCCCTGTTGTGCCCCCTGCTGGACCAGAGACTGGATCCCCAGGGATGCCAAATACTGTGCATCGTGAGAGTCAATTAGTTTGCAGTAGATTCAATAAATGGGCAACATTCAAAACAAATGATTGTTAAGCTACAAAATAATGCAGTGTTTATAAAATATTTTAATTAACTTACAAAGAGACAGAAGTGAGCAGCAATTTTCACTGAGTCTTCAGTCAACACCACTGTGTCAGATCCTCTCATCTGCTCCAGAGTGTAGAGCCAGCTCTTTAAAAACAGCAAACAACAGATGATTAATACAGTTAATACATTAAGTTGACTTTTAAATGAATAAAAATAATTAGATTAAAGTAGATTCTTCCAAATTGGTATAATAAAATATTAATAAAGATTTTCAGTTTTGGCTCATACCCCCTTGTCTTTTTATTAACTTAGAAAAAAAAATTTAATGCTGTTTATTTGACACCTTTCAAAACAGCCGAGGTCACCTCAAAAAAAGACAAGGAAATGTAAATGAAAAAAACAAAACAAAAATAACAAACTAAATATTAAAGTTTAAAAAGTGATGCAAGAAATGGCAGTGAGAAAGTGTGATCCATAAGAGAGGCACCAAACCAAAGGAGTTGCAGTGTTGAGTTGCGTTTTGTTAGGCATCCTAAGTCTGGCAACGCACAGTCTACCACATAATTTTTAGGCACAGTGCAGTTAGGACATCATTTTTAGGCACCGAGCAGTTATGCACATCCATTTTAAGCAACACGCAGTTAGACATGGCATTTTTAGGAAATGTTTAAATTTATATATATCACTTTTTTTTTTACAAAGTTCTAATGTGGGTCAAATAGGGTAAATAGGAGTTTCCTATGTGAGGTCCCTGGGAGCCTCGCTGACTGAGGCTGGTGCTAGTCACCTTCAAAGCATAAAGAATATACAAAAAAAAGTTTTCCCGGACTGCACCTGAAAAAACAAACAAAGACAAAACAGAAACTAACAAACAATGGTTAGAAAATGTAACAGACAACAAACAGGTAATCAGCATCAGCTGCAGGACACAGTGCAGTAAGTCACTTTATTTTTAAGGCACCACGCAATTGTGCACAGCCATATTGTCCTATTAAACTTGAGTAAAAAATGACACATATTTTAGAACTTTGTTTCCCAATTGTAAATGTATTAAACAATGACTTCAGAAACATTTATTTATCTTGAAATTTTTATTTGTAAAAATAGGAACAAATCTTTATTTCACATCTGATTTATAGCAAATATGTAGAGGCTTATAATGATATACAACTTTTACATTTGTTTATCTATTTAGAAATACAGATATTGGCCTACTTTCTCCTATTTCAGTTCTCTAAAATAGTCAAACTTTTATAGATGGGATTTTCTTTCTCTGATTGGTTGAAGGGCACTGTTTGAAAAAAAAAAAACTTGGGGCCTGACTGTGCAGTGCCTACGTGCAGGGTGTCTAATGAGTCACCAATCCGACAATGCAAACAACCTGTTGTTAGGCTTTCTTAAAGTTTCATTCTTTCATAATTTAAGTTAAAGGAGCCTTACCATGTCCCTTTTAAATCATTGATCATAAATATGTTATCTCTCTAGACCAGCAGTCCCCAACCGTGGACCACTACCGGTCCGTGGGTCATTTGGTACCAGGCTTCACAGACAGAATAAATAACTTACGTTATTTCCATTTTATTTATTTTTTGGAATCTGAACAAGGTTTTATTTTGAAAAATTATGTCACTCTTGACACAGGTCAAGGTGCTCTTCCTGGTCACGTTATCGGTTACAACTGAAATGAACCCTAGGAGCTCGCGAAATGAGTAATAATGAAACGTTTTGGAAAGCTTTGTATGAATAAAAGGCCCTAGCAAGGAGACAGAGGAAGAGCTTACAACTTCCAAGAAAAAGAAAGCTGGATTTAACAGACAATATCAATGGTCCTACTTAAATTATGGATTAATCTCGACAGGAGATTCCCACGCACCAAGCCCACTCTGCATAAGATGGAGCAATCACCTCTTGAAATAAAAGTTTTGTTAGAAGGAAGCTGTAGTAGCAAACAGGTAGAGTGGATTCACATTTATTATTATGTTTAGAAAATACCACATGCAGATCGTATTATATTATTTATCCACCACACCTCAAAGGCTGGTCCCTGAAAATATTGTCTGACATTAAACTGGTCCGTGGCACAAAAAAGGTTGGGGACTGCTGCTCACTGCACCATAATAACCTTCAAAAGGCAGTATGTATCATAAACAATGTCTTTGAATCCCCTCTAACCTCGAATGGTTGGCAAAATGAGCCATGCATCCCATGTACCTCTGTATGCTTCCACCACGCCCCCTGCTGGGTTTTGCTTGTTGGCACACAGCAAATCCATACATTTTTCCAACAACTTTGGGACATCCAAAAACACTTTTTTTGTAGAAAAATACTCTTTAAAAAACTATCTTCTGCATTAGATGTAAAAATGTAAAGTAGTAATTCTACAATAAGTTCTGTTCACACTCGCGACGCGTTACAACTGAACCTCAGAAATAAACAGCTTCAGAGGTGGGTGCGTTGTAGGTGGTGTGAGACCACTATAATCTGTTGTTAGAAAACAACAGGTTTTAACGAGCGATTGTGCATCGAAACAGCAAAGGCGTTGGTGTATTATATATAACCCATACATATGTGACTGTTAAAATTCAATGGTTTTCAAGAACGTTGCTATGCGAAAAAAAGAAACAGTCTTCCTACCAGACAGTGCTGAAGGCACACGTGATCATTAGCTTCCTGTGCGATGCGGATGGCTTCCTGGAGAGCCAAATCAGCCTGTTGACTGCACAAACAAAGAAAGAAATTAAACTCAGTGGGTAAAATGACCCTTGCATGTCTCCAAACATAACCTGCATGTGAAATACACACTAGTGTCCAAAACGACAGTGCAAGGTTGCCATGTTGAGAACAGCGTAGCGCAGACTGCGGCCGTAGCCTTCATCTCCATTGCTCTTGCCCTCTCCACTAGAGAGAATGAGCCGGTCGAAATAGTGCAGCAGGCTGTGAGTGGAGATGTAGATGTCCTGCACTCGTAAGCTGTTTAGATAGCTGAGGTAATGCTGAAAGACAGAAAAAGATGGATTCGGTGTTAAAGGATGAGATTTGTTGCATGATAATTAACAGTACAAGCGACAACTTACAGCTTCTGCAAAGTCCGGATTAAACTTGAGAATGTTGTTGAGCTCATCCTGAAGCTTGGCTGGATACATAGCCTTGTTTTCATCGTTCTTCAAAAGATACGCCTGAGAAAAACAAAACGTATAGGGAATCAAGCACGGTGGCGTATGAGGGAGGGTGTGACTGGTGGGTCATTTCAGTAAACAAACCTGCCGCGCAAGAAAGTATTCAGCCTGTTTTTGAGACAAAGGGCCCCTGTTCTCGTCAGATCTGGTGAAAAGAAAAAGTTCCCAGAGTCAAACTTAAGTCTTGTAGATGATTTTACACTGATTTCAACCTGAAAGTCTGCACATATAAAGAGACATAATCCCACTTTATCAATTTCATTCACACTCTATCTGAATTGACAAATCAGGACTTCCACTAAATAAATGGTTACAGTCATGTTTTTGGTTGAAAACTCCACTTGTATCTATGCTTATGGTTTAAGTTTTCATATCAACAAATGTTAAAAGGAAAAAGAAGAAATGTAGCACATTTTCATGGGTTTTTGGTGGGAAAACAGAACCATTAATGAATTTTTTTGTATCCGCTTTTTATGCCTTCATGCAATTTAAAACTTAATTTGTCTTGTTATATTGATTTTTACCCAATAGGTGTTTTATTACTATTTTAGCTTGGGTTTAATTAAATAGCAGGGGGGGGGGGGGGGGGGGGGGAGGAGGGGTGTTTGTTTGATTAAGTTTATGGGGTCAATTTAAATTTGCTCAAGGTTCGGTCCGGTCAGGAATCCTCGACTTGTGTTTTTTTTAATTCATGACAATCCATCAGGACGTGATTAAAGGTCATTTTGCACTGACAGTGCTCACAAAGTGGTGCTCTTTCCTTTTAGAAAGAAGTTATGGCTCACCCTAGTTTGTAATTTCCGACATGTTGTCAGCAATACTTGTTCTCTTTTTGTCAGTTCCACATCTTGCTTTGATTCTGAAGAAAATGTAGTGCAGGAGTTTGAGAAATCTGAATGTTTGATGTGGATTATGCCCTTCATGCCATTATTAATGGCTAACATCAACATGTTATTAATATTCATTATGTAGTATATAACCGAAACAAAATTTTTTTTAATAAATGTTTGTTCAGATATTGCAAATTGTATATATGTGAGTGGGATTTGATATGAAGGCAACCAAAGATTGATCGTCAAGATCTGCTCATTAATTTCCTGAACCTACATGTCTAGGGATTCAGCAAAGGAACTTTGCTTATCTGTAAAAATATTTTGAGAGCTTTACATTTATTTATATCTTGTTTACCAATGGCATTTGATGGTTTCTAATGAACATAATATAGCTTAGATTAGATTCAATTTCATAGTCATTATACAAGTACAAGTACAAGGCAACAAAATGCAATATATCTCTAACCAGTAGTGCAATTGGAGTAAGTGCAGGATATAATTTATAGAGCACAGAGATATATACAGTAAAAATAGAGATATGTACAAAAATAGAGAATATGTACAGAAAATAGAGATATGTATGTACAGTAAAAGTATGTAATGTAAAAGATGTGCAATAAAAATGTGCAATAGTAAATTAAATGTGCAATGTTAAATGTGCAAAGTTAAATGTGCAATAGTAATAGTAGTATTGCAGTCAATATTCTAGGGACTATGAAGGAAACAGATGAGTCAATGGGGGCCAATGATGAATCACAGATGAGTAGAGCTTTAGTCAGGTTGTTAGAATAATGTTTTAAACTGACTTGGTACAAATTAACCAAACAAAAAAAAAACTACACCTAAATTACACCGCCATTAAAATACATTAAAAAAAAGTAAAGTACAGCCAGAGTGAAATGTAATTGAACAAACCTTAGATGTGGTTTATAAAACAAGTAAAACATTCCCCTCTGACCTGAGTTTGGACTGGTGCAGAGACAGAGTGTCCAGCTCGTCTTTATCTGTGCAGTCAGCACTGGGGTCTTCAATGCTAGTCAGTTCCATGTCTTCAGCAGTGCTCGCCGGTGCTTCTAGCTGCTTCCTCTGATGGCAGTACTGCTGCACAGACTTGTAGAGCTTATATACTTGGCTGAAGGATAATTTGTTATAGGCCAGCAGCATCTGCCGCATGAAGAGCCCTGAAAACAGGGAGAGGGTGACGAAGAGTTTAGCAGAAAAGTTTCATGATATTCTGCAGACAGAAAGTGGCAGCATAGTTATTTATCAGAATCAAGCTACTTCTATCATTTCCTCAGAACAAAAATTACATTTTATAAGGTCTTATCAAGAATATGAAAAAGCATTGAGATGTAAAAAATAGAAATATTTCCTCTACAATGATGAGAATTGCTTCTGAAACTTTCATCTAATAGTTGACAACCTGATGATTTGGGTTATAAATGTGAAGCGAATAAGGCTAATAAGAGTCTGAGAAGTGAACAATTTGGGACTTGTAGTTTTCTGTCTCAGAATCATCTCATTACAGTCATAGAGAGAATATGTAACTACTTTCAGTAAGATGTGCGTGGCTATGCAAAACATTTAAATAAAAAACACTTTTTTATGTTTCAAAACTAAACAACATGCCTGCTAGAAGTTCAAAACTAAATGAACTTATCTGAATGCGATACTCAAATGAAACGCTTTTAACTATATTTGAGAAAACCTAAATTGCTTTATAAAAGACCAGATTTGTGTTCCTATGGAAAAAGCTTTTTCATTTGTGATTTAAAACGAGAATAAACATCTAGTATTAATATGTTATGAGTTTTAAGACTCTCATGGCTGCAGCTTTTAAAGTTAGTAATATATGAATGTTCCTCAAAATAATTTACTACAGGGGACAGAAAGACTTTGTGGAAAAAAGTGAAATCATACCAACAACGCTGGTTTTAAATGGCTCCGAGTCACTAAAAGCACTGGGCAGAATAGTGAAGAAGTGCTCCATGTCCTGCAGCTCTCCATCAGCCATTAAAAATAGCCTAAAGGCATGGTAGTAATTATGGATACAATCAAAATTATTTAGAAAGTATGGATAGAAATAACACATTTGATTTGTTCATTTTTATGCCACTTATGTACATTATACATGGTATAGAAACATTAGCTTATGAAAAAATTGGTCCATGGTGAGGCAACAAACAGAGAAAAGTAACTCTCTAAACAAACAAATAAAATAAATTTAGTTTGATTTAAATGCGTTTAGTTCTGAACCACTCTGTAAAATTGGTTCTAAAAGCTAATGGTTTATTTATTATCCATAATAAATGTAAAAAGATAGACAAAATAATATAACTTTCATAAATGAAAACATGGTACAAGTTCTACAAACATATTTATCAAAAACATTTATTTTTCACTGACAAACACAGGTTTGCTTGGATTGGCTGGCATTTGTCAATCTCTTGCTGAGAATTTTTTTATGTTTTATAGCTAAATGTTATCGTGCTTTACTTTGTCTGTATCACGTTATTGTGTTTTAGCGCATTCAATTTGCACTTGTGTGGTTCTGACTATGTTAAAGATGATGATCAGCCAACTTCAAAATCTGATGTTATCAATAAACATCAGACTGAATAAAATCATCAGACTGAACAGATCCTGCGCCTGATGTCTTGTAAGTTACTTGCACAAGACATAAGGGTCTTTCATTTTAGGGGGCGAGAGAGCTAAGCTTAGATCTTTAAATATCAAGTATTTTAAGGGCTACATGGCTATGTCTCTCTTATTCCCATAAGGATGGAGAAAATAAAGACATTTTTGATTAGTCGTAGAGCTGTTTACCCTCTGCCTAGCAGGAAATACATCCTACATAAAACCTACATAGCATACATAAATGCAACATACATCTAATGCTAAACGATTTATTAAAACAGTCACTGTTACGACTGGAATAAACATGATTATACTTTTCCCAAAAATTTTAGGTTCTTCAAAGGACCATTGTAGGTGACAGTGTTTAAAGCTCCCATCAAGACAAGAAAAACAGTATTGATAGAACAAGTTAAAAGAGGACACTGTCCATACCTTTGTTTAACAGCACTGACCATCTGAAGACAGCACTCCTCAACGAACTTCAGAAACTGCTCCAGCGTCTGATCTGAACCCTGGACATAATTTAAAATTAACGCAAAATGTAAACACTTTTTTACATAAAATAATTAATTTAACGTTAATTAACAAAAAGCTTTCTTGAGCTAAATCAGCATAGATTATACGTTACTTTTATCATTTATACAGTACATAGCTGTCTATGTTATTTGGCATGTCTAGTCATTTCAAATATTTTCACCAAATCTTTCTAAGCATAATATAAAATAAAATGTAATTGAAAATACATTAAACTACGGCGTACTGAAGAGTTAATAGAGTGGAATTCTTAAAAAAAAAAGAAAATAGATTAACTGAAGTTAATTGACAAAGTTAAATACACTTTAAAACGTGTGAAATCAATGTTTAGATCTTTAGACTCAAAGTTGACCTGAAAAGCATGAAGGAAAAGACGAGCTGACCTGTTGTAAGGGCAGGATGAGTTTGTTTAGTCGCCTTCTCTCCAGAAGAGCCATTGGTTTGGTCGTAGACATCTCGTAGAGCAGAGTTAGCACTGCAATTTTGTATGGAGTGACCCAGTCTTTTATTCCAAAAATATTAGCATGAACAACTCCGTTTGTCATCATGGGGTTGAAATACAAGCTTTCGTGCACACTGGCCATTGCTTCTCAAAGTGTATCTAGGCTTTTGTATGCAATTTGCTGTTACAACAAGGATGTGTTAAATAAAGTAACGATTTCAGACATTTTACTTGCCCTAAAATAATAATAACAAACACTTTCTCTTAAGTGTTGTACGAGAAATTGTCTTCATGTTTGCTAAAAACGAAGACATTTCTTCACAAGAACCTCCAGTTCCGGTTACGTTTCAGGACAAACGGTAGAGAACAGAAAGATCGATTTGGTTAAGAGCTCCGTTGAACAGAATTAGTTGTGAACGGAGGGATTAAAAAGTGAGCCACTCTGTCACTGTTGGATGTTTAATATTACGAATTGACCAATAAATTCAATTTATGTATTATATTTTATATAATTGTATTATAGCGTTATCTTGTGAAGTTCTGGATATCGGTTCGGGTTGAGAAAGAATATTAAACATTTACAAAAAAATCTCAATCCGTTATAGGCGGAACAAGTGATTCGTGATTCCGATTCAGACTCGATACTAATGCTGAACATTGTTTTTTTTAGAACATTGACTGTATATAACTCGGACTGAGTGATCGTGACGTCAGCCATAGGGTTCTGGCAAAGTCAAATGAAGCTCAAATTGGGCGTAGCTAAAGCTAGAAAAAGTGTCCTCAGAGGCGGGATATGGCCGTAGTGACGGCGTCTAATTGGCTGAAGGTTTCATTTATAGATATTTTAAGCAAACAAATGTAAACATTATTCACCCCTCAGAGTGATGGTGAAGATCAAAACTAGTTATCTGAATCAATAAATCTGATGGAACCAGGAGTTTAAACATGTTTTTTTCTGCCCCAAAAATGACCAGTTTTAACATTATAGTGACAGGCATGTTGTTCCGTTTTGGAGTCAGTCTCAAGAGGCTACTCGGAGAACTGCAGTTCAGTCACTTCCTATCGAAGTGACTTCCCCCTTGGTTTTTTTTTTTTTTTTGAAAATTGGACAAAAACCTTTAATATGCGGCTTCCCCTTTGTTGAAAATATGCAAATGTATGTTAAAAAAATGCAATTTTAGAATCAAACTTGACAAATTAATTTGACTCAAATAACAAACAAACAAAAAATAAATAAACCATATATTAACAGTAATACAAAAAAAACAAAGCAAAAAAAGCAAACATTGAAATGATACACAACGTGTAAAGCACAGAGGAGAAGAAATGTACCAAGCACATTAAAAGAACTTAATTAAAAGAACATTGAGTTATAGTGGTGTCAGAACCCCTGGTTTCTCGTCGCATTACACATTTGATGTGCAAAATGAAATCATGGCAACCAAAATGCTTGGCACTTAGTGATGTACAGGAAAAAAGCAATCTGGAGGTACAGTATTCTGTCCGGTACCTACAGCATCAGCACTATTATCTCTAAACCTACAGTTACGCTTGGATTCAGAAATACTCTTCTACATGGAGGCCAGGTAAATGCCTCAGGTTTACACCTTTATCCTCCAACAAACACAGACAAGTAGCTAAAGTAAGGAATGTAACGGCTCAACAGAAAACAGAGGAAAAGTTTCATGAAAAGAATCACATAGCTCAGTCAGGAGGCTGAATGTAGCTACAGTACACACATGCTGGGGTCCAGGGGTTGCCCCTTGGTGCAGAAGGCAAGAAGGCTGTTGTAAACTAATAATTACTTTTGCAGCATGCAATGTGTTCCGGAAAAAAAAAACCTAGCTGCTAAGTTCAACTTCCGTATGTGAAATGATGAAACAATTTCTGGAAAAAATACAAATCAGACAATAAAACAATAAAATAGAGAGAAAAGAGAAATCAATTAGGAACCTAAATATATGTGCATGTTAAAGAAGCATTCATTTAAATATATATATATATTGTGTAATAACCGTTATTTAATTTGTTTTCAACTTACAACAATCAAAGAAACACCACATGATTTAGTTTACAGTTAATGGAGTGTCTTTTACCATTGTGTTAAACCTATCATTAAATATCGACCAACAAGTAATGACATTGTTTCTTTAACGGTAAGTAACTTAATAGATAAAATTGTGCCCTTTTTCAACAAATACACAGATTAAAAGTAAACATTATTGAGCTTGTAGCATTATTTATCATTATTTAGCGTTATTTAGCATTATCTTAGCTATTTGTAAAACTATGATTTTATACGATTAAACAAAAATACATACATTTCCTCTGCGTTTCAGAGGCTGATAAGTGATTGGCTACATAGTATTGCGTCACTGAGCACTCATTGGCTGAAAAACCTTTAGTTCAGTTTCACAGCGACAGCGTTACATCCTGTACAGAAGAAGCTTGGATGAAACAGAGAACTTCGCCGATAATGAGCGGTGCAAAGGAACAGTTTGCCTTCATCAACAGCTGGGTGACTCCTTACGTTGTCCTAGAGGTACTATGAAGGTACGCAGCTATAACCATTTACCTAATTCGCAGTATTGTGTGGTTGTCACGTATGCTAACGTTAGTATTTTGCTATCAGCTATGCAGCTGCTTTCCAGTTTATCGTCACGAACACGGAAAACATTGAATGTATCGCCAACTTAGCCAACAATACCTCATTCAGTAAACAGACGATCTACTTTTTATACAGACGGTGGCCAAACGCTTTGAGATATGTTTTTGAACTACTCTATTTGTGTCATGTTTGTATGTGTTATGAGGTGAGACCCAGCCACAGAAGCGGTCCTTTATCGTTACTGTACATCTCTCACAGAGCGTTGGGAGTTGATCATGTAGGTTCCCTTTGAGAGTGAAAACGCCATGGTTACTCTCTTTTGAGTTTCATTAAGCTCTGCTGCTAGTCATAGGTCATTTAAAGCACGCTAATCCCTTGTTGTGGCTTAGCTGTATTCCCATCCATCCCTAATGAGATTGATCCTAGTCAATGGGAACTATTTCAGGCTAGGTCATTCTGAATGAGCTCTGCAGGGTGGAATAGTGCAGCATGAAAGCTCTAAGGGTTGTTCCCATCTTTTCTAACCATCTTACTGGGATAGGTCACTCAACCACTGATGCATCGTTTTTATCAGTTCCATCATATGCATCAGTTCCAGAATGTTGATCAAAATTTAACTATAGATTATTATAAGTGGAAAAAATAAGGCTTATTAAACAACCCAAAACACAAGCTATGATTAAGACCATCTTTAATTCAGCTCCAATTTGTTTGTGTGCTTTATTAAACATTATTTGATTAACAAAGTATGGCACTTCATGCACTTATCTTTCTACCACTGCTCTACCCATCCCCAGACAGATGAACATGCAATGAATGAAACACATCAGGTTGAAGTAACAGGATCAACCTTCCAAATAAAAAAACAATGTTTTTATCTGAGAAGCAACATATCCACTTGATAAAGATGACCCATTTTTGTAAAATGATTGTTCCCTACCATTTTGTTCATAGGCAGGGGCCTCATCCATGTGGGCATCATGCTGTGGCTTACTGAATGAGGTGATGGGTACTGGTGCAGTTCGAGGTCACCAGGCAGGTGCAGGACCCTTTCGTTTCGCTCCCACTGGATACTCCACGTATCCTCCTGCCAACTCCAACTCCACCAGCCTCCTGTGTCAGTCTTGCAGACAAGCATTCTCTGTCTTTAAGAGAAGGGTATGTACTCCTAAACACGTTCCACTGGTTTTTAGTAAATAAAAAAAACTAGGGTGAATAACTGTAGAATATTAACAGTAAAACATCAAATAAAAAAAAAAACATTTTGTTTTATCCAATTAATCGAAATAATCATTAGTTGCTGCCATGCAAAAAACTTAAAAGGGCAAAATGGAATCTTTGAATGGCTCTGATATGTATTGATTTCAATTTAGACCATTTAATTATTTAAATGGTTTGTAAGCAAATGCTATCTGTTAATGCCATCTCAGATCAATACCAAAGTCTGTTTTAAAAAGTAATGTGGGAAGACTTTTATTTTGAAAGCAACCACTGCATTAGGTTTGGTACTACTGCATACTTGTTTTTTTGTTGGTACTTCAAAATGAAAACAATGATATAATGTGGTCTAAAATAATGTAGAAAAATAAAAATACTACATTAGATAAAAATCTATGAATTTTTTTTTTTACATTTTTACAGACTATTGGATGCTCAAAAAGCTGATATTACTTGAGCTGAGCTGAAATTGGAGTTTTGTTCTGCTTTTTACAGTATGAGAGCTTTCTTAAATTGATTAAATCTGGTTCAAAGAACATTTCCCATTTATGTACATTTCATGAACGTTTACCAACTGAGAGAACTCTGGTTTGCTTGTTGTGTAGCATTGCAAAACAACAGTTGATAAGTAAAATGTAAAAAATGTCTGCAGAAAGTTAAAACCAGTCAATGTGAAAGAAAGTCAAGCTACATCCAGATTTGGCTCCCAAGGGCAAAAGGAAAAATATGGAACGTTACTGCATTTTCGTTTTAGGCATCAT
This sequence comes from Danionella dracula, assembly GCA_900490495.1. Taxonomy (NCBI): domain Eukaryota; kingdom Metazoa; phylum Chordata; class Actinopteri; order Cypriniformes; family Danionidae; genus Danionella; species Danionella dracula. Next base: position 7,540,414 of record UELW01000666.1, read on the forward strand.
AATATTTCGATTTTATAAGCTACACTTGTTATGATTGAATAAAAAGAGCAAAATACTGGACAATTTTGGAGTGGATTTAGAACAAAAGTACAGACAATTTTCATTTTTGTTACATACACTCAGTAACACATATTGTAAGAATATAAAGCTAAAATTTGATAACCATTTCAGAATCAAAAATCAAATGAACACCACATACACGGACTAAAAAAGCAAAAGCAGCTCTTTTGTTTTCAAATGTTCTTTTTGAGAATGCACAGCATGACTTGGAACCTTAATGATGTCACCAATGTCGAAATGTCTTAAAACAGGTATGAAGTGCGAACCTTTATTCATTTTAGTTTGGCTTCTATTTAAACAAACTATTTTAAAGGGTGCCAGTTTCACACAAACTGTTCTGAAACCAAGGGTGTTTACAGAATGTTTGTAACAAAGGAATATTTCAATGTTCTTAAGCAAATCTTTTCCTTGTCATAATTCACTCTAAGCGAGCCGTCTAAGTGAGAACATTCTGTCCATGCTTTGTCTTGACCAATCTGAAACCTTCCTGCTGCTTCTAACTGCTAATGTTATGGCTAGGATAGTTTCAGCCATTTTCTATTCCAAAACACACAAAGTAATGCTCCATCTGTTGTTGTATTAATTGTAACATCTGTAAATTTTCCATTTGATACTTAAGGAAGTGGATATATGAGAGAAAGGCACATGCTTACAATGTTTGCTACAGGTTTCTTCAAATATTACTTGACCCAACTCTGCCCATACTTTAGGCTTTTGCTTGGCCCAAGTACTGCAATGAATTACGGTACATGTATGGACTAAGTCTTGAACCCAGACAAAGGCCACAGTTATGCCTAATCATACACTGATTATTATTGTCGACTCATGAGAGGAAATAGCAAAGAAGAGTATGGAAGATAATATGGATATTGAGAAGCTCATAAGGTTCTCAAGGATTAAAAAATTAATACAAAATAAAGGATGTATGGCATGGCATTGCTGTGGGTTTAGGGGACAAAGGGGAGTTTCATTTCTTGGACATTTGTTGAATGTTCAGTGCCATATAAGGGCAAATAGCATCTCTACATCAACAAAGGTGTGAAGCTTGTGATGAAGCCTCCCACAGAGAAGCTGGTGCGGAAATATGTTGACAGGTTTTTGGTGGCATTAACCGTGTACAGGCCACATTCTGGCAAATTACACCCGTCTACACATTCCTGAACTTGGGCTGTTTCGCCAAGGTTGTGTAAAATATCCCTGTAGTGGCGTTCCTTGCTATTTGATAGCATCAGGGAACTACAGACAGTCTCCAATCACATGGAGGTACTGCAGAACTTCAGGCCAATGGCACCTTTCTTATAACATGTGCACAGTAAAAATCATAGGGCCATTGGCACCACTAACAGGCAACTTCCCATGTGTTCTCTCATTGTTTCATTGCCACAGTCATCTTATAGTGTAGGAATGCTGTTATCCTTGTGGTCAGAACACTTGCCATTTAACAATCATTTTAAGTTCCTCCAGATCAAAAATAAAGCATGCTTACTTTTAGTCTCTCAAACAAGCCTCATAAAGATATTTGCTCCCTTCATTCCAGTGCGACCAGGGGAACATATAATACTATTGTTCTTGATTTTTACATAATTTTCTATAAGATCGGGCTGCTATAAAAGCTGCAGAGCTTTTACTAATTTGTTGTTTAATAGCTTTTAAAAATGTATTCTGAGTTTCTGACGTTTGAGATTGTGTTTATTCTGTTTGATCAGCTTCATTGTTTTTTCTAAATCCATAAGAACCCATGGCAACACATGTGCATCCAGCCAATTTTAATATTATTTATTTAAACCTTGTTAATTGGCAAGGTGGGATGTTGTCGAGATGTTGTTCACATTGGTCCAAGGGGTCACTCAGAGTTTGTGTATTTGCTCAGACCAATGAAAAATTAGAACATCGCTCTAGAGTCTAGGCCCTCCAACACTTGCTTTTTAGAAACAAAAAGTGTTTGCTATATATAGGTCGATGTATTTGTGCATCTGGAAAAAACCATGGTAAGCAAAAATGGCTACAGCTAAGGATCCAGATCTCTTTCAAGAAGTAAGTAAGGTCCAATGCAAGAGTGTCAAATCTCCTGATGTAAAGGTGATGTGGCAGGAACAGGAAGTGACACCAACACAGGAACAGAAAAATTATGTCAGCATATGAGAAAAAAAGGCAAAACACAGACAGAAAAAACACTATTCAACTACTAGTTTGCTATGTTTCACAGATCACATTTCAAAATAAAAAAGTGACTAGTGCTGACATATTGTGAACTTAACAGCATGTGCCACCACGCAATAACTGGTGCTGCAGATGTATATGAACTGTTTTGTTATAGATACAAACTCAGTTTTCTCTCCAACAGCACATCTGCTGTGACTGTAACAAGAGTTTCTGTTCGCTCTGCTCGGTGCTTCATGAAAACCTTCGTAGATGCAGCACATGCCAGTTGCTGAAGGCCACATCATTTCAGAGACCACAGCTGATGCGCCTGCGCGTCAAAGATCTGCGACAATATCTCATCGACCGCAACATCAATACTGATGGCTGCAGGTATTTCTACACTCTCCTCATCTCGTCTGAGCAATGTTTTTCATGGTACATATTAATAAGGATTTTGAAACACTCAGGGAAAAAGAAGATCTTGTGGATTTGGTGATTTGTCATCATGGCGGAGAAAGTGAGGTTGATCCAGATACCCCTTCCCTACAGTCCCGCCCTCTGTATACCGCTCCACCATCCATTGAGGAGCCTACTTCTCCCATCTCGGTTCTCTCTCCAACTCGAGGAGAACCAATCAGCCGGAGCAGCAGCTCAGAATCCAATCAGGTACAATCAGGATTTTGAGATGCTTTATGCATGTAAATAAATACATTAGCATCACCAGACATGATGAGTTCATTCCGTGTTCAGTTACTGTTTTTGATAACAGATCATGTTTGCTAACTTATACTTTAAAGTTACTGATGCTCATTTGCAAAAAAAAAATTTTTTCTCTGCAAGGCCATTCCTAATTCCTCACAGAAGGTTATATTAAGTTGAACCAATCTTAGAAATGTCTTGAAGGGGCTGTCTGACTTTTTGCCTATCTGAATGATAGAAAAGTTCACCTTGCAGATTTTTCATAATCTGACACTTCTGACTTGACAAGTTTCCCAACAAGTTAAAAAGGTTAAATCTGTGTCGTAATTTTTTAATTAACTATACTTTTATTCAGTCGCAAATTATTCAAGATTCTTAATTTGTTTTTCAAATTCCACATATGAATCAAATGAGGGAAACATGACTTATTCTCTTAGAACAGCGACCACAATTTGAGCTAACAATTAGATCAAATTATTTAGTAATAGACTTTTTCTTGTAATAACTAATTCCAAAAATGAATGGTAGAAAACTATGTTAATTAAAAAAATGTTTTCTCTCTCCTAAACTCTTATGAAAACTCTTAAAACATATAATGTATTAATGTTGAATGTCAAATTTTTTTTTTAAATCCTTGTGTTTCTGGTAATTGTAGTAAAGGTATATAAATTTAAAGGATAAAATATACATTCTAAATATCTTGTTTATTGTGAAAACTGTCAGTTTGGTCTATAATCGAGAACATATATAGATGAGTTAAAATGCTCGCTATTAATTCACCTTGTTAGCATTGCAGCCCTACTTCAGAATGACTCTGTGGTAAAATATTAAAGGAAAAAACACTAATCCGCAACTGGGGTTCAGTACTTAATAATAATAATAACAATACCTTTTAGTTTATAAAGCGCTTTTCCACATCATTCATTCACTCCACATTCACACTCTGGTGGTGATAAGCTACTTTGCATTGCGATTTTGCACCTACAGCCTCCTGCCCATCACCAAACACCCCCCACCAGTCACACACATTCATACGGGGCAATGTGGGTGAGGTGGGTTGCCCAGGGCCACAACGACAGAATTGACCTATCAGGGATTAACCGCCAACCTTTTGGTTACAGGAAAACCAACTCCATCACGGTGCCACCTTTCCGCCCCAGTGTTAGTGGTTGGACCATACCAAGTGGAAATACTGGCAGCCAGTGACATTCAGAATAGATTTTAAAGTGCTTATGCTGTATAATCCACAAAGTTCAGAGCCTACGTAATATGGGTACCAGCCAAATAGACACAAAGGCCTATATGTGTGACCTTTATCAGATCTTTCTTGATTGCCTGAACAGCTCCATTGTATTTTTCTTTCACATACAGTTGACTTACAGTATGAAATCATTGTTAATATCTTTATCTCTACATCACTTAACGCAAATGTTTTAATGTAGGAACATTGTCCGTAGGATACAACATTTGTTTATATTCGTATGTGTTTATTTGTGATTGATTGTTAATTGACCGTCATGTATTTGTGGAGTCATGGTCTCGGGTGCAAATTATAAGATTGTCTTTATCTTGCTGATAGGAAATTGAGGACTCCACTTCGGTATCCCTCCTTAACCTTGACCAGACAGAACACACGCCAGAGGTGAGTTAAATCAACCAGAAATCATGAAAACGTGATTTCATCATCTCAACACATTCAGCAAGTTGTGCACATAAAAGAATGCCATTGTTGGTGTTATTTCCCCCCCCCCCCCCCCCCCCCCCAGTAGAGCAGTTAATGATGCGTGCTATACATGTTACTGGTAGACCTTAATGTGAGACTCAGATTATAATGTAGACTGCATTAAAACTTCACAATCTCAATCTGTTTATCTAGATTTATTTTCTTATTTTGAAACCAGGTTGCCAAATTTACTGAGTAGTTGTATCTGAGCACAAAATACTTCTTTTGATGATGGGCTCTGTCATTACTATAGGGTTTAATAGATCTTGCTGTTATAGTTTGATAAAATATCCTTTTGGTAAAAGTGAATATGAAAAGAAAATATTCGGTGTTAAGTATGTCAAAGATAGCAGAAAAAGATCTTATTTATGAAATGATTTGAAGAAAGTCAGGGGTGTTGACAATGACAAAATCTGGATATTTTTCACCATGCATTTTATTTTGGTCTGGTCTTGTCGATGAAGATCTGGATTTAGCATCAAACGTAAAGCCTAGGAAACTTTGACTAAACACATTATGGGTTTGGTATATTTCTGGTAATTGGTAAAACTTCTTGAATCTTGATGACGTGTCCTGGATTAATATATGCAGATTTCTAGGATTGTCATGTTTAATTTTTGGTTTGCCTGGAAACTGAGTTCAGTCGTACAATTGAGAAACATTAATTTACTAGCTGTGTGCCCCATCGTATTGATTATGGAAGGTTGTTTTTCTATTTTTGTAACTGAGTTATTTCTCATCTTCTATGACCAGTCAATTGTTGTGGATACAATTCCACGCCATTATTCTAGGCTAAATTATTGGTTCGTTGTTTGACATGTTGACAAACAGCTTCCTGGTCACATAAGACTGGTGAAGGTAAAGGAGTGTTCAAGTCTTTCAGATTAGGGTGGGTTAAATGGAGTACTTTGTCGGGAAAAGTGTTGATCGGATGGAGTACCTTTTAGGCCATATAGAGCTCTTTGATTGCGAAGGTTTGGATAGTCAAAGGACTGTGTAGGTCGAATAAATTAAATCCAGGCTAGACCAGGGACTTCACACTTTTTGGCTCTCTGGCCCAATTTTTCCTGTACAAACACAGAAGGACAGAAATGCTTTGTTCAAACAAAGAACCATATGGATCGGATGGAGTACATTCTTGGAAGCATTTTGTCCAACCTAAACCTTTCTCAACAAAATACTCCAGTGTAACAGTTCTTTCTGGGACAAGGTGAAGGAGTGAGAACTTCAAAAGACCAACGGAGTAAAGTGTGAGTTGAAGACTTAATTTGTTGATCGAACAGAGTACCTTTTAGAACAGCTGAAGGATTTTTTTTTCATTTGCAAGGAGTTCGATGTAGATCAGAGAAAAGAATTTTAAGGTTAGACAAAGGACGTTTGAGTACTGTCTTGAAAGTACTTTGTCCAACCTAAATATTATCCTGAACTCTGTCTGACTTTACTTTAGTTCTTCATTTTGCTTGATCCTTCTCCAAAAACATTTGTCCAACAACAAATGTGCACTGTCCAACCTATACCTTCCCAACAAAGTGGGGAATTTGCAAGCAGGATAAATTAAAATGTAAAGGACTGACAGAGTGTAGTGTAAGTTGGAGAGTGTACTTTGTTGGGGTGTTTGTCAAGTGGAGGGCTGTGTGGTTGGGATGAAAAGAGAACCAATTAGTGTTTGTCCGACTGAGAACGAGGGATAAATTGTGTTGAATTGTTGGGTTAATTACACAATTACAGGATTTATTGGCTAAGGGGAAGGCTGAATTGGCAGAATTAAATTATTGGAACTAGTTGGTTTAGGTATCAGAATAGGTCATGTAGGTTTAGAAGTATTTTGTAAAAACAAACTGAAAAGTAGAAGACATTTTTCGACTGCGTAATATGAAAGTGTTTGTTTCAAAAGAACAAATAAGTCGATCTTACTAAGTACAATTTAAAAATCCTAATCATGCCTGAATTATTTAGTATTTGAATAATAGTTTTCTGACTTATTACTTGTACCTGATTGTGTGGTCACTCTCAGGTCAGTCCTCAGACGCTGCGGCGGGCTCGAGCATCTCTGTCAGACCTGTCTTCTTTGGAAGAGGTAGAGCAGCTCAGTGTGCGACAGCTCAAGGAAATCCTGGCCAGGAATTTTGTCAGTTTCTCTGGCTGCTGTGAGAAGTGGGAGCTGGTGGAGCGTGTCCGGCGACTCTACCGAGAGAATCAAGACAACTGCAAATCTAGTGAGCACTTCATGCACAACTGCTCCATCAAAGCATTGCATTTACTTTGCAGTACAGTTTACTCAGAGTAAAAATGACTTTCATTGAAATATATGTGAATTGAGCTAGAAAATGTAGTGAAACTGGCTATAAACAAAAACTTAAAATAGAGGAGAGGTGTTTTCAAATGTATTCATTATTTATTTATTTTTTTAACAGTGGGAAATGTGAACATGCCTGTACCAGGTAGGCAGCTACTGTACTTCATTGATTTAATTTGAATGAGCGATTGGTATAAAGGTGCATTGTCATGTATAACTGGGAAAAATGGGTAATTTAATAGACAGCATCAAGCAGAGCGATTTAATTTATTTATTTGACTTCAAAAGGTCTTTCCACCATAATTTCTCACAATAAATTAAATTCTTTTGTCATTCTTACTCTTCTGTATTTCCTTTTTCTTTCTTTCTCTTTTTTTGCCCTTCCTCCTCCTCTTCTATAGTTTTATCTTATTTCTCTTCTTTTACAATCCTCCTTCCTATTTTTAATTTCTTCCTCTTATTTAAAATGCATTCTCTTCCCCTTCCTCCTATTGAGTTCCTCTTCCTATTTTTCTGCTCCTTTCTCCCTTGTTGTTTTGGATCATCTTTTACATTTGACCCTTCCTATTATTATATTTTATCTCATTTTCCCTCTTATTATTGTGTTTCTTCCTCTTTTTGCTCCTTGGCTTGGCCATTTACATGTTTTTTTATGTCCCTTTTTTCCTCATCTTTTAAATTTTCCTACATTTTTCTTTTAACTTTTTAACTTTTTGTTCTTTTGCCTTATATTTTACTGTTTCCCCTCATCATCCTCTCTTTGCTCGTATTTTGTTCTTTGGTCAACATACCCAGTGCGGTAATAATTTTTGCAAAACCTGAGCCTTTTAATTGCTTGCATCTTTAAAAGAACAGAAACACTCTTCCACAATGCACAAAATAGCTTAATTTGTTACCCCTTCAAAGAAATGACTCTTGTGTTCCTTTAGTGAATGGCTGTGTGCTCTAACAGCTGTGCTTTACTCCTTCAATTTAAGTGCTAGCATGCCCCCATCCAATCAGCAGTGATGGAGTTGCAGGTAAGGCTTATGATTGGTGGAAATGTTCCCTGATCACACCCACCAGTGCACTGCTGTTTGAGGTCATTGCACTTCCAACACCCTCCCTGCATGGCCATCGCTAGTGAGCATGCTCTTGTGAAAGAAGAGAACAGAAAAGAAATGAAAGAGCTCATAGTATTTGAGTCGATGTGTTTAATCTGGAGTGATGGAAATAAATCTGCATCATTTCATCCATTCCCTCCATTTACTTATTTGAAGCAGAAAGATGTGAATTGTTGTCTGAAATAATTTTTGTGTAGTGATGCACCATTTTAATTACTTTAAAATGTTAAAATTAATTACTTTAATATTTTTTGTTTCCACATTTTCTCCTTCCTCTTTTTTATACCCCTCACCTTCCTTTGTTTTCCATCTGGTTCTGCTTCTTTTACATTTTCCTCTTCTCATTCTTCATCTTCTATGTAATCTGTTACTCCCTTTTCTCCTTTAACATTTTTTCTTCCTCCTCTTCCTTCCTCCATCTTATTTCCTTCCTCCTCCTCATCTCTTTATTCCTCTTTCTTCAAATATTTTAATCCCTCTGTCTTTTATTTTACATTACCCCTTCCTCCTCCTCTTCTCATTGCTTCTCTTTTTAATATCCCTTCATATCTATCTCTACTTCTCTTTCGTCCTTAAAGCTTTCTTCTCCATCTTTATCGCTTTTCCATTTTATCTTTCTCTTCTCTTATTTTAATTTTTTGCTTTCATTTCTTCTTTTACATTTTCCCTTCTTCCTCCTCTTTTACATGTATATGGTTTCCTCCTCATCTCCTTATTCCCTCTTCTCTTTCCTACTTTTCTTTAGACTTTCCTGTTCATCTTTGCCTTTTTATATTTTCTCCTTCTTTTACATTTTCTCCTTTCCCTTTCTTTTACCTTTCCTCCTCCTCCTTTTACTTTTACAGTTTGTTTTAATAATTTTTTATTCTTTTTCTTGGTAACAATTGTTTTTAATTAGAGTGAAAATAAGTATCGATTGCTGGTTGGTGCCAATAGCATCTATTAAGAAATAACTCAAATAGTGCATACGTTGACATCATTACTGTTGTTTTATCAGTTATGTTATCATGAACTCAACGTCTGACCAAATATAAGTAGCTGAAATAAAAACTGTTAAAACACGTGGTGTAGTTTTGACTAATGTCAAAATAAATAAGCAGTAATCACATGATTTAAAACAAAGAAAAGGAGTAATACTGGAAACAATAAACAGCATAGTTTGGGTACAGCATAGTGCCCTCTCATGGTGAACATTCAAAAAAGCTTTTGATGTAATACACATTTGTTTGGCGAGGTCTTGTTACTTAAAACAATACCTAAAAACTGTTAAAAATAGTCCAAGATAATTTGAAACGCTCTAATCGAACTCAAACCATGTAGTGGCAACAGCTAAACCGACACCTGAAAGGTTATGTTTGTTTTAGCAACTGTAACAATTTTGGTGCATCACTATCAAAGTAAAGGCAGGTTGTGCTTGGGTTTGTTTCGAACTTGAAACCCCTCATGGGGTAACTTTCTGTCTCCTCTTTTCTTTTGAACCACAGATGCAGGCACCACTCAGCTCTTCAACGATGACAACCTGTGTCGCATCTGCATGGACGCTGTGATTGACTGCGTACTCCTCGAGTGTGGTCACATGGTCACCTGCACTAAATGTGGGAAGCGTATGAGCGAATGCCCCATCTGCAGACAGTATGTGATCCGGGCTGTTCATGTCTTCAAGTCCTAAAAACACCAGCTGCTCTGCTTTAAGCATGAGGGCCTCACAACGGATGCAGTGACAAAGATCCCTGCTGAGATACAGGACTCAGGTGAAATAGGAAATAATATGCAATTGCCGGGCAGCCGTACGTCATCGGCATCAAAGCTCACAAACCAAGAAAAACTGTTGTGAGGTTCTCTTGTAGACTCGTCAGCATGGGCTAGGAGGAGGACGTTATTGACACTCGTTCAAAGGTTGATTTTGTAGCATTTTGGCAGTGTTCTTTCACTGGAGTGGAATAAAGTTCTGCATAATTTAAAATGTGTTTATTTTGTAAAGTAGATAAATAAGATCAAATTGGAAGTATCCATGCAATTGTTGATATAATTTGTGTTTTTGTTTATTGTGAGAAAAGAGTTGTGTCCCAAAAACTAAACATTCTTGCTCGAGCAGAATCTCAAGTGCATTTGGTAAAGATTGTTTTGTTGAAAGTAGTTGTTTTCCTCAACCAGACACTTAAAATAAATAACGTAGGAACAAACTTCATAAGTTTGGCTTGAGGTGATTAGTGTAGTTTTATAAATGCCAATTTTAAATAGAAATGACAGACAAGTGCTTCCAATCCCATTATTCTTTATTTAAGCATTTGTGATTAACACATTCACAACAACTTTTTAATTGTTTAAAGGCTTTGTTCAAATTACGATTGTCCTGATTTGTGTTTGTAGACTCCATTAATACTAATCGTCGGTTGCTTTCCATAATCAAAGAAGATTTACTGATGTAGTGTCCGTTGTGCTACTGAAGAAACTAAGAAACGTGTATCATGGATGCTAAAAGAAAAGAAAATTGTGATGCCAAATGGTTAATGTCCCCAGTGTACTCCCTTTTGCCTACATATTTTATCACTTAAAATAATGTGTTTAAAAGTCAAGTTATGAAGCTTTCAGATGCAGACCCTCATAGTGCCCTCGGTTCCCACTCTGATGATGATGGCGAGGTTCTTAACCAAAATAATGAAAATGTATTTAAGAGAGGCTAAGAAACTAGATAATTTTAGAAGAACTCTTCACGTCTTAAGTTACACTGTGAGGTGTTTTGAATGATTGTTCTTGATCCTCTACCCCAGCAATATCTGTTAATGTACAACTATTATTTTTTCAGGTGGGAGTTTGGTAGGGTTTAATCTGCCTAAACTGATGCAGAAAGAGTGATAAATTATAGAGATTACATTGACATATCTTAAATTTCTGTATAAATTGCTGTTTATGAAATTTTTATTTTTCTTAACAAAATAGCTTGTTAATTGCTTCTTTGAATAGCTTTGTTTCTTTAACATAAGGTTATTTAACAAGGTGAAGTTGTATGTTTGCCATTGTGGAACAAAATAAAAGCAAGATGAAAGTGCTGTTGCATCATGATTTTATGTTTCAGGTTCTTTTAAATCCAAAATATGTCTAAAAATGAATATTAATTTAAAACTTGATGTCTTGCAACCTAATCAATCAATCAATTAGTTTTTATATACTGCTTCTTTAGCAATTGCTTTCAAAGCAGCTTCAAAGTCCTCGTGAGGATCAGGTAGAGTAAACAAGAGTTCCCTCTGTGAGGGGACTCCCGCTGACTGAGGCAGGTGCAAGTCACCTCCCCAGCATAAAAAAATATACAAACTTAATATCCATAGACTAACGGTTCGCCGGACAGGACCTGAAAAAACAAACAAAGACAAACCAGAAACTAAATGGAGAAGCAACAGTTAGAAAACTGTAACACAGACAACAAACAAGTGACCATCATCAGCTGCAGGATGAGTGATAAATGATGAGAATAGGTTAGAGAGGAACATTGAACCACATTGTTTTTTTTAAACAGTTTGTATGTATATAGTGCTCAGACACCGTAAGAATTAACGACTAACTGTAACATAACAGTATACTAAAGGTCGGTAGGAAAAAATGTACCCAAAAGAAATATAAAAAAAAATTATGTTTATTATGTTTAAAGATATTTGGTCAATTACATGATCTAATGTTTTACATAATTCACTTTAATTATGTTTATTATAAAATATTTCAATATGACTAGAGAAAATTCCTGTCTCAAAGGTTTTTGAAATGTCATGATTCAGCATGATATGCACAAACAATGCATAGGTGATGTTGGATATCACAGGTTGAAGTTACAGCCATACAGTTTAAATATTCAACCTTTTCAGGATGAGCAGACTAGTTTAGTTTAGAACGGCTTCTTGGAGTTGTCTCTTTTAAAATGCTCATCAAAAATAGTCTTTTGAGGTCTCTTCCTCGTCTTTTAAATATGATGGCTATTTCTACATTTAGAATATACCTCTCAGAATGCACTCACGTGTTCAGTTCAGGCACTAACAGAACTGAAAATCTGCATTTGGAATTTTTTGAATACTACATTTCCTTTGTATTTACAGCTTTTGAGTTCACATAACATATTGCTTCCCTCCAGATGTCTAATCTCAGAGACATAAATCTAAACTAAATCTAAATCTAATCTAAAACTAAACCGCGCATGCCATTAACAGTTTAAAAATGTCAGAGATATCGAATCTCCAAACCTTTGAGCAAACGGTATTAGTTTTGATCATCCTCTTGAAGTCTTTAGCTTATTACGTAGTTATAATGGAATAAAACATTTGAAATATTTAATGAGTGTGTTTCGCATCACTTGCCACGATTGGAAAATCTCGCCAAACAGGGAACCCATCGCCCAGGTGGAGTAGTGTGGGGGTTATGCCATTGTTAGTTTGTGTTTGCTGACCCACTTTGGCAAAAATTATTCAGACTATACCTTTAATTAGTTACATTATTAGTTTACATAAAATTACCTACGTTAAAAATACCTTTAATATTAAAATCTCATTTTTAACTAACTTTTTGCTGTAGAATTTTTTCACAAGCTACATTTTATGAATACAAGAGTAGTTATTTTAAACGATTAGATTTTCAGGGAAGTAATAGTACATTTACTTTAGTACAAGTTGTTTGCATGATAAAATAAATAATAAAAACACACCATAAACCGAGTACATTAATCCACAGTTACTTTTATGGCAAAACAATGTTCTCAAATATCACAGTCATTTTTAAATTCCATACAAATATAAATAAGCAAATGTACATTAGGGTGTTTTAGTTGGCAAAAACTGCCTTAACTTATAGTGGTACGAGTTTGGCTGCCCCAATCAAACGCCAGACTTCCTGAGACACAAACAATAATACACCCATAAAATCAGAACGGTCACCATTAATAGTTATAAACACTTTGATAAATCCAAAATATGACATTCCTTGATGAATACTGCATGGATGTTCTGGAAACCCTCCGTTTAGTTAGTTAACTAGCACCTGTAGAGCTGAGTGTTGAAATATGGAGAGCTGCAGAACACCCGCTACAGCTGCAGAGCAACACGACTGGAGTATGGCAAGATTATTTCATAAATAGACCTCGAAATAGCACATTTGATTTCTAGGCCCCCTTTCCACATTTATACCACGTACTGAAATTCAAAGCAGTCAAAACTCGATAACAAAAAAGTAAGTTTAAACACAGATGACATGAAATCTAAAGAGATATTCAAATTTTTCATTATATTAAAAAGTATATATATAAGACTGACTGAACCAAATTCAACCCAAAAATGAATCAATACAAAAACCCTGTTGGGAGGGTTTTCAATAATATACAATCATGCGTTCTCCTGGAGTAAGAGTGTGTAGTCCTCAAAGTTTTGAAAAGCACTTCTCTTTTCTCTCCAGTCTGGAATAGAGCTCGCAATACACTTCACACACGTACAGCTTGAGTGCTTTTTTTTCCTTTTATAATGTGTGAATGCTGCTTCACCAACTCACAAGTGCACCTGATACATGGTATCATTTTAGACCAATATGGACGTCCTCCCAGACGCTAGGGGGTGCTGTTGAGTTTTTGTAGCAGTTTATCGTCTTGAAGTTGAAAGGGAACGATGACTGACATCTCTGCGATGAAACGCTCGCATGCCTGCCGGCTAACCTGCTTGCAGAAGCGCAGGTCGATTCGGCAGATGCTTCCGCAGCGCTTGAAGTAGCTGAGCGACTGGTCGGTGACCCTGTTGCACACTGAAAGAGAGATGAGCAAAGAGGGATTATTGGAATATTTCCTATTTTCAGACCTAATAAATGCATCATTTTAGAATCTATTTATCCATTCTCCAGTGTTAGCACTTTAGCATAGACCATTGAATATTATGGAACCAGAAGTATTTTTGGTTAAACCCTGCCTACTGTATTTTGTGAACCATAGTCGAGTCAGTCTCGTTGCAATCGCCGGTACTTAACAGATCAGTGATGATTCCCGCCTTTTTATTAGTGAAAGCTTGGACAACACTTGACTGACATTGTAATGGGAAAAATATAATTGTGATTTATTTCAGTGGTAAAGATATTGCTGTCTGTCATATGTGTGCTATATGTGATGAGCAAGTGGTAAAGTAAGGAAAGAGAGAGAGAGAGAGAGAGATATGGGAGGGGGCTGTGGGTCCAGCCCACTAAGAACCTTTTTTATGCGGGGCAGAACAAAAGTATTTCCCTTTCCTACTTCCGCCTCTACCTTGGGGATCTTGCGATTAGATTCTGCATGCTCTTTTATATATATATCTCATATTTTGGTCGCGTACATCTAGCGCGTACGCATACTATTTTAGGATGAAGTTACCGGTTAAGCTGCATGTCGAAGCACAGTATGCATTACTCCGTGCAGTACGAAGTGTATTATGTATTACTCCACAAGGCGCCCGACAACAGGAGCAGTGATGTGAAGATAATCCATTCTGCTGGCTTCATAGTGGAACCAAAGTCGTATTAAAACATTCAGATTTCTTCCCACATAAACAATATAAATGAATCGTTCAAATAAATGAATGAATGAAACATGCCATCACTACTCATGGAACAACAGCCTCACATCTACCAATTTTATAATCTTTGTGCAACAACTCTTGATGGCCCTTTATTTTCAACCGAGGCACAATCATGCAAGAAACTTTAGACCAAACATTGGGATAGGTGTGTGATAACCTTTATAAGTGGCTTTGGGAGTACTTAAAACATACTTGATAAACAAATGGCTGAAGGGATTCAAGGGATTATTTTGCTCTTGGTGAGTGATGAAATTACCAATTAGCAGAACTATTATTGCTTTAACACTGGAGTACATGATTAGATATATCATCAGTGGATGATTTGTTGAGTAAGGTGCAGTTACCCGAGAGGTTAACGTCGGTGAGGGAGTCTCTAGTTGTGGTCCCTGCACCACTCAGCAGGTTTACCGACTGGTCGTTGATGTGGTTGCAGTAACTCAAGTCCAGATGTGAAAGAAGAGGCATGTTCTTAATGATGAGGCGTAAGGAGCTATCTGTGATGTCCAAACCAGCCAGACGCATGTCAGTTACGTTACGGAGTTTACTGCGCGTGTCCAACTGACCTTTTTAGAGCACAAAATACATCAATGCACAACATTCATCTAGTTTAAACTTGAAAATATTGAGATGGAATGTTGCAAATACCTGGTCTGTTGTCAGTTGGTGGAGAGAGTAGATCCCTCATCTGGGGGTCTTTGAGCCCTTCAACCCACTGCAGGTCAAGGGTACGGAGTAGGGGGCAGCTGGATGTACAGAGAGCCGAAACAGCCACCCATGAGCATCCTGACAGTAAGAGAACCCTCAATCCTGAAGCCAAACAAACAGATGTTCAGAGACCTCTATGGATTTGGATGATGGTTACCAACATGAACTCTGACCTGGTAAACGGTTGATAAGCCAGCTTAATTGCTTCTTGGAGATGTTGGTCCAGCTTAAGTCAAGAGTGATGGGCTGCCTGCGAATGATCCCGCTCAGCATGAGTGGAGTGATTGACTTACAGCGCTTCAAATCTATACGAGTCCATAATCTCTTGTCGCAGCACCTAAAAACAAAGATTTAGAATTAATTAGATGATCCAGTGGGGAAAAAATTGCAACATTTCTTAGTATCAGGGACTTTCTCAAATTAGGGAACTTTCGGACTTTGGACCTTTTTGGCCAATAGTATTGCCCTCCCAGGCACCAGCAGACATACAATGTCCACTTGCTGTCATTGACTCTGTTGTATACAAATTTTCAACAAAAATGTATTTTCACAAAGCTATTTTGACATTTATTTGTGCCAGATTTGACCATGGTATGTCTAGTGTATTTGACAACTTTCTTTAGCTAAGACCCACCTAGGAAGCCTTTGACCAACATGTCAAACAAGCAATCCCATTACATTTCTTTTAGTGCCATGTTTACTGGTGTGGAAATGTCGCTACAAAAATGGACTAACATACAAGTTATTTAATTTTATCTACTGTTTAGCTGTCCTTTCTAACCTCTCATTCACAACACACATGGTAGCTCTGTCACAATTGTATGGCTAAACTTTGTTTCCCAGCAAAGCAAAAATAACATAATCCAACAACATAAAACAGAAATCTAGATGAACTCAAGCAATCAGATAACACCTTCAGGATTCTAAACGTACTGGCATAAAATGTACCAAACCTATCAAACATATGGCTAACATTTTGTGGGCATGAGGTCTAAGGATGAGACTATGATGTGCGTAATGTTAAATAATATATTGGCTGAAGTTGATATTCATGTTGTTGCATTCCTCGTATGGTTTCTCGCCTCTCAAAGAGCTTTCAATTATCTAAACAAGGTGCAATGTTTGTAGATTCTTTTTATCTAGAATACGAATGGAATTAAAGTAACTTTAATATTAAACATCTAAAATTTAAAATAACTTATTTATAGTTTTTTTTAATAGACTTTTTTCTTGCAGATACTCTTTTGTAAAAAAATGCTTTCAAGTTTTCAAGATGAAGAAAGTTGAATGAAGGGACCATTTCTTACCAGCGATTCCATGTTCGGCACACTCTCATGCACACACAAAGCTCCCGGTGGCTCAAGTGGCTGAAGATGGCCAACCACGCCTCTCTCGGAGCTACATGGTTGCGGCTATCAGCCAGAGGCAGCCTGTCTGGTGGAGGGCAGATTGGAGGTGGCCGGATCACATGGCGCTCCATCTGAATGCACTTGGGTGGAGAACGTGCAGGAAGAGGTCTGACGGCAGGTGAACTACGATTCAAACCAAGAGGGGTAATCTGAGGAGGGTAGAAGTGTCTCAGCTCCCAGGACGTCCCGTTCATTTCTCTTGCTCGCAAATGAGCTCTCTCCCCTCCACCCTCTCCCCCTGTTCCTCTGTCAACCCCTCCTCCTCCACCTCCAACCCCAGTGCCAGGAGTCCCGTTCCGCAAGCCTCTCTTAGGTTCCTCATTCTCACTGTCCTCGGGTTCACTTTTTAAGGGCTGCTGATTTTCATTGGCCAGCGAATGCTCGGTGCGGCGGATCTCCATGTTGAGCTGCTTGCTGAGTTCTGCACTGAGCTGGCGGTTCGGAGGCCTGCGTCTATGTTTCCTTGCACGAGCACGTGGTACCTTCTCTTGAGTCTCACTACCTTCACTGCTGGGTCCGGCCCTCGGGGAGCTGCACCGCGATGCGTCGCTTTCCAGAGAGTGAGACAGGTTCTTTAATGTAGGGCTGCTGTCTCTGCGTCGTTTACTGTGGCCGTCACCCTCTTCATCCTCATCATCTTCCTCCTTGTCTTCCTCAAGATCTCCCTCTTTTCTTAACCTACCAAACTCCCTCAGTGATCTGAAAAGTGCATCTCTTTCCTCCTCACGACCTTCTTCCTTTCGTATAACACTGTAGTCTTTCTTTATAGATCGACGAAGTAGCTCTTGTTTCTCCAGTCTCTCTTCGTCCTCATCAGAATTGTCTTCCTCCTCTTCCGCCTTCACGTGAGAGAGTTTGGGAATCAAAGAATCTTCTGGCCTCCAGAATTTCTTCTGCTGAAAATATTAACACGTGTTACAGAGGATAACATTGTTTTTCATCTAAAATGAATAGAATCCTACCTTCTTTTTGGCACTCAAATCCTCTTCCTCCTCATCGTCGTCAAATAACTTCCTCTTCTTCCTCAGAAAATTGGGTACCTCGGATCGTGGTCTTGAGTGGCCGCTGGGAGACAAGAGTGGTGGAAGGCGTGAGGGCAGATCTTCTGTTTTCACTCTAGGGGTTTCCTCACGCTCACTCTTCCTCTTGGTAGATCCAGTACCAGAAGAAGCCTGTTCCCCATCCTCTCGCCCTGCTTTTTGCTCCCTCAGCAAGGACCCTGGCAGGTTGGATGCGTACTTGAAGCCTGGGCCCCGTTTTTGCTTGCAGGCCAAAGAGTGGCAAAAACACAGAAATAACTTTATACCTTTTGATTGGAACATATTTACTCCTTATTTTGAATACATTTTACTTCCTGTGAGTGACAATACTACCATGTTGGTAATTTATGTGGGATTTTAAGGAGGTAATTAAGTTTAATGTTGGTAATTAAGGAGGCATTGTTAAGGGACCATCTAACCCAGCTTCAACCTTAAAATAACCCAAACCAAATAATTTAATCTGAACATTTCCAGGAGGCTACAGGGCCCACATTTTACCCTTATGATTCTACAAACTTGGTATCCCTCATGAAATTTTCAAGGAGGATCCAGGGCCCACATTTTACCCTTAAGAATCTCCTTACTATGCATGTATTTACATTTTCAGAGTTTTCACTAAGGAAATAACTCATTTTGATCTTGCTTGATGCTTTCCTTTCAATTTAGCCAGGCATTGTAATTGCATTAATGATCTTTTTGAAATAAAATTGGAAACTGAAAACAAACATAAATAAGATCAAATAAAGCAAATGTACATTAATGTTTAAAGTTATTCATCTGATTAACAGATTGTTGTGGAAAGTAAATAAAAAGGCGTATGGTTTCTAAAAGTATCTCGTTTAAGTTGTAAATATAAATGAAATGTCTTCCATCACTGTATACCAAATACTCACTTTTCCTGTTTTCCCAGCGTAATTGCATTTTGGGCATTCCCAGCAGTTGGGAAGTTCATCATTGACCACACCAGATGCATCCTTCACCTGCATAGGTGAATGATCCATTAGATCAGAATGATCCAAAACATTTGTGAGTTAGTTTGGTAAAGTTGAAAAGTCTGTGTTTAGATATCTAGTGACACAATACACCAAGACTTAGTTTATACTATTAGAGGTAAGGTAAGGGGAATTTATTGCAGCTAGGGCTGCAATAGTTAATTGAATTATTGAATTACAAAAAAAATTAATTAAAGTAATTGTATTTAAAAGTTTGTTTCAGACAACTTCCAGTTTGAAGATTCTATTTTCGAATGATTAAAAGAGACAAGAATGATTAAAAGTCCCAGACTAAACGCTAGAAGATATTCCACATGTGAAAAAATTCAAGCTTAAAGAACATGGAAAGAGCACTGGCAAAGTTCACTTTAGAGGTGCCTCAGGACAAGCGGAGTCCTCAAAAAATGTTGTTGAAATGCAGACTGAATCGCAATGAGTAGCTATATTGATTCTGTATTTTTGACAAAAAAGCAACTCATATCTCTCAGTGCTTTGGATGCAAAGGTAAAGCTCTGAAAGCTTTTATTTATTTGTTTGTTTATAAAGCCTCAGCAACATACTTGCATCAAGAATACAGTTCTTACTCATTCAACTCCCAGATAGGAAACTTTTAGCTCAGTGTTAGCTTGGAAACATTGACTAAAAACTATCAACTTTGCATCCCCATAGGTCTCTGTGGAGAGCAAACAAGGTTGGTGTTGTCAGTCATTTCATCCTTTGGAATGCATCACTCAAGGAGAGTAGACAGGCAAAAAAACAGTATGACAATGATAACTACAGGACCATTTCACTGTTGATAAGCTCTCACTTAAGTAGCTCCGCCTTTCTTCTTCTTTCGGCTGTTCCCAGTTTAGGGGTCACCACAGCAAATCATCTGTTTCCACCTAACTCTGGCCTCAGTATCCTCTACTCTTGCACCAATTACCTTCATGTCCTCCTTCAGCACACCCATATAACTTGTCTTTGGCCTTCCTCTTGCCTGGCAGCTCCATCTCCAACATCCTTCTACCAACATAACTACAATCCCTTCTCTGCACATGTCCAAACCATCTCAATCTGGCTTCTCTGACTTTGTCCCCAAAACAACCAACCTGAGCTGTTCCTCTGATGTGCTCAATCCTAATCTTGTCCATCCTTGTCACTCCTAAACCTCAACATCCTCATCTCTGCTACTTCCATCTCTGCCTCGTGTCTCTTCCTCACTGCTACAGTCTCTAACCCATACATCATAGCTGGTCTCACTCCTGTTCTGTACACCTTTCCTTTGATTCTTGCTGACACACTTCTGTCACACAACACCCCTGACACTTTTCTCCATCCACTCCAACCAGCCTGCACTCGCCTCTTCACCTCTTTTCCACACTCCCCGTCGCACTGGACTGTTGACCCCAAATACCTAAACTCCTCCACCTTCTTGACCTCAGCCCCCTGTAACCTCACTGTTCTACTTCCCTCACTCTCGTTCAAACACATGTATTTTGTCTTACTACGTCCCTCCACCTGCTCTCTACTCTCACTACAGATTACAATGTCATCTGCAAACATCATTGTTCATGGAGATTCCTGTCTGACCTCATCTGTCAACCTGTCCATCACCATAGCAAACAAGAAGAAACTCAAAGCCAATCCTTGATGTAGCCCCACCTCCACCTTGAACTCCTCTGTCTGACCTACAGCACTTCTCACTGTTGTCATACTCCTCTCATACATATCCTGAACTACTCTGACATACTTCTCTGCCACTCCTGACATCCTCATACAGGACCATAGCTCCTCTCTCGGCACCCTGTCATACGCTTTCTCTAAATCCACAAAGACGCAGTGCTGATCCTTCTGACCATCTCTGTACTTCTCCATTAGCATTCTCAGAACAAAAATTGCATCAGTAGTGCTCTTTCTGGGCACGAAGCCATACTGCTGCTCGCAAATATCCACTTCCCTTCTTAGCCTAGCTTCCACTACTCTTTCCCAGAGTTTCATTGTGTGGCAAAATACCCCTTCCATCTTCTATGCACACTCTCCTCACTCGTTAGAACCCTTCCATCTCTATCTTTAATCACCCTTATCTGTTGCACATCCTTCCCATCTCTGTCTCTCTGTCTCGCTAATCTGTACAATTCCTTCTCACCTTCCCTCGTGCCTAACCTGGCATACAACTCATCATATACCTTCTGTTCGGCCTTTGCCACCCTGCGCTGTGATTCCTTGTACTCCTGTCTACTTTCTTCAGTCCTTTCGATGTCCCACTTCTTTTTAGCTAGCCTCTTCCTCTGGATGATGTCCTGTACTTCCTCATTCCACCACCATGTTTCCTTATCTTCTTTCCTTCTTCCTGCTGACACACCTAGCACCTTCCTACCTGTCTCCCTGACCACTTCTGCTGTAGTTTCCCAGTCCTCTGGAAGCTCTTCCTGACCACCCAAAGCCTGTCTCAGCTTCTGTCTGAATTCCTCACAACCGTCTTCCTTTTTCAACTTCCACCACTTGGTCTTCTTTTCCATCTTTCCTCCCCTCTTCTTCCTGACCACAAGAAACATCCTACACATTTCCATCCGATGCTCCACCTTTAATTTAGTAAAACTAGGAGGATCAACACCAGCGATATGAATAAAAAAAACTTACAAATTTGAACATGGGCATTAACAGGAATCTGGCCACTTATGGTCCTAGCCATTCAAACTGAAGGTCTTAATGCTCAAATCCATTTGTTTTGAGTGCTCGTTCACATTACGAACAACATGAGGCTTGTATCCGTCCTGTGTATGAACGCAATCCAGCTGACTATGAGGTGCACATTTTCAATTACAATTAATTCAATTACATTGACCAACATGAAAGTAAACATGAACGAAAATGCAATTCGATGTAATGGTGTGGCTTTATTAAAGTTAATTTCTGATTGGAGCTGCCAAATTTTCAACCAAATCATATCAAGACGACAAAGGAGAGATATTTATCAGTTCTTTTACCTGTTTATTTCCCCACTGACTGCTTTCAGCTAAATCCTCCACCATGATTGACGTGAAACTTCCCACCCACTCCCAGAAATACAACATCTGTCCCATACAATGACGTGAATGTTGGATAAATGTGACCTGGCTGTTAGGACTGAGGTGGCATTGCAATATGAAAATATCATATACAGGTCACATATGAGGAAAACAAAATCTGATTTGGGTCACTTTGGGCTATAGTCTGAATGTACCCTAAGTGTCTCCAGAGAGGTGAGTGGGATATATTGTTCAAAATATTGCTTCAGATACACCAAGTACTAAATACAGTCTATAGTCACAATGCAGTAGGAAAACAAGGGCAACATACAGTGTAGTCCTTTATACTAAGGCTTCCAGTAAATCAGTGCTTAAGAAAACAAAGATTTGATTTAGTTGTACCTTAAGGCAGTTTGGATGGACAATTTCATTGCAGATGGAGCACTCCATTAACATAGCATTAAACTTTTCATCTTCATCATCAAGGGTGTCCTCTTTGCCAGCTTCACCACACACCACACAGACTGCTGTGTGTGGCAATACAGGCTGTTAAACAAACAAAAAAATCAAAAGTAGAAATGACAATGTAATGTAATTTAAATAAATGTAAAATTGGTACAAATTAAACACTATTTGGTGAAGACATTTATTGTGTGAGTCACTTACCGCTATACATTGTCTCATAATGCAAGACTGCTTCATTCGACCAGGTCCTCCAAACTTCTTCATATCCTTACAGAAATGACATTCTCCACACTCTGTCCGCACACACGCTTCGCACTTCCGGCACCGTGTACGCCTGCGGCGAGCTCCAGAGGAGGTGCGGTTGGACGGCAGCTTGACCGCTGTAGTAGTAGATGAAGAAGCACTGGCTGTTGGAGTCGTTGCTGTTGATGCAGCCATTTTGGGCTTGTTCTTGCTTGGTAGCCGTTGCTAAAAGGACAAGAAGGTTGATAATTAGACCTTAAGAGATACTAGTCACATGGAACACACTACACCTCTTTTATTTACAGCTATCTGCTCTTATCCCATTTTTACACAAACCTATATTTAAAAAAAAAAGTGGCAACCTCCTGCGCTCCCTACCAACAGAGACGAGCAGGTTCTCATTCACTCCCATGTTAAACTGCCCAACTTTAAAGCTGATTTTTACACTCCTGGTACTTCAATGTTTTGTTTTTTGCTTCGGATGGCTACTTTGTCTTTCATGAACACTCTGATGGGGTGAATTATTTCTAATGCCCTGCCTCTGTGAACCCATTTGAGGACGCACTTCCATGATGACATGGTACATCCATGTTATATACAATCAATGGTTTTAAATTTCACTCTAAAAGCAGCCAACTCTGTGATGGATCTAGATCTGTGAATGTGTACTGCTAACATAGATTTAGAATTCTATAAAATCATCTCCTTACCTGGTTACTGCTCAGTTTAGCACCTAGATATCCTCCTGAATGTATTGCTTCTAGCTAGCACTTAACATTTTTACAGTGTGCCAGATAATCAGGCATTGTTGCTTGGTAACAAGATTTACACTTGCACTGATTTCTAGGGGTTTTTCTTCAAACAATAAGAAACCAACCACATCTACATTTAAGTGAAATGAATTTTCATCATCCTTCTTCAAAACTGGGAATTAATGATCCAATGTAGAAGGGCAACAGTATTGCTAATTAAAGTTTGTTCAATGAATTTTAACAGCAGCTAGCTGTGCGATCAGACTTGTCAGCCATTCCTCTAATTTAAAGTAATTAATCAAAATAATTTTAATTGTTACCTAAATAAGTGTGATTATAATTTTTTTAATAAGCAAATAACTCTTGTCAGAGTCTATTAAAGAACAAAAATATGCATAATATATTTGAAGAAAATGGGATTGTAAATACAATGTAAAAAAAAAAAAAATTTGTCTGTAGCCCAGTGTTCAAAATAAAGTCATACCCTCGTAATTGTTTAGATGGTAATTGATAGTTTTGATACATTCAGACAGAATCTACAATGTAAATGGTAGTTTTTACTGCCAGAATAAATTTCCTACTGTCTGATAATCTCATATTGAGCTAATCACAAGAGGGTCTAACCCTTGCAGAATTTATCTAGGATAGTTTTGATTTTAACCAAAATATTAACCTCAAGAAACACAGTTTTTCACTTGCTTGATTAAAGACTAGCACATGCATCTGATCTGCATGCTGAACTTGCTGATGCTACCATAGCATTGGTGCTCTTATGCGATTTATTGTGCTGCTGATTCCTTGGCTCCATGGGTAAAAGATGTTTTTCTCCTTTTAAAAGGCTGATCATCCTCCCACGGTTATAAGAAACTGCCTTGCCTCAAAATAACCCATGCTCATATCCTTACCACCCTCGAGATTTACAACATTTGATAGTTATTGTTTACCATCATTTTAAACTAGACTGCAAAGCTCTTTTTCATTACTCTTGCAGCCCTGTGGGTTGAGAGTAACCTATTTAGGAGGCTCATTATCCTGCTCTCATATTGGGACAATCTCTGATGTAATAACGATTTCACAATTGGCAGATTACAGCCGAATTGTTCTGACTGTAATCATTTTCAAAAGCAGAAACTTTATGGATTCATGGAACGTTTAATGAATTATCACTTCTGAGCTTTATAAAAAAACATTTCTGACAAACCAGATGAAATCGGTATCGTTTTCCTTCACACTTTAAAAGGATATGGAATTATTATTTTAGCATTATTTTTGTGTGGAATTTTGTGTGCTTTTAACTTCATTTGTAAAAACATAAGGTTTGATCTTCAAATATGTTTCTTGATCTATAAAAGCCATCCTGTAATACCAACTGCCTGTTTAGTGCCTACATATCCTCTTGAATGCACTATTTCTGGCTAGCTCTAAACATTACATAGTGTCTTAGACATGCTGACATTGTTGCTTGGTAACATGATTTACACTTCTACTGCTTTAACCATTTTTCCCACTCAAAGAAAAAGAAACCAAATCCAAATCTGTTGAAGTAGAATGATCTTTTTTCACTCTTGGGTATGTGCGAGGACATCTAGTTCTTTGTACTCTCTTGCATACAGCAAATTGAAAATCTTTTTGTACATTTGGTCTCAGAAGAAAATCACGCCGATCACTAAATTATTTTTCTCTTGTGCACATCAATGTTACTTTCTTTCCTCAGAGCCTAGATAATGAATACATTACAACACATGCACAAACCTGCAGTGCAGTGCGAGAAATCTGTCTTTCTGCAAAGTAACCATGGCAACACAGCAGTTCTTGCTGACTGCTGGAGTGAAGGAACACTTCTATTCAACATCTAATTGGCTCGGAAGAGAAGTCGGTTGACGATTGGTTTTTTGTGTTTTCAGTAGAGATATTTTCTCTGAGGGGCTACGTCACAGAATATATCATCTGTGCTAAATTTATCTTGATGGGCAGCATAGGAGAACAAACCTTTCTGTAAACATACATGCATTCTAATGGCTTTATTCATTCATCTGACAGAATCACCTGAAAGAATTCATTTCTAAACCAACCATTCTCAAGTGTTATGTTTCACCACAGCAGACTTGAACTGCAGAGCCACACAGACTGCTGACTCCTAGAATGCTTGCTGTAGAGTACAACGGTGTTTTTGTGCCTCGGAGAGATGCATCACAGCTGTGACCTCTATCCCCCTCTGCCCAAGTGTGGAACTTGATACGAGTGATAGACATTTCAGAGAGAATCTTTTATCATAGTCAGTGTTCAGCAGCTGTAAACTATACAGCATAAATATATTTAACATTTAAATTGTGCCACAAACAATTATCTGTTTGGATTGATAGCGAGCTCCAAGTGTGACAAGTTTCAATTGTTATCAATACATCATTGGGAAGATTTACATGCTGCTTTACATTACATAAGACAGTCTCCAATACGGTCATTTGAATGCTCATTTTGCTACTTTAATTGTGTACTTGGTGGTTGTTACACCTGTAATTCAATTTTGGTAATGCATTTTCAAATTATTTGGGAAACTTATAAAGCATTAAAATGTTTATTCAATTTACATTCTGACAAATGCAGATTATATACTTTAATGTTTATTTTAATTCAGCAACAATTGTAGCACGCATATAATGTGAAAATACAAAGTTAATTACAGAAATGCATTTTCATTTAACATTGTATATTACATATCAAAATGAATTGCACTACTCCTATGCTTCCATAAATATCATTATAGCTATATTGCTAAAATTCTAATAGCACCAATAGAAAAATATATAATTTCCTTGTGAAAATGATTGGAGATTTAACTGAATATTTGAAGGGAATCTTTTTCTTTATTCTGGTATGTTCTGTATATTAAGATGCAATGTGTTTTATGCCGATAAAGTCATTGCACTTATTGTGTAAGATTGTATGTTCTTAAAACTGACTCAAAAAATGTTATGCAAAATGTGTCATCCAAAACATCAGCTAATATAGTTATCCATATATTTCCCTAAAATATATTGATATGTATAAGGGCCATATTACATTCTCTACACATATTCTTTGTTAATATAGCGTTAAGCAGCTGCTGTTTATTTCGTAGCCAAAACTGCGTTAATTTTGTGTTAGTGAGTTGTTGTCATCAAACCTAGTTCAAAAGATTATTATTTTATTTTTGTTATAACATTATATATTTTTTTTTAGTCTGCATTTAATTAGTTTTAGTTATATTGTTTATAATGTATATTTTATTTAAGCTTTATTTTGCTTTAATATGGCAATGAAAATAAATATACGGTTCTCTGTTCATAAATAGTTAATAAAATAGACAGCTTAAATTAATTTTTCCTTCTTATTGGGTTGCCAAAACATGTCTGATCTAGAAACATGATTAGAGTTGTATCGAGAGAAAAAAAAAGTGATCAGATCAGAAATATTGGGAGACAGATGCTCAAACACAAAAAAAAAAAAAAAAAACATGAAAACAAAAAAACTCTGATCGGGCCGTCTCTAGCTTGAAAGGAATTTTTTTAACTAATTCCCAATAAAAAACATAATATGGCCATGATATGATCTTAAGTTTTCTGAGATTTCTAGTTTCCTGTTGTTTAAAAAAAATCTAACAAAAAAAAGATACTTTATGTATATGTTTTTAAAAAGTAATCAGAAATCTTTATGTGGCAAAAAACAAAACAGGGAAAACAACAGCCAGAGACTTGCGTATGAAAGATGACCGTTAAATCACATGGCCAAGATTGTGTTCAGGACACAACATGATGGGAGTATTATAATCATGTAAAACTGAAAATTCTTTGAAATTTTCAAATGATGAAAGCATAAAGCTTAGGCAGTTCCCATTGCAGCCTGTAGCATTGGATTAATGTAAAATCATATGAAATCTTACTATGTGAATTCTCGGGGATGAAAGATGTTTTTAATTACCTTGTTGCATTGAAAGTAATGCACAGCTTTTTTTTCTTTTAAAAGCTGTACTTTATGAAAAATTAGTTGGCTCAACATCCACTTGTTGAGCGAAAAGATCCACAGAAATATTACATCAAGTCAATTTTGTCTTCCAAAAATTCACGTAAACAAACATTTTTTAATTGACTCAACACATCATTCTGACACACACTGATGATATACTTCTGGTCAACAAAAGCCACTCAGCGATCTGTACTGAACGAGCTGAGAAATCACCAGCGATTCTCAAATGTTATCAACAATATGATGTCCTCAAGATCTCACAGTGTCTTAGTGCAAATTTTCACTTACTAACTAATCATATTGACTTTATAAGCCTTAATTTACACTTTGCTCAAAATGTTGACATAGTAAGTCTTGATTTTCTCATATTGTAGGTGCTACTAGTAACTAAAAATGATTTAAAACATCAACATTTATGACTGTCAAAATTTTGACTTACTCAAGAGATGGTAAAATAAAACACAATGTAGTAACTCTACATCTTCGGTATTACAAAAGTACTAACTTGCGTAAAAAGTAAACATTTTGAGATTAAGATTTTGTGGTAGAATTTTTTAAATCACACTTTTCACTTAAACCTGTTAATCTCGTAAACTAAGTACTTTTTTTTAATGTGTTCAGAGATAGTCATCTACATATCTAGTTTGGTGTCGATGAGCAGTAGCAGTCTGAGGAATGAAGAGCAATGCCACAATCCATTCTCTGTTTTACCATACATTTTGAGAAATATTAAATAAACCCTTGCTAGCACGGCTGCCTAAAAATACAAATATTTTAATTTCCTAAAACGTTCTTGTTAATTGATTTTTTTATGTTCTTCTTATGTTTCAAAGTGAGTCAGATTTTTTTGTGTTTTATGTTTCGTCAACCATTCAATAAAGGGAGTGCCATTCCCCTCAAAGACCCCCACCCTACTCTTTTTATTGAAAGCATTGAAGGTAAATCTTCATGTGGAGTCTCATTCCTGTATTGACTTTTGCAGGGGGCTTGTAATGACCCAAAATTCATTAGCATAAAAAATAAATCAGCTCCTGAGAAATCCATTCCATCAAAAGAATGGCGTTTATGTGCACAAAATAAGCAGATAACAGATAAAAGGCTGATCAGTCTAAAAACATGTTTACATGTAAATCAGTAAGTTGGTTATTCGTAACAACCTGTTTATACAAGACTCAGGCGTATGTCAGCAAAAAAAAGCAAAGGAATATCTATCACAAGCTGTTATCCCTCATATGCCTTGTGCGACTCATGGGTCTTGGTAAAGATGCCTTACATCCTGAAAAGGCACTATATACAATAAACATAATATTATTATTTACTTGAACAGACATGTGGACTTGAATAAACTGCTAGCATTCGGTTAAGGTATTTACATGCCAAGAGACCAAATTTCTCAACAAAAAAAAAAAACCTACCACCAACATGAACAAAAAAACAAAAGAAATCGATTTTTACAATACACTAAAGAAATTCATTTATTGAATTGAACCAGTTAAGTGATATCAATATAAATACACTCAATGACCCAAATAAGGAAATTATATCACCCTAGCAGGCTCTTTCATTATTTCATGCTGTTTAAATCCCCAATCTGTAAATCATTCAGGTCTCTTTCGGCTCAGTGACAGTAAACGGTTGTACTGACACACTCTTGTAGCTGTTTTGACTCCCCGAACCCTCCTACTCTTACAGTATAAAATCTTCCCTAAAATCTCAAAAATAAAAATGTATTTTTTAATTAAAAGACAGTAAAATCTAGCCGCTCTTCCATTTTGTTTCCCTTCATGATGCACTGATTGCCATAAATCACATAACATAGGAATGTAGTTGTTAGCGTGATGATGTATTTTTGACAGTCCTTTCTCAGCACATTTCGTGTTGGTAAATTTATGGGTTGTGTGTGTGTGTGTGTGTGTGTGTGGCAGAGCTAATGTAAAACCAAGTTTTGTGTGTATAAACCATCATAGTAGTACATGTTGAAATTGTACTTGTACATAAACACAAACAAGTCGTGTCTGGGAATATCTGGAGCATAGGTTTTGTAATCCAGTTGAAGCAACAGCACATAAATGACACACAACACACCCCATGCACAACACGCAGAAGAACGTGTTTATTAAACACAAAAAAAGTTAACTATGAACATGTTATTTTAAGAGCTATTTTATCCCATACAATTAACCCTTCCCCCTTTGGGGGAAAAATAGCACTAAGGGAAACGACTGAAAACTGTATGAATTGGGATGTCACAGTAAAACCATTCAAAAAAATAATGTCATAAACAAATCTACTGTGTAACATTAATGTTAGTACTCTAAAATAATGCATTATTTATTTTTAAAAATCTTGAATATGAATTTCTATATGTTTTACATTAAATTATTTGGGTTTTTAAATTGTACATTTTACAATAATATTGTGTTTAACAAAATAGTTTGTCTCACAAGCTAATTTTTTGCGTAACATTACTGTTATATGGACAACATATGGTAAATTAGTTTTTTGTAAACTATATTATTAATGTTGACCGTTAAGATGTACTTATGACATGAAAACTAATGAAAATTTTCAAAATTGAAAACTTTTATAAACAACAAGACTTTAAATACATTTGTGGTTCTCTTTCTTCGCATTGTCAGCCATTTTTGTTAAACCACAACGTCCCTATATTGCGGGGTGCAAGCTGGGTGCATGAGGGTGGGTCTACCATGGGTCCTGAAAAGATATATATCCATCTGCTACTGCCCTTAACCTTTGTTCAAAAGAATTGAACACCCCTTCCCCAAAAAATGGAGGGTTAGCGGTAATAGTCAGGGACAAGGGAGAGTATTTGAATGTAGCCCAACTGGCCAATTTTTCATTATTCCTGAACATTGAAGCAAGCCTGTCACTGCAGGGATTAAGAGATCTAATATGCAGAATTTGTGTTGTTTGTGAGCACATCTGGTTTAGTATATTCAGTGAGTGTAGAATCTACAAGTTTAGATCATGTATGCTACTTCATACATGTTGACCAGAATTTCTTAAAAAGAAATGACATTCTGTTGCAAAGGTTGTTTAAATTGAGTGTAATTGAGTGGTACTTTTAACCAATTTCTTGTCATTTAAAGACATTTGATGCCCATTCCTCAAGCTTATAAAATCTGTATATTATATATTAGCTGTGATTTTAAATATCACAGCAGAATAAATAAAACTTTAAAACAAACAAAAACTAAAAACAATTTGAATTACACAGATAAACAGCTAATAACATCATTAGAGTTAAAATTACCCAACCAGTGTTTTAATATAGAATATCTCATTGAATATTATACTAAAACAAGTTAAATATGAAAGTGATTAGGGTTGGGATCCTTCTCTTGTGTGTACAGTTGGTCACCTGCCCCTTGTAAATGGCACTTTTTAGTATTTTCTCTCTCTGTCTTCTTAGTTGCTAATTTGCTTATCCATAATATGATTTAAAATGTTCTCTTTTAGATGTACATTATCTATAACTCAAACTAAAAAAGAACAGGAAATGTGTAACTTGCTGGTATAGCAACGGTTTCTTATTTAAAAAATAAATGACCTGTATTATGTGGATAAAAGAGCAGACATAAGGCCTATACACACCTACACTGTTTCAAGCTTACATCTAGCACCTCAAAGAGCTCTAATGTGCGTTCACTCATCAGCCTGAATAAGACCCCAAGTGTGCTTATTGTACATAAACATCAGTTACATGGTTATGCCAAGTAAGCCAATTTCTGCTGTGACATGTCAATGTAGTAAACACCTTTGTTTCTGGGTTACTGTCCAAAAATGGTTTTTAACAAAACGGTTTGGAAGAGGTCGCTTCTTATCAAATAACACCATGTCTTCAAAATTGTGGGTCTGCGTGGAAAGCTGATTGAAACATTAAAAAGACTTCCATTTGTCATTGAATTCTTCACAAATCTGGTTATTTAGAATGCCATTACTTGAAGCATACTAATACCTACTACAGAGCCCCACACCATTAAAGAACATTTGAATGTGTGACCGCTATATTCCATACACCCTGGTGCTTTTCATACATTTGACTGCCTGTGAAAAACCTGACAAGCAGTGAGTCACATAAATCCTGTTTATAAGAAAATGTGGGTTATTGTCCGGCATGTAAACAATCTTAAAATAACCTATATCTGGTTATTATGAGTGTACAAAACAGGGGGTTCATAAATGCTGTATTGGCTCCTTTGTTTAAAAGACTCAAGCAACTTGAATCACGTGTTGGAGTGCTCAGAGCTCAAACTTCGAGACAAAATTAATCAACAGATCTCTAGTGCGTGCCATTTTGGAGTTGTATCTATCATTTCATAATAAGGCATCATAAATCATTAAACCAAGGAACAGTGACCTTAACATCAACAATTTACATAACCAATAAAGATGATTCTTTCCTGTGTTTTACAAGTTCTCTTTTATAATTAATTTCAGTGCTGATGTGTTTTAAATATTTTTTCCGTTCACTATGCAGCATCAAGAGTCCAGATTCCAGGAAAGAGATACTGCATCCTCCAACTTAGTCTTAAAATTTAAGGGGGTATTGAAAATGCCATAGTAAATAATCTATCGAGTTAGAGGGGGTGGTCCTAAGACTTGTGATGTCACAAACACGGAAATAGGAAATGGCTTTGTGATAGATTTGTGATGCTTAATAAAACCTTTCATTTGTATTTGGAATATTAATGTTGCAATCATACTTTACAATGATGTTTAGTTTGGTGTAGTTAATAAAAGACTGGGGTGGACAATACATTTTCATATCAAAATATTCTGACATGTTAACACAACATTGCCGGGTTTCATGTACGCCTACACAGTGCGTGTGCAAGTGAACCCAATTCAGAAAAGGATGCAAAAAGGTGATATAAAGCAAGTGTGGCTTTAAATCAATACAAGGATTGGTTAAATCACAAAACCTAGGTGGTTAGAGGTGTGTAAGTGGTTTGGGTACAAAAAAAAATTGACCGCATAAGAGCACTTGCAGGAAAATACTGTCAAAGGTTTACATAACTTTCTCTAGACATCAAAAATCAATGAAAAGAAACAAGAGTGCATGACAACTACAGTGGGGTGAACGTTATCAAACCTGTTTGGCAGAACGACTGGATCATGCTTTGGGCATCTTAACAACTTTATATTTTTTATAAGTTTAATTTGTCTATTAGTTCATGATCACACACTTGTATGTTTATGATTCGGCAAATCTCAGAAATGTTCAGAGGTGTGCAGCAGGTATCGCAATAGGGTCAGTGCAGGGTTATGTAAATGCACACCTTTGCATAGGACAAGTCATAGGCTTGATGCACAGTTATAGATTGACCTTATGGATTTCTAACCTTGTGTCAAGGCTTTGCAGAGTGCAAGCTCTGCGATTGGTTGAAGTGGTGCAGAGCACATGCTTTTATTCTCATTCTGTGGTCTGTGTTAAACACTAGAGAATGGAGTAAGACAATAATGTAAGTAACCGATAAAGTAAAATAACGGTAAAGTAAATAGCCTTCATTTTCTACCTGTGCTAAGTTTTAGCTAGCTAGCATTGACATCACACCATGTTGTGATATTGATCAGTGCTAATACAGTGCTTCTACAGCAGCAACAGACGTAGGTATGGAGTCATGCTTTTATAACGTATTATGAGGTAAATCAAACCTGTCTTTTGTTTGCATCTGTGTTGTGTTTTGATTTTTCTAACAGTTGGCATTCTAAAGACAATGTTGAACTATGAATGCCTTGAGAGTAATGGGCATGCACAGACCCTTCCGCAATAGGCAATTCTTAAACTTGAAGCACAATTACATATTGGCCTTTAAACGTGCTCGGTACTAACATACTTATACTATAGGCAACACTATTAGACCTGGTCGGCTGAACCACAAAAGAGAAAAATGTTAACCATACATAAGTAATAACGTCAAATGGTTAGCTCCTTTTTGTTAAAATGCTAAATTGCATCACACACGGAAAAAATATATAGAATTTCCTTGTGAAGACAATGATTTTATCTGTAACTAAATATCTGAAGAGAAACTTGACATACTGGTTTTCTTTTTTTTTTTTACTGCAGAGAGAAACACAACATTCAACATTACTTTTCAATGTGTGTGTTTTAAGCCAATTTGATACTTATTTTATGTAATTTATGACACTTATTGTGTAAAATGTTGTGTTCTTGAAATTGTTCAAAACATTTTATGGAACATTTTGTCATCCAGCATATTGTATCATCCAGTTTAAACTTCCCTGAAATATCGTGATATGATTTAAGTGCCATATCTCTTCAACATAACTGAATACATGCATTAGCCTAATACCCATCAGCAATATTGTACTACTAGAACATATTGATTCCACATGTAAAAACAAACCATGCTTCCATTTCCGGAGAAAGTGTCTAAAGTAGAAGTGCACCACGGGAAGGCATCTTAAGGGCAACACATGTCCAGTCATGCAGCTGCTTTAAGAAACTTCTATCCTCTGGAACAATTGTACCTTTACACAACCGAACACATGTTTGACCGTCAGAGAACATCACATGTCAACATCGAGAATTCAGATTGCAGTTCTACCAACCAAAACAAAGACAAAACAGTGTAATCCAATTGCAAACGTAAACCAGCAGGGACTTGTTTACATTCTCCCTTGTTTAAGTGAAACTTGATTCAACCAATAACCAAAAGGCTCAATGGTTTTTCAACTCTCATGAGTCGTATACTCATGAAGCCTTCTCACTACAACAAAAGCAAACCTCAGAAACATTTCTCAGAAAGAGAGAGAACAAAGAAGAACGAGGTGGAGACATCACATGCTTCAATTGAGAACTATGGTACTTCGAGGAAGGCAACCTGAGAAGGCAGCTAATTGTTTGTGTGTGTAAAGAGAGAATGTGCTGACCTGTTCGGCTGTGTCCGAATCGTAATCCTCTTCGTCGGCACTCAGTGACATAGCCATGGTTGCCTGATCTCATAGCCAGACAGAGAAACAAATAGAGATGGCTAAAAGCCTCGATTTCCTCTATCAGTTCTTCTTCCGCTATCCTTTCTCAAAATCTGGCTGCTGCTGCTTTTCTCCCTCTCTTTTCCTGTCTGGATCACACAGCAGCCTGCTTTCTCATGCATATGCACCAGAAACAGAAGACGGGAAGTGGGGGCTTCGTCTCAGCCAATCACTAAGCATCTGGCGTCCAGTTCCAGGCTTGCCCACAAAGAGCTGCACACATTTGTACTGTGGGTCTGGGTGGGAGATGGAGAGGGGGAAGGGAGCCACTCCTGAACACAAAAGGAGTACTGACATTAGCATGTGAGAACAAGGTCTTGCTCTGTAATTGATTCACAGGGTCTGATGCTGGCTTCCTCTTACAAAAACACAGGAAGTTATCAGTTAACCTGGGATTGATTGGTTGGGTCTAATGTGATGCTTCCTATAACATCAGACTATCCTTCTTTCACTGTTGCATAATTGAAGATTTGATGTTATCCATGCTACTGCTCAAATAGTTACTTTAAGGATAAGGAAGTGCAACATTCAAAAGAAAAAAATACATTGAAATGTTTTTTTAAGTTTTTACTTGCATTTTAAAACCCCTATTTTGAGTCCAGGTGGTATTAAATGAGTAAAAAATAATAGTTTTTTTTTATGTTTATGTTACATGTGAGCATTTTAATTGACATATTTAGTGTGTTCTTTTCTTACAGCAAAAGATTTTTGCACAATTTGAGGTTTGGGGAAAAAACACAATTTAAATCTAGCATAAATTTTAAGGACACTGGTGTAAACATATGAACATATGTCTTAAATCTTTATTTGGACATATTCACTTTTATAAATTGTACATGGGCCCAATCACAGGATTTAAACTCCCGCTTGCAGTACAGTCAGTTTACTTCTCTGAACACTGATGTGCAACAAATCTCTACATTCAAATTCTGCATTTTATTTCTGCCTTCAGAACCCTAAATATTTTTTTACATATTGTTAGACAAAAATGTACAATAATATTGCAAACAACAAAACTTATTTACCAGGACTTTCCGCTTTAAGGAAATCTGAATAAATTGATCTGATTAATGGTCTTTAGACTGTGATCAAGTATTATTATTTAACAAAACCAAAAATGGGTTTGGAGAGGCAAGACATTGGTGTAGCACAGATTTGCTGAAGGTTTAAATCTTAATATATCTTAAGCCTACCAAATTTAAAATAATTCACTCCTTCAGAGTGTTCATGAAGGTGTGGAGTTTTAACATTGGAGGGTATGAGTAATTGCTGACTTCTGACCCCGTTCGAGGTACTACAGTTCAGCGACTTCCTTGTACTCATGGTCAGGGAGAGCATGAGGTTGCCCCTTGGTTTGTTTTTAAGTGAAACGATTTAATCCCAGTATGACATCAGGTTAGAATGTGTCGTCATCAGGAAATTACTAGGATGACCAAGTCGTTCATTAATATTTAGCACTAGGAATATATTTAGAATTGGACTATGATGAAAATGAGATAAGTTTGAGCCAAAAGGCAACCTCCTGCTCTACCTGCTCTTGCGCAATAGGAACATAAATTTAAATCTTTTGAAGTACTTGTGCTCCATATTACATCAGCAGTATCAAAACAAATTCTCTGTAACATTAGCTGTTGTCTACGGGCCACCATAACACAATTCTAGCTTTCGTCAAGAATTTACTGATTTTGTTACAGATAAAGCTAAATCACTAAAACTCATATTCAATCTCAACAGCTTAACTCAAATTCTATACCTTTGTCTCACTCGCTGCAAAATGTTTCAAATATTAACCTAAAAGAACTGCTGAAAATAATCACAGCATCTAAATCAACGACATGTTCTCTCAATCCTGTACCAACAAAATTACTGAAAATAATTGCTACAAATAACTCAAGAACCGTTTCTGAATATTATAAACTAATCTCTATCGCTAGGTTATGTTCCTAAACAGCTAAAAAATGCAGTACTTAAATCAATAATCAAGAAAATGCACCTGGATCCTACGGAGTTATCCAACTATAGGCCAATCTCTTACCTTCTGATCTTGTCAAAAATATTAGAGAAAGTTATAATAGCACAGCTCAGCTCCTTCTTACAAAAGAGCAGCTTTTATGAAGATCTTCATTCTGGATTCAGAGTGCATCACAGCACAGAGACTATGCTGGTTAAAATTTCAAATGATCTGTTACTGATTGGGATAAAGAACTCTCTTCTAGCTCTTCTAGACCTGAGTGCAGCCTTCACAGGATTCTCCTCGAGAGACAAGAGAACGATGCTGGCATACAAGGCCATGCAGTTAGTTTAGGCAAGACATGCAGTCAGTTTCAATTGCAATACAGACGACACCCAGCTCTATATCTCAGCAAAACCCAACAACCTTTTAAAGCTAAATAAGATCTCCGAATGTGTTGCTGATATCAATGATTGAATAAATGAAAATTTCCGTATGCTGAATCCTGATAAAACAGAGATATTACTTATTGGCTCTAAAAAGCAATTACAGAATCTCTCACTTTTAAATATGGAGCAGGGGACACACACTTAATTTCTCCACTACAGTTAAAAATCTTGGCTTTATTATAGATAGTGAACTAACGTTTAAGAACCATATCTCTTATTTTACTAAGACTGCCTACTTTCACCTCAGGAACATTGGTAAAGTACAGAACATCTACAATGCTCTCCATTGTAGATGCAGACAAATTAGTACATGCTTTCATGACCTACAGAATGGATTATTTTAACATGTAAAATCACCGTTACTCCAGAACGGAGCAGCTAGAATTCTCAAAACAAAAATGAAATATGATCACATTACACTGGTTCTGTGCTCTCTTCATTGGCTTCCTGCACAATATCGCAATGACTATAAGATACTGCTCCAGCCTACCTGAGCAGTCTCCCATCACAATATATTCCAGCTCGCTTTCTTTGATCCCAAGAAGCATGACTACTGATTATTACGCAGATTAGTAAATCCACCAGAAGGGGAAGAGCATTCTCATATAGAGCTCCAAAGCTCTGGAACAAACTCCTATGCTCACAGAGTTCAAAATCAAATTAAAAACATATCTGTTTAATCTATCATTCGATTAACTGTCTTCTGATATTTGTCAAAACGGCTTTGGTGTCTGAGCACTATAACCATACAAAGTGTTAAAAAAAAAAACAATGTGGTTCAATGTGCCTATCAACCTATCCCCATCATGTATCACTCATCCTGCTGCTGATGCTGATCACCTGTTTGTTGCCTGTTTCATTTTTCTAACCATTGTTTTATATTTGTTAGTTTCTGCTTCGTCTTTGTTTGTTTGTTTTTGCTATGTTTTTTCAGGTGCTGTCCAGTGAATTTTTCGTTGATGGATCTTAAGTTTGTATATTTTTTTTGCTGGGGATGTGACTAGCACCTGCCTCAGTCAGTGAGGCTCCTATGGACCTCACTGAGGGAATTCCTAATTACTCTACCTGATCTAATTTGAAAGCATCTGTTAAAAAAGTGCTAAATATAAAAACTTGATTGATTTATTAATTGATGATATATGCCTTATAGTGATACTGAATAAGTTTATAGAAATGTCTGGATAAAAAATGTGTGAGGAGTTCATCACAGTATCGAACAAGCAAAAATGGCAAAAAAAATTAAGTTTGTTTGAAATAACAGACTTCCTGTCGAGTTTGGAAACAGGGTTTATATTTGTAAAAGGTCCATCTTGGTACTTTACATTTGTGTACTCACTGACATCTTGGTACTTTACATTTGTGTACTCACTGACATCTTGGTACTGTACATTTGTGTACTCACTGGGCGCAAACCGCCTGCGCACTAGCAGCTACAATGCGTTAGGTGGCGGAATAAAGACATTTTTCAAAAATATCATTTTGAACCTATATCAGACGTAAATCTTCACCAGGTCAAATTCTGTAACTTTTCGTGCACGTTTAGGCCAGAAGAAGTGCAACCAAAGACGGGAAAGAATAATAATATTAGTAACAAATCTGATTAGGAGTGTTTACAATAGAGTGCCCCAGCCCTAATTATACAGTCAGGCACCAAACATGCTAGCTTTAGCCAACTGTATCAGTACATTTCATCTGAATTAATTATGCACTTATAAAAACTCCGACTGGTTCGGGTTCTGTTTTTAATCGCAAACTAGCTGTTTACAAACACCTCAGGCTTGGGCCCGACGGTTCAGGCGTGAAATAACCTCTAAACCACAAATCCCAACAGACGTCAGAAGCTGAGTGATCGTCCCCGACTGGTTGTGGCTAGCTAAAGTTGTAGTTTCTGATGAGTCTAATCGAAGTATACTGTTACGAGTTGGTCATTTTCGAAACATAAGGAGCATAAGCAAGACGGAACTTCCGTTGGTTAAATACCTAACCAACTTTTACACGCACACAAAAAAAAACAAGCGCAAATGAGTTCCAACGAGCACTCTCTTCAAGCTCTGTCATGGAGGAAACTTTACTTAAGTCGAGCGAAACTGAAGGCAACAAGCAGAACCTCTGCCCTGCTCTCCGGCTTCGCTATGGTGAGTTAAGTCAGACAAACTAAACATTATGTGCGGTAAAGACTTACTTGAAAACTTGACAACTTACTTGAAGGGCTGGTATACAGTTGGAGTTTAGCTTGGTGAAATGACGCACGAGTTGTCGATCAGTTTGATGTGTAAACTGCACCTGTCACGGATATAGTCTAGTCAGAGCTGCAAGTTTCCTTATATACCCTTCTTTCTTATACAAAGCTGATCCTACTACCATTGTGCTCATTCTAAGTTCTTACAGGCGCTTTAAAATGAAGATTACTCTATTAAAGACTTTCCTGACTTTTTCTGAATCTAAATCATCAAGCCAACAGGGGGAGACAAGAGTTTGCTAAAGGGGCCACATATTTTACGAAATGGTCTTAAATGAATTTTTTCTACTATTGTCATGTTTCCTCATTACTATACACAATGAAATGTGAAAGTAAATAAGGAAATTGTATTAAATGT
Organism: Danionella dracula; assembly: GCA_900490495.1. NCBI lineage: Eukaryota > Metazoa > Chordata > Actinopteri > Cypriniformes > Danionidae > Danionella > Danionella dracula. Next base: position 7,579,624 of record UELW01000666.1, read on the forward strand.
ATACATTTATTTTATGTAATCTATTTTCTTTGTGTGGGAACTATAACTTCTCTGAACCTCACACCTTTTCTGCAAACCATGTGATACCTGTCAAGTTTTGGATAGGAAAATAATGTTCTGCTGCCAAATCTGGTAAATTATATTATCTACATATTGTATCAATATAATATTTTATATTATATATATACTAAATTAAAACAGTACTCAGATAGAGAGGACCATCACAGAGGAAGAGTAGAACTTCTCATTTAATGACAGTTTTGTAGCTTAATAAGAAGAAAATTACAGATGAAATGTCTTGTGTTTGAAGCACATTCATCTATAGAATAACAAAGAAAAATGTAAGGCAAATGAATGAAATATTTTGTGCTTACTAACTGCTTAAATTCCATGAATTCGTCCATGGCATTCGTCCATGGATATTTGAGTATGAGAAGCTAGTGTTTGATGTGCTACCTTGTTGCCAGACACACATTTCTCTGTCTCTGAAGGACAAAAATGTGTTCAAAATGTGCATGTTCACCAAAACAACTTTTATGTACCCTCGATTTATCAAATGTGTTTTCAGGTGGCAATGGTGGAGGTGCAGTTAGAGGAAGATCATGATTATCCTCCTGGGTTACTGATAGCTTTCAGCGCCTGCACAACAGTGCTGGTAGCTGTCCACCTATTTGCCTTGATGATCAGTACCTGCATCCTGCCCAACCTGGAGGCTGTGAGCAATGTCCACAACCTCAACTCCATCAGAGAGTCACCGCATGAGCAGATGCACCACTACATCGAGCTGGCCTGGGCCTTCTCCACCGTCATTGGGACGCTGCTTTTCCTGGTCGAGGTGCTTCTTCTCTGCTGGGTCAAGTTCCTGCCCCTGAATAAAGTTCCAAAACTCCCCACAGTGAACACCACTGAGACTGAAGGGATTAGTCAAGGTATAGGTGCAGCACTCGCATCCACCATCATCATGATACCCTTTGTTGTGGTGTTTATCGTTTTCGCTGTACATTTCTACCGTTCGCTTGTCAGCCACAAAACGGAGCGTCAGCGGCAGGAACTGGAGGTGCTGGGTAAAATCACACAGATGCAAAACCAGCTGGATCACATGGGAGAGGCGTCCAGCCTGACCTCTTCAGCACATTTTCCCTAGTAGATTAACTCGTTTTTAAATTCAAAGGGTACTCGGGACGTAGCAGGACTGTTATTAAATAATACAAACAGAAAGTAGCATGCTGGGATTTTGAGATGTGATAAAAATGTCATGGTGCTGTGATTTTTTTTCCCTCTTTCTTAGTTTTTTTTATAGGATATGCCACTTTTTTTGCATTGGACTTGAAACTAGCTTAAAACTAATATTTTGAGAAAAAAAAATAGGGCTCCTATGTAGCAAAAATCACTCTTTGGCAGGTATTTGCATATTAATGTGTGTATAAGTGTCACATTTGTGATAGAGTGGGTTAAAATCAATCATTTTTAGTACTTTTATATGGAGCTAGAGATCTGCCAAAACAATCTGAATTTTAATTGTGCCGATTTGAATTATTGACATTTTTGACATTTGTGTCAATACATTAAACCTTATAATTAGTATCAATAACTTGTATATCAAACTAAATATATTTAATATATTTAACATCCAAAATGTAAAACAACTAATATTGAAAGAAGTATTTTCCAAACTTCAGAATTTTCTGCAGATATTAGGTTCGTAAAAATACAGTTTCAAGTTTTCAAGATGAAAAAATGAGAAATCAAACCACAAACCTTTGGTTAGAAAATTCAGATCTTGCAGAAAAGTAGGTCAGGGGTCATCCCCAGAGAAGAGCAGATGATCACAGAACTGTCACCGAAACTATAGTAGCATTCAAGTTATTTAATAATCAAGCTGGTAAAATCTTTTGTGACTTGCAAATCATTCTAACAACATGCTAGTGACTTGGTAATCATGCTAGGAATATTTTAGTAACTTCTAAGCATATTAGAAACATGCTATTTATTTATATAATGCTTGGAACGTGTTTGTGACTTGCTAATCATGTTAAAAACATGCTAGTGACTTGCTAATCATGTTACCAATATGATCAATTCATGGTTACAGAGAAAAATGAGGCTCCTGAGCCACAAGCTCTTCAAGAAATGTCACAGATTATTCAAAGTCCATTATCAACTGCTCCGTTATCATCTACTCTCCCCTGGCGATGACCCCTAACCTACTTTTTGTGAGATATGAATTTCACAACCTGAATTTTGTGGTTTGAATTTTAGAATATTGAATTTGATGTTTTAAATGTCTTCATCTTGAAAACTTGAAACTGTGTTTTATGTACTGGATTTATGCTCTCTATGAATTCAGAGCAAAAAATATGATGTTTGAAAATACACTTGTAAATAATTCTGCCTTTAAAAAGGTCTGTTTCTTACATTTCAGATGTTTAATAAAATATATATTCTGTTTTAATTCTGTATAACATTCAGGTTTATTTCATTAAAACTGTGAATACTTCAAATCACTAAAATTCAAATTCAGATTGTTTTGGCAGCTCTCTTTTAGTGTTGTTCCCTGAATGCAATTTTGGGGGAGCAATCATATAATCCAATCTGTCTTTTAGCTCCCTAAGACAGTAGCATCTTCACTTCCAAATTTGGCATTTAAATGCAATGTTCCGTACTCCATCTCTATTTCCACATCTCTTGGGGGCTTCTCTGCCCCGGGACCTTGCATGGACAGCTCACCCAGTAGGCCTTTCCCAATCTCACCAAATTTGCTTGCATTTCTGTAACAGTAAACCTGTGTTTACATTTAAATCAGAAAACCAGATTGTCATAAAATCCATGCATACATGAGCCAAATTTAGGAAAATTTCCCTCAGGCATGGAAAGGCAGCTCAGAGCGGATGTCCATGGAAAAAAAATGGGTATTTCTGTGCTTTTGAACATTATACTTCTTTTCAGTGCTTGTGAGTATAGTTTTTTTGTAGTTTTTTTTATGCATCAACTCAATCACGTGTGTCATTTATTGAGTTTTTCAGACAACAGTGCGTCAGAGTGCACTTACAACATTGCTTTAGAAGCTTCCATTTTGACTGCTTGATCTTGCATCACTCCACAAAGTAGGAATTAAGGTGCCTGTAAGACTTCTGAAAAATATAATGTAATAAACAAACTGTGGTAGTTAGGTCTGATACGTTCCCCCACAATGTTTTTTTTGAAACATAATAAAAGACTTGTACTTGAAACCTAACTTCCAAGATTCGGTCACATCCTGTATAGCGGGCAAAATAGAGGCCCATTAATAAAACTTTACAGTAATGTTTCAAATATGTTGACAATATATATTCTAAAAAAATATTTGTTTGCACCATCAGCTGATAACATTAATTATTTAAAAGCTTTGTTTTTTCTGAAGCTTTAGGAAGGTTTTTTTTATTGATGAAGAAGAATGTGTTAGAATCAACAACATTTGCAGTTGGCATCAGTTAATTTGCAATATTCTGGTCAATATTGTTGATCGTCAATATTGTTGAAACATGGTTGACATTGTAATTCCTTGTTTTAAAGAGGATAAAAAATGTTCATAATTTGTTCAAAATTTTAACTGGAATATTTTATCTATATCTCTAATGTTTGGCCGACTTCTGTAAGAATTCTTTTTCAGCCAAGTTATGGAAATAAAAGTAATAAAAAGTTACTTTATAATTGTTAACAAAGGCAAGATATGTTTGTTAGGTTTAATTTGTTTTAGGATACAGACCTTAAAATGTATGTATATGTTTGTCTGGCTTTTTAGTATTATTTATTGTGCAAGCTCAGTCAAAGTATTTGTAAAACAACATAATAATTTGTCATTCAATCAAGTTTTTATGTAGTGCTTTTTTTAGCAGTTGGTTCAAAGCAACTTCACAAAGTCCTAGTGTGGATTAAATTGGGTTAAATAGGAATTCCATAGGATAATTCTATCGAGTAGAATAAAACTACCATATAATGCTACCTTAAGGATTATTAAGTAAAGTTTAGTATTTTGTAAAGTAATATTATAAAGTAATAATTATAAATAGTAATAATTATAAAGTTGTGTAACTAACCAGTATCCCTATAACTCTTAAGCCTGGTTTCAACTGATTTTGTGGAGAAAGAAGGCAACTAAAGACACTAATTCAAATTTTTTTTATTGAATGAACGACCCAGAGTAAAAGCCGACACACACACATGCAGACAAAAGATCTCCTCCAATAAAGAACCCCTCTGTGAGGTCACAGGGACCGGGGCAGATGCTAATCACCTTGCTGGCATAAAAACTAGTTGAACTTAAGATCCATCGATGAACAACTTGAGAAAAACAAAAAACAGAAACAAACAAACAAATAGGGGTTAAAATGGTGTTACACAAACAATAATGCTTATCATGTACGCTCTATGCATGATTAATGAGGGGGATATGTTGTATAGGTACATTGAACCATGTTTTTTTTTCAACTGTTTGTATGTTTTTATTGTAATGTGTTGCATTTGTTTGCAACTACACCATATGGTGTGATTGCGATTTATTTATTATTTAAAAAATACCATACATTTTCAATCTATTTTTACGATAACCCGATTCAGTTTAACCTCATGTTATCGGTTTTTAATCTTAAAAGCTCAACAACGTTATGATTCTGAGAATGGTCTCTGCTGGGTTAGGTCATTCTCCTGTAGGGTAAAATTGCAGAGGAAGTTCACAGTGGTTCCAAAACATTTGTTAGGTGTTTGGTGATAAACAGTATTAAAATATTTCACAAAGAACACAATCCACCTTTCTGAAGAAATGTGAAGTTACTCACATATCACATTTGTCAGATATAATTGTTCTCTGTAATTTGAAAAATGCGGTATATTGTCAATAAAATGCTCAATTGATCTCTATTTTCAGAGAACTTGGGTCTTGTTTTATTTATTTTCCCCCCTTAAATCAAGTCATACAAATAGCGTAACTAGAACTGAAATTAAATCCAATTAAAAATAATTAAAATTCTGTCACTGTCAAAACACACCATATTTATGACATATCTTAGTTTGTTCTCTTACAGACATTAAATCCAAGAAGGAATGTGGAGTGCATTTGTACGCTAAGTAGACCTCACTATTCCTAAATGAAATCATTGTTTTGGCACTAAACGAATTTCTAATGACAGTTATGCAGCTGAATCAGTTCAGCTCATGTGATGGATTGTGAGCAGTTTTCAAAAGCTGAGGCAACACAATATTGCAAAAATCCGCTGCTTGAGAAAGAAATTGTGCAAAGTTGTTGCAGGGATAATAGTAGGTTAGGCGGTTAACAAGTGTGGTTTTTAATCAAATTGGAGAGGGTTTCTTTGAGGGGTATTTTACCTCATTTTTAATTTGGGCATTCCTTTTATTTGAGAAATATTGGTTTCTATTAACACATTTCTTCTAATGTTTTTTTACTTTGAAGCGTTTTACAGTCTGTTATGGTCTGTGAACCTGGCGCCCCCTTCTGGATAACAATATAAAGACCTAACTAAAACCATACACTCACACATAGACAGTTTTATTAAAATGCAGGAATGTATATTTGGGATTCTAGTTCACTTGTCCATTATTAACCATTATTTGTCGTTTGATATGATATACATAGAGAATGCAAACAAACAGAGAACCATACAAAGAATAAAGCTATTTAACGGTCAGGTTAGTCCTTAGGCTAAAAACTTCTTATAATCGTGTAATTTATAATTTATTTATTTATATTTATAATTTAGTTCTGCTAAAATATATCTTAAACACAGCACATATACGTATCTAAACGGGTTATGTAACATGAATTACTTTGGTTTTGTATTGAAACAATTATTGTCATTAAGTGTTATTGTCATAAAACGCCATATTACCCTCCTGCGATAGAAATATGGGGGGATGAAGCGTGATAAGAGGTCAGTGAGCGTGTTTTGAAGTAGTTGAATGCGGTTAGGTTTCTAACAGGTCAGCTATCACAGGACCGATTAGCAAGTTGCCTGCAATACTAGTCTTCAATCACCAGGTGGCAGTGTTGATGAGACTTTGAAACGTGAAGCTCCTTAATAAAACTTAACAAGATTAAAAAAAGCATCAACATTTCTCAAAGATTTGAGAACAGAACCAAAATGCAATCTCTCTCTCTCTCTCTCTCTCTCTCTCTCTCTCTCTCTCTCTCTCTCTCTCTCTTTCTCTCTCTCTCTCTCTCTCCCTCTCTCTCTCTCTCTCTCTCTCTCCCTCTCTCTCGTACCCCCCACCCTCTCATCTCTCTGGCTTTGAAGGGTTGCCATGTTGCTCTCACACTGGAGGTCTTTTCATTGGCAGCACCTGTCAGGAGGAAGTGAGCAACGGCCGTTTGTTGTTACAGTCAGGGAATTCACAGGAATGGCAGAGATGTGTGTGAGAGAGAGAGAGAGAGAGAGAGAGAGAGAGAGAGAGAGAGAGACGAGAGAGAGAGAGAGAGAGAGAGAGAGAGGAGAGAGAGAGAGAGAGAGAGAGAGAGAGAGAGAGAGAGAGAGAGAGAGAGAGATTTAAGAAGCCAAATTGCCACTGATGAGTCTGTCTATCAGGACAATTACACAATTATTTAGCTACAATGGCATAAGTTTAATACAATTTTAAAACCTTTTCTTCCCGAGGCTTGAACAAACTTTTTTACACACTTACACATTTAACACATTTAACTTCTAAGAGTTATTTGGTCGGTGCAGGAATTCATACTGCATAGCTGCAGGATACTACAGCCAGAGATGTAGTTGTCAACATGCAAGGGTGTGGTCAGAAGGCGGCCTTCAATAACTCACCAACGTTTAATACCTATTGCCAAGAACGTATTAATGCACAGGCTAACTTGACTCTATCTTAGGGCGTCAGGGTAGGCTTTTTTTCCATTTTAAGTAAAATTCAATACGTCTGGTAAGTCTAAAAAAAAATCTACATGCTTTAATAAACCCATTATTGTGATGGCTTACATTTTTTACAAACACTGGGTAGTCTCAGGTTTAAACCTTCAGTTACTTAGGTATATCTTAGATATACAACTTGCACCATACCCATTTTCGATTACCTGGTAGTGACACACTTCCATGATGGGCATGACTGGCAATATCATTCAGAGCTTGTTTTTACAGTAAATGGTAGTTAGACACTTGCAGTTTTGTGCCAATCCTCCTTGATAGTATGACTCAAAATGTGCTAAAATTGTGTGTTAAATTATTAACTTACTATTTTGTGATTTCATAAACGGTAATAAAATAAATGTTTGATCATGAAGTATTTCATAAAATGCACAGATTTGTTTCTGCACATCTATGTCTGCTGTACAAAGCTGCTAAACCAATGATTGTGATGACATGAATTTATAATTATATATGCGAAGGTCAAAAACCCTGTGTACAAACAAATGCAAATTTTACTGAACCTATATTTTACAGCAAGTTATAGGTATGTGGTAAAAGCTCTAAAAACCTATGCTTTTATTAGTAATGTTCTTATACTTTTGTATGCTGTACTCAAAGCCCTTCTTATCAGTTTATAAAATATTGACCTAGTTCTTGTTAATGGTTCGCCGGAGATGCAGCAGCACAGATTGAGTCTGTTTAAACACCTGTACCAGAGCGCGCGAAAGAGTGCAAGGCCGGATCTGGATGCAGTGGAGTCTCATCCTTCCTCCCGGAGTCACAAAGAGGCTGTTCAGGTGCCCATGAGAGGGTGGCATTGTGCGAGCTGCTCATCCCTGGCTTCTGGTCAAAGAACCAAACGGTTCTGCTCTCACTGCCAATCCAGCTGGAACATCATACACACAGACACATCTCAATCACAAATAAAACTGCTCTTCCTCCAACCAAGTGCAGCATTCGACACAGACTCACTTCATGCATATTACCTAACTTGCATGTTTCTGTGTGAGAGGTTGAATATGAATGCAGTTTTGCTATATGCTTACGAACATGCAAAAACTTGTTTAGGTATAAGCCAGCTTAATCCATTAAGATGCAGACTAGATAGGAGGACTTTTCAGGTCAGTTAGGCTTTGTTTACACTGCAAGTGTTGATGCAAAGTTCTTATTTGTTGCCAATATCTGATTGTCTTTCCTCTTCTGTTTACATGTTTGTTACCAATCTGATTTGTGTTTATATGCCCATGCTTGAAGTGGGCCATTGTTGTAGAGCTAAGTGGACAGGATGGATGAATATAAAACAAGATTAACTCTAGCTGTTGATAGAATACAATTTATTTATAAAGCACATTTTTCACATGGGAACTGTCCAAAGTGCTGTACAGTATACATTTGCAAAAATAACTACAGTAAAAAGTAAGAGTGACATGTAAAATCCCATAGCAAATTAAAAAAGCCTTTGAATATAAATAAGTCTCTAATCTATTTTTAAAAATCACAATATTGGCTGATAGACAGTTATCTGGAGGCAGATCATTCCAAAGCCTAGAGGCAACTTCAGAAAACGCTCTGTCACCCCTAGACTTCAGATTGGCTCTAGGGATCTTCAAAAAAAAACCCTCAAAATCAACTAACTGCAAGGACCTTGTGGAATGAGATGGAGACAGGAGTTACGCTATATACGAAGGTGCTTGTACATTGATGGCCTTTACACAAATAACATAATTTGAAACTGGATCCTAAAAGTTACTGGAAGTCAATGAAGGGAAGCCAGGACTGTAGTGATATATTCACATTTCTTTGTGCCTACCAGCAACCTAGAAGTAGCATTTTGCACAATCTGAAGTCTAGAAACTGCCTACTTAGGAAATCCACCATACAAAGCATTGCAGTAATCAAGACATGAAGTTATAAAAACATGAATGACATTTTCAAGGTCCTCAAAATATAAAACAGGCTTAAGTCTTAATATGATGCCAAATTGACAACAGCTGTTTTTAACCACAAGGTTCTTTCACGCATTTGTTTATCTGTATAAGCCATCTCTGCAGTCAAATTGTCATCTCCATTCGCATCTCCCAACGAATGAAAAGCTTAGATGTCATAATTGATTCAACCTTGTTCTTTGATGCCCATACTAACTCAGTCACTCACTCTGCTTTTTTCCACATCAAAAATACTAAACGCTTTCACTCCTCTCTATCACTGAAAGCCACAGATACTCTCGTTCACACTTTAGTCATCTCCAGGATAGACTACTGCAATCTACTTTTCTTTGTGTTACCTTCTAAATCCCTCCGTACATTCTAACACTTTCAAAATGCAGCCACTAGAGTAATTGACAAAACCCCTGATCTGAACACATCGCACTTCCTGCATCTCTGAATCTCTTTCTGCATCTCGCTATGTTGAATGTTTTGAGTGACATGGAATAAAGCTGGAATGTGATTCATCAGATGTGTTGCAGTCAGTGCAATGAATCTGACAAATCAACCTCGGAGGGAATGAAAAATAAATAACTCATGTTCAATACTGGGTTCACTGAGAAGTTACTGTTTCGAAAAATTATTGTTTATTATTGTGTTAGTTTATAAGAGTCTTGAGGCTGCTCAATCTGTCCTTGTGCTCATTGTTTGTTTCATTTTTTGTAATTCTTTTTAATGGTTTTCTACTTTATGGTGACCTTGAGTGTTGAGTAAGACATAAATAAACAACAAATTTCAACAAATAAACAGAATTATTATTGTGAAATTATTTTTCCTTTCTTTGCACTGCCTCTTTCCTACAGAGGCATTTAACTACACTTTTCTTTTCTACATTTGTTGTGCTCAAGTGGCAACCTCCTGCTTTCCCTCCGGACATGTAAAAAGAAGTGACTAAAGTTGTAATTCCTCGATTGAACACTTGGGGCTGGTTTCAGATGTGAGCAGATTCGCATAGACTCCCATTTAAAAGAAACTTATTTTACTTTCGAAATAAACACATGTAATGCCTGGTCTCAGGAGTTTTTGTTTTTATTAATTTGCAATACTAACTGTTTAAAGTGATGCTTTGCGAAGGAGGAAATGGGTAGTTTATTAAAAAAAACTTTTTACACATGGGAATCCTTCTGGATTTTGATCTTTGACAGCTAAACAAATGAACTTCATTTTTGTTTTTCTAAAAGTGTCATCAAAAGGTTACATCTTGTGCATTTTAACTTATTTTGTTTTAAACAGCAGTTTTAAACATTGTGTATAAATACACATACTTACTGATAAGTGAAAAGCACTATTATGCATTGCATGCTGAAATTAGGGCATTGAACATGTCACTGCAACAACTATTTTCCTCTTCATTTCCACTTGATTTTGGATCGTAAATATGACTAAAACATTCCAGAAGAAAATATCACAAAATTATTTCCTGGTGTGCGTCACTTTAAGCTTAAAGCTCATTGTTCTGCTTGCTGGCGTTATACATCTTCTCTTTTATTATCTAAACATACAGACACTCACAAAGAGATCCTCAAAAGTTGCTCTGAAAACTCCACTGAACTTGAATGAAAGTCAATGCAAACAGGTTTAGTTTTCCTTTGTCAGCGATTGAATGGAGGGGCCACTGAAATCTTTCTCTGATGTGAATTCACACAGGACAGGTTTGGATCTCAGAGGGTGTAGCCACACATTCAACATGTTTTCATTCCCTTCTGACATTGTGTAATAGGATTATTCACATCAGCCGTGTTGATTTCCTCAATTATTATGGATATCACTCTTCCAAAACACTTCCATTTGTCTGAATGGGTGCAGTGACAGTGAAAACTGGAAAAGGGTTTCAGTCAGAATGTTATAGAGCAGGTTTGACTGACAAGCTTAAACTGGAAAAAGGAAATGTGAGCCAAGTATGAATTCATGAATGAAAGATCTCAAACACCTGTGTAAAGACAGAATGTGGGTGGTTGTCTACACTTTAACTTCTGTGATGCTGAAATTCTGCCTTTTAGGGAGTTAAACTGCTACCAAAACGTATTAATTATCAAGTTTTTTTTTAATATTTCACAACTAGTAAAAGTCTCAAGTAATCTTATCGCACATTGATCCTGATTCACTGTTACTGGAAAAGTTGAAGTAACACAAATCAAATATATGGAAAATCAAAACTAAATAAGTGAAAACAATTCCCTTTTTAAGATTCTGTATGCCACAAAATTAAACAGTGTCTTGAACATTCACTGTAAAGAGTTATAGTTTGTGGAAAACTGTGGGAAGGCTTCTGTTTAAAAGTATAGCATTTTGTACAAGATATTTTATTCACCAGTGAGTCGCTGACAAACTTGAAAAAAAAAATGGTAAAAAAATAAGTTCCAGAATAATTATGGCTAATCTACAATAAATAATTACTTTATATATAAATAATTTAAAAAGCTTTTTTTTCTTACTGGTGTCTAGTTTTTGTTTATTTATTTTATTTTAGCTATCACTAGGCATATACAAAAATACTGGTAGGACTAAAACTTTTTTAGTTTTCTCCTCTATTTCAAAAGGAACATTTACATAATTGTACGCCTCGGGCACAAGTTCTGGCCATTTCAAAATTAACCGCCATATTCAAATTATGGATATAACCAAAATCATTAAAAAATAATTAAACCATAAAACCATTTATTTTAAAACGCTATCTTAAAAAAAAAATCTTCAATTACTACAAAAAATGTTTACAGTGTAAATCTTTCAAGTTTGGGAGGAAGGCTAGACCTACAGAAATGTGCCTATCTTTCCCTAGATGGGACATTTTATTTATAAGCAATCAAAAAAGTAAAAATGTTTTTTTTTTTTGTCATCACGAAACTCCTAAAATCATGTCTATTATTAAAAAATACTTTGTTCCTCTTTAAAATATGAAAAACTCTTGAATGAAAAACCAACTACAACAAAGCATCACAATTCCATCAAGTTGGAAAATGCTTTCAAGTAATAGGGATAACCGCACCCTGGATAGGATTGTGAAACAAAACCTTCTCAAAAAATTTAAAGATATTCACAAAGAGTGGTCTGCAGCTGGAGTCAGTGCTTCCAGAACCACAATGCACAGACAAATAGAAAACATGTGTTTCAGCTGTCGCAGTCAAGCCACTCCTGAAGACACTGCATCAGATTATTCTTACCTGAGCTAAAGACAAAAACAAAAGACTTCTTGCTGTTTGCTCCAAATTATGTTCTCTAATGAACCTAAGCCTTGCCTTTCCTTTGGAAGTCAAGGTCACAAAATCTGGAGGACGAAAATGCACATTGCATGGATTGCAAGTTTTCAAAGTCTGAGTGATGGTTTGGCATTATTTAATCTGCTGATGTTAGTCAATTGTTTTCCGAGGTCCAAGGTCAACGCAACCAAATCTATCAGCTCTTGATTTACAGACTGTTCTAAATTGACCAGCAAACTCACCTGACCTTAACCTCTTAGAACAGCTTTGGGGTGTTTAGAAGAGAAAGTACTCATACAATCCAGAAGAGTTGAAGCCGACAATCAGAGCAACCTGGTTTCTCATAACATCTGAGCAGTGGCACAGATTGATCAACTTCATGCCACAACCCTTTTCTGCAGTAATTCAGGCAAAACTAGTCTCGACTATTGAGGGCTGTAGATGCTTACTTTTCATGTTGGCAAAAAAAATCTTTTTTTCACATTTACTTGTTATACTGATTGGGGGAGGGGGTCATTAGTTATCAAATTAAAGAAAAAAACACATTTGAAATATATCATTCATTCATTTTCATGTTGGCTTTCTTCCCTTTCGGGGTCGCCACAGCAGAATGAACATATGTCTCTGGCATATGTTTTACGCAGCGGATGCCCTTCCAGCCGCAACCCATTGCTGGGAAACACACACACTCATTCACACTTTAACACTATGAGCAATTGTTCTTACTCAATTCAATTATATACCACATGTCTTTGGACTTTTGGGGAAAACCGGAACACCCGGAGAAAACCCACGCGATCACGAGGAGACCATGCAAACTCCACACAGAAATGCCACCTGCCCCAGCCGAGCCTAGAACCAGCGACCTTCTTGCTGTGAGACGACCGTGCTACCCACTGCACCGTGACTTGAAATATATCAGTTGTGTTTAATAAATTAATAAAATAATTCATTTCAAATGAAATAATACTACATGTTGATTTCAATTATATGACCGGGACCTTTATGATTTAATCAATTTAATCAAATGTCATATTATTCCTTAAGCAAGTATTTCATTCAATTTAAAAGAGACAACTTTTAAAAAGAACGTAAATTTGGGAATGGATAGACACTGCTGCTCACTCAGTACTGCCTGTTATTATGTACTGCATGTAACAAGCTCTATTTGTTACATACTTGTAAGTGATGCGTCACAACATAAACAGATTATGTGTGTAATGTCATTTGTGTTTTGGACAGGCTTGAGGGCTGTAATAAATTAGGGGCAAATCTTGGACCTTTATGCCTCAATGCCTAATCATAAGTAGTGTTTTTGATGACAAAATTAATGCTTGGTGTTATGTCAGTATGCTGAACATTTGTAATTCTTTTAAAATTGTCCTTTTAATGACAAAAAAATGAGAATATGTAAATTTAATTTGTTCTGAACCAAAAGATCTCCCATGTTTGTTGAGTTATTGCAAAACCATGACGAGTATTCTAAAGAATAAAAAGTCTCCATAAATTGGAGCCATATGTGGTCACCTTCACTACAAGGGTTAGTCTCCGGAACCCTTTTTTGTAAACACAGTCCTTGTGAAACCTTGTCTGTGTTTATCCATATACTTAAATCCTCTTTCCCTCTAGTGCTCATTATTGTTGAAACATGGAAGGAGGAGAAGCTACATTAAACATCAAAAGAGCTCAAACCACAGGGGTGAAGAGAGGGGTAATGAGAGAGATGAGCAAAAGAAGGTAAAATGTTTAACAGGAGGTTCAAGGGTGTTCAAGACGATGACATAATGAATTAAAGAAAATTAGCAGCAAACAAAAACTAGTCACTATGCTATTGAAAGAAGGTCAAACCTAAACCCCAGACCAGAAAACATCACAACGTGGAAACCAAACCATGATTTATTTTGACTGGACACAAATAATGGATCTAGATGATCAAAAGTTTTAAGTAAGACCCATCTGGGACAACTTAGACCTGAACTGATGCTAATTCAGAGTCAAATGTGAAGACACCACAGAAATCGCTAAAAAACCCAATATAGACATCATTCTTAGTTGAGGATACACATGTGCAAAGAGAGCCCAAGTTAATGTGAAACACATTCACACAAAGCTCTGCGTTCAATCACAAGACTCTCTTTTCAATCGTTTCTTTTTCTTTATTGAGTGGGTCCTTGTCTTTGAGTGTCATTCAATAAACCTCAACTCAAAGATTGCCTCTGTGTTTTGATAGCTAAGAGGCTCTTTTGTCAAGTGTGAAGGAGGCCAGACATGTTACATTTGTGGAGAATTTGAATCTGTGTGGGATCAGATTTTGGAACTCAAATGCAATGAAAGTTAAGCCTTTATTCCGAACTAGGATTTCCAATAGAATCACAGCATTTGAACTAGATTTGAGCCAAATACAGATTTTCAGATATCCCACACACTGAAAAACAAACTAATGAAATGTTAATGGAATATTTTTGAGTCGACTCAACCTTTGTTGAAGAGTTGTTTACTGAATTTTTTTATTGTGTTCACATTACCAGTGTCAAGGATGCTATCCATACACGGAGGGTGGTGGTATACCATTGTACAATATGTTTCTGTGCAAATTACTTTTGTTCATTATTAATCCTCAGACCTCCTAGATGTTCCTTTGTTTGTTTCTTTTTAAAAGCTTCATGTTTAGTTTCACACGTTGAACATGTTTAGTTCTCGCTATGTTGAATGTTTTGAGTGACATGGAATAAAGCTGGAATGTGATTCATCAGATGTGTTGCAGTCAGTGCAATGAATCTGACAAATCAACCTCGGAGGGAATGAAAAATAAATAACTCATGTTCAATACTGGGTTCACTGAGAAGTTACTGTTTCGAAAAATTATTGTTTATTATTGTGTTAGTTTATAAGAGTCTTGAGGCTGTTCAATCTGTCCTTGTGCTCATTGTTTGTTTCATTTTTTGTAATTCTTTTTAATGGTTTTCTACTTTATGGTGACCTTGAGTGTTGAGTAAGACATAAATAAACAACAAATTTCAACAAATAAACAGAATTATTATTGTGAAATTATTTTTCCTTTCTTTGCACTGCCTCTTTCCTACAGAGGCATTTAACTACACTTTTCTTTTCTACATTTGTTGTGCTCAAGTGGCAACCTCCTGCTTTCCCTCCGGACATGTAAAAAGAAGTGACTAAAGTTGTAATTCCTCGATTGAACACTTGGGGCTGGTTTCAGATGTGAGCAGATTCGCATAGACTCCCATTTAAAAGAAACTTATTTTACTTTCGAAATAAACACATGTAATGCCTGGTCTCAGGAGTTTTTGTTTTTATTAATTTGCAATACTAACTGTTTAAAGTGATGCTTTGCGAAGGAGGAAATGAGTAGTTTATTAAAAAAAACTTTTTACACATGGGAATCCTTCTGGATTTTGATCTTTGACAGCTAAACAAATGAACTTCATTTTTGTTTTTCTAAAAGTGTCATCAAAAGGTTACATCTTGTGCATTTTAACTTATTTTGTTTTAAACAGCAGTTTTAAACATTGTGTATAAATGTTTAAATAAACTGAAAAACAAACTAATGAAATGTTAATGGAATATTTTTGAGTCGACTCAACCTTTGTTGAAGAGTTGTTTACTGAATTTTTTTTATTGTGTTCACATTACCAGTGTCAAGGATGCTATCCATACACGGAGGGTGGTGGTATACCATTGTACAATATGTTTCTGTGCAAATTACTTTTGTTCATTATTAATCCTCAGACCTCCTAGATGTTCCTTTGTTTGTTTCTTTTTAAAAGCTTCATGTTTAGTTTCACACAAGTCCTTTTTCTTCCACCAGCACATCCATGACAGCTGTCAGTCTGCATTTGAAAGCAGAATATTTTGGTTGTTTGAAGATGCGACTCACAGAGAGGAAAGCCTAGGCTGTTGATTGGTTGATTAAAAAGTTGTTGTCGTACTGTTATGTCTTTTTGGTAATATCCTGGTGAGCATGTAAAAAAATAAAAAATAATTGTGAAACAAGCTTTTGAATCTTTTTCTAATCTTTGATGGAAAAATGTTGGTGTCTAATGCAATATTTTGCCACACCTAAAAATAATGACCCCGACTCTGTTTCCAGGAAAGGGTAGATTCAGATTTGTCTCCAAACCTCCAGAGATCAGTCTGTGCTGAGCATGTGGACAGTTGTTCAGTGTGAGTGTGAAGGCATGATAAACACATGATGGGGAGCCATTGCAATAGCCGGTGAGGAAAGCCACCTGTTGAGGGGTAGGTCCATGCTGGTGATGACACAGGGTATGCACGTTTGTGCTTTATTTTGAAGGGGAACAGCCGTCGACTCAAACGTATATCATAATCTTACTCTGTGACAAGGTTAATGGTTTATAATGGCCCTGAATATTCTTTCTATGGCCCAGCACCTGCTGCTGCTTTCACTTGGAGCCTTCACAAACAATCTCAATTGATATCATCAAACTGTGTGCCTGGAGAAACTTTACAATGGACGTTTGGTAACATTTCAGCACATGTGCACATGCATGAAACTTATTTTCCCACTGGAGCTAATTAATGATATAAAAGTTCAGTTTTGAGGCTGAAGTGAGGAAAAGTGTGTTGTGATTGGCCAAATGAAATGAGCATGTTCCCGGTCATTTGAAACGTCGTTGGAAAGCTTAGTTTGTTGTTTTTGGAATGCAGAGACGAAACAGGAGAACACCATTAGCTCTGATTGAAAGCAAGAGACTCTAACAAACGATCATCTTGATTTCTTTGATTGTTTTTGTGTGCATTGGACTGTTTAATGTAGCAAAACACTTCAACTTGAGTCCGGAATTGAGAGACCCCCTCCTAGCCTAATCTCAAATGATTTCAGCTAATATATATATATATATATCCAATAGCTATATTTTAACCACATGTTGCTAATGTTAACCACATGTTGACATTGTTTTTATAGTTTTTGAACACCCTAAACAACCTTAATGAAGGCAAAGCACTTAAATAAACCCAATTTTTCAACCTAAATGTCATGTATTCCTACATATAGGAACAACTGGACCTTATCCCAGGATAAATTGTGCAAGGGAAATTTTAAATCGATGACAATAAAGTGGGTAAGACAAGCTGATGGTTAACTATATTTAACCAAAACATTTTGGCAGATATCATGACTTTATACAATTAAATTCCTGTGAGCGACGATTCTAAAGAGTGAAATTTTATTTAAATTATTTTATTCACGCTCAACTGCACCAAGAAAGAATTTCTTCAATCATTTCTTCACTCTTTTCAATCGAATGGAAAATTATTCTTTAGTAAACATTTCACAAATTCACTTTTTATTTTACTATTTAGTTTCTTATTTAATTTTTTTCTATTGTTTGTATATCAGTGGACACTTATTTGAAGAGAATAGATTCTGATGCTGTTAAAGAGGATGTGTTGTAAGGAATAATGTTAGAGATGTTGAAAATGTTGAAGCGTCCCTTACTTAAACTTGGTTGGAAATATTTTTGAAAATACTGTGAATGACAAGGCTTTACAGTATTTTATCTACTATTAGATTTATAAGGTTATAATTACATGAACTTAACATTAATTAATTGAGCCCTGGATTCAACCCTCTATTCAAAGTGTCTCAAAGGCCTAACATTAAAAGGGACATCAGATGCCGTGTGATGTATGGGTTAATGGTAATATGGTGTCATGAAACTTGTGGTCTGTGACCTCACAATCAAGGGATTTGCAATGGTAGTTTTACTGAGCTCATTATTTGGGTTTATTATGATCTAAATGAAAAATGCATAAAACAGTTAGAGAGGAGCTTGTTTTATTATTGGCCATTAACCAGGTGTTGTCACTTCAGTTTGTCACTATAACAGCATATAAGCGCATTCACTAACACACATGATACAACCATGTATCAAAACAAAACAAAAGACCAGAATCCAATAGCACTCCATCTTTACTCAAAAATAGATAAACAAACATAAAACAAAGGTCCGGATCTTCAGTATACAGCTGGAGAAAAAGACTGTAACATCTATTTGCACAAGGCTTCCTCTGGCTGCTTCATTACATAGCACAAACAAATAGATGCAGAAACTTTGTGATCACCTATTGATAACCTAATGTAGACAATGCTCATGTTAACTAAACATGAAAATATAAATATTGACGTATTTTATCTTAAATCGGAGAAAGGGCCCTAACATAAAATTGACCCCTAATTGCATAGGCTCTAGCATATCAATTATAAACTTACATGAAAAACTTGGAGCAACTGA
This sequence comes from Danionella dracula, assembly GCA_900490495.1. Classification (NCBI taxonomy): domain Eukaryota; kingdom Metazoa; phylum Chordata; class Actinopteri; order Cypriniformes; family Danionidae; genus Danionella; species Danionella dracula. The sequence goes on from UELW01000666.1 coordinate 7,597,986, forward strand.
CTCAATGAACTAAACATTAACGTTTTCAAAACATCCAGAAGAAAAATACCAGCAGGCTACTATCAACGTTTGTGCAAGCTATCTAACCTTCCACCCCTTCAACCCACTCTGGGGGTGACATCATGGGACCAGGTCACTTCCAGGTCCCAGACCCCTGGGACAGTTCTCAAATGCTCACCTCTTCACTTTTAATATAGTGATGTCAAGAAACTAAGAATGCAGCCATGTTTTTGCCATCTTTTGATAAATGGAATTTGATGATCATTCTCATAATTGGATTTTGAGAATACGCAATAATATCATAAAGTTTATATAAATATATAGTCTCTTTATACACAGCTTTTAAGTTATGCACTTTTTATCTTTGTTAGTCCCTTTATACATACAATTTGAACATTACAAGCAACATAGGATTTATATATACAATTTAGAGATATTATACTAAGTGTCACAATCCTTTAAATGAATTTTTCCCCTCTAAATAGCAATCTCTGATTGATAAAGTTCTCTTCAATTCTGCTCTTTTAATGTTTGTAAATTTAAATTATAACCTCTACAAAATTCAACATCTGAAACATGAGTATTTAATTATTTGTATTATTGCTATGGACAAAGATTCTACATATTGGTAAAATAATCAATAAAAGTAAAATCTTTCAGTGTTTCACCGTTAAAATGCAGTCTCAGTGAACAGAGGACAAGATGAATGCATGCGTTACTGTGTTTGTTTTGCTTTTTGTTTTTCAGTTTTTCGTCCTCTGGTTTATCCAGTTAATGAGATTACCTCATCTCAGACAGTACATACTGTAAATCAGACAGTCAGCCAAAAACAGTCTGGCCATATGAGATGAGGACATGTATATCTGCAGGGCTCTCAGCAACTTCTTGTTTGTGTTATATTTGGTTTCTGTCCCAGTGTTTGTAGTGAAGCGTCCTCTTGCTTGCCTCTAACGGCTCTCTTTTCAAAACCATAAAAAGCACAATAGCTGAATATGCTTTGAGCAGATACGAGTGCTTCCTTTTCATTCTTCCATAATCACAGGGGCCTCACGGTGTCACTGTTAATTAGTCAGCTTCATTACACCCTGCGTTACAGTATGAGTTTATTCCAGCCCTGAGACTTTCTGTGAGAGTTTCATTCTGATAATTTGTTTTATTGAATTATTTTTAAGTATTTATTTAAATAAGTAATAATTAAGTATTAATTTTATGAATTGGTTTAGATAAATTATATTATATTGTGTTGTATTTATTAGTTTTATTTCATTTTTAAGTTTTGTTTAAGGTTTTGTTTATTTAAGCCTAATGAATTATGGCCATTTTGTTTAGTTGGAGTTCATAGCAGGTATTTTAAAATCCCTTCTAAAGAAATTAAGTTTTATAGATGTATTTTGAAAAATTGTTATGGATTTTGACTTGTCAGGCCTTGTGATGTTTTGCTTTATTTGAACGTGTTAAGGATCATGATTTTTTGTATACTTCAAATTAATTTTGAGGGAGTTGGGGTTTTTAAAAGTTTTATGATGATATATTTTATATATTTCTTTGTGTTTAATGCCTGAATATTGTAATCCACTTAAATGAAATGTTTCACAAAAAAAAGTGCTTCTTGTTTTAAGAAGGACTTATTTTGCTTATACAAGATGGAACAATTTAATAGTTATATAATGCAGATATATACTGCACATATATTACAAGAACTTTAATTCGTTGCAAATTTTTAACAGTATCCTTGCATGTTTTTTTAATTTAGTATAAATAATACACTTTTTGATGCACGTTGTTAGTTGAGACCTTAGGATATTTTACTGCCACATACTAAATGTATCTTTAAAACATCAGCTAATAACCCTTAAGTCTTACCTACCACAAATAAAACTTTGCATTCATATTTTTAACACAATTTTATTATTCACCATTAAAAGATTCAAACATCTAGTGAAAGATTATTTTCACATACAGTTTACTACAAATCAATGTTACTCTCTGTACAAATAGTTTAATAAAAAAGAAAAAGAAAATGTGGGATAAAAAGCTAACAAAACTTTTTTTTTCAATATTGTGAGGAAATTTGTTGGTCAAAGTTCTTTAAATGCTGCATCTAAGTACAACTCGGTATATAAAGGGTTACAATTTATTTTATTTGTCATTATGTGTCTGATTGAAAATACATTTGTTAATAGATAAATTGTAATGTGTCTTTACGAATAAGACAGAAAAAAATATTCAATTAAAAAAATCATAACTATATAATCTTTTAAGTGACACTTTATTTAAAACCTTTGGTTTCACATTATTTTAAATCTTTTTTCTATTTGTAAACAACCAGATTAAACCAGTTACAATGTTACAAAATGCAGCTTGAGCTGGTCAGGCTGGAATTTCCACCAGAGGGTATCACCACAAAAAGAGTTAGAGTTGAGTAACAAAACTTAAGTTTTACAACTTTTGCAAGAACGGTCTATAAAATCAAAGTAGAATTGAGAATAATCTTAAGTACATATTCTGCTAAAACTCTGCTTATTCTGTTAAATAAAAGTTTACCACATTTGTTGTATTTGAAATAACTATAATAGTAAAGGAATACATTTGAAGGAAACAATTTAGGGAATGTCATGTTCCCATGCAACAAATTGTTTAATAATTCAACGAAGTAGAAAGTTTGTTCCTTATAAAACTTTTATAATTTAAAACAAGTCCCTTCTGAATAACATGGATGGATTGACTAAAGGTAAACCACAACCCACTCCTGTTAAACCACTCTAAGACAGTTTTGTATTCATTGACCATATTTAATACAATAGCAGTAGTTAGTTACAGAAGTTTCAAAAATATAACATCATTCATGTATTTCTCTCCATTTCCACCCCCCTCATTCATTCCCTTCCTCCAGCTCGTTTTCCCATAGACATTTGTCACCAGCCATCTGTCTGTCTGCCCCCCTCCAAACCCGACTCCCTGTCTGCACTTTAAACTATCTAATCAAGCAGCATCACCTTCACACTGTGACACACACTCCTCAAAACACACACACAAGCACACGCATACACATCAAGGAGTTCAACAAAAATTATAATTTCTTTTATATCTCCTCTTATCAAGTGCTACATATACTGAACACATTTCTGAATTAGCAAGAAAAAAGTATGAAAATACTGTACAATTTGCATTTTTACACCAGTGTACACAGGATTGAACACAACCATGCTCTCTTTCAGCAGCACAACAAACCCAACGCTCTTCACAAATCCATCCCCTTGGAAAGATCTGGGTGTACTTTTTTGAGTGTCAAAGTCGACGGAAAGGTGTCAGTGAACATGAATACACACATGCTCTCACGCATCATTCCACCAATACAGTAGAGCACACACAACTATGAATGTTATTTACATGAACACAACAGGTTCTCCAAGTCCATCAGTTCATCACGACCCAGAACGGACCAGCCGTCACTTTTACACTCTTGATTCAGGTTGTCTCCTCACACTTTGGTGGCCAGTGACTGCACCTCAGACTTCTGCGTCTGAGCGCTGAGCGTGGAGGACATGGAGCTGATGTGACCATGCATGGCCTTCTTCAGATTCAGCAGACACAGACACTGAGAGCGGAAGCGCAGGTCGAAGAACGCATAGAGAAATGGGTTGAGGCAACTGTTCACATAAGCCAGGCACGTTGCATAAGGGTGGGCCAGAAGCAAGAAGTGGAGGAAGCCACAGGAGTTTGGCGCAAGATCTAGGTAGGAGAGCGCATCCATGCTTTTGAGCACATGGAAAGGTGTCCAGCAAAAGGCGAAGACCACAACTAGGGTGGTGATGATCTTGAGGAGACGCCTCTTCTTCTGGTCCTCCTTGCGAAGGTGGCTGAAATGCCTGGTGACTGTGCAGCCGATGAAGCAGTAGCAGACGGTCATGGCCAAGAATGGCAGGAGGAACCCCAGAGCAGAGGAGGAGAGACTCAGTCCAGCAATCCAAAGTGATTCATGGTCTTGGTTGAGCGCAACAAGACTGAAATCCATGGCACAGGTAGTGCGGTTGTTCCCGGTGTCATCCACAGTGGTCCGAAACAAGAGTGTGGGTACAGCTAGCAGGCATGAGAGGAACCAGATGCCACCAAGAGATGCCAGCATTGTGGCTCGGGATCTGAGGTGGCCACTGGACAAGGAGTGGACGATGGCAAGGTAGCGGTCAAAACTCAAGCAGGTCAGGCAGAAGACGCTTGCATACATGTTGACCAGCACTACATAACTGCTGATTTTGCACAGTGCCACCCCAAAGGGCCAGTGGTAACCCAATGCGGTGTACACAGCCCATAGTGGCAGCGTGACCACGAACGTCAGGTCCGCAAGCGCAAGGTTCCCGATGTAAACATCTGCCGCGCGCCGTTTGGATTTCGCGCGCCAGACGGTGAAGATAACCACGCCGTTCCCGGAGAGACCGAGAACGAAAATCAGCATGTACAGCACCGGGATGAGAGAGTACGACGGCTCCCACTCTGAATAGTCACAGGCTGTGTCGTTATCTTCATAGTAGTCATACGGGTCGGCGTATTCCTGCTCCATTTGGTGAGAGGTTAGAAGATTGAGTCTTTCTGCCACAGGTTTATCCGAACTTTTCGGATGAAAAGTCTGAGGTAAATTAACTCGCTGGAAGAGCGGCAGCGTGTGTGTGCGAGAGAGAGAGACGACTGGTCTTTTAAGCTCCAGACTTCCCACCCCTTCCTCTGGACGCGTTTACCGGACCCTTATCTTCACTAAACCTCATTATCACCCCCACCTCTCTCCCTCTCTCTCTCTCTCTCTCTCTCTCTCTCTCTCTCTCTCTCTCTCTCTCTCTCTCTCTCTCTCTCTCTCTCTCTCACACCGCATCCCCAGGGCCACGCAGTCGGCAGAAGCGAATGTGTCAACAAAGTGAGCCAAACTATTGTTTTTCTTCTTAATGAAAAAGTAATGACTCTCTCTCGTCTATCAAGTTAGATTCGGTCCAAAAGTTTTGCGCCACTTTTCAAAGAAAAAACAGGAGTTGCAGGAACGGTGTGAATGAAAACGCGTATACAAAAGAAAATGCTTTTCCCAAATCTTAACATAACCACAACGTCTGGTTAAATAAAGATGTTTTTATCTGGTTACTAACGTTTTATCAACCACCATCTCCAGATATGTCCTATGTTTAGTTTTTACTTTAAAACTACCAATTTTTCCAACCAACAAAATAGCTTTTTTTGAAAATTCGAAATTGTATGTATTTTTGGTAATTGATTTTAAGCTTTTGAATTCCTTTGAGATGTTCCAAAAAATGTATACACACCCGTCTACATTTTACCCATATTTAAACCGTATGAACCTAAAACTTTCGTTGAACAGTTAAAATTATATAAAAATTATATTTTGCTCATGTCAATATTTAGATTAAAACATTGCTGACGTTTCAAAAACGTTTATTTTTTTCTTCAGTTGTATTAATTTGAAAGCAGCGTTTTTAAACTGCAATAAACTTGCACTGTTAACTCTAAACTTAACTAAACCCAAACCAGCGTGCGGCAAGTCTAAACAGGTTTCAGACAGGTTCCCAGTGAAACCAGAGCCTGGGACCAAATGAGCAAGTAAAAGAGGCATTGCTCTGTGATTTCCTCTCACTCAAACATTACAAGAAGGTGACATTCAGTCACTTCAAACACTTTCAAGTACCATTGCAAACTCCGATTTACCTGCAGAATAAGCTACATTTATAACAATCCACCAAAATAATCTTTAATCTAATACAATTTTTAAAATTCGAAATTTGCTTCATATAATTAATATGATCTTAACTATTAAGATGTGAGTAAAAAAAATTTGTTACAGAAAGTAAAAAAAATAAATGAATAAATGCATTAGCCATTGTTGGAGATTCAATAAAAGGTGATTTATTTTTTAGGTGTTTAGAATGGAACACCACGAAACAGCAAAGGATTCAAAATAGTGTGAATTTATTTCGGACTATTTTGCATTGATTTGCATGAGAAAAGTCGACACTCAGTCGCAAAATAAACATAAAACAAAAGGAAACGACGCATTTGAAGGTAACGGATTTCTTTCTTTCGTTCACGCGTTACACCCTGTTTACAACACTCTGAAAAGAACAGTTAAAAGCAATTGCCCGAGCTGAATGGACACAATTCACATTTAAAACAAACAGGGGAACTATGCTGCTCCATGAGTTTGTTTTTCCCTTAAGCGCCAGAAATAGTCAGGATCATTGTCCCTTAATGTTTAGAGCTTTCAGTTTAATGTCTCGCGTCAGTAAATCATACTCCAAAAACCCAACTTCTCCATTAATGCTCATCACATTTAAGAGGATCAGGCTTTAAATCCATCAGTGTCTCTCCCCACATCATTGATCAGATCATCCTTTAGATTTTCTCAATCACTTCGACCTTTTCCATCAATGCTGTAAGTACAACTCGTCCAGAAGAGGAATGCCATGAAATGTACTCACAAATTTTTACTTAAGTGTGAAGACTAACACCGATAATGATGATAACAGACTGTAAATTATATCTGACAGATTTGCATCAGATTAGAAAAGAAATGTGTGAGAAGCATCAATTGGGACAAATTAAATTAGAGTTTAACATGTATGCATTTGAAGCTCTGCCTCGTGAGATTGTTTATGATTGACTTTTGCCTACTTTCTAAGGCAATAAAGCATTTAAATTTTGATAAACAATATTTTGTCTGAAAAACAAAACAAACATACAAAAATAGAAATAGACTGTTGTATAACAAACAAACAAAAAACTATAAAACCTTTCTAGTCTCTTTAAATTTGCTTTTGACCATATTTTAAATATGCATTTTGTTCATTTTTTGGGGTATTTTTAAAACAAATTATATTCTCTAAAAAAATGGGAAAATTCTGCTGTATTCATTTTTTACAGGGTACCACAATACATTATTGGACACAAACATTTGAGGTAAACTGCTTTGTTGGAAATCATGAGAGATAATATTGAAAAACATGACAAATACTGAACTTTATTGGAATATTGAAAACACATTATACAAAACATTAAAAATAGTTTTTTTCCTCCAAATGCGGAATGAATGCAATCAATGAATTTAATCAATGAATTAATTTTTAGTTAACTAAATTTTTGATGAAAATTTAATGACTCAATTGTTCATTTATGAGTTATTTTAGATTGTACTAATTTATTTATTGAAAAACTGAAAGGGAAACCTGTTATGTTTTATTTTAGCATAAACACATTATGAAGACATTAAAACAGTTTCCTAAAACCTAAAAATAAACATGTAAAACTTTGCAAATCATGTGAAGTAAAGCAATATTACAAATTCTTTTATTCCCCAGCTTGAATGTATTGGGGGGTGGCCTGAGGGGAGTAAACTAACAGTTTGTTTTTTTCTCTTTTAGCTTGAACAGCTTTAAGGAGGGGTTATTAGAGAACAAACAGTTACTAATGCATGTCAAACAAAGAGCTAATTATAAATAGCAATTCAAAAAAAGGGATACATAGCTGTAAATTAGATCCTTGGACAGAATGCACCTGCTAAACAATGTACCGACCATCTCACACATTGATTTTTTAACAGAAATTTACAGTTAGAAAGAACAGTTATTTACAGTTATTTTTTAATAGTATGGACACATATCATACCTGTGATAACAGTAAATCTGTTCAGTTTAATAAGCTTTGCGGTTTGATGTTTAAAATTTAATAGTATAGCATATGCAAAAAAATAAGGTTGCATTTTATTTTTTTAACTGTAAATTAATGGAAGTTTTGCAGGCAGACGTTTTTGCTGTTTTTCTATGATTTAATTTCAGTGTAAAGTTCCAGATACACAGAATTAAACAAATTTCTCAGAATCAAACATTTCTTCTGGTCCTAGTTTAGATAAAGTCAGTGAGTACCTCCTGGGGTGTAAAGAGGAGGCTGATGAGCTCTGCATGCCCTCATAATCCCTTAGCCTGGCCCAGTCTGACCTGCACCCCTTCCTCCACATTGTTGTTTTTGTTCTCTCTCACACACACATACCAATGCAAAAACAACACTCTGCTGGCAGGCCATCAGATGTGACTGCGCTCTCTAGTGGAAAGTGGGCCGCTGTGTGCATATACACTCACAAGCCCCACACACAGAGGTAGGCTGCTATCTGATTGACTGCGGAGAGATGTGGCTCCCTGCTGCTCTAATAGATCCTTTAGATAAATAAATAAATCCACACATTTAAAAAAGAAAAGAGAGCCTGATAAGAAGCAGATGGTCAGATTAGCCCAACAACTTTCAAACACTCAACGCGTCTCTAATTGACAGATTAGGCAGATCAAATCGATATCTGCATCCAAACCTCTTTGTAGTAACGAATCAAACTTTTCTCAGTGAAAGCTTTGTTTGAGAGTGATTTACTCAAGGGTGGTTTATCTGGTGATAGCACTACATTCTTTAAGAAGGAGGGAGGGGGAGGGGGAAGTGGAGGCAGAGATTGGATTTCATGTAAAAAATACAGTATATGCACACAAAGTTCAGTTTGTGGCTTTTTTTTGCTTGAAGGAGACCAAAATGTAGAGATCGACTCAAACTATACTGAAAGTTTATTAAAATTCACAAGGAGTTTACATGTAAGTTCTATTATTGAAAACTTTTTTTTACTATGACAAACATACAGAGTAAATATAATATAAAAATCAGCCAAATAACTTTTTTGCGCTATACAGTTTTTAAATTATGAACATCATTATTTTTCTCACAAAATTTATTTCTTGAGGTGTCACAAAACCCTTGAAAACGACATGCATACTCGTCTTTGTCTACTGAACACTGGTCTTTGCCTACCTTTACCTTTTAATTTATTTTCAACAAAAAGGTTGATAACACTTTAGTTTAAGGGTTCATAATTACGCATTATTTAAGCATTGATTAGTGATTAACTCACAAGTGAAAGTTAGTTAAGTAGTAAAAAACGAATAATTAAAAGTACCATACACTGTCAGGAAAACAGGTTCAACACAGGAACAATGTTGGTAAAACAAGTAAAACAGGTCCTTAAGGTAAAATTTAGTATCTTAATTTTTTGCAGTCTTGTTCCTTGGGGTACAAAATTGCCCCTTTAATGGTACAAAAGTCTAAATATAGGAACAAAATTGAACCCTTCAGGGTACCACCCCAGTGACCAGTTACCCCAGTTACCACCCCAGGCCATTGTATCTTAAAAAATACAGATTCATACATTTTTTCTGAGAGTGAACTATGCACCTTTTGACCCCTTTAGACTACCACTGTACCCTTTACAAACTTTACAAGGCATTATTTGTCATAAACAATGTATTTGAATCATCTCAAATAGTTGGCCTCCTAAAATGGGGTGAGTACCACCGGTTCCTCCCACTGTCTTCAAAAACAAAAGTCAAAGTCAAAACACACGTTTGACCCAGGACATCCAAAATTGTCCTGATTAAACGAGTCTCCAGTTACACGTGTAAATCAGAGTGAATAATTTTTTAAAGCATTAACTAATGCTTAACTTTTTCACAATTTAGAATCTGTTTAGTATTAACACGCTCATTTCAAATGTTCTACAACCTTAAGTTTATGCTTACGATCATGCTTACAATTTGTTACAGAGAGCACAAGAGCAAAACCTTTCAGATAAAATGCTTAAATATTTTATGTACTGGATCCATCATTGTTTAATTCTGAAAATAGTTATGTAGAACAACTAATGAAATTTAAAATGTGTCACTATATTTTGTAAAAGCAATACTGTAATAGAGGAGGCGTCCTAATTTTTAGGGGAGATCCTTTTTTACTTGAGGCCATAAACACAGCCGTGCAAATATTCTAATTAAATATTTGAATTCAAGTTGAATTCAATTGAGCAGACACTAACAGTAATGGTGAGTGTTTCCCATGTCTCCCTCTGATTAGATCAGATTCTCCCTCAATTCTTCCTCAATTAGATTAAATTCAGAGATTATATTCTACGTCCTGAATTTCCATTCTATGCTTATTACATAAGCATGACAGTTATGTGCTACTTAAATCTGACGGGTTGAAATGTAGTACACTCAAACTTTTGAGTTAGCCTCCAACATAGAAAAAAAGGTGTGAGCCTATGCTCAGGTGAGATTTTGGCCAATTCTGCATACGCAGAATCTCTTGTTGTTTACATTGATCATCTGTCTGATACAATGGAAAGACTTATCTCCAGAAACGTAATACCAAAGCATGGCGAGATGACTGCAGATCTGAAATCCACAAGGTCTCTGATCATCCTCATGTTTAGGTTAAATGTTTTTTTTTTTATCATGTACAGCACATGTAAATGTAAAGTTGTGTTAAAATGAGTTATATTAATAAAATGCCATTGACATGTTTTATTAGTATTTGTGTGAACAAAAGATATTTATGATGAACACTGCTCAATGCCTTTCCAATGGTTTTAACTAGGGCACGAACACTTTTTACTCTTCTGTAATATAAAACAAAAGATTAACAAATGTGTGAAGATATGCGGCACCACTTTTGTAATGATATGTTTCAGTTATTTAGAAGATAGACCCTGCTCTTTGTCAGTGAAAAACACCTGAAAAACACTGACAAACTGCTTGAGTGTGAAACTCTTCAGGCCTTAACTCAGGTGAATGACTAGACCAACCTGACAGCTTTATTTTCTATAAATTAAAACCAAATGATGGGTTTTCTATTTTGTGTCCATCTTCATTATCATGGTAGATGACACAAGATTCTTTTAGATCAACAATGTCTTTACCAAAGGAGTGGTATGTTACAAAATTATATCCTAGATAAAATCTCTCACGGATTAAAAATACAAATTATTTCTGTTGTTAAATTCAAATGATTTTTCCCCACAATGAATTAACAAAGGTCTTGAGAGAGCTCTTTCATGAGATTTTGCTTGTCTAAAAGTCTTCACACTACTAGAGCAATGGAAATTCTCTCATTCTCTCACCCAAATTACTTCTCTGCATGGAGCTTTTTTGCTAGATTCACCTTCTGCTGAATAATATTGATGCCGTAACACTCCTTGCCATTGAATGGTGCTCAGTGGTAGAGATGTGTTGTTCGGGAACAATTAGTCTAAAAAATGAGCCTTCAAAAAATGAGTCTTCAAAATGACTTGTAATTAGCAACTCATTTTGGAGTGAATTGTTTTTTCTTTGGTGCATGCAGATTATATATCACAATCAGAAGACACAGGTTTTTTGTAATTAAAATACCCAGATATTTGTATATTTGCTCTGTTTTTGGGTCTTTGTCATAATAGTTTGCAAGCAGATCACACCTTTTCCAGATGAATGATACAAATTAATTGTTCAGATTATTCATTCTTTTTAGTGAACGAGAATCTAAAAATAAATCATCAAAATGAACAATTCTTCCCATCTCTACTCAAGGGACAACAGTGACATGGAACACCAAAAAACAAACGTCTGAATGTCCATATTTTTCTCTTCTGTGATTTCTTCTTTGGTTCTTCATCGCATTGTTCTTCATGAGTGAATCGAGTGCCACCCAGCTGATCTTTTATGTCCCAAAAGCTCTCTGTTCATGTGATTAAAAGAGTGAAAAACTTGTTTTGGCTCGAGGTGTTCAAAACTTCAGACTGAAAATTAATATAGATGTGGGGTGGCATTGACTCATTATTAATGATCTGGCGTCCTGGATTTTCTTTGACTTTTTATGTATTCATGGCGAAATATAAATTGATGCCTGTGGTTTGGTTTATTTGAATTTAGTTTTATCGTTGGCTATTATTGACATTTACTGGACATTCTGCATCAAAACCTCTGAGTTTAGAGGGGAAAAGGATTAAGCTTTTAACACACACTGAGTGATTATGTAGATATATTAGAAGAGCAAACCAAACAGATGAAATACTGAATGTATAAGAAGCTGGTGTGAAATAATGGATTATAATAATAGAAATCTTGGCCTTTCTATAGGAAGACCACACAAGAGCAGCTTCATCGGTGAGTGAGCCTTCAGAGCAGCTGTGTTGTTTTTGGCCATGTCCAGCTCTCCAGATCGCGGCTAAATAACAGGTTAGAGTAACCCTCCATTCCACATCCAATTGACACAGACAAACCTCGTTCACACACAGGTCAATTCGATCAGCCTGGTGGGGCTGAGGGCAGCAAAGGTGAAGCTATAGACCAAGGGTGCGAGCTGTAATTTGGGCACTGTTTGAAGTATACAGCTGTCAGGTTTCTGACACGTCAGATTTGATCTCCCTGCTTGATTTGTGGATCTCCAAACCCTTCAAATCACTCACAGGGCTGGTCTCTTTGCTTCTGTGAGCAGCTCCGGGCAGTGGAGAGGAAGGGAGGTGTGTTAAAACGCAGTTTGAACTAAAGGCAGATTAAACTGAGGTTAAGTTCCATATTATGGTACTGGTTGTTTGAATGTCTCTGTTGTAAAAGCAACACCCCAAGTGTTCATATGGCTGTGCTAAACACCAAGAAAGCCCTTCAGACGATATCACACCCATGTGCCACTCAGCACCCTACTTTTGACCTTACACACTGATCACCAACTTTCTGTTGATTTAAGCCCTTGACTTAATTCATTGAGATTTAAAAGGCAATCAGGATTGTTTGTTTGCCCTTTAACTTAGCACTTTAGCATGCCCTTGTAGGTTTGTTGCAGTTAGTCAATAAAACCTCAATAATCTGTTTTCCCTCATGCACTGAGAAATCACATGGTGGAGGATCCTCTGTCAATGATTGTGTTTTCTTCGCCTCGTCTTAAGTGAACTGTCTCGCTCCAGCCTAGATCATTAATGAAGGTATGTTTGAATTATGACGCCTGTGGGCGGCTGCGTGACTCTTTGACTTTACCCCGAGACAGCCCTTGCTGATGAAGATGATAACACATGTGCTCACCTGGACATAGCCAAGGGAGCTTTAAAACACATTGTTTTCAACCCCCAATTGTTCCCACTCTACCTTTCAGACTGATCCAGTTGACATGACTGATTTAAAACCTGTTGTAACACATATCATTTTTTTCACCTTTTAACTAACTTCAAAAATATCAATGCTTTGTTGAAACCATGTGAAAAGCAGTTCACCACAGATTTCCTGAGTAGTATACACTAGAAATGAGTTTAATTGGTTGTAAAAGATACCTGTGTTGAACAACTGTTGTATCATCTCAAGATACATTTAAAACTTTGAGTGCTGTCATAAAGTCAACTGTTTAGAAAAAAACCCTCAGTAGTATATAGATAACATATTTCAATGTTGTGAAATTGTTGCCTTTTAGAACTCTAAAAAGTTTGCTCCCTTGCAGCATTCAGCTTGCTTGAAAGTTTTGTGATGAAGCAGTCTTAAATATTTCTCATTTGAAACATGCTACATTCAGGTCAGGGTCAGGGTAAACATAAAATAATTTAATGAGGTTAATCATCTGATTTACATAAGTTCGGGAGAAGCTTGGCTGATAATTGACAATCAACCATATTGTTCCTCCTACCCATATCATCTCCAGTATGTAGGACACGACCAATGAGCTAACATCTACATCGTGCAAGCTATCACTCCTTCCACCCCTTCGCCACTCACATTGCATGTTTTACATTGCTTAACTTTGCGTAAGACGATCTTCAATACGGTTAAAGAAAGGTAATAGTTGAGAATGGGGGTACTTAGTAAATATGAGCAAGAGCGAACGCGTGAAATAAAGAACAGTTTCAGTGAGAAAATGTGATTGATTTACAAAAAGTGTGGACATACCTCAAGAGTGGAGTGAGAAACACACTAATAGAATTCAATGTTCAGTCTTTACCTCAGAGACATATCGACAATGACAAGGTTTTTCTCTGTTTGGTGGAACATTTACATTGAGCAGAAATGCAAGGCAGTTTGCTGAGATCAACAATGAACTGTAAAAGATTAAACAGATTTAAAAGAATAAAAGCAGTAACATCAATACAAACCCTAAAAATGAAGACAATGACCTCAATAAAAACACCCTCTGCAACAATGAATATACTCTAAATAATATGTAAACGCTTAAAAAAACTGAAAAAATAATTATATGAGGAAAATAATTAGAATTGTCATGTCTTGAGGGATCAAAACATGTTTTTTGTGGTTTTTACAGGATTTTTATGTTGTTTGAGTCAGAGTAAATGAATCCCAAAATTGTGTGTATTCCTGTTATATAACTTCAGTGAATCATTTGGAAAAAAGAACAGAAATGGGAAGAGGTCTACCTTGGTGTTATTCATTGTACAAAACACCCCGATGAGGACAGACACAGATCTAAGTTGCGTAAAAAAACTGAAGACACCATGTACACTGGTGCATGAAGAGTATGTAAAATAAATTCAAGTAAATATGTAAACATGTGAAATATGCACGTAATATCCCAGTGAACAATATAACGTGAAGTCCTGAACTCCTCAAGGACACTACCGTCTTCAGTGATTTCACCCTAGTCTGAGCGGGCGGAGTTCGTTGAAAGCGCTTTCATATCGCTGTTCCGGATGTCTCCTGCTTGTGACTGAATCTTTCTCCTACTTCCCCTGTTTCCAAGATTATGCGATGTTATGTCTATGTAAATGTGTTGAATATGCTTGCTGCATGGCATTTTTTCCTCCCCTAATCTCACACTGCTCTGCCTAAAATACAGTGTGAGAAGGATATGTTTTTTTTCAGCCTTGTATATTTCCTTATTTCATTTACTACCTCACTGACCTGTCTTCCCCCTGTAATGTGATGTCTATATCTTGGTTGGAGGAGTCCAATTTTGCTGCATGTAACAGTGTAGTGACCAATAAAAACCTTATTCAATCAATTAACAGAATTCATTACAGGATTCACTCAGTCTTAGATTTTGACATGTATGAATAATTTATTCTAAATCAAGAAGAAATTGTTCTTCCTCTTAATCTTAACCACAAACAATCAAGGTTTGCAAGGTGTTTCCCTGTTTTCACTCAAGGTTCAGTGACCTCTGACCCTGCTCTCTTTCTCTCTTGTCTTTCCTTCTCTAAATGGATAAAGCAGCAAGTGAAGCAGGAAAAGCTCTGGAGTCTTACTTCTTAATTGAAGATGCTGTGTGTCTGTGTTGTCTGTTTGGAATCTATAGTTTAAATGAAGAATGCTTTCATTTACGTGTAAGGCTTTAGCTGACACTTTTATCCAAAGTAACTTACAATAGCAGGGCAAACAATAAGCAAACTGTTAGAAAGACAAAGTTTAATTCAGATAGTTAGACAATAGAGAGTATCTCAGCTGATCAACAGAACATAGAAGTAAAAAATAATTAGAAGAAAAGAAAACAAGGCTTTTAAAAAATAGATCAACAAAATGTTAACCAATGCATACATGCATGGCAACAAATCATAAACTAACATCAAACAACAAATTCAACCAATATAGAAAACCCTGACATCAAATTCAATTAATCTTTATGCAACACTTCAAATAAAAATCACAAAGTTTTAGACACCAGTAACAATAGTAACAAGATTAATTTATACATTTTTAACTGATCCTAAATAAAGAATGGAATCGATGTTATTAAGCACATTAAACAGATGCTTATAACCCAAGAATAAAGCATTTATATTTATAAACTGTGTAGTAACATAGAACAAATGTTTTATAAATTATTTGTTAACCTTTTGCTGATGCTTAATTAATGATTAGTAGTCTGTAGTTATTATAAAGTGCCACCAAATTTAGATCTTGATAAGATGTTAGGATGAGGTTTGATGTTTAACGATTAAGTGTGGGAACTCAAGACTCTTTGACTCTGTAAATTGTGCTTCTACTCGGTAAACTGAAGTCTATGTACAGCAGCACCAAATACACTCTGAATAGAGTACAAATAACACTGAAACTGGGTTAAAACAACCGACCCTCTGACATCTGCCAATTCTGTAACAAAGAATTGTACTTTATTGTCCATTCTTTTCTCAATATAAAAACAATTTTTATTCATTTTTTCATTTGACAGGCACAGTGTTAATTGAACTCTATACAGATAAATAAACTTAGAGTCAATTTAACTTTTTAGATTATACTGTGTAGTGTAGCAATACCAGTGAGAGCAAGAATTGTTTCAAAGTGTCTGCCAAAGCACGAATGTGAAGTTTTAATAAATGCACCAAGGGTATCCTCGCCCAAGTCGCTACATAAAAATCTGTTTTATTTATACTTTTTAAATCCTCCATGGAATTCCAAGACAGGTTCTGTCACTAATTCTATTTTTATGACTGGATCAGTTTAAAGATTTGAGGGTATTCCAGTGATGCTGAGGTTAAGTACAAATCCCGAGCACCAAAAATACCCAGAGGGTTCTAAAGACCTTCAACATCAATGTGAGTTTTAAAGTTTGAGAAGCCAAAGTTGAACAAGCTCTAGTGTTTTCTCTAGTTACACGTTGCTATGTAACACATCTCTGAATTAACAGGAAGTGCTTTCTTTAATCAGTATTTGTGTAACTGGCACTGTGTTGAGCCCTTGGGCTGTGGATCAGGAAGACGTGGTGATGGTGGAATGAGGAGAGAGAGGAAACAGGCAGGAAAACATTGAGCGGAAAAACAAGGCGAAGAGGAAAAACAGAGGTAGAAGATAAAGGTGATGAGAGGCAGGAGTGGATAATGAGCAGGATTAGAGGAGGATGAAACACATTAATGCTCAATCACAAGCACACATGCATGCACGTACTCACAAATAATGTGCATTCACACCAGCGCACATTGAACAAACACAGGGATAAAGCTTAATGCCTCTCTGGTTACTTCTTTCCTGGGGGGGGGGCGTAGAGGAATTTCATACACATCTGGACCCAAATCCTAAGAAAACAAAAGCTCTCGACAGCCAATCCAGCACATTCAAACAAACACAGTTCATGATCTGCTTACTATTGTTACTTAATATAATTTAATGTCGGCCATTGGATACAAGCTACTAAATACATATAACAAAATTAGATGCCTCTTGTTATGAGTTGCCTTTTGTGTTCTTAAGGATTTTGCTGTGTTTCAAATCAAGTTATATAGATCATATGTTTATAGGTTCAAGAACACAAAATAAAAATAAAGGAATTATAAAGTTTCTTAGGGAAATTTGCTTGGTGAGTCTCATCTCAAAATCCAACCCTAACTGCTTTATATTTATTCTCAGTTAATGCTGGTGGTAACCACATTCTATGCTGATTCCTTTTTGGTATTAATGTATTGATTTATTCATCCATATCTACTTATTAGTGCAGTTGTTTGCCAACAGCAGATATGACATAAATTCTTTTTTGTCAAAACGTTCTAGGTTTAATTGGTTAGAAGCGTTCCCTCACATGGTTTTGTTCGAGGTTAGGATTTTAACTAAGGTTGTGACAAATACCTGTAGAGTGTTGGTCTTCCAGGAATTCAGCTGGAAATTTTTCCACATGTGTAATTCAGGATTTGTGAATTGGGAAATAAATTTGTACTGTAATTTAGTGTTTGAGCAACAAAAAACAACTGATTTCACACAAGTAAGGAATTTATCCTGCTGTTACAAACACAAAACTGAAATTACAAGTGAAACATAACAGTTACTTTCGTAACCCCCGTTCCCCAAATAGGGAACGGAGACTTAAGTAGGGGAAGCGCTCTACTCTTTCCACACTCTTTCAAAATGCCAATCAGTGAACACGCTGATGGTCAAGTTATCACGTTGCCACGCATAAAGTGGATGCAAGCATTACAATCTTCCTGTTGCAAAGCTGGAGCTGTACTCACCCCCTAGGCAACCAGACTTACTCACGACCTTACGGTTGTGGCTGGGGACATAAGTCTCCATTCCCTATTTTGTGAACGGGGGTTACGAAAGTACCCATTACATTCTCCATCAGTCGGTCACTCTGACTTATGTCAGTGACGACTATGGGAACACCCTGCAAAACGCCACAACCTAGTTCCTTCTGCATCGGCCGACAGCTAGGCAAGGCAGCCACATAAGTAGTTCAGCACAAAGCGGGCCCTCCTCCGCCCTGGCCTTAAGTATAGACTTAATTTTTAATGGGCAATCAGATAATAAATTTTCTCATTCCGACTCAAATCAGTGTAGGGAACGTCAATCCCAGAGCTTAAGGGAGACGCATGGAGTCCGTAATTGCCTCCTAGAAGGCTGGACTTAGAACTTCTGTTTATTAAATGTATGGTTTTATCGAGGGACTTACGGAAAATGTGCCTTGAACCACTAGAGAAAGCGCCTGGGGTCATAAAAATTTCAGCCGGTAGTCTCTCATGGAGAGTACAGACGTGGACAGAACGTAGGAATACTCCGTTTACTCTACTACACCTGTTGGGGCAAGATGAGCCAAAAAGCTGGAGGTTATCTCCAGGGGCAAAAAATAAGCTGGACTCCTCTCCTTACATCTCAGACAATGCTACCACCGCCTAGTATGTCTGAAGAGGCGGATTCAATGCTCAGGTTATAGTACCTGCGAAGGTGTTGGGTGTTGATCAACCCACAGCCTTGCAGATCCCTGCCAGCAGGGTATCTCTTGCCAGTGCCCACGAGGCTGCAACACCCCTAATAAAGTGGGCTCTCAACTGCAGGGGGCAAGGGACATCGGACACTGTGTATGAAGTAGAGCTGGCCTCCACTAGCCAGTGGGCCAAACTCTGTTTGGAGACAGCCTTCCCTATCGTCTGCTGTACTCCAAAGCATACAAAGAGATGATCAGAAGGTTCCGGGTCCTTTCTACATAGATCTCATTGCTCAAACTGGGCAATTGGGACTAGGGGCTGGTGCTGCCTCCTCTCTGGGTAGAGCTTGGAGGTTCACTACCTGAATTTTGAAGGGGATGGTAGGAACCTTGGGCACATATCCAGGCCTGGGCTGAAGAATAACAAGAGTATCCCCAGGTCCGAACTTTAAGCAGGTCTCATTGACAGAGAGTGCCTAAAGATCCTCCACCCTCTTAATTGTGGCTAACGTGACCAGGAGCACTGTCTTAATTGACAGAAATTTAAGCCCTACTGATTCAAGCAGCTCGAATGGAGGACCTTGAAGTCCTCTAAGGACAATAAAAGGTCCCTGGAGGGAACTAAGGACAGCCTAGAGAGTCTAACCTTTCTGGCCCCTGTGAGGAATCTGATCGTTAACTCGAGTTGTTCCAATGTGTTACTTTCAACCAGAAGGTGATAGGCATAAATCGCTGCTATGTGAACCTATAGGGTGGATGGAGACAGTGCTCGATCCAAACCCTCTTGAAGGAAGATTAGCACGAGTTCAACAGTGCAGTTGCTCAAGTCTACATGGAGAGAGTGACACCAGTCGACGTACCAACCCCACTTGCTGGCATAACAGGCCCTCTTAAAGGGAACTCAACGTGTTTTACACAGTGTTGAACAAGACAAAGTGTTTGAACCACAGGGCATGGCATTAACCGAGGATCCTCCGGGGCTTGACGTGCCAGACATGGAGATTCCAGAGGTCTAAGCGCAGGTGCTTGTGCCCTTATCCCTGGGTCAGAAAGTAGGTCGGTTGGGCCAATAGGATGCCACCACTAGGACCTCTGCCTCATCCTCCCTGATCTTGCACAGGAGGAGTGCAAGGAAGCTCACTGGAGAAAAGCATATAGGCCTTTCTTCCATGGCCAGCAATGCACCAGTGCATCTATCCTGAGAGGAGCCTGGGACTAAGCATAGAACAGCCGGCACTGAGCATTCTCTGGGGTGGTGAACAGGTCTACCTCCGCTATACCATATCATTCCCAGATCTGCTGGACTACCATGGGATGGAGTCAGTTTCTCTCTTGATCGGGTTTCCATCGGGACAGTGCATCTGCTGTCTGCTTCAACCTTTCAGGGATATGGTCTGCAACTAGGGACAAACCCCAATGCTGACTCCAATGCTGACAAACAGGGTGAACGTATCCCTCCTTGTCAATTGATATACGCCACCGCCGTTTTGTCCATCCTAACCAACTCTGCTAAAAACACTGTAAATAGCTCTAGGTAATTTATGCTCCAGGAAGAGTGTTTCTCGGTCCAAAACCCTCACATTTTATGCTTCTGGCATACAGCACCCCACCTGGTGTTTGAAGCATCGGTAGTTATTACTATGTTCCTGGCAGGTCCACCCAGGGGAACACAGGCACAGAGGAAACAAATGTCCTTCCAAAGATGGAGGTGAAGGTGGTAACGAGGTTTCACGTTCACCTTTAGTCACCCTGGACGCCATGCTAGCGACTGAACTCGGAACTTGAGCCAAAGCTGGAGTGGTCTCTAATGTAATAAGCCGAGAAGAATAACCATATGCCCCAGTAGACTCTGGATGTTCTACTGAGGATATGTTTTTAGTTTAATTTTGATTGTGAGCTTAGCTAAGCTCCAAACAGCATCCGGGAGTTTGTTCCAGAGCTTCTGGGCTCTATATGAGAATGCTCTTCTGGAATCTGCGGAATAATCAGTAGTTCTGCTTCTTGCAATCGAAGAGAGAGAGAGCTGGAATATATCATGATAGGAGACTGCTCAGGTAGGCCGGAGCCAAGCCATTCACCCTCTTAAAGGCAAGGAGCAGTATCTTATAGTAAGTGTAATATTTTCTAGGAAGCCAACTAAGAGAGCACATAACTGGTGTAATGTGATCATATTTTGTTCTTTGTTAGCTGCTGCGTTCTGGACTAACTGGACAATTTTTGTAGTGTGGCGGCTGAGCAGCCGGCTAACTTTTTTGGCTAGCAAAGAGATTTTTAACTTTAGTGGAGAAATGAACATTGTGTCCCCCCAGCTCCATATTTAAAAATGGTTCTCTAATTGCTTTTTAGAGCCAATAAGTAATATTTCTGTTTCATCAAGATTTAGCATAAAGAAATTTTCTTTCATCCAATCATTGAAATCAGCAACACATTCTGAGATCTTCTTTAGCTTTAAAAGGTCGTTAGGTTTTGCTGAGATATAGAGCTGGGTGTCGTCTGCATAGCAATGAAGACTAACTCCATGTCTTCTAATAATTTTGCCAAGGGGCAGCATGTAGATTGAGAATAGGATGGGTCCCAGAACAGATCCTTGAGGAACTCTATACTCTACTGTTATTCTGTCTGATGAGTCTCCATTTACATGAACGAATTGATTCTGGTCAGAGAGGTAAGAGTTAAACCTTCGTAAAGCCTGGCCCTGGATGCCTGCATCGTTCTCTAGTCTCTCGAGAAGAGTTCTGTGATCTATCATATCGAAGGATGCGCTGAGATCTAGCAGAACTAGTCCCTTGATCCCATTCAAGTAACAGATCGTTTGACATTTTAACCAGCGCAGTGTCTGTGCTGTAATGTGCTCTGAATCCAGATTAAATATCTTCATAAAAGTGGCTCTTCTGTAAGAAGAAGCTGAGCTGTGCTGTGCTATTACAATTTTCTCTGATATTTTTACCCATAACGGTTGGGTTAGAGATTGGCCTATAGTTGGATAACTAAGAAGGATCCAGGTGCGTTTTCTTGATTAGTTTTCTTGATTAAAGTGCTTTCCAAATGAAGATCAACAATAAAAGGACTCTTCAAAAACATTTTCCAGCATCATTTCATTCATGAAAGGACATTATAACATGTTGGGTAACATTAAGCCTTTAAGTCTTAAAATACCTATTTACCTCACTTTCAATTATTTTTTTATTTGATTTGTTTCTTTGACTGTTCTGGAGCCCATATGTACCATATCAGTAAGAAAAAAATAAATAACAAGATTATATGTATTATGCTTATGTAATTGTGGGTTTACAATCAAAAGTTGAATATACTACTATTAAACCTTTAAAAGTTAATTATAAAACCAGTGTGATAATTTTTTTTGACAGTTTCTCATGATGCACAGTTTGATCTTTACAGCAATCTGATTGGCTGATACACATGCAGAATTTTCAGTTCCTTTTCACAGGAAAAGACTGCAAAAAAAGTTTGCATATGCAGAATAAGATTGACAAATGCACACCCCTCGGTCCACTAATGGTTAAGATATGAATTGTATGGGAAACTTAAATGTTAGTTTTTAACAGCAGGGTTTTAAGAAATTCTTTACTCGTGTGAAATCAGATTTTTTTTGCTATAACACTCAGATAGACATACAAATTAATTTTACAATTTACAAAAAACATAATTTTACACTTTTTTTTTTAACAAAAATCACTACAAATTATCTATGCTTAAATTCCCCTTCTTCATTCTCGGATGTGTTCCATCATTTTTATATTCATCATCTGATAGCAATAAGTTCTAAAGAAATTTGTTTGTGTTTGTCAAAAAATCTTGTTGTTCTTTCCATACTTTTATACCTATGATGTTTGACATTTGTTTGGGAAGAAAGTCACATACATTTTATATAGAAGTTTATATAAATATACATTAGCAATATCCATATTACAATGCTCATACATACTCTTGAGTTATTTCATTTATCTGTTAGGATTGAGTCATGGTAATAGATTTAAGCTATAAATGAGATTCAATAAATGGAATACTTGACCCTATTTTTGAGTAATGTATTCACTAAAGATCTATCACGTATGGATTTCAGTTGTTGAAAAGAATATTACATGTGTTTTACACTAACACTATAAAAAAACACACTGAGTTCGGATAGTTGTTTTTCTTTTCTAGCCTCTAGCCTGACATAGAAAAATGTCCAAAAGAAGAATGAATCATAATCTGTCAGGATAATAACCTGATTAGTCTGATGGGGACAAATGCAAACAATCTCTCAAATTATATGTGAGTTATAGACTGACATGCAAAAATATACTGCAACTCTAACACAAACAGTTTGTCATGAACATTCCTGATATTTCTAGTCTAATTATTAGACTTTCCAAAAGACCTTACTTTGGAGAAAGTGAGAGAAGAGTGTTTCAAGCCTCAGGACTGTTCCCACCGAAAATGGTTCTAAATATGACTGCTATTCGTGAGCCCCCAAGGGGTTGTTCCTGTTGCTGACTATTTTACACTCAGTCAAGCCTCTGTGCCATATGGCTTACAGTCACCCAAATGTGCCTTTTCCTGAACAGCCACTGTTCAACTCATTGAATGCTTGCGTTTTTTTTGGTCAGACCCCCAAAGTGGCTTCCTGCTGAGAGACAGAGGTGTCACAGTTTGGCAGACAGGTGGATTTTAAACGTCTCCTGCTTCACAACTAAGACCAGAGCTACTTGTTCTATTCCTGAGCTTTTAGTGCAGCTGTAAATGAAACAAACAATGCTCTCTAAATGGACAAATGAACAGGACTGTTTAGAAAATATTAGGCTAGATCTTTGAATTATTTTAGATTTAAAATAATGATTAATAAATAGATATTAAATACATCTATAAAATTTAAAGTTTAAACAATGTGGTTTGTAACATAGCTTTAGGTTTGAGGAATATCCTGCTGGAGATTAAAAACTGAAAGAACTTTGTGTATAAAAATATTGTCTTTAATAAGAAAGAGTCGACTCCGAAGTTGCTGAAACAAATCTTAGTTGAAAGAGAATATTTTAGTCCACAAAACCACACATAAGTTGTTACACTTATTGAAAAATCAAACTTGGAAAAATACTCCGCCCCCAAACATTGAGGTAATGGCTCTGGGGATACTCAGTTGCATGAGGAGAAGCATGGTTATACATGCCTTTCACAGAGATGCATGCAGGAAGGGAAATTTATTTATCTGCATCTTATTTCTAGAGAATGAATTTATTCTCTGGGAAGTAAGGAACTGGAACCATATTTTCACACAGGACCCTGAACAATGAACATCCTAACGATGAGCCTTGAGCTTCTCTGGTGAGCACAACGTAAACCTTGTCTCTTTATTCAATCACAAGCAGTTTGATGTTGTGTGAATTGTACTTTGTTTTTTCTGTCAACACAATTTCTCTTAACGCGGTCAACACTGGGCCAGATATATTTTATTCAGCAGCTCCTTAAGATGCACCATTTATGCCACATAAAGGAGGGGTTAATTACTAGGTACTACACAAATAATTTGGGAATCGCAACAAAATCTGGTAAAATATATATATATATATATATATATATATATATATATATATATATATTTTTTTTTTTTTTTTTTTTTTTTTTTTTTTTTTTTTTTAAATAAGGAACCGTTCAAAATCCCAATAAGGGCACTTTAAGGTTGTATTTATTTTGATTTGTTGGAAACATTAATCCTCTTTTTAAATGTCTATGCATATGGCAGCTGATTGTTTCTGTTGGGTTTTAATTTTGAACAATCAAAAGACACCAGAGATGACATCATGAATATTTGGAGAAAATTCAGATCTGGAGCCAAGATCTAAACTTTTTTAGTTTAGGATTTTATGGGGTCTTGGGTGTTAATGAGAAACTTCTCACTGGCAGATGAGAAGATGCGATCAAGGCAGATTAGCGGCACAAAGATTGATATTCCGCAGCAATTCCAGAGAAAGCAGCTTTTTTTTACTTTTGACAGAAATCATCTTTCCCCGATCTGCCAGCTTTGTCTAAACTGCTGATATGTTGTCTGGAGGGAAGTTGCAGCTCAATCGCAGCACACATACAAATACAATACAGCACACAGCACACACCCAAATACAAGACTAAATAAATATTGCTCTGAGGAGGAACAGTGAAGAGCAAGAGAATCTGGTGACTTTCAAGTATTCTACTCACATTGGGAATGTAATGACCCTCTAATAGCTTTAGCCGCTAAGTTAGCACTGTAGCATAGAGAAGCTCCAGTATTTGTAGTTAAAGTTTTTATAAAAAGTGGAAGATACTGAGAATGACTCATGAGGTAAAGCAGTTGGTTACTAATCATTTGGTAACTGTATCGTAATGTTTTTTTTTTTTTTTTTGCATTTTCTTTTGTTAGTTCATGGATTTAGTGTAAAATGTGAGTGTGAACAATAAATGGATCAGGACCAAACTAATTAAATGAACTGAATCCCAAGTAACCCAGAATTACTATTTTTTGGTACAAACTTTTTTCAGATAGAAAAGATTAAATGATGACAATGTTTTTAGTTAATTTAGTTGTTTTAAAAATAGGTTAATTACCAGTTTTGAATAAAATGTGTGTATATATAGTTAATGGTTTTGACGATAAATGAGCTTGCCATGTTATGTCTGTGTGGTCTTATTCCTAATGGCCCTTTGTTCTTATGTAAGTAGCTCAATCTTCATCCTGTGTTGAGTGAAATTCTGACAGTCTTTTGTTATCAGGCGTTTGCTAGTATGTCAATTATGGCCAGCCCCTCTCTCTCCTTCTATTGGCACGTGTGCTGTGTTGGTGTGTGTGTGCGTGTGTGTGCGTGTGTGTGCACGCGCGCGTGCGTGCGTGTGTATGCGTGTGTGTGTGCCTTAGCACTCAGTGGTCAGCAAGTCAAACACAATAAACAATCTTGAGACTGTGCAATAACTGACATCCAGTAGCTGTGTTTATGTCTCAATTGTGCTCCTGTGTTTGTGTATATTCCTTCTCCTCTAATCAAGGGCTGCAGCCTGAGCCAATCAAAAACTGTCACTAAACAAATCCTTCCAGTCTGCAATTTTTAAAGCGAGAGAACTTTGCAAATGTATATATTGGCTGTGATTTGTTTATTAAACAATGCTATAAATTAACACCTTTCAAACTGAACTCGAAAAGTTTCAAAACCATTTTGAAAATGGCAATGACTGAGCCAACACTTGTAAGAATAGAATATAATCATTACATTAAAATGAACCACATAGAACACACCCAACATAATTACGCTTCTGGATTATATTTAGACACGGTTTATTTTTTTATAAAATAGTTTTAGTTAGCATCTGCAGATTTTCTCAATTACCACCATTACATAATTCTATTACTGTACAAAAGCAGATGGCGTGAAAATTGCAAGAGAACTGTGAAAAATCCTCCCTCTAAAAGAAGAGGAGCAAATCATTCTAATCATATCACATTTGGGGTCCAATTATGCAGTTTGAATCTCTCAAAACAAAGCCAGACCAATAGTCCCTCATAGATATTTTGATAGCTCTTATTGATTGGCTGCAAGTTTGCTTTTCGCTCTTACCATACTCTCCTTAAGTATTTACTTCCCTTTTCTGTCACATGACCCAAAAAAGAGAGCAACAAAATCTCCAGCTGTTAAATGGAATCTAAAGAAAGACTGAACTATCAGGATTGGTATTTTACTGATATTAAACTGTGTTTAAAAACTGACAATGAACTTTAGTTGAGCAATCTGGTATTATTCACATGAGCTGCTTATCTATACAAACTAATGGCGATAAAGAAGCTCCCTTTTTAATTGTCTAATGATGCATTTCACTGTATTTCCTGGTGTTTTCATTAACAATAAATACAAGTACAATGTTATTGTTTTTATATTGTTCTTTGCCCATTACAGATACTTTTCAATTGTTCCCAAATGAGGAAATGTTTCTTAAAGTCTGCTGCAGTTTGCATTTGGGCTGTTAGCTGCTACTTTTAGAGCCTCATTTGATGCACTTTACACAGACGCTCATGTTTATGTCTCCCTGCTGCTGCTTTTTGCTGACAAACTGATCTTAACGATGACACAGGGGCTTAAAGCCAAAGTCATGTGTGTGTTTATGTGTCTTACGCACATAAATAGCTTGCACTAATCTGGTCACTGTGGGAAAATTCTTTTTGTGATTTCTCCATAAACTGCTCCAGCCAGGTTTAGGATAGGCAGTAGCATCAGAGGTACGGCGTTAAATACATTTCGATTTTCAGAAAAGTGCTAAAAATAGTAAGGTAATGACACCCAAACTTTCCCAATCACGCACAGGCTGCAACAAAAACGCAGAAATCTCATTATCTTAAACACTGACAGCTGCACCAAACCTATTAACACAGAAATAGACACCAGACTTGTTCAACAATAGAATTGTTCCTTTTCACAGGGGCATCGCCATGCTGCTCTTTGATTGGTGAGGATAAAAAAGTAGACAAAGGCTATGTTCAGCCTGAGGCCCCAATTTACACAAAGCCAATTTTTGTTCAAATTTGTTTTATCAAATATGTTCATGTCAGTCTGACCAGCTCAAGTAATTTTTTTTTATTTGAAACAGGTCACTTTCTTAATTGTCAGGCATCCCAGAACAAGCGGTATCAGTGATGTTTAACCTTTTATTAAAACCAAGTTACAAAGTAAGAACTTAAAAAAGGCATTGTAGGCTTATCTTGTTCTGTGTGATGGTGGCCTCAGATCAGCGCTGCTTCTGGACTCGTTTGAAGAGTATGGCGTGCAGAGGTGGTAATAGTGCAGGTATGGAGATGTTGAAAATGAAGATGTTTAAATGGCTGAAGATGACAGGAATGTTCAGGATTGCAGTACAGATAGGTATGGAGTGCAGGATTAAAAGCAATGGTGATAGTGACGATGAAACCCAGGGTATTGTGTGTGATGGAGACTTTTATAGTGAAAGTGCTGGGATTAGTATGCAGGTGAATGGCAGCGCATGGGACTCATGATGAGGTCTTGATTTGATTAAAGTGCAATGTTATGTTGCTCATCAATTGTCTGGCTCTCGGACCTGACACTGCTTGGCTTGAATCTGATATGTATATAAAAAATGGTTAAAAGTCTCCGAAGAGCATACACGCACGCACGCACACACATGGAATTTTTGGATTTTGCAAAAAAAATCTAAATTGAGCATTTCGTGTTCCTTTCTTTTTATTTTAATGTGGGTATGTTTTTAGAAGATGATGATTTAATTTGTTTTAGCTTTTAATGTGTGCACACCTGTATAGCCACCAAGCTAATCTTTAAGCATCTTTGTGTGGCTAGGTGTAGCTGATGCACACTCTAAATGGACTGTTGTCCATATTTCTATTTTTACTGATAAAATCAGTTTGTCTTTAAAGAATGAAGAAAATGAACTGCATTTTGTCCACAGTAAGGATGTTTCAATGACGGTTCAAGCATTGTTCAAGGGAATAGTTTTCACCTAGCAGCACCTTATAGAACATTAAAACCTCAAATATTATCTTTGCAGATATTTTCCTCCACTTTCTCTAAGCTTTTATGCACATTTATTTCATATTTGATAATTTTATGAAAAAACAATTCTACAAATTTCACTTATTCATCTGATCAGCTCTGCCCTGTCCTCAAAAAAAAATTGTTTCAAATGATTACAGATTTAATAAACAATACTGACATAAACAAAAGTAGTAAATTGAAATACAACAACTAACAAAAGATCAGCAAATAAAGATATATCCTTTTGGCCCTCTCGCATGTTTGTTTGTGTGTGTGTGGATTATTGTCTGCTTTGAGATTTTGTGCCCTGTAATCTAAATAAGCATTTAATGGCCCATGACAAGGTCTGGTGGTCCACGAGAGTCAAAAGACATGAAGACGGACACAAAGAATGTGATGAAAAGAGACTTCAATGATGGACTGGATAGATTCCTGGGGAGAGATGAGTGAAAGAAGAGCCGGTGGAAGCTCTTTAACTTAGCTCTCAGTAAACAACAAGTAGAAACTTGCAAAATCTGTCAAACCTTCGGCTTCACCTTGCTCATCATCTTGCCCTGAGTTCAGTCATTCACTGAGATTTCCTTTACTTAGATTTTTTAAATATTTAAAATATATTTTTTGTTGAGTTTTTCATTAGACAAGTGACCCTGAAAAATCTTCCAAAATATTAAAATATATGCGAGATAACAGTGATCTGTTAAAAAAAGAGTAAAAAAAAAACCTATTCAAAAATGTATATTTCTCAAGTTTTTCTTCCCATTGGAGGAGTTTCCTGAGGCAGATCTGTGTGCTGCTGATTAGCCATCATAAACCTCTAGTTTAAAGGAAAGGGCAAAGAGCACGAGACAGACAACAGATAAGCAAAGAGGATTAGGTCAAGCTACCATCAGTTTAAAATGGGTTGTTGTGGTGTTTAAATACGTTTTTATTATGAAACACTTCCATGCACGATCGGCATGACATTAAACACTCTTAAATACAGAGTTGGCTGCTTTTGCAAATTTTAAGACTTTGTTGACTCACAATGACATGGAGTTCAGGGGTACATGTTGACATGGAGCTCAGGGGTAAGTGTGTTACAAACAGGACAGAGCCCCACCTCAAGGCATTGTGGGAACAATAGCAGGATGGGCGAATTGATTGAAGAAACAGCTATGCCAGAAAGAGAGAGAGAGAGAGAGAGAGAGAGAGAGAGAGAGAGAGAGAGAGAGAGGAAGAGAAAGAAAGAAATAGAGAGATAGATAGAGGGAGAGAGAGAGAGAGAGAGAGATGGTGTAGATGGTTTAAGTATGTTGAAAAGTATAAAAAATAATTTTACACTGCTGACAATGTTTTTCAAATTAATCACAATGGAGCACCTAACACTGAAATTACCTTGAAGCAAATAAGCAAAAACAAAAAATAGTTCTTTTAATTCACAGATCATTTAGCCTGCCTTGATTTTGTTTTTCTCTTTGAGTCTTTTTTCTTTTTTATCTTTGTTACCCATGTGAAAAATGAATATGTGTACTTAAACTGAACCCATTTTGTGCATCTGAAAGGTGGATTTTTATATTTCAAGTGACTTTGTGAATAGTTAACATTGAAACGTGCTATCTAATTTTGAGCCTAATAGACTTGAAAAGCTAAATTTTAAGTATATTTAGTACACTTTTATATGCTAAAGTGGAACAACTTGAAGTATATTTAGTGCACTAAAAGTACATAGCTTTTAATGAGCATGAATATGAAATAAGAACACTTTAGAAAGTATGCATATCTTTCACTTAAATACATGAGTCTGTAGCACTTTATATTAACTACACATTAGTTAAACACTAATCAATCCTTTAAAAACAGTTAATCCACAATTTATAAAGCATTATTTCTATCTTAATACAGTAATAATTTCAAGTTTTATTGAGGATCAGTTAATCATTTATAAATTCAACTTTTAGAATTCATAGTATGTAACTATTACAAAGTGGCACCTTTTAGCCTGGAATATTTCCATCTTCATGTCAGCTTTATTCCCTTTCGGGGTCGCCACAGCGGAATGAACCGCCAACCCTCTGGCATATGTTTTTACGCAGCGGATGCCCTTCCCTGCTGCAACCAATCGCTGGGAAACATTCACACACACTCATTCACACTTTAACACTATGGACAATTGTTCTTATTCATGGAATATTTCAATAAAGTGTAATGTAGAATAATTATTTAAAAGTGTGGTAAAAGTGTTAGTTTAATGCAAGTATTCTTTAAATAAACTTACAAAAAGTTAAATTTGTGCATTTACATGTTAAACATACTATCTGACATATAAATATACTTGAAGTACAATAAAGTTAATTTTTTTTGTTTGGAAATTTAGTAGGCACTTTTTTCCTACTCCTTTTAACCTAATTAGTATTGTATTTTTTATTAATACTGATTAGACTCATAGAGTATGTTTTAGCATTCTACATCTATGCAAACCCACAATTTTACTGAACTTGGTTGAGATTGTTCAAGAGATGCAAGCTCTATAACCAAGAAGAAATGGATACTTTCACACATCTGCCTTTGCTTGCACATGTGAAGAGTGTGAGAAAGTGCTTCTCAGCCCACTGTCATTCAACTCTTTTTTTAATCATTTTAATTTATCATGGACTCACTCCCCATTTCTCTGTATCCTCCTGTGAGGTACCTTGCGTTTTCAGCATGGTTTGTAATCATTTTTCTTGAAGTCGAACTATTTGTAAAAAGGATCATGTAGACGAAAAAAATCCAGAGTGTTTTTCACTGCCCTCTGCTTTCCATGCTGAAACCGAAGCCACTGTGGCACAACCAAGAGACATGTTGTGACCTCCCTTCTTAACTTATTTAAGTTAATGAAAACTGGTGGCAAAGACCTGGAGGGGTCAATCAAATTTTCTTTTCTTTTCTTCAATTTTGTCACACTTCTCAGTTTGGTGTTGGACACAATAGCCGAAGCATGAAAGGATTAAATTATCCCCAACACAGATTTGAATTCTTTTCTTTTCTATTTGACCTCTCACCTGTAATGTAATTTGTAACGGGAGGATTAAAAAGAGGCCCCAAAGACAAGCCTTACAATCCAACACCCCACATCCCTAACCCCATGTGAATAGGAGTTTGTTTAAACAAGGCCTGAAAAAGTGACCTGTTAAATTGAATGGTGATGATGCTGATATGTATTAAAATTCTTGTGTCTTGTACAGAGGAGGTGAGTTATTAGGTTTCCAACATGTTTTTTTCTATTAAAAATAGATTAAGCAAATGATAATGCAGAGAATTAAGACAGACCTCTGCAGTTGCTGTATGACCACACACAGCCAGAGTAAAAAATTAGACATGCTGTCAGCACACACCACCGTGACCTTGTTACTTCACAGCACAAAAGTACTGTTTTTTTTTTAACAAACCTACCATACGCATCAGGTATCAATTATTTTTTGGCCCTGGTCCAGAAAGAGAGGGATAGTGTGTGAGTGTGTGCTTGCGTGTGTGTGTGAGAGAGCGAGAGAGAGAGAGAGAAAGAGGGGGGGGGTAGAAAAGAAAGAAAGAAATAGAAGAGAAGGGTAGAAGTGAGAGTGAGAAAGAGAGAGGGGAGAGAAAGGAGAGAAGAGAAGAGAATGTGTAAGAGCTGATAATCATGTTTTAAGAATGTTTTTTATCGGACAAAATGGGTCTGGAGAAAATCTAAATGGTATGAAGCTAAATGTATAAGAGTTGATGTGTAAGTTTTGAGATGTTAACTTTTATATTTTCCACTTACACCATACACTAAAATTACCTTTGGGCAGTAAAACAATAGTTAATGATTAATTACTGTAATTATGTTACTTATTTATAAACAGAGTGAACACACACATTACAATTTTTAAAGTTGTAATTAGTTTATAGTTTGAAGTCCAACTAAATAAATATTACCACTGCATCACTGTGTCGACAAAATAAAGCGTCAATAATCTAAGATTTAAATGAAAGAAGTAGTTTTTTCAGTGTCATGTACTTTCTGCAAAGATGATTGGTTTCTGTCGCAGGGAGTGCTTACCTTCATTTCCCAGTTACTAATACAGTTAAAAGTAACAATGAAGTGAAGTATTCATGATTTATCATAAGAATGTTTTGTTTAAAAATTTAAATAAAAACTTAAATAAATATTCATCATGTTCCGTGAGTTTGCACAAAAAAGAGAATTTATTATAAGTAACATTGTTTATTAATTAATATTATTTTGCTTTTGAGGGGTGGAGCAATGGAACTAGCAATAGAACTAAATGAACATGATTGTTTTTTAAATGAATATTTTGTATCAATCATTTCACAATTTTTCCTAAGTAACTTTCCCAACTCTGAACATTGAAAAAAAGCACCCAAAAAAATCCCAAACTTTTTAAGTTCCAGATTTATTGTGATTTACACCATATCCAGCAGAGTTGATGAAATGACACATAAAAAGCCTCACAGATTATGAGTAAAAAAATGGTTAAGCTTTCCAATTGGCCACACAATCATGGTGAAGAATGCTGGCTTGACAGACTTCTGGACAGTCTTTGACACCTTTCAAGAGGATGGTAAGTCACACATTTTATTAAAGAAAGTAGTTTTTCAGTGCAGTGATCATATTCATTGAATTTTGAACGTGGGAGCAAGTAACATATGAAAAAGGAACAGATGGTCTATGATTTTAAACTGCCATTCAGAATTAGTTTGTGTTCCATAAGCATAATAATAGATATAATCAATATATTGTTCTGATGTGTTTAGAGACATTAAGGAATCGGGTTCAGTTCAATTACTAACAACCACTGACAGTAGCAGTATAGATAAAATATTTGCATTTTAAAAGTGTGGGAACAAAGATAATGTTTATGTATACAATTTGCATTTTGGACTGAGCACTTGCTCTCAACTCTCCTTGGTGAGGTTTTCAATGCTCTCTCTGCTGTAAGCGCTGATCAGAATTAGATGATTGTCTATCAAAGGTAACATAACCCAATGTATACATTCCATTAATTCCAGGTGGGGTGATTTTTTGAACATTAAAGTAATGAATGTCTGCTACTTGGGATATGCGGGGAAATGTCACAATAAAACAAGACTGTGACTTGAGATTGGCAGGGTATGATATAATCCAAGGCACCTTTGAAGCCCGTTCTGGTCCACTGTAGATCAGACTTCTGGTGGCTTGCTGGGAGAACGTAGTTGAACTCTCTTCTTTCCAACCAACCAACCATCCAGCCAACCAACCAACCAATTAGCCAGCCAACCAACTAACCAACTACTCAATCAACTAGCCATCCATCCAATCAACCACCCATCCAAGCATCCAACTAACCAACCAGCCAACCAAACAAACAACCAGCCAGTTAGTCAGCCAACTAACGAATCATCCATCTCATCAACCAACCAATCGAACGATCGATCGATCGACCAAACAAACGGCCATCCAATCAACAGCCAATCAGCTAACCAACCATCCAGTCAACAAACCAAGCAACCAGCCAGCAACCAACCAACCAACCAACCAATAAACCATCCATGATTTCCAAAAATCTATAAATGCACAACTTTCATAAGGCAAACATAAGTCCCCTTGATGAAGATCTTGATTTCTGAACTGATAAATTGACCATGACCACAAACCATTGGCAACATCGGTCTCTTTTAATGTACCAGTAGACTTCTAATATGCCAATGCAATCACAGAGTAAAGCAGGACTCATCATCTTTATTTGTTCCATGTTCAAAGGAACAATTAAACAAGTGTCTTTGAACATACACTTCTTGCACAAGTAAACCAGATAAAGCCTACTGACAATGAGAAGAAGCCTTGCTTCTTCCTCTCCAGTCTTTTGTCTCTGTTTCCCGAGTTCATAACTCAAGCTGAGATTTCCTTTAGGAGGACAACCATTAGAGTCAAATACACACCCAGACAACTCCAAGACTCTTATGTTACACAGCTCTTACACCCTAATTATATGAAAAGCAAACTCTAACAGCATACTAGTATTACATCTCAGCTACAAACGGCTCTCACGGAAGTCTTTATGGTCCTCGCTTTGAGCCCTCAAGGCTTGAGACAGATTTTTAAAAACGCCACAAAGCATTTAATTTAATCCTGATCATTAGTGAGTATCCCTTACTCATGGTAACTAAGGAAACCATCCTAAGGAGCAAGTGTATTATTTGCAACTAGTTTTTCTAAAATAACTCAAAGCAAACCGTAAAGAAGAAATACATTTAAATTGAGGGCACATTTTTATTGGCTTTTATCATTTTTTCTTGCAAACTGAAATGCAATTATTTTAGGTTAGAAAACTTTGCAGGTGTTCCCAGCGATGGGTTGCGGCTGGAAGGGCATCCGCTGCGTAAAACACATGCCAGAGAGTTGGCGGTTCATTCCGCTGTGGCGACCTCGAAAGGAAAGAAAGCTGACATGAAGATGAATGAATGAACTTTGCAGGAAAATGGAGTAAAGAGCTCAGGTGGATTAACTCATAACTTACAGACCAAAGCAAGTTTTTTTAATAGTAATGAGACTCTAACTGTGGGGATTAATGGGCATTTTACCTTTTTAACATTTTAAACTTTCGGTGACAATAATTTCCACTTTTCACTACTTACAGGACACAATAGTAAAGGGTCTTACTTAATCTGTGGAGGGCCAAACCATTGCACAGTTTTATTTTAACTTCCTTCAACAAAAAGACATTATGTTTTCTATCCAGCCTTAATTGGATTGATCATGTGTTTAATCAAAGATTAAATTAATATGCACAGAGTTTTGATCCTGTCAGTTTGACGTGTGCAATAGCATAACAGAAAACCATTAAGTATTGACTTTAGAGATTCCTCTAAAAAGCATGTGTTTCCAATGACGTGCACCTGGAATCCTATAACCCCAATTTGACTGGCCAGCAAATTATGAAGCTCTGACATTTTTGTTCGGTTAACTTTTATCTATGCTCAGACTCCCATCTTTCTTTTTTAACCTAATTGCTCTTAATTAACTTGTTATCTTTTAGTGGAGGGTGAGGCTTCTTTGATGACATCACAGATCTGGCTCTCTGCCATTGCAACATCTGCACATACATGAACCACATGAAACCTCACATAATGTATAGCGGGGAACTCAACAATCAAGACACACACACATATATCTGTGCAATGTAAATGATCTTGTCATGGGTTTTCCTCAGGCTCTGTGGGATCTTATTTGATGAAACGGCATCAAATAAACCTCCAGAATTACATACGTAGGTCTGCATTTCTGTGTTGATTTTAAAAGATGTAGTTAGCGGTGAGGAAAGTTTTCATCTGATTGACATCAAAGTCATTTTCCA
This sequence comes from Danionella dracula, assembly GCA_900490495.1. Classification (NCBI taxonomy): domain Eukaryota; kingdom Metazoa; phylum Chordata; class Actinopteri; order Cypriniformes; family Danionidae; genus Danionella; species Danionella dracula. The sequence continues at coordinate 7,633,294 of UELW01000666.1, forward strand.
GCTTATTACAGCTAGGGATTGCATGGTTTGAGTGTCAGTAAACTCAATCTATTACTGGTTGAAATTTTATGGATGGGTGAGCTCACATGCAGGATGTATATTTCTTATCAAGCTTTTCAGTGTATATATCTATAATTATTGGGGGAAAATGGAATCAGATTTAAAAGACAAGCTGATTGCAGCGGAAGGAAGCAATGTGTGTGTGAGAGAGCACCTGCTGACACATCTTGAATCCATGTAAAATGATGAAAACAAATGACCAACCGGATCAGTACTACTGCCAAAAATATTTTTATATTGGTAAGATGCAAAAAGGAAACACCTTCACCTTCATCATATTATAATGGTAGGATGTGAGGAGGAAGCACCTTCACCTTTTCACTGTTGCATCTTTCATTAATCTAAAAAGCTCATGCACCAGAGACAATTCATCCTTCAAAGCATGCACATTTATGACAGCTACTTGCTAACAGAAAGAAATTTTCAGAAGTACACAGCTGGCTTCACAATGGGGTCAGCGTGAGGCTATGTAAATGCACAGATTTTGCATATGCTATAGTTTTCTGCCTTGATGGACAAATATAGATTGGTTTTAAATCATATTTAAACTAAGCCTTGACAACAGGAATCATGGAATGAGAGTTTTACATTAAAAAAAACTAATTCAAGGTTTATGAATGCTATGACAAAATTTATAGATGTGCAGTAGACTTTTCTATATGCTTAGAAATTGTACTAAAATAATTACAAACTTTACATTGCTTAATATATATTTTAGTTCGAGTACAATGAAATTGGTTAAAAAATATGATCAAAAGCAGGAACAACATGAACAATGCTTCTTGTCCTTCTTTGGGTGTCTCACCAGTAAAAGATGTGGCATCATCAACAGTAAACCAATCTATTATTCCATCTTCACAAAATAGACAATTACAGGATGTCTCTCTGAAAACAATCATCTTTAAGGAGAAGAGTCAGTCTGAATGAGCTCCTTTGGCTGTTGTTCAATAATGGCAGAGTTTACTTTATTCTCATGGCTCTTACTGGATTTATTAATACAGATGCATACACACTTGTGCACGGTTGAGGGGTTCCCTAAATGTGTCAATGCCTACACAGTATCCGTTCTCCTTCCCAACAATGCCACTGCGCTGACCTTTGACCTCAGTGGCTCTGGGCCACTTCCTCTGCTGTGCGTCTGTTTACTTTGATGCGACCGGAGAACATCTCTCTACTAGCATGTTTTTACAAGGAGACTAGCAGGGGCTTCCAGGTCCTTAAACACAGACACGCACACATACAGACAGACACAAGTGCACACTCACCAGATAATTTACAGTGCTAAAATTGAGAATAGAAAAAGTAAACCGCTTATAAATTCAGCACCATGGCACACAAACATCTAGTGGAATGTAAAAATAATCAAAGGAAATGTGTCCCTGATAAAGTTAACAAGCCTCCAAATAATAAGGTAATATAAAGTAAGGCAATGGTTTTGGTTGAAGAGCAACATTTTCAAAACCTAAAGTTGTGCCTGGAACCTGGGAACAATTATTCAGACTATATACAGTACTTGAGAGGTTGAGTCCCCCAGGGACTTTATTCCCACCACAAACTAAAAAAAAATGTCTCTAGATAGATGCTGCCCCAGCTCACATATATAGAGCAGAAAAAATTAACAACAGCTTGGATAGGTCACCAGATCCAGTCATAGATTATATTTGTATTATTACATTTATTATTTATTATTTATTTAATCCTTTAGGTTTTTATCGCCATTGCCTTGTGGAATGCAGTTTCTTCTGATTTTTGGTCATACTTAAGATAACAGAGATTACACTGATTATTTAAAACCACTGATTCACTCAACACATGAAATTGTACACCGCCTTAAAAATTATTTTGAAATGTTCATGAAAAAAAAAAACTAATTCAAGGAGCACAAACACAAGAACCTGATAAAAGGAATCATAGAAAAATGATGACTGAGCTTATAGTTAAAAAACAATCAAGAATTTGCAGATGCCAGAGATTCATGAAGACCCGCTTCAGACTGTGTTTATCATTGACTCAGCATGAGTTATCTGAGCTGGATAATAACCATTTAATGGATTGTTTGTGAGATCAACACTAAACAAGCATCTCCCATTTCTAGACTCCTTCAGGCTATGATTGTATCTACATTGTTACATATTCCTCTAAGACCTCAGGTAGGAAAACTAACATGAAATGAAATCATAATGTAAATATTTTTTATTATGCAATATAAACATAATCATATCTCAATCCTTGAGTTAAGCCTGAGAAAAAAAAAAACAATTACAGATATAGAGTTGAAGTCACCTAACCTTGGAAGTCTAACAGCTCAGTTTTTGGTTACCGCTTGAAGGAACTAATAGAGCTTCATGGTTTGTGAAGTGGCTGACATACTTCTTCCATAGGTTTTAATAAGCAGACAATGAAAAAAAGTGGTATTCTTTTGTGGTATTTTGCAGAGATTCCCAGAGGTTTCCCAGAAATCCTCATACATAACAATATTTTCTTATTTCAAAGTTTAGGTATGAGCTTCCTCTCAGTGCCTGGAGATAATCATCACTAATCCGCACAGGTCAAACAGCACACTGAAATGGACTTCAGTGCCACAGCAGTCGATCGAGTTTGAGGTTCAGAAATATGTGATATTATCCCCAGGCATGTCTTTATATTCTCACTGGTGCAAACCTGAAACACCTTGGGCTGAGGTTACAAGTGTCAGAGAATCCATCACTCATATGTGCTTCTAACCAGCTTCAAACACAGCAGTTACAACAAAGATATAATCTTTACCAAACTCAAAATATATAACAACAAATAAGTTATAAGACCATATCCATCTATCTACTTTGCTAAACCCTTTCCCATTGTAACCGTGTGACAAGATGTACACTGTATGCAGAGTTATAAGGCAAGTTATATTTTTGAGGATTCATTTTATCATTGAGCAACTACTATATTCTCAATCAACCTCAAAAACACATAAATATCAAAGCTGAATAATTTTGGAAGTTGGAGTAGTTTTGGCTATCTTAGGAGGAGATCTGTATGTGCAGGTAACTATTACTGCGCAGAATTATTAGGCAAATTAATAAACCTAAATATACACGCATCTCACTTATTTATTTTTGCCAGGCAAACCAATACAACATCTCAAAATTTATAAATACACATTTATGACATTCAAAAACAAAAACAAATCAGTGACCAATATAGCCACCTTTCTTTTCAAGGACACTCTAAGCCTTCCATCCAAGAATTCTGTCAGCTTCTTGATCTGTTCACCATCAACATTGCGTGCAGCAGCAACCACAGCCTCCCAGACACTGTTCCGAGAGGTGTACGGTTTTCCCTCCTTGAAGATCTTACATTTCATGAGGGACCACAGATTCCCTATAGGGTTCAGATCATATCATTATTTTTTTCATCTTTTAGACCTTTACTGGCCAGCCTCGTTGTGGAGTATTTGGAGGTGAATGTTTTTATACGAGCCGTCTGTGAGAAACCGGTTGGATGTGACTGGTTGTTTGCATTTCAGGAAGAAGGAGCTGGATACTGGGCGTAACGCTGCGAGCACGTGTGGTGGTTTTTTGCTGTGAAGGATTTGAGTGTACCACCTTGCAGTGAATGTGATGTATGAGTAACGTTACACACTACAATATCAGTATTAGAGGTCCCATCTGGGTTCCTTAGTTCCTCCCGAGTCAAAGTGTGAGTGTGCGAGCATACGTGTGCGTACATGTGTGGTTGCCAGGTGTGGTTTGGGAATGACGTTCTATGTATTGAATTATTGTTTTTTTTTTGTTAGAGAATTTTTGTATTGATTGCCAATGTGTGTTTTGGTTAAATTGGATTTTTTGTTTATCCTTTATTTGCAGTTCAACTCCTTAGGACTTATTCGTCTTCCCAAGTATATGTGTTTTGACTCAGCCTTCTTTGTCACGGACACGAACCAGTCATGCCCCCACCTTATATTATAATTGGGGAGAGTGTTTTAACTAAAATATGAAACAAAAGTATTATATTTATGTAGGTGACCCTGGTTTCCTGCTCCTACTTTCTCTAATAAAATGAGTGACAATCTGTTTAGGAGTCTTTCTTGAAGGTAACCTGTAGTGGTTGATGATAATTGTAATTAATGTTGGACGTTGACATCCACAAAAGCCAAGTTTTGGGTTGTAATAAAGCCATGGCCATTCCAGTATAATTTTAAATATTTAACTATTTTTCTAATTCCTTCCTAGATAATAATGTCTTCAACAACTAATGTAACCCTTCTCCTAAAACCCACGTCATTCTTCCTGCCTCTAACACCCAAGGTAAACTACCTTCCCCTAACACCGATATTAATTGACCTTGCTCCAGCACCCAAGTCATTTGACCACACCCTAACGCTTAAATCGTTCACCTTCCGCTAACACCCAGGTAATTCGATCAAAAAAACACTCAACTCAGTCAACATCTCCCCAACATCCAGGTCAGTCGACTTCCCCCCCAAACACCCAGGTTAATCAACCTTCCTCTAACACCCAACTCAGTCAACATCCCCCTAACACCCAGGTCAGTCAACTTTCCCCCACAAACACCAAGGTTAATCAACCTTCCTCTAACAACCAACTCAGTCAACATCCCCCTAACACCCAGGTCAGTCGACTCCCCCCCCCCCCCCCCCCAACACTCAGGTCAGTCAACCTTCCTCTAACACCCAGGTCAGTCGACTTTTACCCCCAAACACCAGGTTAATCAACCTTCCTCTAACACCCAACTCAGTCAACATCCCTTTACCACTTAGGTTAGTTGACCTTCCCCTAACACCCAAATCAGTTGATCTCCCCCTAACACCCAGGACAGTACCCCTTCCACTAACAGGTCAGTCGACCATCCCCTAAAACCCAAATCAGTCGACCCCTCACTAATACCAAACTAAGACGACTTTCCCCTAATAACCAGGGCAGTTGATCTTCCGCTAAAGCCTACGTCGATCGAACTTTCCCCAACCCCCAAGTCAGTCGACCTTCTTCTAACGCCGAAGTCAGTCGTATAACTTTGAGCTTAAAACGACAGTCACATGCAGGCATAACTTATTTTTTATAAAAATAAGTTTTTATAAACATGTGCTATAAATTTTAAATTCCACAAATTTTGACAGAAAATTATTTTAACACATTTTAGTTAGATTTATGTGGAATTAAATTTTAATCAGTTAGATATAAATTCATATATACATTCACATATATTTCTGGTGAACAAAAGACACTTTGTCTTCAATTCAAATCATAAAACAACTGGTTGATATTAGGTTACACATTTGAATTCTTTAATGACCTGATTAGAATTCCTTGACTTTAAGATTGACATATCTGTACATATACACAGACTCTCAAAACAAGGATCAACAAAGTACAACAGATGTAACTTTTTAAAGCATTTGAGCACTTGAGTCATTTTGTATTTTATTACATAAAAAAAGCTGCCTAAGGGTGAGGCAAGTATGTCACTTTAATAATCACATGACAGCATATTATATACAGACTACCTATTCCTCTCCTAAAATGCAAAGGATCAAAACTAAGTAACTTGTCTCTGGATATAAACTATTAAGCAACATTACATCCCAAGCACAGTGTAAAGGCTGGGATTGACCTCAGGAAAACAGCTGACTGAGCATTGGAGTTGAAGATCAAACCATTGACGAAAAAGAAAATATTTCCCTCCAATTAGCTAATGCTGGTCAGAGCAGATGAGGTGCAGCATTAAGGTCTCAGTTTACGCCAGGCTCTTTTAAGGCTTTTTTCATGGTAACTGAAGCACAGCGGTGACAGAAGACACATACATCCTGCACATGCACAAAACAAACACACTACCTCTCAGTGACCTGCTGTTAAAAGTGCTTTTATTGGTACAAAAGGCAACAGTCAGATGTTGATCGATTATATATTAGACACAGTGTAATTTTCAAAAATATGCACCAATGATTTCAAAGGAAATATATAGATACTGCTGAAAACCTACCAATAGGTGAGTATATCAGAGATCAATAAAATATAACATGCAAATGCAGTAACAGAAAAACACTTTTAGCTGGTTTGTAACATAACTTTCAACATTCAAAGATCATTAGTGTGTTCTCAATCTGTTAAATTCCCATCGTTTAAAGTTGGAAAGTGGGATTAAATACATAAAGTAGATCCTTTTTAAGGAAAGTACGCCACCCAGAGACTTTAGACAAAACTACAGATTTCAACATCCCATATGATTTAGTACAGCATATGCTGTTAGTGAATAGCTGATACCACAAGCACTCATATTCTCTTTTGTGGATTAACAAAATGTAAAGAATTAAGTGTCAAAAAAATACTTGCAACTGGAAACAGGTTTAAAGGAATAACTTTGTTACATCTACCCCTTTTTGGCTACAAACGTTTTCACCACAGCATTAATTTCTTATAAATTCAATGAAAACATCTTTATTTATTCTCCTTTAACTCTAAACTTTTTGTTGTTCCTATGTTGTGCTGAATGCAAACTGTCAGAGATTATCCTCTCTCTCTCTCATACATATATATATATATATATATATATACATATATATATATATATATATATATATATATATAAAATTAGAATTAAGTTTTGGAAACACATAATTGTGAGTTTATTAAACATTTGAACTATTGCTTAGATAGTGCCACATTTTCTTTTTAAAGATCAGACTCCAACAATCAGCTTTAATTGTCTGGTTTCAGATCTGTAAACTTTTCCAAAAAAAAAAAAAAAAATTACAAAATTTAGTGTGAATTATTCCTAAAACGGTCAATGTTGTATGCTTGTGACTGTACTCTGGGGTCAAGAATCATATGTCAGATGGCCTTGATCTCAGCTAGAATGATCTAGCAACAGATATGTAATATCTATATTAGTCTAAGAGCAACATTTTTACCGCATGTAAATATCAGTTTGAAATTTGTTTACAACTTCCACAATACACAATTTATTTCAAACAATTTTTAGACATGGGGTAAAAAAAAAGACAGATTTTTTTTCACATGTTAAAAGCAGGTAATTGAGGCTTAAACAAAGCCTTACAATTGTGATATCCAAAGAAGTGGTTATAAATGCATAGTAACATAAGACTTAATAAACTCTTGCACAATGACCTCATATTATTAAGCAGGAAATATGACAAAGAATTAACACAGCTGATTAACACAGCTGTTTTGTTCAGCTGATCACAGGATGTTTTTTTACAATTGTCACAATTGTTATTCAGGTTAATGGTCATATTGCTTAAACATGTAATTGGGATATGCTTTGCCACACACTATGAATGTAAACAATCACCAAAACTAAATATACTGAACAAAAAAAACTTAAACAATGAAATAGTGGCAAAAAATAAAAGCTAAAGCTACAACAAAGAACAAATAGGCTAAGCAAACCAGAAGAAAAGCAAAAACAAAAAACAGAACAAAACCTATACAATCAGATAAATCAACCTAGAACGGTGCTAAATGAAAGAACAAAAAAAATTAAACAAACAAAATCAACACAAGCAAATAGTAGTCTGACAAAAAAACAGGACATGAGAAAAGCTAAATGAAAAAAAAAATGAAAGCGCAACAGAAGAAAGCAAAATAAAAAAAAAACTAAATCAAAGAAAATCAAAACACAATAGAACAAAGCAAAACAAGACAAACATTAACATACATAAATTGCAGACAAAAGGCTAAATGGAACAGAACATAGGCATAACATAACAAAACTGCAAAAATCAACAGAGAAAGCAACGAAACAAAAAAACAAAAACAAAAAAAAAAACAAGTACTCTCAGAACAGCAAAAAAACAAACAAACAAAAAAAAACTCCCCAAATAAATCACCAAAAATATTTCTTCTTCTGGTGACTCCCAGAATATGAAACTTTATCCCAAAGAATCCTTCGTGTCAAGACTCTTCGCACTGAGGACTGGCATATTAGCTCAATCATCCCCAAATCTCACCACCCAAATACATTCATAGTTCTTCCACTCATCTTGCGGTCATAAAGAACTTGAGTTCCCAATACTGCAATCTCCCTATTCGTAGCTATAGAAGCTATAGATATGTGTCCTCTGAACCCACACTTTCACAAGAATTACGTAGAGCTGGAACTTTTGGAACTTTAGGAATGGTAACCAAGACACCGTTAACAGTATCTGATTGAAGCAAATCGGAGTCTGAGTGACATAGGTTGAATTCTGGAGGAGGAGGAATGGAGTCTGCTTTAAATTGGCTGGGTTCGCAAAGAAGAAAATCAGATCCAGGAAGAGCTTGTTTGGATTCTCTGAGTGAACTAGATTCAACAAGAAGTTGATTTGATTCTGGAAGGTGAGATCTGGATTCAATAAAAAGTTGGTTGGACTCTGGAAGTTGAGGACTGGGTTCATGAAGAAATCGTTTGGATTGTATAAGCTGAGGACTGGGTTTAGGAACATATAGCTTGACTTCTGGAAGTTGAAGACTGAGTTCTGGAACACATTGTTTAGATTCATTAAGTTGATGAGTGGGATCAGCAAGAAGTTGCTTAAATTCTGGAATTTGAGGACTGGGTTCAACAAGCAGTTGCTTACATTCTGGAAGTTGAGGAATGGGTTCAGCAAGAATTTGCTTGACTTCTGGAAGTTGAGGTGTGGGTTCAGCAAGAAGTTGCTTGACTTCTGGAAGTTGAGGAGTGGGCTCAGCAAGAAGTTGCTTGACTTCTGGAAGTTGAGGAGTGGGCTCAGCAAGAAGTTGCTTGACCTCTGGAAGTTGAGGAGTGGGCTCAGCAAGAAGTTGCTTGACTTCTGGAAGTTGAGGAGTGGGCTCAACAAGACGTTGCTTGAATTCTGGAAGTTTAGGACTAGGTTCAGCAACAATTTGCTTAATTTCTGGAAGTTGAGAACTGGGTTCAGCAAGAACTTGTTTAATTTTTGGAAGTTGAGGACTGGGATCAGCAAGAAGTTGCTTAAATTCTGGAAGTTGAAGACTTGGGTCAGTAAAAAGTTGGCAGGATTCCAAATGGTGAGGACTGGGTTCAGAAAAAAGTTGTCTGGATTTTGGAAGATGAGGGCTAGATTTTATAAGTAGGGGTTTGGAGTCAGAGTCTAGAGGATCTTTAAGATGGCCTGAGTTGTTTGTGCTTCTCAGGTCTTTTGGAAAAAAAAGTGGTTGAGAGTTGGAAAGATAAGTTTTGGCTGGTTGTGGGGGTACTGGGTCTGGTGCGATTTGAGGAGGTGGTGGGATGTGAAGAAAAATTGGATAAGGTTGGGGATTTGGTAGCTGAGTTAACTCTGGTTTCCCGGTGGGTACAGTGAAGTGGAGTGGCTGTAGTGATGGTGCAGAAAGACTGGACTCTTTGTTCAAGATGGGTTCTTCTGCTGATTTCAGGTCAGTTAGAAGAGGGTAAGGGTTGGGGATTTCCTGCTTCTGTGGAGCTCTTCGAATAGTGCTTCTTTTCTTTAGACGGGTAAATTCAGAAGTAGTGTGGGGATCAGGTGCAAATGGGACAACAATTGTAGGGTTCTGACGAAGATCATGGCGTGAGTGAGGCTCTGCATACATGATGGCCTGAGCGCCATGCATTCTGGGTGGAGACTTATAGCTCAGCTCGCCATGAGTTTTTTTCCAACGCTTGAGCTGTATGCGGTGCTCTCGCTCAACATCTCTGGCAGATACCTGAAGTTCCAACACCTGCAAATTTGTTTGACAGAATGCCTACATTTTAATGACACGGTAAAAAAGGAACTATCATATCTTAATCACACCTTTTTATTACTGGGTTTTTAATCAGCCTGATAGATTTTTAGCTATTTGTAATACTGAAAAGATATTCTGAAAAAGAAATATATTCTCTACTACATCTAGAATTTATGGACCACTTTAGTTTACTTCCACAAATTATGCATATGCAGATTAGGGAGTAAACGTGAGTCTTCCTATGAAAAAAGGTGGCAGTAAAACAGGTTTATTTTCAGACAAATCTTCCTAATTTTTTGAGCCAAATCATCTTTCTAGAGGTACATATTCTGTTGGGTAAACCTGAGTATCAGATCTACTGACTTGGATGTTGGGGGAAGGCCATGTGACCTGGGTGTCAGATCTACTGACTTGGATGTTGGGGGAAGGCCATGTGACCTGGGTATCAGATCTACTGACTTGGATGTTGGGGGAAGGTCAACTGACCTGGGCTTATGATCTACTGACTTTGATTGTTGGGGAAGGTCAACTGACCTGGGCTTATGATCTACTGACTTTTTTTTCATTGGCATTGGAGAGAGGGGGAGCTTAACCCCAAAATGATTAAGGATTGAGCTTACTAAACCCATTGAGCTGAATATGTCACTCTCTTTTTATTAGATCAAATGTGACTAATAATTTAGAGCAATAAATCTTTTCCAGATAAAAAAATAGCTTATCTCAAAAAACGGCATAAACATTGAATTTTTTTTTAAACTTTTTTCTGCATGAGAGTCTGTAATAATACCTGATGTACAAGAAAGGTTTCCTGCATGTATCTTGGCTCCAGGGCTCGGAGTAGCTCCATAGTCTCATACTGACCAGGACAAGCCTTCAGCTTTTCACGAGATCCCATCATGCACTTCAGCAACACCAGTCCAACACGGAATATGATCTTCACTCCTATTGCAACAACAGAGAAAACATGTGATTTCCATGAAAAAGAGTAATTGCCCCCCTGCAAGCATGTTCCTCACCGTCACACAAGAACATATCCCAGACCCGAAGCACTGATGACCAGGGCAAAGTTCTGGAGAAGGCACACATGAACCACTCAGTCATGTAGAGGATGGGCTCAATCTTATGTTTGTCCAGGTGGTGATAGGCTGGAGGGCTGACGCGCTTTAATAACCCGTTCAAGATTTCTCCATCCAACTGAATGGCCTCCTGCAGCACAGAAAACAATTGCTTGTAACATCTTTGTTTAAGCTTTTTCCATTCATAAGAGGTTGATAATCACCTAAAATATATCTATTAAACTAGGAACACTAACATTTCAGAAAAAAATGACTAAATGCTTTAAAACAACCTAAAAGGCTAAAGTATGAAAACCACTCTTAAAAATTATGAGTTTAATCAAGTCCCCGTTGGTACATTAAACTAATCTTCTTTACTCATTTCTGAAAATATGTGAGATTGAATTCAAACTTGAATTGAACTTCATTTAGAAAAGAATCAAGAACCAGAAAGCTTAGATTAAGATGAAATGATAATTATAAAAAAAAAATTTATTATAAAAAACATCTTTAAAGCTATAACTGTTTATGTGTTTAGCGATTTTTTTCTACTTTAAACTGTCTAAGACTCAAATTAAACACAGAAGGCAGACATCCAGATTCACATGCATGTACTCGATAACAGAAGAATTTAACTGGCTCAGATTGTGTTTAAATTAACAGAGAGCATAAAAAAACATAAACCTATTTTGATGTTTAGAAATTTAAGTTGTCTACATTTTCAAGCAACATTAACAATCTGGCAACCACTCCATTTTTTTCTGTCCTAAAAACATATTTTTATAGAAATGAACATAATGCGAAAGGTCCTGCAGACAAGTCTAATGGTCTCCACTCAAATGAGTAGAAAATGCTCTTCTTTTACTCCATGCAGGGTCTGCACCCATCATCTGCCTAGTGTCTGGTCTTGATGTAAAAAAAGGAGAGTGCACAACTTCTCCTGAACAATAGATGTCACTTTGGTAAACTGCAAGTGAACTCAGGCCACATGGTGGCCCAGCTGCAACTAACTTTGTGTGTGAGGTTCAGTTAAACGGAAGAGGAGTCAGGTGCCTACAGTCACGTGAACAGGGAAACCAATCACAGCGCTTTGACGCACTGCATGAAAACAAATTAAAAAAAAAGACTCGCAGTGTTTTTTGGAAACTGACGCATTGACGCACTACATTTTTTCCAGCTAGTGTGTAAAGTCACATGAGTGCTTAAGTACTTAGATGAAAAATCCACTGCAGTGCAGTCCCCGCTGTAGAGACCTTAACCAGTGAAAAGTTTTGGATTACCTAAATGTGTTTATCCTGTGATAGCACTTTACTAGAAGTAAAGAAGTTTTACCAGGCCCGCGCTGTAGTATCCTGGGAGGTACTTCTCACAAATCTGCACCAGACCCCAAAAAGCATCCTAAACACAAAAACAAATTAAAACTAAGAATTCTTCTCAGGCAGTTAATTTAAGAGCTGCGGATTTCATCACTCGTTTCACCTCCGCAGGCATGTGCATGAGCAGCACTGCAGCTATGGGAGCCTGGGCCTGGCAGTATCCCTCCTCGGGTCTGTACAGGGTGTAAGCCTTTAACACTCGGAAGAGGTCCTGCTGTCTGCTCAATCACATACACACCCAGAGAGTCAGAGAAGATGGAGAGAAATGAGACCACTTTATTTCAGAGCCCAGTAAATAATTTCTGTATTGTTATACCACATGTACAGATTAGTAATAAGTTAAACAAGTCCCTTAGTAAGAGCTGTAGAAACAGAAATAGCAAGAAAAAGAAAGAAAGTGAGGGACAGAAAGAAAGAAAATGTGAGAGAGAAAATGAAAAAATGTGTTAGAGAGAGACAGAAAGTAAGTAAGAAAGAAAGAAATGAAGAATAAGAAAGAAAAAGAAAGAGCAAGAATGGTAGGAAAAAGAAATACAGAAAACAAGATAAACAGCAAATAAAAGAAAGACAGCTAAATAGAAAAAGGAAGAAAGGAGAAAGAAAGAAAAAAGGTAGGAAAAAAGAAAGAAACACAGCCAAAAATATAGAAATAAAGCCAGGAGGAAAGAGAGATAGGAAAGAAGGGGCTGTAGAAAGAAAAAAGGACAAGAAAGGGAGGAAGGAAAAATAAAGAAGGAAAGCCAGAAAAGGTAAAAGAAAGAGCAAAAGAAAAAGGGAAAAAGCAAAAAAAAGGCAAGAAAGAGCAAAAGAAAGCAAGAAATAGAAAAAAGAAAAAAATACAATGAGGAAAAGAGTTGAAGAAAGAGACAGAAAATGAAAGCGCAAGAAAGGAATGTCGGAACAAGAAAGACAGCAAGAAATAACGAAATAAAGCAAGAAAGACAGGTAGGAAGAACGAATGGGAGGAATGAAAAAAGAAAGAAAACAAGAAAGAAAGCAAAAAAATTTAAGCAAGAACTGTATTGCAGTAGAATATGGTTAAGACTAACCCATGGCCTCCTCGAGACACAAACATCTCATGGAAGGGGAACTGTCTGTGTAGGTCTCTCTCAATCACATCCACCCACTTTGGGTCTCCATCCATAGAATCCAGCTCCTGCTCAAGTCACACAAAATGTATCTTTATCTACAATTGCCTACAGAGAGGTTTGTAGTACAAGTCTTGTAAACAAGACTGATAATATACGATGTCACACTGATGTACGAAAGAAACGCCTGTTTAGTTGCACTTTACTATAATAATCTATGTCTTATTTTTCAGTTTTTAATGAATATGCTTTCATTTTCAGACATTAAAGATTTGTTAATAAAAAAAGAACAAAACTAATTTTGGGAGGACTTGCACACTAAATTTCCCAACTAGTGGTAATAGTTTAACAACTAGTACCCTCAAGTCCAGTTAATAACCTATTTTAAAATAAAACTAAGAAGAAGAATTTGTTATCTATCAGTGATTGGTATCCAGAGTGAGCATTTCGTGCTTTACTTACATTATTGGATCACAATAATAATGGTTAAAAATTAAACTTTAGACCAGAAATTTCTAACTAAAAAAGGTTTAAATGGCACAATTTTTAAAGATCGACATATCAAAATGTAAGATTTAGAAAAAATTATTATAAAGCCCTACTTTCCGAATTCATGATTTTAGAGTTTTTAAACTGCCACACCAAGAAAATAACTACTGGAAATTATTTGTTTGTATTCCTTAGCTCTTGCATCGCTAATCTTCACATTTTTTTTTATTTCACATCCAATTATTTTTTGAAATACATATGACTATCAAATGTTTAAAATAACTTTTAGTAAAAGTACTTTACACACACATATAAAAATCCCCCCAAATTTACTGTAATACTAACATATTTAGAAAAATTATATAAAAAAACTTTCCATTGAATCATCTTTATGAATTGAGGCATCACTATTTATGCTTTGCCATACAAAAAAAGTGAAATAAAATACTATGCATACTATGAATGAATGTCATTGCTGCTCTATACAGCAGCAATGGATATGGAGTTATATTTATATATGATGAGGAAAAAATAACCTGTCTTTTGTTAGCATCTATGTAATATTTAGTTTAGTTAGTAGTTATCATTCTTAACATGCAACAGAGAGCAGAACTGCAGTATCTCTATAGTGATAAATATGTGTGTGCTTAGACTTCGCAAAGGCAATTTGTAGGCTGTACACACAAGTATAGATCGGGCTTAAGAGTTGGCTCACCTCAAACTTGGCAGTGTTCTGCTCTCTCTTCACTTTCCCCCCTGACAGGTACAGCCATGCCCTGCCTCTCAGAGATGGAGGGATGCCCTTCTGACAGCGCAGTCGCACCTGTGGAGATGCTAATGTAAGCAGTTTCTGAGGACCAATGACCAGCATGCCTTGTGACCACACACATGTGAAAGTGGGCAGCTGGATGCCTCTAATTTCAACAAGTCTGCGTTCACCACAAAAGCCACCGAACAAACAAATAGAGACACAGGCTAAGTTTGTATCGCTCAGCAGGACTGAATCTATCTAGATTTTGAGTTGCAGAATTTGTCAATTATAAATGTTCCAGAGACAAACTTACTATTGGTAGTCTAACATCTGCATCAATTCATGCATTAATGGGTTAGATATATGGGATAAAAAGTTTAATAAACATTTATGACAAGGAATTCTATAACATTAAATGACATTACAAATGTCCAATAGTATTATATATAGTATATATATAGTATATATATATATATATATATATATATATATATATATATATATATATATATATATATATATATATATATATATACACACACTTTATTTATATACATTAGAGGTGGGCCGTGTGCGTGTGTGTGTTAATTAGTGCTGTCGACCGATAAAAAGTTATTCGCACCAATTTTTTTAAATGAAACGCAATGACAAGACTGAAACGTTTTTGTTTTACATCTTTAAATGGAAAATGTTAATAATTAATGTAAACTGAAGACAAAGTAACTATTTAAATATATTTTTTTAACTTTCCTCCATCAATATCCTCCAAATTACCTTTTTGCTTCTCTTCTTTGGTGGCTGTTAGTTTGTGGTCTCTTTAGACTCTTGTTTTCCAGGACTCATAACAGCTTGTTTAGTGAAGCCTCATTCCTTTCATCTTTGTGAAGGAACTTTAGGTCTTTAAACCTTGGATCAATTGCAGTAGCAATCTTCATCGTGTGATATTAGTGCTGTCCTTCCTTTTAGATAGTCTGAGGTAAAATCATGTTTGAATTTAACTATAGGCAGATCGTCCTCTGTTCATTCCATAATTTGGCTGGCAATAACATTGAGCACGAGAACATTTATAATATTTACATTATATTATCCAATAACATTTATATCTTCTTCAACTTTTTAATATTGTTTTACATTACACTGAACTTATTTTTATTTTATGCAGCATACCTTGACAGTGGACACATGCACGCACTGTGCTTTAGTGCCAAACAATCTTGCCCAACATTTAGCACACAAACTTTCAAAACTCCTGCAGTGAATGGAAACCTGACTGTTCGGTGCAGTAAGAGGGCCGTGCATAACAGGTGTTCACATGGAAGTATCGTTGGTCTTGTGGCAGCAAAAATATTACGAGCACCGTAAGTGTGCTTTAACTTGTCCTCGATTTTTCCATTCTCTCGCCACTTCGAAACGTTGTTCCACACATGCCGTTCTGTCATTTCCCAGTTTTAGACACAGTTAGAGTGACAAATGCAATTTCAACAAAGTGCACTGTGATGCCTCAGTATCTGTTATTGCTCACAGAAGCCCAGCAGTCCACCTTGAGCATGGTGTGTGTCCATTCTGTAATGTGTCCAAGGATGTCAGCCTTAACAGGGAACAGGAATAACTGAAACTGCGTTAATTGCACAAATTTTTTTTTTACGCGTTATTCAATTCAAATTAAGCGCATGCATTAACGCTTTAATTTTGACAGCACTAGTTTTAATCAACAATTATGGTCAACATAGACCATAAAATTAATTTAAATCTTTGTTGTGAACTGGAACTATATTTTCTCCCAGGACCCTGAATTATGAACACTCACAACAAGCCTCGAGTTTTCCTGGTGAGCTCAACTCAAATCTCAACTCTTTAGTCAATCACAAGCACGTGTTTATATGTTTGATGTGTTTATATTTTTAATAAACAATTAACTGCTGTGATTTTCCATTAGAAAAACATCTTAATCCCCAACCAAAAGACATGTGTCTGGTTCTTTTTAGCCCAAGTGAGACACAAAGGCAAGCACACTCAGTAATGCAGGCATGCAAAAACCAAGGCCTGTAGGGATGGCCTTCTATTGTTTTTACCTGAAGATGCCTCTCTCCCAGTGAAAGCTTTACAAAGCTTGAGAGACAAACAGAGGTGAACACAAATACAAGCACTATACGAGGAGAGCTGAACAAAGTTGAGGCTTGTCCAGACAAAAACATGCTGAGACATTTGTCATTGAATAATTAAGAAACTGTCAGAAAGACACAAATAAAAAGTCCATGTCAATGGAGGCATAAATAGAAACTAAGAGGAAAGAATTTTAACTTCCTAGACTTCCTTCATTCTAGTTGTAACATGCAAGAAGATTATATTCTACTATTTAGCAGATCCTGGGAAAAAACACCCCAAACTGAAATGTTTTGAACATTTGAAATGTGAGCTTTACCTTCTTGAACCTTTTGCTGACCCATTTGTCCCAGTGGTTTAACATATCAAGCCATTTGGCTTCTCGATGCCTCAAAACTGCAAGAGGAACTTCTTGAGCCCTGCGGGAAAGGAAAGAATTAGTATCAACTTTTTAAATCGAATAACATGTACATTTCTGAGGTTTACAGTGACTATGGCGCATCAAACCAGGTTGGCTTTGAATATGTAGAAATAAAATTTGAGCAAATAATATTTGGGAAAAACATGTGTTCTGATTCACTTGGATTTAAATTAACAAAAAGAAAAATATTTTTATTGTTAGTTTTTAACACTCCCAAACGTTTTTTTTATATATTTAATTTAAAACTGAAAATGTATTACAAATACAGGGAGCATTCGCTTGGTGGTGTAGGGGTTTTGCTTGCACAGAGCATGCGCGGGGGTGCACAAGATGTTTTCTTCTTCCTAGAGGGGCATGACAGAAAATAATTGAGAAGCACTGGATTAGAGAGCGCTTCATCGCACATCAGGTTTGTGGGTTTGCTAACCTATTACTGAGCAACAGGAATTCTAGATGCATCTATAAGCTGTTAAAAATGTAAAGTGAAAGTCCTAACATCTGTGCTGTCACTAAAATCAGATATACTCCAAGCCACTGGCTGAAGGATTGTTTTAGTGTACATGTGTTGGCAACCAGTAAATAATAATATTTTATTTTGAATTACATTGTTTTTTTTTTAATCGTCAAGGACTGAAATTGTGATAAAAAATTCAATCAAATATACAGCTCTAGTGTCAATAATTGTCTAGGACCAAAAATTTGACTATTTTGAAGGCTTTGGAAATATTTTCAGGTATTTTGAGTTAACGAACTGGCCTGTTAGACACCAATTAAAGACTCGAACAACTTCAGTGACACAAGTACCACATTTTGTATGTTTACATTTTACATTACTGACTAACATAACATTCTGTTAACTAACAAATGTGAAAATCTTCTTCTTCTTCCGGCTGTTCCCAGTTTAGGGGTCGCCACAGCAAATCATCTGTTTCCACCAAACTCTGGCCTCAGTATCCTCTACTCTTGCACCAATTACCTTCATGTCCTCCTTCAGCACACCCATATAACTTGTCTTTGGCCTTCTTCTTGCCCTCTTGCCTGGCAGCTCCATCTCCAACATCCTTTTACCAATATAACTACTATCCCTTCTCCGCACATGTCCAAACCATCTCAATCTGGCTTCTCTGACTTTGTCTCCAAAACAACCAACCTGAGCTGTTAAACTGAACCTCAACATCCTCATCTCTGCTACTTCCATCTCTGCCTCATGTCTCTTCCTCACTGCTACAGTCTCTAACCCATACATCATAGCTGGTCTCACTACTGTTCTGTACACCTTTCCTTTGATTCTTGCTGACACTCTTCTGTCACACAACACCTCTGACACTTTTCTCCACCCACTCCAACCTGCCTGCACTCGCCTCTTCACCTCTTTACCACACTCCCCGTCGCACTGTACTGTTGACCCCAAATACCTAAACTCCTCCACCTTCTTGACCTCAGCCCCCTGTAACCTCACTGTTCACTCCTCACTTCCCTCCCTCTCGTTCAAACACATGTATTCTGTCTTACTACGACTGACTTTCATTCCTCTTCTTTCTAGAGCAGACCTCCAACTTTCCAGGTGTCCCTCCATCTGCTCTCTACTCTCACTACAGATTACAATGTCATCTGCAAACATCATTGTCCATGGAGATTCCTGTCTGACCTCATCTGTCAACCTGTCCATCACCATAGCAAACAAGAAGGAACTCAAAGCCGATCCTTGATGTAGTCCCACCTCCACCTTGAACTCCTCCGTCTGACCTACAGCACATCTCACTGTTGTCATACTCCTCTCATACATATCCTGAACTACTCTGACGTACTTCTCTGCCACTACTGACATCCTCATACAGGACCATAGCTCCTCTCTCGGCACCCTGTCATACGCTTTCTCTAAGTCCACAAAGACGCAGTGCAGCTCCTTCTGACCATCTCTGTACTTCTCCATTAGCATTCTCAGAGCAAAAATTGCATCAGTAGTGCTCTTCCTGGGCATGAAGCCATACTGCTGCTCGCAAATATCCACTTCCCTTCTTAAACTAGCTTCCACTACTCTTTCCCAGAGTTTCATTGTGTGGCTCACCAACTTTATACCTATGTAGTTGTTACAACTCTGCACATCACCCTTGTTCTTAAAGATTGGCACTAGGACACTTCTCCTCCATTCCTCAGGCATCTTCTCACTCTCTAGAATCCTGTTGAATAACCTAGATAGGAACTCCACTGCTGTCTCTCCTAGACACTTCCACACCTCCACAGGGATGTCATCTGGACCAACAGCCTTTCCACTCTTCATTCTCCTCAGAGCCTTCCTCACCTCATCCTTTCTAATCTTTTCAACTTCCTGCTCTACAATGTTCACCTCTTCCCCCCTTCTTTCTTGTGAAAATCTGATCATACATATTCTTACATATTTATGTACTGAAATTACCAGTAATACCAAAAATATAATCGACACATACATGTAATTTCAGTGCATTATGGAAAATTGGAAATAATTTTCATGAATAAAAACTATTGATCAACTTACTAAAACAAGTATAACACAGTTTGTGTCCACTAGTCAATTTCAACAGCAGCTCACCAGCGTGTTTCTTCTTTCTAAAAAAAATGCTATAAAGCAAGATTTTTCTTTCAGCTTTTGCTTCATCTGAGAAAGCTCAAATATTTTTCATGATGCTTGCTTGTGGAGTTCTATGGTAGTTGGCACAATGTTTAACCTCAGGGCAGCAGTACTAAAAACCACAGGAAACGGAAAGCGCCGGCGCTCTCTGGACAGTGGACAACTATAGCTTACTCATCTATTCCATTCTCCACAGACGCTCGGGCTACTCTTTGAAACTGTCATCCTAATTCTTCCTAACAAGAGCTGACAACACCAAATCCTCATGCATCTATTAATAACATGAATGAAATCTTCTGTTAATAATGAAGATGCCCACCAGGACCTGATATAGTATAATAAACAGGAAATTTACTCAACATTTATTTAACTCGATGATAAACTGGACAACAGGAGCTGATTTCCATCACCTTCTCTGGAAGGAATAAATGGGTGTAGACTGTAAGTAGGGATGTATAGGTTAGGTTTTTTTAAGTGATTAATTTTCTTGAGTAGTTTACTGTTGGTGAAAATGTTATCTATGTTTTTAGCAAATGGCTTTAAAGGGGTCATGAACTGGATTTTGTTTTAAACTTTGTACTTTGGCTGGGTCATAAACCAATTTTTATCAATTAACCCGCATGTGTAGTTTACATCGAATTGTTTGAATGAAAATCGTGTTTCTCTTAAAAATAAAAGGGTGGAAAAGAAAAATGAGCTCAGCCTTTCCCACTCATGTTTAATCACCAAAACCACATGCGTGAAAACAGAAACTGTGGCATACGAATGATTGACTGATTTTGTCAGCATGCGTTCGCTACGATCTATTAGGATCAGCTCTTCACAGACTGTACTTTTGGCTGTACTAGTAGAGCAATATTCTTTGATCTCCCTTGTGTGTTTACGTTTCAGATTTTTTTTATTGTAGTACTAGTAGTTTATTGTGTAACAAATCTCATCCTAATACTTTTGTGGAGGGAAGTTTGCAACCTGCCTTGTGCATCATCATTAATTAAAGTATTATCAATATAACATTTTTACACAGCTAAACCTGACTTTCTGTTGCAGTTGTCATGAAACTCACAAGTTATAAGTCAAGTAATTATTAGAATGAGTAGGAGTACATGATCTTGGTATTGTACATCCATAGTTTTGTGTTTGATTATTACACATCTACTCAGTAATCATAGTAATAATGATTACTATGAGATTTTTGACAAAGATTTTTTTTGTTCTTTTTTCAAACCAAAACTAGATAGAGCAAAATGTCTGTGGGAGGCTTTTGTGCCCAACATCCTTCACACTAGATACATGCATAACACTGAGAGAACTGGGGAGATAGGATGTAGGGTTTGGGTTGTGGTGGCAGACTATAGTGTACAGAGAAAGTCCACAGAAGCTCAAAAGGAGTCCTAGCCTGGGATCAAACCATTAAACATTAACCTCCAGAGCTCTGTATAGTTTAGTGGCAACCTTAATAAAATGCACATGATGATTAATAGTAAATTTTTCAGTTGTGATTGAAAGCTATAGGGCTATGTATAAAACACAATCAAGTTAAATCAAAACTGTTTTCATAAAGCCACAAGTGACAAACTTTTGCTTTTGCTTCCCGATAGGGCTGCATCAGTTAATCAAAGAAATCAATATAATCGAAGACAAAAATTATAGATACAAATTTTTGAATATTGAAGTTTCGTTTAGTAAAAATATGAACTTCCGGTTGGTATTATTTACTTCAGGTTCACATTCAAGATACACAAGTGATTTAAAACCCGGCAGAGGCAGAGTAATGATAAAAAGCAAGTCTGTGACGGCTCTCATAAAAAGTGGCAAAAGTTATCTCAGATAGTTGAATCCAATCTATTGAATAACAGACCTTTTCAATAATTCTCAAATTTGATCAATACTCAGATCAGAGTATTTTCTATAATCTGTAGTTTGTTAATGCTAAACTATAATGTTATGATCTATTTTAACTTAAGGCTAGAAATCCTTTGGCATTTTAGGTGTGCACAGCAGAATTTTTATTATTAATTCATTGATTGAGCTGTATAGTACAGCAGGATCATGCTAAACAATATAATCTATAAAAAATAACTAATGTGCTTTTGAACATCTGAACATGTCTATTTTTAATGAAATATGGGGCTCCCTTTGAATTATGTAGTGTACAGAACAGAAATTTTGTCACCATATTACATGCTTTAACCACACAATAACATTTTATAACGAAAATAAAATTTAAATATTCTCCTGATTATATATATATATATATATATATATATATATATATATATATATATATATATATTAAATAGGAATAATAGTTTTAACGGTCTGTCCTAGTAAACCAATAAGGAACAGCCACAGCAAGAGTAAACCAGATTACTTTGTTTTGGAATCTCGTAAATGAGCCAAGAATCTGAACAGTAACTTCCAAATATTTTCCATCTCAGCCTCCTCACACGCACATCTGCCATATTTGGGTCCACCTAGTCACGTGACCTCTCCCACCTACAGTAAACAATATGCATTTTAAATACTCCATTTCTTACATTTCTGTGGAGTACTGCTGGGCTCCTCCAATGAACCCATACTTGTCGGTCAGCCTCGAGCTCGTGAAGCCGTTGATCTCCGAGTCCGAGCCGAAGGAGCTCTCCTCGTCAAACTGACTGTTCAGAGTCCTCACACTCATCGTGTCATCAGAGGACAGCCGTCCGTTCCCCAGCTGAGCCATCATAATCCTCCAGCCCCACTTACACACACCCTAAACTCGAGTTCAATTACAGGGCATCGCCTGTCCGTCTCCAGACAAGCATCCCTCGAAAAAAAAAAGCCAGGAACAAGATTCAACTTCAACCAAACCTGTACACAGCTCCAAGGTGAACTTCTAAAGCTCCCAGGTTATGTTTACGAGGACGTGGTTTCTAGACTCGTGCGTCCTTTATAGAGATAGCGCCTTCGCTTGTAAACGGATTAACTCACTGTGAGTTTAAACCTGGGTTCAATGCTAAATTAGCTTAGCGCGCTACGTGTCACTTTCAAACCCAGCATAAAACTTTAATCCCCCGAAAACTATTACTTAAAACGTGCGTTCCACATGCAGGAATCGCTCAGCAAACGCCTGTAAACAACCGGACGAACGTAACTACGCCTAAATTTCCTGAATCACATGTTCAGCTCTTGCGCCCAGAGTCCCGAGGAGACTTTTCATTCAGTTGGTCGAGGTTTGACGCCGAAAAAAGAGTATACTCCCAGTCAGAACGCTCCGATAAAGATGTTTTTGGAGTTTAAGATGAAGTTCCATGGTTCAAACCTGAAATTGAGAAAAGGACATTCCAGATGCGCCGTGTTTTTAGAGTTTTTTGGGTGATGGTGACTTTTATCGCTGAGTTTCCAGTCTTTCGCTCTTGCAGTGTTGCGTTTGACAGTTCTGCACATGCGCGTTTTTGTCATTTCCGGAATCCACAAGTACATTCTTTGTGTAACGAATGGATTTAGAACTGTTTTTTTTAATGAAGGACAAACATGCAACTATGGCTGTTATATATGTATCAATTTCAATGAAAACGTAGAAGATACATATGAAATTGGAGCACTGGCTAACAATACACATGTCTAATGCCCAATGTGGGTAAGAGTTGTATAGGAATTCATATTGTATAATTCTATAGTGTAGAAACAGAACTACCGTATACTGCTACCTTGGGGATTTAAACATTTATGAGTAAAATATTGTGGTGAAATAAAGCAACTTAGATACTTATATGGGAAAATACCGCACACGCACACACATACACAAAAAAACAACAAAGAACAATGTAGTCTAAATTACAGTTTTATACAAACCTTTTTGTTTTCACTTCTAGGTGTCCAGCTCACTCCATCAAATGTAGAGACGAGGAGTTAAGTCGTGAGTGTGATGGTCAGGAGGCACAGCCATATTTGCAGAACACATTATCCATAACAATTACCATGCATATGAAATGAAACGCACAACAAACGTTGAGAGAAAAATGTAGGTTTATTCATATTTGTACCTCATTTTCAGTAGATTTAGAGGGTTTCATTTATATCATTTTTGTAGAGTATTATGACCCAGCTTAGTGTTCTGATAAATGCCATTTAATCCCCTTCTATTTCACAACTAGAAAACAATAATTGTCTTAATTTCTAGTTACATAGTCCTATCACTTGATTTGGGTTTCAGACATTAGGTAAAGACGTTAACACACAGAAGGGTTCTTCTGTTTTTATGTTACACTCTCATTCTTTATAAGTTGAATGCTTCATAATGAATCTTACCATACATTCAATAAAGGTGAAAAGAACCTCAAGTTAATCCAAAATGGATATTTGATATATCTGAAAGAAATGGATTACTTACATGATGACTTGTGTGAAAGGTCACCTTTCTTTCAATAATCTCTAATGTTTCAGAAAAACTAGCCTTTCACTCTACACCTAATGAATTACATGTAAAACAAATAGCAATGAAAGTGTGTCCCGGCTTTAAAATACAATTTCTCTTACTGACTCCAGAGGGAGACAATCATGGACACAGTACCTGTTTCAAACATTGATTATTATTTAAAAAGGTTTTCTCCAATGATCAGTCAGAACTACAGACAATTCAAATCAATACTCTTTTGACGTAAAATGTCCAGGGTAATTATTATTCTCCCCTTTTCAAAGATTCATGTCCTTGTGATACAGTAAAACAGGTTTTCAAAGAGACAACAAGTCAGTGGCCTCCACACAGTTCCAATTTCCTTCCAAGAGAAATAGGGAAAAGCTTATTTGACAAAATGGTTATTTGACTAGGTATGTGATTAATTAAATTTTAGCTACCATCAAACATAAAATAAATGGTTTAAATAGTAAATGTGAGCAAGGGGAGTTTTGGACCACATTGAATCAGATTGAAATCTGTAAAACTCAGAGAAAAGGATTCAAGACTCTTCTTTTTCATCACCATGTGTTATAATGTAACAGAGGGATTTATAGTCAATGTTGCCTGTCACATCTATTGGAGCCACTGCAAAAGCCTGGTCAACCTGAAAAAAAGAAAACTCGAATTATCCAATGATTTGTCTTGTATTACG
Source organism: Danionella dracula (assembly GCA_900490495.1). Classification (NCBI taxonomy): domain Eukaryota; kingdom Metazoa; phylum Chordata; class Actinopteri; order Cypriniformes; family Danionidae; genus Danionella; species Danionella dracula. The sequence goes on from UELW01000666.1 coordinate 7,658,018, forward strand.
TTAGCTGAATTATTTTGATATCACAGATTTTTTGTAGGCTATAAAATTTAGATAGGCATAGTTCTGGTGTAGATTTGAGGGGTATTCGATTTAGTTTAGCTTACAATTAGATTTACAACAACACATGCCTTTTCTGTTTACAAACAAACACATACCTCTTCTGCAGTGAATTTATCAGCCTGGGTCATTAGAAGCCTCTTGAACCTGAAACACAAAAAAGATTCGAAAAATGGCTGTTAACCCTTTATAAGATGAAAAATGCTCACTAACAATCTTGCATTGTTGCTTGGAGTTGTTATTTTATTATGCCCTATCACTTTTTAAGATTTAAAAAGTGAAGCAATTTGGTTATTTGGCCTTTAAACGGTTGCGAATGACATTTTGCATTTTAAATATTTTAATAAGAATTTAGCAGTAATAAAAATCATTTTGTTGGAATTAGGTTTTCAATACATACTCTTCTTTATTGACCAGTCCGGTGGCGTTTGGATCAAAAAGTTTAAAAGCAGCAAGAATGGTTTCCTCTGGGTCTGTACCTGTTTGGGGAGAGAAAGATCACAAAAGTTATTAGTCATTTACCCATAGCAAAGGACATTAGAAATAGAATGATACCGTTAAGCTTTTCTCCAAAGAGGGTAAGGAAGACAGTGAAGTTGATGGGCCCTTTTCCTTCTGAAAGCATAGATTCCAGTTCTTCGTCGCTCACATTCAGCTTCCCTGCACAAACAGTCAGATGAAATCAGTATTAATTTTTCATAAAAATGTTGTTCATATAATACACATTTAAATATGCATGTCCCTTGTGTGATTTTTTAGAATTCTCTGAGTTTTAAACTTGAATGCTTTTCAAACTTGCCTAGTTGTGCATAGGTTTCCTTTAGGTCAGCTTTATTAATCACTCCATCTCGGTTCTGGTCTATGCACCCGAATGCCTGTAAAGAAGCATTCATTCCTTAATTATAATGGATAATTAATTATTTTTTCATATGATCAGTCTAAATAACACTGTGTGACTAGTGTCTTTTAAGAACATCCTGAAATTTAACATGATGGCACTTCAAAATAGAAGTATCATTTTATCTAGACTTACTCTGATTAGTGTCAAAAGTGAAAGGGTATTCTTTAAAAATACATTCTTTAAAACTATTAACAAAATATATATAAAAAATAAAGTTTATGAACTCCCAAAGCAAATTCCTTCAAACATACTTCCTTAAACTCCTGGATCTGTGACTGTTCAAACATGGAGAAAACATTTGAAGAGCCCCTCTGAGCGGTTTTCCCCCGCTTAGCAGCAGCTTTCTTGCTTGCCTGTTTAAAAAAATATCTTTGTAACTTCTCTATTTGGAGCAAATGCAATCAAAAATGAAAGCAGCATGCATCAAGTCAGTCATGATGATAAAGAAAATTATTGACCCTACTTTAAAAAAAGGAATGCTACATTGTACAAAATTTGGTTCATTGACTCAAAGTCATAGGGAACCTTTTTGATGCCATTTAGTACTACTCTCTATTTACTCTCTTGCTATTTTAATAAGAACCTTCTTTCAAAGTGCTATTTTGAAATAACCATGTTTACAATAAAAACAAACCACATTTAGACACGAAAGGTCTAAATAGCGTATTTACTTCTGTAGTTCTTTGACAGGTTATTATTTTATAATATATCCCTCTTTCCATGTAGAGATTTGCTCAATTTGGTTGGTTTTATTAAAATAATTACATATTTGTTTGGAGTGCTCTAGAGACACAAAAAGAAATAGGCATCGCTATTTTTTTATATATTCCAATATATTTCTTCTGTTGAAATTGCATAATTACAGCTGTAGATTACATAACCATAACATTTTAGAAAGCTTCTAAAGTTTTTCTTTAAAGACCATGTATTTTAAATCAAATCCTGAACAAGAAAACCACAACATATCCACTCACCATTTTCACTGTCTGCTGTGCTGTCCTTGAGCTCCTTGGTCACTGGTGATCCAAATTTTCTCTTTATGTATGAGGACTCTTATCTCTCGTTCTATAAAGGAGGACTGTGCTTCTGTTAGTCCCCTACATGGACACCCAGAGTCCTCTAAAACAGGAACCCTGATAAGTGCCCAAGTGCTCAGATTCCTGAAGGCTGGAAAAGAAGATAATGTGAGGGGTAGGAGAGATTGGCAACGTATGGGGCCTGAAAATGATTGATGGTCGATTTGAAAATACATTTTTAAAACTATGTTCTAATCACAGAGCACAGCCCAGTTACAAAGACATGTCTCTTTTTTAAGCTCATAACAATAGATTTGTCTATAACAACTCTAAATTTATCTTTTAGTTGTTGTCAAGAGGAAGTTGATCCAATAAGCGATGATAACCTTACAGTTATCATCCCAAGTAAAAAAAAGGGTTCCAGTCAAATCAAAACTTGTGAACAAATGTTCATTTCACGATCTCTTTACGATCCTTCTCACCTGCTTCCCATCTCATTAAGTCAAGTCAAGTGTGTTTATTGTCAATTCTGCCACATGTACAGTGCATACATACAGAGAATTGAAATTGCGTTACCCTCAGGCCCTTGGTGCATACATAAATTACACAAACATAATAATATTTACACAGAACATAAGTACTTGAGTAAAAATAAGAATAAGAAATGTAGATGCCACAATTAGTGCAAAAACAAAAACATGAGGTAGAGGTGGTGACTGGGTAATGAAATAATATGTGGTAGTGCAAGACAATTAGGAGTCAACTAAAGTGGCTAGAGTGTTCCAGGCTAGAGTGTTCCAGGATTGAGGTGGTAAGTCCAATGCCTCCAATGCTGGATAAAGTGACTGGTGCAGTGTCCGGTGAAGTAGGGTTCAAGGGGAATGTGAGGCTGGAGAGAGGGAGGGGGGCAGAGTCCCAAGTGAGTTCAGCTTCCAGATTGCCTGGTGGCAGAAGCTGTTCTTCAGTCTGCTGGTCCTGGCCTGAAGACTACGCAGTCTTCTCCCTGATGGCAGCAGGCTAAAGAGGCTATGTGTCGGGTGGTTGGGATCACCTGCAATACTGAGGGCTTTGCGTGTGAGCCTAGTGCTGTAGATGTCCTGGAGGGAGGGGAGGGCAACACCAACGATCTTCTCAGCTGATCTCACTATGCGTTGTAGGATCTTGCGGCAGGATGCATTGCAGTTTCCATACCACACAGTGATGCAGCTGGTCAGGATGCTCTCGATGGTGCCCCTGTAGAAGGTGCACATGACGGGGGCCGGAGCTCTCGCTCTTCTCAGTTTGCGGAGAAAGTAGAGGCGCTGATGTGCTTTCTTAGCCAGTGCTGTGGTGTTGTCTGCCCAGGAGAGGTCCTCAGTGATGTGCACTCCCAGAAACTTGGTGCTTCTCACTCTATCCACAACCGCACCGTTGATGGTTAGAGGAGCGTGCTGAGTGTGTGCTCTCCTGAAATCCACAACAATCTCCTTCGTCTTCTCCACATTCAGTAAGAGATTGTTGTCACCACACCACCTGGCCAGGCGGCTCACCTCGCTCCTGTAGTTTGACTCGTCTCTGTTGTTGATGAGACCGACCACAGTTGTGTCATCCGCAAACTTGATGAAGAGGTTGGAGTTGTGTGATGGTGTGCAGTCGTGGGTCAGCAGTGTGAAGAGGAGGGGGCTCAGCACACATCCTTGCGGGGCCCCGGTATTCAGTGTGATGGTGCTGGATGTGTTACTGCCGACACACACTGCCTGAGGTCTTCCGGTCAGGAAGTCCAGCAACCAGTTGCACAGTGAGGTATTGAGCCCCAACTTAACCAGTTTTGAAGTGAGCTGTTGAGGAATGATTGTATTAAATGCTGAGCTGAAGTCTATAAACAGCATTCTAACGTAAGAGTCCTTTTTTTCCAGATGAGTGAGGGCAGAGTGGAGAGCAGTGTTGATGGCATCATCGGTTGAGCGGTTGGACCGATATGCAAACTGAAAGGGGTCCAGGGAGTGGGGAAGTGCAGATTTAATGTGTTGCACGACTATCCGTTCAAAGCACTTCATAATGATGGGTGTGAGTGCTACAGGACGGTAGTCGTTGAGGCAGGATGGAGATGTTTTTTCGGGATAGGGATGATGGTGGTTGCTTTGAAGCATGTGGGAACAACTGCCTGGCATAGCGAGCTGTTGAAGATGTCTGTGAAGACATTCTGCGAGTTCCCCTGCACAGTCTCTCAAAACACACCCAGGGATGTTGTCAGGGCCCGGAGCTTTGCGTGCGTTGATCCTGCTAAAGGATCTCCTCACTCTGTCCGGAGACAACACTATCACCTGGTCGCCAGGAGGAGGTGGAGTCTTCTGTGCAGTTGTGGTGTTATGTTTTTCAAAGCGAGCATAGAAGGCGTTTAGCTCATTCAGCATGGAGATGGTGCTATCAAATGTCTGCGGCTGGGGCTTGTAGTCCGTGATGGTCTGAATCCCCCGCCACAGGCTTCGAGTATCCCTGCTGTCACTAAAACTATGGGCTAGTCTCCTGGAGTACTTCCTCTTGGCCTCCCTGATCCCACGGGACAAGTTGGCTCTCGCTGTTTTCAGGTCCTCCTCATCTCCAGCCTTGAAGGCAGTGTTCCGAGCTTTCATAACTTTCTGAACTTCCCCTGTTAACCACGGCTTTTGGTTGGCCCGGACGGTGATGGTTTTTGTTACCGTTACATCATCAATGCACTTGCTGATATAAGCAGTAACAGTCTCTGAGTACTCCTGGAGGTCTGTGGTGTTATTGCATGTGGCGGCCTGTTTGAACATGTCCCAGTCTGTGGTGTTAAAACAGTCCTGAAGTGCTTCTGACGACCCTTCTGGCCACACTTGAATTTGTTTTTTAACTGGTTTTGCAACCTTGACGAGCGGTCTGTATGCAGGCTTTAGCATAACAGTGATGTGGTCTGAGGTTCCGAGATGGGGGAGGGGGAGGGCTTTGTAAGCTCCTTTTTTGGTAGTGTAAACAAGGTCCAGAGTGTTGTTTCCCCTTGTCGGAAAGTCTATGTGTTGGTATACTTTCGGGGACACACTCTTGTAGTCTGCATGATTAAAATCCCCAGCCACGATTAGAAAAGCATCAGGGTGGGCAGTTTGCTGCTCGTTGATGTGCTGATACAGTTCATTCAGTGCCTCGCTCTTGTCTTTGTTGCTGGAGCTGGGAGGGATGTATACAGCAACAAATATTATGGCTGTATATTCCCTCGGCAGATAGAACGGTCGGCACTTAATAACTATAAATTCCACCAGATGCGAACAGTATCTGCAGACCACAGCAGCGTCGCGGCACCACTCATCATTGATGCAAACACAAAGCCCGCCGCCGCGAGTCTTGCCTCCCTCGACGAGAACTCTATCTGCGCGATAGCATGTTAGCTTGTCGAGCTGAATAGCGTGGTCCGGAATGCTGTTATTGAGCCATGTCTCCGAAAATACAAAAACACAGCAGTCTCTCACAGTCTTCTGTGTTGAACGTAGTAAGTTAACGTAGTCAGCCTATTATCAATCAGTAACACCTTATAAAAGGAATATAGATCCCCACAGCCATTATTAAAGCAGTGTTTTATTCTCTAGTATTGTTTATGCATTGACCTCTATTACATTGCATCTTTCTCTTCAGAAGTTGATCACACTGGCTTTTGAGAGAGACAACAGTCTCTGCATGCTCTTTTAGCAGTTAAGACATTACCCGCAAGGTGGAATGTTACCAAACTGCAACAGGTTGCACTCTAATATACTCAGAAGTGCTAAAAAACTAAACTTGCTTTAAAAAGTGTTATAGATGTGTGCTTATTATGCAATATTAACAATGCATTCAACTTATATAGGGCTTTTTCAGATGCTCAAATTCTTAATATTATTCATTCTCTACTCATTCCCACACAGTCTGAGCGGAAGAGGCTGCCATTTCATGGGGTTTTCAACACTCCGGTTATAGAACAACCAACTCTATGACCAACACTATGCCTTGCTATCCATTTTGCAGGTCATAGTTGAATCCAGTTCAACTTTTCACCCGACCGGAATCTAGAATTGCAAGGCATAGCCTTGAACTTTTGGTTTTGCATTGTCCCATATGATTGAATTTCATTTTTTTTTTTGCGTTAGCCATTTTATTGTGATCAAATCAAATAGATAGTGGGTTAAGTCCCTTAACAGATCAGAAGAATATCTGGATGCAGCTGCTGTTTACATTTTTAAAGTAACACTAGAAGGACTGGAATTCATTTTCAACAGACAAGACTCAGAGTCCTTCAATGTTTTCCTAAGTAATTTTGCCTCATTTAACAATTTCCCTTAGCGCACTTAACTCGGGGCAAGCAAAGTATTTTCCATATCAGTGTGTGGTCTTCAAAGATATCCAAGGTGACCAGAGTGCCACAGCAACGCGAAGGGCCTGGGATCTTAACTGGCATTGAGTGAGACAGCTGTGGATATTTTTCAACAAAAACTACACTAGATGCAAGGATTTAGGCTGGGGAAAATTATGAATCAATCCCTTTTTTCATTTCGGTGTTTCAAAAGAGAATAATCGAGTTAACAGGAATAACAATATCCTTAATCTTGTATTCTTGCACGATGAGTGAAATGGATTAAAAAAATTAAATATATTCAGGCTATGAAAATTTTTGGGTGTTGTGGCAATGACACTTCAAAGGACCAGCTGATGTGACAGATGTTTGGAATAGCGGACAACTTGCCATGTTGAAGGTTGGACAAATTGACTAGGGTTTTATAGATTTTTTAAATCCAGTTTTATTTATGTCATAAGGCTCAAGGGTAACACCGAGAAAAATCTGTCCATATTGTGCACTTCTCTATGAAATGATACACCAATGAAGGATACACTGGAATCGCCTCACCATGGACAAGGTAACGTGCAAATAACATTATTTGTTGCGATGTATGCGTGTGACATTTAATTAGGAATTTTCAAAGTGAATGTGAATATCAAAACCAACAAATTAAATGGCCTTGTAAAAAGATTGGCTAAATGTTTGTACTGTTTTTACAGGTAAAATATATTAAAGATAAATAAAAGATTTTCAAAGTCTTCTAAAACTAGGTAACCTTTGTCATCTATCATTTGCTAACAAAGTTAACACTTTACCCTATGTAAAAGTATGCATCCATGTTTTGCAGAGTTTATGCCACCAAACTTATTTGTTGCAAAAAGTTCTCATAGTTGTAATCAAAAAGACCCTACAGTTCTCTGTGTGTGGTTTCATATATAGTATTTTTTTGTCATTTTGTTTTACAGTAACACCCTCACTCTTAATTCAAATGTAACCTAACTTGATATGAACTGTTGATTGGGAAGCCACCACTGTAAAACCTTTTTAATATAACGTATATCTGTTTCAATTATATTATACTGGAAGACTGCCTCAGAGAGTGTTTTTTTTATTTTATTTTCATCCATGAATCATTTAAAATTACATGTTCTCATCATTTAAACAAATACACAATTCTATTTAAATCTTTTGGATTTAAGAATATAATAAAAAGGTTTCTAAAAAATTGCATTTTGTTTACACTGATAAGCAGCTTTTACAACGTTAGCACACCGTGACCGTGACTTGTCATAAATGTTCACTGTAAGGTGTTTGACCTGCTTTTTGGCAACAGGGTACAATGTCATCAGTCTCTGCACAGATAACTATAAAATAATATATTTCATTGGACACATATTATACAGTTTGCCTCAAACATTTCCTCATAAAACCATAAAATGTTATTTGAAATAAGATAATGTATTTAAATTTGTGGATCCTCTTACAACTTAGAATAAGTAACATAATTATCTTCTTAAATGTTTAGCTAATCCTACTAAGCTCTGCTTTATTTATAGTATTGTAAACATCACTATACATAACCTTTCACAAGATTCTAATCTAGAATTCTAAAATAGGAATATTAAACTCCAGAATGGTAACCCTATGGGCCTCGATCCTGGGTTACTTCGGAAGCAGGTATGCTTCCTTTATAACTTGACTACACTTACTTGCCACTTTATTAGGTACTCCTGTCCAACTCCTCGTTGACTCAATTTTCTTATCAGTCACTATAATGGGATCAACAAACTCTCTGGACCACACTGTCTGTTTCCAGTACCTTGTTCAATCTATGCCACGAAGGATTAAAGCAGTTTTGAAAGCAAACTAAAGTGGGTCCAACCTGATACTTGCAAGGTGTGCCTAATAAAGAGGCTGGTGAGTGTACATAGTGTGGAAATGAAAACATATTTCAACTACAAATTTAAAGAGTCAAATTTAAATGAATACATTTCCACCTGTTGATGATTCCGTCACTTTCAATGACTTGTCAACTACGGATCTTTCACTATTTAGATTTTCAACAGACCCCCTGGCAATCAGAAAAAAACTCTCTATATAATATAAATTTGGTTATTTTGGAATGTGTTTGGACAAGCTGCGTCAGCCATTTTGTCTGTTTATAAGACCAACCCAGTTTGGATTGAATCATCAACATCTCAGCTTCTTGACTCAGGCAGCTCAAACAGATAAAGTTTTATGTAGGGTTGACTGATAAGCTGTCTTTGACTGTTATAGTCAATATACCCACATACAATAATGTCTAAATGAATACAAAATATGTTTAAGCACCCACACTTCACCTCATTTCTTCCTGAATTGTTAATATAGACATTTCTGAAGTAAAAAGACTAGTGCTTTCAACCTCTCAAACATTACCTTACAGGTCATTGAGGCCCCTACATGGTCTCTCTTTAAAGTCTAGAGCTGTGTTTAGGCAAAGCAAAATATATATATATATATATATATGGTCACAGGTAGCCACAGCGGAATGAACCGCCAACTCTCTGGCATATGTTTTACGCGGGGGATGCCCTTCCAGCCGCAACCCATTGCTGGGAAACATTCACTCTTTAACACTATGGGCAATCGTTCTTACTCAATTCACTTATACCGCATGTCTTTGGACTTGTGGGGAAACCGGAGCACCCGGAGAAAACCCAGGCAATCACGGGGAGAACATGCAAACTCCACACAGAAATGCCACCTGCCCCAGCTGAGCCTAGAACCAGCGACCTTCTTTCTGTGAGACGACCGTGCTACCCACTGTGCCACCGTGACGTCCGAGTTTTCATCATTATATCATAAATATCGCACACATAACATATATACATGTTTTTTATTTGCACTCTACTTTATAATAGATTCATATAGGGACTTGATCATATGGATAACTGAATGAGTGATGTCTACTAACATTGAGTGTGTTAACACATTAGTAAACCTGTTACGCTTAGCTACGCTTAGTATTGTGTAATAAAAATGCGGACACTGGGTAACTCTGAATGTTTTAATGTCAAAAATGCCTTTTAACAAAATAAATTGGAGCAGGTTGTTTTGTGCTCATTAACACCCAGTTGTTCTTACATAGAAACATCTTTTATACATTTTTCTTGTGTGTGCTCATGTTTGTTGAAACAGTCAAGAAACACATTGTTTGATGAGGAACACTCTGTATAGTAAGATTGGTGTATTAATATTAGTTTGACAATAGCAAATTCAGAAAATTATTATCAACTTGTTCTTTGGAATAATTACATTTTTTGTAATATTTTGTGATTTATACTAACTTGGCCTCTTGTGAAATTCTTACTTTCATAATTAAACAAATTAATTCCAGCTGAAAACATTGGCAACTCTTCAAAGGACAACGAACTATGTTTTTTGGACTTTACTTGGACTCAGCTATTTCAGGAAAAATGTTTACTCAGACCAAACTTCTATATTTAGCTATAGTTAAAGTTCAGTAGCTATTTTTGAATTTAACCTAAATTCATCCATTTATTCAAACGTCCTCTGTACCATCTGATCAATCCTATTGGCTGATTAGGATCTTAGTTGAAAGTCTAACTCAATATTATAACTAAGGTCAACGTGAAATCATAGAATATAATAAAGAGTGTTGTCTTTGCAATAAGGTTCACTGGAAAATATTACAAAAGCGATGCAAGCACCACTTATACCAAAAAAGTACAGCTAAAAACTATGAAAAACAGCTAAAATTAACTCTCTAAAATCAAGGCCAACGCCACAACTTAGGGTTTACAACTGTCTAAGAAATCAAAATTATTTAAGGTTACAGTAACAATACATAAACATTTAAAAAACACACATTTGAAGGATTGTTAAAAAGGTATACTGGCACAAAAAAATGTTATGAACTCATTGATATTTTTAATTAACTTTCACATTATTACATTAGGCAAAGGTAGGCGATTGCATTGGTTCCTCATCATGTTGTTGGCCCCCTACCTTAGGCTGCCACCCAATCTTTTCAATATAGAATTGTTTGAAATTATTTAAACAATAACATTGTTTGGTATCATTTTTCTTCAGCCACTTTCTATACTTTCTAAAATGTCAAGTAAATCAAGAGACGGCATTTGAAAATATCTGGTAAATTCAAGACCAATGTTTCCTTTAGACACAATATTTTCCCTTTAAAGGAAATATACCCCCAAAAAATATTTAAAAATATTTTTGTATGTCTTACCTAACTTGATTCATAAATAATTATACTTCATCAAAACCTTCTCAAACAAAAATAAGGGCCCTTGTGCATTTGTGTGCTTTGAGCCTCAAAATGACTAATTCTGCAGCTGTTTAACTGAAAATGTTTATAATAATTCCCCTTTAAATAAAACTACTACCAAATCATGTTTCTTATGAGAATCTAATAAATGCTGTACAAAGTTCACAGCATCTGCAGTGAAGCGCGTGATCTTGTTGAGTCAGATTTCCAAGGTGATGGGAGAGATCAAGTGTGTGTGTACACAGAGGGCAGTGATCTCTTTCACCACTTTTCTCCGCCTCCTCCACCAGAGAATAAAAACAGCTCAGCATCTTCTGACAGCTCACACAAACACTCAACATGCCAATAAGCTCCCAAACCCATCCTGTAAAGATGCCTCATCTCACCTTATCTCGCAGGCAGAGGATCTCAAATGACTTTGAGTCAGTTCTGGAGACAATTCGGATGGTGCGAATGAATTCTTTAGCTTTATTGTAATGTTTTGTGGTAAACCGATTGTTTTAAATTTATGTCAATATGTTGTACAGGTGGACCAAATTCTGTCAGAGTTTTTGCTGAGTAAAGAAGAGCTGGAGGAAGTGATGAGGCGGATGCGTAGAGAGATGGAGAGAGGACTCCGAGTGGAGACACACAATGAATCTAGTGTTAAAATGCTGCCCACCTATGTCAGATCAACACCGGAAGGATCAGGTAGGAACTTCGATTTTCTTTACATTACACATAAAAATATAGAATAAATACCTCTTTGTTTGCATCAATCATACCTTTCTTTTTCTCTTTGATTTTTGATACTCTATTTTGTTTTGTGTTCGGATCCAAATCAGTGTTACATTTTAAAGGAATAATACTTGTTGAATATTTTATCCAATTTTCTTGGTAAATATGTCTTTAATAACTCTAGTCTTAAGAATCTTATCTTTATTTAGAGAATGAGCTTCCAAAAACCCTCCTTGAGGTATTCATAGAAACGTGTTCTACCCATCCTTGTCTTGCTTTCCTTTTTTGTTACTGGAAAAAACATTTTTTGTAATAGATGGCTCACACTTGTTTGCTAGGTTCCCCATCCTTTGCTTTGTGTGAACTCCAGCAAAAACCATCACCAGTAAAACAATGTTCATCCCACAGCACACAATTAAAAGGAAAGAGCTGGGAGGATGTAGTGCTGAGTGAAAGAAATAGAGCCGAGCTGCTGATAACTTTAATTTAATTTCACTGTATGGTCATCCACACAACTTCCCAAGCAGATGAAAGAACTTCTACATGCTTCTTTTACAAAGCCAAGCGGATTCCAGAGTTCTTGTGCCCATGTATGTGCTTAACTTTGATTGGCTGATTTTCACTGAAGCGGTGAGGTTTGGCTATGAGTCACAAATGTCAAGGAGTTATTCATTTACCTAGTTCTGACCCAATAATAATACTAATAATAATGATACATGTAAATGTATAAAACACCTTAAAAGTAATGTCTCACAAAGCACTGAACAGTAACAGAATAAAAGAATAAAACAAGATAAAAGGAAAAAAATACAGGATCAATAAGATCAAAAAGAGTATCTATAAAAGCAATAAATTAATAAAACACAATGAAACATCAACAGTCAAACCCCAGTTTAAAAAGGTGAGTTTTAAGATTTGTTTAAGTTTTAAGACTACTTAAATCTGTGTTCACCCACAAGTGATTTCCACAGTGTTTGTTGCATAGACAGAAAAAGACTGTTTCCTAAAGTTTTAGTGCGAGTGAATGGTGCTGATTGAAGCTTCGAGTGAACGGTTTGGCATATATGCAAGTTTACAGGAGCAAGGACATAATTTGCTTTGTAGGTGAGGTTTAAAATTTTCAAATCATGAACGAAATGGACCAGGAGCCAATGGAGTGATCTAAGAACAGATGAGATGTGTTCACATTTTCTGGTTCTGGTCAAAATACGGACAGCTGAATTCTGAACATACTGCAATACGGCAACCTGTCCAGAGCAGGCATAGAAATCCTGGCCAGGAGAGCATTACATTAAACCAGATGTGAGATGATGAACGCCTTGATCAGACTTTTAAGTGAATGTAGTTTAGATAAGTTGTTACTTAATTTAATTCATCATACCTTATTAGTTCATTATCTGGTAAAGGTTGTAATAATGGCATACAAGTGTGTACCAACATGCTTTGAGCCTTGTTTACCACACCCCACTTAAACTACATATTTCTTACAGTTAAACTGAAATATTTTTCTGTGTCTGATCTCAGAAGTGGGAGACTTCCTGGCACTGGATCTTGGAGGAACAAACTTTCGAGTGATGCTGGTGAAAGTTGGTGAGGATGAAGAGCGAGGCTGGAAAGTGGAGACCAAACATCACATGTACTCCATCCCTGAAGACGCCATGACAGGAACAGCTGAAATGGTAATCAATGCTGAAGTTTTAATGTTGTCCCTAAATATGCCATGGAATGACATTCAAGGTTTTACGATTAAGTATGGTTAAATCCTTAGAATACTGCTTCTTACGTAACTAATAATTCAGAGGAAGAGCAGAACTAACCGTTTCATTCTTTTACATTCAAAGACTATGTGTTAAATAGTCAGTTATTAATGCCATTTGAAACCCTCAAGTTAAACATTTTGAGAGATTTATGTGTGCTGAACCGAATTTCGGGATAGTTTAGTGCTGGTTATTAGTTGAAAGAATTGGTGTCATAAATTTGCAGCCTAACACTTTCAGCTCTTCTTCCCATCAGTTTGCCTGATTCCAGAAGTGGATAGGGTAATAGAACAAGTTCTAATTTACTTGAGTAAATTGTGTCAAAGTATCGTATGAAAATTTTGTCTTAAAGTATTTACTTGTAGCTTAATTTTAAGAAGCAAGAACAGTGTGGCTTTCCTTTCTTAATCGTTCCGTTTAATGAACTAACCAAGTTCAAGCAATATGCATTGAAAATCTAATGGTTTCTATTGCACATTGATAAGGACAGCTGGAGGGTTACTCTAGATTGGGATGTCACCTTTTTGTGATATTTTCATGACGTGTCAATTTTTTTATGAGCCAGAGTTCTCTTATCCATTGAAAAAACGTGCTCAACCACAGACGGCACTTTTAAATAGATTCCATGAGAGCACTATATTTACTGCTCTGTACTCCATTCAACTGTGACTTTTCATTTTCTCCCTCCCCTGTCCCACTGCTCTCTGCGCCCATTTCAGATGATTTTTTAAAAATACAATTGTTTGATTTGATTATTATTATCATAGATGTCCCTAATTACTTCATAGTGTTCAGTTAACCTTGTTTTCACTTTAGTGTTCCTTTTTTTGAGTAACTATGCATTATTTCATGGTAATTATTCATGAAAGAACCAAATGGATTTCCCAGGGTTTTTTTTTCAGGGATTTATAGGAATTCAGCTGAGGTTTCTGTGTAAATCGTGTAAATCTGCAGCCATCGATTTTGTCTGACCCTACTGATGACTAACTTTACTTGCGTGGCTGTCTGTGGAGATTAATTTGGATGAATTGCTTGTTAGTAACATTTATTAAGTAGTCTCAGTCTCAGACGTCATGCCATTGGAACGCTAGCTAAACATCTGATACGTTTGGTATGTGTAGTTGTAAACACTTCAATAATCCTGAAGTCTTAGTTTAATTGATAAAACTTATCTGGTATAAGTGATAAAACTATTCCGGTAGCAGAGAGTGTCGCTTATTTTCATTTGGCTCAGAAACAAAGTGGAGGCATATGATCGAGAACATAAAATATCCATTGTATGTATTAAAAGTGTGTTACTTTAAAGAACAGCTTAACATTGGATTGGATAGTCTCTCTAATGTTTTTTTTATATGACTAACTTGGTACATGTCAGTCAGTAGTAACATTTCCAACCCAAAACATGACGCTTTGCGAAAAGATATGGGATTGGTTGTTTGTCATAATGTCATGTCAAATGGTGTCAAAAATTGTTGAAACTCCAAGACCTTCCTTGAACGTCTGGCTACATGAAACTATGAATTTAGTAAGAAACTATCAAAATGGATACTTAATGTTCTTCCAATATGAAAGCTTTTTTTGTGCTGAATATTTTACAAATACGCACACATGCCATTACAAAAATAAAATACTGTAACAGACTGCTGAATCTAACTCTCTTCACTTTTCTTCATATAGTTGTTTGACTACATTGCCGGGTGCATCTCTGACTTCCTGGATAAGCACAATCTTAAACACAAGAAACTTCCTCTGGGATTCACCTTCTCTTTTCCGGTCCGTCATGAGGATCTGGACAAGGTCAGTAACTCTCGTTTGTGTTAACATGAGTATATTTCATTGTATTTCATACTTTGTTAAATTATGTTGAAGCAGTTTTTTTTACAATGTTTTTGTATTTTTAAACCTCCAACAGGGAATTCTGCTGAACTGGACAAAAGGGTTCAAGGCTTCGGGCGCTGAAGGCAACAATGTTGTTGGTCTTCTTAGAGATGCCATTAAAAGAAGAGGAGTCAGTATGAATCTGCAACTCTCCATACCAAACACATTTGGTATTGGACAGCAAAGTAATGAACAATTATTGTTTAGGACTTTGAAATGGACGTGGTTGCCATGGTGAATGACACAGTAGCCACCATGATCTCCTGCTACTATGAAGACCGCAGCTGTGAAGTTGGCATGATAGTGGGTGAGTCACGAATATGTCAATATCATTATAGCCTGGGCTACGTTTATGACAGAGCATGGACTATGTGATCAAACATTGAAGATGAAAGAGCTGAATCTTTTAGTGTTTGTGCACCTTCAGGCACAGGCTGTAATGCCTGCTACATGGAGGAGATGCGGAAGGTGGAGCTGGTGGAGGGAGAGGAGGGGCGTATGTGTGTGAACACAGAGTGGGGGGCATTCGGGGACAAAGGAGAACTGGAAGATTTCCGTCTGGAGTATGATCGAGTCATTGATGAGACCTCACTCAATCCTGGACAGCAGCTGTGAGTCAGATTTTTTTATTACATTTTTAATTTACCATCAACTTTTGGATTTACTCCCCACTAACTGCAATAAACTTTTAAATAATTACCTTTAGTCTAGTGTTCATTTTAATCTTGACATCTAAGTGAATTAGAAGGATTTTGTCCATTAAAAAATAATTGTTTGACCAGACATTTATTCAAAGTGATTTTCAAGATTACTTTGTAATTACTTGAGAAGTATGTAGTAATTATCCAAAAATCATTCAGTAGTTAGCTGTGTGTTCACTTTACAATACTCTTACAGAACACTAGTGGTTACCTTATAACAATGTAATAAATTCAATAGCCAATGTTAATTATCATGGTCTTTACTAGCAGTTATAGTTACTGATAGTTAATGGTAATTATAACAGTAGTTACTACAGCGATAGTAACTAATTATTTAAGGGTAACTAAATTGTAACTACTACACAGTTAATTAGTTATAATGTTGTTCCCTTTTTGTTATGCTGTAACAAGAGAAGTGTATTATAGTGTACAAATCAAGATTATGACTGTTAGATAGAGCTATGTCAACTTTAGAACAGATTAATTTGATTCAAATTTTTTCACAAATTTTTTTATACTTTTTTTTTTTTTTTACAGCTGTATCAATGGTAGATTCTCTGTGAGCTGTAGTGTGCGCAAAGTTTATTAGTACTTTCACATTGAGCTTAGTTCTCCCTGCAGTCAGGGCTCTTCTTTAGTCTCCAGGTGACTGGGGGTTGTTTTTCTGCACATGTGCAGGGACTGACGGAGGACACGTCAGTGCTGTAATACACACAGCTAGATTAATGGATCATTAGTGAAACTGCCACCTAATTGCTGTTTACAATGGATGCTAGAATCCACAGAAGAGTTCTGAGGGCTGCTCTTGGGTCTACGTCACTGCAGGCCATTTGGGTTTCTATTTTCTGCCTGTCAGTAGTTTAGCTGATCTAATGTGTACACATCCTCTTCTCTTGACTCTAGGTATGAGAAGCTGATTGGTGGGAAGTACATGGGTGAGCTTGTGCGGCTTGTGATGCTGAAGCTAGTGAATGAAAACCTACTGTTCAATGGAGAAGCCTCAGATCTACTCAAATCACGTGGAACTTTCGAAACACGATTTGTCTCCCAGATTGAGAGGTATGAAAAAGTACTAGTCTACTTTTAGTCTTCTACTTTTGTTATTGTAAGAAGTCTAGTTATACATCTGTTTTCTAGGATGCCCAGAGGCTGAAAAACTGTTTGCATCTTGTTTTTTTTTTTGCATGCTTGTTAATGTTCCAGATCATCAAACAAATGTAAATGAAACAGTCAAAGATGCAAAAGATAATTTTAAAATTATGTTATTTATAACTAACAAAGTCCAAAACCGCACATACTCCTTTTAAAATGTAGTTCAATTTAAAAGTAAAACATTTCAGATGTGATCACAGCCATAACGATTCACAATCAATATGTTATTTAAATAAAATCTGCTTGACAAAGTGTAGTAGATACAAAAGGTAAAGAAAAATGCAAGCTTTTCTAGCGTAAACAGAAATATGGATTACGGATGCAGGATTGTTCAAAATATTTTTTTTCAATTAAAGTAACAAATAGCAAGCCCAGGGTACAGAAGGAAAAGCAAAGCAAGTGCAAACAACGGGGAAAACAAGGACTAGAACACTCAAAACTAAAGTACTGGAAAATAACTGTAAAGAAATACTCAATTTGCCTACAGCATGAAATCACCTTTACCATTATTAACATAGGCTGCACCAAATGAGCAATGTGACCGCAAGGCAGAGAATACTAAAGGAAGATTATAAAGGTAAATCAATCAAAGAGAAAACCAGGTGTACTTACTGATTTCCCTAACTAGGGAATGAGTAAGGTGGTAAATATGTGCTCCAAACAATAGCAAAACAAAGTAAAGATGGCCTCTGCCAGTCATGTGATCTTAACCACATGACTGGAGAAATCATAAAAAAGGCAAGCAGAATAAACAGAGTGACAAATAGGCCTGTAAAGATAAAATGATGGAAGGACGGCAGTCTGAATCCTGACAGATCATGACAAGAAATTCTAAAAACAATTAAGAGTGGAAAAATTTAGTCCTTGTTCACAGGTTTTGCCTGTGCGTTCACACATTCTCAGCACATCATTTCAATGTAACCGGGTATTTTTCAAAATGCCATGAGGCTGATGGAGGACAGAGAAAGGATTTGTGCTGCGGTTATCTGTACTAAAGCAGATCTTCTGAGACTACACAAGCACACAGCATATTTAATAATGCATGTAGTCACACAACTGATGCACCAAACTGCAACAATATGCTTACCTGGCACACATGCAAAGAGTTCCAGTTTTAAACAAGAACAAGATTAAGCCTCAGATATATGGAGAAGTTCATAAAAGATAAATAACCAAGTACGTGTGGACATGGCCTTAGATTTATCTGTCTGAAAAAGGCTATAACCAATAGAAAGGTAAAATAAAAAAAATGCCTGATAAATTAAGTATTTAAGAAAAATCTATGATATCTCCTGAACTGTCAGGAAAAAACGTATGCAAATGTTTTTGTAAGATGGGTATCTTTTTGGATGGGTAAAAGTCAAATAGTGTTTTAGAAAAAACAACAACATAGCAACAATGAAATATTGGGATGGTAATATGATGTTCTATGGCTGTTTTGTTGCTTTGGGTATTCGAGGACCTTCAGTGATTAATAGAATCATCCATTCTGCTGTTTACACAAAAATCCTGAAGGAGAATGTCCAGCCTTCTTTTTCTGACTAGAATCTGAAGTAAACATTGATCTAAAATACAACAGGAAGTCCATATCTTGATGAATAATAAAAACAAAATAAATTTGGGAAACCTAGTCCTTACCCGAATCCAATTATCCTAAAAAGATAAATAAAGCTGGTTTACAAAATTTACAAAGCAAATTCCTCCAGAGAGCTGTAACTTATTGCAAGTAATTAAAAACAGTTAATCTTGTAGTTTCTTTATAGGGTTGCACAACCATTGATTGGTTTAAAAACATTGTTTTGGATGGTGAGTTCCTTTAAGAATAGGATCAATTAGTTGTGTTGCATTCTTTAGTGGTGCTCCCTGACATAGAGAGAGTTGAACATAACATAGAGTACCAAAAGTTTAAATCCTGGTGTCATGGTCCTTTTCCCAGCCCTGCTCCTTTTCTCTTCTTTCACTACAAGAAACAGAGCCCTGTGGTTCTGTCCCACAAATGCAGATAATCTCTTAGCAGAACCTTCTCTCTTACTGTCCCTGGCTGGTGGAACAAACTCCCTGATCCAGTAAGGAAAGCAGCAACACTAACAGCTTTCAAATAGCAACTGATAACTCTTCTCTTCAGGGAAATACTATTTTTTCATCTTTATTCTCTTCCTGCTATGGCTGATTGATCAGCTGATACAACTTCTACTCTGAGTATACTGAGATAGACTTTGACTGTGTAACAAATTGCATATTGTCTCTCCCCTACTGTTAGTTGCTTTGGACAAAAGTGTGTGCTAGATGCATAAATGTAAATGTACTTTGATTTTGCTTTACCTGATGATTTTGATTGTGTTGTCTATGGTTTGCAGATATCAGGAATCATCCAAACACTTTTCACACCACTGTATTTGCTTGAAAAGCAAAGTAATTAATGGACCAGGGACACAATCCATTAAATCATGGCTATTTGAAACAATTTTTTTTCAGTGACACTGGGGACAGAAAGCAGATCTACAACATCTTGAGTTCTCTGGGGATCCTGCCATCAGAGTTGGACTGTGATGTTGTGCGTCTGGTGTGTGAGAGTGTGTCTATTCGAGCTGCTCACATGTGTGGCGCTGGTCTTGCTGGTGTCATCAACCTCATGAGAGAACGCCGCTGTCAGGACGCACTCAAGATCACGGTTGGAGTAGATGGCTCCGTCTACAAGCTACACCCTCAGTGAGTAGTAAAAAGAGGGAGACTGGTAGTTTTTACCCTTTCAGATGAGAGCTGAAAAGGCTTCCACTAAGTTTGATGTTTAAATAAGACACAACCTAATTGTGTTTTATTAGTAAAGGATAGGGTTATGTAAAGATGGTTGTTAGGGTAGAAAGTCTGGTTGCTATGGAGGGGTTAGTGACACAATTAAATGTACTACCATGACCAACAAAACCCATCCACTATGTTTTGTTTTGTCTTTAAACTATTTTGGACCCATACTCATTCATTGGAATGGCATTTTAAGTTAATTTAAATTTAATTTAATTAGACCCCCTCTAAAGCCGAGGGGTAAAAAACTTTTGTACCTTGCTCAGCATGGTATTGCTCAGACTGATAAATTACTAAAGTGTCTTGAGTTTGACGTTTCTACAAGATTCTGAGTTTGAGCTACAGCTTGAAAAATTTGGACCCCCTTTTAAGTCAATGAAAAAATTTCCCTGCATTCCCAGTGATTTCCCAGAATACTTTATGGTACCAGTATGAGAAGATTTATCAACTTGAGTCAGACCAGTTTGAAAAGAAAGTTTTAAATCAGTAGCTAGGAGAAGATAATGTCAGAAATTTTGATGAGAAGAATAAAAATACATTTAAAAGCTAGAACAGCATGTTCTTCCACAAGCCAAAATAATTACGTAAACATTTCTAGAAAAAAACAATATGCAATATTAACCCTGTTACACAAACTTTTCTCTGCTTCAAACAGTTTCAAAGAGAGGTTCCATAAACTTGTCTGGGAAATGACACCTCAGTGCGAAATTACCTTCATCCAATCAGAAGAGGGCAGCGGACGGGGTGCGGCACTCATATCTGCAGTGGCTTGCAAGATGTCCTGCATGCTGACACCCTGATGAAATGAGGAATCACTACTGACCTGCAATGTAACATTTCGAAGTCATGGCGAAGGCGTTTTTGTGTTGAAAGTTTCATAAAGTGCAAGAATGCAGTGTTTGGGAATATCAGCCTCATCCAATGGATGACAGGAGTCCGTTTAGCACAGATATTGCAGTTGACTGTATTTTGATACATCACACCATTTAATATTTATAATTTGAATTCAGCCAAGATCTGTTACTTTAACTAGAAGCATTATATTTCTTTGGAGGGAACTGAAGGGAGCTGTTATATTGTAAATATTTAAACTTCTCATCAGCTGCTTTTTTATTTATTAACCTGATGTTTTTATTCAGTGGTAATCAGAACTGTTCTTTTATTTAATACAGACTGAGTAGAATTGTTCTTGTCAAATGGTTAATTGTTGTATAATAAAGCTGATAAAAAACTGATTTACTAACTTGAATGTTTGATTTTTAAGGGGCTTTCACACAAGTTGTTCTTGCTCACGCATACGTAATCATTTTGCAATACGAAACCTTTTGATACCTTTAAGTTTGTTTTTAGGATCTGCTGCTAAATGTGCAGATCATTCAGTCATTTCAGGCAAGGGGGCTGTTAAAAAAAGGATAACAGCCATTTATTGGAAACTTGTATTTGGTTTAACCCCTTGTTATCCTATAGACTTCAATTTATTTACAGATCATTTCAACTATAAAATTGAATGTTATCTTTTTAATTAATTGTCATGAAGTTGATCAACTAATAACTTTAAATTAATTAATTAAAATGATCTGTTTAATAATGGGTCTAAACCCAAAAAGAAACAAAAAAGGAACAAAAAAATAGAAACTATTTCAATACGCATCAATAGAAACATTTTCTATCGGGATATCTTTCTGGTTTTTAAACCTTCTGACAAAACACAAAAGTGTAATCAAAACGCAAACAAAAAAATTATCAGAGGATTTTGATTAATCTTAGTTATTTTTTAAATGTTTAATCCTTTTGAACCACATTAAAGTTGACTAGAGAGTATTGCGTTTTCAACGATGAAATTGCCAAAAGCTTTGACTTGTTGATTATTTCAAAGTAATTGACCTATAGCAGCAGAAAATCACCACAGATTGCAAGTATGTAAAATGTGATTAAAGATCCACAAAATGCACATCTAAAAGCAAACAAATGTGTTCATCATTTATTTAACAATTCATACGGTATTTATGTAAGTTCAAAGCCAAAAGACATACAGAAGATCAGCATTAACTTCAGCTCGTGTATTCCTCTCTTATAAATCCACATTGTCCGGCCCTAACGCACCATGTCCCATCCACTCTAACTGTTACACTCAGCCCCGGTCTGATGAGAAAACTGAGCATTTTCAGCTTTTCAGTTTATGATTGTGCTTTCCTATTGTGCATGATGAGTATAGCGGCAAATCCCTGCTGGTAATCGAGGGTGTATTTTTTATAATCATGCCTGCGCGATATTAAAATATTCGTCAAGCAAAAACAGATCTGTGCAAACAAAAAACAAACAAACTAACAATAGAGGGAGATTTGAGAGAGAGTGAGCACGTTAGCCTTCCACTCGCTCTCGACAGAGGGGTTTACTCTCAGGTTCAGTGCAGTTGAGAAAAAAAAAGCTCGAATCAAAAATGCACGCTCGAATAATGGCACGGAATTGCCGCTATACATACTGTCACAATTCCAGCCAATCAGAGAGGTTACGTTGCTGCTCCTCTTGCTCTTGTTCCAACTCATCACCAGTGGAGGAGAAGTTACATCTTCAGCATCACGCCTCTAAAACAGCATGAATCGATATCGCCTCAAAATTGGGAGTTTAAAAGGATACAGCATACAGTAAGTGGGCAAAGGCTACATCACCAATAGGGAAAGTAATTTAAATATTTTACATTAATGCTCAGACGAGTCAGTGGAGTTGGTAATGGTAATATTTTTATCAAGACTTTTTAGAACTCTGTAGGAAACCAATTATTGCTTACACTAACCATTATTGCAGCTATCAAACTTAAATGATAGAGCGTGTGGCCCTTTAAAACGGAATAAACTTGTAATTCCATCCGTCTAAAGAAGCTTATTTTTATATAAATGTTTGAAGAAGACCGTGTAGGGAAACAAACGTGACTATATGTAAAATGTTGTTAATGTTGTCAAAATTATTTATGTACAAACAAAAACACTGTTTGTAAATGCGTCGCCCCGCCCACCACATGTATATGCCCCACCCACTCAACGCAGACTACTTTGTTTTGTGAGTAAATCGTTCTGTTCACTATAGGCTCCTTGTGAAGTACTCAAACTCGCCGCGTGGAACATGTGGACGCAGGGGAGAAACAGCAGCAGACCTCATCATCAGGAAGCACAGGACAACCTCACACAGGTACAAGCTAGCTAGAGAATCCTCAAACCTCGACACCGAGCTGTTTGTTTTTGCGGTTCATCTGCTCTGACAATAAAGTCAGTTTTTTTCTGCTTGTGTTCTTGCAAATTGCAAACTAGGTTAACATGAGCATTAGAGAATGTGTACACACAAACAACAATGTAACAAATAATTCCTGTGTTCATTTTATTCAGTGAGCTATGTACCTTTAAACTTTAAGAATGCGCAAAAACATCTTGGGAAACAGTGCATCTCCTCTCATCCCTCTCTCCCTCTCATTTCCTGTTTTCCAGCATGTTTTGGAAACTTTTAGTCATGGCACAGTTTCTTATCTTTTGTTAAACAACAAACAGTGTTTGGATATGCCCCTTCTCTCTTTAAGCACACATTCAGTCCATTCTAACCATGTGATATTAAATTTTACGAATTATTTCAAATTATTTTAAAGAGAATTCAGTGCTTTTGCATGCACTTCAAATACATCAAGCTCTAATACTATTTAGGAATCACATGGCTACTTTTCACTTAATCTCTCCCTAATCAGATTCTTTCTGTGGATGATCACGTTAACTACATTCTGCAGATTTAGCTTGATTGTTATCTTTTCTTACCCATAACTCTTTTTGTTTCCGAAACCAATATAATTTTGGTACTTTATAACAATTTAAATGGATTTCTTTTGAATTTACTGTCCTGAAATTTTCAGCGCTTTCACCTTTGTACTTTGCTGACAGCTTTTTGAAACTGATTCCAATAGTTTTTACATCACACAATTTGACACAAACGAGGGAGAAAGCATGGCAAGGGATATCATCACTTAATCCTTATGTTGATTTAGCCATGTAACTTTTCCCATGAAATTAAGTTTTAAAGGGCACCTATTAAGAAAAACCTGGCTATAACTAGGTGCATGGATAGTGATAATAAACTCATATTAGTTAGATTATAACTAATAAGACAATATTTATACAAGCTTCTTATGACGTCATCATAATGATAGTCCAGTTGGCCATCCATCACAAATGATTGATGGGTATATTGGTTGTCCAAGCATCACCAATGATTGTGAATGACATGGACAGAAAAAGTAGACAACTCTCAGAAATTGGATTTTTTAAACATCCAAGTAGGGTTAGACTTAGTAATGTATCTTACCAATGAAATACATTTATATTCATTAGCAATAGATTTTTTTTTAAATAAAAGACAACTTTTAAAAGAAGCATTTTTAAGTTATGTATGTTTGTGTAATCAGATTTTCTGTTTCTGGGAGCCTAAAATGGCTAAATTGGCTGTAACCACACCCATTGACCATTGTACCACCCACTAACCAATCAGATTAACTCCTAATGCAGCTCATCTCAGTGATGAACATACACACTGACTAACCCGTAAATGTAACTGTAGTCGAATAACGTCAATGAAAAGAAAGTTTGCTTTTGAATGCCCCAGGTCAAAAGAGTTTTTGGTATACAAAAAGTTGATTATGTTCATCAGAAAATGGGTGGATTTTCTGTGTGCTTCAGATTCAAAGACATTTTTTGTGATGAATACAATAGGTTTGTAAGGGTTCATTGATAGTCATTATAAATATTCATTATAAATTATTTAAAAGGGTCATAATATGGCACCTATAAGAACACATTACATTTCTTTTTTAATACCTATGACTGCAGAACATTTTTGTTTTGTTATGATCATTTGTGAAAAACTGCTTTAATAAGCATGGTTTTGTGAGTTTTAAGAAAACGACAGATCATTATGGACTTACTGGCATGGTTGTGTAGAAGAGCATGCCAGAAAATTCAACTATCTCTGTTGATGTTTTACTCCACCGAGTGTTAAATTTAATATCCTCATAATGCTCCAGATGAACCCGGCCTGTTACGTTAGAGTTAGTCAGACATGTCCCCAAACTTTAACTTTTTAAAACGAACTAAAAGATCTGATGTGTATTTTGAACTAAAACTTTCAGGCACATTCAGTAAACTCTTGAGAATGATATTACTCTATGTAAAATTACCATATCAGACATGCTTTAAGAAGATTAATTTGGTTGATGATGGTTTTAAATAAACTTTTTTGCATGCACTGCACTCCAAATGACTATTAATGTTCTTTGCCATGATGATGCGCATTACATTAAATTATTTTTGCATGAGGGCATTCATAAGTTATGCAAAAAAAGAGCTTTTCCAGCTCCAAAATTGCTATATCGTGTAATATTGAACTAACAAATTCAACATAGATTTGTCTGTTAATACCACGTATGCATGCATGTTAGTTTGTAGTGTGGGTGGCTGAGATACTTGGGCATGTTTAAAAGTGTCTTTTAGTTACTGCCAATTCAAACAATTACAATTGAGAACCCATCAAATACAAACAATTCCCTAATGTTGTGTTTCTCATTCTCTTACAGTTGTTTATTGAAAACCTGAAAATATCCCAGTATATTCCATACTGTTTTTTTTTTTTGCAGCCATAAAATTCAAAACTATATAAGTTTACTTGCTGACATTTCACATCAAACTCCATTCAGTGTTTAAATCAGATGTGTTCTCATGTATCATGTTTTCATAATAAAACCTTGCAAATTTGACTGCTGCTCACTTCCTTCACCTTGTTTTAAACAGGTTTAAAAAAGATTTCATCTTTAATTCACTTTCTCCCCATAATTTTTTGTACTTCGTTTCTTGAGCCTAAAACCAGTGCTAAAACCAGACCCTCTTACTGGCAATACAAACTATACCTGTTTATATTACACATTTTCACCAATAAGCAGAGTCTTCATTCAACAGAGAGAAAAAAGTACCTGTACATGCCATTGACTGTATTTAAAATAGTTGTAGCATGCATGATGTGGTTAGGCAGGCTAAAAATGGTTGGAACCAGCTATCACCATCATGGAAGTCCATCACTTCCCGGTAACCAAACAGCAACGCAGGGCATGGTCATAGCAAAGTCATCTGATTGGCTGAAGGTTTAAATGTAGTATATCTTTAAATTCATTAAAAAAATATCGACTCCCCTCAGAGTGTTCATGAAGATCAAAACAAAGGGATCTGAATAAAAAATCAATGCAGCAGCAGGGGTGTCAACTAGATTTTTTTCAGCTCCATATTTGGTCAGTTTTAACATGGGAGTAAATGAGAACCTGCTCTCTTCTGACCTCACCCCTGGTCATGGTAATAAATTTTGTTAATTAAATAAATACATGCTTTAATATATTGTACATATACAGTATAACCAAATCAATGTTTTAATTCATTAGTTAATTAAATGTGTTGTTCATTTCAACGAAATCCACCCTTTTGGCGAGGTCGGCAAATTAAACTCATTGTCAGCATGTTGATATATATAAATGTGAAAATAAAGAAATATAAGAGGGAAGTTAGAAATTATTTTTGGTTAAATTTCAGTTTTGCTGAAATGTAGAAATTCATGAATTACATTATTTGATCAATACATTTATTGATTCTTTTGCTCAATTATTTAGTAATTTATTTATGTATTTATTTTTACATGTGTGTATATTTTTGTTATTTGTGGTTTTCAGCTAAGGGGAGCATTTGTACCTTTAGTGCCATCAAGTGGCAACTCAAGCAACTTAAGTCATGTGAAGTCAGAAATGAGATGGAGAAAAGTTAGACATTGATGCACTGCATTGGGAAAGCTACTGAGAATGGTCCTGTTGGCACCAAGCATAAGATCTGACCCTGATCTATAAATGTACCGGTATACATTATTGGAATAGTATAAATGGCTCCCCATACTTCCACACTAGATTATTCAACATGAAGGCCTAGACTGAAAGCAATCCACGTTAATGACAGAAAGTATAAAACTTACTTTTCATCCTTCAAAAATCAAAAAGGAGTCAGAAGTTAAAGGTAAGTTCAGTTAAAAACTACCTTGGCTTGGGATCTTTGCCTTAAAAAAAGCTAAAATTTTTTTTTTTCTTCAGCTGCTCTTTCACTGGTAACAATGTAAGGACTATTGTTGCTTAAATGCTGTAATAATCCTGAAATAGAGCAGCAGTGATGTTTTTTCTGGAAGATTACTTAAACTCAGTGTAAACAATAGTGTGGATGGGCACATGTCAACCACCTTCCAAAAGCTGACTTTTCATACAGATACCCCTTAAAGGCTGTTCCCTTTTTTTGCAATACATAACAACTTTTCAGTCCTTCAAAAAGTTTTACTCTAAAAACGTACAGTATAACCCAACTTGTATATGCAGTAAAACTGTTTTTGTATATTTGTTTTGCTAAAGTTTTTGCAATAAAAAATGGAAGCTTTCAAGAATTATTCCTGGTCTTCAACGATGGCTCCCTAATGCCTAACGAGACTAAGCTACAATGGGTATTAAATTTTTTTACAAGGGGCAAACTTTGCCTCTCCCTCTGGATGCATGATAGGAAGTGAGTAAATTGCAGTTCCCCGAGCTGCGGCTTGAGGCTGACTCCAGAAGTGAGCAGGTTCTTATTCACTCCAATGAAAAAAACAGTTTCTCTGATTCTAAGGTTTTGTTTACTTTCGTGAAGCACTCTTAGTTTGAGAACATTAGAGAACATCAAGTAAAAAAAATAAAGTAGGGTCAGGTTATGAAAATAGGTTTTGCATTAAATACCTACAGCTTTCCTATTTTAGAATTACAAACATGAAATCTATTTGTGTGCATCTATCCTTTTACATTGTGTCCACACATATTGATGATATTAGAAAGTCGAAAGTCTTCCTTGTCTCTTCAGGCGTTTATCAAAATGTCTTCATATTTCTAAATCTAATCATAGCTTTCAGGGTAAACCAACCCCATCATTGTCTTTGTTGCATCAAATGACCTCTTTTCACAGCTGAACCTGTTCAAAGTCCATTGATTCTTCTTTCTTCAGATACTCTCCCCCGTCTCATCTCAGCTGACCTCCTCATCTAATAGAAATGGTAATCCCTTAAACAACTTTAATCTTGTTATGCTAACTATGTTTTCACATTCATGCTCTAACCATTTTTTGTGTGAAGGCTCGGTTAGAAGCAGCCCTAGTTATCCTCCTCTCACGGAGAATCACATGAGAAGAGAGAGTGGAATCATTCCAGGTACACTTTCACCCAATCTTCTGCAGAACATGACTGTGTGATTGAATAACACATTATTGAACGATTTTAGTAAGTTAAAAACAAGTTAATGTCGTAAGAAAGACTTCTGCATATCAAAAGATTTCCGCCTCCAAACCCATCCATGTAGAGCAAGGGCTTTGAAGTAGTATTTTATTTGAAATCTCTTTCTGAAGGCTCTTTTGCCTCAAAATAACGTTACCCTTCTCTGTCTATTCATTAGATTCCATGCGTAGTGTGGCCAATCACCCACCAGTCGAAAATGGTTATATAGTTAAATGGCGTCATGGTGGCGCAGTGGGTAGCACGGTCATCTCACAGCAAGAAGGTCGTTGGTTCAAGTCTTGGCTGGGTCGGTTGGTATTTCTGTGTGGAGTTTACCCCGGGTGCACCAGTTTCCCCACAGAGTCCAAAAAACATGGGTTATAAGTCAAATGGGTGAACAAAATTGTTCCTAGTGTATGAATGTGAATGTGTGTGAATGTTTCTCAGCAATGGGTTGCGGCTGGAAGGGCATCCACTGCGTAAAACATATGCCGGAATAGTTGCCGGTTCATTCCGCTGACAAGATAATAGATGGATGGATATATTCTGTGCAGAAATAGCAACAACTGTGTGAATTGTTTTAACAAGCACATAAACACTCTTCTCTGTGTATATATATATATATATATATATATATATATATATATATATATATATATATATATATATAATTACTTACAGAATGGTTGATGCACACAATGGTACCGCATCTCGTGCTGTTTGAAACATTCATCCATCCATTTCGGCTTAGTCCCTTATCTGGGGTCGCCACAGCCAAATGAACCGCCAACTTATCCAGCATATGTGTTACACAGAACATCCACACATGCTCATTCACACCATGGACAATTTTTTTGTTTTGTTTTGTTCATGTCTTTGGACTTGTGGGAAGCACCCAGAGGGAACCCACGCAAACAT
Source organism: Danionella dracula (assembly GCA_900490495.1). Classification (NCBI taxonomy): domain Eukaryota; kingdom Metazoa; phylum Chordata; class Actinopteri; order Cypriniformes; family Danionidae; genus Danionella; species Danionella dracula. Next base: position 7,686,851 of record UELW01000666.1, read on the forward strand.
ATGGAGAACATGCAAACTCCACACAGAAATGGCAACTGACCCAGCCGAGGCTTGAACCAGCAACCTTCTTGTTGTGAGACGACACGACATGCTTTGCTACCCACTGTGTCACCGTGGCACCCCTGTTTGAAACAATGGCAGGGATTATTATGATCATTTTTTTCCTGCCTATTTCCAGATAATGTAGACGTGAATAGGGACGTAAAGATGGCTCATTGGTGGAGTTGGTTGTTCTGTAACCAGGAGGTTACATCTTCATTAGATTTACATTTCTGAATTTGGCAGACGCTTTTGTCCAAAGCGACTTACAGAAGGTTGACAGTTCGATCCCACGCTATGGCCATTCTGCCATTGTGGCTCTGGGCAAGCCATCTCACCCAGCCTGTCAGACTGCCCCAGGGCAGCTGAGGGCTACCAAAGTAGCTTATCATCACCAGAGTGTGAATGTGGGGTAAATGAATAATGCATTGATCATTGTAAAGAGTCTTTAAGTGTCTAGAAAAGCACTTTATACATAATTTTTGAAGGCATTATTATTATTATTATTATTATTATTATTATTATTGTTATTAGTTCCAAACATTGCTCAGCTGAGCACTTCTTTGGAGCCGGAGTCATTTTAAAATATATGTAAAAAAACTTAAATTCATTGCCTCAAATGATGGGTGGTGTAACAAATTAACCTAACAACTTTAATAATACGGCCTCTAAAATAATCCAGGTTGAGCAATTCTGTGAACTGTGGTCTCACACGCTCGAATGGTTCCTAAAGTCACGCAAGGAGACATAGAGTGATTTGACCGACTTTTGAGAATCAAGGAGCTGATTGAATCTCTATAGCCTAGATTGCTTGTACTTCTGGTAAAGGATGAAATGCTACAAATAAATTCCCCCTCTTCATTCAATTTAGTTCAAGTTTGACACATTTCAATTTCTGATGCATCACATTTTATAACTTATCTTAATTTGGCCAGTGTCACGTAACCTTGTATCGATTAATGTTTTTTATACACCAACTCCAGTAGTCATCCATATATGTGTACTACCTTACACGTACTTGTGTGCACAAGGCTTTAAAAGCTCCCTCAAGTTCTTTCTCCAATCAAATATTATTAATTTTAATAAAGTTAATCTCAGTCAGTGTGTAGATGAAAAACAAATCTTTGCTCCAGGCTTATTCTGCTTCTTCTTCTCCAGACACAGGCTCAAACAGGTTTTCATGTTACGAGTGGAATTTCAGGCTCCCTTCAAATTACTGTCCTGTTTGAACTCATATTTGTTGATTTTCTGGCTCTTGACTTACCAAGAGCCTGATCTGAAGATGTTAACTAATGCAAAAATTTATAACGTTGCATTTTTCTCTGGAACAACGAGTCATTACACTAAGCTCAACAGTGTTTTACTGCAAATGATATCATACAGATCACTCTGGTGATCAGCGTTTTTATGTAGACGTCAAACAAGTGGTGTGTTTGTGTGCAGGTGCTATCGCTGCAGCAGTCTTCATTGGTTTCCTGTTAGCCCTCTACACTGTTCTTTGGAAATGCATGGTTGCACAACCCAAAAGGTACACTAAAACCACTCAACATTTTGTTGTTGTTTTTTAAGTGCATTTGGCATTGAGTCCATCAAAATGTTTAACATGAGTGTCAAAGCATGTGCTTGATGATTTTAAATCAACAGATTACACATTTTTTTGAGCCAGAAGTGATTTTATTAGCACTGTGATTTTCAAAATGAAGATGGTGTGTAGAGAGCAAAAAGTATTTTTAACTGAAATTAACTTTTTATTAATTTTCGTCTATAATTTATTTTTATAAAAAAAATACATGTAATTTAAACCTGCAAGCACTGATTTTCGGTCCCCCCACCCTCATGGCTAGTTCATAACACTCAGGGAAGTCTTTGATTTAGAAAAACTAAGGGACATTGATTATAACTATGATCGATTATAGGCTTAGTAATATGAATGTATTCAAACTTGGATTCTTGTGAGATTCTAAAGGTTAGGACTGATCATATTCTTTTTTGGCCTTCACAATTTAACATTGCATTAAGATTATACTGGCTGAGGTTATCAACAATTGAGTAAAATCTCTTGCCTATTTTTTAATGAAAACATGAAATAAATAGAACCCGTAAAAAAACAAACAAATCCCAATGTGAATCCATGCCACTAGGATTACACAAACATGCTTGAACCAATCTGAATGTGACACAGAGAGTAAATCAACTTAAATTTCTATTTATTTTAGGTGACTGCTATGCTCAACATACTTTGCAAACACTTTGCCTCAGACAGCAATCTGATCACCAGTGGCACAATTAATTCCTCCCATTGCCAGCACAGACCATACATACTCAACAAAAAGTAAATACAAAAATTTAAATACTCGCCAATAGTCTGTTGACTCCTAATGGCCCACAGCCGTGAGCTAGCCTTTCTAAAAAATAAATAACTATATATATATATATATATAAAGTGCTGTCAAAGTTAAGACTTCAATGCATGCGAGTAATTAAAAATGTATAATGCGCAATTAACACGGTTAGTTTTTTCTGTTTCCTGTTGTGGCCGACGTGCTTTAATCGAGGTATGAATACGACGTATGCACTTGTATTTCTCTGTCTCTTGTCTGTTTTATGTGTGTGTGTGTGTGTGTGTGTATGTGTGCGTGTCCACTGTCAAGGTATCCTGCATGAAATAAAAACAAGTTCAGATTAGTGTAAAACAATATTAAAAAGTTGAAATAGTAATAATTATGGTGCTGACAGCACTAATCTAACGTTGCTGAAGATTGCTACTGCAATTGTTCCAGTGTTTAAAGACCTAAAGTTTCTTCCCAAAGATTAAATGAATGAGGCTTCACTAAACAAGCTGTTAATGGCAGAGAGTTCTGGAAAACACGAGTCTAATGAGACCACAAACTAAAAGCCACCAAAGAAAAGAAGCATAAAGTAAATTTGGATGATATTTATGGTTTAATACAGGTATGTTGTTTACATGACAAAATCTGTTACAAGTTAAGCAAAAAATTAAATAAACAATCATATTATTTATATTTACATTGTTTACAAACAATTATTTACATTTATAGATTTAAAAAAGTTTCAGTCTTGTCATTGCAATTAGTTTAAAAAAAGTCAAATTAGTGAATTTTTTGTAATTGCATCCAGAACTCTGAATAATGAAAGCCCCTGCGATGAGCCTCGAGCTTCTTTATTGAGGTTGACTCTTTATTAAATCACCAGCAGTTTGATGTTGTTGTGTGTATTTTTTGTCATTTCTGTGAACTTAATTTCTCTAAACACCAGGCCAGATAGATTTTTTTCGGCAGCTCCATAAACTGCTCCAGTTGCGTCTTGTAGAGGATGGGTTTGCTACGAACACGTCACTAAACAAATTATTTGGTAATCACAACGAAATCCTGTGAAATTAAACACATATTATTTAAAAAACTTTTTTTGATCTTGCACGTGTCAACCTGTTGTTAGAGTCCTCCAAATCAAACAGGGAATCTTTCAAATTTGCAAAGGAGCCCTTTTAAAGATGAAGTCCTTGTGCTGTTAAGAACATTTTTTTTGTCTTTTTCACGAGCCAAGAAGGAGCAAAGTGGAGAGAAATAAAACCATATGTCAGAAACCCTAGGATTGCATTTGTTTACAGCGTAGTCGTGCCTAAGGTAAGAGAACACATTTACGAATTTAAGCATATGCCTGCGTTGCAAAGAAACTTATTTTACTGTCGCCTAGATCAAATGTATAATTTTTAAACTTTGGTATTTGAACTACAAACAAGAACACACCCTAAGTCTAAATTTGATTTGACCTGTTGGCCTATGAGGATGAATGATCTTTGGAAAAATAATTACAGGACATTATTCATTTGCAATGTGCATTCTAGGTCAGGTCGTCTTGACATGGAAAGGCATGTTCTGATGATCTGCTTATCAAAATATAATTTCAGCCTGCAACAAAACCTTATCAGCTTTCAGAGTTACATTAATTGAGCAATCAGATTCCTGTATGAAACCAGACACAGCTATTTCATGAACAGACTATTGCTTAAGTGTAATTTGTATATAAAAAATTCCCTTTATGATCTTAACACAACTAAAATCATGTACTGTGTAACCACTAGCTGTTGGTATAACATCAAGATTGACACACATACTTACTATTTTAAAATAGTTCCTAATGTCTTCAGTCCATGTCCCTCAAAATACCAATGTTAAACATTCTTCTCATGTTATTCAATTCCACTAGGAAATGCCTTTAAATACATGTTAAAGAGTAATAAGAAGAATTATAAAACATAACTACAGTCAAGAATTGAAAACGATACCCACGTAAAAAAAATATTTCACAATAAAGGTAAGGCCCCATTTGGGTGAATTACATTCATCTGTATTATATTCATCATTTGCATTCCTGAGCCGTGAGGTTCCGTTTGCCCAGGTCGAGTGAAATTTAGATGTAGCAATGTTCCTTGCTGTTTGATACCATCAGGGAGCTAAGAAGAGTCTCAGACCATTTGACAGTGCTATAGAGCTCTAGGCTCTCCGATGATCACTTTATACCGCAGAAGAAGAAATTGTTCGCAATATATGCCGATGTGTTCAGGCATCTGGCAAAAAAAAACATGGGTAACAGTAGCAGCTCAGGCTGAGAGTGTGTGAAGAGCGCCCTCAAGATGTTAATTTAGGGAACATCAGCACCCTCTCGCACATCAACAAAAGGACCAGTTTCATTGATCGAGTGTGGAGCTTTACAGTGCCTTTTTTTACAAGTTGGAGGGGCACTAATTTCACTTTTCCCTGACCTGTGTAGCTGCATTTGCACTCACTTTATGGTAATTAGAAACAAAATGTTACGCTCCCCTGATGAAGATTCATATCAAAATCATCTCAGTGTGGCCTTACCTTAACTTTTCAGAATCTTGTTAGTAGCATTTTCTTGAAGGTCTCTGGTTCCTGGACTATACAGTTTTTTGTTCATTTGTGCAATATTTGATTGGCACAAGTGTATGGCAACAAAATTTGTGAAACAAAACTGAAAAAAAGTTAAATCACCTTAAAAACATTCAAAGCAAATCTTGTCATGTACAGATGTTTTACTGCTGAACATTTGAGCCCTTATTTGTTTCAAAAAATATTTTTGTTATATAGCCAGTTTCCTTCCGTTAAAACTGTTTTTTTATGCACATAGAAGCATCAACGCACAGGGCAAATAAATTGAAAATACAGTGTTTTGGGAACAGTGGGACTGTGCACCCTTAAAAAAATTAATAAATAATATTTTTTCCCCTTGAAATTCTTGCTTGATTACATGTTTTTAAGAATCATTTCACAATCCCAAGTTTAGGGACCCCTGAACCAAATTAGCATCACTCATGTGTTAAGATACTAATTCAAATTGTTTTTCCATTCCCAGCCTGGAAACTCAAGCCCATGCAAATCTACAGAAATCAAAAAAGTTGAGCTGAGTTGACCTTTGACCTGCCATGTCAAAATGTGACACAACTCAAACAAGAATATTGGAGGGATTAAAACCTGAGCTGTAACTATCTTACATTTTAGATGTTCAGCATCCATTTTTTATTTTAAAATAAAAAAACATAAAAAATTAATGCCTCCTAATGCCTGCAATCTGAATAACATTTCTTAACAGTTTCTTGGTTAAAATGCTACATTATTTAATATTTTTTTAGTAATTAGGTTGCATAACAATTATGAAAAAGAACATTTTGAAAACCATGGTTGAACATATAATGATTCATTCATATTTTTAAAGGAAAAGTGTCACCTCTCTGCAGTGATATTCTTCATTCAGATCCAATCCAAACAATATTACATGTACAGTACAATATATGCTAGACTATAGAGCTTGTAGTAGTTAAATAATTTTGTTTTGTCTAACTTTCTGTCAGGAGGAAGAAGAGAGTGAATTTGAGGACTCATGAAGAGAGAACCTTGACATGTTGATGTCCAGCGATCTAATGTTACTGATCCGAGTTCAACCCTTCTGCTTCGGTGTCAGCTCCACCTTGAGAATCACGATCTGGTTTCAATTAATGCTCATTAGTTGAAGCTAGTTGACCCTCAACGATGATTCTCAACTCGAATATAATGCACTCAAAAACATTTCACTTAATGTATTTCCTTGAAATGTCTTATTTAGTCTTTAAACTGAATTTTTGTGTGAAAGAAATAACAAGCCAACCTGTGTCCTGACTGCTAAATTATTTTCTGCTTAACCAATAAACGTCCACTAGATGGCAGAGGGCTTTGATTCATGAGGAAACAAGGATGTCAGCCAAGTTCTCCAGTTGTTGAATAATTATCTTTATAAGCCCATCATTTTGGGACTTGGTTTTATTGCTGATCGCTATTCTAATTAACTCATGAAAGCTCTAACACTTCTGATAAGGCTAGAGTTGTTTGTTTTGTTCCAAGTGTCCCCTTTGAGCAGGATGAACTCTGCACCAGTGAATGAGTGCATACATGCTTGTGATTTTCCTTATACAGCAGTCTCTGTGGGTTAAAGTCTGTGTGTGTGTGTGCGTGTGTGTGTGTGTGTTGCAGTTTGCACATTTTGTTAAATTTTAGCAGTTTGCACTATTATTTGCAAATTTGTTTTCTCTTTAATGGTATTGTTGTTCAGAATTGCTGCCATGTAATACAACTAATTTCCTGACAATATTTGGTATAATACATGACAACAGTGCCAATGTTGGTTAGCATGTTGTTACATGTCAAACAAAATATAAATTTTTTGCCAAAAGAAGCAATTTTGTTCTGTTTTACTTCTTTTTATAGTTCTCTGAATCAAAATACATTCTCTAATGCAATTAAACTTTAATGTAGGTCTCAACTGTAGCTAAAGTGATCTTACGTTAGCATAAGTCTGTATTAGCACAAGAGCTAATACTCAACTGTATCAGTTTACAGAATTGCATTGTTTTATTATATTAACATTGCGAAGGAGTTCTTGATTTTTTAATGTTTTGTGCATGGTTTGTGCTTTTTTATAACCCCCAATTTGATTAATTTTATCTTTTACTCAGCCTGCAAATGTCCGTTCCTCTGTGAAAACTAAATTATTTCTCCATTACTCTTTGAAACGCACATGTTTCCATCTGAAGGAAATCTGGTCCTTTTAGCCCAAACATTATCAAAACATTGTTTAATACTAACTTTTGCCTCTGTAAATCACTGACCAGCTCTAACCATTAGCATTAGCAATTAGCTATTACAACGAATAAAACTGATGAATGCAGCTAAATGAGATTAAATGCTAGTTAGCAATCCCACTAGTCCCCCCAATATTAAATAGTGTACACACTACAAAAAATCTAATTTAAGTTTTTTGAGTAAGTTTTTTCTAAATGCATAATTCAGTGAATGAATGATCTTTTTTTAAGTTGTCTCAATTTTTGTTGAGTTATTGACTGAATTTATTGTTTCTAATTCTCAATGGGTGTTGATTTTGGGAAGATTGTTGTGCAACTTTTCACTTAACTATTGTTCATGGCAATGTTACAGTGTTCTTTTTATTTCGTTCATAAAATCTGCAACAAAAAACAAATACTCATTCACCTTATTGTTTTTAATTATAACTTGCTATTTTGCTACAATAAATATCTTTAAAACATTTTATATGTATAAAAAATCTTACATGGATCAAATCCTTGTCATTATTCATACATAAAAACAATTTGAAAAGTGCATTCTGGTTGCTTCAAAATGATAAACTTTGAATTCAAAACCTGAACTATTCTGAACATAATGAGGAAATACACACAGTGTATTTACTATACAGTATTGCTTATAAAATACAAGAGTGGGGACACTCTTAAACTGGAGTGTTATTAAAGTTGCATTGTCTTGTTTTCAAGGGTAAAATAGTTTCCATCTGCCATGGATACTACTAGAGAATAGATATATTAAGAAGAAATAAAATTACTTTATATCAGAGTCAAGCTCCTAATCAGCTGAATTTGTTATCAATTTGACTTAGGTGTGACCTGCTGAGCAAGGTAATGACCAGAGTGGGAAATGATACTGCTGATTATGGTACAAAATGTATCTGTTGAGGACATTTCTCCGACGTCTTCAATGCACTTTTACAGCAGTAACGCAACACTACAGAGAAACTCCCATAAAGTTGACTCAGCAGGATGAGTTTTCCAGTGTTTCACAGTTTTTTTTTTTACCTCAGGTGATCACCTGCATTTAATTGCAGTCACATGACCAGGAATTCTGTGTAATAGAGGTAATTGTACTGAAAGGACTGTAAAAAGCATAAGCTAAAATATAGTAATGTCATTCTCAATGGGTTCTTGCTTAGTGTCAGGTGTAACCTCAGCCATCACTGGAGGCGAAGGCTTCACAAAGAGTTCCCCATTTGACTTCTCGTGGTTTTCAAAGCTGAGGTTGTCATATGTAGCTTTGCCGTTGAGCTCTATGTCCTTCACCTTTTTCTCTTGTATCTGCAGCAGAACTGCATTGTTGACACCAGGACCTAAAGAACATAAATAATTTCAATTTATATAGAGCTTTTCCAGACACTCAAAGACACTTTACAATGTTCAGAGCATTATTCATGGGACGCCATGGGAAAGTCTGACTGAACTTGGCTGCCATTTTGTGCCTACAGCCTCCTTCCCACCAGTCTCACACATCCACCAAACACACCCCAACAATCTCACACATCAACCAAACACCCCCCACCATTCTCACACATCCACTAAACACCCCCCCACCAGTCTCACACATCCACCAAACACATCCCACCAGTCTCACACATTCGCCAAACACACCCCACCAGTCTGTTTCCTGTCGTGACATAGATGTTCTTTTATGTCCCACTCAAGAACCAGCTTTCATTGGTCATTCTCCTTGTGAAAAACTTGAATGTGAATGGCCAAACTTATTTGGCATTTGGTCAGATGTTTGAACTCTCGTCAGTGCCCATTATTTTTGATCGAGATATGATCACGCACAAAACTTTGGTTTGAAAATTCAGATAGGTATGAAGACCTTTAGCTTCTATGCTTTCTTTGAATTTAAGGCTTAAAGCACAGCAGTGTTAATTTGGTAGCGTTTTAAGGCTAAACAAATTCTGAGACTGATATTTTGAGAATTTTTTGTTTAAATGTTTAAAGTCCAAGCAACTATTTTCTCTAATACTTGTTTTTGAACTTGAGTCCAAGCACAGGTTTCAGTACCCCAAGTCTACTCTTAAATAAACACACAAGATGTGGGAAGGGAGAATAGAAACACACAATTAATTTACAGATACAAGACTCAAACAGATCTTGCTGTGAGGAGAGGCAGTGAAGAGGAGGAGAATCTTGTGAGTTTCAAGTTTTTCTATTCACATTGGGAATTTAACATTCCTAGACTAACATTGCATTATTGATCAGCTGAAGATACAAATAAAGACTTATTTGAAGGAAAGAAAAACAGAGGCTAAAGCCCTTTCTCCATATTTTCTAGCAGATGAAATCTAAACTATACAGTTCATCCGCTTTTTGCTGGGAACACAACTTTTGATGTATAAAGATAATCGTGTTTCTAACTTACCGAAGTAACTGAGCAGCACAGGCAGGAAAATGAGTCCATGAGCCATGCCGAGCAGAGTGATGACCAGATTGAGCCTGAAGAAGAAGATCTGGATAAGCTGAGCTTTAGCAAAGGCCAGCACAACGATTCCAGGAAGATTGGTCATAGCAACCCCAGCAAACACCTGGCAAAGAGAGAAAGCAACACTGTAGTCTACATCCCATGCATCATAACGAGTAGATTAGTGGAAATTATCCAATGTATCACAAATGTGGTCATTGTCAGAATGGCTGTCAAGTGACATTGCAACAAAAAGATTTAAACTATGGAACTCTAACAATGCTTTCAGATATTAGGTGTCAGTAGATCATTAATGTTTTAAGTGATGCATTGACTTGGCAGGTTTGGGAAACGCACCCTGGGGAGTGCACTTTCATTGTACAGATTAATATGTAATGATAACCTACATTTTCCTGCAAAAAAGCTTCAAAAACATTTTTGAATTAAAGTAAACATTTTCACTTTTGAACCTTTCAGCATGTTTACACAAGTTCCCTTTAAGTCAAGAGATAACCTACGAATGCCTTTGATTATGTTTAATGTTCTCCTAAAGAATAAAATCCTCTCACATCTTCGATTACCCTTGGGTGAGTGTCTCAAAATTAACAGCTGGGTTTAAATTCGAACAATCTCTACAATCTTTAAAAACTCTTGTACTCACAGCGCTGCCCATATTTGCTGTGGCTTCCTTGGCTCTTTCCACCTTATTGTGATGGGTGCTTAGAGCAAAAGATCGTGTTATATGAGACACAAACTCCACTGAGATCCCAACAGCCTGGAAAACAATCCAACAAATAGTCAGGGACCTCTCATATGTTATTGGCTGAATGTAATCCAGACATACTCACCGTCACAAGATTAATTAGGGACACAGCGTTGAAATCGATGCTCCATAGCGTCATGACGCCGACTGTATCCACAGTGATCATCACTATGGTAAACAGGTTTAGAAAGCCTGACCTCAGGTCCATGCCCAGCAGAATACAGCACACCACGAATGTGGGCAGCAGACACATGGCGATGTTGAACAAACCCTCGTTCACGATGGTCAGGTACTGTTCATAGTACACGTATGTTATTCTGAGGAAAAAACGACAAAAGGATTGAAGACCATTTGGATTGAAATCTTTGCTAAGCTTTTTGACATACAACTGTTGAGTCCACTGCACCCTGCAAGAGCTGTTTGGTCTGTTGCCGAGGGACTTTTAATGATCCCGCAGACCATTTACAGTAGATGTACCTAGATTGTGGAATGGGCTGCCTAGAAACATCCGTCCAGGCTGGCATTTTAGGAGATTAACATTTTAAGTGTGGATTGAGAAAATGTATATACTCGTATTAAAGTTTTTACATGATTTATCATCTTACAGTTTTAAAGTTTAATTGTCTATCAAGTATCACTAACAGTAGATTGCGTATATAGAATTTTTCAAACTCAATCTGCCTAATAGCCATTGCTGTGTGAAGTCATGTTATTGCAAATTCTTAACAATTGATTTTTGCTGCAAATCTTTGCAGAGGGTGTGCAACGAATCTTTCCTAATTTCCAAATAATGGGCATGGTAAAGCCAACCTTTTTTTGCATTTTTGTCCAGATCTGGCTGCCCAAATCTGGACAAAATCAAAAAAAGGTTGGCTCTACAATAACAGTTTTTTATTTGCAAGGCAAAGCTCCACAGTCAACCAATGCAAGAAGATCTGTTGTTTATGTGTGAGGGGGTGCTGATGTTACATAAATGAATGCCTTGAGGCTGCTCTTCCGACTCTCAACAAGCGTCCTAGACTCGGTAGCGTAAAAGAAGGACAAGAAGAGAAGCATAAGCACAAAAGACGACGAGCTAGAGGAACTGCTGGAACTGGTTATGGATGCTGAGCTTGAGCTGCTACTGCTACCCATAGTTTGTTTGCCAGATGTATGAATATTTTTTTTGATTCCACGAGACTAACATTACTTTTGCATGGCCCATATGCTGCACCGAACTGTCAGGTTTCCATTGACGGCAAGGATATTAAAAAGGCGCTAGCTAAATGTCGCGAGATTGTTGGGCACCTAAACCATAGTCTGTGTGTGTGTGTGTGTGTGCGCGCGCGTGTGTGTGTGTGTGTGTGTATGTATGTATGTATATATATATATATGTAGATACTTATGTGGGACTTTCACAAGTGCACACTTGCACAAATTAAGCCTTGGATGCGCAAGCAGATTTGGCATGTATAAACACATACCAGGGGAGCTGTTGCGAGGCGAATGGGTGGTGCAGGATTTTTTGGTGTAGATCGTCATAGGTACTGAGCTATCTGACAGTTTATAAGGGAATATATGAGGAGGATAATTAGAGCTAATAAATTAATTGTCTGCATGTACTGCTCCTGAAACTTTGCTGTCAACATCCCTTAGTTGCAATATTATACTTGTATTATAATAGTTATGTTTTATTATAATATAATAAATATAATGTTTTACTTTTAAAAATGTATTCAACTATCCAAACTCATTTGTAAGTAATTTCATTTGTTTTAGTGAATTATGATATTAGCATTTCATGTATTCCTACGCTGCACGAGACATCAACAAGTTGTAAAGTTGCTCAGATTCTTAATTGATGCAAAACAGATGCGATAAGAATGTCTTTGTCATGTGTTTATTAGATTATTCTTAAAATATGCAGAACTAAAAAATGTAAAACATTTAGAAGTCACATATTAGTGAATATGTTTTTCTAGTGAATAAAAAAAACATGAAAACTTGTTATTTATAAACCATTGAAAATATTATAAAACATGTTATTAAAATGTTATTAAAACATTCTTTAAAATTCAACTTAAAATGTGTTAACGTTTTTGAGGAAGGCCATGATTAGCCATTGTGCTTCTTTTAATAGTATGTTTGACAATTCCGCTAAGAATAAAATCCTTGAGTCTCTTCAAGGATTTGTGATGTAATTTATGAAGTAGCTCAAGGACACGTTATCAGTTAGTATTATTACACGTGCTGATTATCTCCGGTTATCTTATCTCAGAGAAGAAACAGCAAGGGTGAGGATAGTAAATGAAGAGAAATACTAAAAGAGGGGAGCCATACGTGTAAGGGAAGACCTCAAAGTCTGGAGAGGTGCCGTTGATTTTTCTCATGGTCATTGTGATGTTGTGGGCAAGTTCTCTGGCCTTCTGGAGTGCCCCAGAGTACTCTTGTGAGTTGACCAGAGGCATGTGATAGGCCATAAAGCGAGAGGCTGAGAAAAAAAAAGACATAATGTCAGTCTTGAATTCAAGCATTCTTTCAATGTGATGACATCTTTGCTTTTAACATTAAATGTTTTTAAAAATTGATAACACTTTTAGCATAAATCCTTGAATCGGATTAGACCAGTGGAGTTTTCACAATCAACATTCAAAAAGAAAAACATAGAAGCGTATTGATCATTAAGATACTGTTAATTCTCCCAAACAAATGTATTTATATGATCTGTCCAAGTGCAATAAAGAGTGATTAAAAAAATAATAAAATTAAGAAAGAAAATACATTAAAGCAGAATAAAACACTACTTATGAACTCGTCAGAAAATCGAGAATATGTTTTTAAAATCCAGAACATAATTTTAGTGGAGTGTAAAAAGCACAACTTTAAAGTGAATGTAGCATTTTAGACCCCCTTAAAAACGTTTCTAAAAATTTTACTTTGAAAATCCCTCTAAATGAAGAAGTAAGAAAAGAAAGTGGCATATTCTGCTTTTGCTATTCAATCTATGCCTGACTCAAAAACATTACAGATAACCTGAGCTGCAAAAATTCTGAGCAACTAGTTAGTGAAATGTAATTTGTTTTGTGCATTAACTTTTTAAAATCCAGTGTACAGAAACATCTTTCCAGTATTTTTGCATTTGCGATATTCGTTTGTATTTAACTATATTGAGCTAATGGGTGTATACGCAACAATTGCTTGAAATGTAGGAAGCGTTACATTGAGAAAAACACTGTAGGAGTACTTGATGCCCACCTATTATTTCTCCAGTTACATTGTCTCTGATCACAGCTTTATCATAGGCTCCTAAACCCCTGGAAATGAAACATTGTCATTAAGTATGTACATTTGCCTAACTTTAAACTGTTAAACTTTGAAGACATTTCGGCTGGGCATGGTTACTTTTCTTACCCTTTTGGACACTGTAGGTCAGGTCTGTTGCTCAGAAAGTCAGGAAGAAACCTGTTGAAATCAGCAACATCAGGCCGCAGGACGCCATTTTCAGGTTGACTCATACATTTTCTCAAGCACACCGTGGGCCGCGCTGTCAAAACAGATTTACATTTAGCTTTCAGATCAAATTAATCTGACAGAAAAGATTTAAAAATTCTTAATTGGTCGCCATCAATCAAAACAATTTTTTTGTTAATTTGATCTCTTACAACAAAATGGTTGTTGCCATGACAAATAGATTAGTAACAGAGATTTTGTACAATGTTCTTCTGAAATTCAAACAAATTTCCAAAAATGTACATAACAAAAGAAATGGTTTACATGTTTTGACACAGCCCCTCCCATATAGTCAGGGTTGCCAGATCTGAGCGATAGCTTCCAACTTAAACTTGATGTAAAACCTCCTCACTAAATAGCAGCCAAAATGTCTACATAGCAGAAAGCAAATGCTGATTGTAACAATACAGACATACATTGGTAAAGAGGAAGACATTATAAACAGTTTTATTATGTAAACACATAATATTTCACAAAAAAACAACCTTCCCATACAGCAAAAAAATTTGAATTTGAAATATATTAATTATATTCTTGTATCCATATATTGGAATATATTCAACAAAATAGTATTGACAATTTTTTTAATATTTTGCCCATTTATTGCAGATAAATGCATTTTAAAAATATATATTTTAAATATGTTTTAAAATGTTTCACATCTATGTGGATATATTTCTCCTCCGTACAGGGCGTCAGAAAAATGAAAAATATTTAGTCAATCACATGCAGTTTTTATAGAACGGATCTTACCTTTTTAAATTGTACTCTTTTCTTGAATTGAAGAATCCTGAACACTAATAGCTACGTACAGCCCATGAAAGCCAAACAAGAGGCTAATTGAGGAATTAAATTGCCCTAACAATTGCTCAAACAACAAGGGTTTTTGCCGACTTGGATAAGTCACCAAGTCAATTTCACTGTGATGTTTGGTTAACCAATGACTGTCACTGATTGATGATGTTATAATGAACAGATTCTGTGCACGAGCTAATTATGAAAGTGACAGGGCAGCGTGACACATATTTATTGTCTCCATGTAGTCACCATGATTTTGTAATATAATCTTAGTATTATTTTATTTTTAAAAACATGATTAATAGTATGATTAATAGTAAAACCCACTAATTATTTAAAAAGCATCCTACATTTTATAGACCTGCCTGGTGCCATTTTTCCCAGCCCAACATAACCAAAAGTAGCTATGAGAGTGGTTGAAGAAGCATGGAAATATACCCATCTCTACAGTCTTTTCCATGCTAATAAATAACGTTTTTCTCAGGAACTGTCTGAATCTATTGAAAGACTGAGCTGTTCTGAGGTTTCAGAGACAATTCTAGTTTAGTACCAAACATTGATTTTCTGTTTTTCCTCATCAAGAAAGTTTACGTTGTGCAAACGCATGTACATTTTTAATAAATAATTTATTTATTTGTTTATCTGACAAAAGACTTACATTCGGTGGCTGGACAAAAAGTATCATTTTTATTATAAAGACGACAACATCTGGACCCAGGGTTCAGCCAGTCAATGTAGTCGTCTACCCAGGAGGATGCAGGGATTGCCAAATATGATCTAGAGGATTCAAGAAAATTGATTTTAGAGCTGTTATTTTAAGTTTTCAGGGAAAGATTTGACATATGTTGGCTCATTGTATTAAGTTGATTCAGAGAGAAGAACAAAAGTTTTTTAGGTTTTGAAGAATTGTATTTAAAAGACATGGGTTTGCATGCTTGGGATTACAAATAAAATACACATCATTTGTTGACATGGATGCACTACTGTGTCAAAACTATCAAAAAATGTTGATTTGTGTACTAGAGCATAACATGAGAGAAACATTGAAAATTATTATGTTGATTTTTAAAGGCGAATAGAAGGAAATAGAGAAAAACAGTTAATGGTGCCTTTATGGATGGATACTGAAAATTATAAAAATTAATAAAAAAAATTATTGTCTGAGTATTGTTTGGGGCATGAAAAATGACTACATGTTATCCATTACTTATGTAATTTTTAAATATCTATATAATTTTTCATATGACAGAAAAAATATTTTTAAGATAAATAATAATATATTTAAGATCCAAATTATTTTTGTGCACTATATATTGACATTTATATTCCTAGTTGAAATCAAATATTATAACAATTTAGGATGTATACAGTACATGCCTTTACATGTGTTTGTACATTAAAGGTTGTCTAATCAAAATACATTTTAATAACAGTAGGAAAATTAGTACAAGTACTAATAAAACCAAAACTTGAACTTTCAAAAACACAATCTTCTGTCAGCATTCAAAAATGTATTAAAAATAACCTATTTGCCTTTCCAATCTCCCCTGCACACCTGCCACAACTGACCCACTAATTACCATTATTCTGTTCATTTCCAGTTTTTTTTTGTCCTCCATTCTTCAACTCCTCAGAAACCAATCTTCCTCAGAAACCCTTACTTATTCTTCAACTAAATTCTGTGTAGCTCAGTCTTCTGAGAGCAAAACAAAAAGAGCTGTTTAAATTAACAAACATTTTTCTTTTTCCCTCCCTGAGTCATGGTAATATTTGTTTTGAATTTTTAAAGCTTATATTAAATCAATGAAATACTTTTCTTTAACATATTGTTAGAAAATTATATACTTTTTTTTAATTGGGGAAGCCCAATGGCAAAATTGTGCCTTTTTGGTATCTTACAACGGAATGAATCTGTAGGTCCAAGGTAATCACATGATCAAGCCAATCTGTTAGAGAGCTCCTGAGAACTGAATTACTAATACAAGTAAGTATTATTTTTAAAAGTACTGCAAATAGCATTAAAGCTCAACAATTTAACTAGTTGTCGATTAGTTGAACCATCTAATGTCTAATGCTCACCGCTCAGGGTACTCAGTGGCATAGCGGATCTTCTGGGTGAGTGAAAAAGGGTCACATCCCACACTGGAACATACAGCGTTGATACCCTCCTCACTGGTGAAATTAAATCCTCTGGTTGTGATGAAGTACGTGGGCACACCAACCTCAAAATATTTATAGAGATAGGCAAAGTAGTCCAGCATGTAAGAGTCCTGCTCATTATACACATAGAGGAAAAAAAGAGAGGACACAATTTCACTAATGAAAGATAACTATCTTCATATTTAAATTTGTTAAAATGAAGAGTGAGGCTGGAATCTTACAGTTGGCATGGACAGTTCCTGGTCTAAACCCACTTTCACATGAAACATGAGGAAGATTGAGCCAAAGAACATCACAAGGAACAGCACCATCTGTAATAAGAAACCAAAGTAAACTCAGTTGGTCATTAAATGCATGATGTATGAAGTTATACTTCTTTTTAAAGACATTAATAATGATTATTTATTCATCTAAAAGTAAACGCATTTTCTCAAAAATGGCTGTAGCAAACTAACAATTTTGCATGCAACTTTTTATTAACTATCTATCGCTACTACTAATTATTGTTATTTCTTTCCCTTTTCAGTATAGTGTTTTCACTGCATCAAAATATGAGCAAACAAACATAATTATGTATATTTATGTATAGGACATGCATATTTATATGATTTTATATTCCTCAAAGTAGCCACCCATTATTTACTGGATGGAGCTGCAACTCAATCGCCTTGATTTTGATGAGCTTCATGATTTCATGTTTTTCATTTCAAAGATTAAGGTTCATTCGTGGATTTTTTTTTTCTAAGTGAGGATAATCATTGAGCTTGACTGATAATTGACAATCTCACTCATGGCCCCACCAACCCATATCATCGGTATATAAGACATGATCAAAGACCATTGTGCAAGCTATCCCTCCTTCCACCCCTTCGTCACTCACAATGCATGTTTCACCTGTCCCACTTGAGGAAATCTTTCCTACGGGCTATGGTCCAGGACTAACACATGGACAGCTCGTCTATAATACGCTTCTCTATTGCTCTCCAACCACTCATGCTATGCTAGGCAATTAAGAGCAAGAGCAAACTTGTGAAACAGGTTTGTGACCATGAGGACTGCAGAAGTCAGTTTGTTACACAACCCTATTGGTTAACTATTAAATATTTAAAGAGAAATGACAACCCATCATTTAAGAAATTATTGTCACATGGTCAGGAAAACTGTGAAAACCCTTAGTTGTTGAACGCTCTTGCAACCATATTTTACCAATATTATAACATAAATTGATATATTTTCATATTCTACACCGTGTGCAGAGTTATTAGGCAAATAAGTTCTTTGGCCACATCATCCTTTATATGCATGTTGTCTTACTCCAAGCTGTATAGGCTTGAAAGCCTGCTACCAATTAAGTATATCAGCTTATGTGCATCTGTGTAATGAGAAGAGGTGTGGTCTAATGACATCAACGCCCAATGTCAGGTGTGCAAAATTATTAGGCAACTTCCTTTTCTTTGGCAAAATAGGTCAGAATAGAGATTTGATGGACTCTGAAAAGTCTAAAATTGTGAGATGTCTTGCAGAGGGATGCAGCAGCCTTGAAATTGCCAAGCCTTTGGAGCGTGATCACAAAACAATCAAGCGTTTCATGGCAAATAGTCAACAGGGTCGCAAGAAGCGTGTTGAAAAAAGAAGGCGCTAAGTAACTTCCCAAGAACTGAGGAAATCAAGCATGAAGCTACCAAGATGCCATTTGCCACCAGTTCAGCCATATTTCAGAGCTCCAACGTTACTGGAGTGTCAAAAAGCACAAGGTTTGCAATACACAAGGACATGGCCAAGGTAAGGAAGGCTGAAAAATTACCACCACTGAACAAGAGACACAAGATAAAACGTCAAGACTGGGCCAAGAAATGTCTCAAGACTGATTTTTCTAAGGTTTTATGGTCTGATGAAATGAGTCTTGATGGGCCAGATGGATGGGCCTGTGGCTGGATCAGTAAAGGGCAAAAAAGCTCCACTCCGACTCAGGCGCCAGCAAGATGGAGGTGGGGTACTGGTATGGGCTGGTATCATCAAAGATGAGCTTGTGGGACCTTCTCGGAGGTCAAACTCAACTCCCAGTCCTACTGCCAGTTCCTGGAAGACACCTTCTTCAAGCAGTGGTACAAGACAAAGTCGGCATCTTTCAAGAAAAACATGATTTTTATGCATGACAATGCTTCATCACATGCCTCCAAATACTCCACAGCGAGGCTGGCCAGTAAAGGTCTAAAAGATGAAAAAATAATGACATGGCCCACCTGGTTCACCTGATCTGAACCCCGTAGAGAACCTGTGGTCCCTCATGAAACGTGAGATCTACAAGGAGGGAAAACACTACACCTCTCGGAACAGTGTCTGGGAGGCTGTGGTTGCTGCTGCACGCAATGTTGATGGTGAACAGATCAAGAAACTTTTGAGTGTCCTTGTAAAGAAAGGTGGCTATATTGGTCACTGATTTGTTTGTTTTGTTTTTGAATGTCAGAAATGTGTATTTGTAAATGTTCAGATGTTATATTGGTTTGCCTGGCAAAAATAAATAAGTAAGATGGGTAAATATTTGTTTTTTATTAATTTGCCTAATAATTCTGCACAGCAATAGTTACCTGCACACACAGATCTCCTCCTAAGATAGCCAAAATTATAAAAGCCCCACTCCAACTTCCAAAAATATTCAGCTTCGATATTTATTTGTCTTTTGGGTTGATTGACACTATAGTAGTTGCTCAATGATAAAATTAATCCTCAAAAATATAACTTGCCTAATAACTCTGCACAGTGTATCTTTAAAACTGAACTGGAACTTACTACTATCACTCTGGTGATGGGGTGGAGCAAGACTGGGGCATAGTACTTCCTCATTAACGGCAGCAGAAGGCCCTCGTTGGGTTCAGATGGGCGTGGGGTGCTCACTTTAACACAGCAAGCAATATCACAGCGGTTAGCATCTTGTCGCCGGGCATCTAGAGAAAGTAGGGCCACAAAAGCTGTCATCTGAAGAACAAAGTCCATAAGGACAGCCAGAGCAGCATACAAAGCAAATGACTTCACTGCCGGCATGGTGCTCAGTGCTCCTGCAAAAACACAAGTCAGAGAAGGATTAATCAATTGAATATGCTGCTGCCCACTCGAACTCAATGACTGTACACCTGTGTCATTCACTTGATGAAAGTGCATTATTACCTGTACTTTATATGAATCATATAATTTCATAAGCTTGGTACAAACATTACATATCTGATGCAGCATGCACAGGTGTTTAAAGGTCATGCAATGCTACTTGTTTAATTTAAATAATTAGAAAACTTGATTTTGGATTGTCACTTTGTTTAATGGAAATTGAGGATGAATAGCAGGCTCTAACCCAGGAAGAAGCAGACTGATTCAGACAGACTGCAGAGGAGCATGCTGGGAGCCACGTTTCCCAGAACTCGACCAATCTGTTCCTCTCTCAACTCTTCTGGTCTGCGGCGGTCTCTCTGACCGAAGACAAGCAGGAGGAAAGCAAGTTTAGTCCGATTTTGAAGATGATCAGTAACATCTCTTATTATCTTGATATTTTAGTAAAGATTTAAATACCTTAATTAAAATATAAATTTTATATGAAAGCAAACAATTTGTGAGTGACTAAAAGGACCACAAATGCAAACACCACTGTGAACACAAGCAGGTTTTTTTATACATGTTTTTTGCAGTCTGTAAAAACACGTGGCTCAGTATCACAGCATATTTTTGAAAACTCTGGTCAAAGTGACTGAGCTAAAAAGACGAGTTTAGAGTTTATCAATAAAAGCCTTTAGCAGGCTAAAATGGCTTGCAGTTTGCTGTTAACACAGTGTTTCAAAGGAGTGAAATTCGTCTGAGGCTCATGTGTTTTGTACCCTACTCTTTGTTGATCACCAGGGCCTCATAAAGCTCAAATTGAGTCTTTAGCTCAAATCTTGAAGGGTTGGCTGCGCTTTAACCTCTAATCAAATAATTTCATCGTGTCCAGACATTTCTAATCAGAGTAGTGAAAGATTTATCTTGAGGATTTTCAGTCACTATTGAATCAAGAAATTTTAAGATCTCCACAGAAAAAGGTTTGTAACATTATAATTTATAATGAAACTGTGCTGTTGTTATTTGTCTATATTATTTTCATTATGCAATTTCATTGTCTATATTAGTGTTTTATTACTGTAGAATTAAAATCATTAAATAACCCCTTTAAGTGTGTTTATTTTACATGTAAAATCTTATGAAACAATAAAAAAACATTTTGAAATTCACATTTAAATAGTAATTTAAAGACAACGCAAATTTTCAAGCTGGTTCAAAGCAAATTCATAAAACATTATCAATACATAACATAATTGATACATAAAGCGAAACATTATCACATAGCTAGTTTGTCAAATGACAACCCTTTTTAGTCACTTTAAAGCAATCTTCTCACACAAAAAAAAAAACAAACTAATCACACCTTAAAAGCACTTTATTCATTTTCTTGTATTAATAGAGATGGATATTACAAGATAGGGTAAACAGACAGTTATTAATCACAACATACCTGATACTCGAGAACAAAAATGAAGATGTTATCAGCTCCTACAGCCAAAACAAGGAAGGGCACCACCTGCAGAATAACTAAAGAGGAAGGTACCCCAATCCATGCATAAAACCCCATAGAGGCCAAGACAGAGCAGCCCACCACTAGGATACCACCCAAGCCCACCAGGAACTTTGAGTCAACCTAAGAAAATATACACAAGACCATGGTTAGATAAAAGACTGTTGCATTTCCATTACAAAAACTAGACTAGATTTTGGGACTTGATCTGTTTAAGTCAACAAGATATTTTACCTCTCTATGGATTAATGTCTCAAACTGTGAACACAAAACTTTTATAGGTTTGTTTTTTTTTTCTTTCTATAAAAGGACAATTAATTCATTTCAAATGTCTTTTAAACATTCAGTGGCAAACCAAGTAAAAACAACATATTCAAACAAAAATCAACCTCAACAAATTCAACATATCCAAACTAAACCAAATCTCACCCAACCAGACAAAACCAAATCAAATTAAACCCAATTAAACTCAACCAACAAAAACAAAAACAAACAATTCAAATTCAACAACAAAACAAAATCCAAATTCAAGCCAGCTAAACTTATGCCAACTGAACCAAATCTTACCAAATCAGACAAAACAAAATCAAAGTAAACACAATTAAACTCAACCAATCAAAACCAAACAACCAAATTCAACAACAACACCTACCCAAAACTCAACAAAAAACTCAGAATTCAACCGAGACAAAACAAAAGCCAAATAAACAAAAACCTACCCTACCAGATAAAACCAAATCAAAGTTGACCCAGATAAACACAACCAACTAAAATAAAATCAGCCAATACAAATTCAACAAGACTAAAACAAAACCAACCCAAAACGCATCCAAACAAAACAAACTAACAAATTCAACCAAGCCAAACAAAAGTGAAGAAGACTATAACAACACCAACCCAAAACCCGACCTGAAAGACCAGGTCCAAACAATTCAACCAAAGCCAACCCAACCAAACAAAACAAAACAAAACCAAAGTCAACTTAAACAAACTCAA
Source organism: Danionella dracula (assembly GCA_900490495.1). Lineage (NCBI taxonomy): Eukaryota > Metazoa > Chordata > Actinopteri > Cypriniformes > Danionidae > Danionella > Danionella dracula. The sequence continues at coordinate 7,709,277 of UELW01000666.1, forward strand.
TCACACCCAAAATAAAACACTGAAACAAAGCCAATCTTACTAACAACCAATTCAAAATAATTAAAGCGATCCAAACTCAAACAAAGTTAACAAATGCAAACCCAACCTGCCATACTAAATAAACCTAACCACAACATAAACAACCACTGCCAAAGAGATATCAACCGAACAAACAACTAAACCAAAAAAAATTACACTAATCTAAAAAACAAACCAAAATCAACCTCAAATAAACCCAAACTCACAAAAAACAGACAAAACACATAAGTAACATTTCTTAAATGTTTCTGAAAAAAGAAGACTACTATTTTCAATCATTTTATTTTACATGAGCGATTCACTTGAGACTCTGAAAAAGTCAATGTTTCTTCTTTTGTTCTCTTATCAGAAACTAGGAATTTCTCAGTAAGTCATTAACCACGGCATTACAGACTCACCAGGATACGCTTGCAGGATGAATACTCCCCAAGAGCCACAGCAATGTAGAGAAAGATTACTGCATAGCTGATCATGAATATGGGGATGTCCTCTGCAGTTGTTCGGTTGATCTCATCTTCCAAAGACCTCTAGAAATCACCAGATACTTAAGCACATTAAATCCAAACTACAAATAACTTTACAAAAGGTAGTTGCTTTGGAAGCACATCTCACCTCAGCCATGTAGGCAAACGTGAAGTTTGTCTTTGGGTCTTTCTGATAGTCCTGGACAATTTTGAGGAACTGTTTTTCCCACTGTTCAACAACTTTAAATCTGATGTTTGTTCTTGCATAATTGTTCAGAGAAAACGTAAGGAGTAGAGCCTCAGCAGTTGTGTAGTCCTCATCTAAAAAAATTAAATTGAAATAAAAAATTGCAAAAACTAATTTAAAGTCTGATATGAGTTAGTAGCCTCATTTTGCATCTTACCACCATATCCTCCAACAGCAAGGAAGGGGAACACAGGGGCTCCATAGTCTGCCATACAACTCATGCCTAGAGCTGTGATGTCTTTAAATGATAATGGTGAGCTGTGGTTGAGCAAAAATGGTTACATAATAACGGTTAGTCAAACCATTTTATAGGTTACTTTAAATGCAATTATGACTTTTTAGGTGAATAACTCAATGACTCTGAAACACAAATACAGGAGAAATTTATCATATTATTTTCAAAACTGTGAACTAAGAAAACCTTTTCACACCTTAAACACTGTTCGTGACAATAAGATTTAAATCCAATGAGTTAATCTGTAATCACATTTTTAAATTTTTGTTTGACCTTTATCATGTATTTTTTATTATACAATAATATGTAACATTTTTTTCTTTGATTGTTTGCATTATATATCATGACACCATCAATAAAATGACAAATGAAAACAATGATAACCTCAGCTATTTCAATTATTTTGTTGTGAAACACTGAAAAAGTTCAAAATTTAAACTTTTTTTAACTGCAATAGTTGTTATTGCAATAACAAATGTTATTAATTTGTACTGAATTTTTATGACTATATATACAGAAACAGGATTTTTGTTGTTGCATTTTTTCATACATATGAATTGATCATCAATAATTGTAACTCACCAGAATATAAGCCACACTTAGACTTAAAAAATATTTGTTTAAAATCTGATTTGTTTCCTTTTGCCTTAACATTATAACATGAGATTTTCACAAGGAAAGATGCTACATAAAAATACATTTGTAAAGATGGCAGTAACTTGACCAATTTTATATATATATATATATCAAAGTCATTCTTTGTCATCTGGTTTTAATTTTTATTTGCTCAGAATGATGGAGAGACTCTCTTTTGTGGTCACCAAATTCATTCATTTACACACAAAATTATTCACTTTAACTTAAAAGCTAATCTTGTTGTTTCCATTATGATGGCCTCAAAACTAAATACTAAATTATTGTTTAAAACTCAAACATGCAGCTTCCCCTGTGCATTATCTGTCAACCTGTCGTTCTAACTCATGTTCTTCCAGGTGGCTGTCACTCTAGAAAAGTTAATAAACATCATCATATAAGCCTAGTGTTCAAGGCATGAGAAAAAAATAAATATTCTCAAAGTCCTGAAGTTACAGTGTCTAATGAGAAGTATGACTAATGAGAATTTGCACGATCTGTTACTGAGAGTGTAAAACTCATTGGTGTTTGCTTTGTGAAACCCAACATGGTCCATTGTTGCATGGTCAGAACGCGATACATAAGAAGTTAAAACATGGTTAACACACATTAAAACATGGGTAGGTGAGGTGACGTAAACAAAGTGAACTAAATGCTCATATGGTGAAGTAACAACTAGATATGGATGTATTGAGATAGGATGTTCAAATTCAGATATGGCTTTATTTGACTTACTTAACACAGTAGATGAAATGGTCCCGCCAGTCCACTTCTTTAGTCACACCAAGCTCTGTCATGTTTGCTTTAGCATTGAGGTTCTCGACACTGTTTTGGAAGTACTGCGGCAGACTGTTGACAGCACAGTCTGTTAAAGAGGGGTTGTCTGGATTGAGTGGAGCATAGCAAATATCTTTCAAACTCGCAGTGCGGTTTAGCTCATCTGAAAAGAATTCAATGGCTTGGATTTTTTGCTGTAGCTCCAACAGCTCTATGATCAAATCTGGGGAAAAATGCATGTATATTAGAAGTGAACAGTTGTAACTTGGAACATTTAATAAAAAAAAAAATTAAATCACTGGTCGTCTTGTGTATGTTTTTTTTTACAAACATGTTAAAATGATAAGTTAAAAAGAAATTACAACCAATAAAATCAATGTGGGAAGTTTCAAACAACTTTATTCCCAAAAACAATAAACATTGTTTGTAAAGTCTGTCAGACAATTCAATTAATATAATTTAAACATATTTGAAAACACACAGTAGTAGTAACCTCTTTTCCTTTAGTTATCATCCTTTTTGCCACATTTTGGAGTTGATTTATATTATGTTTAATAATATTGCCTATGTTATTTTTAAACACTTACCTTTAACGCCTTGTAATATTAAGTATTATTTTGTTGCTTATATTTTTAAATAATAATTTTTATAACTTTCATTTGAGTCTGCAGAGTGGGTTCTCAGTCCCTGCTAGAACAAGTACTGATAAAATGTGGTCTTTCGATGTAAATAATGTTAGTCCCTTTATTAGTAAATGCATACAAAATAATTGCAAAAGTGTAATGCAATTGCAGGTGTAGGTATGACTTGTCACACTTTTACAACTTTTGAAAGAAGTCTGACATCACCATTAAACCAGCCACAGAGATTCCAACAAACAAAATTCCATAATAACACCACTTATGATTTGCAAGTTCACAGTAGCTTGTAGTAAAAAAAAACTATTTTAAACCGTTAAAAACATTTATTTAAAAAAATGTTACAGTAGAAAGAGAACTGTGACTTTTATCTGCTCTAAAAAATCTGCCCAGACCAAAACAGGTGGGTGCATGTGCGAAGTATTCAGTCCCCTTTCTCCACTCTTTCAAGTAAATCTCCCTCAGACAACTGTCCACTTCTTTCAGTACACTTCAACTACAAATATAAAGCAGCCCTTTGGTCCTAGAGCTAACTTATTGGCTAAAGCATATGGAGTGTTATTACATTGTCAATACGAGTAGAAAACTTGAAACCCAATAGATTGCAGAGTTTTGTTTTTGTAAAATGCTTGTTTGATGTCATACAGCAGAAGGGGACACATACACTGTGACTTTAAGGTGCTCTGGTAATTCCTGCCGATCGCCTCCAGACAAAGTGTCACTAGACTAGAGCAAGCTGATTGGTTGAGGGAAGCAGATTTTTTCCAAACTTTCAGATTTTTCTCCTTCTGCATTGTCTGTCTGTCCCACGACCAAAGCATCAAACGATCAGTTTTCTCTGGCACTGCAAGAAAGCTTGCAGCGCGCTGGAGAAAAAAACTGTATTTGCACCACCATTCTGCTTTTGCATCATAATAACATTTTCTCATTGACTTAACATTTAAAGCAGCTTCCATTCCAGGTTTTCTACTTGTTAGTGTGAACAAAGCATAATAGAGGGATAAGCAACTCAAACCAAGAAAGCAATGCTCTTGTGATGTCCTCACAAATGTTCTCGGATTTCCCTACATGTGGCAATGGTTCCGAACCTTTACAACACACTAATGATGCTCCTTGAATGTCCTGTTCTGAATATGAAAGTAGAGTAGTTAAATAATCCTGAAATGTTTTTGGGGTCCAATTTTTTGGCGCCCATTAATGTTACTAGAAAACATGGAAGCATAACCTTTTAAACAATCTGGGTTTGTAAAAGAAAAATAAACCTAAAATAGTTTCTAAATCTTTATGGCAATCATTATTATGAAAAATCCAAAATAAAGGAAATTGTACCTTTTGATATGATGCCGCTGAAGTTCTGCTGCCCAAAGAGCAGGGAGTCATAGAGGTGGCTGGGCCGTCCTGGCGCTGTCAAGATTATCTGATTGGTGCGGTAAAACGGATCAAAATGTGAATCGTGGAAATTTTTCTCACGCATGGCTCGACTTTCAGGAGCAGACCAGAGCTGGACAGGATCTGTGGTGAGCTCGATGTCTTTGATTCCTACTGTAAATAGAACCACAACCAAAAGGCAGGTCGGAAGAACAAAGTAAGGATATCGTGCCATTAAAGTTCCCCATGTCTGGAAAAGCGACCCAAGGAAGTCCTGTGTGGCAAGACTGGCCCTGTCAGAGCATGTTACATCTTTAGGACTGACTTTATGTTCGATATCATTTGCATTTTGATCCTTGGAGCCCTTCCCTGTCTTGCCCTTTTTTAACCGTATGAAGTAGCTTGAGCACTCTGTGACCGCGTAACACATAAAAAGGTAAAATATTGATGAAAATATTATGATGCAGATAACAAGAACTCCATCCATTCTGCCAATCATGAAGGGTTTTGGGGGCGGTGGTGGTTCTGGTACAGCTGGACAGGATTGAATACAGTCTTGACATGAACATGCTTCACCCCCGGTTGGTGTGGTTTCATTACATTTTAACGCATGTCCTGCAAATGCAAAGGTTCCAGGAGGGATATCCACCGTATGGCCATCTGGTAAGAGTCTGAAGTTAATATCCAGAGGAGCCAAACCATTGCTGGAGTCGCCTTGGAAATCATACCAGCGCTGTGGAGTGCACAGTGTCGCACCATACCGTCCACACATTGTTGCTATCGCAAAACCCCCAGTGGCAGGGATTCGGACGTTTTTGCAGGAGCTGAATGCCGCATCTGAAAAGTTTGTGGAGATGTAGGCTTCATAACCCACCACACCTTCTTTCACGATGCCAGTGGGCTGGGTGATGTTCGCGGTTTTGGTGATCTTCAGGATTTGACTTTGGTTAGGGCTGCACGTTGTGGCGCAGTGGAGATGGGCAAAGTTATCAGCACAGGATGGACAGCGGATCAGAACAGCTTTAGACAAACTCAAACTGTTCTGTAGAGCATTGAGTTGTCTGACAGAGCAGCAGGCTAGGGTGTTGCCATCACCGTTTACCATCATTGGACACACAGACTTCAGGAGCTCATAATGGTCTCCTGTTACATTAACTGCTTTTCTGTAGTCCTTACAGGGAACTCTTGGGGGGATCAGAGCCCCCTCCACTGCAGGGTTTAGGCCACAATCCTCATAAAATGAGCAGTAGCCTGGTTCATGTTGAGCACCTGCGAGTGCCTGTGATAGACAGAGATATGACAGTGTAAAGATAAGATAATCTGTAGTTTAGTCAAGGCTTTTTATTACAGATCTTTATCACTGAAACTTTATCACTCAAGCACAACAATGCGAATATTTTCTTTGTTTGTTTGCCATTGTTTAGAATATTTTAGATTGTTTCAAAGTAATTAAATTGGTTTCTCATGCTGTTTGTTATTGACGGAGCTGATTATAATCAGATGTTTTTTCCATAAAAGGTTACATTTCTTATTAAAAAATATTTATCAATTAAAATGTTTTAAAATGACACATATGTGAATGATGTTATTGTCAACATACATGAAATTGAATCCTAAAATCCCATTATTAAGTTTAGTAAACGATATTGACATTCATGTAACCGGGGTTTTATTTTTTTATTTAAGCCCAATGTCACACCAGTAAAAAACTCATATACTACTTTTTTACACAATAAACAGTATGTTTTAAATAAATTATTTCTAACCCTAACCATCTTTTGAGCATTTACAAAGGTTTTATCAAACTTTTGCAATCCTAACCATGCCTTTTACTAATAGGGGCATTTCTGAGCTTTTTTTTTTTTTATCAAACTCTGACAATCTTAACTGAAATTTTTACATTTTTAAACATTTAGGAGCATTTTCTCAATCTCTAGCAACCCTTACAATCACGTACACATTTTTAAAAAACATTTATGCGTTGTATGGCAACCCTAACCATGACTTTTAGGGTTTTGAGCATTTATGAGAGTTCACAAGCATTTTCTTTTTGTGATTTCTAGTATATGTATGCGGAATACAATTTTGAATTCGGAAACTTCGTAGAGTTATAGCCTGGTCATAGATTAGACAATTAGATAATTATATGATGGTTAAAAAGAACAAATAATGTTAAATAATTAATAACCAACAAAAGGTTTTTCTTACATACAAATACATTTTATGTTCTAAGTTCACGGTCCTAACACTGGTCTTTTTCCAGTTACTTAACAAAAAAACGTAATATTATACTACCAAATAAAAAAACACTTACTATTTTACTGCACATGTAGATTTAGCGTAAACAACTTTTTCACATATAAAATAAAAGATTTTGAAAGTGGTTTTATGCAGTTTGAATATTTGATATTGTACTAAAGTTTGTTTAAATTACTAAAGGTTCCAATCATGTAAGTTATATTTAATGAGTTCATACTTCGTTGAATTAGCCTTAGTATAGTAATGTAAAGTTATCGAGGGGGATAATGCAAATTACAGAAGAGACCCCGATTTTGTGAGCTGAAGGGGACGGGTAGGATGCTGTTTCATTCATTGTTGAATGGAAGTTAAAGGGCTGTTTTTATTTCAGTGAACTCTGAGAGTTTATTTTAGTAATTATATATTTCAGTAAGGTAGGACAGGCTAATTACATAATCTGGTTTATCTCATTAAATGTTAAATCTCTTTAGATTCATAACTTAACAAACAAACTGAAAGAAAAACACTTAATTTAACTTTTTTATGACCATATAGACAAAATTGTTTGATCACTTAAAATTTAAAAGATCAAATTTGAAAACTTTATACACAGATGTAGCAAATGTATCTGAATCATAACAGTGACCCCAAATAAACAAAAATAATCAAGCTTTAAAAATAATTTTCAATACTTTTACACTTAGAACGGTGTAACAACTTAAAAAAAGTTATAACAACTTAAAAATGGTTTAATAAGTTAAAAATTGTATAATAACTTTAAAATTGTAAGACTACAGTTACCATTACATTCAAATACTAATTTTGTGGTAGGTCTCCATTAGAAAATGAAAATTTCTTTGAGACAGATCTGTGCAGCAAAGCACCAACTACGATTTTTTTTTTTATTTTTTCAAATTAAAGATTTTAATTGTTACCACTAATCCAAATTCGCTGTATTTTACAGGTATATATGTATAAAATGTGAATAATGTGCTGGAATTGTCTATATTTGTATTTGAAAATAGATTACACAGTAATTCATATTCCTATGAACTTTTACGAACAAGGTTTGTTTTTCAAGAAAGATCTGAGAAATGTTCAAATTTCTAAATACATCATCAATGAATTTTTTTTGCTTGATAATGGATTAGCAAAACCAATGTAATAATCTGAAATGCTTTGTGACTATTTCCTAAAAAGAGAAAGTACATAAAACAACAGAAAGTACTTTAGAAAGTAAACATTTTCTAAAAAGAGAGATCATATAATACATTCACCATATGATTTAATACAACACAAACACCCACATACCTCTGCAGATTTGATAAATTGAAGAAACTTACCACATAAGCAGCAACTGTAAACAACGTAACGATCCAAGCGAAGCTCTTTCTTTGGGAAAGCATTGCTCTTCCAAAGGCTCAGTTTGCTCTTCAGTTCACCTCGAAGGGTTATTTCCAGAAGACTTGGCGAGCTTCAGGTGGACCCCTTCTCGTTCTCGTTCTCTGCCTCTGCGTACCCTGTGGAGAAGAACAGCAGGAAATGAAGGGTTCTCTCCTTCTCATTGGATGACGATGAGTGATACTGATGATGATCAGACTCTTATCTGGCCTGATGTTTCGACCACCAACCAGAAGGAACAAAACCCAATCAAGCTCACTGATCATTAACTCGCCGGGCAGACTAAAGCAAAGGTGTGTGTTTTCGACATGGAGCTCAGCCCACCAAAACCTGATAACCCATTGATGACTCTCATTATTCAAATATGCATTAAAACGAGGATACGCACTATGGTAAAAAAGTACAAAGGTATTGTTGTTGGGGTTTTTTGGTTTTTTTTGCATGGTTTTGTTAGCATTTGATATGTAATGTATATTGCCATTTAAATTCTGAAGCTGATTTTTTACTTGTTCACCACACCTTGTAAAAAGGCACAAAGTATAAGTGACATCACTTCATTATATTATGTTTTTTTCTATACGTATTTAGTTTACATGAAAATGAAAAGGATTTAACCAGGATTTGCAAAATTACATGAAAGGTAAGGTTTGTAAAAGTTCACAATGATTGTCAAAAACTTGAACAAATTAGTTATTTGATTATTCCTAACATTAATATAATTTCTTAAAAAGTATTTTATCCCTACACCGCTTCCATTGTTTCAGTAAATTCTCAGTTGAATTCACAGTTGAAAAAGTTTTGATATGTCCGGAAGTGACTGATCGGGTTGGGTTTGGTCCAATCTGTATGGCGAGGTCACGTCTGGTCTGGTTCTGCGTGATCTTTTAAGGTCTGTTGTCCTTAAGTACATGACTCAATTTCCGTTCTATGAGGCACTTGTTGATTTTGCTTTTTTGGTTATTTTCATCACCTATTTTCCATCTAATTCATCCAATGTTGGTGCTCAGAATATAGGTTTTATTGCGTGAATATACTAGTTAGCATACGTTCAGAGGGTTGACTATTTCAAAATTTTAGACTGCACATCAACCTTGTTTATTTGAAGAAGCCATTTCTAAGGTTTCAAATTAAACAAAAAGTGCTTTTGAGGCATTGTCTTGACTTGCTCTTTTAATTTCATGCGAAACAATTTTTTTGGGATTCTTAAAATATGTTTTTTTTCTCAATTTAAATTAAATACGAATGTACTATAATAAAACATGTTGATTCAATAACTATCCAATAATTTCTGTGTCAAACAGTAAAACAATTTTCACTTAAAATCATTCTTTCGTTTGTGTAATATCAGGAAATAACAACAAGGTATGATCCTGGTCAGAAATCAGCTGCTTGAGAGAACCAGCACACCTGAAAATACAAGACCTGGAAAAATAAACAAGCCTATCTTGTGAATAAACTCTCAGCTTCTTTTGTTTATCATCTTGACTTACTCTTTTAATTCCTCATTTTTTTCTCTCATGAGAACATGTTGATAAAGACCATTTATAATTGCCAAATTCTCTATTGTAAATGTATTTGAGCCAGATAATCAGGCAGGAGACACTCCAACTCAAAAGTTGAAGCAAAATTTGGGTTACTAGAGACTAGGTAAATCTTATATTATCACCTTTTTTATAATTCAAGCATTTGATGATTCTGATGGAATTACCCGAATAAAACATTTATTGAAGTATGATTTGATTGGATGATTAAATAGCCAATGTCTGAAACATTCACTGACAATGAATGCATATTTCATACTGTTTAAAATTAAAGTCATATATTGTTTAATACAATATTACAAATTCTAAATATTTTTACGATATTTTCTGGATTTTTTTCTCACACTTGAAACCCTGCAGTTTATAAATTGAAGCTGCTAATTTATTTATTTATTAGTTTAAGGTAACACTCAGAAGTAGACAAAAGTTTCTGAAAAGTAATTCACAACAGGCAGCCAAAATGGAAAATTTAATTCAAATGATTTAAAAAATCAAATAATCAAACAAAAAAAAGTTAAATGAACGCTTGAATGTAGTACATTCAAATTATTAAACAATTTAGCATCATTTTCAATTTACTGCCACTAAATTTTCATTTTTAAATTAATTCAAATAAACATGTTTCATGAATAAACTGACTAAGAATGAAAACTGCTTAAGGAAGAATACATTTTTAAAACAAGATAATCATTTACAAATCACAACTATTAAAAAACAAGGAAAAACACTGGAGATCTTTAGGTTTATATTACAATAGTATTATATTTAAAGTTACGATCCAATCGTTTTTGCTTTAACAGCAGATCGTACAAAGGTTCAAATTCGTCCTTCAGGATTGTCAGCAAATGCAATCCGATAAGCTTCTGATTTTTGATAAGATTACACAATGCCACTTGATGAACTGATAATAGATATGTAACGTTACAGCTACGAACACATTCCAAATCAGTCTAGATTATTATGGTCATCTTTCAAATCTTTTCAAATTCTAGAGATATTTATTGTTCAGTTAAAACAATTAAAAATCTGAAAGTAACTATTCAGATAAATTTTTTTACAAAATTCAAGGCAGAATTTTTGTAATAGTTTTTTTAGAATAGCTAAAACCCGACTATCCTTTGCATAATTAAAAAATCATCTGCCCTCATCCTACTAGACCTCTCTGCAGCGTTCGACACAGTCAACCATCAGATCCTTCTCTCCACTCTGTCTGCGATGGGCATCACTGGAACTGTACTCGATTTGCTTGAGTCCTATCTCACTGGTAGATCTTTCAGTGTCGGGTGGAGGGGTGAGGTCTCAAACACTCATAACCTACTCACCGGGGTTCCCCAGGGTTCAGTCCTTGACCCCTTCTCTTCTCCATCTACACCACCTCCCTGGGCCCTATCATCCTCAGACACGGATTCTCCTACCACTGCTACGCTGACGACACTCAACTCTATCTGTCGTTCCCCCCTGATGACCTGTCAGTAACTACCCGCATAACTGACTGCCTGAAAGACATATCTACTTGGATGAAGAACCATCACCTACAGCTCAACATGGCCAAGACAGAACTTTTGGTAATCCCAGCTCATCCCTCTGTGCATCACGACCTCACCATCCAGCTGCAATCCTCTACAGTCACCCCTTCTCTTACAGTCAGAAATCTTGGACTGATTTTGGATGAACAGCTGTCCTTCAAAGACCACATCACAAAGACAACTCGAGCGTGTAGATTTGCACTGCACAACATTCGCAAGATCAGGCCCTTCTTAACTGAGCATGCAACTCAACTCCTAGTTCAGGCTCTGGTCCTCTCACGTCTGGACTACTGCAACGCTCTCCTAGCAGGACTTCCATTAAATACGCTCAAACCTCTGCAGATGATCCAGAATTCTGCAGCTCGTCTTATCTTCAAGGAACCGAAACGAGCTCATGTTACTCCCCTCTTCATCACTCTTCATTGGCTCCCCATTGCAGCTCGGGTTAAATTCAAATCGCTAATGCTGGCATACAAAACTATCTCCAGATCAGCCCCTGTCTACCTCCATGAGCTCATACGCTCCTACATGCCTTCCAGAAGCCTGCGCTCAGAGAAGGAACAGCGACTTGTGGTTCCATCCCACAAGGGCAGAAGATCTCTCAGCAGAACCTTCTCTTTCACTGTCCCTGGATGGTGGAACAAACTCCCTGATCCAGTCAGGAAAGCAGCAACACTAACAGCTTTCAAAAAGCAACTGAAAACTTTTCTCTTCAGAGAACACCTACTATAAAAATAAAAAATAATAAAAAAAACTTCCTTCTTTTTTTCCCTCCTCTGTCTTTATTTTCTTCCTCTACTTCCTCACTGCTTTGGTTTATTGATCAGTTGATACAATTTCTATTATGAGAAGCTGAGATAGACTTTGACGGTGTAACAAATTGCATATTGTTTCTCCCCTGAGTTAAGTCGCTTTGGACAAAAGCGTCTGCCAAATGCATAAATGTAAATGTAAATGTAAAAAATACCAAGACAGTGTGAGAAAGACAAGTGTCTGAGAAATGTCATTTCCAAAAAAATGAATTGCACATGTAATATAAAATGCAAATATTTCTTAAGACTTTACTGACTTAAACAATGTTTTTTTTTAATAATTATCAGTATTTCAGTTGTGTAATATAAAATAACAGAACAAGGTGTGAACCTGGTCAGAAATCAGCTGCTTGAGAGAACCATCACACCTGAAAATACAAGGTCTGGAACAATAAACAAGCTTATCTTGTGAATAGACTCTCAGCTTCTTTTGTTATTTTTGAAATAGCACAAGAATTTTCTTATGTTGTAATGCTTGAATTCTCCAACATTCTCAATTTGTGGTTCTAAATATTTCATGTAACTTTGATATTTAGACAAAATCTATATATGAAAGTTCAGTGATGTTACAATTCATCAAGTTGTTTTACAATTAGTAAAAGGAAAATAGCATCAAATGTCTGAGCTGTTTTCAGACCAATCAATTTATGACGTGTAAGCATTTCCCAGATTATAGAAGGTGCTCTAATTCAAAAGACCCTTTAAAGAGCAACTGAATGAAAGTGCCATAAGATTAAAAGAGCCATAAAATAAAATAGCACCATATCAAAAGGGCATATTAATTCACTTTTAAAGAATGATCGAATTAAGCAGCCAGAATTTCCTTCAATCATTGACAAAATGTATTTTCAAATGTAAAATTTTGAAGAACACAGTTGAAGTTTATACAGTATCAATGAAATATTGTTTTACTCCATTGATATTTCAACACCATTACTGGGTCACTTAAGCAATGAAATTCAGGATCTCTTGCTCTCTAAACCTAAACTAAAACTGAAATTTGGTAAATGCCATAAAAACCTAAATGATTGAGTAGAATGTCAACACAGCTGTCTGTGGGGGGAATGGGGGGGGGGGGGGTTAAGCTAGATAATGCTTTGAGCATGTGTTGCTGTGATTTATCATTTATTCCAGGAACATGTCTTAGACAAAAAAAATCTGGCACCCGATCTGGATGTTATCACACCATTATGTAATTCATGATGATGTATTAAACCAATCATATGTTTTACTGCTTCACCTCCTGCCTTTGTATCCACAATTTATGCAAACATAAAAACCTAAAATTACCAACGCACAAGTTAGGGTCGGGTTTAAAGGAACAATAAGAAAAATAAATAGTAGTATAAGAAACATGCACAAATTTAAAGGATTGTAAACTATAAAAAAAGCTTTAGATCTTTAAATGTTTTTGTGATGGTAAAACTACACAACACCACTTTCCCTCACATTGAACTAAGTCTGTCACGTGTGATAAACAAAAGAAAGACGCTGCTTTCACAGTGTCTTAAGATGATCCACAAAAAAGTGGCAACAGATGAAGAGTGCCAGTAGGTAGTTCCCACTTGTAGTACCTATTTTTAACAAAGGAACACTATTGATTGACAACAAAAGATGAGCACAATTTAAAAACTGATGGCAAATAAAATCACTGAAGCCTTGACGTGATTTGACATGTGTCAGGATTGTCATTTTTCCATGTTATGTTTTCTGTTCTTTTTCTTTCTCTCCCTGTAATCTCTCGCTCTCTCAGCTCAGCTCATTTAGATCAGGTGTTCCCAATTATGCTCTTGTGCTCTGGTCCTGTCTGATTGGACTCACCTGTTCCTCATCTACTCCTGCTGCTATTTAAAGCACTGTCAGCTTCTTCTCTGTGCGAGTTATTTTATTTGTCACGCTGTTGTACCAGTCTACTCTGTCTGTGGAAGATATATTAGTGTGCCCTGCCTAGTCTTGAGCTTGTCTGCTCTTTTTTTCAGATTATTTTTAAGTTCTGGATTCTCCTACAAGAGTGCTGGATCCCGGTGGGAGCCCTTTCTGTTCTCGTTAGTCTAGCTTCTTTTGTTTGATTTGTTTTGGCCCTCGTGCCGGTTTTTTCTGTTTGATACCTTGGTTGCTTTTCAATAAAGACTCAAGTACTTCAAGATCACCTTTGCTTCTGGGTCCAACTTACTCATCTTGACAGAATAACTCGCCGAAAGAAATATGGACCCAGCGAAGGAATCCCACATCCACTCAGCAGTTGAGCACCAGGGGACGCTGCTCGGACGTCACTCAGAGGAGCTCCTGGCTTCACGGCTTCAAGTTGAGTCCCTCTCCGCTCAGGTCTCGGATCTGTCCAGGCAGCTGCATAATCTCAGTGCTGAACGCTCGAGAGGAGGGTACTTCTTTCCATCCTGTGGAACCAAGGGTAAATAACCCTCCCAGCTATGCAGGGGAGCCCACTCAATGCCGAGCCTTCCTCACCCAATGTGAGATAGTTTTCTCTCTCCAGCCTCAAACATATGCCACTGAAAGATCCCGGGTCGCCTTCGTAATTTCACTGCTAGCCGGGAAAGCACGGAGCTGGGGAACTGCGGTTTGGGAGGCGGATGCCCCATGCTGCCGCTCATACTCTTCTTTCCGAGAAGAGATGTGCAAGACTTTTGACCGTTCTGTTTTTGGCCGGGAGGCTTCTAGGCAACTGGCAGCTCTACGTCAAGGTTCTAGCTCTGTGGTTGATTACTCCATAGAGTTCCGCACGCTTGCCGCTACCAGTGGCTGGAATGGGGAGGCACTTTTCTCCCACTTCCTCGATGGCCTCTCCCTCAATATAAGGGAGGAGCTTCTCTCCTCTGATCTTCCGGTTGGACTCGATGAATTGATAGATCTGTCCATTCGCATCGAGAAGAGACATGCTCGGCGTCGCCAGGTGAGAGGGACCCAGCCACCTCGCTCGAAAGACTCACACTCCTCAGTGGTGGCAGGCTGTGAAGCTCCAGGATCTGAGCCCATGCAGATGGGAGCATTCCGCATCTCGGCTGAGGAGCGGACAAGACGCATTTCATCCCGCCTTTGTTTGTATTGTGCCGGTGAGGGTCATTTCGCCCAGTCCTGTCCTTTAAAAGGAACAGCTCGGCGGCAATAAGGGGACTCCTGTCGAGCTCTATTTCCTTGTCCCCTGGCTCTCCATCTCGCACCACCATTTCTGCTAGTCTCCAACTGGGTACCAGATCTGTCGTTTGTGAGGCCCTCATCGACTCTGGAGCTGAAGCTTGTTTCATTGATGAGAGCTTTGTAGTGGCCAACCACATTCCCCTCTCTTCCTGTGTGGAGGCTCCGACGGTTGTTGCTCTGGATGGCCGACCTCTGGCTCGAATCAGCAAGCAGACATTACCGGTGAGCCTCACTACTTCTGGGAATCACACTGAAACTTTATCTTTCCTTGTGTTCAAGTCACTTTCTGTACCTGTTGTTTTGGGTCATCCCTGGCTGACAAAACACCAGCCACAAATAGATTGGGCTAGCAACATGATTACTTCTTGGAAGATTGATTGTTACAAATCTTGTCTAGTTTCTGCGGGTTCTGGCGGTTCGTCTGCTTCTGTGTTTCAGGATGATTCTGTTGACTTGGTGGGCGTCCCGGTGGAGTACCATGATCTGGGGGCGGTGTTCAGCAAATCACGAGCCATATCTCTACCCCCTCATCGGCCATATGATTGCTCCATTGAACTCCTACCTGGGACCTCCCCTCCGCGGGGCCGCCTCTACTCTCTGACTGCACCTGAAAGAGAAGCACTTAAGACTTACCTGTCGGAGTCCCTGGCTGCCGGCACCATTGTTCCATCCACCTCTCCGGCAGGTGCAGGGTTTTTTTTTGTTGAAAAGAAGGATGGCTCGCTCCGTCCTTGCATAGATTATCGTGGACTTAACACAGTGACTGTAAAGAACCGTTACCCTCTACCCCTTATGTCCTCCGCTTTTGAAATTCTTCAGGGTGCCAAGGTATTCACTAAACTTGACTTACGCAACGCATATCATCTTGTGCGCATCCGGGAGGGACACGAGTGGTTAACTGCCTTTAACACTCCCCTGGGGCACTTTGAATATAGGGTTTTACCATTCGGCCTTGCCAATGCCCCTGCAATTTTTCAAGCTTTAATTAATGACGTCCTGCGAGACATGTTAAATGAGTTTGTTTTTGTTTACTTGGATGATATTCTTATTTTTTCACCAGATGAAGAGTCCCATATTCGCCATGTTCGTAGGGTTCTCCAGCGCCTCCTCGAAAATAAGTTGTTTGTTAAGGCTGAGAAGTGTCAGTTCCATGTCCCATCTGTTAGTTTTCTTGGGTACATTGTTTCTTCAGAAGGAGTCTCCATGGATCAGTCGAAGGTCCAGGCTGTCCTGAACTGGCCCATACCAGAGTCACGCACAGCCTTGCTGCGGTTTTTGGGGTTCGCTAATTTTTATCGCCGGTTCATTCGGGGTTTCGGTCAAGTTGCTGGTCCCCTGAATGCTCTTACATCGAACAAGCAGAACTTTATCTGGACTGACTCTGCACAAGAGGCTTTCGATTCCTTGAAGGAACGTTTCACTACAGCTCCCATTTTGGTCACTCCCGATCCCAGCAGACAATTTATTGTTGAAGTTGATGCATCTGAGACGGGAGTGGGTGCTGTCCTGTCCCAACGTTCCCCTCTGGATGACAAGATCCATCCGTGTGCTTTTTTTTCTCATCGGTTGTCACCGGCGGAACGTAATTATGATGTTGGTAATCGGGAACTCTTGGCAATCCGTCTGGCTCTGGAGGAGTGGCGTCATTGGCTAGAAGGGGCGAGCCATACATTCCTAGTTTGGACAGACCACCGCAATCTAGAGTATATTCGTTCTGCCAAGCGGCTCAACTCGCGCCAGGCCCGGTGGCTGCTGTTTTTCGAACGTTTTAATTTCACCATCTCTTACCGACCCGGTTCACGCAACATGAAACCGGACACATTGTCTCGAATATTTGCCCCTGAGGGTGAAGACACCCTTCCCATTCCTATTTTGCCCAAAGAGAAAGTGGTGGGGGCCTTGAATTGGGGTGTCGAGCATACAGTAATGCAGGCCCTTGGTAACACCACTCCTCCCGCTCTGTGTCCCAGTAATCGATTATTTGTCGTTCCATCTGTTCGTGAGTCTGTAGTTCGCTGGGGGCATGAAGCTAAGTTCTATGCTCACCCTGGGGTCCGTCGCACCCTGGCAGTACTGCGTCAACGGTTTTGGTGGCCTGAAATGGCAGCAGACGTTAAGCGATATGTTAGATCCTGTGCAGTCTGTGCCAGTTGCAAAGCCAGTAATGAGTCACCAGCCGGCCTTCTTAAACCACTGGCCATCCCGGCACGTCCATGGTCACATATTGCTATGGATTTTATTATTGGTCTCCCTGAGTCCAAAGGTAATACGGTTATTTTAACTGTGGTTGACCGCTTCTCCAAAGCCGCACATTTTATTCCGCTCAAGAAACTACCGTCTGCATCCGAAACTGCCCAGACTGTGGTCGAACATGTTTTTAAATTGCATGGCTTGCCTAGTGATATTGTGACTGATCGAGGTTCCCAGTTCACTTCACAATTTTGGCGAGAGTTTTGTAAATTAATAGGTTCCACAGCCAGTTTGTCATCTGGTTATCATCCCGAAACCAATGGCCAGGCAGAGAGAGCGAATCAGGACCTTGGGCGCCTACTCCGCTGTCTTGCCCACCAGAACCCATCTACATGGTGTGAACGTCTGCCCTGGGCCGAATATGCTCATAACTCGTTGACATCCTCATCTACTGGCTTTTCTCCTTTCGAAGGCTGCTTAGGGTATCAGCCCCCATTATTTCCAAGTCAAGAGATGGAGGTCATGGTCCCTTCCGTTAGTTCTTTCATCCGTCGTGCCAAACGAACTTGGAGACAGGTCAAAACTACGCTGTTGAGAACCAGAGAAAATATGCGCAGGACTGCCAATCGGCGTCGTAGGCCAGCCCCAAAGTATATCTGTGGTCAAAAAGTATGGTTGTCAACCGATAACCTGCCGCTCAAGTTTCCCGCTCGCAAGCTGGCCCCTCGTTTTATTGGTCCTTACCCTATCAGTAAGATCATTAGCCCGGTGGCAGTCCGGTTAAGGCTGCCTAGTCACCTTGCACGCATCCACCCAGTATTCCACGTTTCTCGCATCAAGCCCGCCACCTATTCTGTTCTAGCTCCCTCTAGCCCCCCTCCTCCCATTGTAGAGGGCTCACCTATTTATAGGGTCAGGCGTCTTCTTGATGTGCGTAAAAGAGGTAGGGGGCATCAATATCTAGTTGATTGGGAGGGTTACGGTCCTGAGGAGAGATGCTGGATACCCTCTCGTGATGTGCTGGACCGCTCCTTGATTGAGGACTTCTACCGCTCAGGTCATGGTTCTCACCGTGTAGCGCCTGGGGGCGCTCATTAAGGGGGGGGCAATGTCAGGATTGTCATTTTTCCATGTTATGTTTTCTGTTCTTTTTCTTTCTCTCCCTGTAATCTCTCGCTCTCTCAGCTCAGCTCATTTAGATCAGGTGTTCCCAATTATGCTCTTGTGCTCTGGTCCTGTCTGATTGGACTCACCTGTTCCTCATCTACTCCTGCTGCTATTTAAAGCACTGTCAGCTTCTTCTCTGTGCGAGTTATTTTATTTGTCACGCTGTTGTACCAGTCTACTCTGTCTGTGGAAGATATATTAGTGTGCCCTGCCTAGTCTTGAGCTTGTCTGCTCTTTTTTTCAGATTATTTTTAAGTTCTGGATTCTCCTACAAGAGTGCTGGATCCCGGTGGGAGCCCTTTCTGTTCTCGTTAGTCTAGCTTCTTTTGTTTGATTTGTTTTGGCCCTCGTGCCGGTTTTTTCTGTTTGATACCTTGGTTGCTTTTCAATAAAGACTCAAGTACTTCAAGATCACCTTTGCTTCTGGGTCCAACTTACTCATCCTGACAACATGCTTATTTAATTGGACCCTTCAGAAGAAACAATGATGAGATTTTTATACAAAAAACCCTCTTTTTTTGTAAACAACGCAGATTTTTCACGTTTTGGTTGCAAATTGGAGTAAAAAATATGTAAACTGTAATACCTCAGTGACATAAATTGTGAATTAAATAGATGTAGATACAGCTGAACATGTCCACTTTCAAACTTCAGTCTTTAAGTAAAAATAAGAAAATAAACAAATAAAATAAATCTAAAATAAATAAATAAAAAATGCTACACATTAATGGTTAGCAAAATGGTTAACCTTTTTTAATTAATTAGATAACCTAATTGCCACAAAGTACTCATCAATTACCAGGTATTAATTGTTGTTCATTTCCAATGAGTATCTGAGAATGCTTGAGCAGCTTGCATTTGATTGGCCACCAGTGTTGTGTATTTTTCTCTCAATCATTGTAGCTATGGGTACTTTTGTTCCATCACTGAACACATCAGTGCAAAATGTGTGTGGTACATGCTCAATGGTAAAACAATGCGAGAACACTGATACTGTATCATTCATATACCTTGCCCCCATGAACAGTAAAAAAACTGTTTATGACCCCTTCAAGAAATTGTTTTTGTTTCCTTGGCAATAATCAAGCGAATAAAACAGGACCTCTATGAACATTATGCATCTGGTATTATATGTGCACAATTTCGATTCATTATTTCAGAGTTTACAGCAGGTGAAGTAGACACCTAATGAATGATATGGATGGGTTTGAAAAAAACTGATTTCAACATCTAAAGAGCTTCTGTAGTTCACAATGAATTTAAAATGACTGTTTAAAATGTTTTCACAATGTTTTCACAAAAAAAATGTATGTGTCATTAAATAAAAGGAATTAGACAACTATTTGGCAATTCGTTTTTTGTATTTAGAAAAAGCCTTATATTAATAGAAATATTACCTTGACTTTTTATTATTATCATATGTCATATTTTTATTATTTACAAAAAATCCCTTTTCTGATGTCATTGTGTTTCAGGTCAAATTCACCACAGAGGGTCTTTTTGCAGCTTCAATAAGATTCTCTTGTGATGTAACTTTAAGGGAATGCTTAATGGCAAATATGCCATTTTTGTCTTCTTGCACTGTTAAACACATACAGTTTAATTTGTAGGTGTCCAAGCAATATCAAAATGCAGTATTTGAGAAAGATTCTATACTTAACAAAATGTGACAAGAATGGTCGATGGGAGCTAGCAAACACAGTCAACCAAATAGATTACATTTTACTCAATATGTTACTGAGCTAAAAAGAAAATTATATCAAAATTTCAAACACAATAAGTTGTTTAAATGTTGAGTACTGTGTGTTACGGATCTGGTGACATGTAGTGTTTACACAGGCCTCTGGGAGATTGAGTTAGTAAATTGAAAGGAGTTGCTGGAGTCGCGCTCAAGTACTCAACGCTACAGCAGTGAATGATTACCTTCTCCTCTTGCAAATCAAATTAATTAAGATTAGTTTTATCAGTGTGTGGAAGAGGACTGATAATATAGACACTCTGGACACAGTGAGAATAGCCTTAGTAACATACTGTAACATACTGTACATAGATCATAGCTAATTCTGAGAATCTCTAAATATCTTGATCTTGATCAACGTCCTCGCTGAACTTAGAACCACAGATAATTAAAAAACTTTTAAAGGTAACAATCTCATCGGAAGCTCTGTCTGCAAAGTTGAATTATATATAATTCTCAAACGTTTACATTTTTGAATAACCAGAAGCCTTTTCTCAATCTCTGGCAACCCTTACAATCACAATATAAATCACAATACATATTGTTTAACATTTATGAGTCTTATGTCAATATCTGGCAATCCTAACCATTGTTTTATCTCTAGCTTTGTCTCTAACTATTGCACCACTAAACATCACTTTTTTGTTTTTGAGTATTTACTAAAGTTTTTACAAACTCTGGCAACCCTAAGTATGACATTTTGTGTTTTTTAACATTTATTCATATATGGCAACCCTAACTATTATTTTAAATTTTCTTTAGAATTTAGGAGCATTATCTCAATATCAGATGATCATTACCTCAATATCAGATGATCATTACATGGACATCAGGAAAAGAAGACATGTGGAAAAATATTTACACAACACAGTGAATCTAAGACATTTTAAGGCCTAAATTATCGGATCTTAAATATTAGAATTTTAAAACCCTGCAGAAACCTTGGATCAAGTTAGTTTTTTAATAGCTAATGGCTAATGGTTCCACATTTAAGTTTGTTTCGGAACATGGCTGAGTTAGCCCAAATTTGCACAAAAAAAAAACATAAAAAATAAAAAAAAAACAGACAGTATCATGGCTGAGACTGAAAGCTATGATGAACATGTCTTTTGTTTAACCACAAAAAAATAGGTTGTTATTGTCTCTTTGCTCTCGACGAAGGCGGTCAAATCTATCTCTCTCTCCTCCCTGTGTCTGAGACTCTCCTTGCCCTGCTCTCTAAACGAGAAACTATTGATCTGATCAGCTGGTCTCTGAATGCAATTGACACCATCTTCTCAACAAGAAGCTGACCCAATGTTATGTCTATGTAAATATTTTGAATGTGATTGTTGCTATGCCCTCCCCCTCACACTGCTCTAACTGAAGTACAGTTTGAGAGGGGCATTTTTTTTCAGCCACCTTTCCTGTTGCATATTTGCTTATTTCATTTGCTACCTCTCGACGACCTGTCTGTCCCCCTGTAATGTGATGTCTATATCTTGGTTGGAGGGGTCCAATTTCGCTGCATACAACAGTGTAGTGACCAAAGGCCTTATTCAGTTGTTATGCTCCATGTTGTTAAGAGTGAAAAGAAGCAAAAAATATATATAAATAAGTGACAAGGTTTGTAGTTTACATTTCCAAACCTGTTGGACTATTCATTTGCTGGATTTTTAAATATCTTTTGTACATGGTTTGTAGCACCAATATGATAAGCAGATATGATAACACATTTTTTGTTTACATTTCCAACATAACCCTCAAAATTAAAATAAAAAAATTGCAGTTTAATTACTGGAATTTAATTTTTGCATGTGTATTTGTGTAAGTGATAAAAATGTGCATGGACAAAGTTAAACTATATACTTTAATGTTATCTTCTGCACCTATAGTTTCTGTATGGCTAGACAATATATCTTGAACTTTAGCCATGACTTTCTAAGAGGTGATAATCTATCAGATAACAAGAAAACTTTCATTTAAGCTTTTCATCTTTTGTTAAATTATAAATGTTATCTTTTAAGGGAAAATGAAATCCAAATACCTTTGCACTTGAAATGGATTTATGTGATGTTTTGAAAGATTTTGAAATTATTTTGTCATTCTCTGGGAACAATATATATTGCACTGAACCTGAGTTATATGACTTTTTTTTATGTTTAGTATTGAACATTTGATGAACATGTGAAAAAATTTAAACATCATCTTACCGGTTGATGAAGTGGTTTAGCATGACTGAGAAGAAAATCACCAGCGGAAAAATCCAATTTCTGTGAAAATAGAAATTGTTTAAATACATATGTTTAATCAGACTTAATTATAATATTAATTATTTTTATTTTATTTTAGATATACTATAAACATGTTCCAAAATTTTATATATATTAAGATTCACTGTAAAAAGGTTTAATTGTGATGTGATGGTTGAAGTATAACTCAAGTCATTTCTAGCTTTTTCAGACACCCAGATCTTGAGGGGGCTGTCTTTGAATCCAGCCCCAGCGAGCAGCATCCACCTGGATGATGTGATGGCTGACATTTTGCTAAAGAACACTCTCTATAAATCAAATAATAGTTATCAGGAGACAAGCAGAGGAAAAAAGCAAATTAGAATATGGTCTAATTTCAATTACTTCCTTTATACTGTGTTGTTTATCATTTATGCCATTTAGACCTTTACGATAACTTTTTTTATTATTTGACCATGAATTCTTCAAATAAGATATAACATCAGTTTAAAACACATATTTAAACATAGGGAACAAATATTTTCTATACTCACATTACTCCAAAACATGCACATTTATAGTCATCACATACCAGGTTCATGAAAGTTGAAGGATGTATGAATTATCATTTCATTTTCGACACAGACATGTGCATGCAAGCCGTCATCTACCTCCACCACTTTCCTTTCTGAATAAAGATAACATCATGCCCTGAAAAAGTTTAATAATTTGTTTTTAGCTTTTTGTAATTCACATACTATTATGGTTTTAAAATTACACAATCTCCTAGATATATCCTTTATATTCTGAAATCATAAAGATTGAATGTGTAAAATAAGTATTTTTATCTTTTGTTTTGCTTTTAATTAATTTAATACATTTAATAAATTTCCAATAACTAATAATAGATAACTATTATATACGTGATGAAATAATATGCTTGATAAAAAGTAAAGAAAAACGTTTACTTTAACATTTATTTTAATTAAAGTTAAGTAACACTACGTTAAGTAGCTATAACAGCTATACGACTATACAGCTATACAGCTATAACAACTATAACAGACATACAACAATTCTCAAAGTATTAAAAAGTTAGCCTTCTAGGTGTTTCTGCGTGTGACGTCACATCGGTTGTTTTTGTCTGAGGTAAAGGCTTCAACGTTTACTATTCTATCTTTAAGAACACTTTCGCAGTCTTCCTCTCCCAAAAATGAAGCTATTCTTTCTTTTTGGATATTTCTTGACGCTGTGCCCGTTGGCCAGTGTCAGGTCCTGTTTGCAGTGTGACCATGTGGTGCTTTCAATGCATGACGACTTTCTCTCCAAAACCAAAGGACTCACCGTTAACGACCAGATGGAGCTCGATCAGATCATCAAACACGGTTATTTCATCTATGGCTTGACGGCGCGCCAGTTTAATGGAGTCGTAGGTAAAAACAAACTATTTATATGTTGTATCTACCATATGAACACATTCCACTTGGTACAATTCCATTGAGTCTTTCGAGAAATTACGGAAATGAAACCATTGGATTTGAATTCAACTGCCAACGCTCGTGCAACTGTTTAAGTATCACTTTAAAATGTTTATACCATTGACTGTATATAACAGGTTTGTACACTATAAGTTATAGCACTCGTGGTTATTTGCGTTAATTATATGTATTTATTTTATTACATTTTTTTCGGTTAGAAATTCTTACAGACCCGTCAAGACGAACCCATCACTAGATTAATAAAGATCAGGCCTCATGCATGTTTCTTTGAACTTCAATTTAACCTCTAAATAAGTATATAGTTAAGGTTATGATAAAGAACTGAACAGGAAAGGACAGTTGGTAATAATGGTAGTTAGTTACAAATATATTGTTTTAGTAGCTTGCTTTGTACAACATTTCACCCTATTTAATAGCCCAAAGTTTGTAACCTCCAAGAGTTCTCCATATTATATTTAATATATTTTATTTTTTGTAACGGTAAAGAATAATTTCCAGTGATTGGAAAAATTGAGGGAGAAAAGTCAGAATTAGGCAATTTTTTAAGATTTTGAAATGGTGATTTCCCTTCTCCCATTTTCTCCATTGACTTTATATACAGCATGGACGTAGTATGCATGATATCACCAACAGTATTTAGCTGTTGCTCACTACTGAATAGTCAAAAGTAGGCAAAAAGACACATTTTGGTGGATGAGAAATGACAAGAATGAGACTTTTAAGGCGGATGACTGACTTTCACTCAAGTATTCCTGCCCTTAATTATACAAAACTTTATATCTTAATATAGATTAAACTGTAATACAAAAAGTCATGCCCCACAGAGTGGTAACGAAGGTCAAAATTAGCTTTGTTAATAAAAAAATTGTGACTAGGCATGTAAATAAACATTTTTAATGAGGTTAATTATTCAAGTGATGTTTACAAACAAAGTTTTGGGAGTAGCATGAACAGTCAATAAGCTCAGTCTCCCTATTATGCTTATATTATTATTATAGTTCCACCCTTTATAAGGCATCAGTTTGCCTAGTCTCATCGAACAATCTACAGCCAAAAACCCTCCACCACCCTTTTGTCTCACTTTATGGCGGTCTTCAGACTTCAATTATTTCCAAACCTGAAGCCCTCCTATTGACAGCTCGTCTGGTTTGCATTTACACATGTTAATTTCTGCTTTCACTACAGAAACTTGGTAATGCAATAGACCATTAGATCATATGGTCCCACCTATGATTTTCTAGTGTATAAAACACAACCTAAGGAGACAACATAAACATTGTGAAAGCTATCCCTCCTTCCACCCTTTCACCACATAAAGGGGGCTATTTTCTGGGCAGAGGCTCCCTTCCTGGTTCCCTTCCTCACTCAGACAGCTAATCTGGTACGCTTCTCACCAATCACGCTTGTGATACTAGGCAATTATAAGCAAGAGGGAACTCGTGAAATATTGGTGTAAACTGGAATCTTCTCACTTCTGGAACCGGCCTTAAGTGGTCAGTCAAGGAATTGCAAGCTTGTTTGCTTATCTAAAGTTTCTCTCTAGGTACTAAAAATCTCTTCCTCTAATATTCTTTAAACTAAACTCACTGCTACTGTGCATGTGA
The DNA here is from genome assembly GCA_900490495.1 of Danionella dracula. NCBI lineage: Eukaryota > Metazoa > Chordata > Actinopteri > Cypriniformes > Danionidae > Danionella > Danionella dracula. The sequence goes on from UELW01000666.1 coordinate 7,734,760, forward strand.
TCCATTGACTCTGTGATCCACTGACAGAAATGACAGAAATCTCAGCACTGGTCACTCAAAGATCCCTTCGCTGAATTATGCCAGTCTGAATTTAACCTAAAACAAATGACTGAAGAGCAAGCGTGACGCCCCCCAAAATTTCCATAAGCAACACCCTTTCCTTATAATAACAGGACTGATCAGACCCCATAGCCAACTCAAAATAAAAATAGAAGCTGTGCTTGCTAGCTATAACAGTGATATTTATACTTGTATGCTAATTGTTTAGGACAAACATTACTAGATTGTTGAAAGCCAAAATTGAAATCCTCAAAATAAATTCTCAAACTCTCACCATTTGTTGTTTTCAGATCCTACAACACTCTATCGTGTCAGGACCGAATATCAGAGTGAATTCAAGAGCTTCTGGACTGAAGACAGAACAGGTTAAGCATTTTATTTTATTGTGTTCAGCACATTTTGATGAACTCATCACTTTAATATGATTTAGAACTTACTGTGAGACAGTTCATTTACCAAACATGAATAGTTCTGAAAATAAGAGTACATTGTTAGGTGCTACAATATGATGTGCTTTCTATCTATATGTTTCTATCAAAACTGTAAAAGTGTTCACATGTTCTGAACCTTCAATTCAGAGTTACATATTACATATTATACATGACTCTAAATCTCCGGTAGATCTCTGGTATTTACATAAATCATTTATAGTGTATAGACAACTGTTAATTTACTCTTGATCACAAACAAATTTCACTATGGCAAGACTAGTTCAAGGCTGTATTGTTCTTGTAGAAGCTGTTGCATTTGACATGGTTTTTATGGTGGAGAAGGCCAGGAAAATCCTTCTGAAACATTTGGAGACTTTCAAGGATGAAGGTACATTTACTGCATACAGGTATGTTTCCGGCTGGCGTCTCATTTTCATGTACTTTTTTTTTCTGTTTTCAAAAGGCCTGTGTCCAAATAAATGTGGTAAGTAAAAGCTTATTGTGAGAATAATTTATTCCAAACAATTTAATGAAATTGTGATTTTAATAATAAGTTGGTTAATAAGCCACTGTACAATAAATTCAAAATATGTCCTTAAACATAATCTAATGACATCTTTAAAGACATTTACAACAGAAGAAGAATTAATGATAATAATAATAATATTAATTTATATAGTGTTTTTCTAGAGACTCAAATACGCTTTACAATCATCAGAGCGTTATTCATTCTCTCCACATTCACTCCCTGGTGGTGATAAGCTACCTTGGTAGTCCTCAGCTGCCCTGGGGCAGTCTGACAGGACGTGGCTGCTATTCTGCACCTACGGCCTCCTACTCGCCACCAAACGCACCCCACCTGTCACACACATCCTTACAGGGCAATCTGGGTGAAGTAGTTTGCCCAGGGCCACAACGGGATCGCACTGCCAACCTTCTAGTTACAGAACAACCAACTATACCACTGCACCATCTTTATATATTGTAACATGAAAACAGACACAGTGACTGTCCTATACTCCAGTTAGCCAGGAGAGGGCAGTCAAATATTTACTATGTCACTTTTATCATTGTCCAATGTTGTTCCTTGAGGTCTTTTAGTTGCAGCCCTACTTGAGTGTGCATACATTTCTGGCTTTAAACAGGCCAAGAGAACATTAAGTAGATTGATCAGGTGTGTTCCCTGATAATGTATATGATTTTTATGGTTTGAGGTTGAGGTTTTATTTATTTTTTTTTATGAAGGACAGCTTTATTTTGACACTAGATGGAATTCCACTCATCCTTTGAAATATATAATTTTATAGAAGAGAAAGGACTCTGAGATACATCATTTTTACTCTTAAAATGTAACAAATTTAAGCTTTTAAACTAAAAACTACCATGCTATAAAAACACTTAGTTTGTAACCTCCAAGAGTTCTCCATATTATATTATTATATTTAAAATATTTAAATTTTTGTAATGGGAGGTATATAAAGAATATATATATATATATATATATATATATATATATATATATATATATATATATATATATATATATATATATATATATATATATATATATATTTACCTTTAAATGAAATATTTAAACAAATTACAATATTTTAAAAAGCAGCCCAAATGTTATAGACCAGCCCAACATAACTAAAAGCAGACAAATTCTGGCAACACTGCAGAGATTTCAGAAGTTAAAAAATTGGCAGAAATCTGCTTCCTTCAACCAATCAGCTTGCTCTGGACTTTATGAAAGTCTTATCAAAGAAAAGTGTAGAAAATTAAAGTTGCCGTGTATGGACACTTTTTACAAATGCAACAATAACACAGATCTTGTACTGAAGAGAGTCTGTGAAGAGGAGAAAACTCTGGTGAGTACCAGGTTTTTTTTCATCTCCTGGTGTGATGGGTTTTGTATATTCATTTAATCCCACTTTTTATAACTGATTTGATAAGGAAACAGGGACCTTTTTGGAGGAATACTTCTTGTCCTAAGAAAACAAATTTTATTAAAAGATAAAACACATTTTAAATTTGAAATTCATGTACAGTGGTCCAGTCAATCATCCTTGGAGAAACTGCCGATCATAAATTTAGATCCTTAAGCCTAAACCTTTAGATTGTAATATCCTGCACAGTATGAATCCAATCATGTGGCCCCTAGTCTTTGATTACTTGTGCATGTTTCACAGGAAATGGAGTGCTAAGACTATGGTCATCAATGTAGTGTTTATTGCTCATTGTCTGGGTGTGCGTCTGGATGTGCGCTTGTTTATCATAGGGTTGTTGTCGCAGAGGGTGATCAACTGCACTTCCTGTCAATATGGCTTCTTCACGTGCCAGTCAGCCACTCCTCCATTAGACTGTGAAGGTGAGAAAGACGGTTGTGACGCATAGACTCTCCTAGATTATATTAGTGAACTCTGCTGACTCATCTCCTGTATCCCTTTTCTTTTAGATCAGTTTCTTGAAACAGAGGAAGGGGGAGATGTTGTGCTGGACTGTTTTCTCTCTTGGCACTCTCTGGTGGTTGAACAGACTGAGTACTACTACTCCTGGCATCCTGAAGAAGGAAATGTACTGTACTTGCAAACAGATGCACACATTTGAATTCAGAGGATTGAGAAACATTTTATATGCCCTGTCAAATGAATTTTTTATTAGAAATCAGAATATGTACTTGCAAACTTTATTCAATTGCCCTTGAATTGAACTTGGCCTTTCATTAAGACCTATATTAACCTAATCAATAAGAGCCAATCAGATCAGTATGTGGTGCCTGGATTTGGAACTCATTCTTTTTTGATTCCTTAGAAAACATAGGAAGATTCAGAGTCGTCAGCATTTCTACAATGTAGAATTGTTTTTTTTTTATACCAACACAGCAATTCATTATTGGCTTTAAAGTTTAGAAAGACCTTAAAACCTCCTTTTAAAAAAATAAATAACATACTGTATATCACATTCTTATTTGTGGTAAATGTGTATAATATATATTATAAATGTTATCATATAAAATGGGGAAGGAGCCAAAATTATATCTTCCGAAGTCTCACTGACCGGCTGTACAACATGACATCTTCAGGAAGCTGTTCAGATATTGCCGCCAGGTATCCGCCTCAGGGTCCGTTCAAAATGTGGGTTTTATAAAGTGCCAGTTGGATAGCGTTTATATTGTTTGGAGAAAGTTAAGAGTTTAGGGAAAAAGAGATTAAGCAGGGTGAGCAGAGTAGGATATCAAATAAAAACCAATTCCCCTGTCCTGTACATCATTGCCTAAGATTTGCAAGCATGTGCACTCTGATTTCACTATCCTCCGTCTGATTACACCCATGCCATTTTCAGAAAAACAAAACCTGCCAAAGTATCATATAAGCCAAGGGTATGGAACCTACGCTCTGGAGCCAGATGTGGCTCTTTTGATGGCTACATCTGTCTCGCAGATAGATCATTAATAAAAAAAGCAATGTGGTTAAAATTATAAATATATTCTTGTGTATTTTAATCCATTCATTTCCTACTGCTAATATTCATGGTTGCGGGTGGCTGGTGCCAATCACAGTTCCCCACAACATCAAATTTATTGGATAGTGTCTAACATACATGTGTTAGGAAAGGTTACGAAATAAAATTCCTTCCTTTTCGTCACGTAGTGAGCAAAATGAGCAAATAACTGTTGCTGCACCGACTGTCTATGGCTTTCAATACACATATGAGCAGTCTCTCACATCTAGAGAAAGTTAAGAAAAACTTGTGATCGCCTGCATGAAGCTTAACCTTGCCATCAGTAAAACCATGCAGCACCAGATGTATTGCAAAACCAGATGTCAGCAAAAAAAAGAAGTCTGATATAGGCACACACACACACGTTTCACAAACATTCAGAACATATAGTACACACATCCATTGATTTCAAAGTCCTTGCAACAAAAAGTGAGAACAAAAGGAAAATGTCTAACTTGGCCCCAAAAGTTCTGTATTTTGAATTTTGTATTGCTTCCATTATTATCAGTACCTTATTCTTGTAAATGGAGTTGAGATCCACTGGTTTTCACCGGAATCCTCTTAAACTCCTCTGAGAACATCACGTCATGTTTAGTAGAAATATTTTTAATGCTATATGACAAAAATGTTTTTACATTATTTAGTTTGTTGACTTAAGTCAAAATTTATTGCAGTATACCTACAATATATTATTTGTTTATAGTGTTATTTCTAACAGACTATTTCTAAACTAAAGAAATCACAAATGCTGAATTGGAAGACAAGACAAAAGAGAAAAAAACACTGATAATGATCAAATGCCACTACAAGTGACCAACTGAGCTAAATGAGTGCTCTGAGATGATGTATAACTATTAATGACGTTCGCTTTATTAACTAGTACAATATTAATAACACATAATGAATGTTGCTTAATCCTTGTGTGGCCTTCAGGTTAAATTCACCCGTTTCTAATTTTACTAGCAGACATATTTTAGTTTTAGATTACATAAGTTTTAGATTACTGGCACTAATTACTGATACACAAAATGAACTTTCTCTTAAAATTGTTATTGTTGTGGTGCATCACATGTTTTAAGATTTCTTCATTATATGGTTACACTTGTGACAAAGTGAGTGTATTTATTTCCTGTCCACAGTTAATATAAAGTATAAATAAAAGACTTTTGTCCTTCTTTGTAAAGCTTGAAATATGGGTACTGTGAAACACTGTCATTTTAATTTCACTTTCATTTTCGAGTGGTAAATAAACAAAACAATTTTTTTTATGTTTTTAATTTTCTGGGAAAAACTTTATTTTTTCATGAGGTTGACGTTTGCATGGAATTGGCAGCATACTGTACCACTTGTATTTGAAAAAAATATTATAAAATTATTATTATAAAAAATATTATCATCACATGTTTCATAATAGCATATTTTATTGCAAGCTGACAGAGGACGTTGAGTACGAAGAGCTGGTGGTGACCAAAGACTCAAAAATAGTCCTCAATCAACTGAGAGTGAGGGAAGAAGGAACCTACCGCTGCCTCCTGAAGGATCAAAAGGGAACTGAACTGTCCCGGATGCACTTCTTTCTAAAAAGTTAATTTGTTTGCTATATTATGTTCTTCAATCAGGTCTATCATTTAAATTGGACCTAATTTTTCATTCCTGTCTCTCTCAGTCAACCCCTTTCCTCCAACAACTCCCAGACAGATTGTATCGTTGCCATCTTTACCTCCTATAAACAACACTTTCCTTATGATTTCTTGGAGCAGCTTGCTCATCATTCTGGCTTTGCTGATTGGCCTCAGTATCATTGGAATCATCTATGTAACATACCACCTGTAAGTCACCACGTGATGTTAACAATCTGAAGAGATTAGTGACAGCATAACAACAAATAAACCTTAGCCTTTATTAATCAGTTAAAAATTAAACAGTGCCATCTGTTAGTACATTGACTTAAACATACCCATTTTTTCTACATTAGTGATGTGAAAACATGTTAAATACTGTACACCCAATCCCTGAGAGATTGTAACCTTTGCATCTTTACCTCCATATAATAACTTTCCTTATGATTTGTCGAGACAGATTCCAGACTAGACCAGAGTGACAGAATCATCATTATAACTGAAGCCAGGTAAATGACCACATTATTAATAGTAAGATGATGATGAGTTTTTAAATGGCAGTAAATGAGCTGTGTTGTTGATTGATTTAAATGAACTAATTAATCAAATGGTGCTCCAAAGGGTAATTGGGATTATTGCAGTTTATTTAAGATGTTGTACATTGGTTTGCGCAATTGTATATTTAGATTTGAAGTGAAGAGGATGAAGAAAAAACACATAAAACCACATTCCTTTACTCATAAAAACGAAGAGTAATCTATAGCTTTTAAAACATATATAAATATTTTAAAACAGAGGTACCTATTTTTGTAATATAGAAAAAAAACTGTGAAAATAATGAAACCTATTTCAGAATAAAAACAGACTAAAAGTTATTTATTCTGTGAGTGTTATCTCTGAAACCTCAGAAAAGCTCAGCCTTTTTTTTATTCAGACAGTTTCTGAGAAATTTTTTACCATCTGGATATATTGTTTGCTATTCATTTTGTTAAAGGAAAGTGAAAACATATATTCACGAGGTACACCAATTTCCTGCATGGAAAAAATAGAGAGCTTGTTAATGTTTCAAAAAGAGAGAGGGCTAAACTAAAGATAGGTCGAGGAGGCTAACATTTGGGCACACTCACACGTTTTATGCTCATGATTCCCAGCCTTTAGCTCACAGTTTTAGCGCTCTTGATTTCTGATTCTGTCCTAATTTATAGTTTGTGGCTTGTGACTCCATAATAAATATTAACATATTTGCACTGCATCTCTTTTCAGAGTAGAATCATTGTTGGCAAATGTAAATGTAAGTTTTACCTTTCATGGATATTTTCTTTAACATCAAAACTTTTTATTTTGGATAAATGTTTTTTACCTGTCTTTAAAAGAAGAAAACTGAAAAGTTTCAAGGTTATTTATTGTTGTGTCAACTTGTACAAGTCTTCAACTTGTTGGTTTTTTTGTTCACAATCCCTTTTAAATTAAAGCACATTTTAATTGCAAAATCTAAATTGCAGAATGTCTTTAGTTTTCACATTAAATATAGATGCTAAAATTGAAAGAGTACACTAGTGAATAGGTGACGATTTAAGAGTTAAATTTCACGAGTTGTTTGTTAGGGAAAAAAATCATAACAGATGTTTTATAATGCACTGGCAACATTTGCTAAAGATAGCTTTTACCCAAAATTAGAGGGATATATCAGCCAAAATGAGCTTTTATTAAAAATGTGTTTAATGTTTCACTATGGTAAAACAGTTAACTATGGTAAAACTGCTTTAAAGTAGCTGCATTATAAATACATTTTGATTGATTGAAATAGACACTAGCAAATCACCTAACTAAATGAGGATAAATGAGTACATAATATTAAAAAAAACCCTAACATTGTAATAATTGTGCACTAACTAATCATGTCATGTTTAACATACTTGTTTGCTGTTAATTGTGTTTACGGTGTCTTATTTTTTTAAATATTCTGAGTTTTTGTGGATAAAGGCATTATTAATATATCATTTAAATGTGATTATGTAAAGGATGTTGCATGTGGGATTGCCTGAGGGTTGGCAGATGTGGGAGAGAGAGAGAGAGAGAGAGAGATTGAAGAGTGACAGTCGGTGATCCATCAGTACTTCCTGCTGATGCTCTCTAGAGAGCTGGGATTAGGAAGAAAGCAGTCCTTCATGCATTCTGTCCTGTTTCTTTGTTTCTCTCTGACAGTGATGGCATGAGATTGCCGGCAGGAGGAGGACAGCCAGCAGGAGAGGAGGACAGGGGGACGGCATTGAGCTGATCACTCAAACACACTGAGGGATTATGGTCAGGAATAAAGCAGAGCAGAAAGCACAGAGACAGATGAGTTGAGATATATAAACTAGAGAGATTAGCTTGCTGCACACAATAAGGTGGAACATAAACTTTAATCTAAGAAAAAGGAAAGCTAATTGGACAAAAGAGCTTGAAATTATTTTCTCAATAGATATTTTTCAAATTATGGAATAAATCATTAGTCTTAAAAAGTAGTTTTTAATCCATTAATAAGTTTGAATAATAAGATTCAAAATGTTTTGATAGTTTATGAAACAAGTCGACTAAATGACATTTTGGTGTAAAACGCTAAAAATCAAACAGAGGGGTTGCAGCCCTAAATGTCTTAAATTCAACCATCACGAAATGTAACTGATCACACCAACCATGACACTTTTTAAGGAGTAAATGAATATTCAAATCTATATTTTGATATATTTTGCTTTACAGTTTGCAGTTTGTTACCCTTTTTACCAAAAAAATGCATCCACACACAAACAGGTGAGTCAATGAGTGAGTCAATTCAGTAGAGGGCAGCAGACTCCTCACCCTTGAAGTTAAATCAACCAATCAGAAGCTTCTTTCAGCTCTGAAGCTGCTGCATCAGTAAAAAAGCTCCTAAAACTCATGTAATTAGAATAAACGTGATTGCACTGTGTACACGAAAAGGAATCTGTAGTTTTACAAAAAGAAAATAACTTTGACTGGCGTTTTTAAATTAACATGGTTAAACTTAAGCGCCGCTCCAGTTATGTCTGGGCACACAGCATAACCGCGTTAAAAAAAGTGTGATTACAAAATAATTGGGTACGCGTGGACAGGGCCTGAGGGCCTGAGTCATATAAAGTTATACAATACAAAAATGCATCTTAGGCTGTAAGCACACTATTGTCACACTACTGTCAGTACGCACTTGAAAAATGAAAAATATAAATTAATTATTGAAAAATACACACACACACACATTTATATATATATATATATATATATATATATATATATATATATATATATATATATATATATATATATATATATATATATATATATATATATATATATTAAAATATTCACATTATTCATAAATAGTAAAGACTAAAGGAGTTCCATCTATGTCTAGCAGCCTTTTAATGCCAATCAAAGAATTCATATTAAAGCTACTGAAAGGAATGGGTAGAGATGTTTTTAAATACATCTACATAAAAGATAAATGCAGTAAAACCATATATACATTGTTTCCAAGACTGAGAAAGAGATGATGAGATGAATACATTTCCATTTACTAGAAAGAGTGACAATATGAAGTCATGTGATTTACTCATTATTACTGCGTAGATTTTCATGAGTAATTGACTCAGATTTATCTCATGAGGTTAATGTCATTTGCATGACTATCTGTCTAACAGCTGCTGGTATACCCACTGTTCTTTATGTGCACTTACACGCACACTCACACACGCATACACACGAACACAGTGTACATGAAAACCAAATCCATTCAGTGGATTTAAAGACACGTTTCACATGAATGAATGACACGTTTTCCGACCAGGCACATGGGAGCGATTTTAAAAATATAGTAGGAGAGCTAAGTCACTCAGATTACATGGTTTTCTTTACCAGAATTAATATTCCCTTGCCAACGGGTTAATCCCAGGGATTATCCTCTCTCTGTCCAGTGAAGCGTACAGTGAAATCTCCAAAACACACTTTTTCAGGTTAACTTTCTGAAAAACTTCTTGTCAAACCGAAAAACTGCCAAACTTCCTGTTTACACGCTCATTGGTACTTCTGTTTGATTGTGGTTTGGATTGTCTTTTTTTCATAAGTTACATTTTTATTTCACTTTGCTTGAATGTTTTTTTTTAATACACTTGGTACTTTACAAAGTTTCAAATTTGCTTCACAAACAGTTATTTATTTATTTATTTTTTCCACCTGTTCTGTCTTACTACAAAACAGCCCCATGAGAAGGGAGGTGCTTCTTATGAGTTGGTCAGTTTTGCTCTTTCCAGGGAAATTAAGATATTATGTATTGAGTATTCCTCTGGATAGAAGCTCTTAATTTATTTTATTCATTCATTCATTCATCTTCATGTCGGCTTTCTTCCCTTTCGGGGTCGCCACAGCGGAATGAACCGCCAATTCTCTGGCATATGTTTTACGCAGCGGATGCCCTTTCAGCCGCAACCCATCGCTGGGAAATAATTTATTTTATTGATTATTTATTTATTTCGCATTCATCACAATAATTACATTAATCAATCATTTAAACATACATCAGGACAAGTTGGTGTTAATAAAAAAGGGGAAAGAGGAAAGAAGTAATTGAGGGGGAAAGAGAGGTAGAGAAGTTTTGAAGGGGGAAGAGAAGGTGAGAGGTAATTATGGGGGAAAGAAAGAGTCAGGATTGAGTTGAAAAATAAAATAAATAACATTAGATACCTACATTAGTACATCCAAGCAGTTCGCATCTATCTACACATATGCATACAAATATAAATATACATACATACATACACGCAGTTAATGATCTATGCACCAGAAAGAAAAATTATAATGATAATAATAAATACAATTAATAATTATATATTCACACACAGTTTAGCTGCGCGGATGTCACTTAATGATCTGATTCTCTCTGGAGGTTCTTGGGGAAAGTCCACTGATCTACTTTGCTTTGTTTAGAAGTTATTTTTAAAGTTTTTTATTGTTTTTGACTTTTTCTTTCGGAGATTAGTGTCAATTGCTGACAGGGATTTACCATTATAGTTTACCTGAATGTTTTTAAAAGAATTGTTTCACCAGATTACTCATCTGTTTTTTTTTTTACTGAAAGACAGACAGCAGTAGACCCTTGAAGGTAACATTCAGTTCAAACTTATATAGAATTAGGCCAGTGTCATATGTATATGTGGAGAGTACACTGTATAGAGCTGCTCGATGAGATGTGTACCAGTTCTTTGGAGTGTCTTGGACCCTTTATGCTTATAGTGAGGTTTTAGGAAGAAGAAGGAGGGATTGCTCCAGTCATCAGTGATGCTGGGTGAATGTGCTGCTTATGTACTCGTAAATTAGTGAGCTTGAGTGGATCTGTAATGCAAATTCGAAAACCCCCATAGAGATGTGGAAAAAGGGGTGAAGGGAGTTTTTGCATTTAATCATTAAATTGGAAGTGAAGTGGTTAATATTTTATATTTTGGGGAGCAGACAAGAAGAATGGAAATCACTGGTAGACTGTTTGCTTGTTATATATAATTGCTCTTCCCAAAATTGCATTCACAGTTCAGTACATTGCTTTGTTTCAACCAAGGTGTTCAGTTCGATTGCGTAACGATTTTTTTATCCTCCTTTGTTATTGATAAATTAATTGAATTAAAGCATAGATTTGAACTTTCATAGTTAGATAAGGGAACTTGCTCTTATTAGAATATTATGGAAATGTGTGACTTCGATTTGTTTGCACAGTGGCATTATCAGTGTCCAGGAGCATAGGCTCTTCAGAAATTTGGTTAGGTTCTTGGAGCCTTTTAGGCTTTAAAAAGGTATGGGTATTGAAAATATATATTGAAAAAAATATTTTAAGAATTCTCTGGTTAAATGTTTAAAATGTAAATGTTGTAGAATAATTATGTTAACATTACTGGTAACATCAGCTGAAGCTGAAGCTTCCAAATTAAATTATTCTACAAATTGTTTGTCCTCTTGCATGGACCTACCTTGCAAAATGTAGGTTCGAAGTGTAAATTTAGAGCAGTTAATTTAAAAAGTTTTTTTTACATTACAATAATGCATTAAATCAAAGAAGTAAGCTATAATGTTAGCCAGACCTTATATATATATATATATATATATATATATATATATATATATATATATATATATATATATATATATATATTTGAATTGTTATGTTTAAAAAAAATTTAATATGATCTTATTTGACAATTATATTTTATTCAATTCAGAACCTTCAGCTGAGCAGCAGTTGATTTGACAGTCATGCACAGTGTACATGATTGCTCATGATGATTCATTGTCTTTGAGACACAACATGAACACTATTTATTATCTTTTTACCGAGGAATCTTAGGTCATGAAACAAGTGTAAGCATCCTGTTAGTGACAAACATTTCAAAATAAGAATCTATCATTCTTTATCATACAAGGCTATACATGATAAATTCTGCTAAAATAAGATTCTTAGTTTGCTTTAGCTGTACCAGATGAGTGCAGAATCAAGCGTGAAGTTAGCTTTAGCACAACTAAAGGACAAATGACAGTCAATAATCAAAATAAGGACTTGAAAAGACAAATCCAGGGAATGAAAACTGCCTTTTTGTGTTTTTTAAAGTTAGTGGGAAGAAAAGTGTGGGATGATGTGATGTCACGGGTAAAGAATGAGAGCGAGTGAGTAAACGGAGGGAAATTTAAGAGTAAATTCAAGAACCTCCTCCTATGCCTCCCACAACACATAACTTCAGTTTTACTTTGGCAATTCCAGACTTGAATTAAATATGTAGATCATTCTTATCTGCCACAAACCTGTTGATATTGACATGTAGGGTAATTGCAGTTTAAAATAAATAGAGTCCTTATTTTTTTGAGAGCACTGTAACTTTCAAAAAGATGTAAAAATGAAAATAACATTCCTTTGGTTATAGAAAGCTGTTTTTTTAATATGTAGCAGAATATAATTTATTAAATTTCTTTATGAAGAAGCCATTTACAATTGTAGAATTTCAAATTCATTAAAATATTTTGTCAGCAGCTGAGGTAGTCAATATTTACTCTGTGGTTTTACAAGGTCCGGGCCTCTGAAGCAATATTCAGCTAATGCAAGTTTACCCCATGTTTGCTTTCCTGATTAGGGTTGTTACCTTTTTCAAAGGCAGGTTTGCTCCCTGAACATGTAAGGAAGCCTTCACAGGTCTAGTCTGGTTAAAAACTACTCTTTGCATCTCCTTTAAATCGATGCTTCACAAAGCACTGGATAGAAGCCATAAAGAGTCAGAATAAAACAAAAAAATACTGATAAAATACTATTATTTTAAAATAATAAATGTAAAATCAATAAAATAATATTTCATGCATTTAATTTTTGAGGTTGGATATGTTGTCATAGTGATACTATTTTCCCCTTTTAAAAAGAAATAGATCAGTATTAAACCAAATGACTTTTAATTTCAGTCACAAGATGTCAAAATCGTTTGAACACAACAATGACGTTCCTGTGTCTTTCTAAAACAACCTCAAACTATAATCAGAGGATTTAAATAAATAATTATTGTTATATTTGCATTAGCACCCCAGAGAGGGTCTATAGTTTGAATTAATGTAAAAGTCCTTTGCTGTAGTTTAACAGCTTGTAATTATATAATTTCATATTGATGAATTGCTTGGAAAATAAATTTGATTATAGCTTATAAACACCAAACCTTAAATCCCAGTGGGAATCCTTCTTTGTGTGAGGTAACAACAAAAATGAATTACTTATTGTTATTACTCCTTAGTCAGGCTAAATAAATCTATTTCAAGAAAAATTGAACATTTTCAATGGGCGGAAAGATGGAGCACTGGTGGAGTTGGTCATTCTGTAACCGGAAAGTTGTAGGTTCGATCCCCGCAAGGCCATTTTGCTGTTGTGGCCCTGGGCAAGCCACTTAACCCACACTGCCCTGTATGGATGTGTGTGACTGGTGGGGTATGTTTGATGGTGGTCAGGAGGCCGTAGGCAGCCACGTCCTGTCAGACTGCCCCAGGGCAGCTGAGGGCTACCAAGGTAGCTTATCACCACCAGAGAATGAATGAATAATGCTTTGATAATTGTAAAGCATCTTTGAGTGTCTGAAAAAGTGCTATATAAATTTAAGGCATTATTATTTTATTATTTTAAATTATTATGAAAGTAAGACAGGAGATAGAAACCAGCTTTAAAAAGAGTTGAAAATATGGAGCAAAGTGCAGGGGAAAACAAACAGCAGCAGCAGCAGGGATAAAGAGACATTTTGAATGAATGCGACCTCAGATTACAGACCGCTGTTAAAGATTATCCAGCCGCTTTAATTCCAAACATAATCCTCCATTCTGTGATCCTGCTGTTTTCCACTTGATCTACCTCTGGCTTGGCCTGTTTCTTCACATCCCATGGTTTCATTCATGAGTGTGTTGTCATGTGTGCGTATGTGTGGATGTGCTCGACAAACACAATGCAGTGGACATGTGGGAAACTTCTTTTTATTCAGTCATGCACCAGAGAACAAACAACCTGCAAGATTGTTGGTTATCATGGGTCAAAAAAAGTGTATTGTTGTAATCTTTCTATTTACTTTGCAATATTTTTTTCTCCCAAAGAATTTATTTTCAAAGCACTGTTCACAAAGAATAATTTAACGGAAATTCAATGTTGCCAGTTTTTCTCACAATACTCCTCTGGTTAGGTCAGACAATAGTTCAGACATGTACAAAAATGTCATGGTTTAAACAGAGTAATGAATTACCGCTGATCCATGTTTCAAGATTTAAATATATTATTTAAAGATATTATTTTGAAATTCTCACTTGCCCACAATATAAACTCACCTAAAAAATTATTAGGAACACCTGTCCAATTTCTCATTAATGCAATTATCTAATCAACCAATCACATGGCAGTTGCTTTAATGTATTTAGGGGTGTGGTCCTGGTCAAGACAATCTCCTGAACTCCTAACTGAATGTCAGAATGGGAACTTTGAGTTGGATGGGCTACAACAGCAGAAGACTCGAATTTGGCATAAACAGTATAAGAACATGCCTTGTTACCACTGTGCAGGCTGGTGGTAGTGGTGTAATGGTGTGGGGATGTTTTCTTGGCACACTTTAGGCCCTTTTAGTGCCAATTGGGCATGGTTTAAATGCCATAGCCTACCTGAGCATTGTTTCTGACCATCTCCATCCCTTTATGACCACCATGTACCCATCCTCTGATGGCTACTTCCAGCAGGATAATGCAACATGTCACACAGCTCAAATCATTTCAAATTGGTTTCTTGAACATGACAATGAGTTCACTGTACTAAAATGGCCTCCGCAGTCAACAGATCTTAACCCAATAGAGCATCTTTGGGATGTGGTGGAACGGGAGCTTCATGCCCTGGATGTGCATCCCACAAATCTCCATCAACTGCAAGATGCTTTCCTATCACTATGGGCCAATTTCTAAAGAATGCTTTCAGCACCTTGCTGAATCAATGAAACGTAGAATCAAGTCAGTTCTAAAGGTGAAAGGGATATATTATATTAGTCTTAGTATGGTGTTTCTAATAAGGTGAGTCTATATTTCTCAATCCCATGATAAAATCTGGAAGACATTTGCAGTAAGACGCCAGAGATGCAGCTGACTCCGGTTGTTCTTGGTGATATTATTTTGACAATTTTGTCAAAGCAGTACGTCTGTCCTCGTTTATCCTTCCTGTTATTCAACTATTTAATACATTTTTCATTGTTTTCCATTCATTGAGGGCATGTAAATGTAAAGGGGTGTGAACTAAAGAACCAAAAGTTTTTAATATTTTTACATACAAAAACAACAATAAAACAACACTGAAGGTTTCAGAGCTTAAAATGCTTTGGTTTCTCAAAAAATGCTATTTACTTATAGTCAGCAACAAAGAGTTATGCGTTCTGAGACAAGGATTTGTTACATAAGAAACCTTTTTAAGGCGTCCCCCTGAGTGAGTAATGCCTGCCCCTTTACACTGATTAATCGAGTTGCTAATGTTAATCTAGCCACAGGGGTTTCTAGCCAGTGACTTCTGTGCCGGTCCCAAGCCCGGATAAATAGAGAGGGTTGCGTCAGGAAGGGCATCCGGCGTAAAACATGCCAAAACCAAATATGCAAGTCATCAATTCAATTTCCATACCGGATCGGTCAAGGCCCGGGTTAACAACGACCGCCACCGGTGCTGTTGACCTACAGGATGCCGGTGGAAATTGGACTACTGTTGGTCAAAGAAGGAGAGGAGGGAGAAGGATTCGTAGGCAGAGAGAGAAGAGGAAAGGCAAGAGTATATGTCTGAGAATAGGGACTCTCAACGTTGGTACAATGACCGGGAAAGGTAGAGAGCTGGCGGACATGATGGAGAGAAGGAAGGTAGATATTCTGTGTGTGCAGGAGACCAGGTGGAAGGGTAGCAAAGTGCGCAGTATTGGAGGGGGATACAAACTGTTTTACTATGGTGAGGATAGGAAGAGAAATGGGGTAGGAGTGATCCTGAAGGAGAAGTTTGTGAGGAATGTTTTAGAGGTGAAAAGAGTGTCTGACAGGGTGATCAGTTTGAAGTTAGAGATTGAAGGGGTGATGTTGAATGTAGTGAGTGGTTATGCTCCACAAGTAGGCTGTAAGCTGGAAGAAAAGGAGAGATTCTGGAGTGAGTTAGATGAGGTGATGGAGAGTATTCCCAAAGGGGAGAGAGTAGTGGTGGGAGCAGACTTCAACAGTCATGTGGGTGAGGGCAACAGAGGTGATGAGGAAGTGATGGGCAGGTTTGGTGTTAAGGAAAGGAACCCAGAAGGACAGATGGTGGTGGACTTTGCCAAGAAGATGGAAATGGCTGTAGTTAACACTTATTTTCAGAAGAGGGAGGAACATAGAGTTACCTACAAGAGTGGTGGTAGGAGTACGCAGGTGGACTACATCCTAAGTAGACAAGCCAATCTGAGAGAGATCACTGACTGCAAAGTAGTGGTAGGAGAGGGTGTAGCCAGACAGCATCGGATGGTGATGTGTAGGATGTTTCTGGTGGTCAGGAAGAAGAGGGGAGGAAAGATGGAAAAGAAGACCAAGTGGTGGAAGTTGAAAAAGGAAGACGGTTGTGAGGAATTCAGACAGAAGCTGAGACAGGCTTTGGGTGGCCAGGAAGAGCTTCCAGAGGACTGGGAAACTACAGCAGAAGTGATCAGGGAGACAGGTAGGAAGGTGCTAGGTGTGTCAGCAGGAAGAAGGAAAGAAGATAAGGAAACATGGTGGTGGAATGAGGAAGTACAGGACATCATCCAGAGGAAGAGGCTAGCTAAAAAGAAGTGGGACATCGAAAGGACTGAAGAAAGTAGACAGTACTACAAGGAATCACAGCGCAGGGTGAAGAGGGAGGTGGCAAAGGCCAAACAGAAGGCATATGATGAGTTATATGCCAGGTTAGACACAAGGGAGGGACACCTGGAAAGTTTGAGGTCTGCTCTAGAAAGAAGAGGAATGAAAGTCAGTCGTAGTAAGACAGAATACATGTGTTTGAACGAGAGGGAGGGAAGTAGAACAGTGAGGTTACAGGGGGCTGAGGTCAAGAAGGTGGAGGAGTTTAGGTATTTGGGGTCAACAGTCCAGTGCGACGGGGAGTGTGGAAAAGAGGTGAAGAGGCGAGTGCAGGCAGGTTGGAGTGGGTGGAGAAAAGTGTCAGGGGTGTTGTGTGACAGAAGAGTGTCAGCAAGAATCAAAGGAAAGGTGTACAGAACAGTAGTGAGACCAGCTATGATGTATGGGTTAGAGACTGTAGCAGTGAGGAAGAGACACGAGGCAGAGATGGAAGTAGCAGAGATGAGGATGTTGAGGTTCAGTTTAGGAGTGACAAGGATGGACAAGATTAGGAACGAGCACATCAGAGGAACAGCTCAGGTTGGTTGTTTTGGAGACAAAGTCAGAGAAGCCAGATTGAGATGGTTTGGGCATGTGCAGAGAAGGGATAGTAGTTATATTGGTAGAAGGATGTTGGAGATGGAGTTGCCAGGCAAGAGGGCAAGAGGAAGGCCAAAGACAAGTTATATGGGGATGCTGAAGGAGGACATGAAGGTAATTGGTGCAAGAGTAGAGGATACTGAGGCCAGAGTTAGGTGGAAACAGATGATTTGCTGTGGCGACCCCTAAACTGGGAACAGCCGAAAGAAGAAGAAGAAGAATCGAGTTGCTAATGTTAGCGAGCCTGCCATGAGTTAATTTAAAGTGAATATAGTGCTTGTTTGTGCTATTCCAGTAAAATCACAATCCCATGTTGATCCTTACAAGTCTCTGTCTTCACCTGGATGAGTATAGGTTGGTGCCACCATTGATTTTTAATTGATTTTTGCATAATATCAGCCGTTCGCAATACTTTTAGCGATTGTGTTCCAGTCAAAACACAGCTTTTAAGAGTTCCAGTCAGCATCTTTCTCTGTCCCGGGCTTGCTGGTGATCCTCAGTTACATAACAAGTTGAATGAACCCCCCCCCCTCTCTCTCACTTATAATGTGATTTAATTTGATTCAACAATTGTTTAGAGATATATATAAAAAAATCATTATTCACATAGTTTCAAAATTGTATTGAAGTTTAATAATTATCTACAGGTAAATTTAAGTAATTATTTTTGTGTACATTTACTAATTACTGATTAAGTTTAATATGTCAATTCAAGTCAATCTACTTCAATGAAAAATAATGTTACATCAAATTATAATACACTTGCTATATCAAGTTCATGTAACTTAAGATTAAATTTGAAACTATGCTGACATACAAATTTAAGTGCAATCAGGTTCCTGCATTTTTCAAAGTAAACTGAACATTAGTTTAAGTACTGCTGATCGAAAAAGACTTTATTATAAAATGAAGAGATTTAAGAGCAATGCGTGAAAATAAATCATTGCACATGAATGCTTCAATTGAAACAGTATTGGGAGCTTATAGTGTCAAACACAACCACTTAAAATACAATAGCTGCTAAAACACCACTTTTTAAGAAAAGCTCTAGAAAATGTAGTAAAACGTTTTTAGTCAATTTACTCAAATTTTTATGAGGAATCTTAAACATATATTTCAACATTTTACCAATACTTAACTATTTTAGGCAAACTCAACATTTGAGTAAAAATAAAGTAAACATAATACCATTTATATACTAAAATATACAATTTGATTTTACAGTATTTTAAGTCTTTTCAGAGTTGGCTCGAGATAAATATGTATGATACGCATGCAGAGTGTGTTGGGAGAGATAAGCCAAAGCATCTGACTTGATTACGATTGTGTTGGAATCCAGTACATTAGATACACAATAAATGAAGCTAAAACTGAAAATGTGTTTTCTATAAAAAAAGTTCTTAAATCTTACACGTTCTGCCTTTAACAGGCATGAGAAATGCAACGTTTCTGTTCTTGTCTAGCCCACATGCAACCCTCACAGAAACCCAACACCTGTATGGAGAGTGTTGCTCTCCATACATGAATATACACAAAGGAGAAGCATTCAAACAAGATCAAAACATAGTTGCTTTTTGTGGTTCAATGATTAAACCAACATAACGGTTGTGACCTTGCCCTAAGACCAAGGCCAAACATACAGGTGCTCAACGACATTTGTGTGTTTGCGGTTCAACTCACGTCACACAAAAAAAAACACGGGTAACCCCGACGACCACGTGCCGGTGGGAAAAGAGGGGAAAGCGCGTCAAGACCCATATTTGGAACGACCGTCTCGTCACTGGACCATATTTGGTACTTCCGTGATGACGTTAGTTCCTTATGTGGAAAACGTAGGCGTGGCTGTGGTGGATGAGACGCGATACAAATACTGTTATCAACCCCGCCCAGACTCTAGAATCACATCTGCTACGGAGTAAAACACTTTTTAATCATAACTACAAGAGTGAAGCGCAGATAAAGGAAATTTGTTTTTCATATTAATATAAGAAACACAAGAGTCCCGGGAGAACGGTGTCTTTAAAATTATATAAATATATATTATTATTATTATTATTATTATTATTAATAGTTCGACTTTTTAAGTGCGCCTCCGTAACTTGAACGTGTTGATTTTGTTGCTCCAAATATTTTTAGTTCCCACTCACGGCTTTTGTTTGTCTGGAGCGAGAGATAATGGGTACCGGTGACCCTCTTGAGATCTCGGGCAGTGAGCTGGTTCAGATATTACGGACTCCCTCTGAGCACTTCGCGTCCGGGGGATGCGTCGTGCTGGACTGCCGGCCGTTCCTCGGCTTCTCCCGGGCGCACATCCGCGAGTCCCGCAACGTCAACTGGAACTCCATGCTGAGACGGCGCTCCAAGAGCTCGGTGGTGTCGCTGGAGTGGCTGGTGGCAGACAAGTCTTTGCTGGGGCAGCTTCGGAGCGGGAACTTCTCTCCGGTGGTGGTGCTGGATGAGAGCAGCGGCTCGGTGCGGGAGCTGAAGAGCGAGAGCCTGGCCAACCTGCTCCTGAACGCGCTGCAGGGGGAGGTGCAGTCCTCCTCCACGCACATCTGCTTCCTGCAAGGTGAACTACTTCACACTCTGAGGTGGCTTTTCTGTTCAACTTTGCTGGAGATGAACTAGCAACATATTTATTCGAAATCGTGCACCATTGAAGTAATGGATATGTCTATGAATCTTCATTTCTTAATTTTCAATAACCTGGATTGGATATCTTTCTTATTTAAACATACGTTAAATGCACAAACAGATAATTGCGTCGATGCAAAATGACACAAATATTCTAAACAAAAACCTTTCTGGAAGAACAATACGAGTCATTCGGTAAAAGCTATTTTTGTTAATGAAATTGATCAAATTCTGAATGCGCATGCGCTTGAAACCCCACGGACACAGAAAAGAAAATTTATAAAATTAATTCTTGAAACTGTTTTCTTTGCTTTAAAGACAATAGGTAAACATTGGATTAAATTATCACAGCAAAGTGTTTTTTATTTTATTAACACATTTCTGTAGTCATTATTTTTTGTCAATATAGGGATAAGATAAAAAAACCAGTTAATATCAATTATTAAGTCTTTAACCATTTTAAATACAAAATATTTTATATCCATATAAAAGGAAAATATGAGGTTTACTGTTTTAGATTTAAATAAATGAGCAAACTATATTTAATAAAAGTTTAAATTACATTATTTAAAGTAGTAAAAATGAAAGGTTTAATTTAGCAATTTGTTTTTAGATTTTGTAACAGTTTTTTTACAGTGATTTCGTGATAAATTGATGAAATACTTTATTTTATTGTTTTAAATTTATTTTTAAACTTCAGATGTCTAGGCGCGAATGTATAAGTGTCGAATTGCAATCCAATGTTTATAAAAAGATATGCAATGTATCCTTATATAATACAAGTTTTAAATTCCTTATTGGTGGTATTGAGCATTTTCAGTAATATCTTGTAATCTTTAAAGTTACTCCCAAAAAAGGTTCTTTTTATGTAGTCAATATTTATTGATTAAAAGCTTAGTAAGTAGGTCACAGTCTACAATGTTGGAATGATTATGTTAAAGAAATGTTAAAAATCAAATGTGAAAACCTTTTAAAATAATAATTTAAAAAATAAAAAAATATTTAAAATGACAATAATTCCATTGAACATAGGGAAGGAAAATTAACAAAATGTAAAATTCCCATGCAGTTATAGTTGCTTAAATTTTAGTTCATATTTGTACACCTTTTTTAATCAGTTTTAATATACTTTTATTAGTTTGCACCCTCTGTTAATCGTATTGGAATCTACTAGTGCCTTTCAAGCTCAAATGTTTCTCTTTAAAAATCAACAACAACCAAAGTTATGTATTCTCTGTTGGCTGACAACATTTGCAATTAAATCACGATATGAATTAGCACAATTTTCAAATCACAAAAACTGCAACTACACGTAATTGATAAAATTATGAACATTCAACAAACCAATCATTATAAGACAAGTTGATAAATGTTCATTCTATTTATATCAATTGTTGCATCACCTGATGTCATTATATTTATTTTTAGTTCATTTAAATATTGTTCTATTAATTCTAAACTAATTTTACATGTTGTTGGAAAAATAAAGAAAATAAATCACATTTTAAATAACTATTAGTCAAAAATAGTCGCAATTCAATTATTTCACACAAAAAATGTAACCCTAAGTCTCTGAAATTTTTTCTAGATGGGTTTGATGGATTCTTTGAACTTTATCCTGAGCTTTGCTTCACCATGTGCTCCACTCATCCCTCCCTCAATGAACCAGAGCCTATCCTCTCTGGAAGAAAGACTCCGCTTTATGATCAGGTCTGTGTAAAATTTGACATTGTTCTCAATACAAAAGTCCCAGGTATAAACCCACTGACTGATTTTGTGTATGCTCACCAGGCTGGTCCTGTGGAAATCCTCCCCTTTCTCTTCCTGGGCAGTGCGCATCACTCATCCTGTCGAGAGACTCTGGAGCAATGCTGCATCACAGCTGTGCTCAATGTTTCCTCATCCTGTCCGAACCTGTTTGAGGAGGAACTCCAGTACAAGACACTTAAAGTGGAGGACAGCTTGGCTGCAGATATCCGGGTGCTCTTCCCAGAAGCCATCCACTTCATTGGTAAGTCCTTTACTCTCCTCAAAAACCCTGAAAGCTAGAAATCCAGAAATTAAGTGTTCTTCTATGCATCTGCAGATTCGATTAAAGAGAGTGGAGGTCGAGTTCTTGTCCACTGTCAAGCAGGAATCTCACGCTCCGCCACCATCTGCCTGGCGTATCTTATTCATGCTCAAAGAGTTCGACTGGACGTGGCTTTCGACTTTGTGAAACGTCGCAGACAAGTCATCTCACCCAATCTAGCCTTCATGGGTCAACTCCTGCAGTTTGAAACAGACGTTTTGTGCCCATATTCAGTACTAGAAGAAGAAAACACTGGCACTGCCTTTTAGCGTTCAGCTCAAACACTGAAAGCATCCACTAAGCTCTAACCAGATACTGTGAAAGATTAAAAGGTGCTTTGAAGATATTAACCAATACTTTTGGTTGGCAAATTGTGACCGTTTTTAAAGGGACATTGATGCATTTATTACGCAATTATACGTTTCTATAATTATTTGAAACTGAGATTCACTGGCCTCTGCTATTTTTCTGTGAAAATCATATCAGAACAATTTTTTAATGACCCCACACTGTATACCCCCTACACATTTCTATCACATACAAGGTGTTTGGGTCTACTGGGGCATGCAAAAGTGTGAAAATTAAATATTCTGTACCTTTCCCACACAAACATAATTACACATAAACATAGCATTTTATATTTTAAATGTTAGGATTGTGTGAATTAAAAACCTTAAAATGCAACTTCTAGCGAGTGTAGCAGGACCCTGTCAAAATGACAATAATGCGAACAAAATATATATACGGATATATATATATATATATAACGAAATATAATTAAAGTATATTTGCTGGTTATTTCACTTGTTTCCTGGCTAAAGCAAATATTTTATTTTAAGTATTTTAACATAAAATGTCTTGATTGGGTGAATTAAAAGGCAATGAGTCCACCAGATCCACAAGTAACAATAACATGAACACACAAATGTTAAATAGACTTCAATCACTTCAAGAGTTTTTGTTTTTCGCTAGGCAAGTCAGTGACAATCATCTGCATTCTTTTTAAAAGTATAGTTTCTTTTTGTTTCAAGCGATTTTTGGGATGAGAAAATACTTGGTTTGTTTAGAAAAAGCTGTAGATTGCGGATGTGATTCTGAATGTTTATGGCAAAGCAAAAGCTAAATGGCTTTTGATGTTTGCAAACAGAACCTTCTGTGACACACCGGTACACCTAACCGCCCACATGGAAAATGTCAAAGTCAAATACGTAAGAGACACCTTGTATGCAGTTTACTACTGTGATCTCTCAGCCTCACCTCTTGTAAAAAAAAGAGAAATATTGGGATTACAGCATCAGGATTGTTCGGTCATCAGGACAGACATCCTTTCAAAATAAGGGATGTATAGCAGGGTATTGTTATCAAATTACATCACTAAAATATCTCCAGCATGTACTGTTTTCCTTTGAGGGATGCTGTACCCATATATGGCGTTTGCAGTCTGCTAAATGTCAACTGTTTCCATGAAGTTAATGTCTAGTTGTCAGTCTGAGACAACCTTTAAAGGCAGAAGACCTGCCACAAACTGTGATCTAAGACAAACGGTCACTTTTAAGTAGTGTGTTTTCATTTCCATACATTTTTGTGAATATTTATGTATCTATTAAATTGAAGCGCTGCACTTTATTTCACATTAGTTTGATACAACTTTTTTTGTAAGCTATGTAGATCTCCCATTTCAGTGTGTGAATAAATAATGCATTTTTGATTTG
The DNA here is from genome assembly GCA_900490495.1 of Danionella dracula. Lineage (NCBI taxonomy): Eukaryota > Metazoa > Chordata > Actinopteri > Cypriniformes > Danionidae > Danionella > Danionella dracula. The sequence goes on from UELW01000666.1 coordinate 7,758,794, forward strand.
ATTTTGAGTTTTCATTCATGTTTTAAATCAACATGGTCATATCACTTTGGTTTCTTACTTCATGATGATTAAATCAGTTGTTTAGTTGTTGGCAAATATTTTCAACCATGAGAAACAATAATTTCTCTCAATAAAAGAGAAAATCGACTCATAAACATTATTTATTCAAAACAGGTTTTTTTATGTAGATTGATGGTTCTACTAAGACTTTATTACTTGAAAAGATGCACATTGTTATTTAAAAACGATGTGTAATCACGTTTGGAGAATCCTATAGATAATTGGCCCTTAAATACAGCAAAAAGGAAAAAAGGTTGAGAAAGACAGCAAGCCTCGTACAGTCCCTCAAACAGACATTTTACAGTCTTCAAAATAAAACTTTTTTAATTATTTTTTTCAGTATGTATTTTGAGAGATTTCACTTGCTTGAAATGTAGTTCAATTAAAATTATATTATTTCACTTAATTTATTGTACCATAATCAACTTTAAACATTGCAATCTAATATTTCAAGCATGTGTTCTTACAATAATTCAAAGGTATCTGCTGCTATGTGAAACCAAACATTTTTAAGTTAATGAATTCCCAATTAGTGTGAATTTATGTTCATCAAGGTCACTTGTTGCATCATGGTCATGTGACGTGTGATGTAATTGCATGGCATCAATAAACAGCAGTACTGCATCAGTTGTGTAGTAAACAAGGTCTGATAGCAAAACGTTTTTTGGTTTATTCTGGATATTGGATCACTTAATATGGCGAATTATAAATTGTGTTTACATTTACAAGAATTTTGTATTTGTATCAATAATTTCTTGAGAATCTATTGAGAATCATTTTAAAACCTGCTCAAAAGGATACTTCATTTAAAAAGTGAAACTTATGAAGACTTATTCCATGCACACTGAGCTAAAACTTTAAAAGGCATTGCCAATAAATAGATTTATGCAATCAGAAATCAAATCAAAAACAGTTAAAAGACCAGAGCGCCATCTTCTGACTGTTTGATGAAATACTTAAATAAATTCTTATGCTTTTAGAACAATAACACAGCAGACCACCGGGAATAGACATAGATAAATAAAAGATGTATTCTTATTTTTTACATTCCATTATTAGTAAGAATTACTTCTTTTTATTTTAGAATTGACCCAAATGGGTTAGAATTAATCTTATTGAAGTAATGACCTATTAAGTTACTAAAACTTAAAAAAAAACACTGATATATATACATATATATATATATATATATATATATATATATATATATATATATATATATATATATATATATATCTAGACTGCCATCAGATTAAAAAAAAACTATTAAGAAAGTATAAATTTAACATTGTAAACCATGTATTGTAACTGCATTGATTTGGCTGAGGGTGCACACAGGGGGAACTCAACACTCACATTAATGTTGAGCTAAGACGTTAAACTGAACTGAATTTCATCCAAAGGGAAAGCGATTCTTCTGCTTGAGTTTGGCATTATTATTTTTCTGGCCAGCAAACAACTGTAATAAACAAACTGCCATGTTCCAAAACCACTTGAGCCAGTTAATCTGGTTTTCCCACCCGGACCATTGTCCACCGTGTGTTCGGCCTTTTGATTCTTTATATTTTAATTAGTATATGATGAAGTGTTAATTAAAGGGTGCCTATTTAAAAAAAAACCTTTAAAAGGTGTTTGGTCATAAATTTGTGCTAGGTTCTAATTCACATTATTTATTTGTGCATTTAGTAAAAACAAAAACAAATAAAAGTAGCATCAAAAGCTCAAAATGTGTTGTTTCTAAAATTAGTGCTATGCCCCTGTCCCTCGCTGGACTGGGAAATGATGCACATCCATTATGGTGATGGCTGGTCATACCAATTTTTATCTTGTTTTACCAGCTATATGAACAACACATTCTTGTGTGTACTGAGAGGGAGTTCTTTTAAAGAACTGGTACATTTTCTCACCCGGAAAAAGTTCAAATGTAAAGTTAAATGGGATTTGTTGTTTGATGTGTCTGTCAAATGACTTACTTGGTGGGTCTTAGTCAATGTAAGCTGCCAAAGACACCAAAAGGTCCCTGAATGTCTGTCTCCATTAGACTAGTTAAATGGGACTCATGACTAATAAACCATGAAGAGTGTGCTTGAAATTTTTTTCTGAAGTTAGTGAGTTACTGTGTGTTTGAACTAGCTTTCTCACAAATTACTTAGCTAATTATCTCCTGAAAATACAGTGATTTTTACACCTAAAATCTGACAGGTTCGATTTTAGTCTTTAAAGGAATAAAGGGGGGATCGGGGGTTATGCAGAGATGGGTTATTTTTTCTTTTTATTAAATGCTTAATGAAATAATGTTTAACATTTAATTCAACAAATATTTTGCTTGTATTACTTATGTTAGTATTCATTATTTATACATTGTCGTCATTTAATGTTTTATATTTATTTGCAAAGTTGTATTCTTAAATTGTTAAATATTACAATATTTAGTAAAAAACTGAGTTTTTAAAAGAATCGATGTTCTTGATTTAATACATTCGGTAGCCTCATCATTTCACTCAATTGTAAGACACCTCATTTTCTTAAATTTTTAACTCCCCTTCCTGGCAACACGCTCACAGAACAGTTCTCGGACACCTCCAGCCATCTAACCAAAGGATGAGCCAACAAGAAAAACTGAGCAGGTGCATGGCGGAAACAGTGGAGGAACTGTCAAATCTGGTTTGACGGAGAACAGCCAAATAACAAAGACATTGTTTATGATAAATACTGCTTTATTAAGAGTGCGGTCATAGTCTAGAGGGGTCAGATGTTTATTATAAATCATTTGAAAGGGACATGATAATGTGCCTTTAATTCATCATCAACTAATAGCTACTTGTTAATTCATAATATCAACTAATAAGGATCTAAAGTATATAAACAGTGATTCCCAAAACTTTGTTTTAGGTTTTGCTTTAAGTTTAATGTGCTAAGATTAAATTTGCTACTGGAATAACTTTGAAATGTTGCTATGTGAAATAGTGTCACTTAATGTGGCATTAACAACTAACAAAAATCGCTATTGTGCTATGGAGAGCAATAAAATCTATATATAGGTCAAAATGACATCACGCTTTTGCCAATAATTGGTTTTTGCCTTTTTTATTACAAGGTTTGCCTTCAAGTTGATGTCAGTTTGACATTTGGTGTTCTTTGAGAAATCACATTTCCTTCTATTACTTAAACATCCTAAAAACTGCAGCAGTTCATCTTGCCAGGTTGAGTGAATCTCAAACCGTCATATCAACAATTACAGGAAGACATTTCAGATCACTTATTTCAAGTTTATATAGCCAAATTGACTTGTTCTAAACAACATTCCCAGAAAATGATGATTAGTATTTAGCAATCATTCTAAGAATGTCACTGCCACCTACAGCCATCAGCATTTACAACTCTTTCACCGTGATTCTTATGTGATGAAAAATATATATTTTTAGAGATACCTTCTATTGCCAAATGTTTGGATTTGTTTCTTGTATTTACACACAACCAACTATTCAATTGTTTTACTTATTCCTAGATGTTGGATTGTTTGTTTTTCTTTTGGACATTCATGAATGCTGTGTGCTTAACACCTTAACTTTTAGAATCTTCTAGTGGGGTCGCCAAGTGGGAACATTTGTCAAGAAGAGGCGTGAAACTAAGCTCAGGTATTCATACTTGTTCTCAAATACATTCACAAATACACAACCGATGGTTGTGTTGGGTTTAGCAAAATAAAATGCTTTAATAATAAGCCTGTAATTATTGATGACAACAGGTGCCGGACAGGCTGCAAACTTCACTCCACGAAAATGTCAAGAGAATATGTGGTTACAATACAAGTAATACAATAAAACATCTAAAATGTAAACACACAATGGAGAACTGAGAATTGGCCACTAGTAGTATAGGTAACAAACCAGTTGGTTCATGAATACAGAGAAACAGTGGTAAAAGTATTAGTCTGTTTGGGTCATTACTTTAAAAAACCCCACTTCTCTGAAAAGCAGGTGTAACCAAGGGATGTATTATTTAATAGGAAACCATCATTAATAACTGACTTTGCCACCCTGGTGGAGAGCCAGGGAATTACTTCATTAGGATACAAGTTCGTCCTGACTGGATAGAACACAAGGTAGCAAGGTGTGGGTTCAACATATAAATCACTGTCTTTAATTAATTTGGGTTACACACAGAACACCTCAAAGAAAACAATATTTCAGATGATGAGAAGGCAAGAGACAGGGCCCTGTCCAAAGTGGGAACCCAAAGACAGCCGTGACAGTACCTGCAAATCAGTAACCACAACTACTCCCTGCTTTGCCAAGATGACCTCCTTTAGAGACAGAAAGTGATGTTCATTTAGATTTGGACATTCGTCCACTGACTATTTTCTGCTCATTGAGCCACAAAGGTCGGTTAGAGTCTATCCGCCAGAGATGTTAAAGGAACATAAAATTAAGAGTCAAAAGTAAATAAGACTCCAACTCATTATTTAATGCATGTTTATTAAAACAAAAAAAGCTCACAACGGAACAGGAAATGTAGGCCCCAATACTTAGACAGTTTAATTAATAAATAAAAATACTTTTATATAGCACTTTTTAGCAGTTGCTTCAAAGCAGTTTCACAAAGGCCTAGACTGGATTACGTTGGGTGACATAGGAATTTCTATTGGACAATTCTATGGGGTAGAACTAGAAATACCATACAATGTTCCCTAAAGAATTGTAAAGTAACTATTATTAGAATGCGGAAACTGTTTATTTAAACTGACCAGTAATTTCTGAATTACTATATTAACCCAGTGTAAATCAAATTTGTGGTGAAATAAGGCAACCAAGACACAGACAAAACGGAGAACCCGGAGTAAAAAAAAATGCATACAGAAAAGATCTCCCCCAGTGAAGAACCACAGAGAGCTTCTCTGACCCAGGCAGTCACCTCCCCAAAATAAAGACTATCCGGACAGCATCCGGGAGTTTGTTTCAGAGCTTTGGAGCTCTATATCAGAAAGATCTTCCTCCTCTGGTGGATTTACTAATCTTCGGACTGATCCTGGCTAACAGAGTATTAAAAAAGTCAATTCTGGAGCTCATGAAAGCTGTCGTCTGAATAGCAATGGAAAATAGCACCATGCCTCCTAATAATTTTGTCGAGTGATAGCATGTAGATTGTGTTAGTCATTGTCCATTCCTGAAGATTGGTGTAGTAGCAATCACGTCACATTGATGCCAAGCAGTTTTGGATTATGTGAGGAAGTTTGGAGTACTCCCATAGATACCCGTATCACACACTTAGGTGGGTCAATTAGCACTCACTTGTGAGAGTGCAGCACCACAAGTGGACCAGGATAGAGAGCATGTGTCAGGGCACAAGACAGACAAGGACCCAAGTGCGTCTCGTTTAAACAGAGATTCTTTATTAAGTGATAAAGCCAAGGAAAAATGAAGCAGACTTCAATGCCCAGCTGGCTGAGTCTCGTGGTGCTGCCGGGAGACGAAGCCCTCGGGGTCTTCACCGGGTAGTAGATCGAAGAGCCGGGGCAGGAGAGCAGAGCGTAGTTAGGAGCTGGTGGTAGGTCGAGTAGCCGGGGTTGAAGAGCAGAGCACAGTCGGGAACAGGCAGGCATTGGTTCTATCAGGGCAGGAGAGTTAAACGTGGTCGAGGCAGTCCCAGTCGTCAACGGGCATTCAGGCTCGGCAGATAAACAACAGGCAGTGGGGACAGAGAAACAGACAGGGAGGAAGCAGGTAACAAAACAGAGCCAGGAGTCACAAAAAGCTTGCCTCAGCGTTCATCTCTTTGTCTCTTCAAAGAATGCTTTTGGCTTTCTTACCGCTTTTGCTACGACTGTTTTAGCATGTTAGTCGTTTTCATTGTTTCACATAATTGTGTTTATCTGCAACGTTTTCTGAAAGAAGAGCAGTTGGATGTTGCATATGTCATAAAGCAAGCATACGTTAATGTGTAGTTTTTATATTCGTGTGCTGGTCCAGACCCAAACCATGGACTTTCAAAGTTGAGAGTTGTAAAAATGTAGTTGAGAGTTCTAGTCATGTCTACTGGCTAATATGAGTTCTTGTAGTACTCAACAAACATTTAAAAAAAAACAGTATAATTTTCTGAAATGTTGACTATTTATATGTTGGGGTCTCAATCAACAGTTTGGCATCAATGCAAGGTCAAAAAACACTTTAATTTTGTTATAATATGCATTTATTCCTACCTGATTTTTTAATGGCGCAGAATGAATTGTTTCGCAACTCTTTCATAACTCCTCATAACACTCTGCAGTGATTAGGTTCAAGCCTGGTGTTAATTGATGCAGTGTCTAGAGCTTCATAAACCTGTCACCATCACTATATTACTATTTTCTTGTGATTTTATAGAAGAAAGCTCTAATACAATTTAACAATATTATATATATATATGTAATAAACAGTATAACACAAGTAGGCAGTGAGTCCAAGTTGAATGCATGTAGATATGTGAAGATGAACTAGATGAGAACACAACAAAAGCTTGTTGTTGTTCTCCTGAGGTACAGGTGAAAAGATGAAGCTTCACCATTGCTCCCTTACAGACTCTTCTTTTAGCAGAGAAAATAAAGATGCGAGTCTTCACAAAAGAAAAAAAAAAACAGTTCCTTGTAATAAAGTGACTGAATCACAACTTTGTTCACAACTATGAATCAGCAGCTATGTTTGGGGAACACCCTTTAGAATCAGAATCAGAAAGAAGTTTATTGCCAAGTGTGCATCACACACACAAGGTATTTGTTGTGGTACAGGGGAACTCTCCAGTGTTGGTACATGTAACCTTGCTTGGGCAGTGGGAGGAGCTTAGTATGTTTTGTACAGTCCTACGCCACTGTATAAGAAAACTCGCTTCAGCAAATCTGAGTCGACTCATTCTTTGTAATGATGATAACTCAAGACACACATACTTTTCAGGATTAAATCTCAAACTGGTTGTTTCTTAGACATACAGCTATGTTAGATTACAGCATGAAAGATTATTTTCAAGGAGTTAAAATACTGGCTCTTTGAAGAAAAATCGGGAGGTTCACACATTTCTTAATATAACTTTAGGAGTTATTAACTTTCTTATTCCAGCATACTTAATTTTTTTTAATGAAAGATGAGTCCTCGCTGTCAGTATTTCATCTCATTTTGCTTTAAACTGCTTCAATCTATACTGTAGTTCACTTAGTTGCATAAAAAATTTGTTTCAGTTCAAAAACCTTATTACCGCATATCTATCGTTTATATGCTGGAGCTCTCATAGAGCGACTGAAATCATTAACTTCCTCACACACAACCTTTATACCTGGTGCCACTACTCAGCGATTTTAGCTGATTTCAACCCTAAAAAATCATTTGAATAATGCTTACAGAAGGCGATGAGGAGTATTGGCAGTGCTGTCAGCTCTAGTGCACCATGTCAACCAAGTGAATTGGAAAATGTGCATGTTTCCTGGGGTAAATTATTCTATTCAGCTTGCTCACAAGAGCAGAAAAATAATATGCGGTTGCAATGGCTTCACTTTTGTTGTCAGGGATTAAAGTTGCCTCTACGACCCTGACTGTAGATCCTGAAGATTAGTTCGATTAGAAGATGAATGTATGCATTAATTGAGATTGCATCACAAATACGACCTCAAAGGCAGGTAAAAGCTTTTTCATAAAATGCTAATTGTATTAGCTTCCATGAACTGTGAGTGTAGTTTAAAATGGCTTCCTAATAGAAATCAAAGCGTGAAAACTTAATTTTCAGACTGTCATGCTTGAATACGTTCTTTTCAAAGTGCCAAGCTAGTATTAATGAAATGTTGTTTAATTTAAATGTAAATACATGTTAACCATCAAGTTCTAAAACAGACAGGTTCTAAAGTTACTTTTTGAGTATTATTTAAGGCATAAATATAAATGAAATTGATTCTCCCGTACTTCTGTGTTGGAGGTAAAAGTCTTCAGAAGGAACATTATGCTTCTCATGAAAACTATTGGAGGAAAGGCTCCAAAGATAACTTCAGCCTCAAGGGTGCCATGATCTTAGATGTCAGGAAGATATTACGGGAAAGTAACCTCACAAGACCTTATATAAACTTACTGCTGTCCAGCTGAATTTTTTTGTCAAGTTACACGATATAAAAAACTAATTTTTTACCATTTTTAAGTTTAGCAATCTAAAATCTAAAGCACTAAAATAGCAATGTCAAATCAATGACTATTGAAAATGGAGGTTTCTGTGTTCTGACTTTAAGATGCTGAAACTAATGAATATTTCATGAGAAAATAGTCTCACTAAATCCTATTTAGTATAAAGCACATGTCTCACGGTAGAGCAGTCCAAACTAGTGAACAGTTTATCACAAAAGAAAGAACAAGTTAGGACAGGTAAAACAGATTTAAAAACCTTAGCAAATAAATTAGTCTGGATTTTAAAAAAAATTGTAACATATGTAGCTGTTTATTCTGTATCTGTCTAGAAAGAAATACACTCCCAAGTAGTAAGTAAATATATAAAAGTGAGAAAAAAAAAATAAATAGCGATTGTCCTAGACTTCCTTTGATGCATTAGCCTGCATTGTCCGTTAGGGTGCAGCGTTCACCAAAATGTTAATCCCAAAACAGTGTTCTTCCGATTCATACGTCCTCCTTCCAGCCATCTATGCATAAATAAAACAGTTGGTACTGATATACAAAGAGAAAAGCTAACACTCATCCAAATCACTCTTGCTGCCAAAGATTTTTAAGTAAAAATTTGTTTCATTAATTTTGATAAATGGGATTGCAACTCACCCAAGACATATATCACCCTGCAACCCACTGTTCTTTCTCACAATCACGGCTAATAGCCTACAGTTGATCCAGGAACCCAGTGATCCATTATAAGTGCTTTCCAAATTTCATATGTGTGCACGTTGCACTTAATCCTCCGAAGAGAGCATTAAAACACTTGATCTTGCGCAAATATGATGCGGAGGAAGCGCTTGATTGTCACGAGTCCTTTTACGCACGAGTGCGCACGGCAGGGATTAAAGTTTATGCCGTTTCTAAAAGCTCTTCTGCGTTTTTACGCTTTTAACTGCAATTTTTCATTTGGAGGGTCTGTCAGCGTTGAAGTGTTAAATGTTTAGCAGTAACAGAACGACCAATAAAGCACCGCATGCATGTCAAAACACCAATTCTCCAAGCCATGATCAATACAATTGAAATGTGAAGCAGGACAACAGTGCGTAAATACGGCCCTTTTTATTTATATGAGCGCAAATCTATTTAATTTAGGTATTCATGTCAGTTTGTGAGACCCCTGACCTCACCAAAATGTACTATTTGATTCGCGTCCATTATGTTTGACTGAAAAGCAGGATAGGTCCGGCTTTTAAGGGGGAGGGAAGAGTTCTTCTCATGACGCCCGTCCTGACATCACTTATACTGGGCTACTGGGGAGAACCGTTGCGTGCAGATGAAGCGAGAGCGGCGCGCGCAAGCAGCACAGAGACTTTCAACTAACCGAGAAGGAAATGCGCGCGCCACGGAGGATGCATTTTGCTTTCTTACGCTCTATGAAAACAGCTGGAGGAACACAGGATTTGAGATGTACTCTTTTTAAATTATTGAACATTTTGGAATTGTTGGACTCGGAACAGGCGGACTAAAAAAACTACACAAGACTCCATCCTTTGTCGGGAAGTTGCTGAGCATCATATTTGAAACTTGTAAAAACTGAGGCGGAAACTGGCTCATCGCTCTCTGTGGAGATTTATATTTAAAGCTTTGCGCTCTGTGGAGGGCTGCGCATCTGGGTAACCTAGATTTAAGCATTCCGGCATTTGTTAAGTAATTGCTTATTAAGAAGCGTTCTCTCTTTGCTACAATGCAGAAAGATCGTTTTGAAAAATAGTTTTCCAGGCGGTTACAGAGGCACAATAATGTGCTTGACTTTTTTTCTTTTGCTTTTATATTTTTAACCAAGAGTTTAGTTTTTTGTCTTAAAGCCATTTCAACAGTAAATTGATAGAAATTGTTCCTTGGTGTTCAAAATGTCTTACAAAAGACACAAATCTCAAATGCCTCTTCCATTTAAATCATAATTCAAAGTAAAATGAAAAATGCACATTTGACAAAATGTGAAATTAATAGAGAAGAGAAACGATCTTTATTTAAATTTCCAATGTGTTTATTATTACATGTGTTGGGGGTTTAATTAGAGGGGTGACTTGTTTTGAAGTAAAATAGCTGCTTGATTAGATACTTAAAAAAGACCAGCTCTGCGCACCCTCAGTTGGCTAGGATTGAGTCATGGATAGCCCGTGCCCAACAGGCACGGGTCTGCCTGGCCAAATGAACATAACCGGAAGCACCTTTTTACCCACCTGTAATCAGAGTCTGATCAAGCTCACCCCCTACTCTCCAGAAGCCACCGCAGTCTTTGCAACAGCAATCACGCTGATGATTATCTTTACAATCGTTGGCAACATTCTGGTCATCATCGCAGTTCTTACGAGCCGTTCTCTTCGAGGACCACAGAATCTTTTCTTGGTCTCACTCGCAGCTGCAGACATTTTGGTGGCCACCCTAATCATCCCATTCTCACTGGCCAATGAACTCATGGGCTACTGGTATTTCCGCTCAGTGTGGTGTGAGATTTACCTGGCATTGGACGTGTTGTTCTGCACTTCATCTATAGTGCACCTGTGCGCAATCAGTCTGGACCGCTACATGTCAATCTCACGTGCAGTCACATATGGAGCCCAGCGGACACCCAAACGGATCAAATGTTTCATTTTGGTGGTGTGGTTGATTTCGGCAGTCATCTCATTCCCACCTTTGCTTTCTATGAACAAGAATAAAGGTGGTGCTGATTCAGGTGGGCTGCCGCAGTGCCAGCTCAACGATGAACGTTGGTACATCCTGTACTCCACCATTGGCTCCTTCTTTGCTCCTTGTCTGATTATGATCTTAGTCTACATGCGGATCTACCAGATCGCCAAACAGCGCACACGATGTCCACCAGGGGAGCCTCGGAAGGAAGTTCCAGCCAACGCAACAGGCCCGCAGCACAAAGTCAACAATGATGGACTTCAGAATGGGAGAGAAAATGAAACACCTGGTGCACTGCAGAAAAAACCCAGGCCACCAACTTTGGCCGTGTCTCAAGTGGAGTCTGTCCAGCATGTTGCTAATAACCCAATTGCCAACAACCTTCTGCAAGCCCCTTCAGCAACTTTAACCCCCACCACACCATGCCCATCCCCATCCCCATCAAACTCCTCAGAAATGGCTACCTGTAAATCTAAAGAAGGGAAGAAGAACAGGAAGTTTAAAAAACCTCCTGACAATAATAACGGAGAGAGCATGAGCTCCGATTCAGATAGTGAGCAATGTGGGCATGGATTAGAAGCTCCGTGCACCCCAACATTGACACCAAGCGGTGTCCATTCTCCAGCTACCATTCAGAAATACAGAGACATGATTGCGACTGCCAAAGGTGCCAAGCTAGTAACCCGGAAGACCAAGCAAGACGGAACGCCCAACTCTGCACGGCGTAAAGCAATGGTCAACCGAGAGAAACGCTTCACCTTTGTGTTGGCTGTAGTAATTGGTGTCTTTGTCATCTGCTGGTTCCCCTTCTTCTTCTCATACAGCCTACAGGCTGTGTGCCCCGAGACATGTGCCCTACCTGAGCCACTGTTCAAGTTCTTCTTTTGGATTGGCTACTGCAACAGCTGCCTCAACCCGGTCATTTACACCATCTTCAACAAAGACTTTCGAAGAGCTTTCAAAAAAATCCTCTGCAAGAACACCAAAGGCACATTCTTCTAAAGCTCCCGAGGGGGAATGGCTCGTCAGATATGAAAATTTTCAAACACGAGCTACAGAAAAAGACTGAAAGAAGCACAATAACACTGCTGTTCCAATGCAAACGAAGGGCTTTTTGTACTGCCTGGTGAAGGGAGGACACCACGCGACACAGTTGACTCTATTCTGACCAGGTTATTGCCTCAGGCTCTGGATTCCAGTATTTGTCCTATAAATGGGACCCATCAAAAACATTCATATTGGACATTGAAGCTGAAAACAAATAATTTGTAAGGACTCAACAGGATGGTTCAACAAGAGGGTTGTTTGTCTTTTTCTGTTATCTGACATTTCTAAAGAACTGCACCCCTTGGGGATTACTCTGAGGATTGAAGAGGTACACCCTTTTGAATCTTTACAAAAAAGACTTTAATGTAGATTCCACCCGATGCCTACACAGCATTATTTTTTTTTCAAGAACAAAGCTTAAAGACAGAAATGACTCCAGTGGAAATCCTTGCCATGGGCAATGTGTATGAAATGTGCTGATGCAAGATTTTCAGAACGAACATTAAGGCTTTAGTTACAGATCCCCTCTAGTAAAGAACCTGAGGGAATGAAAAGAAAAAAAAGCTGAATTGTAAATAAGTTACAATGAGTGTGTTTGGACCAATTGCCCTTTTAAATGAAGGTTCTTTGCATTATGAAAAATGACTTCAGACTTCTATGGTTGTGTCAGAAGGCACTGAAATCTTCTGGTTTCTCTTGAGGTTCACTTTCTTGTGCACCACAGCTATTTTCTATGTGTAAAAGAATTCTTTGGTGGTGAACACTGAAAAATTTGCACCCTCAATGTGTGAACATTCAGTAGGGTGATACTTTGGGACTAAGGGCTGATAGCAGTGATGCTTTCCATTTTCTTTGTGGATGCATGTGTGTTGCGTTTGACTGATTTGTTAAAGATCAGAAATGTGTCTATCCTGTGTGCAAAAGATGTTTGGTACATCTAGAGGTAGCTCGCGCATAAATGAGCTCGACTGAAGAGGTAGCCCACCCATAAATTCAGTTTCACACAAAGTAAAAAAAAAGAGGACTGGAAACAGGTTAACAGCATACATAGAGGTTTTGGTCTTGCTACAGAGGTTAATGCCTGGTTCAACATACGATTGGTAGATAATTGGATGTTTGTAATTTAAAACTTCAAATATCTTAAATTTAGATATTTCAAATACAACCACATATTTTTAAAAAAATCTGTTAAACATCTAAATTAAATGTAAATAAAGTCTTGTGCACAAGGATGTATTTGCAAATATGCTAATTGGGGAGGTGATGATAAAGAGTAAATTGAATCATTTATTTAATATTAATAATTTGTGCCAACATGAAATAAACAATCCCAAACCATTTTGCATGAATTTTGTAACAATAACTCTATTATATGCTTTGTTTCTGAATTGTTAATAAGCCGAATTTTTCATTATGTTTGATCAAATATATTGAAATTTTTCATTTTAGATCAATTTTACAATAACATGGATAAAATGTACAATTTTCTTAATTTATAATCCACCTTTTTTCTCCTAAAGTCAACAGTCATTTGGGTGGTCTATCTCTTTAAAGTGTGTGAATGCCCTCTCCTGACTCCACCGGCAAGCTAAACTGTATGCGTCTGCTTGAGAATTTAAGCTGGTTCATCATATCTAACAGTGTTTATGGTTCCACCGCTTCATGTGCCAATGCTTTCCCATGTTTTGCTGCTAAACACATCAGTATTTTATAAACCAGAGTTTAATTTCCAAAGGATCTGTTTGAACTCATTTTGAGGCTGTACTGAAAAAAAAAGCCTGAACTGTAAATTATTATGTGAATGATTTTTATGTATTTATTCTGCTATTTGCTGTTCTCCTCTAATGTACTTTTCCAACTTCCGTCTTTTTTATGTATCCCATGGGGAAACAGACATGAGGAAATCAGCTTTGGCTACAAAACATAAAAAGAGAAAAGTTCTGTTGAATGTTTTTGTGACTTTTTCTAATGCTAGGACGTTGCATTTGGGCTGCATTCGAAAAAGCTTTGCTATCGACGGGATCATAATGTTTCTCTTTTGGCTACTGGATTCCTCTCTTTTTTCTTGTAATGCTGTTGGTTTTCACTGCTCTGACAAAATAAAACCGGTGAGCTGTGTGCGTGCCAATTGATTCATTGCTGTTGAGAACAAATGAGGTGCTTTTAGTAGAGATGAATGAATGTTATTCTTAAAGAACGTTTGAGATTGGAAAACATTTTATGAAAATCTCCTAAAAAGACAGGATTGTAGACAGATTAAAGCCTTAACATTTGAAATATATAGAAAAGGATTTTGAAACATTGACAACTTCTAAAAAATAAAATAAAGCTATGTGCCTTTATTTGAGATTTTAATTCTACATACAAGAAACCACTTTGCACACAGGTGAAAATTTATAGTCAAGGCAGATGTTTGATGTAAAATATGGGATTAATTGGCGCTTAGGAAATTTTGATATGGTCGGCTAAACAATAAGTCTCCCTTCTGGTCAATTTGTTACCCTCTAAATCCCTTTTAAAATGAATATTCAAAGGCATGATTGCACTGGGAATGGGCTTGTTTCATAACACAATGCATTCATGGAGGTGGCGGATTAATACTGGACGGAGTTCAGTACTTAAAATGGAGCTTCAGGTTCTTTGGACATAATTGCCTTTTTTATCAAGACCGCTCTTAAAAATGTTGAAACAGGGTAAAATGTGTATTTAACTTGATAAGAGGCACAACACACTGAACTCAAACCGGGACAGAGATTCATTTCTGGCAATTGCAGGAATTGTTTAATAATTGATGAAGCCTGTGTATGAAGTGTGAACATAATTTTGTTGGAATCAGTAGCTCACCCTTTCATGAACCAACTACTCATAAGGTCTCTTGCTGACCATCAAAGCTTGGCTTTGACTTTTATACGAACCAAACTCCCTCCTTCTTAGACATGGGAACACCAATCCAGAACAGGAAAAACAAATCCTAAAGCATTGGGGTTGGCCTGTCTACTTAACAAAATTATGTTCATTAGATTCCAGCTACTTCAGAAAGTTAATGTTTGGGGAAATTTTAGACATTCATTTACAATTACATTAGTGTTTAAATTGAAGTGTATCTGTGCATTCAGAGCCCTTGCTCAGTTTAGAAAATAAAGTGAATTAGATTTGTTTTTGATTTCCCAATCCAGACCATAAAGAATTGAGGCACAATGCGATTTTTGACTGTTTTACTTCTTATTCTTAAAAATGTGTGAGTGTCATAGCTGGGGCTGGGGCTTTGTAGCAGAGTCACCTATGGGGATAACAACAGTCCTCTCTATCTAAAAATGCAGTGAATTATTTTCTCGGTTTTATCATATTTGCCTAGCTAAAAAGAAAGAGGGTTTTGTTATTTAAAGGAAATAACAAATTATTTCAAAACCTATGAAAGACACATGACTGTGTCATATGAAAAATAAATGTACCTAAACCTTTTAAAAGTTTAGCTTATTATATGCTTGTTAAAAAGCATGCTATTATTTTTAGCCATTTGCTTTAGTGGCAAAACTATAAAAAGAGTTTAAAATAGCAATTTCTTATGCTCTCACCAATGGCTTCATTAATTAATGCATGTGGGGTTTATGTAATTTAATATTTATAAGCAAAAATGGTGTAAAAGTTCACTCTGTGCAATGTATATCAGTGCTGTTATCATGTGAGAATATTTTTGAGATGGTAGATTCCATCTTTGTTTTCTTGCAAAATAAATCCCAATTTCGATCTTCAACACAGACCAAAGGGACCTTTCTATACACAGAAGGGTTTTGCTTTTTGGAAATCTACATCAACATACTGCTGGTGATTTTAAAATTAGGTTTAAAAATCAATATAAAAGGGTTATTTAAATGGAAACATAGGAATTGGGTTGAAGCAATTAAGTTTAGAAAAGGCAAACATGGCGAAACTGGTACAGCTATTAATTTAAATTCTAAATACATACAATATTGATTAGAAATTCCATCTATTATCCATCACTAATTAGGGTCAAGGGGTCTCCTGGAGCAGATCCATTCTTTCACCTGAAATGTGGGTCCACTAGTTAAATTGCAGAGGGTTTTCTGAAGTAATCACTGAATGAATCCCTAACGAGCAAATCTACACTGTTAAATATATGCTTTTAATATAAATTTACCATAAAACAGAAATTCTACCTTTTTGCTTCCAAGTTAATTCATAACCAGGTTTTACGTATTAAATGTGCAGTTGAGAAAAAGTCGTTTTTTAACAGGGTTTTACTTTTAATTTTACGGCAGGCTTATAATATTATGGAAAAAAATTATTCCAGTTAGTGAAAATTATTAAAAACTGACCTGAATTGATTGAATCTGACTGTTCAAACATAGTTCAGTCTATTTGTTTGATCATTTTGAAAATAAATATTGATTTAGTAATGGCGATCTAATTATGCCTATGTTTAACTCCAATAGGATGTCAAATAATACACCATAAGTACATAATTTATGAAAAGGTATTTTAAAATATCAAAATTTAGTTATAAATGTTGGCATTATTCATCCGTTATAAAGATCGATTTATATTCTCTTATTTAAAATACTGTTGCCAGTGTTTTGATGACATTTATAAATGCTTTCAGAACTTTGTGAATTCAAATCACAGTCAATAGCAGTAAATTAATATACATAAAAACCTTTCTATGCTATTTTCTAAATGAATAACATGTTGTTTAAAAGTTCACATTATGTAAGATTCCTTTCTATTTTCCAGTGAAGCTCTTACATTTGTAAAGCTTTGTGTTTTATGAAGTTATAAAGACTTTTATGGTTCATGGTTTATAACTGTGCAGTACAGTACTACACACAAGTTTTTAATGAGTGGGAAAAACCTCAGCCCTATTGACCCTATAAATAAGTTGCTATAAATACTTGCACTAACAAGAATGTTGTTTCAAATTATCAGTCTGATAACAAGACATTTTAAACACAGTATTGTCAACCTCTCTATTTTTTGCTCAACCAATTAAAATAGCTCCACGTGCTCAGCCACAGCTGGAGTCTCAGTAAACATTGAACACAAGGCCATTGTTAGATCAGTGACTATGCAGGGTTTTTGAACATGCCACTCACAAAACTTGGTTTTGACATTTTTGTGACCATGTGAATGTCTAACACACAAGATGTAACCTAAATTTTTGTTAATAAATTTATATTTTTACCGTTTTAAAACTTAATTTTAAAGGGGGGGGGGGGTGCTTGATCAAACGTCATATAATCTCTGTTTTGATAGGGCTTATATACTTGAATAAAGATCTTTCATTTGGGTTCAGCTGGGTGTGTCAGCCAATTAAGTGATGAGCGCAACTTGAATTTGATTTATTTAAATGTGATATATTGGTAGAAGCAGTGGAAGCTTGTTATGACCTAGTTCTTAATAATCAGGGGCAAAAGCTGAGGATTTTATTTTAGGTGCAGATGGCAAAAAAAATCTAATCTTTTCAAGTTGTGTGGTTTATTTACAGTACAGCAAATATTAAATAATCCAAGGATATGAGAAACAAAAGTGGATGCGATCACTGCTTAGCCGGTGCACTAGGCATTTAGCATTCCTGCAAACAGGGTGAAACTTAAAAATAACTAAATTCATACAATCTTACAGGATGACAGTACAAATACATGAATAGCAGCTAGACACTAGGTTTCATTTATTAAACATCGAGCTAGCTCTGGAATACGAGAGTGGTGATGGTGACATCAGTCCAATGATTGAGTTAAGCGTGAATGGAGATGAATCAGCAACCAATGTTCCTGTTCCTCAGCGAAGATGAAGAACAAAGAGTAGCTGTAACCAGCCTAGAAGGGAAGGCTGTGAAGTACTCCAGTTGGCGGTCACCTAAAAGAACAAACCAGTACAATTTGCATAAGAGGACATGCCTTTCATATGGCTCAACAGCACACGATGGTGCAGTGTCTCACATTTTTGGGCCTTGCAGTCATTTAAAAAAAAAACATCAAACATGATCAGCCCCGGTACTGACACATGAATGGTTGCTCATTGGTTGATTTTCTTATTAGTCACTGAGCTAGTCCACTGAGAAGCTAGTCCAGCTCCTTCTTCCAGCCCTGGACCGTGGTTATAAATCTCCCGTTTGCCCCGGCATCTGGAGTAAAGACTTTAACCATCTCTGATAACAAACTGTTCTAGGTTTAATCTCATATCTAGTTTAATTTTAAACCGGCGAAATAGCAGAGTTTGCGGTCAAAATACAAACATTTTTGTAGGATGGTCTGCAATAGTCTTACACAGGTAATCAAACTTTTGTTGAGGTAATTTAAAAGTGAAGCCATTCATGTGCATGATCATTCTGCCCTCTCTGTTCTAGACTAGTGGGCTCACCCCTGGCTATGGTCTGGCTATATGAGACTAGTTCACCCCTAACATGATGGCAGGAAGATGCTCCAAAGTTAATAAAAAGTGAATCAATCATTAATGCCAAAAAAGAGAAAGACATTATGATATGTTTGTTAAAAGGTTTTACCCCAAATGAACCAGATATTCAGAATTGAAATAAGTTTGATGCATTTTATTGCATGCTACTGTTTGCTAATATATCGTGACTCAACAGAACACTTGACGATAAAACATTCAAGACGAATGTCTGCAGATAGATCTGAGATCATACAAACACAGCCTCTCATTCATCATTTCTCGGGCCAATATTACAACTCTTGAAAGATATCATGCTTATTTAGGGCAGGATTAGGGTAAAGGTTAGAGCTATTGCCAAAACTACTAAACACATATAACATTGAAAGGTCCATAATTTATATAAAGAGAGATGGTTAACTTTACAGGTGGGCACAATAGACTAGACTGGACGGGGGTCAAAAAAAGACAGACAACAGTTCCGCTTGACATGGTGATGAGTGAGATGCTTGCCCATGCAGCCACTGCACAATGTTAGAGGTGACCCTGATTTGCTCCTCTATCAAGCTCTCCCCATCACTATTCCATTCTTCCAAGAGATTCAAAAGGAGACATCCTGAAATGCACTCTGTTCAAGGATATGCTCCATCTTTTTTCTTTTAACTACCCTCAACACCTCTAATGGTGATGAAGCTAGGTGTTGTGGTAGTGTTTCCAGGCTGAAACATGTTGTCACAGTGCACCTATGAAGCTTTTTCAGTAGCTTCACATCTCTACTGTTTTATGTTGATGCAGTGCTCTTTGATGGCACTCAGAGGACAACAGTGGCACGCTCTGTCATTTTATTATTTTTGTTGAACAACTTTTGATGGTTGGACATCAAAAAGAAGTCATTCTGAATGTCCAAATTCTTTCATAATGGTCCAAGATTTCTTCTTCTGCTCTACTTCTCTATGTTCTTCTTGTTTGCTATTTCCAGTTGTGAAGTCAGCGCAAAAGTACAGCATATTAACAGAGCAAACTTTTAGCGTTGGACCATGAGCTTTCCCTCACGAAAAAGACATGGCAGAGCCAAACATTTTTTTTTCTGCATGTACACAAACCCCTTGCACAAACATTTTTAGCTAAAACTCATCTAGATGTGAATTGACATTGATTATGTGGAATATTTAAAAAATGTAGGTTAAGCATCTATTGTTTGCATGAACTGTTGTTGCCTATTAGTAAACGTTGCCCTATAGGACAGATTGGCCAATCAAAGTTGATGATGCCTTAGGCTTCATTTAATTAACTGAGCAATATTTGTTACACATTTTACCATTTACCATTTGTTAAAAGTTGTGCATAGTTTCATACCATACCAACAGATTAAGATAAAACCTGAATCCCTAATAGAAGGGCCAAAACTCTGGTAATGCTGTTAAACTGCTGGTGCTCTATCCTGCATTTATAATCCTCTCTTTGAGTTGTCTGAAATACTTTGTTACACCAATGGTTAGTTTTTTAGATGCTTTCAGCTGTCAATTGAAATAACTGAAGTCATTTGGAAAAATTAAATAGAGGTGTTCAATGTGGTCAAGACCTGTGAAAATCCTTTAAGCTGAACTGTCATTGAAAGTCTCACCCTTTATCGCTAATAAATATCCTCTTTTCACCACTTTTGACAATCTTAGGGAAACATTTCTTCCAGGACTTGATGTTCAGCCTGGATTTTCTTATCACACTGTCAAAGTGTGAAGTTTAAAGATCAAACCTACTGATCTGCTCCCAGACAGATCGGGGACACTTCATTGTTATCAAAAGAATGAAGATTTTTTTTAATTGCATCAGTACTTTCAAAAGAACCAGTGAGGAATTGAAGAACCAAGAAACAACAAAGCCATTTAAAACATGTTTTATTAACAACGAACAAAAGTTTTTATGTAAGAAAGTAAAAGTCTGCCATTAAATCTTCTGCCATTGAGAAACACCTTGCAAGTGGAGACCATTTCACAGATTTTCACTAAGGTGTTTCATACTCTAATTCTCTAGGTTTTAAACACATTTTACCTGGTTTGGCTCAAATCTTTATTTATTATAAAGTTTACATTTTTTTTGTGAGACTGAGAAGTTTCCCAGTTTATGTCTCAGCCACTGATTGACCCATGACAACATATGGTATACCTGTGCAAGCAGCGTAATTTTGATGGGGGTTATGGGGGCCATGTATATGAGAAACACAACAAACAGGAAATTTGCTGACTGCTCATTCACAGTGGGATGTTTTTGCTTTGGACTTCATTTTTTATCTCTAGTTTATCCCCATCCCCAATAGGATACTTCTTTGTTTGCATTCTTCTGAAGTGTGGTGTTAAGAGCTTTAATACACTTTGTAAGGTAAATCTCCAGTCCTACAGAAGAATGGGATTTTAGACAAAACTGAAACACAATCAATTTTATATAGTCCTTTGATGTCATCTATGTTAAAACATGTTTTAATAATATTGGTTTAAACAACCATTATTTAATTATTTAAACAAAATTAAAATAATAAACCAAATAAATTCATAATTAAACAAATAAATAAATATTACAATTCAATACATACATGTTTTTTTTTACCAATATGCCTTTCTCTATTGCAATAAAAAAATAGGAACTAAATGTTTAAGTATTCAATTGTGATTATACTCATTCAAGAGTTTAACTTATAACTTGGAACGTTGACTTTTGAGTTTTGACTTTACTTCTCTTTAATACAGAATATACATTGGCATTGAATAAATAGCAAACCATTTGTGTAAGAAAACCTATAAACATCTATATACTAATGAGATTTCAGTTTGACCATAATGTTTGTTTGTTTTACAGTGCCTCTGTAGCATGTTCTCTGTCCTCCAGGCTTTTACCCCTGACACACATTCCCATCCATGCGCTTCTGTAACGATCATGTGTTTGGGTGAGCAGAACTGTTATTTCTGTAAACGGATTAGCAGGATTATGGCTGGGAATGGATGCAAGGATATAGGGGAGGGGGATGTTTTTTGGCACTGGGAATCAAACAGGAAATTCAAAGTGTGTAAAGACACAGCTTCATCACGTAGCACAGATCATCACGCCTGACACTGTTTCCTGACCACTCTTTCGGGTCTGTTTTAGCCCCCTGAAGAGCTCTTCTGTGTTACAGGAAGCAGCTTAAAATGTGTATTTGTTATTCTTAAGGTTTAAAAGTAATGCACAGTTGTCATACCTTCTGGTCATATAGCACCACCCAAACCCCGACCAATGTTTCCCTCTACAGCTAAAAGGGTTGAGTCTGGTTAACATTTGTATGGGAGACCTATGGAATATTCCAATTGTAGTAGAAAGTTGTGATAGTGAGACCATCAGGGGGAGCTCATCCTGTACTCGTGGGAACTAGAGCCCCAGTGCATGACATTGCTTTACTGTAAAGGATTACTCTCGACCACATTAAACTAAAGTCCTTACACTACAGTTATTTAAAATCCCATGGCACACTTCACACCTTTTGCCAACTGGTGCCGGATTAGGGGAACTCTTCCAGCATTCTAAGCATTCTAGACTCTTAGTAACTCCCCACAGAAACAGTTACTACTAGTATTGAACATAACCATGACAGACATTCCAAAGATAAATATTTTTGGAAATGATACCATAATATGTTTAGTGTTACTTTGTTGTTTAAACACAATTGTATTGTTTGAACTTTCTGTATGACCCCAGTGTGTTATCAGGGTTTACACTGCGATGATCCCTGTGTGAGACCTGACCTGTAAATTAACTATATTGACTGTATAGTGATCCACACATCTTCAAAAACATGGTGGTGTAACAGATTATGCCTGTAAATTTGATTGGGTGGTGTGGTCGGAAGCTCATGTCTTTGAGTGTCGTAACAACAAACCCTGACTGGGACCAACATCACATGTTGAGTTATAGAAGAAGCTGTATAGTACTGTTTTTCTACATTAAGATGCTCCAACTTCAACACAATCCTTACCGTTTCAGCCTTCCTTTCTACCAGAGTCCAGACATTCAGCGTATGGAGGGCTGAAGGGGTCAAAAACGTAGACAAATAACTCGTAGACACTTTTCAGACAGCATTGAACATCAAACAGATACAGAACCAGACAGTGTTTACTGTCATGTGTCTAGTATAAATGTTTCTGATGACTTCAGGCTTTATGTGGAGTGTTTGAATGTGTTTTTTTATTTTCCTGCCACATGATTAAAAAAGAGAGCAAGATCTAAAAAAAAAAACTTGTTAGTCTTAGCATCTGCCTGAACTTAAAGAAAGACTGAGGTTTAAAAAAATTGTTACAGAATAATACATTTTCAGTTTATTTTTATTCTGAAATGGGTTTCATTATTTTAGTAGAAAGTTATTTTTTATTTTATAAAAACTAATGGGAAAAAGGTTCTTCTGTTTTACAATCTTTACATTACAAACGTATTGATAGTTTTTACGAGCACTAAACATTGTTTTTATATTTATTTCCCACACAATTTGCATTTAGTGTCTAAATATCCAATTGCACAAACCTGTGTAAAACATTTTAAATACATTGCAATTAATAATGTTTTTTTTATACAGCTCTTTTCCAGACCTCAAAGACACTTACTGAATACCTATTGAAACGTGATACTAACGTATTATGGTTGGATCGGTTGAAAAGAATGATTTATGATTATTAATGGTCAGTTAATACACCACAGTTAGATGTGGATATCTTGTCTCTAGAAAATATCTTTTATGGAAAGAAGTGGAGATGAAAAAGCAACAAAACAAATGTATAGAAATCAACATTTTTTAAGTATGCAGATTTGGCAAGACACTTTGAGACATGTCTCTGATCATTAAATCTGAATTCTTCAGCAGTTGGCTGACATCAGAATGAGTTCATTTTGTGAGCTTACAAATATTAGTAATGTGCCTGAAAAAGCTAGATCAGTAGCTGCAAGAATCTGAACCAGAGCCAAAGCAGCAGATTCCATTTGGTTTCTCCCACTGTCAGCAATCATTGTTTAAGTAACATAAATGATATTTCAAAATGCCGGTCCAGTGCTGGATCTGGAAATTGAATCTTAATCGGAATTTTTGGATGAGTAATTACTGGGAATGTAAGATAAAAAATATTTTGCTTAAAAAGAAACAGTAAAAGTACACAGGAAGTAGAAGAAAATCTGAGTGATCAAAAACAAGTTTACTCAAGCTTTTTTCAAATGCATGACTAAGTTATTCATAAAATTGACAACAGAAATTAATTTCTACCATAACAGAAAAAAAACTAAATAAACAAAACATCCAATATAAAAATCTAACCACCAATTCAGAGGGTTTAAAATAAGTTCTTAATTGGGAAGCTCAGAGGTGAAAGCTAATATCTTACTATTCGTACCAACCTGTGGAAAGGTTTTTATTCTGTTAGAGTTCACACACTTTTACAGTATTATCATGTTAATAATTGTTTTAAATGTTTTTTTATAGTTGTGTGTTATATTAAAAAATGCAGTTGGCTATGTGAAATAGTATCACAACAGTATTTCACAAAGACTAGTAAAATCTGCAATAAATAACTTAGCATTCTTATGAATGTAACCACAAGAGTGTGTCATTACAATGGATGAAAAGAATAATTTATTCATTCATCTTCTATTTCTCTCATCCATTCTGGTTAAGGTCATATGCCCAACTCTGAGCAAAAGGGAAGGATCCACCCATGATGCGCTGCCAGTAAGCCACCTTCCCTCATCTTTCTCCCCAGTGAACTATTTACTTTTTACAGCAGCTGCAGCATAAGGAGAATCCAAATCCCACTCTAAGATCCCTTTAAGACGTGAGGTTGTAGCATCAAATATTGTTCTCAAAGTAAACATTTTTCAATCTAGAATAGTTAACTATGTTTATTTAGTGCTTAAAACAGTGCTTCACATGTAGGTAAATGTGAATATAACACCTTAATAATAATAAAATAAGTCAAATGTACATAGTAAAATACTAGGTAAAATATGTGATAGAACAGTAAAACTATTAAAGAAAGTTAAAACAGTAAAACTTTAAGCAACACTCATGCTGGGATAAAAGCCATTGAGATCAAGTGGGTTTTAAGATCTGATTTAAAAATCAACAGTGAGGTGCCTTGTCAAATATGCTGGAACTGTGAATTCCACAATAGAGGGCCCACAACAGTAAAGGCCATGTTCAGAGTTCAGATAGGTAGGACGAGCAAACTCATTCGATGATTTAAAAACAAATTTATCTCTAAATTGGATCAGGTGCCAGAGCAGAGAGGTCAAGACAGGGAAGTTGTACTCTCTCCCAGCGAGTAGATGAGCTCTAATGTTCTGAACCAACTAAAAGCAGCTGGGAGGAGTAAACAACAGAACCATGGAAGGAGTTGCCGTAATGAAGTTACAAAAGCATGGATTAGTGCCTCAAATGTCTGGATAATACTGCTTGATCTTGCAAGCCATCTCAGATGGAAGAAACTTGAACTTGATCTGCTTGTCAATTGTATAACCATTGCTTAATTTTAGGATTTGTGGCCACAAACAAAGGAACTGGATCAGTGGTCCTAGTTCTACAGAGGAGGGCACAGTGCTGACAGAAATTGGAACCAAATACAACAACTTCATATTTTTCCTCATTAAAATGTAGGAAATGTAAAGACATCCATGCTTTCAAATCCTCAAGGCATTTTAAAATGAATGGGAGGGTATCACAATTGTCACTGGGTACATAAATCTGGGTGTCATCAGCATAGACAAAAAATAGAGCCCAGAGAGAGTAAGTTGACCAAGAAAATCAATTGGCCAAGAATTGAACCTTGTGGGACCCCATAATATAGAGGCGATGACAGGCAACTCCTCTCTGTAATGTATGAGTGAAGCCAGTCTACAGTTGTTCCACGAATCCCCTTTCCACTCTTATAGTCTGGACATTAAAAAAAAGACGAATCAACCGTAACAAAGGCTGCCATAGGAAAGAGAATTAGAATTGCATGGCCATTAAAACATCATTAAAAATCTCAGCAAAGTGGTTTCAGTGCTGTAAGCAGAAGTAAAACCAGAATAAAAAAATCATTAAAATACTGTTCCCTTTAAGAAAACCCTTCAGTTGACCACACCTTTCCACATCACCTCCAGCTCTTTGAAACACACAAATCTTAACTTGGGCCTCCTAGTTTAGTCTCCTCACAGACCCTTTCTTCCAACCAATACAT
The DNA here is from genome assembly GCA_900490495.1 of Danionella dracula. NCBI lineage: Eukaryota > Metazoa > Chordata > Actinopteri > Cypriniformes > Danionidae > Danionella > Danionella dracula. The sequence goes on from UELW01000666.1 coordinate 7,784,334, forward strand.
GCTCCTGGATATCATGAGTAATCCTCAGAACGTTAGTTCTTCTTTATTTAGCCACTTCCACATATGCCAAATGTCGTCTATGGGAATGTGATTAAAGCAGATCAATCAAGCTACAGAGACATAAGCCCATAGTCATGAGATTTGTATACGCTTACTATAAAGCAGGTGCTGGTATATACTATATAGCAGATATAGCAGGTGTACTCTGACTTTGTGTCATGTTTCCTGTAATGCAAATCCCTCCCCATTTTGCGACGAGCAACCACTTACTGAGAGAATCTGCAAGAAGAGCTGAAAATGATGTCAATCCACCATGGTTTCCTTTCTGCCCATTGTGTGAACCCAGGCACAGTATGTGTTTTGTCCAGTGAGCCTCCTGTGATCTGTCCTATCAAGGAGATTGAGTCAGATATCTTATTGGTGGCACCTTATTGGCCAGGCATGGACTGGCCATCGGGCGTACCAGGCAATGGCCAGTGGGTTGATGCACATGAGTCGTGGCCCATTGGTTGATTTTCTTAACAGACACTAGTCCAATGAAATCAAAGACCCCTCTCTCTGACGACTGACCAAGTTTATAAATCTCTTGTTCGCATTAGTCTCTTAATGAGTTTAACCATTTCTGAAAGCAGGTTGTTCCATGTTTAATCTTACATTTAGTCTAATTTTAAACAAGTGACAGTTTGCAGTCAAAATATGAAAATTTAATATGTATGTCAGCAATTCCCATGCAGAAGTAAATAAACTTGTATTGAGGTAATTAAATGTGAAGCGACTAACGTCAAATCTAGCGACTTTTCCTGCGGTTCCTGGAGACTTTTAGCAACTTTTTTTTCATTTCAATGTGACTGCAATATCTGTGCTTTGCCTTTCTGTCACTTACTGTCTTTGCCCCCACCCCGGGCCTGCTCCCATGTCAATGCCATTGACTGTATATAACGATCAATGCTCCCGGTCAGCGCGAGGTTCTTCTTCTTCGTATGCTATTTAAAGGCAGTTTGCAAGCATCTTAATGGTGCATTACCGCCACCAACTTAGATGGTGACGTCATCTAGCAACTTTTAGAGACTTTTGGGCAAGCCTATGGCGACTTTTCTGATAGAGGAGGTGGCAACAGTGCTCATGCTCACTCTATTAGAGCCTGTTGTGCCAGCAAAGGAGGTTGATTCAATGTGGCACAAACATTAAAATTCTGTGTACATTCAGACTGGCATGAACTGAACTAATAATGTAAACAGCCCAGACAACATTCCATCTTTGAATGGGTTGTGATTTGTTGAAGAAAAAATTTAAAGTGATCTTAAATTGCTCATTGTTGCTTTTGGGTGTAATCAGAAAGATTAACTTCAGATGAAGACAGGCTCAAATCAGAGTATGAAAAAATATATCTGGTGTTGTGCTTTTGTTTGTCATGTTTCGTTACAATTCCTGCAAATGCAGCAACTTTTTTTTTAATGATGATGATTATTTTAAACTGCATGCATGAACAACATAATCTTGATAGCTTTTAAGAAAACAAAGAATCATACTCAAAGTTTATTTCCTGTATCAAAAATGTATCTCCAAGTCAAACTAACAATATCATTCAATGAAAACGGGAATCTAAAAGCTCTGGCTTGACCTGTATTTTCCCTTAGCTTTACTGAGGGATCTGCAGGAGAACAAAAGTAGAACCACAAGATGGATGTCCTGCATTAGGACACAAAAGCACAAAGAAATCACAGATCCATAACAGGTGGTGGATGACAAATGTGCTAAGAATCTTTTATGATGGATTAACTATGGTTGCCCAGTAGTGCACAATACACGCAACAACAACAACAACAACAACAAAAACATTTATAAACGCAAATGTATGGTCATGACACAACAGAAACCAGTCAAAACACAATTAGAAAAAACAGACACATCTTCAAAACCCAATGACACATTAAAAGTTAAAACTAATTCACAAGACAATATAAAAGCTCAATAGAAATTGTGAAACCTGCTCAAAATCTAGCATGGATTTGTTTGAATGTGCTGGAAATATTTTATAGCCTTCAGAGACACAACACATTACACATGATTAATATCTATCAGATGTTCAAATATGTTCAGACTTTTAAAACAATTTTGAGACACAAAAAAACAATTAAACAATTTAAACATTCACAGTGTTTTGCAATTGAATTTTTAATTGTATTTACATTTTATTAATGAGAGTGCAGCATCTATAAAGCAGAAAATAAGGGGTAAAGTTTCCGTTTCCACTGTCCAATTCCCAAGGTGTGAGGTTGTGGTAATGGGTTTGCAACCTCTGTTTGAATTCTCTTGTGTTTTACTTTGTTTCTATTGCGTTTTGTTATTAAATTAAATTTTGCTATAGCGGAACCTATAAAACGCTTTGTATGTGCTTGTGGTGAATCATTAATCACACAGCTGACAGAACATAGAATATAATTACTAAGAACCCAATTGAAAGTTTGTAAATTACCATATTTCCCTCAGTGATGGTAGAATGAGTAATGAGTATGCGCTCATAGAGGCATCCAAGTGATATAGTTAAGAAAATGTTTATGCACAAATGCTTATCTGGGGGTGGACAGAAGTGAATGAAAATTTACTAAGTCATAGTATTGTTTCAGGCGTCACGGTGGCGCAGTGGGTAGCACGGTCGTCTCACAGCAAGAAGGTCGCTGGTTCTAGGCTCGGCTGGGGCAGGTGGCATTTCTGTGTGGAGTTTGCATGTTCTCCCTGTGATCGCGTGGGTTTTCTCCGGGTGCTCCGGTTTCCCCACAAGTCCAAAACCATGCGGAATAAGTGAATTGAGTAAGAACGATTGCCCATAGTGTTATGTGTGAATGTTTCCCAGCAATGGGTTGCGGCAGGGAAGGGCCTCCGCTGCGTAAAACATATGCCAGTGAGTTGGCGGTTCATTCCGCTGTGGCGACCCCGAAAGGGAATAAAACCGACATGAAGATGAATGAATGAATAGTGTTGTTTCTTAAAATGCAATATTTTAAAAAAATTGCTTTTCCTGTATTTAAAGCTACCAGAAATTATTGGTGGAAAAGTTAGGATATTGATTCAATAAAAAGGTGCTTTTATCTCAATCAATCAATCAAGTTTTTATATAGCGCTTCTTTAGCAGTTGCTTTCAAAGCAGCTTCACAAAGTCATACACAGTAAAATCTATAAAATTTTTAATCTACAAATTTTAAATCTATAAAGAGTTAATTGACACTGCTCTGAGTCTATTTGGTCCTACTCTAAATAGAGTTAAATAATTAATGGTTTAGATGATAAGCTCATTGAGGATTTAACTCTGTTTAAGTGTTATTGGTTCACTCTATTTAGAGTGAATTTGGTCCTACTCTGAATAGAGTTAATTTTACTCTCATGATTTTACTGTGTAGTGAGGATCAGGTAGAGTAAATAGGAGTTCCCTCTGTGATCCCTGCAGCCTAGTAGACTGAGGCAGGTGCTAGTCACCTCCCCCGCAAAAAGAATCATACAAATTCAAGAAAAGTTCGCTGGACAACACCTGAAAAATTAAATAAACAAAGACAAATCAGAAACCAACAAACAAAAAACAATGGTTAGAAAACAACAAACAGGTGATAAGCCTCAGCTGCAGGATGAGTGATAAATGATGAGGATAAGTTAGAGAGGAACATTGAACCACATAGTTTTTTCCACAGTATGTATATATATAGTGCTCAGATCCCATATACGTTTTGACAAATACCATGAGCCAATTATTCGAATGCTAGATTAAACAGATATGTTTTTAATTTAGTTTTGAACTCTGTGAGTGTAGCAGAGCTTCGGACAACATCCGGGAGTTTGTTCCAGAGATTCGGGCTCTATATGAGAACACTCTTATCTACCAAAATGTTTCAATAAAGTTTTTGTTAACTTGAATTGTTAAAAACTTTAACAATACAAATTTCCGACCTATGTAACTCCTTTTGAGCAATAAAAACTGTGATCTTGATCGACCTGCCATCCCTTGCTGAATGCCACAACAGAGCTAGATCCGGTTATAAATATTTTTGTTTAACTATGGGGGGTTTGAGATTAGTAGTCAACCCTAATGTTATGAATGTTCTCTTCTGGTTTTTTTTTTTGGCAACCATAAAATTACAAATTACACTCTAGAACATGGCCTGCTGTTCATGGCCTGTTTTTGAAACCATAAAATAATAAACATCTTCATAACATTCCTTTCTTTTTTGACAATGTTAAATATAACAAAAATGTTTGACCATTGACTCAAACTCCACTGATTGTTTAATTCTGATTTGTTCTCATATGGATTGCATGCAAAAAGGCAAATTTAACTGCTTCTCACTTTCAGCACCATCTTTTAAAAAGGCTTTTAAAAGTAGAGCTTTAATTTGCCCCTGAAATGAAATGAAATGAAATGAAATGGTTTTCATCTTTATGTTACACATTTTGACCAGAAATCCAAGTCTTTATTCAATAAGAGAGAAAGAAGTACCACGATTTGATGTACATGCATAAGAAAGAGAGAGAGAATCGGCTCTCAGATCAGTGACATGGTTCTAGTGGTTTACTTCAAAGAACCAGCTCTTGGGTCAGTTCGTTCATGACGCATCACTACTGCATTTGTTGTGAGTAAACAGCCTTGTGCTGGTGTGCCGATGGTTACAATATATATTTATGAACACCAACTTTCTCAATAGCTTAGTTACATTGTTTATTGATATTGTCTTCACAAGCATGCTTTTTTTTTATTTTTGAAGACTACACTTACAATTGTAATAATAATTTTTGCTCTGTTTTTAGCTAAACATTACCTACAATTGAAATAAAGCATTACCACAAAAGTGACCAATTACACTGACTGATTGTTGACTACAATTGATCTGGGAGTTTGCTGAAAACTGACTATATAGCTCTGCTCCTATGCTCCTTTTGTCAACTATATCAACTTGTACAACCCGGATTCCAAAAAAGTTGGGACTGAATGCAATGATGTGGAGATGCCAACATCTAAGATTTTATTCAGAATAGACCATAAATCATGGAACAAAAGTTGAAACTGGTAAAATGTACCATTTAATGGGAAAAATATGTTTATTCAGAATTTCATGGTGTCAACAAATGTGTGGCATCTCTCCTTCCTACAACACTCAAAAGACGAACAGACTCAAATTTTCTAAAGGAGCTCCACCTAAGCTTTGAGAAGACAATTGGTAGAATTCCTGGTGGGCACCTATACCCTGACCTTTAATGGGGCCAGTATATTTGCCTGCTTTTATGTGCATCGCGAAAAATGTTTTAAAGTACTGACCCAATTGTGTGACTAACACCTATGTTTTGTACATGTGTACAGTTAATGAAACAGAATGAAAAATCTGCTGTTCGTCTCTAAACACAGTAGCCTCAATTTCAGTGTCGAACACAGGATGTGCTCATTCAGTGCAATAGGCCATTAACAAAAAAAGATAATTCTGTGGTGATACAAAATGAATTATTTTACTACATAAACTGAAAATGCAACATACAAGAGAATTTGAGGAAGGAATAGGGACACCTTAAAGTCAGTTTGTGTTCTTTGGCATTCTGGTGAGAAAAAGTATTTCTTTTATTCATATTATTTTATTCATTCATTCATTCATTCATCTTCATGTCGGCTTTATTCCCTTTCGGGGTCGCCACAGCGGAATGAACCGCCAACTCTCTGGCATTTTTGTTTTTTATGCAGCGGATGCCCTTCCCTGCCACAACCCATCGCTGGGAAACATTCACACACACATTCACACTTTAACACTATGGGCAATCGTTCTTGTTCAATTCACTTATACCGCATGTCTTTGGACTTGTGGGGAAACCGGAGCACCCGGAGAAAACCCACGCGATCACGGGGAGAACATGCAAACTCCACACAGAAATGCCACCTGCCCCAGCCGAGCCTAGAACCAGCGACCTTCTTGCTGTGAGACGACCGTGCTACCCACTGCGCCACCGTGATGCTCATATTATTTTATTGTATTACTTATTTATTAACCAAAGCCAGTCAGAATAAAATTTTCCTTAATTAAACTTTGATTTCCATGATTATTACTGAACAGCAGCAGGTACAGCGGAGTAGCTAAGCACAGTGTATGAATGCTAGCATGGTAGCCATGGGGAGCCCATGGTACATTTTTTTCCTTATTTGAATGTATATTTACAATTGCTATATTCAGTGCTTTATTTGTTTTTTGATCGTTTGCTCTGTTATTGCGTGTTTCATTAATGTGATACTGTGAGTTTTGTTGATAATTGAGGACAGTTTCAACAACAAAAAAAGATGTTAAATGAGGTAACGAAATTTAACAAAGGGTTTATTTCAATTCATAGTTGGTGGTTTTATGTATAGAAAATGTAAAATACAACAAATAAAACCTTCTTTACTGTGAATAATTTTCTGAAATTGTTACAGACTGGTTTTTGTTTATTGATATTGAACTGGCCTGGATTTCTTCACTTCTTAATGCTTCGACCATCTCTTCAGTCCTCAACTTCTCAACTCATCCTCGCTTCTTGCATCATTCTATATCAGGATTGCTAGGAACAGGACATTGTGGTACCCTCTCTGGACAGATTTCTTTCTTTCTTTCTTTTTTTCCTTTAAAGACTTTAATTGTTTGTTACGTCATTAACTTGGGTTTATTTTCCTTTTCTGTTCCCACTGGAATAAATATTTACGGAAAACAAGACTACTTTATATTTAACTTCTTTTTTACATGAAGTAGCAGCCCAGCTTCTGTTATATTGTTATTTCTTTAAAAAAAAAAACTCACAGACACGCACACACACACACACAAGCACGCACAATTGTGAAGGGAGGTTACACAATTATGAGTTTTATAAATACAAGGTTTCAAAGAAGCTTTGCCCCCACCTGTATACAATTAAGCTCAGCAATTATATTGGCTTAAAAGCAATTTGTTGCGTGATTTTCATTAGTGAATAAATAACAAACACACCTTCCAATTTCCACTTTATCAAAAGAAGTGGCCTTCAACCCAATTTCAGAAGGAGACAGGGTGGCCAGTTAGATAGGCTTAGAAGTGGCTCCAACCCTTGCAACTGATTTCTCCTGGTTAGATTATGTTCCTCCCCCACCCATTTATCCGATTATTTTCCATCACGGGTGCATAGAGAGCTGAACCCCCAGAGAATGCCACATTCATTGACCCTGACTCTGGATCTTGCTGCTGCTCACTCTACTTGGGCAACAAGTGCGGTCGGTCCATTGACTGATGTCACTCGTGCCAGGTAGCCCATGGAGCTTGTGTTGACCTTTCTCCAGGAACCTTAAGTTTCTGTCCACCCTTAAGGTCTATACGATGGTCACTCTTTGGTTCATGGGAAAACATTAGACTGACATGATCTTATGGTCAAACTTTTGATCATTCTGAAAAGGTTGGGGATTTGATTTGCTGGTGCTCTCTGGTAACTTGACATGTCAAGATTTATGGCCTTGTTCTGAAACCCGGGCCGAGATTTGTGCCCAAGGTTCCCACCATCCCCTTTAGATACCAGGTAGTGAGCCTCCAGGAAGAGCTTCCTAGGAGGAGGCAGATCTGGCCAAATGTTATAACAATTGGCTAGTAAAAGCATTGAAACTCTATAGAAAGAATACTGAACTTGCATGGCTCTGAGCCACATAGGGGATTATGATCTCCTGAGCCCTGGCTAGTGGAAATCTGCAAAGCTGTGGGTTAGTGGACACCTAACACCTTTGCCACAATCTGGTTATCTAGAGTTGATGGGGAGTTATCATCCTCCATCATTATCAACTCGTAAATGTTCTCCATGTACTGTTAATGCAACTCTATTGACTGTTTATTTTGGTGACCTTTTGAGGTGTATAGCCAAAGAAAGCTTCCAAACAGCAGTACACCATGCACGGCAGATCTTTTGGATTTGGTCTTTGAGCTGTGGAAACCATAGAAACAGAGAGTGACTGGTCTGCTTAGGTAGAATTCCTGCAGAGAAGAGAGCCATGTAGTTTTCTGTGAGATAAAAGTTTTTCATATGGAAGGAAAATGAGGAATACCGTAAAAAGTAAAATTAAGGACACAATGAAGTGGGACCATTGAAAATACAGTGCCAAATGAAAAACCATATATACTAATGTGTCTCAAAATTAGTGTTCTTTTTTGGAAGGATATTAAATGATGCTGGAACTTTTTAGATTTTTAAGGAGACATTGTATTGTCATTTCAATTCTGTCTCTGTAAATTTGGTCATGAGTCATCCATAGCATCTCTTTGTGGGTTTACATCTTACTGTCATCCCCTGAGAGTATATAAATTTAAGGCACTTTGGATCAAGCAATTTTATTACTTTCGTCAGTAAGTTTAACACCACTCACTTAGTTCTGCAGGTGCCTACTCAACATACTGGCAGATCTCAGTAGGTGCAATAAGTACTAACAATCTAATCTTAACATACACAACAGCATTTACCACCACTATGGATACTGTTCCATACATTTGATGGAATGACAGAGTTATTGCGCAAAGACAATTATTTCAAAACCATTTTAAATTATCCAAGTCTCTTTGTATAAAAAATGTAGTAAACCATTCCTAACCCTAACCGCAATTTTGTAGGTGTTTAGTTTTGGTTATTCTTAATAACTCAACAAAATACAGCTTTCAAAAGGTAATGAACTTTCAGCAAAATAGGTCAAGCAGTTACCTATTAGCTGGTTTGAATGCTTAGACAATAATAGTCTTAACATCAGAAATAAATGCTAATTCTGTTTCATGTCTGACAATGAGCTCGTAGGCCATGTATGTCTACAGGAAACTCAGTTCTATTAGAATATGTTGTAGTTATTAACCTCTCACAATTTTCTATTGAAATAAGTTTAAAACCAAGGTTTTAAGACAGGGTGCCATAACTCCATAAAGCATGTTTTTCCTCTAACCCTTCTTTTATTCATACACCAGTCACCCTGGCGTGATGAGGTGTGTTTAATGAAGGCTCAACTCCACTTTGCAGGTCTTTGCTTACCCATGGTTTAAAACTGTTGTTCTTTAAATATTAGGTTTTCAATTACATTGCTCAATGACTATTGGAACAAGAGCACTGCTGAAGATGCTCTCACTCTCTCGCAATCAAGCATATTTGTGATGTCGCTAAAAGCCTAAATGATAAATACCTGACACCCAATCACAAAAAAAAAAAAAAATACATAGCCAATCACCAGTCTTTCAAGATTACCACTATCTCACCTTCCACTCTTCTGGCAGAGATGTCCTGGGTCCAGTTTGCTTCCTGGTATCAGACTTGGACATCTCACAAGCAAGATTCTCAATTGTTTGCCATTTCGCTTGCGATTCTATCCAACTATGTGTACTACATGGCCGCAACGTTTATTACAATTGTTGATTAATCAGGGATTCTTTTTCTGTATAAATCTGCAACAGGTTTGTGTTGCTTGTACACCAAACAATATATTTATGTTGGATTTCTCACAGTTTTTGTTTTGAACTTGGACATGAAATTTACTTGTATTAAAATTAAAAAGTTAATTCTTTTTTTGTACTTTGTTCAACAAAACTTTCTTTTTTTCATTCTCTCTTTACCTCTCATGCAGGATCATTTTATTGTTGTCAGATTGCATTTGACAAACAAACAAATTCTTTCGTTGACAATAATCAAATAATCATTGCAGCTGTAGTGAAGTCAAGGAAGTCATTTTAGAAAATTTAATTCTATCTCATGAAGAAAACTGTATGCTTGTGGCAAAAATGGCCAATGGTTTTAATGTACAATCACATTATATATCAAACATTTCAAGTGAAGAGAAGCTTTAAAGCTAAACCCACACAGTCTCATACTTCCTCATAGTTTTCATCTTCTGCTTATCTGGATTTATCTGAATCTTCCATTAAATCATAATTATTTGACTCAATATACATAAACCAAATAATGCGACATGTTAATGAACAATACTCTGATTTACAGCAGATATTCACATTTCAGCCACAGCTTTAGCTCTCATCATCATGTGTCAAAGGAGATGGGGAAATTTTGGGAAATAGTGGTTGGGGACTTTACAGAGGAGCTATGGATCTAACAATTCCGCATGAAACACTCAACTATTGATGAGCTGTGCAATGATGTGGGACCTGTTGTGGCATCCACTGTGCAGGGCCCAAGGCAGCCTTGTGACTTGTTTTATTTGAAAGAAGTTATATGATATGATATATATGAAATATGTCAATATGTCAAATGCGCCGCCAGTCCACCTCCTCCAAGCGCTGAAACTTTTTCATTAAATGCAAGATTCTAAATTGTCATGTTTCCATTATGCAAATGTATTATTACAAATCCAATGGAAACGTAAATATTGATTAACTTTAACCAAGTAGTTTGCAAGAGACAGAAAAATGCTGTATCTGTTTTCAAATTAACTCATTAGACATTCTTTCCCTCTCTTTTTCTGAGTTGTAACAACAAATGAAGGTATTGTCAATATTCATAACCACTATTCATGAAAGCTTCTTAAATCTGGTTCTCGTTTCAGTGAAACTCCAAATAAAGTAATTAAATCCTCAATTTTCTTAGTTATTGAGCAGAAAACAACTTCATAAGTCACAGTGCTGTTCATTACTTGTTATATGAGATATTTTTATTGCAGAAAGTGTAACAAAAAGCACAGGCAATTATTTTCGAGTCAGGGTGAACTAATCTCTGTAGCAAGATGATGGTTGTATTGAAGAAATGTGCTGATTTGTGATATGCTGGGCCTTTGTGACTTTACGGGGCATCTGGACAGCATACTAAAGCAGCGGTACAAAAAGGGATTTATGCTGAGTCAGCACACAGGCATGTATATGAGTGCATAGACGTCTTAATTATTTATGATTATGCAGCACTTTGACAACTTCTGAAGAAAAAGTTTATTCATGATTGGCTAACCTAGCAATCAGTTTGCATGTGTTTAAGTAAAATATGTCTGAACTTTGTCTAGGTATTTAACCTTAAGGGGTAAACTCTGAAATACAGGTTTTACCCGAAGATTTTATGTGCACTGTCATTTATTTATCAGCATTAATACAGAAAAGAAATATCTGTTAACCAAGTCAAAATTTTTCAAACATATTATGTTAGTTCAATTTAGTTTAAATAAATAATAAAAATAAATAAGTCTCATAGTTCAAAGATACCAATTCCAATTAATATAATAAACAAACAAAAAACATTTTTATATGAAAGCATAAATATTCCCCTAATTTTACTTTAAAAATTTAGAAAATGTGGATTGGAATTGTATAATTTTTTAGCTGACTTGCATCAAATATTCATGAACTGTGTGGGATATGTATATATTTTCTACTGTGGATTTGCAACCATTCAAAAAAGTAAAATGGATCAGTTTTCATGGTCACTGTTATTAAGACTCTTTTTGCCTAAATTTGATTCTCAATGTAATCTCAGAGAGCTGTTTCTGTTATCCACCAAGTGAGCTTTGTGAAAAAAGCTTTCTTTTGTTCATGTATACCAGATATTTTGTTTTCAGGTTATTGAACTAGTCACAAGATGCAGAATAACTGATGATTTTTTTTTATCAGTTATTCAATTTCTCTTTTTACTGGAAATAAATCAGTAATCCGGCCAGCATGTGTGGGAGATCAACACAATTACCAGAATAATTTTCGAAATTTTAGAAGTTTAAAATATATATGTTTAGCTTTGTTAGATTTGCAGCAATATACTCCATAGTATTGCAAATCATTGTCATTTCAACAGACATCAAGTCAAAAAGCGAACAAAATTAACTTTTTTTCTATCCACACTTCACAATTAATGTGACATTTAGTTTTCAAAATTGACAAAAAAACATATGTTAAATGTGCTACATGTTGTTGTTGCCAGTTTTTTTTTTGTATTAATTTTTTCCATTTTCAATTCAAGTAAAAGTAAAAGAATACAAATAATGGAACATGATTTAAATCACAAGCTTCTGATAACTAGCTTGTGTTATTAGCATTGTACATCATGACAATACAATTTGTTTATTATTTTAAAAAAAGAATATTAAAAGAAAATGAAATTGAAAAGTAATCTTTTTCCATTAAAGACATAATGCCTGAGGTATTTTTATCTATGCAGTGAGCATAACAGTGCATGTAGTAGATATGAAATGCCATAATAGTACCTTTTAAATGTAAAGTTTATGTGAGAACCAATAAATAATGTAAACAGCAGTCATCCTCCTTCCCTCTTGAATTTCGCAGTCTTTGCACAGTTTGATGGCTCTCCTGTTGTCTTCATTTGAATTCATATATACGTTTTTGAAGAAAACATCAAAAGATCAGGGAAAAGTCCATATGTACCAGAAAATGGGAAAAATGGATGAAAAGGGGCAAAAGAGATGCACTAAAGCATCAGCTGTCAACAGCAGTTGAACACTCTGATCAAGAAAAACACATTATACCCATTTGATATTTTCCGAGCAAGAAAACACCTCATGAGTCATTCACACACAATATGTACTTGAAATATTTGATAACTAGAGGGAGTCAACAAATATGTTCAGACATTAGTAATGACAAATTCTTATAGCCCATGCTGTTTTATTAGCTTATGACTACATTATTATGGATATTACAGTTTTGGTGAGTCTTGCCCAGACGAAAATAGTGAATCTGAACTAAATCTTATTTTGAACTAAAATGAGGAGGAAGCAGAGATGCAAAACACTATATGTGTATAATTTTTGTATACACTAGGTAAGAAAAATACAAATAAAAACAAGGTTGCTTGTTTGTGGGAATTATTAGGACAACCATATTGGTATGATGCAAAACATTCAAATTTTGAAAGATTTCAGTGAAAATCCAGATGTGGGCATAGTTATATTGGTAACTATTCCAGTGGCATTGTTATTTCTAGGGCCAAATAAACTTTAACATGCTTTTCAAACTTTTAAAATCACAAAAGTGGTGGTTAGGGTTGCCAGAGTTTATAAAAACTTTTGTGAACACTCTTAAAGTCTAAAATCTTTAAAGTGATTGGTATGGTTCCCAGAAATTGACATATAAGATAAGAAACAGTGATGTTTAAAAATGTAAGTGTGATTTAAGGGTTGCCAGAGATTAAGAAAATGTGCTTTAATGCTCAAAAGCATAAAAAGGGATTGTTGAAGTTGCCAGATGTTAAGAAGAGTTTGAGAAGATACTCATAAATATTCAGCTTTGTAAAAGGCATGGTTAGTGTTGCCAACATTTGTGAAATCCTCTTAAATGGTCAAAACAAAAGTGTTGGTTAAGGTTTCAAACAATGTTTTTGAAGCATAGTGTTCATTACGCAAAAAGTTTGTGTTTTTGATGTCGTGGGTCTTGAATTTGATTCTTAACTGTCTTAAAAAGTCTTAAAATTGACATTATGAAACCTACAGAAACTGGCACAGCACATTTACCTCTGACGCTGGGGATGCTATGATTGAAGCCAAGTCCCCTTTTCGTGATTGTTTCTCTTAAAGTAAACTAGATATGGCTAACTCCATAATTAGTTTCAAAGATTTTTTTTGGTTTACAATGGTTTACTGGTTAATAAGACATGAAGGCCATGATGTATATATAATTTACAATTTTTTAGAGCAAGAACACATTGATCATTGATTAGACTCTTTCAGATTGTGAGGCGGATTTAAAAAATGGAGGTCAAGGGTGCTCGCCAGTCAAAGTCCTGAACTCCGCTGCTCAGGACGACGGAAACAGCTCAAAAATTGTGTAGCCTACAAAACCTTTAAATCCCCTTCCATTTTCTATTAAAAAGGACAAGAACTACCTTACTTTTATAGACTTTTAAGAATGGAGAATAAAGTTTTGGGCTCCTATTTTGTCAAGAAGGGAGAGGATAAGCCATATCTGACAAAACAGACTCTACTTACTCTGTGCTTTCCTCTCAATTGGTATTGTCGTCACATGCACTGCAGCATTGCACAAAATCTTATCATAAAACAAGTTTTTTTTTGCTCAGGAAGACCTGCAAATTGAGCAACACATGGGTCATGACATTTAGCATGATAAACTCGAATACAGCAGAATTAAAAAAACCCTAAAAAGAGAGACCCTTTTATTAACACATTTCAGAGGAGAGGTGAGCATGCTCAAGTGAAAAAGACGCACAATTGCTAAATTTTATTTATCAACTTAATTTGTTCAGTCAACTCAATAAGTTTTTTTTTTATCATCCAATTAAAAATCATTATCATTTCCACTTGTTCATTTAAATTTCACTTTGCGTGGGGGCTATTAATTTTTTTTATCTAAAACACTCTTTGTATACATAGATGATAAATGTACTGCACATGCACACTCTGTTTCAATAGATCAATACACTTTTACAGTCATTTCAACCATATAATGAAACAGCGTGATTGTTTTTAGGTGCTGGCAGACTTTGAGAAAATGCTCATAAATACCTTTAAACCTTTATGAATGCTCAAAAAAATAACTTGATGTTTGGGGTTTAATATACCATTTATTTGGTCAAACTTTTGTTTGTGCTTTGATGTTATGTTATGATATAAGTCTTAAACTTGATTCTTAGTAGTCCTAACAAGGTCTTAAAAAGTCATTGTACATTATGAAACATGCAGAAGCGGTGTCATGCTGTGCATTCTTTTGTGGGGTTATTGATTGTTTTTGTGTTATCTTGTTAACTTTTTTGGAAAATTGTCTTTCTCTTCCCTCTAAGTCTGTGTCCTATCATTGATGTCGGGTGCTGCTCGTTACTGCCACTGTGATTGCTCCCTATATATTGACTGCTCCAGGAAACACTCAGCGCGAGCTGTTCATGTGTGCAGACGTGCGTCTAGTCTTCCCATTCCTACAGACTACTCTGGTCTGGTCTTTCTAGCCCTCAGTCTGCCCTTTCGACTTCTGGAGATTCTGGCACTTAAGCTGAGTTTTTTTTGCTCCAGTAGAGTGAGCACTTGGGCGCTGCACAGCTCTGTTTGGACAAGTGCATCCGTTTATGTTTTTTGACTTTCTGTTTGGAGCCTGTGTTCAAGGACAATAAAATACATTTCTCTCGGACCTGGATTGGCAGTCTAGTTCTTGTAACAAGCGGTGAGCATCGCAATGCTGTTTAGGTTAGCTGGTATCGTATTCATGCGAATCTGCTCTCATGCAAGTTGTGTCTGACATGCTTACACAAAATAAGTTTGATATTTGTACATTACACCACTTCCTATATATTCTAGCCAATAGGACATGATTATTTTAATTAATGGCAATTAGTATTATTTTATTTATTTTAATAAGCACTATTAACCGTTCAGATAGGCCAAGACCGTAGAGATGATTGAGCCTCTTGTGTAAAACAATCACACCCTTCTGTGAGGTCAACATCAGTTCTTCTGTGTTAAACATTCAGGCACTTTTGGATTCGCAGATCAGGATTTCTTTAAAAACTCAAACGCACACAAAATATCTCATGAAGTCTATAAATTATGTTTAACTTGCTATTACCAAATAAATTACTAAATAAAATGCAATACTGTTTTTATCATCAATTCAGATTCTTTCAAATACCTGAAGTGCATCAATGGGATAATATTGAGAGACTGTTAATCAATACTTTAGAGCACTCTTTGTTAACGATTAGATTAAAGTACAGTTCAAATAAGCGTCTTGTTTGAATCACTGCAACTTAAAACAACACTTGTATAGCCCTTAACGCTATTTCTTATTTGGTTATAATGCATTCTCATTATAGCAGGAACATTTCCTCAGCTCAGTTACATCACCTCTGGCTCCATTGGTATTACAAGGCATGTCCTCATTGTTAAACCAAGTTCTTACCTCTATGTTGCAGCAGAAACTTCATTAGTGAACATGTCTGCTCTGTTTTTCTAGAGGGCTTTTCAACTTCCTTACTACAGGTTACTCCTGTTTATTTAATTTTCGATCTGCCACATAATAAGTGTACAGAAACCCTCAGAGAGACAAACAAAGAAATACTGCATATGTCATTGTCATAAAACTCATAGGGAAATGGGCAACAATAGCAGGTTAAAACAATGGATATAATACAACATAACATATAACAACTTAATAAAACATAATTGACGAAGGTTCCGCCATCTCTCTTCAAGATTGATTGTTTCTCAGTTTCAGTTCAGCGAAGCTGCACAAATGACGATTGGTGTAAAAAACTTGCACTGCTACTTAAATAATCTTGTTAATGTAAGTTTCACACTTTCACAGTGGATTTTGAAATCACGAATAAACAAAAATGATTTAAAAATCTGTGAACGATCAACCCTGATGTGCTTTTTGTGTATGAAACAAGTGACCATTCTGTAAACAGTCCTTTAAAGCTAACAATATGCTAAAGATAAATAAATTGTTAAATTGTTTCTGATGAAAACAAACCATCAGAACAGTGTTCAGTTATTGCATATTTGTTCTGGATCTCTGTTAAATGTCAGATTTTATCACAGAACTGGATTCAGCCTCATCTCGTCTATTCATGATTGGAGCGCAATCAGATTAATTTTACCTTACCTTACATGACTAAAGTAATTTGTGTCTGTCAGGAGCAAGAAGCAGTGAAACAGGCACAAATAACCACTCTTCCATTTAATTTCAGTTCTGTACTGCAGGGCAAACATTAATGACACCTTTAATACTTGAGTGTTGGCCAAAGATAATGGCAAGTACAGCATAATTAACGCCAAATGTTAAGATTTCATAATATCAAACTTCAGCACTACTTTTTTCCTGTGTAGTCAAAACAAGATTGATGAGAAAAACCTTCAGTTTCCACACATTTAATGCAGCTCAGATATTAATAATAAACGGAATATACAGTGATTATATATATATATGTGTATTATCATTTTTTTTTACATAAATTTCATTGATTGCTTTGTTCTTTTTGTCACCATTATAAGTTTTGTAGTTTAATAAAAATGTTTAGTATTTGTAGCCTAAGATGTTTGTTTTATGCATGAGGAGAAAGAGCTGAAGTTGTAAAGTTAAGAAGGATTCAAACTTGTTTTTACATTTCAGTAACACAAATTTACTAATACATTTTTAAATATTAAATCTGAACTAGAACTAGATGGATGATAAAGTTAATAGGAAATCCCATCACTCTCAAAACAAGCTTATCCCTCAGTTTGCTTTGTCCAAACTCAAAACCAGCAATCTTATCTAACACCTGTCAAAGGTCTTCTTGGTTGATATAAATATGGTTGCTTGCATGCTGCTTTTCCCCCATTCGAGAAACTAATTGCAGCTGCTGTGCACCACCCTTCTCCCATCAAAAATGACCCATGCCAAAATGAATGAAGGTGCTATTTGTAAGCACCTTAAGTCACTTTTTACAAAATCATGTGTCAATTGCAAACATTTAGATGTTCAGAGTAACAGTTAATTCAATGATTCAACGTAACCATCATGCTTTGGTCATCTTCACGCAGTCATTGGGACATTGTATTTATCTATTAGTTCCTTACCACATGTTTGTATATTTTCCATTCACTAAAACAAGGGCCGGAACCAAACACGTGACGCGCACAGTGGTGATAAGCAGTATGGGTACTGTAGTACTGCGGATGTTATCAGAGAACATTGACGCTTATCGTCACAATAGCTATATTGTTTGATGTTTTCACTAAAATTGTAATTACACAGACAGAAAAATATATAATTTCCTGGTGAAGATGTCAATGTCAATTATTGTGTAAGATTGTATGTTTTTTATGGAAAATTTGTCATCCAAAAATATCAGCTAATATTCTTATCAGCATACTTCCCTAAAATATCCTGATATTATTTAAGGCCCATATAGCCTACACATATATTCTTTGTTAATGTTGCACTAAGCTGCTGATGTTTATTTAATAGGATTTTGTACCAAGGATAAGCCAAAAATTTATTTTTTGTGTGTTTGTGTGTTTTTTGTTTAAATGTAATCAAACTGTTTCATTAACGCACTATTTTTGAGTTTGAACTTAATTATACTGTACATTTTGTATAAGATTTGTTCTGATTTAATACGACAGTGAACAGAAATATATAGTTGTCTGTTCAATAAAATAGAATTTTTTTTTCAAGTTTTTTTTTTCTTATTGCATCGCCAACATGCATCTGATTTAGAAACTTGATCAGAGTTGTATCGGGAGAAAAAAATTTGAACGGATCGGAATGATTGAGAACAGCAGATACTCAAACACAAATGATCGAATTGGTCTGAAACAACAACAAAAAACGATCGGGACATCTCTATTTTTGAGTCAAATTATTAAAAAATTATTTTAAGCTATATCCATCATGATGTATCCATCAACTCACTTCAACTAATTTTAAAATAAGTTTTCAGAGAAAGTTTGCATAATTTAAAAAAAAATGTCAAAACAAATAAATAGTAGTTTATTCCCACTGGCAATCAATTACAATTGATTAACGTTTATTTCTCCGCTTTCCTTAGATTGAAGGGGGTCTCCAGAGGGTTTCTCCAGGGGCTGTAAGTAAATGGTGTTCTGCACGAAATCTGACAATCTGTAAGCTTTTACCTGCCCTTTGCCCAAGGTAAACTGGAGAATTTCACATGCAGAGCCGTATGTCACATATTTTTCTCTGTTCCTTTTTATTTCCTTCTACTATGGTTGATTGATCAGCTTTTAGCACAAGCAACCTGAGTTACACTTTGATTGCGAAAAAATTGCATATTGTCTCTTTAGAGTGCACTGGTGCCATGGATGTCATCAATTAGTTTTGAAGGTCATGATGCTGTTTTAGGGTTGGGGGCTCGCATATTGTAAGACCACCAGTGGGCCATAAGCACATGTCCAATTTCCTCTATAAATTGTTTGGCTGTAACCATAAAAAACAATCACAGGGAACATCACATAAAATCTTATAAGAAAGCTACATCACTTTCGTTCACCATTACCTTCCTTTAGCTACATCACCATCATAATCCAAAGAGTTCATTTTAAGAATGTCACCTTTTTGAATAATTGCAGAGAAATGCCTGATGTCCTGTTTGTTGTTATCTTGACTGGTTTAATGGAAGAAGTGTGACTTGCTAAAAATGCAGAGAAACAATGTTCTCTGTATGTCATTTCACATCAGAACAAGGCCATCACTTCTTCTTTTTAGCATTTGTGGATGAATTTGTTAACATGTGCATTGTGGAATTGCTAAACAAGGTCAACCTTCTGACACCCTAAAGTCAGCAGCCAGAAGCACAATTCTTAAATAGACTCTTCTATACAAAGAGTCATATTATTGTCTACATTTTTCGAGACTGAGTGCTTAAATGACTATCAATCAAATGTTCACATGACTGCATTCTTCTGTTTATGAAGAAACAGAAAGCATAATGAAGCTGGTGAAGGTGGGGTTTTTTTTTGCAGGTAACTATGCTTTAATTTCATGATTCAGATGCAAACACTGAAGCTATTCTCAATCCGTGAATAATTTTGATGTATTTAATTGTTTCTTTCTTAAAAAAAAAAAAGAGTTAAAGTTCCAGTTGAACATTTTTACACAAACACAAACAGCAAAAAACACATTTACATATGATTTATAAATTAATGCAAAAATCCTGTCCAATTCAGTCTTGTTAATGAGAGTAAAGATTAATTACAATAATTAATAAAATAGCACTATTATTGTCAGGAAACTGAGAATTATAAGAGAACAACAAATTGAAAGAGGAACTTTAAACTGTATAGCAGTAGCTGTATAGTAGTATAAAGTATATATCACACAGTATTTCTTCTTCTTCTTCTTTCGGCTGTTCCCAGTTTAGGGGTCGCCACAGCAAATCATCTGTTTCCACCTAACTCTGGCCTCAGTATCCTCTACTCTTGCACCAATTACCTTCATGTCCTCCTTCAGCACACCCATATAACTTGTCTTTGGCCTTCCTCTTGCCCTCTTGCCTGGCAGCTCCATCTCCAACATCCTTCTACCAACATAACTACTATCCCTTCTCTGCACATGTCCAAACCATCTCAATCTGGCTTCTCTGACTTTGTCTCCAAAACAACCAACCTGAGCTGTTCCTCTGATGTGTTCGTTCCTAATCTTGTCCATCCTTGCCACTCCTAAACTCAACCTCAACATCTTCATCTCTGCTACTTCCATCTCTGCCTCGTGTCTCTTCCTCACTGCTACAGTCTCTAACCCATACATCATAGCTGGTCTCACTACTGTTCTGTACACCTTTCCTTTATAGTATGTATTTATACACTGTTTACATTACTTTTTTTATTAGTTTAATAAATTAACTTTTAGTTTTCAAAAGATCCATTGATTGAATTAACATTAACTAGCATTTTAATGACCATTTGTCCAACACACACATCCCTCTGCCGTTTTTCACATCATTTACTAAACGCACAAGTTCTCACAAGCACCTATTATAACTACCCTTTAACTTTAAAAGACACTTTTTGTATTTTTTTTATTTTATTTACCTTTTTCATATCTTATACCTATTTTATTTATTTTCGTATATCTATATTTTATATTTCATTTCTATTTATCTATTTTTGCTATGTTCCTCCCTCTCAGTTTAATTTATTTGATAGCTTCATTGTTTACAGGTTGGACAGTCGTACAATACAATTCACTGCATATCGTACTCTGTATGTGTATATATGGGACAAATAAAATCTGAATCAGAATTTAGTGCTAATATACTGTGTAAAGTTACACAGTCATCTCAGCTTGCTAATAATAGGAGTTCTTTCAACAGATCAATAGCAGTAAGAAAATAAAGACAGAGGGTATTTTTTATAGTAGGCGTTCCCAGAAGAGAAGAGTTTTCAGTTGCTTTTTAAAAGCTGTTAGTGTTGCTGCTTTCCTGACGGGAGTTTGTTCCACCAGCCAGGGACAGTGAGAGAGAAGGTTCTGCTAACAGATTTTCTGCCTTTGAGGGATGGAGCCACAAGACGCTGTTCCTTCTCTGAGCGCAGGCTTCTGGGGGGCATGTAGGAGAGTATGAGCTTGTGGAGGTAAACACGGGGTGATCTGGAGATGGGTTTGTATGCTAGCATCAGTGATTTTAATTGAACACTAGCTGCAATGGGGAGCCAATGAAGAGTGAGGACGAGGGGAGGTTTGAGTACTTTTTGCTGCAGAGGTTTCAGTACTTTTTGCTGGGGACCAAGGACTGACCCCTGGTGAGCAGTCTGAGTGTTAGAGACCTCACCCCTCCACTGAAAGATCTACCAGTGAGATAGGACTCAAACCAGTCGAGTATAGTGCCAGTGATGCCCATTGCAGAGAGAGTGGAGAGAAGGATTTGATGGTTGACTGTGGTCTAGTAGGATGAGGACAGATGATCTGTAGTTAGCCTTGACATCTTCGTCACAGACTACAAAGCCATCTCTGTTGAGCGTACTTAGAAACACTTTAAGAATATTACTCTCATGTACTGTGCATTTTTTATTTATGGCATATAAAGTTAAATAATTTTGCAGTGCAATACTCACTACTCATGAGTACTTTTCAGAAAGGATACTTTTTACTCATACTCTGAGTACTATTTAGAACAGATACATTTTCATATTTCTTTACTTTTTTTGTTAAGTAATGGTACTTTTACTTGAGCACGATTTTCAGGACTGTTTCCACCACTGTACTTATGTTCTTTCCATTCCATTGTAGAATTCCTTGTGTGTATACACTCACACACACTTGGCAGTCACCTGCACACTAACCCTAGCTGCCTCGCCATAAAAGGCTCCTTTACTCATCAGTCAGGGTGTTTCGTTGAAGGTCACGAATGTCACAGCATTACTATATCTCCTGTGACACGACGCTGCATCCTGTGACATGACGCTGCATTACACTCTCTACGATTTTGGAAGCATTGCTGACCTGAGGAAACAACGAACAAGATAAGATACTCATGAGTCCTTTTAAAAGGAAGTTCTTGTTTCTAAACCTTCTGGTCTGTGTGTAGTTAAAAGTTTAGAAAACCCCATCCATCTCGTTCTGTGGTTGGTGGAGCACCAGAAACAAGCCTCTGTTTCACCTCCTCAACATACATTTTCATGTCTTGTGGCAATTTAAGCGCATAATTAGAACACGTGCGGCAGAACCTGAGCCTGCCTTAAGCATGTGTACAGTTCTATAAATTAACCTGAAATTAACAATAAATCAAATAGGTATTTAAACTTCTCCTGTCTTCAATGAACACAGGAGTATGAAAGTTCAACAATTACATTGCTAATAATTAGCTAAGACAGTGATAAAGAGTCCCTATTACGGGTTTAACGAAATTACCTCTCAGGTAGTGTGAACCATAGCTTTAGGTTTGAGGAACACCCTGCTGTTCTTCAAACGTAAATTTTTCAAACTGAAAGTCATTTGTGCATCAAAATATTGCCTTTAATGAGAACGAGTCAACTCAGAGTTGCTAAAAGGAGTACTAGTTGGAACTAATCTTTTAGCCTGTGTGCTCAAACAACATGTCATCCATTCATGCCGAGCAAGCAAACTTGGGGAAAATAAACTCCAAACCCAAACATCATGCTCTCGGATTACACAGTCGCGTGAGGGGAAGCATGGTTATGCAACTCTTTCACAGAGATTAGTATGCAGGAAATGTTATCTTTTACCTTGCATCTGATTGCTGGAGAATTAATTTATTCTCTGTGGAGAATGGAACTGGAACCCTATTTTCGCTCAGGACCATGATTGATGAACGCTCTCACGAGTAGGCTTGAACTTTTTTAGTGACCTCACTCAAACCTCAACTCTTTATTTAATCATGGGCAGTTTGATGCTGTGTTGATTGTATTTTGTTTATTGATTATCATTTCAGTAAACAACATTTTTCTAAACGCTTTAAACACTAGGTGAGATAGATTTCATTCAGCAGCTCCATAAACTTCACCGTTTAAGTCACATAGTGGATGGGTTTATTATGAATGATTCACTAAACAAATTATTTGGGAATTGCGACCAAATACTGTAAAATCTAAATGCATGTTATAAGAAAAGGAAACCTTTTTGAGCTTGCATGTGTTTCAACCTGTTATTGTAGACCACCAAGATGAAATAAGGACCTTTCAAAATCCAAACAGATGAGTGATATTTCTTCACTTGAGTTTGAAACTATATCACACTTATGTCATATTGCATCACTGTATGAATGACAACATTGTGGTGAAAAAATCTCATTGAGTATATATTCTGAAGATATGGAATCATTGTCCTCTGGGATGTGTGGAAAAGAAATATGCAATCATTTACTGCATGATGTAAATAATAATTACTGTCTACCACCTCATTGCCTCATCCCTGGCCTTCTCACTCTCCATGGAATTCAGATGTTAATTTCCCATCATTCCAGATTTAATTTTCCCCCATTGCTCTTCAGTTGCCATGGGAGCTTGTAGCATAGCAACAAAATGATTTATTCACAAAGTATCCACTATATAATCAAACGAATTTCAGAAATCCTGTCGATTGATCACTATCAAAAACTGAGACTGCACAGATGTTGATTTCAGATCTGCTTCACTTAAAAGAGTTGTTTTTTTTTTTTTTTTTTTGAGGTTGAGATTTCAATTTCAATTCAATGTTATCTGTTCAGTAATTGTCTGGTTTTCAAGGACAAAACAGAAGCAAAGCCAAACAAATGAAAGCAAATGATCCAGGGTGGCTCTGGACCACTCACTCATCATGATCAATGGTGTCCAAACACCTGCCTGTTTTGTGGAGCTTGAAGGACGTCCCTTAAAGGACAGACAAAATTAAAGGACTGATGTTTTAACTGGACAAATTGTTCCAATCATTAAAAGTGTATCGTTTAATTTCTACAAAAAATAGACAGAAACAAATCCTGAAAATGTTGGAACAAACTGCAAAACGGTTGGCCTGGTCTAAGAGAAATTAGGCCCTTTTGAAATAGTAAAGGCTTTATCGACATATTTTAGGTTTGATGAGATTTCACTTGCTAGACCCTCTCTACAAGCACAAGACCAGTTATCTTTTAAATAATCTATTCTTATTTCGGTCATAAATGCTAGCGGGATCATTTAATTTAACAAGCAAACTTTTGTTGACTAGACAATTTGCTTTTAAATTGGTTCAAGCATCACTGTGACACAGCTTGACACAACATTGACAGAAAATTACTTTCAACCATTTTGAAAACACTCACATTCAAATATGAAAACACTTTTTTTCATGAATTTTTTCAGGACCAAATCTGTCTATTTTTATGTGTGGTTAGCAGGTTTTATTATGTATGTATCTCCAACTTGGCATAAGAAAGATGTTAAATTATACATTTAAAAATGTCTACAAACATTTTGGGTTATTTTGTTAACCCAGTGCTGGGTCAAATATAGTTCAACCTACCGTTGGGCTATTGTAACCCAGTGCTGGGTCAAAAAAAAGACTTTACCCAGTACTGGGTTAAAATAACTCAACTCTAGGTTGGTCCATATTAATTTAACCAAGCACATTGGGTTACATTTTGAGCCAACATGCTGAGTTATTAGATTTTTTACATTTCTGAGTCAAAACTGTTATCCATCCATCCATCTTCATGTCGGCTTTATTCCCTTTTTGGGTCGCCACAGCGGAATGAACCGCCAACTCACTGGCATATGTTTTACACAGCGGATGCCCTTCCCTGCCGCAACCCATCGCTGGGAAACATTCACACACACATTCACACTTTAACACTATGGGCAATTGTTCTTATTCAATTCACTTATACCGCATGTCTTTGGACTTGTGGTGAAAACCGGAGTACCCGGAGAAAACCCACGCGATCACGGGGAGAACATGCAAACTCCACACAGAAATGCCACCTGCCCCAGCCGAGCCTAGAACCAGCGACCTTCTTGCTGTGAGACGACCGTGCTACCCACTGCGCCACCGTGACCAAAACTGTTATATCAGTTATAAAATAGTTTCAATAATAACAATAATGATCATGTTAAAATCCACAATTTAACATTTTTACATCTTGATACAATGCAAGACAATTTCATTTTCACAACAATTATTTAATTTATTTCATCAAAAGAAACTAAATTAAGATCCAATTTTACGGGATGCATTCCGCTTGACAATACCTACGCAGTTGGCAAACCAAGGGTGATTCCATACCTGGAATTTATTACATCACAGTCTGCAGTAAATCCCAGACTGGGGCTCACAGCTTGGGATAATGAATGTATAATACACAAGAAGAAGATGGACAGCTGTCAAAATAATGCCAAACATTATTCAACTTTATTAGTTCACATTTTGTGGCCACTCTGTTAGCAAATTAGCATGTTTTTTTGTTTTTACAGCTCATTGTGTTCCGAGCTGAGCCTTATCGGAGGGGGCTGGAGCTCTCGCTCTTCCTGGGAGGCTGTGTTTATTTTGGTGACTCAGTTTTTTTTGACTCTTGTTCACTTAACAGAACAACACTTTGAAAGATTTGTTCTTTTCATTTATCTGTAATTAATTGTTTCCTTAAAACCACAACAACATTACTTGCAAACAGTTATGCCAAAGACCCCAAAACTAAGCGAAATACAATAATACAAGAAATTAAACTAGCTTGCCTGTGTCTTTTGATCGACAACTCATTCTAGTATAAACACCTCTCATGATACTTTCGAAATATAGAAATTGGGTCATTTGTTCAGTAAAATCCATATTGCGTGGAGCGCAAAATGAGCTTTAGTATTAATTCCAGTAAAACTTGAGAAATGTCATTACAAGATAGCATGAAAAGCCATCAAGAACGAGTTGAAGGCCGACTCAGAAAAACATCTCTTTTCTATATCCGGGTTCTGCATCTGTTGAAAGACATTGAGAAAAATTGAAAGGAGGTGAAGAGCGATTCAAATGAGCTGTTCTTTTCTATGTCCAACTCTGGATCTATTGGGAAACAATTGTGGGAAATTGTGTTGAAAAATTGTGTTGATTGTGTTGAAAAAGATGGCTAGAAACTAGTTCACTAGGAAGAGTTGTTTCTCACGAAACATTCACAATAGCCACATCACTAATAATGACTATGGGGAGGTTTATCACAGTGTTCATCACAATTCTTTTTGCAACTAATTCACAAAAATAACTCATGGATGTTCATGTGTATCTGAAATGAGGAGGCGTTGGATGTCAACCCCTTGTTTCTGCGCTCTGAATGTAAATCAATTTTCTCCATGCTGTGTCTCCAGTACAGTCCAGAATGCTTTGGCTTTGATTGCTGTTTGATAGTGATCAATGTTTGCAAGGTTTCTCCCCAACAAACCCCACACAAATCGACAAATCGTTCTGCACCATCAAGTGCAACTGCATTAGCACACAAAGGGAAGAGGAATATGCTAACCATTGCCCAAATGTGCTAACATACTAAAGCAGTGCTTCTCAATTATTTTCTGTCATGCCCCCCTAGGAAGAAGAAAACATCTCATAGCCATCATTTTTTCATTATGTCACTTGAGGGTCTGCTACACTTTGTGTCTACACTCATACTCTGTATTGTGTGCAAACAAAACTGCTACACCACCGAGCAAATGCTCCCTGCACACACTCTGCCAATGAGAGCACCACTGCCTCCTGATGTAGTGGAGCGGTATTGCACTTTATTCTACAACAGTAAAAAATTTAAATAGAAAACTAAAAAAGCATGTTCCCCAAGGTCAATTGTAGACAGATGAATTTGAGAGTTTAAATGAGAGAAAAGTGTGAAAATGTTCATTCTTGCCGGAGAAAAGTTTGTAATGTGCGTAGGGAGGAACTAGCAGAATAATTGTACAAATAAAGCTGACTCTACTTTGCAGATTTAATTCATCATGGTTTATTTCAAGGACTGCTTTTTGGACATTTTATATTTCACATTTCAATTAATTTGAGGACAAATAAAGATAATTCAATATAATTTAACCCAACCAACCAACCAAAAAAAAAGGCCGGCTCTCAGATGATATTGTCTTGTTTTAAATAAATAAAAAAAAATATATATATACACACACACACACACACACACTAGGTGTGGATTGTTATCTGTTTTAACGTGTGAAAATGTTCATTCTTGCCGTTCATTCTCACCGGAGAGATTGATCTCTCCGGTGCAAGCAAAGGATGAGCCAAACCTCTTATTGATCCAGAAGGCTCCACAGGTAATAAGAAACCAGAGCCCAAAGTAGAAAATGCATAAGTTTGTCCAAAGAGCAAATAATAGCAATACAGAAGTCGAGGAGTTGTTGTTGTTGTTGTTGTTGTTGTTTTTGTCAGCATCAGAAGTTGCAGGGGCATGTTACCAATAAGTGTTTATGGCTGTAGGGATTTGTAGTCTTTTTATAGTGTGTTACCCCGATGATGGTTAGCTGATGAGAGGCAGGTGTAACAAATGAAGAGCGATTGTTGAGTTAATGTTTGCTGAAAAACACACACAGTGCACAACCTCCCATTAGGTGGAATAAAGTTTCATTCGATTTTTTTATTTAATCTATATTATTCTTCTAAAAGCTTGATATAAAAGTGAGAAAAGGAGGAAAAATTGGTCTGTCTAGAAGTAGACAGATTCAGGAACGGGTACATTTTAAATCAAATACCATGCTTGAGAAATGCTTTCCCTTCAATTTACTTACACATGCCATGTGAACACTTTTGTTTAATGTGTTGTGTTATAGTTACATTTGTAAAATTTGATTGTCTTTTTTACGCAGGGCTATTTACCCTGCAGAACATAACCCTGTTGTTTACAGTAGAAGGTGCCACATGATGAAATATCGCTCTTTGATTAATTTGGAGGATTTAGAGGGCAAAAATAAGTGGGGTTAATTCTGTAAACATTTTTTTACATAAATTAAGTAAATTGTTTCTCATAGAAAGCACTGCAATATGTCTCTTTTTCATTCAGCGCTCAACTGATAATACTTTAACAGAGATGCTGCTAAATGATTTATCATATATAAAATAAACAATTAGACAAATCAAAGAGCTAGCGCGCTTCTTTTTTGCCCTACCAGCCATTTTAGAAACGCATGTTTCTGCTCCATCCAACTGCAATCTATTCATCTCATGTCTACCCATATTCTGGACAGCACGTCTACAATCAAGGGTAATGGAAGTTAACCATGAGGGAGAGCACTCGTGTGTTCTGTTGTCCGCTGGCTCAAGGCTCATTTATCTGCATCCAGGAAGTGCTTCTGTATTTGATCTGACTGTCAAAAACATCCGCTTTGGCCGGCTCTAAAAATGCATGAATTAATCCACATACACCAAACTGCCAGTCAGGTTAACTTTAATCTTGTTTTGTATGATTTACGAGTTTTAAGGGAAAGCATGTTGTCAGTCTATAGTCGTAATTAATCATGAAATTTATTCCTGAGGTAGATGCTGGCTGTCCATCTGGTCATAAGCCAGGAGAAAACCCCTGTTTCTCCTGCCGTCAGTGGCTTCTAAAGCTTAAAAATCTTGTTTTTTTATTTGTCATCAGATACTCCACTTTTACCTGAACTGTAATAAAATAAGAGTAAAAAAAGGAGTAAAAAAAATTTAAAATGTTGGTTAATAAAAAGTCTGGGAAGTCTGCTAACTGACAATTAATTTATTCAAAACAAAAAGTATGTATGCCTTCTTGTAATATATCTAAATTTTAACATATCTAGAGTCATGATAACAGGGTTCTGTATCACAAGCATTTTCCTGCTTTCAAATGCTCATATGCGACACTTCTGATTACTTGCGCACAAAAATGACAATTTTGTATCAAGTAGCAAAAGAGCACCTGAAAAACACTAAATCATTCTAAACACATATGAGTGTTTCTGCAAAGATAAAGCAAAAGCTATTTAACTAAATATTAAACTATCACAATTGCCAGCAAAATATGTGACACATAATAGTAGTCAATCAAATGCAAGCTGCTCAAGCAATCCCTGAAACCTATTTCATGAGTATGTTTATTTAGTGTTTTGTTCTTAATTCCTAGACTGCAGATATTCAGTTTGTAAAATTACAGTTTCCAGTTTTGTTAAGATGAAGACATATTTCAAAACATCAAATCGATTTTGTAAATATCAAACAACAAAATTAAAAGTGTAACATTCAGATCTTGCATAAAGTAGGCCAGGTGTCATCAACAAGGAAGAGTAGATGATCACAGTTGATGGAGAATTTTGTCTAATCTACATTTTTCTGGCAAAGTGGCTTCATTTCATCTGAATTTTGTTGTTTACATTTTAGAATAATTGAGAAATAATAATTGAGTATCTGGCTTCTCTGCCTTAATTTTTGCAACTGTAAAATTACACCTTCTTTCACTAGCACTGCAAGAAAGTGCCCTTCTGCACCTCAACAAATCAGCATCTGTCATTCCCTGTTTTTGGTGTAAACACAACCCAAAGTTGGACAAACCAGCAATTTTTCTTGTTTTAGAATCGGTAGTTCCAAAACCAGGGTTCTGGGTGTGTAGGATGAAAAAGTGAGTGTTAACATTGTTTCTTGGAAGCATTCAAATAGGTTCAAATCTAAAACATGCAAAAAAACAACCTGAAACCTTGTGAGGTTGAAAAAAATTATTTGTTATTTAAAAGGAGGTTTTTAAAGTGGAAGAAAAGTGCAATATGTGAGAATTGTAAATAATTATATGCCAGAAACAAATTGTTTGCTTCCTGGAAGAGGAACTCCATCAAAAGTCAGAGAGAGTTTCTGCTAGAAAGTATAGTTACAGGTAGGTGTAATTTTCCCATTTTCAAAATGCGTTGTACACTTCATACTGCTTTACATGTTGTGTTTGTTTACTCAGAGTCTTTGACTAAGTGTAGACATGTTTCTGAGACGGACCTAACCCTAACCCTAACCCATGCCAAAAAAAACTCCTTTCATGGAAAAAGGAATGGCTAGCAGAATGCTTACTGGAGGTGTTCTTGTTTGAACAGCAAATCATCTATAGAAACCTACCTAATAACTGTCAAAATATTTCCTATCGAAACAGTGTCCATACCACGAAAACATTAAAAATAACTAATAACACTAGTTTGGTTAACTTCAATAATCTTATCAATATAAAATTAGACTACAAATTATGCCAAATTTTGAAGTACTTGTGCTCCATATTACACCGGCACTATCCGGCAAGCTGTTGTCTAGAGGCCACCAAAACACAATTCTAACTTTCTTCAAGAATTTGCTGACTCTCTCGCACATCTTTTGGTCGAAGCAGATAAAATACTGATTTTTGGAGACTTCAGCATTCATATCGATGACAAAAAATACTTGTTGGGGATTACATTTAAATATGTCTGGAACAACTCACCATCTAAATCACACTCTAGATTTGGTTCTCATGGCATTGACCTCAGTGACATTGTTTTATCACCTCAAAGTAAGGACATCTTAGACTATTATCTCATATCTTGTGCTATGCATACTGTAAACATTAGTAATAGCATTCAACTAGCACTCGATTAGGGAGAAATATAAAACAAAAAAGAAGCATTCATAAGAAACCTACCTGATATTACTAACCTTTTTAGTGTACCTGCAGATGAAAATTAACTTGAAAAAATTACTTATCTCCAGTATGAATAATATTCTCGCTGGCAACCTAGCCCTGCTTAAATATAAACAAGTCAGAGATAGACAGACCACTCTGTGGTCTGATGATAATACAAAAGTGCTAAAAAGACAAACCAGAAACTATGAGCAGAAATGAAAAAAAAAAAAAACGTAATTGGATGTATTCAAAATTGCCTCGAAAGAGAGCATGTCTAAATATAGACTAGCATTAAACACTGCAAGAACTAACTAGTATCACAAATTAATAACCATGCCTTCTATTTGAAAAAAGGGCTAATCTACTAAACTGTCAAACATCGACATATTCAAGTGCATCTATAAAATTTAGCAGCAATGATTTATGAATTTCTCAAATAAAGTGGCATCTATTAGATACAAAATTACTAAAACTCATATTCAATCTAAGCAGCTTAACTCAAATTCTAAGCCTTTGCCTCACTCGCTGCAAAGTTTTTAAAATATTGATCTGAAAGAACTGCTTAAAATAATCACAGCATCTAAATCAACGACATGCTCTCTCAGTTTTGTGCCAACAAAATTACTGAAAGAATTGCTACAAATAGCTCAAGAACCGTTTCTGAATATTATTATTCAGAAGCTATTGTGTAAACTGAGAATTCCCAGGTAGCAACCTCCTTGTCTTTGCTGGTCCGCAATAACAAGTCACTGAACTGCAGCTAGCGTCACGGTGGTGCAGTGGGTAGCGCGGTCGTCTTACAGCAAGAAGGTCGCTGGTTCTAGGCTCGGCTGGGGCAGGTGGCATGTCTGTGTGGAGTTTGCATGTTCTCCCTGTGATCGTTTTCCGTGTGGGTTTTCTCCGGGTGGTCTGGTTTCCCCACAAGTCCGAAGACATGCGGACCACTTGCCCATAGTGTTAAAGTGTGAATGTGTGTGTGAATGTTTCCCAGCGATGGGTTGCGGCTGGAAGGGCATCCGCTGAGTAAAACATATGCCAGAGAGTCATTCCGAAAGGGAAGAAAGCCGATATGAAGATGAATGAATGAACCGCAGCTCCTGAGGACCCCCATGAGGCTGGCTCCAGAAGTGAGAAAGTTCTCATTTAGTCTCATGTTTTTTTTAATCTTTTATTTAGTTTTGACCGTCATGAACACTTAGAGGGGGTTTAAAATGTGCTTGTTTATGATTTATTAACATTTAAACCTCATCCAATTAGCCGTCACTGCTATGCCTTTGTCCCGCCTCTCTTCACCCATTTTTTGTTAACGGGAATTGACACACTTGCATGATGGCAATGGCTGGCTAATTCCATTTTGAGCCTCCTTTACTTTTTACTATGATTTATTTCTAACTATTTTAAACAGTGAAATAACTTGTGTGTTTTAATCAGTTAAAACCATTTACTGTCTATAACATGAGCATAGTTTGCATTACGTCACCCATAGGTTTTAGCTGAAAGCAATTTAGGTTCAGAGTTTGGTTAAATCGGCCACTTATTCCTTGACAAAGCATTACTACAAGAGAGTTAATAACAGCAAAAAGACATTATTACTTTGGATCAGAAAAGATGAGATCGAAACCTCATTATTTGCTAAGTTGCTAAATTAATTACTTGGTAAGTTGCTAATTTAATTTTAGAATTATTTTTAACTTTACCTAAAAATTAATTTTAATGAATAAAATGCTAATGCTCTCACTTCCGTTCATACTAAGTATTTACCAACATTTACTAAAATATGAGTTTGTATGTATAACCTGTTGAATTATGATTAAAACCTGAAAAGCAACTTATTTAAAGTAGCATGATCAGATAACCACATCATGAGAGCAATGTTCGTGACCGAATGACATGGACCGTATCTCTTACACAAATAGGTAAATGGTATGTCTGTCGGCAGCTGGATTGTTTGCACCAAGAATTGGTACCATATGTGTAAGCAAATAGGATTGTGACTGTGACTCTGACTATGGCTGAAAATCTGACATCCTGAGTGGCTTAATGTGTGCATAGAGTATGAAGGGTTTGCTTATAAATAAATAAATCTTAAAGTTACTCATTAGTAACAATTCTGCCGGATTTATGGACAACTCTTTTGCTCTCCAACATACTAACTTGTCTATATTTTCATGCTGAGACAGGCATAAGTTTGTCACACATTGGCACAAGACCTATGCAATTCAATAAAGACTTGAAAAATATACTACTAGCTCATTGGAGTTGGTTTTAAAATTGGTAGTTACAATGTGGCTCACAAATTCATACCAGAAAACACTTTTTTTATTGTCATTTCCTGCAGTTTGAGCCAAAAGCGATGAAAAAGGGGAATCCATCACATATCTCCTCTTTTCCATATATTCATTGGACCATTTCTGAACATTGGACCAGAATATGTAAATTTTTTATAACAATAAATAACACATATTTGCACATATACATCTTGTCATGTCATGAAATCATACTCACGGTTTAATCATACATATGGTTTAAAAATGGGCAAATACAGACAGGTTTCACTACGGATTTGAAAAAGCACTGAAAGTACAATAAAAAACAACTTGAAGAAGTTTAACAAGCTATTTTTATTACAGAACTCCAGTAAAATACACTCGGATATATCTTAATATATAGTATATGAATTATGTAATTAGAAAGAGACATTTATTTACTTTTTAGAAATGGTTGAGTTTTCCCTTCCTTAATGGTAAGGCTCACTTTCAGGGCATCTTATTTGCTCCAGTGCTGTTTATCTATCTTGCTGACCCGCTCCACATGCCACAGGTTTGTCTCAGCAAATGTTGAAGTTTTTTCTTCTTTTCATATACTTTTTATACACTACAAACCAGCAATGTATATCTATTTTTTCTTTACGATTGAGGCTAAGAGAGATGTTATTCTACCTGAACCTTGTTTAACTGACTATTTAGCTGCGCATATATTGCAACTAGTCAAATATGTCAAATATGAGGTGGCTATTTTGACGGGAGTATTATTTTAATCCGTCTGCAAGAGGAATAAAGTTTCAGCTTATCCTTTAGCAGCAACCTCATCCAAATTTCAAGCTGAAGTCTCACGCATGAAGATTTTTTTATTATCACGAGTATTACAAACGAAGACAATTAAAGCTTGTAATTGTAATCAAATGATCATTTATGATTACAATAAATAATAACTCAAGTGGATGCAAAACAAACTTTTTCTTTTCCTCCACCATGTGCATTATTACAGTTTAATGATAGCAACCTTGTTTTATAACTTCTTACTAGAGTGTGTGTCTAAGATGCTAAGAAAAGAAGATACTTTGGAATTAGATTTGTGAAAAGACTGACTTTGGCTGATTTGAAATCTAACAAACAGCTGTTTTTAATTTTAAAAATATTGTGTAAGAAATTGTTTTTCTCACAAACAAGTATTATGTAATTGTACTGTAATAGACATTGGGTCTTTTAACTTACAAAACTATAGATTTGTTTGTATAAAATATTACTATTTCTGATCTACATATACTTATAATATGAAAACTTAAAAGGATCATGTTCAAAAATGGCAAAACTTTTATAAATGTCTAATAAATTACTAGCCTTTGTATATGTATATCGTTGCATTGGAAGCCATCTTTGGTACATAATATTGTTCGTGCATCCGCTATGAATGCTGGGAATGCATACTGCATGAACAGCTTACAAATTGTGTAAAAACAAAAAAATTTTTTTAATTATCTAATAAATAAAAAAATTAAACGTCATCTTCAAAGTTTCTGATGTGCGAGTCCAGTAAAGATTAAATATTTTAAGTGGTTTGTGTATCATAATATTTGCAAATATTGCAGTGTGTAAATCTATACTGGTACTCAAGTCATTGGAAATGCTAAATTATCCCTTTTTCCCTATAGGGTAAAATACTTTCACTTTGGGAAGTTGTCGTGAATGTCAACAATGAGAATGAACTAGATAAGAAACAAGCATATGGCAGTAATAACTCAATTTACATTTAAATAACAGTAGAAAATGGAACTGCATCCACAATAAATTTCATTACATGGAGCATAAAATGTTAGCAATTGGAATTTGACCCTGGTGCTGCAAGCTGAGATAGTTTCCAGTGTCCCAGATTCTTTCTTTTCTCTAGTGGTATATTTCTATTGCAGACACTTGGAGTGTCGATCTGTAGGTCTAATATATAATGATTGTGTTCCATAAACAGCAAGTTAACTAAGATATGTGATAATTTATGCAATGGGTTTAAGCTACATTTTATACAACACAGCATCCTCAGGTCAAATGGAACACCTCAAGGGGTTAATAATGTACGTATATGAGAAGTTACAAAATGTGGCAATGTGGGGGTGTAGTTGGTATGCACAAGAACCAATTTATGCAGAGAAACAATGCCAAAGAGAATTTATTCAGAAAGAAAAGGATTCTGGCTGAGAAGTTGCTCCACATAATCTGCTGTACTCATGTTTGGCTGTATGACTTCACTACCAAGAGCACTGTTACACACTCTCCCTCTCTCTAAGGGATCGTAACAAGCACCGACACTAAGTCCCGACACCAAACTGTTGTGTGTAATAACATCATGTAAAGCCAGTCAATTATGGTAATACTGAAACATTTAATCATGTCAGGTAATGATTTCATTGGGACAAACAAAGAACCTCTACTTTGACTATAAAAAAATCACAGTCAACAGTAGTTGAGTGCACATAACTGAAAAATCATTTACCTCTGTAGATTCTACTTTCATCACAAAGATGCTTGCGTTCAAGTTTTAAGTTCTGTTTTCTAATCTGTGATCATGTATATTAGAAGACTTAAGGCACCAACTGGAAACTGCAGCAAAAGCAGCGTATCAGCCAAACAGGGGAAGTGATGAGTGCCTGAAAATTAATTGGTGAACATAAACAAACTTTCCTTAGGGTTACAGCAGAGGCTTGAATGAATCATCTGAGGATCATTAAGAAAACAGGTAAACATAAAACCATAATGTTAAAGAAAAAAAGGTTTTTGTTGTTTTTCTTTTTTTTACTTTTTGCCAGTGTGTTAAAATTCTGCAAAAGTCTCCCACAACCAAACTATGAACCTAAAATTGAGTTTTTATAATAAATATTTGACCCCTCTAGACTATCAATGCTGCCTTAATCATCTTCAACAGGCAGTATTTGCCGTAAACAATGTCTTTGAATCTCCTCAAATGGTTGTGCTCTGCAAAACAAGACATGCACCCATGTTACGATTATTGTAATAGTGGAATGTGGCCTAACATTATGTCCACCAATCCCTGGAGGGTGTGTCTGTATTTAAGGTGCAGTATATGCCCGTGTGGGGGCCTGTTATCTCTGTCAGGTGGGGCACCCCACGGCATCATGTGGTGACTTCACCACTACGCGGGTATGTTTCAGTTTACCATTCTGTTGGTTACTTTTAATGAAATGAAAAGCAAGAGAGCCTGTTTCTGTTTAGCCAGCATCATGCTTGGCTAATTTCCACCAGCTTCAAGTGTGAGGGAGGCAAGTCATAATATACTTTAGCCTCGGTGAATGTTTTAGCATTTAGCAAATAAGGTTTTTTTAAAGGTAGTGAGTCACCTAATTTCTATTATCGCGTTTGTAGAATCCTTTCTCTCCCCTGAGGTTCAAGACATTGGGAGTCCGGTGGGAGAGGCCAGTTGAGTAGTGTGGCCAGAGAGAGTAAGCATGAGTATAACTGTGGCTCAGTTGTTTGGCTTTGAAAGCATGATGATCATGGTTTGTTTTCTGGAGATTTGTGATGACTTAATGACAGTTGGGAACAAAGCATTGGAGCTATTTAGATATGTATTTGCAGTGATTATTGATTCCTTTCCTGTAAGTGTGTTTTGAGTGTGTATATGTAGCGTAAACCACCAAACCATTGATTATAATACAACTAACTCCCAAGCAGGCTCTCTACTGCTTCTTGTCATGTAAAGATCCTGATGTGTGACCAGTACCTAGTATTTCTTTAACAACATGTTAAAATGACAAAACCCTCAGGTGGCTCCTGTAAAATATGTCGTGATGCATAGAGGTATTGGCCGGGATTACCAGAAGTTCTATCTTGGCCATGTTGAGCTGAAGGTAATGGTTTTTCATCCAAGTAGAGATGTCGTTCAAGCAGTCAGTTATGCGGGTAGTTACTGATAGGTCATGAGGGGGGAACGACAAATAGAGTTAAGTGTTATCAGCATAGCAGTGGTAGGAGAATCCGTGTCTGAGGATGATAGGGCCCATGGAGAGGGTGTAGATGGAGAAGAGAAGGGGACCAAAGACTGAACCCTGGGAGCCCCGGTGAGCAGTCTATGAGTGTTGGAGACTTCACCCCTCCACCTGACACTGAAAGATCTACCAGTGAGATAGGACTCAAGCCATTCGAGTGTAGAGCCAGTGATGCCCATTGCAGAGAGAGTGGAGAGAAGGATCTGGTGGTTGACTGTGTTAAACACAGCAGAGAGGTCAAGTAGTATGAGGACAGATGATCTAGAGTTAGCCCTGGAATATCGCAGTGCTTCAGTCACACAACGATACTGTCTCTGTTGAGTATCCATCCTTGAGTGCAGGGCAGGAGAGAGACAGGTCTGTAATTGTTAAAACTCAAACCGGATATCCCTTAAACTTAAATTCATGTTTCACACCGAATGATATCTAATTAAAAAATAAAGATTGACATCTCTTTAAATTGTGCCTTGTTTTGCAAACTCTGCTTTTATGAAATGTAATGCATGTTTATTGTTTCCCCATCAAAGAACTATCTTGTATACTAAGTGGTATTCATTCATATTGTGCATGTTTGTGTAATCCTATTATTATTATTTTCTGAGAGCTCAAAATGCTCAATAATCATAGCCTCCCATTGGTAAAGTGCTGACCCACAGACAAATTAGATTAACCATCAATCCAGCTCATCTCAATGCAGAGCGGGTCTGCAGTCTGACACTGGAAGGAAAGTTTAACAGACCTATAGTTAAAGAATGACTATGTTCACCAGAATTAGATTTTATGGTTTTGTGTGCACCACCAAGCAAAACCCCGGAAAGATGACATCACATCAAACTGGTTTTTAAACCAAGCGGAATTCAATAGAGAACTTATAACAAGGCTGCCTCTGTAAAAAAATACCTTTCCATTCTGATGATTCCATTCTTTTACCATTCTGATGATGAGTGCCAGTAAAGCAAACAGGGCATGATGAATGACACATTTTGTGGAGCCCGACAATTTGGGGATTCATTGATTACAATAAAAGCGGGCTAATATATGTTGTAAATGCTGTAAAAGTGGCATGATAAAGTACCTTTAGAACTTGTTTTCTCTACGTTAGCTTTTGTGTAATAGACTGCTTCTTGGTCTTAAGACTTAATTAACGGTGACACAATCCATCCATCTTCTTGTCGGCTTTATCCCTTTTGGGGTTGCCACATCAGAATGAACTGCCAACTCTTCTGACATGTGTTTTATGGAGTGATTCCCTTTCAGCCGCAACCCATTGCTGGGAAACATCCACACACACTAATACCCTGTGGACAATTTTTTTTTTACCCAATTCACTTGTACTGCATGTCTTTGGTATTGTGGGAAAAACTGAGCACCCAGAGTAAACCCACACGATCATGGGGAGAACATGCAAACTCCTCACAGCAATGCCAACTGACACAGCCGAGGCTCGAACCAGCAACCTCCTTGCTGTGAGACGGTTGGCCTACCCACTGCGTACCGGTGACACATTGGTCATAATCAAAAACACAAGGTCTAGGAGACCTTTGTTTATTTAAAAATCATTACCTGACATAATTACGTGACTCAGAAATGGCATAGTTGACTTGGACACAAGCTTTCAATAGGTTATTACAGACAATTAAATGCCAGAGGAAGTTCATCACCCCCTTTCATTCAGATCAATAGAGCAGGTGATGTCTATAACCATTTTTCACAATGTGACTTCTGCTTTAAAAGCAAGCCTAGTCCTCCAGTCATTCAAGGTCAACTGCAATTGTGAAGGTTAAGAAATGGGAGTAGCACATACAATTTTGTTCACATTCATTCATGCCATACCACCAAAAAGACTGTTTCTGATATATGCGCAGGTCTGCAGTTTAATGAGATGGGCTGTTTCTGGTTTATTGATCATGAAGATGTTAAAATAGTCATTAGCAGAACTGACAAAAGATTCTTTTATATTTTATTAAGCTTTATTCTACAATGACAGCTTTGAAGAGTGCAGACATTCAACATCGTGCTAATGTTCAGAATTTCAAAGCAAAAAGTACTGCTTTAAAAGTCACCCAAAGATGATAGTAATGAATATAACTCCTATTAAAATTCAACTGCTTCACTAATAATCAGTAATCAGAAGTGATTGAGTGAAATATCTGGATGCATTTATTTTTGTCACAATGCATCACTTTTGTTAAAAAGGGAAAGAGAAAACATGACCACTGGTTTCATGAAAATAAAAAGGAATTCCAAGACATCTTTTAACTCTTTCGTTGGTAAATTTAATGTGTTGATGAGTCAGGGTTTGGACATAAAATCTAAGATTTGACTCTCTGTAGAGGGTTGTTAAAAACATATCTTTTAACACTTGTTAATGACTTTATACACAATTATTTACGTTGTGTCTATCATCTAGGTATGAACAGCCTATTATTTTGAAAAGTTTTATAATCTCTTGGTAAAATTTTTACAATTAATTGTACAATCAAGGAATTCCAAGCAATATACTAATATGTGCACAATAATATTTGCAAAATAAACACACTATCCTCCGCACCGAGACGATAGTGGTTGGGGACACTGAGCTAGATGGCACAAATCTAAAAAGTAAATATGATCTTCACAATAAAAGATAACTAGAATTAATAAGCACTAACAAAGTAGTTGTTTTTTCTGCGAGCATAGTACAAATTTGGCAAAAGGTGTGTGTAGATTGTGGCAAAATCAAAGCAGGTACAAACAAATTAACTATAAT
The DNA here is from genome assembly GCA_900490495.1 of Danionella dracula. Taxonomy (NCBI): domain Eukaryota; kingdom Metazoa; phylum Chordata; class Actinopteri; order Cypriniformes; family Danionidae; genus Danionella; species Danionella dracula. Next base: position 7,823,816 of record UELW01000666.1, read on the forward strand.
GAGTGAATCAAACAGTTCAAGACATTCAGCTGAAGAATACAAGACAACAGGGAAACAGTAAAAGAGTAAAAAACAGAGGAATAATTTGACTATAATATAGCCTTTAGGAGCATTAGACAGTAGCCAAAGCACTGATCAGGCCTCCGGAGACCCCAGCAACTTCCTGAAAAAGATGATTTTGGTTCACTTGAACAAATATTAGGGTTCAAAAGGAAAGCCACGAAGCAGGAAATTGGGGATTATGGGTGTGTTTTCAGGATGATGTAAAAGCAATAAGAACAGGACAGTTTGTCCAAAATTAAGGTTAAAAATTTCCTGAAGAAGGTCATGTGAACAGTTTCTGTTATAGGGAGATATTTGCATACTTATCTAAAATTTCTTCATAGTTGGCAAAAAAATATGGAAAAAGTTTGGTCCATTTCTATGTTTTATTATGTTTTTGAACCATGTCACTATTTTAATGCTGGGACTTTTAGTACAAGTTGAAATTTGATTATCACGTGTCTATTTTGATTGGATTTTCATTGTCTTCTTTTCTGTGTTTATTTATCTGTTTAATGCCAGGCAGACACGTTGGTCCAGCTCCTGCTTAAACTGCACAAGTAAATCGCAGGTTTTAGAGCAGTTTAAAAGTTTCTCACCTTCTACGAGCATATGCTTGGATACAGCCCAACTGCTCACACTGTATGTCGTTCAAACCTTTCACTATATGGTCCAAACCAAATTCTCATCAAAGACAAACAAGCTGATTGGAAATTTTTGCAATTCTTTGTGCAGAAACAAAGAAATGACTGAGACGATGTGTGATGTTTGATCTGCTTCCTGCTCTGCTACTGTTCAAACGTATTCTGTTAATGTTCTTCACTGCACTTGGCTTTGCTATTTTTTCACTTTTTAAATGTTTTTAAATGTCTACACTATTTTGACAATGTTATTTCTAATGCTCTGACAGCAAAACCTGAACAGTTTAGATAATAAGTAACGGGATTGTATCAGGCCCGCATTTCTTGCCTTCTCACCACCTTATACAGGCCAAGATACAGTACAGGTTTTACTAATGATTTCACTGACTTGCTCTCAGCCATCTCTTCTGAGTTTGACTTATCTTCGCTGATGATTTTAATTTTCACATGGACAAGCTCAATAATACCAAAGAACTCAACAATATTTTAAATACCTTTGATGTGGCTCAACACGTTCAGGGTGCCACACATTCTCATGGTCACACACTGGACTTAGTAACTAGTAGAGGTTTAAATATGTTATTCACCATTGTGCAAGATGTTGCTCTGTCTGATCACTTTTTGTTGATGTGTCAATCTCCCGCATCAAAATTGCTGTATCAATTTCTGTTAAAAAGAGACAAATTAACGTTTACACAAGCCAGATGTTTATGCATGCCATATCTCAAACACAAAGCATCACTGCTGGCACAGCTGATTCTCTTCTTGATGCATTTACTTTTAAAAATCAAGTCCAATATTAATGATATCATATTTTTAAAGGTCAAGAAGAAACCTGGCAGACAAAAAACACCCTGGAGAAAAGTATGAAAAGTCCAAAGTATGAAAAGACTGAAAAATGGTGGAGAAAATAAAACGTGTCATCCACTAAGATCTTTATAAAGAGAGTCTTCATGCTTTTAATTCAGAATTAATCACAGCTAGGCAAGAGTTTTTCCTCAAACTTAATCAATAACAACTGCAATGATGCTCAAACTCTCTTTGCAATGGTAGAGAGGTTAACCAACCCACAAAACCATACTCCAAGTGAGCTTCGGTCTGAGGATAAATTCAATGAGTTAGGTTCCCTTTCAGGAACTCGAGCTGCGTCCAATGCTGTGGGGAACGCTTGCTGCGTTTCCGGCTCTGAATTATATGTAAAATCTCGTCCAATGGACAGGTGTGACGTCATCCGAGCGCGACGTCGCACCCGCAGTGCGCAGTATAAAGCAGCCTGCGATGGAGACGGCCACCAGCTTTTCTGCATTCACTAAGCCCTCTTTATATGTCTTCTTGTTCCAAAAGTGTGGAAAACTATATCTTGTACTTGTTGCGAGAGAAATATTGAAGCTTACGAGCTCTGTTTGGCGTGCTTGGGAGTGGAGAATAGCCACTCTTGCCAAGGCAGAGCGCCCGTTTGGGGTCACCGGCTTCGACTTGCACGCGCTCTTTATGGCGCCTGGGAGCGGATCAAGCCTGGTGATCTATGAGAATGCATGCATTGAACACTCTCTCTGCCCTCGAAGTCCAATTTCAGAGAAAATTGCTCTTCTCTGTTCCCAGGTGGCCAGGCTGCCCTTCCTGCTGAGGCGGAGCACCTGCTTTGGTCACTGGGTTCGAGTTGCGCGTGCTCCATGTGGCGATTGGGAGCGGATTATGGCTGCTGGCTCTTGAGGGAGTCAGCTGAGAGCAATGTGAATGCACACTCCATTCCCGGAGAGCATTTTTTGAGAAAAGTGCTCTCCTCTGTGCCCAGATGGTCCTGCCGAGGTGGATCTAGCCTGCGCGCACACTCCGCTCGCGAAGAGCTCTCCCTGCTCCTGCCGAGGCAGAGCACCCGCTTCAGTCATGGGGTTTGACTCGTGACGGTCCCTCCACTGGTAGCCACTGTGCTAAAACCGGCACAGCCGCTCTAGGTTGAGCAGCGGTTGGAGGTTGTGATCTTCTGGCCGCCAGCAGCACAGGCCCCTCATTAGAGAGCTAGCTTGATGAACGGTATAGGCGCCCGCGGTCGCAAACTCCACGCCGTGGCGTTCCGTTTTTCCGGACCTGCACACCGAGGTGGTAGGTCCGGGGATCAGCCTTACAGCCTGCCTTTTTATCCCGATGTTCACTATCGAACATCTAGGGGATGCAGGGGCGCGGTATGGGATGATTCAAGGTGGACAGAGGCTTGTGAGCTATCTCTCCCTTGTTATGAACGTCATCCCTGAAGGTCCTTGTTGGAGGGACCCTGTGTTCCTGTCCCAGGGCCCTTGGAGGGCACCGTGACGTCGAGTAACTATAACCACGGAGGTGTCCCCGCACGGGTGGAGGGGCGGCGGTGCTCGGGAACCGCTCTACCCATGGTCGGTAGGATTGGTCCCATCTCCTTGGCACATTAATTGCCTGGAGTTGCTGGCCGTTTTTTGTGCATTTTGCACTTCCTGCCAGACATCAGAGGCCATCAGTGCTTCTACGGAAGCACAGACAATATGTCCGTGGTGGTCAACATCAACCGACAGGGGGGGCTTACGCTTCTCCCTGTAGGCCCGTACAAGCTCTGCTCCCTTAGAGCATCTTACATCCCGGGCCGGTTGAATTGGAGGCAGTTGCTGTGTCGCACCTGGGACCGACATCTGGGGGGGATGCCCCAGCCAGAGAATGATAGGTCTGAGGACCATCATTCCTATGAACAGGCTGTGGTTAAGTGCTCCTGACGGCTGGGGGGGTCTCCGGTTTCTTAGAGCATCGCACTTCATGTAAGGCTGGCGTTTCTCGGTGACCCCTCGCCACTATTACGCCACCCTGCCACCCTCGGTGCTTCAGGGAGCGTATATTGCCCCTGCGCTCACCCAGGCTCTCAGGGACCAGGGCTTCGGGTCTTCTTGAATCCCGTGCTTTATCAGGAGCCATCACCCCAGTAGCACTGCTTCCAGGAAGCTGACGGCCAGGGGGGTCTCCGGTTTCATAGAGCGGCGCACTTCTTGGAAGGCTGTCGTCTCCCGGCGACCCTTCACCACTTTCCGCTAACCCTGCCACCCTCGGTGCTTCAGGGAGCGTATATTGCCCCTGCGCTCACCCAGGCTCTCTGTGACCAGGGCTTCGGGTCTACTTGTATCCCGTGCTTATCAGGGCCGTCACTGCTTCCCGGAGTCTTGGAGAAATAACATGGGACGGTGGTTCAGGCCGAGGTCATTGTGACCATTCTCCACTCCAGGGCTCCATCTACGAGGAGGTGTAACGCGAGACAACGACTGTCACAGTGTTGGGGTGTTCCCACACTTTGGATTAGCTCTGCCCAGTCAAGATCTGTGCTAGAGTTCTGTAGGTCAGGGGCAGTTAGACACTTATGACAGCTTTTCTAAGCGCCATGCTTCCCTTAATAGGAAGGGAGATTACACGCAAAAGACTTTCTGAAGTCTTCCTGCACCCTAAGCCGAGCTATGTCTCGCAGGTGCCTCACATCGCCCCGTGTCCTATTAGGTTCCAGGCATTCTTCCTCCTCCAGGTGAGTCCCCTGTCTAGGTCCTTATTAGTATCTGCCCAGTGTGGGCATTGGGCTGTTATGTCTGTCGCATGGCTCAGTGGAGCTCAGACCAGCTTGTGTGCTATGGTCCACACAGGCGGACTCTCCTGCTAATACGCAGTCAGTGAGCAGATGGACTGTGGAAAAATGTTATCACCTATACTTAGTACTTAGGTGTAAGCCTCTGGCTTTCTGGCCCCCTTGTGGGCAGGGCACATTCCACAAGAGGTGTGGCGACTAGGGCCTTGTCATCTGGTATTCTTCCAGGATTGGTAGCACTGCGGGATGGTCCACGCTCTTTGATGTTGCTCCGGTCCTGCAATTGGATCTGGATGATTCTCCGGGTTGAAGACACTGTCAGTCCGGGGCGAATTTGCATGTTTTGACACTCGTTCCCCATAGTGTTGGACCCATCTCGAGTTCCTGAAAGGGAACGTCTAAGGTTACGTAGGTAACCAAGGTTACCTGAGAGAACGAGACGCTGCGTCCCCAGGCCACTTCGCCCACGGCCTGATGGCCCTTACTGTGCTTCAAAGCTGGTGGCCGTCTCCATCGCAGGCTCCTTTATACTGCGCACTGCGGGTGCGACATCGCGCTCGGATGACGTCACACCTGTCCATTGGACGAGATTTTACATATAATTCAGAGTCGGAAACGCAGCAAGCGTTCCCCATAGCGCTGGACGCAGCGTCTCGTTCCTTGGTTACCTACGTAACCTTAGACGTTCATTGAGCAACAACAGTAAATCTCCCTTTCATTAGTAAAATTATAGAAAATATTGTTGCAACCAATTGAATTAATTCCTGTCCCTAAATGAACACATAGATTGTTACCAGTCGGTTTCAGAGCTCATCATTGCACAAAGTCTGCACTACTGAAGATAATGAATGACATCCGGTTAAACAAGATTTAGAGAGACTGATTCATGCTTTAATCTCCAGCAGGCTGGACTACGATAACACTCTTCTCACTGGTCTTCTCAAAAAGACCATTAAACATTTACAGCTCGTTCAGAATGCAGCGGCTCGAATTCTAACCAAAACTAGAAAGACAGAACACATTTTTCCGGTTCTTAAGTCTTTACACAAGCTGCTTATCCTTCAGAATAGATTTTACAGTTCTGCTGCATATATACGTTCAAACATAACTTAGCAACTAAATACCTAAAAGACATTATCTGTCATTACACACCAACCAGGGAACCGAGATTCCTCAGATCAAATAAATTAGATCTACCACGGGTTAATTCCAAACAATGTAAATACTCCTTTAATTACCATGTGGCTCACAGATGGAACCAGCTTCCAAAGGCGATCAAGGTTGCTAACACTTTAGTCACTTTTAAAATCAGACTAAATACACACCTGTTAGATGACTGAGCACCAATGTCCAAACAACTATTTTATCTCTGCATTCATGTCTTATTTTTCAGTTTTTACATTATTATGCTTGATTTTATTAAATGTACTTTATTTATTTATACCTTTTTTACTTTGTTTCCAATGTAAAGCACTTTGAATTACCCTGTGTATGAAGTGTGCTATACAAATGAATTTGCCTTGCCTTAGCTTAAGCTGGATTTTTTTACTTATTTGGGAATATAAAAATATATATCAACATTAAAAAAACATAAAATGATTCAGCATTTGTGGAGGTTTAGTCCTGGTAATGCCTGTTTCTAATGCACTGCTCATTACAGTGTATGCTGAAGAGCCTCTCTGAGTGTTTCTTCAATTCTTTGTGTGTAAATTAAAAACGTGCCTTCTAAGTGGGTCCTGCTGATCTTTAGACTGCCATTTCTTAATGCATCTTTTTACAGATTACTTCTTCTTTGTTAGTTCATCTGCTCTTTTTATCTTATGTTCTCTTTTCTTTTTTTTTTTTGCTCCTAGTTGCATTTTGTGTCCCAGAGAGCCACTTGTGAAATTAGTGCTCACTTTCTTCCAGTCTCTCTCTCTCTCTCTCTCTCTCTCTCTCTCTCTCTCTCTCTCTCTTCGCGTGCGCGAGTGTGGTTGAGTGAGCGAAAGCACGAGTGATCGAGTTCTGAGTGTTTGTAAGTTTTTACTAATTTTTCCTCACTTTTCATATAACATGGAGAGTAAACCCTCGAGCCCTCTCTCTTTAAATGTTTTATTGCCTTTATATTGTTTTATCCTTCTCCCTCTAACCATGAACACTTTTAAAATAGCTTCTTTAAATGTCAACGGGGCGCGAGAGGCAAGGAAGAGAGCGCTGGTGTACGAGCTGAGCCGAGCGAAGGCCGTGGATGTGCTGCTCCTCCAGGAGACTCACAGCGACCCGGAGAACGCGCTGGACTGGAGCAGAGAGTGGCCGGGGCGGGTGCTGCTCAGTCACCAGCAGAACAGCAGCGCTGGGGTGGGCCTGCTGCTCTTCCCCAGGTTCAACCCTTCCTCTCTCACAGTGGAGGAGCTCAGCGAGGGGAGGCTGCTGCTAGTGAGAGCTCAGCTAGAGAAGCACTCCTTTGTTTTTATTAATATTTATGCCCCAACTAGTGGTCCTGAGAGGCTCGAGCTGTTCAGAACATTGCAGGACGCTCTCAGCTCCTGTAAGCAGGAGGATCTGTTATTTTTAGGGGGGGACTTTAACTGTACCCTCGATGCCAGCGTAGACAGGAACTACCAAGAGCCTCACCCCCCATCCCAGAGAGCGCTCAGTCAGATAGTGCACAGCCACAGTCTGGTAGATGTTTGGAGGAGGTCTAGTGGAGGAGAGAGGCAGTACTCCTGGTCTCACATCAGAGATAACGTGATCTCCTTAGCCAGATTAGACAGGTTTTATTGTTTTAAACACCATTTTAATGTTTTTAAGGGCTGTGAGATGATGCCAGTGGGTTTCACTGACCATTCTTTGGTTTTATGTAATGTTTTTATCCAAAACACTTTTCCGAAGAGCGCCTACTGGCATTTTAACAATTCCCTATTATGTGACATGACTTTTAGAGATGCTCTGATGTTTATGTGGAATGTCTTTAGAAGGAAAAAGCACGAGTTCTCCTCACTGAAGCAATGGTGGGACTGCGGCAAGACCAACATCAAGCTCCTCTGCCAGCAGCACACCATCAACGTCACCCGGAACATCTCTGAGTCAATGAAGAGCCTGGAGCGAGAGATAGAGGAGCTCTCCAGCGCCCTGGACTCCTCAAGAGATCAATCCCACGCAGAAGCCCTGAGGAAGAAAAGGAGGACTTTATCGGAGCTCCTGGGGGCCAAAGCACAGGGAGCACTGGTGAGGTCCCGGTTCCAACATGTGACCGAGATGGACACCCCGTCCAGCTATTTCTTCAGCCTGGAGAAGAAGAATGGGCAGAGCAGGATCATTCACTCCCTGCTCTCTGAGACTGGAGAGGAGCTGACAGAACCGTCTGAGCTGAGGAGAAGAGCCGTCCGCTTCTACTCCAGCCTGTACAGCAGTGAGCTCGGTTCTGAGGAAGAGGAAGAGGAGACGCTCAGAGGGTTCCTCGAAGGCCTCCCTGCACTCTCCAGCGATGAAGCAAAGTCTCTGGATGAGCCCCTGACTGAAGAGGAACTCCACGCCGCTCTAAAGAGCATGCAGGGCAGGAAAGCCCCAGGGATCGACGGGCTCACGGTCGAGTTTTTTAAAGCTTATTGGGACATTTTCATTAATGATTTTATGGAAGTTTTAAATGAGAGTTTTATGGAGCAGCGCCTGCCTCTGTCCTGCCGCAGAGCCGTCATCACCCTGCTGCCAAAGAAAGGGAACTTGCAGGACATCAGGAACTGGCACCCTGTTTCCCTGCTCTGCACGGATTACAAGATCCTCTCCAAAGCCCTGGCAAACCGTCTGAGAGGAGTGATGGAGCAGGTCATACACCAGAGCCAGACCTACTGCGTTCCTGGCAGGTCCATGTTGGACAACGTCTGCCTCATCAGAGATGTGCTCCACATCTCCAGCGTCTCTGATCTGAGCACCGGCCTGGTCTCGCTGGATCAAGAGAAGGCCTTCGACCGGGTGGAGCAACGCTACCTCTGGAGAGTCATGGAGAAGTTCGGGTTCGGCTCTAGCATATTCTCCAAGATCAGAACGCTCTATCAGGACATCCAGAGCATCCTGAAGTTCAACGGTGGACTCTGCTCCCCTTTTAACGTACAAAGAGGAATCCGACAAGGCTGTGCGCTGTCAGGAATGCTCTACGCTCTCTCCCTCGAGCCCCTGCTGCACAAGATCTGAAGCACTTTACCTGGTTTTAATCTCCCTGTTTTTTTGTTCGTCGGGACGAAGGAGTTCATGGAGCAGAACTGGGAAGGCATGGAGGAGAAGATTGAGGGTAAGCTTGCCAAGTGGAGATGGCTGCTCCCTCAGATTTCTTACAGAGGAGCCCTGAGTGCACTGCTGGGATTGAGGTCAAGGAGGCTAACGCAGCAGATTCTGGACATGTGGACTCGAGAGTTGACGGGAGAAGAAGCTCAGATGCTCAGGAGCTACAGCTGTGGTGCTCTGACCCCGAACAGTGAGGAACCATTCCCTGAGCTGAAGGCCTCCAGAACATGCCCCTTCTGCCCCCTCACCACTTCCACTTCCTTCCTAGAGTGCAAGAGACTCACCAGCTTTTTTAATACAATGAATTGTGGTTTTAACCATTTTAACGAGACTTTCTCAGTCAGCAGGTTCATTCTGGGTGCAGGGTACCAGAAGAGCAGCAGCACTAAATGGCAGCTGCTGAACTTCCTGGTGGGCGAGGCTAAGCTCGCCATCTACGTGAGCAGGAGGAACAGGGTAGAAGGAAGGAGAGAGCAGGACGTGGGGGAGGTGTTGCGCGTGAACGTCAGGTCCAGACTGTGGCTGGAGTTTAGCTTTTACAAGCTGATGCAGAACCTGGAGGTGTTCGTAGAGCAGTGGTGCTACGAGGGAGCTTTGTGTGCGGTAGACGAGGGAGAACTACGATTCGCTGTTTCAGTTAGTTAGAAGTTAGAAGGGTTCTATAATTTGTTGAGCTTTTGTTTTTTTATTTTGTCCTTTTTGTGAAAAAAGTGATGGAAAAATGTAAATGTTAAACGACTCAATAAAGTCTTTTGTAAAAATCAATCTCTCTCTCTCTCTCTCTCTCTCTCGGCATATGAATACATCAACACAGAACACTTCTGGGAATTGTGCAAGCACTTATGAGACTCTCTGTCATTTGTAATTGCATGCACATCTGAGTAATTTAAATAAAGAAGAATAAAGCAGTTATCAGAGAGAATGTGGAAGTTCTTGTTGAAAATGGCCTGGAAGGGTGCACACCTGTAAAAATACAAAGTGAAACTTTTTGTCACCTGTCATCTGCTTTGTTATCTTTTAAAAAGTTTCTCAGAGTTGCCTGTGTTATTATTATTTTTAATATATCTTTCTTCAGAAAATAAACATCAAAGATCACCTATATAAAGGGAATAGGTTAATTTATTTTTTACACATCTTATTTTTCTGATGTCCTTGTAAAGCCCATTTGATATGTTGTTGTTGTTGTCGCTTGGGGTTGTTGCAGAGTTTGAGAAAACATTCTTAAATCTTCAAAAACATAAAAGTGATGCTTAGTGGCGCCATAGTTTGAAAAAGGCACAAATATTCTCAAAAACGTAAAAGTGATAGTTTAGAGTTGCTAGAAGTTACAAAAATGCTCATGAACGTTAAATGTTGAAAATCTTAAAAGTGATTGTTAGGGTTGCCTAATATTGACCCAAGACTCATAAAGGTTAAAAAAGGTAAACGTCATTGAAAGGGTTTCCAGAAATTAACAAAAACACACAAAAATGCTCAAAAGCATAAAAGTGATTGTTGGGGTTGCCAGAGATTGAGAACATTATCCTAAATGTAAAAAGATGTAAAACTAACAGTTAGGGTAAGTTTGAGATATGCCCTAAGACGTTCAACTCTGTAAATGGCATGGTTAGGGTTGCCAGAGTTTGAGAAAACCTTTGAAATGCTCAAAAACATAAAAGTGATGGTTAGGGTTTCAAACTATGTATTTCAAGCGTAAAGTTTACTATGCAAAACATTTTTGTGGTTTTTGATGTTATGATATAGGTCTTAAATTTGATACTTAATGTCTTCAAAAGGCTTAATTTTGACCTTATGAAAGCTGCTGAAACACTAAAGTTGTATCATGAAAATTCGCCCATATTTAGTTGTTTTAAATAGTACAATATGAGCAGCTGACTAATTTGACAAAAACTTGTGTTCTTGTGTTTCACAGATTTTCTTTTTTCCTAAAATGAACAACATCTTCAAAAAAATTTAACATTTGACAAATAGTGTGTGCAATCATGTATTTGTTGTTATCTAACTACAAAGAAGGGTATTTATTGTTCCCGTTAAATAACCATTTGTCCTGATGCCATATAAAATGCCTATTTGAATGAATGACTCTTCTAGAGAGCGCAAGGCCATTTAGCAGTTCATTACAAACGCCCTCAGGCATTAAACCAGGCGAGTGACAAGAAAGTGTGATGGATGGAAGCATTTCATCAACATAATTCATCTACAGAATTTTCCTCATAAGGGCAAGACAAGGGAGATGCAGGAACACTACTCTCAAACAATTGCTGCCATTACTTGTGAGCACTGAAAGATGGTAACGGCTAAGTAAGTGAGACAGGGAGTCCATAGGGAGGATCCATATCATCATTATATATAACACATTTTCCATTAGCAGCTCCATCAAAAATGTCATTAAATTAGTCAAGATCAGAAAGTACTAGTTAATGTTCTGTATTCAAAGTAGAAGTCTGCAATGAATTTTGAAGAGAACATTAATGAATGGAAAAAACCTTGTTTTAGTGTTAAAATTATGATACATTAAAATATGTATGCCTCTGTGGAACTTATTTTAATAAACTAAGACAAGGCAAGTTTAAACTTTTACATAACTTTCATATTCAGACTGAGTATGCCTGTGTTGCACTTTCATTAATTAACCTCCTTACTTAAGCTTGCTTCCTTCATCATGGCCTATCGCTAATATGGTTCGCAACACAATTGATATTGAATCAAACTATTGGTATTACAATACTCCTCTGTGTCTTGCCCTGTCCTCTCCAATAGCCATACAAGTTTGCCGTCTTCTCCATCTAACATTATTTGCTTTTTTTTTTGCCTGGAAGAGAAGAATTAGAAGAACTTTTACAGTTTTACTTTGTGGGCTCTGCTCTTTTCAAGACTCGGATTTCAAATAAGATGTGTCTTACCTTCACCTGCCTCAATGTCTGTAACCGTCATCTGTAACTTTTGAAACCCAGTATCTGGTTCTTTGTTATTTTAAAATCTTCTTCGGACTGAGGTTTGACATGTATTCCAGGTAAAAGAAAAAGGAGGAACCAATAATTGCAATGTTGTCCTAACAACAGTTGAAGATGTTGTTTATGTGTGGCAGTCACTTTTGTCCCATGCTATTTTACTTTTTTTTTTTTTAAATCATCATGTAAGCTGAAAATATATTAACCTTGATCAAATTAACTTAACATATGAGGTGGTGGGAGTCGGACAGGAGTACACAGATTTGTTCAACATTAATTATTTTAGCGACCTTATTACTTAACTTTAACAGTCACTTTATTACACCAACTGTCATTTGTGTAGCCCTCTAAACTAGAACCGAGAGATATTTGATCAGGTCAGCTGCTGTCGCATGGAAGGAGAACAAGAGTTAACATTAGATGCATCATTGAGTAAATAATGTTTTGTATTACTGTCCACTTTTCATGTACAATTCCACATTAAATGAAAACAAGGAGCATCGCATTGGCCTTCATCTGTTTTCATTCATGTTAATACCTTACACTGAAGAGATTGTTGAAAAGTTTTTCTTTGTTCCTTTTTGTTTGTATTTTGTTATTATTAGCAGAGTGATATTTTTTCCCACTGCTTGCTCACCTTTAGCTCATCCAACTCGGTGGATGGTTTATTTGTTAGAGATAGGGTGATAGAGATATGGTAAGGTAGGAATCATTTCACCCATGTTCAGTGAGTTCATGCAGAGCCTACTATGGGAAGGGATCATCCGCTTGGAGTAAATTTTTGTGTGTGAAAGTAAGCTTTAAATTTTCACAGTGGATTTAGAAATCAGGAATAAACTACATTTATATAAACATGTGCACAATCCACCATGATTAGTGGATTAACTCATGTTAGTGAGCACTGCAGACGGTCCTGTAACGCTAACGTTATGCTAAAGCTAAATGACATGTCGCTGAAAAAAACAAAACTGTTAAGATGCTGGATTCAGCTCAACCTAGATTATTTATATCTTTACATGACAAAAGTATTTGTCTCTGTCAGGAGCGAGAAGCAGTGAAACAGACACAAATAATAACTTTTTTTGCAGAGCAGACATTATTTATATCTTTAATATTTTAATGTTGCCCAAAGATAATGGTTTAAACAACATGATTCACATCAAATGTTGGCATCACAGCACTTACATATTTAATAACCTAAATATATAAGTGTTGGCAAAGACCGTGGCATACATACATGGGTTATACAATGGCTGAGCATGCATTATTCATTTGTAAACACACCTCCGCTCCACATCGGGCATCGAGCACTTGACACACATGATATCCTTCAATTCCATTGATTTCTTTCAATCATGTTCCCAACCAAACATGTATAAAACAGACTTGAATGCAGCACCAGTTATTGTCCTGTAATCACTCCCACTACTTCTGTACATTTTAAAATTCTTTCTAGATGACATAAAACACCAAATCTTTTCTTCAGTGATATTAAGTGTGTTTGAACGGAGTTATTCGGAAAGCTTCTCACATTGCCAATGTTTGACTGATGAAGTCTGATACAAATACTTTTTTTTCATTAAGTTTAAGCTCTCAAGTAACTTGCTCCAAGTTCTTGATATATTCCACCTGTGAGTTTCACTTTTTCCAGCATTAGTAACCTGACAGAAAAAGAAAAATCACATTTTTCTCACATACTCTTAGGACCTAAATGTTTGATGAAGGCTGGTTCAGTAACTTGATATATGGTTGTATCATAAACTCGTTACTACAAGGCAACCGCAGCTTTGTCTTGGGTCTGTGTGCTCTATTCCTGGTAAGGCTTCATGTTTCTGAAGCACCATTATCAGGGGCATTAGTAAAATTGCAAGTATGTGCATACGTGCGTTTGCTCATGTCTATGAAGGCACTGAGAGAATCATTTAGGACCACAAATGCCAACGTACTTCCATGTTTTTGGTGCTGGTCAGGTGTGTCACAGCAGAAATAATGTTATTCATTTCCTGAGTTCTACAAATAACGTGTGCAAGCATATGAGCATATTTCCTGGCGTGATTGTACATGCTCACTTGGGACTCTGTTTCTCTATAAATATTACTGAAGGGAAAGCTTCCCTTTCCCTGGTCAGAATAATGTGCTGTTATGCTTAAATGAGTCTTTCACTGCAATTATTTTAAAAGGGTTTTAATTGTGACATATATGAAATATTCAGTTGTTGGTAGTGACACAATATGTATTATTAACTAAGCATAAGCAAATAGTTCATTAATAATTGATAAAGCATTTTTATGTTAATAGATGTTTGTAAGAAGTTAAATATAAGTTTAATAAGGAAAAAATTTTAGTAAGCATATATTACAGTCATGTATAAACAAATAATCAAGTTTTTAAAGTTATCTTCATAAACTTTACAAAAGTCTATTCATTTTAAATGCTTTATAAAACATTAAGTATTTGCTAATGCTTAATTTATTTTTATTAGTGTATAGTTAAGTACCTATGTTTGTGTTAAAAGACAAACTCCCCTCAAGGTATGTCAAGTGATTCATGTAAATGTCTATTGTCAGGTTAGTGGAAAAGGATAGGACCCAGATGCGAGGTGAGTTGGCTCAGCTTATTTATTGAACAAAACAACCAAGGTGCTCAAACAGAAAATTGGCACGAGGGCCAAAACAGAACCAAACCATGTCTCAGTAGAAAAATGCCACAGAAAAGGAATCGCACCGGGATACTGGTTACTGCAAGAAAAGTCCCCAGCACACAAGCTCATTCTGTAGGCAGGACTGGACAAGAGGTTCGGTGTTGAGCTAGACAGCATACTATGAACACTAACTCTCACCGAGCCCAGGCTGAGTGAGCCTTAAAAAGCCTGGGTTAATTGGACTCAGTGCGAAGGAGGGGAGAACACGGAACACCCGAAGACAATGAGTGAGAGCAGAGAAACACACTGGAATATGTGGAAAACAGAAGAGCAATCAAATTAGACAAGACAATAACTCGACAGTCTATATTTCTAGTAAACACTGTAGAAAAACTATAAATACATTGTTCTGAAATATCTGACCTATTGTGTTGTGATTTTTTTTTCTTTTAGAATAAAAAAAATATTACTGGACACAAGAAATTGGTGGGAAAATGTTGCCATTGACACCAAATCTAACGACACCTTGTTATTGGCCATAAAGATTTTTATCAAATGGATACAGTTTCATAATCATATTAGAGATGTTGCAGCTTGATGTTTAATGTGTTCTAGTCAGCTCAGGTAATGGTTATTATGATAGACATCAAATCTGCTCTGCATCTGTCAATGCATTGGGGAGTCACACCTCATGTCTGTTTTGGCAAGTTTCCTTTTTCTTTCATCTTCTAACCCTGCTTATGAATCATAATCAGGGTCACAGGATCTGCTAGAGCTTACCAGCTTAAACTGGGCAAAAGAATGGGAAACAACAAACAGAAAGAAAGGTCACTAGTCCAGCTGTGCCAGGCAAACTCATGCAAATCACTATTCAAGCGAACATACATATGTATATATTATCTGTTCACGAGAGAAAATCAGTCTTACTAGAAAAGCATCTAAACCAGGAGAGTTTCAAATGAGAGGCAGCAATGACTGACCATAACTGCACTGTACTCTTTAGCAAGCTTTTGGTAACTCATTTTAGATTGAGTTTGAGAGAGTAAACTGGCAAGATTGATGGATTTAATTTAGTTTTAAGGAATGAGCAAAGGAGAAAACCAAAGTTTTAATTGTTGAAAATTGCTAAGTTTTGTCCACCACTTGATGGATTCATTGTCAATTTATAGCTCTAAACCTGTATTTGGTTTAAGTTGTAGGTTAAGGACTCAAGATTAGTATACACATACGGTTATATCCTATTCATAAAAAGTAATACTTTTAAAATAAATAAACAAATATATATATATATATATATATGTGTGTGTGTGTGTGTGTGCGTGTGTGTGTGTGTCCTGGCCACATTCATAAGGGCATGAGTAAGTCTCTGATTTCCTAGGGTATGGTTCCGAGCTTCACAGAACATTGCAACGCATTCACTCATGCTTTACGGTAGTTCTCTGATTGACCTTTTAAAAAGTGTGTAGAGAGAGTTGGGAGTCCCATAATCGTCACCAACATATGTCTCCATTCCCTATTTGGGGAACAGGAGTTACAAAAGTAACCATAAAATATTATTTACGTTTTAAAAAGGTTTTAGATTTGCTTTTTCCTGACTGGATCAGGGAACATGCTCTACCAGCCAGGGACCGTTTGAGAGAAAATTCTGCTGAGAGATTTCCCACTTTTCTGAGACAGAACCACAAGATCCTGTTCCTTCTCTAAACGCAAGCAATATGAATAAATACAGAGCCCATAACCTATCTTCATAGTTTCCTTTAATTTTCAAAAGACACGGCTCTCACTTGATGCACCTACAACAACCTTCTATTCAGATCTGGTTATTCAATCAGAGCTCACCTCTATTCGTTCACCTTCTCCTTTCAAGCTTTGTTTACACCGACAAGCAGATAATCAGTTAGAACCACATCGAGGCAACTACAAAAACTTTTATCCACTTTGAATAATCTTACAAGACAAAAACCAAAACAATAGGAGCATGGAGGAGGGGTTTCAGTCGCTATTAAACTCTCCTTCAAATAAATCTCCTTTAGTATTTTATACTTTTTTAGCACATTAAAAGTATACATTAACTCATCAGTGACTTTAAGTTACTTTATTGTGACTTATGGTGACTTTAAGTTGCTTGGCTATTTTTTTTGATGCAACTTCCCAAGGGGACAAAGTGTCAGGTTTCTGACAAAAGTTCAGATTTTTCTCTATCTGACAGCACAGTAAGTCTTGTGTTGAAAGAAATCAGTATCTGTGCTGATATTGTGCTTTTCTGGCATGATCGTGTCTTATAAAAATTGCTCTAACATGTATTTCATAATGACAAATCCAGATACAGACATATTTGTAATGCATCTGCTTGTTTGTTTCTGAAACCCCTGAACAATAATCAGAGAAGTTTCCCTTGTGATGTTTCTGGCATGTGACTACAGAGGCCATGCATCCATGCTCAAGACCAGAAACCTTTGCTTCTGGTTGGCTGAGTAGTGACTGTTTCAGAGAGTAGATGTTGTGTGTGACCCGTATAGTTTTCAGTGAGCAATTCAGCAATGTAACATGATTTAAAATTGAGCAGTGTTCTTGCTAGACAGCATCCATGCTGATTACCACAGTCATGATTTTTTCACATGACTTTGTTTAATGTTCTGCACATTTGCTTTCTGGGGGAGATTTTTAGTTCAGGCAGATGGACACCTGTCATGCTTTGTTTTAGTTTTTGGCTCATTTAAGTGCTAAGCTTCCCAAAAGCTGTTTGTATAATTTTAGTGAAAGAAGCCTTTTATTTTTAGTAAACTGTGTGATGCTTTTGACATTAACGTTTTAGCTAAATATAATTACTATAGCTTATTTTAGGTAAATAAAAAAATCATTTTGATGCCATTTTCTTCATACCAAATGATACTTGTATTCATCTAATATCTTTTTAGTGTATTTCAGTGTCATTTAAATTATTTTTGCTTATTGGGATGGATTTTATTTAATCTGAGGAACCCAATAGGTCTATTGTTTTTAAAAAAAATTATTATTAAAACCAGACAAATCAGACTGCATATGCTGTATAAGAATGTGTGGAACTGGGTTTGGCAATGAAGTTTAAAGGAAACTGATCTGATCAAATGCACATAAACAGTACTTCAAATCAATATATATTTTCAGGAAAGAATTATATATATATATATATATATATATATATATATATATATATATATATATATATATATATATATATATATATATATATATATAAACTTTTTTTAAATAATACTTTGCAGATTCATGGAACAATATTCATGTGTGGAGTAATAATAGTGGTTAACAGTTTCACCACAAAGAAAGAGTTAGTTAAATACAAACACTCAAAAAATAAAGAATGTTTAAGTCACTCACTAGTCATTCACATCCATGCAGGGCATTGCGGATGAAGATGCTTGCCCAGGGCCACAATAGCAGATTGGGACTGGCAGAGATCAAACTACCAACCCTCCAGTTACAGGACGACCATCTCCACCACTGCACCATTTTCCTGCCCAATATCCTCATATTAAAGATCACTAATTGAAAATTGTGTTTGTTTGTTTGTTTTTTTCAAACATGGAGATGTTCAAACAAACACTTACAATTGTCACTAAAAAGAGGCTCCGTACCTTTTCATTAAGGAATCTGTGGATCAGGAAAATGTTTTTTCATGTAATATGGTTATATTTCAAAGAAAAAGAAAGACTAAAATGAACATTATCATCTTCTGGTCTTTATCACAATGTTCATCCTGAAACTGGAAGACTAGGTGTGTAGCTGCAATGGTCTAAATAAAGGATGGCCACGCTTCATACTGATTCTTGTGCTGTTTATTTGTTTCTCTCTCTCTCTCTTCAGCAGACACCGTGCAAACTACAAGAAATAAATCATATAATATTCACAATACCAATCCACTCAATCATGTGATTACCCACACCTCAATAGTAAATCTTAAAGAACTCTTTAATTAATAAACTCTTTTACATTTTTAAATGTTTCAATGGTGTACATTCTCTGCTATGACCTTAAATGTCACACTTGCACCTATGGTATAAGTCAAGTATTCTAAACAAACCACAAATTAAAATTTTATATGGAATTATAAAAGCAGAACTTTGTTGAACTTGTCTTTGACATTTACTAGGTGAGCACGCTCAAATCTAAGGTTTCATATCTCCAGATGTGTCTTGGTTATTTTCAAGTATTGCGTATATGTGAAAACTGAGACATGAGCGTGTTCAGCTATTCTTCTGGTTTGGGCAATCTTAACAGTGAAGAACAGGAGATGATAATGTGGATATAAGTCTTTTTATTCCTTTTGCGATCAGAAAGTGCTTGTGTCACAATATTACATTTGGCATAGTCAAACTTCTTTTTTAAGCCTGTAAAATCTGTATGGAACAAGTGTTAATGGAGCAGTCCCTGGCCCCAAAAGGTGTTCAGAGGAGAAACCAAAGTTTAATGGGTCTCAAATTACACAAGGAAATTGATTAATAACTACATTTTTATTTTTGCGGTGGAGTATCCCTTTAAGTTAATGGGATACATTTGTAAGTACAAATTACCATCAAAGCTGATCCTCATGACATCCTCTTTCATTGTTTTTTGTGTGTGGGGCTGCTGGCAGGTCCTTTACTAAAGTTGTTTTATTGTTATTTTAGCAACAGGTCCTACTCTGCACAATGGGATGGTTATTCCTCATCCTCTATTGCGGTTGACTGTGGGGTACCACAAGGTTCAATTTTGGGCCATATTTTATTTGCATTTTAAATGTCTATTTACAACATCCTAATAAGTATTGGTTGCAGATGAACATGAATTTAGACTGTGTAGGTGAACCTAAAGAATGCCTAGCACAAAACTACACTTTCTGCACATGAAACCAAAAAGTGCAAGAATATTGTATTTGGAAACAAAGAGTTTGATATTAGAGTGATGTTCTTGGACTAGTTTAACTCCCTTTATTTTTGTATCAATATGCCCTTGAAAGCCAAACTTCAGGCAGTGCAGAATGCTGCCATTCGTTTTTAATAGCTCAAGCCTTCATCATGTACACAACACTGGAGAGGAGCCTTCTGCTCCATAGCTGTGTAATTATTTTCCTCTAGACCTCAATTTCTGAGTTTTCTCAGGATTAGACTAGGATCAGGCAGGTAGGAAACTAGTGTTTGACTGTTTTTGTCTCTGAGTTTAATATAGTAAACTCCTGTTGAAGATTAAACAGAAATGCTGTAGTGTGGGGTAAATAAACTTTGATTTGATTTATTTTATTTGAAAAGCTACAGACCCACATTCAACACATAAATAAATATAAAGATGATTTTAATAAACAAAACCGAATCATAAAATATGGTTGCAGTAATAATAATGGTTTTGCTTCTTGCTCAGTGTTTGTATGGCTGAGCACTGTCCTCATGTCAGATCGCACATCATCTGACACTGTGTCCTAGACATTTATCACAGGCATCACATTACAGAACTTCAAACCCTGATCTTCCCTTTAATCTTTGGATATCAGAGTAAATTAATATAAATGGGATCATGGAAGACAGCAGCTGCAAGATCTTGGCCCAGAAAGCTGTTTAAATGAGGTAAACATTTGTTTGGTGTGATGCTTTCTGACATGTTTTCATCTGATCTTAACTTGACAAAAGTATAACATGAGTTCTTTTTATCATTCTGATTATTTAGGGGATAAAGATTCTGTGAAGGATCTCTTCTGAGCTGTTCTAAAACACTCTGACTCTGGTAAAGATAATTCAGTGAATTAGTAATGTGTCCTTTCTGGAGTTTTCACTTTATAACATCATGTAATGGTGCAGAGAGTGATCTCGGACATAAACAGTGAACGTCAGACTGAAATCTTCTACACATCTGCTGTCATTGTACAATACCTCTGTGAACTGCAAAGGATCATGGTTTTTCCACTCTGTATCCTGGCATAAATGTGTTTGTGTCTCTGTTTCACCTGGCTAAGCATTGGAGGTCTGCCCTAAGCAGATAATACCTCTGTCAACATGCTGCACTGGCTCTGAGAGATAGGCAAACAAAATTGTTAAAGGAATATTTTATTTCTAACAAAAACAGTGTGATTGTGTATTTTCAATAAGTGAATCAATCTTAATTGCAATGTTTTTAACTATGCAAATGGACTCAAACGCAGCTTTTTCATTGCTCAGTCAATGACAGATTTATAGTGATCACATTAGAGGGAAAAATAGAGCCACCATCTATTGGATAATGTTTGAGCTTAGTATTGAAGTGAGGCTAGACCTGCCAGATGGAACTTAAGTCACCTCAGTGACGGTTGAGAAGATGACTCTGTCAATGCATTGTTGACATCTTGTAATGACATTGTGGAGAGGATTGTTGCAGCTGATGGCATGAGCTGGACTGAACTGAAAAATAGGAGCAGGACCGAAGAGGGATGATAAGTTTTCAGTGATTTAAGTGGAGAATTGTTGAACAGGGCTAGAACAGAGACAGAGAAAAAGGAGAAAGGATTATAGCAGAGACAGAAGAAAAGCCAAAGTCCTTTGCCTTCTTGCAGCTGTCATTGTCACTTCGACTGCTGGAACTAGAAAAAAGAGGCAATCTGCTGTTCTCCCTGCTGATGCGCAATAGGAAGTTATTTAACTGTAGTATGGAATCTAGCCACAGAAATTTATTAGCCAGTGACTTCTGTGCCAGTCCCAAGCCCGGATAAATAGAGAGGGTTGCGTCAGGAAGGGCATCCAGCGTAAAACATGCCAAAACCAAATATGCAAGTCATCAATATGATTTCCATACCGGATCGGTCGAGGCCCGGGTTAACAACGACTGCCACCGGTGCTGTTGACCTAATGGGTGCCGGTAGAAATTGGACTACTGTTGGTCAAAGAAGGAGAGGAGGGAGAAGGATTCGTAGGCAGAGAGAGAAGAGGAAAGGCAAGAGTATAGGTCTGAGAATAGGGACTCTCAACGTTGGTACAATGACCGGGAAAGGTAGAGAGCTGGCGGACATGATGGAGAGAAGGAAGGTAGATATTCTGTGTGTGGACTGGAAACTACAGCAGAAGTGATCAGGGGGACAGGTAGGAAGGTGCTAGGTGTGTCAGCAGGAAGAAGGAAAGAAGATAAGGAAACATGGTGGTGGAATGAGGAAGTACATGACATCATCCAGAGGAAGAGGCTAGCTAAAAAGTAGGGGGACATCGAAAGGACTAAATAAAGTAGACAGAACTACAAGGAATCACAGCGCAGGGTGAAGAGGGAGGTGGCAAAGGCCAAACAGAAGGCATATGATGAGTTGTATGCCAGGTTAGACACGAGGGAAGGTGAGAAGGAATTGTACAGTTTAGAGAGACAGAGATGGGAAGGATGTGCAACAGATAAGGGTGATTAAAGATAGAGATGGAAGGGTTCTAACAAGTGAGGAGAGTGTGCAGAGAAGATGGAAGGAGTATTTTGAGGAGTTGATGAATGAGGAGAATGAGAGGGAAAGAAGGGGGGAAGAGGTGAACATTGTAGAGCAGGAAGTTGAAAAGATTAGAAAGGATGAGGTGAGGAAGGCTCTGAGGAGAATGAAGAGTGGAAAGGCTGTTGGTACAGATGACATCCCTGTGGAGGTGTGGAAGTGTCTAGGAGAGACAGCAGTGGAGTTCCTATCTAGGTAATTCAACAGGATTCTAGAGAGTGAGAAGATGCCTGAGGAATGGAGGAGAAGTGTCCTAGTGCCAATCTTTAAGAACAAGGGTGATGTGCAGAGTTGAAACAACTACAGAGGTATAAAGTTGATGAGCCACACAATGAAACTCTGGGAAAGAGTAGTGGAAGCTAGTTTAAGAAGGAAGTGGATATTTGCGAGCAGCAGTATGGCTTCATGCCCAGGAAGAGCACTACTGATGCAATTTTTGCTCTGAGAATGCTAATGGAGAAGTACAGAGATGGTCAGAAGGAGCTGCACTGCGTTTTTGTGGACTTAGAGAAAGCGTATGACAGGATGCCGAGAGAAGAGCTATGGTCCTGTATGAAGATGTCAGGAGTAGCAGAGAAGTACGTCAGAGTAGTTCAGGATATGTATGAGAGGAGTATGACAACAGTGAGATGTGCTGCAGGTCAGATGGAGGAGTTCAAGGTGGAGGTGGGGCTACATCAAGGATCGGCTTTGAGTCCCTTCTTGTTTGCTATGGTGATGGACAGGTTGACAGATGAGGTCAGACAGGAATCTCCATGGACAATGATGTTTGCAGATGACATTGTAATCTGTAGTGAGAGTAGAGAGCAGGTGGAGGGACACCTGGAAAGTTGGAGGTCTGCTCTAGAAAGAAGAGGAATGAAAGTCAGTCGTAGTAAGACAGAATACATGTGTTTGAATAAGAGGGAGGGAAGTAGAACAGTGAGGTTACAGGGGGCTGAGGTCAAGAAGGTGGAGGAGTTTAGGTATTTGGGGTCAACAGTCCAGTGCGACGTGGAGTGTGGAAAAGAGGTGAAGAGGCGAGTGCAGGCAGGTTGGAGTGGGTGGAGAAAAGTGTCAGGGGTGTTGTGTGACAGAAGAGTGTCAGCAAGAATCAAAGGAAAGGTGTACAGAACAGTAGTGAGACCAGCTATGATGTATGGGTTAGAGACTGTAGCAGTGAGGAAGAGACACGAGGCAGAGATGGAAGTAGCAGAGATGAGGATGTTGAGGTTCAGTTTAGGAGTGACGAGGATGGACAAGATTAGGAACGAGCATATCAGAGGAACAGCTCAGGTTGGTTGTTTTGGAGACAAAGTCAGAGAAGCCAGATTGAGATGGTTTGGACATGTGCAGAGAAGGGATAGTAGTTATATTGGTAGAAGGATGTTGGAGATGGAGCTGCCAGGCAAGAGGAAGGCCAAAGACAAGTTATATGGGTGTGCTGAAGGAGGACATGAAGGTAATTGGTGCAAGAGTAGAGGATACTGAGGCCAGAGTTAGGTGGAAACAGATGATTTGCTGTGGCGACCCCTAAACTGGGAACAGCCAAAAGAAGAAGAAGAGTATGTACAATGAGGGTGGGGTCAGAAGAGAGCAGGTTCTCATTTACACCATTGTTAAAACTGAACAACATCGGAGCGGAAAAAAAACAAAACATGTTTACACCTCTGGTGCTGCACTATTTTTTATTCAGAGTGCTACTTTTAACCTTCATGAACACCCTGAAGGGGGTAAATTATTTTGAAATTTGTTTGTTTAGTAGAAATTAATTATTTGACCTTCAGCCAATTAGTAGTATGTACAATGCATAAGTCGCACCTTTCTGGACCCGTTTTTGGTTACCAGGAAATCATGTACATCCATTAAAAAAATCACCTTTACTCTATTTTCATGGTAAGGCACTGGGTTTTAGTAAAGCGTCGACCACGAACAAAACAGTTCCTTTGAGCCGGCTCTTTGTATTGAATGGCTCTCTTGCTCTCTAGCCCTGTCCACATGTACACAGTTATTTTGTAACCCCACTTTTTTGATGAGGTTACAGGGAGCATCCACAAAGTGATTTTTTTTTAAAACTGCTCCCCAACATCATTAGGGAAAGAGGTTCCATTGTAAGCGGCCCTAAGACAGGCCGCCCAGGTAGTCCAGTTGCTGCGTGGGAATTGTCCCCAGCCTGCTTCCCATTGAAGGGAGGGGGTGCCACCAGCATCAAGCAGCGGACCCAAAGGTCAGATCTCAGTTTTTCATTAAATATACAAAAATTTACAAAAACTCCCTGGGTTATGTGCGCAGCCAGGAGGCTTGCACATTCAAGGGCGTGGCATCTGATGCAGTGCAGTCTGGATGGCTCTCAGCTTCCGTGTCGGAGTCAGCTTAGAGTGATACGTTCTCGACTGGAAGCGGATGCTGCTCTGAGGTCGAGCCAGAACGCCCAGGTAGGTCACCACCTAGGCTCCCTTCGAACCTCACTGCTAAGTCTGATAGTTTGTGGCCCCGCTATGGAAACTATCGGCGAAGTGCGTATGATGCCATTACTGGAGTTTCAGGAAGCCTAGTGTGAGCTTCCCAATATTTCCCTTTGGCTCGTACGCACTATCCGGCACGGCTATCGACTGCAGTTTGCTGCCAATCCGCCCAGGTTCAAAAGGGTTCTAATGACCTCTGTCTTAGCCACAGCGGGCCCAGTCCCGCGCGAGAAGATTGATACCCTTCTACGCAAAAGTTCAATCAAGCCAGTCTCTCCTGCCGACAAAGAAAGAGGGTTTTACAGCCCATACCTTTTAGTTTCCAAACACACAGGCGGGTTGTTTTCAATCCTCGACCTGCATCGTCTGAACGCTCATCTTCTGAGATTTCCGTTCAGGATGATATCCCTCAGACGCACGGTCCACTCAGTCCGTCCAGGGGATTGGTTCGCCACAATAGATCTAAAGGATACGTATTTTCACATGAGTATACTCCCTCTGCACAGACCCCTTCTTCAGTTTGGCCTCAAAGGTCGAATCTATCAGTATTGCGTCCTCCCCTTTGGTTTATCTCTGTCCCCTCGCACTTTTACAAAGGTGATCGAGGTGTCTTTAGCACCGTTAATACGGGAAGGGGTTCGAATCCTGGCTTACTAGGACGACTGGAAGACACTGGCCCAGAAACGTTCCCAGTTGATTCACCACAGAGACATAGGGTCTTATGCCATCTCAGCCGCTTCGGATAACCTCTGGCCAGAGCATATCTTTTCTGAGTATGGAGCTAAACTTGTTGAACAAGCTAGCACAAATCTCTCTAGACTGCACCGTGAGCCTGCTGAAGGCAGCACGCAGGGTCTGCACAAGATTAGTGGTCCCTCTGAAGAACTTCCAGAGGCTCCTGGGGCATACGGCTACCGCATCAGCGGTAATTCCGCTCGGCTTATTACATATGGGACCACTCCAGCTTTGGCTTAAGTTCCGAGTCCAGGGCGACTGAAAGTGAACGTGACACCTTGTTGCCACCTCCACCTGCATCTTTGGAAAGATGTTCGGTTCCTCTGTGCCGGTGTCTCCCTGGGAGAACCTGCCAGATGCGTAGTAATAACTACCGACGCTTCAAAGACTGGGTGGGGTGCTGTATGCCGGAAGCACAAAGTCTCAGGGTCTTGGACCGAGAAACATGCTTCATGGAGCATACATTGTTTAGAGCTATGTGCAGTGTTCCTAGCAGTAAAGCACTTCAGGAGAATGCTGCAGGGACATCACATCAATCGACAAGGAGAGATACGCTCACCCAGTTTGTCAGCTCTCACCTGCAGACTGCTCCTCTGGAGTCAGCATTGGGGTCTGTCTCTAGTTGCAGTCCATATCCCCAGCAGGTTGAATCAGACAGCAGATGCACTGTCTCAGTGGAAACCCTGGTCAGGAGAATGGCGACTCCATCCCCTGGCACTCCAGCAGATCTGGGACCACTTTGGTATAGCGGAGATAGACCTGTTCGCCGCCCCAGAGAATGCTCAGTGCCGGCTTTTCTACGCTCTGTCTCAGGCTCCTCTCGGGATCCTAGTGCTGGCACCTTATTAGCCAACCGACCTTGGTTTGTAGAACTCTGCTCCCTCGTGACAGTCCCTCCCTGGCCTCTTCCCCTGTGGTCGGAGCTTCTGACCCAGTGATGTGCGCACAAGCACCCGTGCCCAGACCTCTGTAATATCCATGTCTGGCACATCATGCCGCAGAGGACCCCCGGATAATGCCATGCTCTGTGGTTCAAACACTGTGTCTTGCCAGAGCTCCCTCTACTAAGGACAGCACTGCTGGTCGCGTTAGCCTTGATTAAGAGGATTGGGGATCTGCAGGCGTTCTCTGTCAATGAGACCTGCTTAAAGTTTGGACCTGGTGATACTAATGTTATTCTTAAGCCCAGGCCTGGATATGTGCCCAGGGTTCCTACCATCCCCTTCAAAACTAGTAGTGAACCTCCGAGCTCTGCCAGCACCAGCCGCTGGTCCCAATTGCCCAGTTCGAGCATTGAGGATCTATGTAGAAACAACCCGGAACCTTAGAAGTTCTGATCAGCTATGCTTTGGAGTACAGTAGACGATACGAAAGGCTGTCTCCAAACAGAGGTTGGCCCACTGGCTAGTGCCGCATACACAGCATCTGATGTCCCTTGCCCCCTGCAGTTGAGAGCCCAGTCTTTCAGGGGTGTCGCGGCCTCCTGGGTGTTGGCAAGAGGAACTCCGCTGGCAGAGATCTGCAAAGCTTGACACCCAAAACCTTCGGCAAGGTACTATAAACTGAGCATTGAGTCCGTCTCTTCAGCCATGCTAAGTGGTGGTAACATTGTCTGAGATGTACAAAGGAGTGTCCAGCTTAGATTGTGCCATTCTTAGTGATACCTGTGCTGTTTTTATCCCTGGAGATAACCTCCAGCTTTTTAGCTCCTCTCTCCCCAACAAGCGTAGTAGCGTAAGCGGAGTATTCCTACGTTCTGTCCACGTGTGTGCCCTCTATGAGGGACTACCGGCTGAATCTTTTATGGCCCTGAACACAGGAGGCCTGAGCAGTTCCCCAAAAGGATAACTCTCGAAAACTGTTCAAGGCACATTTCCACATGTCCCTCAATGAAACCTTGCATGTATAAAACTACCGAAAGTTCTAAGTCCAGCCTTCGAGGTGCATCTCCCTTCTGCTCTGGGATTGATGCTCCCTCCTCTGGTATGAGAGAGAATTCCTGATTGCCCATTAAAAATTAAGTCTATACTTAAGGCCAGGGTGGAGGAGGGCCCGCTCAGTGCCGGACTACTGGTGTGCCAGGCTTGCCTAGCCGTCGGCCGATGCGGAAGGACCTAGGTTGTGGCGTTTTGCAGGGTGTTCCCATAGTCTTCACCGACATAAGTCATAGCGACAAACTGATGGGGAGCATAATGGTTTCTTTCGTAACCCCTGTTCCCCGAATAGGGAGCGGATGTCCCTCAGCCACAACCATAAGGTTGTGAGTAAGTCTGGTAGCCTAGGAGGTGAGTACGGTCACGCTTGTGTCCGGTAATTTTTTTGTTTCTTATATTTATGATTATCATTTTTTTTTTTTTTTTAATTAGAGCTTAAAGATGCACACACAACGTTGTTATCTATTAACTGGATTTTAATTCCTACTATTGTTTGGATATTAAGCAAAGGTATTTGAAGCATGTTATTGCTTTATTAATGTTCAGAGCACTTTTGTGTGTATACAGAGTTTAGTATTGATTAGTAATTTCAATTTTCTGCATGTTTTCAGTTTAAGGTGTTAAAAAACTCGAGCAGCAATAAAAAAAGAAGTGAAATTTGGCTTAATTTTAAACAATAAATAGCACATTAGCTGAGTGCAACTTGTAAATTACTTTTACACTCTTGCTTAACCATTTAAAAGTCATTACTTTGGAAATGTATTCTGAATGCCTTTGGCAGAATTCAGTTGAGGCATTTTAATCTAGATTAATCTACAATCAAAAAATGTATTTATCTATGCCCATCTCTAATATATATGAAAATGAATAAAAACTGTTACATATATATGCATTTACATCTATGATAACCGCACGCTCAGAGACCACTGAACCCCATGAAGTGGCACACACGCAGATCATATCAGGCTCCCTCAACGAGATGATGCCAGCTCCTGGAGAAACAGATCAAATGAACAAATACAATGAAATCAAAATAAACAATGGTAAATATTTTAAACAAAAACAATACAGAGATAATGTCCTAAATGCTTTAAAAAAACTCAACTATTGTAGATAATTGTTTATAGTAATTAAATAAACCAAACAAAACCAAAATGAAGACTACAGCATAATTAGCACATCTGAATGACAAACTGAGCATACATTACAGTGCTTATAAAAGAAAATACTATCAAAGTTGTTTTGGAGGCTCCAACACGTCACCCAAGAGCAATATTACTCCCCTATGTGGGTGCAGCCCTCTCTCCTGGAGATGGCTTTACCCTGGCACAACTCCGCCCATTACCGGGCCTGCAGTCAGCAGTACGTGCAGCGGCTGATCAAGAGAGAGAGAAAGCTGACAATGTCAAAGGGTGATGTTGTGGCAAACAATAAACTTTAAACGGTTGCGCTCTCTGATCCGTAGTCAACGAAATCAATGCACGGCAAGCAGGAAAAGGATAGAGAGAAACCAGTTAATGTCAAGGAGCGACGTTGCGACACAAAAAGACGTCCGGTGGGTCTGTCAACTATGGAGTTGCAGACTCGTATCCTCCAGAAGAAAGTGATAGCGAGAGAGATAAACCAACAGCAAAGAGCGGCAAGGCTGCCCACCAACAGCGTTGAACACAAACAGTGACAGTGGGCAGAGGGAAAAGAGGATCCTGCAGTGAACATAAAAAGCATTAACCGTGCACGTTGTTTAGGGAGCTATAATTTGCACAATGATCACATGACTCACCCAGCGTATGCACTCAGAACACATTGCAAATTGGGACACAGCACACAAAACATTCATCTATGGTGCACTAAGGAACTTAACCAGTGAAATTGCATTATTAGCTGCCCTTTCATATCCATGATGTTAGACAGAAACAGAGCACATACCCGTCACCTGCCCTGCAGCCAGTGTTGACAACTTAGCACCTTTTCACAACAATCTTATTTTTATTCTTTTTCTGCTGTTCCTGGCGACTTTTTTTCGCTCTGGCTGATGGGCTCTTTGGACGGAGGAACTCAGCTGCAATGTATGTGCTGTGCCTGTCTGTCACTCACTGTCTTTGCCCCCACCCAGGTCTGCTCTCCTGTCAATGCTTTTCACTTTATATAACAATAAATACTCCTGGCCAGCATAGGGAAAATTAACCTTCCATATTATTATTAATTCTATAGTTTCCTTGGCTTAATTTAAAAAAACAAACTGTGAAATAAAAATGGATCTAAAGACATGATTAGTTTAAAATCACAGAGCTTACCTTGTTATTTCCATGTTTTTTCACATGGTATATGTCACATGGGACAGCGACTTTTGGGACAGCCTATAGCAACTTTTCTTACTGAGGAGTTGGCAACAGTGCATCTCAGCCTGGATTAACCAAGTTGGTGGCTGTGGACTACCAATGTAGACATCGTGTGGCCAACGAGCTTGCCTCAACTCTGCAGGCTAAGTCCAAAGCAGCTCTCTGGTCATCCATAAGATCTGGGTGACAACTCACCACCTACATATCTTTCAGGGCTAAGGCTTGGAATACTTGAAAACCTGCCATGGCATGCAAGGCAGCAGCAGCTGACCCTCAAGAGTGTAAGCTCTCAAAGTGAGATCCAACAACAAGCTTAGCTAGTGAGATGGCGGTTCACACCAGGTGGAAGGGTTACATGGGTATAATGCACCACTAGAGTCTGCTCTACCTGGGGAATCGCGTTGTACCCCCTTGCTACCGGGCCCTCTAGGAGAGCAACAGAGGGGAGACTGACCAACCTAACAGTAAGAGCTGCCTTTCAAGTTTTGGTCAGCACCCAATGCACATCCGGGAATAATGTTGGCATGTTTATGCCCAAAACAACCGATACAGCTATTGTAGCTATCCGTCAATGTAATTTACCCACTGCATCCACAGATTTGCGCAGCCGTGATATGTTTGCAAACAGTTGACCAGCACTCTTCTAACAAAGACGAGTCTTACTTGTTTTGATGAAAGGCAGACGAGAATCCAGGGATTTCAGCAGCTCAAGCACACTGGAACAGCCAGAGAACCACGCTGGTTGTAGTAATCACCAGATCTATTGTAATCCACAAGAAGGGGAGAAATAGTCCAACACTGATGTGAAATCTTTCACCGCTCGCTTGCACTTCTGAGAGATTAGCTCCAGTGAACAGACAGGAGGAGTGCCATGCTTGGTTCCGCTTTGTCAGTGATGGTGCGATTACATGACTGACTGGCCTTTTAAAAGTGTGTGGAGAGAGTTGGGCATTCCTAGTGGAGCTTCCTATTTTTGGCACCGACATGAGTTGTAGTGACCAACTAATGGGAAATACAGAATTTGTGGTTCAGAATTACTTTCAACATTTTCTGCAGAGTTTAAGTATGAATATAATCACGAAATATACATTAATACAATCTGAACACTAATTTAAGATATATTCTTAAAATAGGTATATCATATTAAGCAATAACAATTGCTTAAAAAAAGGCATCACGGTGGCGCAGTGGGTAGCACGGTCGTCTCACAGCAAGAAGGTCGCTGGTTCTAGGCTCGGCTGGGGCAGGTGGCATTTCTGTGTGGAGTTTGCATGTTCTCCCCGTGATCGCGTGGGTTTTCTCCGGGTGCTCCGGTTTCCTCACAAGTCCAAAGACATGTGGAATAAGTTAATTGAATAAGAACAATTGCCCATAGTGTTAAAGTGTGAATGTGTGTGTGAATGTTTCCCAGCAATGGGTTGCAGCAGGGAAGGGCATCCGCTGCGTAAAACATATGCCAGTGAGTTGGCGGTTCATTCTGCTGTGGCGACCCCGAAAGGGAATAAAGCCGACATGAAGATGAATGAATTGCTTAAAAACTGCTACTATATGTCTTTTACACTATATATTATATGAAAGAGTGTGACTCAAGTAGACAGTCTGCATAATTTTACAACAAACCTAGCCATCCCTTTAAACTGCAGTCAAAATTGAGCCCCTGCAGATTTTTGAGGGGCTGACTCACTTTGAATGCGCATATAGGCTTTTAAACAAAAAAGGGCAGTTTTCTCAATGACAATCCTATTTGCTTGTTCAATTCAGTTTCTCATATCAAAATCTATATTATATATGTAACCAAATGGTTACAGACAACAGACTTTGATTCTGTAATTTGTGTCAGTCATTTCCTTCTGGCAAAAAGATGTCCTTTGATGAGTGTGCGGGTGTGACATGTGAGGTGCATGCCAAGGGATGGTCGCAGGAGCAGAGAGTTGGGTTTTGCTTCGTGCCTAGTTGGCTACTATGGGAGTTTTGCGCTGGAAAAAGTGTATTAAACACTTACATGGCTGTTTGGATATGAGAATCATCGTTTACTGTGCCATCGTGTGTCAAGCTTTGACCTGTAAAGGTGTGGGGAAGCTTGAACTCAGAGAGGCGGCCAGTATCTGATCCTTGTGCATACATGTTTAAACTGGATTTACTGAACAATTACTACAACTACAATGTTAAAAATTGTCAAACCAACTGTTGGTCATCTTGTACTACAAAGAGACATTATTTGAACAGCAGCAAAAAGGAAACTTTTTATTTTAACTTTTCTTTGATATAAACTCAGTTTCATAATATTAAACTAATTTCTAAGAAATAAAAAAGAACTCTGACTCTATTTGTTGCGACAGTCCGCAAACTCCTCCAAACCACACTGCCTAAGAGAAGTCACCGCAAATTAAGTAGTTTGACATTGCAATCATTAACAAATGCGATATATAAATGGATTGCAATGTACTGTAGGCCCATTAATGTTTTGAAAGACAAGGGGCTTCTTGATGCATTTAGAATCGCTGCCTCTGACACAACTTACACACTAAAACATGTTTGTTTTCAATAAGTTACAATTGTCATATACTGTAAAATAATTGTATTCAGTCATTCATAAAAATGTCATGACCATTGTAGCCTACTTTATAGATTTGTATTCAATAATAAATGGTAAAAAAACAGCTTTTTGTAATGTCTGTGTGCATGTGCAATTACTAGATTAATTAATGATAAACATTTTAATCGTTGACAGCACTAGAAATTAAGGAGATATGATTACATTAATGATTACTATTTACCTAAATGAAACACATTGCCACCTAAAATAAAAACTGTTATTTCACTAGTTGCAAGCTTTACTATTTTCCTACCTCCCACACCGCCTTCATACAACTTCTATCTGAAATGTATCATCAGAAAAAACACAAATGTTAAACAGTTCAGGTCAAGTTAATTAGCTGATAAAATAAAAATGTGCCCTCACACCTACAACAACTGACACTTGGCACAACAATTTGCACTCATACATGCAACTATAATTATACATTCACAAAAAAACAAGTGTTCAGGGGCAAATGTGAACCAAAAAAAACATGCATGTTTTAGAAGAAACCAACAATACATATCCAATGAAAAATGATTGGGGTGTTTCTAAAAATGGGAGAGAAAACTAATGGTAATTTTACAAATATCAGGCACAAGAACAATGCAAATATGTATGTTTTCAGAACAAATCATTATTGTTTTAACAAACTTTTTACTTTGAAAATACTACATTTGAAAAATCTTGCCTGTTTTGCAAAAAACTGCGAAGGCTGTATGAGAGCATGTGATTTGAGTGACAGCTTTGAAATTTGCATTAAAGCCATGAGGGGAGATTGAAGCGTTCCAAGGCATGAAACTGCTTTAAAATACTACAATAGTTTTGGGACATCTTCAACGATTGTATAGATATCAGCTGGCTATTAACATCAACATGAGTAAATATACTCTCAATAACCCCTCGATGATGCAAATCAATCCTATTGTAATAAACACCGTTTGATGGTGAGTACATCCATTTTATCCCTTCTAAATGTAGCATACAAAATGTTTAGTACATTAATTGGCAATTGATTGGGAGGATAAGCTGAGGATATACGATTGCCAATGTAGATTCTGGCAAGACAAAGTAAATGGTTATGTCTAGATATCAGAGGACCTCAATGGAAACCCTGAAGGTAAGAACATACTCCTATGAGGGTGCCCCAAATTTCAAATATATAGGATAGTTGTTGTATGGGATTAGGGAAGAAAAAAAGAGAGATTGAAGATGGGAAAAAAAAGCGTATTTCTGCATGCAGCACCTCATTAACTGCTGTTTGCTTGTCATTCAAGCAAAAGGTGGTTATATCGTACAGTGTGCCAGCAAAAAGTGGGTATTTAAATTAACTGCTTCTCAATGTCTGGGAGAGCAAGATCTTGAGAAGGATCTATGGACCAGTTTGGGGTAAAGAGCAGTGACAGACCTGTATAATGAGTCAAATCTGGTCACAGAATTATTAAGGAACCAGATAAGATGTCTGGGGCACTTAGAGAACTGTCAAGAAAGCTGCAAGGAAGGAAATGTCTTGGCAGGGCACAGAAAAGCTGGTTAGACATAACAGATCTACTTTTTCTATGAGTGCATGCTTGTAGAAATCGAGCATTGGATTGGGGAGGCTGTTGGGGAGCTGTTGAAGAGTTCAAGGGTCATAGCGCCCGTGGAAGCACTGTTGCCAACTCCTTAATATGAAAAGTCACAGTAGGCTGGCCTAAAAGTTGCTAGATTACGTCATCACCTAATTTGCATGAATACAACGTTTCGTACATTCCCTGCCCATGGTGAGTTTTTATCAATGCAAACATAAAAGTATTGCAGGTACATGTGTTTTATGTAATTAAAACAACACATATGGCGTTATAAAACAAACATCCAATGCTAAATAAAATTAAACAATAACACAAACAATGAGAACGGAATGACGTTTTGCTGATCCTTGAAAATGAAAGGTAAGCTTTGTGATTTTAAACTTTAAACGTTAGTCACGTCTTTAGATCAATTTTGTGTCAAGAAATTAAAATCTAAAAAAATATTTTTATAGTGTCAAAAGGTTGGGCTACTTTGTATTATATGTGGTGATGATGATGGATGCTGTGTGAGGGAGGAAGACCTCACACAGGCATAGACTTCTATTCTTGTGCAAATATGTAAACAAAACATTTTATAGTACTCATTTTTTGTAATAAAGACTCACAATCTCAAAACCTTGCACCAGGAAAACCAGGAATTGTGCCGAACCGGGGGATTGGGCCGAAGACAGTGAGTGACAGAAAAGCTCAGCACAGACATGCAGTCGTCTTCCTCTGTCCAAAGAGCCCATCAGCCAGGCCGAAAAAATAGCTAAAAGTTGCCAGGAAAAACAGAAAAAGTTGCTAGATTCCTCGCTAGTCGCTGAGATACGGTTGGCAACACTGCCTGGAAAAAGAAGAGTGCATCAGTTTTAATATACTGATCCAGCTAGAATAATTTTCTTTCAGAGTAGACATAGACAAAAATCCATACCTGTATGCAGCTTTGTGTTTTTTCAAACGCAGTATGCTCCTTGGGATTGTTTTGTTAATTTATACTGTACTGAGCGTATGTTAACCCAGTATGGCAAAACCCATGACAAGGTAACAAAATCTGAACAAGAATTCTGTTCAGAATTTGTAATTAAACTATCATGCACATTAAACTTCCACTGTCTGCTTCTATTCTGCTCAGGGAACGCTACATCCATCACATTTGCATTACAAATGTAATATCTGGGGAAAGAACAGATTTGATTACTGACTTCACAGCTGAGGGATTTATGGTGCTTCCATAACAAATGTCTTCTTTTAGGCAGGTTTTAATGATTTTTGTTCATTTCTGAAGGACATTGAAAAGCAGAAGTATTGAATATGCTCACAATGCTATTATGTAACCATTCATCAAAAATATTCCTAAGTTAAGAACCAAAAGTATTAAATTACATTTTGTGTCTTTCACCGTTGATTTCAAAGAATTCGAATCCAATAGACTGTTTTATATTTATGACATTTGCTCATTCCTACTTTATCATTGTAACATTAAAAACCTTAAAACCGATAACATATCAGTATGAGACGTTTAACAAACTATTTTTAGAGGGCAATTTCAAAGTGTCACAAAACCCTTTTGATTCAGCAGGCCAAGGGTCTTTCACAATGCAAAGTTGGAAAGCTTTTAGAAAGAATTAAAAAAAACTATCATGAGACGTTAAGTCATCAAAAAGTCACCGTTGCCAGACCCAAGTTAAAGGAAAAACAACAAGGTTTTCTTTTATTATTAGCAAACAATAGAGCCAGGTACAACTTAAGTTTTTTTTACAAATAAATAACAAATAAATAGCACACATAGCATTGACAATATAAGATAACTTGTGGTAAAAAGGATTTAAATCCATCTTCTTGTCAGCTTTGTCCCTTTTGGGAAAAGTCGTCTGGCACCTTTCACCAACTCATCTGGTATATGTTTTATGCAGCGGATGCCCTTCCAGTCGCCGGGAAACATCCACACACACACTATGGACAATTGTGTTCACCCAATTTACTTATATCGCATTTCTTTGGACTTGTGGGGGAAACTGGAGTAACCAGAGTAAACCCACAAGATCAGTGGGAGAACATGCAAAGTCAACCAAGAAATGCCAATTGACCCAGCCGAGGCTTGAACCAGTGACCTTCTTGCTGTGAAATGATTGCCCTACTGCCTGGCGACACCATGACACCCTGCAAGGGTTTAAATACTTTGGAAAATTGAAACATTTATTAATCAGGAGATTGTGAGAGAGTTGGAGCAGGGATTGAGACTTGGACACGGGACAACCGCATCTGCCTTTTGAAACAACTTTTTTTTTAATTAAACAAGAAGAGTGTTATTTTTTTATCTTTGTCATACCCTACACTGTTAAGGCATTTACATTGATATGCTGTGACTTTTTGGACTCAACACTGATTCAGACTGAAAAGTTTGAATGTATATTTTGTTGATGCCATGATTTTATTCATTTGCATCAGCCACATTGCTTAGCTTAAAACTTTACAAGCCAGACACAATGAGGTAAATGTTTCATAGTGCTCTGAACTGACTTTCAGAGCTGCATTTGTTCTATGTAACTAGTAACCATAACCAAGTAACTTTATTAGGGCTAGAGCAACAAATGCAAGTGAACCTGTGTAATTGCTCACAGAAGTCACAGAAATATGCACACGCATAAGACCTGGGGCCTCATGTATAAAACTTTGCGTAGATGTAATACTTAAAGTGTGCGTACGCACATAAGGCAGAATTTGCATACGCACAAAAGTGTTCAGATTCATAAAACCATACGGACGCCAGAACCTGCGCAAGGTTCGCTTTATAAATCAAAATTATCTGAATATTGTGCGCAGGTGCACGTGCGTATTGCTTACCCCAATCTCCCCCCGAAATAACCATATTTGGAGGTTAAGACCGCCCATTTTGAATATGTATGATCTCCCTGCATAATAATACCACCAATAATTCGGTTAACAAAAGCAAATTCATTCTCAGATGATGCCTTTATTGCAACATGAGTGCAGTCAATAGCACCGATTACATTGGGAAAACCGGCAATTGCTGCAAATTGCATTTTGATGTTGGCTTGTTCAGCTTGCGTGTAAGGAAAACGGATGTATCGGGGTGCCATCCCCACTATGGCGTCCCATACATATGGCATGACACGGCTCAGGGATGACTGCGACATACACGATCGGTCTGCCAACTCTCGCTGGAAAGCACCAGTGGCCAAGTGGCCTAATGTGGTCAATACTTGCACAGGAACACACAGCGCATGGTTTCTCTGCGAGGGTCTTTCCAATACTGGCCGTAATTCAGAACACAATTCCAATAGGATGGCTCTTGGAAATCGAAATCGGCTCATGAGCCAATCATCATCATGAGCAAGGAAATCTTCACGGTCTCTGAAAACACGCTCCCTCCTTAGAGCGTCATTAGCAAGGTCTTCTAACAGCGCTAGAGCATCCATTATGATGATAAGTTATATACGCACATACCTTTTTATAGCCCATTCATTAAAACAAATGAGTAAATTCGAAGTATTTGCACCTGGTTAAGAATGCTAATAATGATAATTCAGGTTGATACAATTTGATTTATTGGGTGATGTATTGGGATAATTTAGAAGTTTTTCATTTTAAATAGCTATTGCTATGTAGGACAGTTGGTGTCGCCAAAACACATACTCTTCTAAAAGAGTGCGTACGCACGGTCAAGAGCATCCGTACGGTGCGCACTTATTTACGACAAGTTTATTTTTTATAAATCCCGATGTGTGTGGAAAAATGCGTACGCATATTTCTATGCCCATTTTGTGCGTCAAAACGTTTATACATCAGGCCCCTGGTGAAAATTTGAATCTGATATGGGTTCAAAATGTGATATTGGAAAAATGAGTCCAGCAACACCCCAAGATTTCTGATCTGATTTGTAGTTATTCGGCTCTTGGCAGTGAGATAAGCATTAACTTGAATAACCTTACTTTTGCTTCTGAACCCAATGACTTTTTTTAATCTCATCAAGACATTGGCAGATAGTTTAAGGGGTTGTTGTTATTTGGGGAGATACATTTGTATATCATCGGCAAAACTATGGTATGATGTTTGGTTCCCAATTATAATTTTACCCAGAGGAATCATGTACAGATTAAATAGCAGGCAAGCAAGGTAACAATTCCCAACTGGTAACAATTCATGTGATCATTTTGGGTCAGAAACTCATTCAGTTGGTTTGCCACAATCTTTTCCATAATTTTATTAATGAAATGGAGATTTGAGATGGACCTGTAGTTGCTCAGTACAATATTATCTAGTTTATCTTTTTAAGTAGTGGCTTTATCGTTGCAATTTTAGGCATTTGGAGTGTCACGACTGCATGTTGATGATCTAAGGCAATGAACCATCTCTTCTAATGTTTAGCTATCAATTAGATTGAAGGTGCACATTGAGAGTGGCAGCTGAGCATGTTCATTCCCAGCTCTGCAGGGGAAGCACTGACACCTTTTTTGAAGTTGTTGGTTTTATTGATAAAAAAATGAGGCAAACTAATTGCATTTTCTCTCAGACAGAAGCTCACTTGGAGTCTGGTTGGGTGGGTAACTCTTGCCTAGAAAACGAGAAAAACTAGCTGTGATTAATTCTGAATTAAAAGCATGAAGACTCTTTATAAAGGTCGTAGTTGATGACAAGTTTAAAATTTTCTCCACCTTCTTTCAGCCTTTCTACAAAGTGTTTTTATACTTTGTATTTTTGTTAAATTCCTCCAGGGTGTTTTTTTTTTCTGTCAGGTTTCCATTTGACCATTATAGGTGTGATATTGTCTATAATGGACTTGATTTTGAAAGTAAATGCATCAAGAAGAGAGTCAGCTGTGTCTGCAGTGATGCTTAGTGTTAGAGATATGGCATGCATAAACATCTCACTGGTGTTACCTTTAATGTGTCTCTCTGATGTGGGAGATTTACGCATCTACAAAAACACAGATATGATCAGACAGAGAACCATGTTGAACAATGGTGGATAAAATATTTAAACCCTTACTAATCACTAAGTCCAGCGTGTAAACGTGTTGAGTCAAGTTGAAGTTGTTTAATTTATAATATATTATAACATTAGAAACCCCAGCGATGATAAAAGAGTCGATGTTATGCTCACACAAAGGGAGAAGACGAGGGAGATGCAGGTGTGACCCAAGGGTGTAAGGCCCCCGCTGAGACTTAGGTCTCGTTTAACTAGAATTAGAAGAACACTCAGGATCGCCCACTCATGGAAAAGGATAAATGGAGGCAGAGACCAGAAAGCTCAAATTCAATACAATACTTTATTTCAATTTAGACACCAATCCACACATCGTTAAAATACCAGTGTCGCTCACCAAGCAGCTTAAAAGAGGGATAGAGGAGAGTACACACACCAGGACAGAAAGCGTGGAGTCCTAGCGGTCGCAATGGAGTAGCTAGTCATGCAAACCTGTTGTTACCCAGGAGTGGTAGCCTAAACTGGAGGGCCAGCGCTACACCGCACTGCACACTACCACAAATCACGTTCCCAAAGTGCTCGTACACTTCAAAACCTCACTCTTGCAGGTGGTTTCCACACACAGAGCCCAGCACCCCTAAAATTTCTACTTAGTACTCAGGTGATGGTTCTCGGGATTGGATAGGTGCAGATTGATCATGAGGGGTGTTGGTGCAGGTGCTGGGTGTGACAGTCGAATTCTGAAGAGATGGCTGAGAGCAGTTCAGTGTAATCATCAGTAAACCCTGTAGTGTACTTTGGAGGCCTGTATAAGGTGGTGAGAAGTACCTATTTGGTGCCTTTTAAAGCTATACTCAATTATTCAAAAGATTTGCATTCAAAAATGTTCATGTACACACTTGAAACTCCTTTTTTTATCAGATATAGAGCCATGACTGAAAAAGAAATTTCCTGTGGCAGCCTCATTTAGTATGGTCAGACTTCAGGTATCATCTAGCCATGTTTCAGTAGTCAACATAAAATCTAAGTTATGTGTTATAATAAAATCTATGTGACCTAACGTTTAGAAGTGCTATTTTCACTCTGTTTTCTGTATGTTCAGCTATTGCAGTCTCTGGCATGCAATTTATTTTGATCAGGTTTGATCCGCATGACATTTACACCTGTAAAAAACTCCTAAAGATTTCTACTCAGCCAGTATAATCTTAGGGCTCTGTAAAATTAACAAAGGTCATACATTGTCCGATTGCCCCAAAACTCAGATTCTCATGAGAGTTCCTTCATATTACAACGTAATATAATAAGTCATATTGCCACCTAGTTTGTGTTCTAAATTTAAAAAAAAAATAGATGGTTATAGTAACAATTTCTGAAACAAGGAGTGGTCAGGGTGTGTATCATTAAACAAATTGCCCATGAGGGTAAGAACGCTGAAGATGGAAGAGCCCTTTGATCGCTGCATACCGCTTTAATATTTAATTACAACTTAATTGTAATTTAAATGGTTAAAGATGTGATAGATTCCCTGCTCTGTGCTGTTCTCACCTGTTAGCAATCAAATCTCATCAGATCAGCTGTTTCAGTACTTTATGAATTATTCTATATATGTTTCTACAAGTTAACTCTGTGTTTCTACTTATACTGCTAGGTTATAAATGTACCTACTGCCTGTGTAATTGTGTCCTCAGTCAACTATAGGTTTTGGTGGTCAGCTCATCTCCCAAGTCCAGTGTCTTTATGCCTGTTGAAATGTTTATGGACTCTCATGATGCATAATCCCTGGAGGGATGTTCCTTAGTTTTACGTTATGAGTATGTTTTGTTGTTTGTTCAAGAAATATTCTAGAAAGCACAAACTCTTGAAAGTGGATCCTCCTTCTGCATAATCTTACAAAATGAATCTTGGTTGTTTCAGTTTTACATTTAGCAGCTAGACCCTTCTGTTTACAGTGAATTTCAGTAAGGTAATACCTTCACTTGCCAGCATCTCCATGGAATGCAGATAAGCATCCATGTGAAAAAAAGGTCAATCTTACACCAACCCGAGTGTACTGAAAGCCAAATGTAAAATGTTGGGTCTCTTTGAGATTCCAAATGAGCTGAAAATGTTTTACATTTGAAAGGACCTGCCAAAATGAGAGATACGAGGGGAGATGCTGTGAGATTTATAGAGCGTGGTAAAATGGCTTTTTTATTAAAAAAGATAAAATTTTAGGGAGCAACAGACACCAAGGGTGATGCAGCCATTCATCAACAGGATGAACGCAGATAGCCAGTTCAGAATGAGAGCTTTAGATAACACCATGTTATATAAGTACTTCAGTGGATGAAGTGCTTCTCTATTTCATCTGTTTTAGTCACAGGATCTTTTTTTACTCTGTAACCATATTTATGATATTGAAGCAGATAAAAAAAGAGGAAATTGGAAAAAGCAATTGGGTTCAGTATAAACTGGTATCAATGAGCATTTTGTCTCTGTTCTTGTGTTTTATTTTCCTGCATTAAACGTTTAATTTATATAATGTTTGAAAAGGTTGAAAATTGTAACGTAATCTGGGTTTGAAGTTTTCTATCTCATAACAATGATTTCTAGAGTATATTAAAGATTTAATTAAATGTTCATTAAATGTTAACCCTCTTGTGTATTTTTTTCTAAATATAAAGCCTTGAAGTAGTTACTTTGTTAGGCGCAGGAGGCCAAAAGAGGAATGTGAACCCCAAATGCACACAGGCTTTCTTCTTTAAATAATAGTTTATTTAAGAAACAAATAACAAACACTATCAACGCCCCAATAAGTGGTACAATGAACCGACACCAAATGAAAACTGAGGGAAGCTTATGAAGGGAAACCAATCAAACATAATGAGGGAAACTACAGGTGTACTAACTGAAAGCTCTTACTAGAAAATGAGAAGGGCGGGGAAAGGGAGGAACAAAACCAGACCATATGCAAAAACAAATAAAAGATGGCCACCGTCAGTCACATGACACGAGCCATGTGGCTGGAGGTGGCGAAACAAAATAAGAGATAACTGAAAACAAGGTGAAATCAAACTGAGGGAATGACTGTCAGTGATCTGACCCCTGGCGACAAAGAAGATACTTGGCAGATCCTGGCATACTTGCTGTAAATTTAGATGCTTAGTATTTAGAGAAAGACTTTGAAGTTCTATATGAGTACAAAATAATAATATATTGACAACTATAGTATACTGATACTTATTGGTTGGGTATTCCATAATCGGGGCTGATTTAAACAATGAACTGTTCCAGGACAAATTTCAATTGAGCAGCTGAAAGCATGGTTGCGTGTGCGTGATTTTTCCATGACAATTTTTACAGTGACGTTGATGACTGTCAACAAATATATCATATCTTAACTCATCGTTGCTCCTCGCGATTTCTCCCAAATAGTGGATTTTACGAATGAGTGAATATAATTTAATCATAATTCAAATGAGAACATGGCGAGCTAAACTTTTTTTTATAAATAAATAAAGTTGACCTTGAACACCATCCATTTAAAGCAGCTTAGATAACTCAGTTTTGTCAGAGAGAATGCTAAGCTCACATGCTTGTTTTGCACTCAAGACTCTTGCTGTATGCAAAGTGGACAATATAAAGTGCCATTTTAATGTACATTTACATCTAATGTAATGCACATCTCTTTGTCTGTCACTCTCTCTCTTTCTCCCCTCTCTCTCTATATATATACTCTCTTCTCGCTGTCCTCTCTATAGCTCCCCTCCCCTCTCTTTTTCCTATCTTCTCTATTTCTCATCTCTGTTTCCTAACTCCTCAATTTCTCTCTCTTTCCCCTTTCTCTCTTCTAGCTCACCCCTCTCCCTCTCCTCTCCTCTCCACAGCTCTCTCATACATTCTCCATTTTTCTCTCCTCTCTCTCCCTTATCTCTTTTACCACTCCCTCCTTTACCTTTCATCTCTCTCCTCTCCCTCTCTTCTCTATCTCATCTATAGATCAACCTCCTCTCGCTCTCTCTCTTTCTTTCTCTCTTTTCTCCTTTATATTTATCTCATCTCCCTCTTTTATCTACCATATCATCTCTATTTCTGTGTCTCCTCTTTATCTCCTCTTCTTTTTAACTTCTTTTTTATATGAAAGCATAGATTGTGAACATCAAATAAAAGCTACATTTACTGTAAAAGTGTTACCTTTGACATCAAAGCCCTTCCATTCTTTTTAAGTAGAAAGAAGAAAGGATAAGTAAGATAATTTTAACTAAAGTGTTGTGTATAAATTGTAAACTGTTAGCCAAGCTCAATTGTCTTCACATCTGCCTCAGTATTTTGCTGACAAAAGATTCTTTAGTTTAGTGAATAAGTCAACAAACAGACATTTCAAACCCATCCCCACATTAGTCTAGTCCATTTTATGCCGAGTTTGTTCACATGGTTTATGACTCAAGCTCTAACAGTCTCAAGCAGATTGTTTGCAAGAGTGTTCGCTGTTTGTTTGTTTTTTTATCTGAAGCTGACTTCAATCAAATTTCTTTAAATAAATGTAAACGTGTGCATCCCTGAAACTGTCAGCCAAAACATCTGGACCAAGTTTGGTATGTGTATTTTTTGAGTTGTCAATTCATGACTCCTTTGAAAAAGACTCTTGATTTTGTCATTCAGTATAGTTTTAATTTGTGTATTATGTGTAAACTATCATAAAGTTAATTAAAAGTTCTTCTTTCTAAAACATCCTAAACTTTGTTTAGTATAATTCTGATTATACTTTAAAATAAATTAAATCGCATTAGAGATTTTATTTCTTTGTTTCTGCCTTTAAACAGTATTTTAAATACATGGATTCCCAAGAAACCTTCCAACAGAATTGTATCAAGCAGGTCCATATTGACATAAATGGTAAAGTAGATGCATTTCAATGGGTTCCTTTAAAAGGAAGTTTTGGAGGTGCTTTTACCTTGAAAATGCAGATTGGGGTTAATTCCTGTGCATAATTCCACATGCTGAACACAATAATCTGCTCAGATAAGCAAAACAACATAAAAGCCTGAATGAGTAAGTGGTTCTGACCCTCTTGAGGTGAAAACATGGTTCAGCCACTGAAAAATTAAAAGAAGGACATGTCTGCTAATGTTCACATCAATGGATGGTAACCAAAATAGCAAAGGTTTAAAACAATAACAGTAATGCTAATTATAGTTATATAACTTTTTTATAGTTAAACTCTCATCTCGCAGCTCTTCAAAGAGAGGCAAAGTTAAATAGATCAGAAACTACTTCAGACATCATTTGCACCGGTATAGTCCTTTAGACTTTATTTTTCTCTTGTTTGTGTGTCTATTTTAGGTCCAGATTGAGTGGCTGGTGATTAGGTTGTCGAGTACCCTGCACATGGACATGTACTTTACGTGCTGACATGCAAGGGTTTAGCATCTGTGATTTGTCTAGTTGAAGCTGCAAGCCTCTGGTAATAAATGAGGCTTGAAATTGCACATAATTACTTTCCCAATATGGATTTTTATGAGTCATTTTCGTTTTTCCACTTACTTAGAAGGTAAGAGAAAATATGATGGTCTTAAATCATTTTGTTTGTCTTTTATGCTCTAACAATATGAGATCACATTTGCAAAACTACAAATATGGTGTGAGAAAGTTCTTGTACCTTCCTTTTTTCACATATTAGTTCTCAAGCTTGTCTGATAATTTAAAAATTTGTGAATGATGACACAAACAAATTAAGGTTTCTATTTAAAAAGGAGAGCAAAGTTCAAAACTTCATGGCCCTTAGTGAAAAGGTTTTTGTCCCTGTAAAAACATACATTTCCTGTGGTTTTCACAACCAAGTTTACGTTCCCTGTGATGGTTACTGCACACTAGTTCACAATTAGAAATCACTTAAATAGGACATGCTTTATTTACCATTTTTACAGTTGTTTCAAAGCAGCTTCACAAAAAAGAGGCCTAATCTGGATTAACATAGTTGAAACTAAAATTCATAGCGGTTAATTATATGGGTAAGAACAAACTTGGAATGTATTTGTTTAACTTATGAAC
Organism: Danionella dracula; assembly: GCA_900490495.1. Lineage (NCBI taxonomy): Eukaryota > Metazoa > Chordata > Actinopteri > Cypriniformes > Danionidae > Danionella > Danionella dracula. Next base: position 7,867,959 of record UELW01000666.1, read on the forward strand.
AATAAATGTCCTATCAGAAAATATAATAATTCTTATTTAATTCATGATGGCCATTTATAAGTAAGAAACAATGGTTAGTCAATCCTTAACATTTTATAGAAGAAATAGAATTAGTGGGCGATATAGATTGTTCAATTAACTTATTTTGATGTTTATGCTGTGGCTGTAAATATAGCACTTGGAGAATAAAAACCCATGCTCACAGAAGGAAAACATGACCTACCACAATGAGATACCCCTCTGTGAGGTGAATGTAGATGGTGGGTGTGACCTCCTAAAGGGAGTCAGACTGAGCTGATATGGAGGTGATTACCTTGATTAAGCTCCTTTGGGTTTGTTTAAAGCTACTGGTGTGGCTCCTGAAACAGAGTTGATTGCTATAATGGTATTTATATTAGCCTCCAACATATTTCTGGTTTATGTTATAAACCATCAGAACAGCATTCAGTTATTGCATATTTCTCTGATATTTTGGAAGGAACAGAAAGCTAGGCATTGGCTTATATTTGAATAACATTTACAGGCTATTTTAAAACAATGTTTAAGTATTGCAGCTTGACAATGTTTTGGAATGTGTCCTAATGATTTTGACAATGCAGGATCAATATAAATATATATTGTAACGAGGTGAAGAATCACACAGAAGGGTTTTAGGGGTCTGGCCTTTTTTGCTGCTTTTGTTTAAGGAATACAGTGATTTAAGGAATGTCAATGAAAAATGGAACAATTAGTTTTGTTAGAAAGGTTATCTTCAGATTAGGTTGAAATAATGCTTCTGTTTATTGCTTCATAATGATATAGTTTTTAAGTGTCATGCATTGAGCGTGTTGCACAATTTTTTTTGCTCATACACCATACTTTCAATTTCTCATGCAAAAAATGATGATGTTGGACTTTATGTGATTTCTGTGCACCTATTTCTGGAGAGAAAAAGCAAAAATATCCAAAACTATTGCTATTGGTAGCAAAATATGTGACACATACAAATGACGTTTAAAGCTTAAACTGATCAAAAATGTTTACAAATCTATTGGCTATTAAAAACAATGACAGATATTTTGCCAATTTACAAGTGATTAAACAGTACTTAATGTAGTACTTTAATATTTATTAAAGAAGAACTTAAAATAAATTAGCTATACAACTAACTTCGTCTTCTAACTTATGCTTTACTTACTCTTCTGCGCTGAAAAAAATGGCATCCAACCAATGTGAGTTTAATTGTACATCCCGCCCAACAAACTGACAAAAAAAATTTTAAGACCCATTTTGGAGTCAGGGTGAAGATTTTCCACCTCTTTTCTAGTTTTCATTAATCAGCCTTGTGTACAAATACAGTTGAATAAATATATATGTATTATATATAAAAAAGTAATTATTTTTGAAATTATGAAATCATATATTAGATTACTCTTTCGACCAATCTAATATATGATTTCATAATTTCAAAAATAATTGCAATTTAGTAATACTTTTTTACTTGCCCTTGAACCACCCAGTTATACCTGTTCTTGAGTGCTGTGTCAGTGTCATAATTGTAAGCATAAACTATATATCATAGAGATTCACGTTCTACTTGACTCATGTAATCAGGGTTATTTTGGTTTCCACACCTCATGTTACAGAGGTTGAAGCAGTGTTCCATTTTAAAGGATTCGGATCAGTTTAATCCTCTGAGAGTATTTCCCCTCTAGGGATAGAGCTTAGACTGGTGACGAGTGTAGGAGTACCAAATCTTTTTTTTAATTTGATTTTTTTTTCAACGCCCTTCTGTACATCAACTTTTTATCATCTGGGACTTTCTCTGAATTCTCAGAAAGCAGACTTAACCTTAAAATGATTTCTTCTTAACTGGCATTTCAAAGAGGCAAGTTTTCCGCTCTCTCATTTGGAAAAGCTCTTCAATATTGCAGTCATGATCTCACTCTAATCTAACTCAATGAGTCATGGATTAGCTAGAGGAGGTTGTGGGCAACCTGTGCCTCAGGGTTTGATTAGTGAATCTAAAATCGATTATTTTACGAGCTCCCCTGTTGGTAGCACAAATAAGAACAGATTTTGGACACTGTTTAAGGGGTGTGTATTAAAGAAAATGTTCTAATACAGAATTTTTACATTTTAATGTGGTAGACTCCTATAAATAGAGGCTGGTCTGCACCTTGTAAGAAGACACTTGCTGTGTATTTTTTAAAGTACTTCTATTGTGGTTTTAATATTCACTTTTTGGTTTAAGAAGTCTCCAACTACATTGTCAAAAAACACAGCTGTCATTTCAATTCTTTAACTGCCCCGATGCGACACAGGTTATTATGTACCTCATAGTATCAGGGCAGATTTTGAGATTCGAGAACAGCCCAAATGTAAAATAACTGGGTTAATCAGACTTGTAATTGGCATTTAATCATATGGTTCCTCCTACCCATATCATACACAGGACATAAGACACAACCAATGAGCTAATTTCTACATTGTGTAAGCTATCTCCCAGGTACATTGGAGGTATGTTGTCTACATGACAGAATCTGTGTTATAAGTAAAAACTAATTCAATAAACAATCATATTTTGAATTTAAATAGTTTCTATGTCTTCAGTTTACATTAATTATTAATTAACCTGGCTAGGCACCAGGTTATACTCAGTTAGTAATATATCCTACAATACTACCAAGACACCACTAGCTACTTACATAAAGGATATGCCAAGGTTGTTCTTTTGCTAACTTTCGGCCCATAAATAACTTTGCCAACCCATTACAAACCAGCTGTCTGGGCCCCCCTCTGGCTTCAATTGAACCGATTCAATCGCCATGGCTTCAAATTCATATTTTATAAGCAATTCAAGCCATACAATCTTTCTTCTATTCCTCTTTCTGCTGGAAGAGTCCCCCTTCTAATTTTCAAAATGATGGAATCAAGAGAGCACTCGTTGATTTACGAGCCAAAAAAATTAGACACATGAGGAAGACATGGGTGACTCCACAGCAACCTTAACCAGCCTAAAGGCCCCTGGTTTCTACTTCCGCTCTAGCTCAACCCCCTTGCTCGGTTCCTTAAAATCTTCCCTCCCTTTCGATAAAGCAATCCAGCCAAGGTGAGGATTATGAGGGTACCCAAGGCCATCTACTAACATTCATTACTCTATGAGAAGGATCCTAAAAAGTAACTGTACTAGTTTTGAGGTCCTTCTACAATCAGCAACTGAGCAGAGCTAGTGATGTCATGTTAATTGTTTTTTCATGACAAAAGAAGTGCTCACTGGGAGAGGTGTGATCGATACAGGTTGGTCACATGACCCATAACTGTGCCCATGCTTGAGGTGGGAGTGATTTAGGGGTTAAATCTATGTGAAGACACGATCTCATGCAAACTGGCGTGGTGTGGATGACTAGAATTTGAACTTTGACAAGCATTTGCACTGCATCTTCCAATTAGGGACTCCCTTTTTGATCTTTTCTTTAGAGAAAATATAAATTATTTAAAGAGTGTTTTCAGCTTTTCAGAGCAACACTCTCGCGCCTTGTATCAAGTTTTTTTTTTCAGCTTTCTGATAAGCTTTGCCCACACACGAGTTGGTTCAGAATTTCAGTTCTGAATTAGGCAAATGAAACTAAGATGGTGAAGCTGCCATCCTGGCTCGGCCAGAGCTATTTTGTTGGCTCCGTTCAAAGTTGGTCTGAAAGCGGAACAAGATGCAGTTTGAATACTTTTACATTGGCTGTAGAGTAGGGTAGAGTATGTCTAGCATCAAAAATAAAGAAAAAACAAAACTAATTTCCAAACATGGAATTAGACTCATAGTTATTCATCTGACATGTGTTGAGGTTATGATTAATTATTTGTGTTGACAAGAATAACTTTTGTGCAAAAAAATACTCATGCAAAATAATGTTCATTCTAAGAAAAACAACTCTTGTCTGAAAAAAATGTAAACCAAAAAGATGGTGATTATGTTTGGTATACCTCCAGATTTCTTTCAAGAATTGGCAAACAATGGTACATTATTATCGCTTTTTGTACAAGTAAGCAGTGTTAATGTCAGATTAAACTCCACATACAGTTTATGTATTTCAGCAAACAGACTGTCTTCCTTTTTTACTGTTGCTCAAGAATGGCTTGACCAACTCAAAGAAATGCTCTGTCTTTGAGCTCATATTCCTTTTACATTTTAATTCAAAATGCATTATTCATATGAACCAGTCTAACGCAAGTCTCAAATTTAACAAGGTTAAGATGGTTAAGATATTCTTCTAACTTTTTTTTATACTGCAGAGAACATAAGAAAACATAACTTGGCTGCAAAGCATTTCCTACATTAATGTCAGCTAACTGATGCTCATATTTACTGAAGAACTTGTCCTTTTTAAAATAATTTAAACCATATTTTGAATAAAATATTTCTCAAATGAAAATTCCGCTATCATGCCTGTTTTTTCCCAGTTGTTACATATAGCTGACCAACATGCATTTATTTCTACCTAATTTTTTAATGACTCCAAAATGATTCATTTTGAAACTCACTCGAAGCAAACTAATTAATGTGATACGTTCTGCAGTGATTGGTCGTGTTATTGTATACAGTGCTACTGGATACATAAATTATATATCATCTGTTAGCATCGCACTTACCGGTTATGACTGAGAGGAAGATGCTGGCCCAAATAAAGTGAACTGATGAATTTTTTTTCAAAAGACTTCTTGTGCAACCTAAGTTGAATGCATGTAGATTCGTGACGCTGAAAAAGATGGAAACACAACAAAAGGTCGTCCTTGTACTCTTGAGGTTCAAATCTCAAAATTTGAAAAAAAAAAAAAAAATTCTAAATTCTTCTTCTGAAAAAAGCTTAACCATTGCACCCTTATCGCCTCTTCTCTTGGCAGAGAATATAAATTTCTTCAATTTCTTCACAAAATAAATAACAGCTTCTCGGGATGATGCGACTGAATAACACCCATTTTCACAACTATGTTTGGGAAACACCTTTCAAGGTAACCTTGCTCGGGCGGTGGGAGACTTCCTACATCACTGAGAATCGACTCTTTCGTTCACGCAAATACTCTTTACAAAAAAAGCTTAAAACTGAATGTTCCTTAAAGCTGTTACCCACAACATGAAAAAATATTTTACCTGGGTCATAATACTGGATCTAAGGCGTCACGGTGGCGCAGTGGGTCGCACGGTCGTCTCACAGCAAGAAGGTCGCGTGTTCTAGGCTCGGCTGGGGCAGGTGGCATTTCTGTGTGGAGTTTGCATGTTCTCCCCGTGATCGTGTGGGTTTTCTCTGGGTGCTCCGGTTTCCCACCAAGTCCAAAGACATGCGGTATAAGTGAATTGAGTAAGAACTATTGTCCATAGTGTTAGAGAGTGTGAATGTTTCCCCGCGATGGGTTGTGGCTGGAAGGGCATCCGCTGCGTAAAACACATGCCAGAGACTTGGTGGTTCATTCCGCTGTGGCGACCCCGAAAGGGAACAAAGCTGACATGAAGATGAATGAATAATACTGGATCTTGAAAGGATTTAATATCCTTCTAAATATTTTTGCTTAAAGTCATACATGAAAAAAAATGTTAACCTTGATAACCGTATTTTCTTAGTACTTCTTTCTCTTCTGTTCATCCTCCATAATTCTATTTAAGCTCCATTGTTCCAGTGTCTTTTCATTGTGTACACTTGGTTCTTTAATAGGTTCTGGATTGTTAACATGTTGCAGTTTAGATGTTGGTATTAGTTATGGATTCTAATTATTCAGCTTTAAAAACATTTCTGTACAGCTAAGAACATACTTTCATTATCGTCTCACATGATATCTTCTCTGTGAAACACTTTAAACAAGTTTTGGTACATTTATGATGAAAACGAGGCTCTTTAATCAGCAAGACACATGCTGCAAGAAGAGAGATACTGGTGTTTGTGTCTAAATCTGCAGCAATGAACTCAAATTAAACAAAAGAGACGATGCCAATTTAGCAGCCAGATTTCCCATTAAAGTCTTCCCCTTTTGATTAACCTCATATTTCATCAATTTAAGCCAGTTGGCTCTGTGGCAGAGTAATGTTGCTACAGGCTGTTGTATTATGAGATTCTCTTATTGCTATCTGCTCGTGATCATCCAACTGAAAAAAAGATCCTACAGTAATGAACTCACTGGTCTTTCGAGGAAATCTCACTGCATGGGACTGTGAACAGGAATTACTCTTGGGTTTTGCTGTTTTTCTTTGATTACTGTCTTTTAGGTGGTCAGCCATCTCGGGAGCTGAAGTGACCATATGGGTAATTGTTTTTCTCTCTCCCCCTAATGACGAGACATGCTTAATTTGCATTTCTTATTGTTTGAGCCTGAATTCTCTTCTTGCAGGAAACACCAAGCTTGCCTCTTGGGTGCTTTGCTTTGACCACCTCAGACAGTGCTCAATTGCCTATAAGTCTTTACACACCTATTCGTATTGATATTGTTATGAACATTTGAATGGCTTCTCTGCAGGGCGCATTTCCCGTCTTCAAACCTTCTGTTTAACGTTTATGCAGTGATGCTCCTTGTCCTTGGATGGCGCTCAGGGGTAGAGCTGTATGAAGCCACGATGATCTCATATAGATTGTATATTTTTACAATTAAATAAAATAGCACAATTCAAATATGGATATAATATGGATACAAAATTAAATTCATATAATAAAAACAATGTTCGTACAATTTCAAGTGAAACCATTAGTATTCTCCTCAATTTGTACACATATGCATTTTACCTCAATTAATTTAAAAACAGGTTCACAGATTTAATTTAATTACATTTTTCAGCTGCTTGTCATAAATATTTACAAATTGTGTGAGAAATATTTATGCATTGCTGATTGTGTATTTGCAACCTCACTTACGAGTACGCTTGTTTAAAAATCAGGTTTAACCTCTATTGAAATATTCACTTTTTAACAAGCTTTTTACCATTCCTACATGTGTACATAATATAGCTAACGAATTGATTAACTTAAAAAAAACATTTAACATTTTTGAAATAATTTTAAATGTTAATTTCTTGACACAAACAGTGAAAACTGAATTGATCTAAAGATGTGAAGAGTTTAAAATCACAGAACTTTAACTTTCATGTTATTTACTTCATCTTTTTGCCATAGTTTTTATTTTTATTTTATTGAATTTAGCATTACATGATTGTTTTATAACCCTGTGTGTGTTGTCATGTCAATGATGTGTGTTGTCAATAATGGCATGAAGCACATGTATATGCAATAGTTTTTTTGGCCGTAGTTAAAACCCATTTGGGGGGGATGTATTTGCATACCACATGGTATTTCTGCAAATTTTATGATGATGTCATCTAGCGACATTTGTACCAGCCAATAGTGACTTTTCTTACTGAGGAGTTGCCAACACTGGTTATCATACTGTGATTCCTTCCTTTATAGTGCTAGTTTTATCATTGACAAGCAATTACAGTTATATATTATAATATGAAATAATATACCACAGGCGTCACGGTGGCGCAGTGGGTAGCACGGTTGTCTCACAGCAAGAAGGTCGCTGGTTCTAGGCTCAGCTGGGGCAGGTGGCATTTCTGTGTGGAGTTTCCCCGTGATCGTGTGGGTTTTCTCCGGGTGCCCCGAAACATGCAGTATAAGTGAATTGAGTAAGAACAATTGTCTTAATAAGAGTCATAGTCTTAAAGAGTGAATGTTTAGGCTGGAAGGGCATCCGCCGTGTTCATTCTGCTGTGGCGACCCCGAAAGGGAAGAAAGCTGACATGAAGATAATATACCACAATCAAAGCCTTATAAACAGTAGATATTATTATTCTAATGACTTTGAGCACTTTAAATGGTCCTCTGGCAAGGTTTTAGCAAAATATAAATGACAGAACGCTGTCCTTAGCAAAATGTGCGCATTATATATTTTTCACCAGTTGGTTATTCAATTTGGAAAAAGGGGAAAATGCTCTTTTCAGAAGTATCAGAGGAACCTCCCCTTTGGTGAAGCTATAATGGACGCTCAACTCCAAAAATGAATGTTTAGCCATTAATCACCTATTTAATTCTAAACCTGTTATGTCTGAACACAGTTTGACATTTTTTATAAAATTTTACAGTAGCCCCGTAACTGCATGAATCGATTTTTTTGGTGTGTGCGGATAGGCGCTTTCAAGCACGAAGCATGCTTCCGATATGTTTGTGATGACCTTAACTTTCGTTAAAGCCCCAGTGTTAACATCAGCTACAAAGCTACAGACTTAGCAAATTTTGAAGGACCTGCTGTATTATGAGCTGAAAAAATAATGTTAGCTCATATAAAACTATGTCTGACTCTCTTTGAAAACAAGCCCAAATAAATAAGCTCTCCCTGTAATACGACTCATTTTAATGAAGAAGCAGATAAATAAATAACAGCAAAATGGAGTGTTTTATCTGTTGTTAGAATATTTTTAATAAAGTAATGCTCTGTCATGTGACGTTTTAGTGCTTCCCAGATTGTGCATACTCTAGTCGTACACACTAAAAAGTATGTACATTTTCTTATGAAAATTAGTATCTATTTAAAGTATTGAGTATAAGTATTTGGTTTTGGATGTGGTATATGCTTCTTTAAAAAACAAAAACAAACAAAACCTTTGTTCTCTAAACTCTCTACTCCACTACTTTTAAAGAGAGCATGGTTCTTTGGAAATTAAAACTTAAAAAATTGGATGCAATCCATTTAAAAGGATTGAAAATGCTAAAATATTAGATGGTTAAGGGAATTGTTGTTTTTTATTTCCTCAGCCCTGGCCTCTTCTGTTAGATTCTAACAATTTTCAGTTTCCAAACCTGCTAATAGACAATCAGATTTTAATGTTTAACATAAACAATAGTAGTAAAGTAGTGTATTTTATTTTTATACACTCACTGATTGAATTAACTTGCAAATCATGAAAGAGCAGGAAGAAACCTGCAACTTGTTGACATATTACATTAACACATACTTACACAGAATTAAAATGATTTCTCACCAAGGTTTAAACAAATCCTCATCCAATCTTTGCCTCTTAACAAAAGCACTCAATTGTTCTGTATTGTTTACTTGCCCTGTATGAATACATTACAATAGGTACATCCATCTTTCTATCAGTTCTCCAATATTGATGTTCTCATTCCCATTCTCAAAGCTAATTTCTTAACTTTGCTGATATTCCTTCTACGTTTATCTCTTTCACTGCAAGAACTGTATCCTTCATTTAGTTTATCTCAGAGATAAAGAAGACAAGCTAATGGACCACAAAACACAACCAAGTTTCTTGAAGGTTATAAGGTTTATTAGTGGGAATCAGCCGCTTCCTTTCAGATGAAGCTCATTTTGTACAATTCAACTGTTTTGGCTGGGTGCTTATTTAATGTTTCTAAATAGTTCAAACATCTGGGAAAGCTTTGCTCCATTGAGCTCTAAAACTAAACTGACTTCCACCTCTACATTTTGTGTGCATGAAGCTACTCAAAGTTGCTTAATTAGCTTGTGGATAGTGTCTGTAACGATCCAGCATGAGCTGGGATCTGGTGACCGTTGTTTCAGAGTGAGCAGCCTTGCTCCAGTAAACCCAAATGCAGAGGAGGAAGACAACGAGGAGTCCACAGGTTAAAACAAAAAATCTTTACTTCCAGTAACAAAAAACACCAACACAAAAGGTGTTGTGACTCTTTCAACTTGAGTAAGAAAATTAAATATAAAAGGTACAAAAGACTTGAGCACAAAACAAATCAGACTCGAGGGTCTCAAAATAAACTTCCACAAAAATAAGATCATAACTTGTGCTAAACACAGATCCGCGGGCTTCTGATCAAGGCAGGAAGGTTCAGGACTGAGCACAGAGCATTGAAAGCACAGTCTTTACATAGGGCACAACACAGGTGCTGACAATGAGCCTGATTGTCCGCGCTCCTAGTGGAACAGAGGGTAAGGGCACCACCACCAGTCTGGGAGAGGCAGTGCATGGCAGAAGCGCCCCCTGGTGGCACGGAGGACGTGAGTCCTTACAGTGTCGAATAATCTCTCCATTTGTTTTGATCCTGGCTGGCACCCAAAAATATAATTGAGGGTCAAAACAGTTTGAAAAGAACCTTCCTCCCTTTGTAAAGAAATAATGTGCTTACATATTATGGTATCAGCTTTGTCTGAAGCTGTATTTTCCGTCTGAATTCATAAAGCAAAAAAAAAATTAAGATTTCACATTGGCACTTATATGCGTATCTTTCCGTTAACTGTCCTACTTATGAGCTATTATAAACCTAAAGTATGGGACTTGACAATTATTACAGTTTGTTTAATCGCTGGCCTAGATTTGCAATCAGGTCTCCAAATGCGCATTAGTTGTCTGCAGTATAACGGTTTTTGGTTACTTCACCATCACCATTTACACAACATCTGCAAAAAACCTGAAGGCCGCATCTTGGCGAAATCTAGCATGACAATGCACTGGGTGTGCTCAACGTTTCACTTTTATTTTCCAATCAAAGGCCACTGACGTGCCTGCGCACAGATCAACAAAGACAAAAAAGTTTCCCACATCCTTATCGCTATGGTTTGAGTCCGGGCGAAGTTCCACGCTCCACCAATGGATGATGATCTTTTGTGACATGTGAGAAAGTGCTGATGTTACATAAATGCATGATTTGAGGGCACTCTTCACTTACTCTATCAGTCTCTTGACGAGCTTCCTAGATACAGCAGTGTAGAAGAAGAGCCAAGAGATCAAAGGTAAACCTCAGGAAGGAAAAAACATTTTATTAAACTTTTTACTTATTGTTGCACTGGTAATTTTATTATTTTTCTTCTACATTGTGCCTGTTAATATACATGTATGTTGATTTGGAATTATATTCTAGAATTTGTACAGTTTTTACGTGTAATAACACTTGTGACTGTTGTTATAAATTTGCACATTCTGTGTCCAAAAATATTTTGTTATTACAATAAATATAACTGAATTACTTATGGTAATGTATTTGTTTAGCTGTTTGACGAAGACAGGTAAACAATTTTTGTTTACTATATTAAATGCAACATGTATCCAAGACATGGAAAGGTTTGAAATAGTCAAAGTGTATAATAAAAATCACCTCACAATAAGTGCATGCTGTGATAACATTTCAGGAGTGAAAGTATTTCACTATTTATTTATAATCAAACTGGTCACATCTTTTTGTAAGACAATTGATGGTGCTGTTGATTCAATGTAATTGTGTCATCATAAGTGTTATTTAAATAAAATAGATTCGTTCTCCAATTGTACTAGAACATTGCAACCCTTTGCATGTTAGAATGCAAGAAAATGGTAAATTAGGTGGTTTATGCGGGAATTCGAAGCACATTTCACAAGTGCGCACTTGCAGCTTTTGGTAGCTTCAGACGTGTCTCGTGGTTGTCCTCTTTCGTTCAGTCTAAAGCCAAAGTATTGCCGGAAAAATTCCTGTACCCCCTACCATTTCATCGACCATTGGATTTTAACAAATACATTTTTGTTGTTTCTTAAAATATTTTTTTTATTTTCTTGATTATTGCAAACCAATCAACTGATAACCATACTAGGTCCTACAGCTTTAGCCAAATCACGTTGAGTGTTTTTGTGGAGTAGCTCCTTTAACAGACCCTGGCTTATGCTGTACTGAAAGAATTACCAACCCAGGACCTTTTCTCTCCCTCTAAGCCTGATGGAACAGCACCCTCCTTGTGTTTCAGGACCTCCTCATGGACAAATTAAGTGTTGGTGTCTTCCAAGTAACTTTCTGCTCTCTCTTGTCAATTCAGAGTGAAACTGAAATTCTTTGACAAGGGACAAATGACTGGTTCCAAAATATAGTCATTCTAACTGTCCATGATAAAAACAAAAAATTGGGATAGGAACATCATAAAGCAGCTGTTCAATGGAGTGAAACATGCAATCTCCCTCGTGTTCCTCTAAAACAGTAGTCAGCTGCTTCACTCTGTACTTGTGAATGTGGAAGTAGGACAAACTTTAGGGGATGAAAGTGGTTTCTGTTTTGAGATTAAATCATGCTTCTCCATCGTGACTATTAACCTTTATCTGTGACACTCTATCTCTTATCTCTATTTAATCAGAAAGAAACACACCATTTTTACTCTTGAAGATGGCTTGTGAAATGCGCTACAACTTTACAGATCTCAGGTAGATTTTGTATTTACGGCAGCCTTATTCACAATGCTTACTAATGTTATTGTGTTTGTGCAAATGTGTATTATGATAATCTGATAATGAAATTATAGGTTGCATTGTATCCTTATTTGAGGGCTTTCAATTATCCTCTTTCTCAATCTGGTTGCTCCTCCATAAAAGGTACAACAATTGAACTGACCTTCAACATATTTTCAGAATGAAGTGGTGCCAAGGAGGAATGCTGAATGAGCGTATATATCACAAGTGTTATTGCAGGAAAAGAAAAAGCCAAATGTTGGTGAGGAGGATCATATGTTTTGTGTGGCTACTTATACACACATAAAATGATGGGGAAATGCATTTTTACACATAATCCATTGTAATATTTAGCATACTTTTCAAAGAGGAGTTGTTTATGGAGACTCTGCAAACGTATTCAGCACCTTGAGGTAAGGGCGCAAACTCTGCTTACAATGTTTACACAAGAGGTGGAAAGCTGTTGACCTTGTTTCAAAAAAAAATTTGAAACAATTCTTCAAGCATCTCTTCATTCCTAAAAAAAACATTTTCCAGAGAAAGCAAGAATTGAGGTCTGAGGTTGAGTCTTTCACGCTGAAACAAACTGCCAGCACTGACAACAACGAACTGAGAGTGTCAAAAAGGATCATGGTGTTGACCAGATTTGTTTGGGGCAGGTAAGATGCAGGTTAGTCAATATCAAAGAAGAGTAGTCTGGAGTGACGAGGAGAGGAGACAAATAAAGGAAGTGAACATTGACGAACGAGGGGCTACTAGGTTACTAATTCTTATATATGGTGAGGCACAAAGGTGATTGGTTAACACAGAACAAGTAAAAAAAATGTACAGCTATGTAAAGATCAGAAGGGTCAAATATATTAGTGGTGGGCCATAAACGCTTAAGTTTCTTATCGTGTGATAACAAACAATATTATCACCAGTAATCTATTTTCAAAATTAGGCTCAGGGTTTTAGTGAAGTGTTGTTCACGAACGAAATGGTTCCTTTGAGCTGGCTCTCTGTAGTGAACGAATGAGTCGTGTCAACAAAACTTAGCTAGGAATGTGAATTTCTTCAATGTGAGTGGAAGTACTTTTATTTAAATACTTATCGAATGCATGCACCAGCACAAAAACGTGATATTATACAGTATATATTAAGGCTTGTTGTATGACAGCATGTTATTTTCTTCACTCCTTTTTTATCCTAAAAATACAATAATTTATTTTCTGATCATAAAAAAACTAGCATAAAGGTGCAATTAACTTAAAGGAAACACAACCTTTTAACCTACAAAACTTGTGCAAAATTTAAATGAGTTTATTCATCAAATGTAAGGGAAGCTTTTTTGTTTCCGGAAAACTTTGTATCTGAATTAGCACCAGTTAGTATGTTTCAGGGGCCTCATGTATAAAACTTTGCATAGATGTAATCCTTAAAGTGTGCGTACGCACATAAGGCAGAATTTGCGTACGCACAAAAGTTTTCAGATTCATAAAACCATACGTACCTGCGCAAGGTTTGCTTTATAAATCCAAATTATCTGAATATTGTGCGCAGGTGCACGTGCGTATTGCTTACCCCAATCTCCTCCCGAAATAACCATATTTGGAGGTTAAGACCGCCCATTTTGAATATGTATGATCTCCCTGCATAATAATACCACCAATAATTCGGTTAACAAAAGCAAATTCATTCTCAGATGGTGCCTTTATTGCAACATGAGTGCAGTCAATAGCACCGATTACATTGGGAAAACCGGCGATTGCTGCAAATTGCATTCTGATGTTGGCCTGTTCAGCTTGCGTGTAAGGAAAACGGATGTATCGGGGTGCCATCCCCACTATGGCGTCCCATACATATGGCATGACACGGCTTAGGGATGACTGCGACATACACGATCGGTCTGCCAACTCTCGCTGGAAAGCACCAGTGGCCAAGTGGCCTAATGTGGTCAATACTTGCACAGGAACACACAGCGCATGGTTTCTCCGCGAGGGTCTTTCCAATACTGGCCGTAATTCAGAACACAATTCCAATAGGATGGCTCTTGGAAATCGAAATCGGCTCATGAGCCAATCATCATCATGAGCACGGAAATCTTCACGGTCTCTGAAAACACGCTCCCTCCGTAGAGCGTCATTAGCAAGGTCTACAGCGCTAGAGCATCCATTATGATGATAAGTTATACACGCACATACCTTTTTATAGCCCATTCATTAAAACAAATGAGTAAATTCAAAGTATTTGCACCTGGTTAAGAATGCTAATAATGATAATTCAGGTTGATACAATTTGATTTATTGGGTGATGTAATAGGATAATTTAGAAGTTTTTCATTTTAAATAGCTATTGCTATTTTGGACAGTTGGTGTCGCCAAAACACATACTCTTCTAAAAGAGTGCGTACGCACGGTCAAGAACATCCGTACGGTGCGCACTTATTTACGCCAAGTTTATTTTTTATAAATCCCGATATGTGTGTGGAAAAATGCGTACGCATATTTCTATGCCCATTTTGTGCGTATGCAACGTTTATACATCAGGCTCCAGGTGTTTAATATATCCTATTATTTTTCAACCAACTGCTACCGCGTACCTCTGTGATCCTCTGTGCAATAAGCCCTTCCACAGTGAATTGGAGTTTGTGAGTGTTCAGGCCAGGCTGTGAATTTCGTTAACTAATGGCATTTATCATATTTTTACATCATCATAAGGACATTTTGAACATAACTTTGCTTGTTGAAGTGAGAGGAGCAAAAAAGCTGGAAAAAGACTTGCCTCCTCCATGCTGGACACCCTTTGTTGATCAATCCACAGCCTTGCAGATCTCTGCCAGCAGAGTACCTCTTGCTAACGCCCAGATGCAACTTCTCTAACAGAGTCTGTTACTGCAAGGGACCTCAGATGCTGGGTGTAACAGAACGAGATGTGATTGACAGTTTGACCAGCCAAAAGGCATTTGCCTTTAACAAGTCGGCAGGTTCGTCAGGTGTTAAAGGCTGGATGAGTCTGTTTGGTGCCGCAGGTATGGCGTGATTCTCTGCGCTACGTCAGGTGATACTACATACCTTTGGATTCAGCTTTCATCTCTAGTTGCTCTCCTTTCTATACGTTCCCTTCTCTAGACATTATATTCTCTAGAGCACTGCCCTCCACATTGTCTACGAGTATCTTTTCTGTCTGGGTACTGTACCCTGCAAGCTTACCCCTTGGTAGCAGGAAAGGTGAACGTTAAAGTGTGCGTGCATGCATGTGCATGCGTGTGTGTGAGTGAGTGTGCGTGTATGTGCGTGTGTGCGCACACACTCTTCTGATCATGTGATAGACTGTGTTAAATTGGTTGTCACAGTCTTTGACAGGCTGTCATTGTGTAGGTGCCTCTCCATTGTATTCTGGCCCAGGAGCGGTGAATCTCAGTGAGGAGGGCAAGTAGTTGTGTTCCACTATAGATAGTAGAGGGTTGCTCTCTGTGAGTGTGAGAATACTAGGTTCTGACCGCTCCTATATGTTACTATTCATTTTAGTTTTTAATTCTGCTTTGTATAGTTTATTTCATTTCTTCATTAGTTCATGGTTTATTCCTGCGGGTTGAAGAATTTGCAAATGTGCAAATGTCCCATTTTCAGTTATTGTTTCTTTTTAGTACGAAGAGTGTTTTGATTACTTTCATTTTACCTTTTTTTATGTGACCCCGGGCTTATAAGGGCAATCATGAGTTAATGTCAATGTTTTTAGCTTATGTCAACTATTTATTTTGATGTGTGAACTTGGCCTTCTTGTCCATTTTTTTTAACCTTACTAGAGTGAATGAACCTGTGTGTCTTAGTGCTTATTTCCCAGGGTGTGATTCCCAGGGTTGCATAGTCAAATTCACATCAAGGTAAATTGGATGAACCTCTACTTCAAATAAATTATAGTTGTATATATATTTTTAAAAGAGGGTCCGCCTCCTACAACCTCGAATGCCACATCTGTATATGGTAGAGATGGCCTCCACTAGCCAATGGGCCAACAACTGTTTGTAGACAGCTTTCCTACTTGTCTGTTGTCCACCAAAGCTTAGAAAGAGCTAATTAGAACTTCTAAGGCTCCGAGGTCTGTCAACATAAAGCATCAGTGCTCAGACAATTTAAATCAGGGGTTGAAAATTCCCCCTATGAACCTTGGAGGCTGACTACTTGAGTTTTGAAGAGGATGATGGGAACCTTGGGCACATATCCAAGCCTGCTTTTAAGGATAAAATGAGTGTCACCAGAACCGCATTCTAGGAAGGTCTAACTGACAGAGAGGGGCTACAGGTTCCCTATCCTCTTGATCGAGGCTAAATCAACTAGGAGCACTGTCTTGAGAGACAGGTATTTAAGCTCTAGTGTGTCAAACAGCTCAAAAGAGGACCTCTAAAAACAAAAGGCCTTAATCATCTTATTGAAAGAAGATTAGCATGTGCTACACCGACAAATGAATTGACCTTATCTGCTGGCATAACATGTCCTAGTAGTGGGAGCACAAACAAGACACAGTCTTGACATCAATCACAGAACATGACATTAATCGGATCAAGCAAAGGAGGAGCAAGCAAGAGTGGACAGATCGGAGATCGGAGCAAGCAAATTCAAAGGAGCAAGCAAGATTGGACATATGGGGTGAGTATAAGCCTCCTTGTTGATCTACATAAGCTACTGCCTATTGTCCTGACAGCATGAGGAGTGTGGGGCGGTGTCCTTCAATTGCTGGTGACGCCAGCCATCGCCAACTTTTTCAAGTGGAGTCATTACATCTTTGGTGCTAACCTGAAAGTAAGCCAGCCTCAATCTAAGTGCTTTGCCCATCAGAGCAGTGCAATCAATCTCAAATGTTACCTTAGCATGTCTATGCCCCAGGCATTCAAAGCATTGGTCGGGCTGTCTGATCATGCGATTAATCCCCCCACCCAGATGTAGGCTGGCCGAGAGTTAGGTTCGATATTTATTAGCTGCTAACTATATGAATACTCACAGCACACCATATTACACATCAGTGCAACACCAAACTCAAATTTTGAGGAGTCTAACAAGTTCTTCCAGTCGCGCCCATCAGTCAACCAGCTTCTGTTAGAGCGGGGCGGTGGGTCTAAGCCGAAAGCCATTCCCTGAGCCATGTCGACCAGGCTTAAATATGCTCAGTATAGCTGTTTATCGGTTAACCAAATGACACACACTTAGCGCTACACAAACAACCTGCTTTTAATAATAGAAGGCAGCAAAGGCATGGATGAACCCGTGGCTTCTACACACTGGGCAGCAGGAGATATCAGCTTTTCCTTGCTTTAATAGCAGCAATAGTTTCACACAGCAGCCCGTCTTTCCATGTTGCCAGCAAGGGAGTAAGAGACTTCCAGTAGCAAAACAGAAAGTTAACATTGCATATGCCCTAACTTTATTAGTTGCGTAAGCTAATTCGTTACCAATGGCATTACAGCCCTATTTGGCCTTTTCCATAGTATGGGAAACGAACGGCCCACTCCGAGTCGGTTCCCATGTCATCATTTTGCATACGTCAAAGTGAATGACTGAAGGGGAACAATAGTTAACTGCAGCCTTAATAGATATTTACTGGTTGGTTCTACAGTAACTCCCTTTCAGTTGGGAATTATCAAAGGAAGATTCTAAAGTGTTACAGTTTATCCAACTGTGAAGTGCTGCAGCCCCACAGGCGCCCTGTACAGGTTTTACGCTACTTATGGCCAAAAGTAAGCTAAAAACTAACAACTATTACCAAATAAAAAAAAAATCCTTGGCTTGTTTTTTAAGATGTACATATTTTATAAAACTGACCATATTATGTTTCTACATCCCAGTCTGCACCCTATTTACTCTTTTATGGGTGCAAAATGAGAATTAAGGTTTTCCCAAACCGTAGCGTACTTAAAAAAAAAAAAGTTTCCAAGCTGTGCATGGATGTGTACCTTTACCAGTCAGATTTTGAAATGCTTGGGTGGAAGAAGTTTTCTCTGGGACCCAAACAAACTAGCTTTCTCTGTAATAAAACTCATTATTAAAGAAGAAGCACATAAATAAACAATATCAATATAAAGAGTGTTATATTTATTACTAGAATATTTTTAATAAAGGAATGGGAATGGGAGTTTAATTCTCGCACACATCGTGGCACAACTACTTCCATCACGTGACTTCTTATTGCATCCCAGATCGTGCACAATCTTGTCTCAAACACTAAAGGACATGCACATTTTCTTCTGAAAATGTGGATCAGAAACTCTCTTAGATGGATTTTGTCAATCTTTAATGAAGTCTAATAGGCTAGCATGCTTTCAATAGAACTGTTATTGTTACAAAACTTTTTGTAATAAACTTTTAGATATGAAATTTAAATGGGAATGCAATAAAATACTGACACCGGTATACCTAGACTATTGAAAGTGGTTTGTAATGCTTTTTTCCCTGATTAAAAAAGCTTATAATGGATCCAATGAAAGCAATAAGCACTGTTCCAATAAGCACCTTCATCCACACAATTATTAGTCTGTTATGTAAAAAAGTTTTTCATAATCATGGAATACATTTCAAGTATTTGCTTGAACAAACACAATATAAGTGTGCGGTTTATGTGTGTATGTTATTGAAAGACACTGATGAAAAAAGTACAAAGGGAGGCCTTCAACTAGGTTTTTCAATATAGTTACATAATATGACTTGTGAGGGTGTGAGTTAAAGCTGTATTACACTATGACGGCTTTTTAACTCGGCAAGAACATTGCAGTCCTCTTGTTCTCTCATGGGAGTAGTGATTAGTGAAAGAACTCGAATAAAGGCTGGTGTACTGATACTCATTAAGAACAGTCTTAAAATGTCTGACATCAACAAATATAATAGCTGTAATCCTGCAAATGAATGCTCTGAATCAAATTGTAATCATCTACAGCAGCATTTTTAATAGTTAAAATGATCACTGCAAAATCCAATTTGTTTATCTCATTGAATGGATGGGCATTTTACTGAAAACATATTTAATTAGACAATCTGATACAAAAACTGTGCGATGAGTATGCTTTTTTTCAGAAGTCTAATTGACACATTTAATTAATCATGGACTGTTTGTGTACATTGATGTTATTGCAGCATATACATGCACATTATGGCAATGGAAGTAAGCCTGAATTTAGCAGCTTGTCAAGCAATGTAAATGGCCTATTTTAATGTCTATTAAAATTAATTTTATGACTGTAAAATGATCTCCGGTTCCCGGGTTCCAGTACTATAGTGGGCCTAAAGCTTTGCTGGGGCACAAGCCCCACAAAACTTTCAGCCCCCAGATTTCTTAAAGCCCAGTAGGATACAGCACAATTCAAACTTTAATTATCTAAATTGACTTTGACACAGGAGTCATGTACATAACAAAAATAAAACTCAAATAAAATAAAGCCAAAAACCGGAATAACTGGCTAGCCAGCTAAGTTTAAGATTAGTTTGCACAAATCCATGGTTTTGGGTACCATAAATAATCTAGGATTTAATCAATCTTTGTTCCCACGGTTACTTACGTCACATGGCTAACCTGCTCCGGTGGAGAGTATGTTACACTAGTAACATGGGCTTCACCTATTCTTCCCAATCCTGTCCATGTTTCTTGGCAAATTGTTAGAAGTGCACTTAATTCAATGTTTTATGGGCTGACAAAATCCAAATGAATTATTTACACACTTAGGTGATGTCCCTGCCAATTGCACATTATTTTTGTTCTCCATCAGACTTTTGAAAGGTTATTAGCATGTTAGTCTTGTCCCGTGATGTTGCTCAAAGGTAATTAGGATAATACAAATAATTCCATTTTACTTCTGCTGGAACATTTGGGTCTTTTGAGAACTGATTGGTCTTTGTGAGAGTTAAAGGGATTTTCTCCACCTCAAAAAGTAAAATGTTATATTTGCATGAAAGATACATGTCATCCACAGAAGGAATATCGTACATTAACCATAAACATGTGAAAATTAACATTAAAAAGTAAAACATATTGGAATTAACATGGTACAAAATATGCTACCATTATCATACTCATAACACACATGAAACTCAGTTTTACATTAATATAGAATATGCTTTTTTTGACATTGCATTCATGAAATCAGCAATTTTCTGGCTTTGACAGCAGCCACAGAATTACTGCAACACAAAATATATGTTTAAACTCTTTTTATTTTCGTATAATATCTTGCTCCTCCTCTGCAAAAAAATAAGCTGATCTTGTTCTGTCATGTTCATCGTGATTGGTCATTTGGTACCTACGTCAGTCTTTATCTGCACTCGCATGTGGTACAGGTCCCAGGTATTTGGCAGATGCTCATATGGAGAAAAAACTTTTAAACTGTGACTTTTTTATTCTGAATAATAGGACCATAAAATTACTTAATAATTTTACAATAACTACAACTACAATTTATCATAAACTACCAAATCGAATAAACTCTGTGGAGAAAAATAAAAAAATGTTCTAAATTTTTATTATAAGTGTAATGCGTGAAAATGAACTGAATAGTTATTGTACAAAAAAATGTTACATATGAGCAATTTATTAATGAAATCTATGTAAACATTTATGAAAAAACTGATTCTAAATGTAAGAAAATACATATTTGAAAGCATAACAAATTCTGAATCATTTTAGGAAGCAAAAAAGTCCCCCATTTCTTTAATAGAAAGAAAATTCAAGTACACTGAGAAGGGTCAAATTATTATCATTAGGATAATAGTGTCTGTCATGTCCATCCATCCATCATCTTGTCTGCTCTTTCCCTTTCGGGGTCGCCACAGTGAAATTGACCGGCAAATATTCTGGCATATGTTTTATGCTGTGGATGCCCTTCCAGCAACAACCCAGTGCTGGGAAACATTCACACACACTCATTCCCACTCATACTCTATGGACCGACCCAGCCAAGGCTCGAAACAGTGACCTTCTTGCTGTGAGATGACCGTGCTACCCACTGCGCCCACTACGTAAACTCTTCACATTGAAGCCATCACTACTCTTAACTCTAACATGCGCACACAGGGACTGGCTTAATCTTACAACGGTGATAATAATAACCTTATAGGTGAAAAAACTATAATTGCTGTGCAATTGCAATTTTAACATTATACATTGTCTAGCTCTTAAACAGAACTGTCACCTCATCTACCCCCCCCCCCCCTCTTTTTTTGCACTATTTTTTGCACTATTGTAAGTGAGACACTTTATAGTATTTTCTAGACACTTTATAGTATTTTCTTTACTAAATGTTCCACTGACTAGCGAGATGCTCTTAATCTCATTTTACATGCTTATAATGCAAATTGTATATGTGTATAGTGACAATAAAGGCATTCTATTTTATTCTATTAATTAGAAGACCACCTTTCAAGTGTCTATTAGCAGTGCTAAAAATGTCATGTTTTGTTTTTATCATTATTAATATGTTATTAATAATTATGATAGAAAAAAATAGTATTCAAGAAAGGTATTACTGTCTTTACCGGTACCATGCAAATGCAGTAACATAAACATGGTTAACACAGTCAATGTATAATAAGATGATTCTAAAGACTTGAAGTACAATTAGCCTTTTAAATGCCATATTTTTGTTCAAACTACATATCTAACATAATAATACATAAAACATACATAATAAAAACACATACTTTGGACAATATTGCCTTTTAAGCATACACACTGTGATAGTAGCAAACTTAAATCCTAATCCATTACATAGCTGAATGCATTTTCAAACAAAATAACATAAATATGAACAGTATACAAATTAATAAAATATTTCTTGAAGCACTAATAGTAATGATTTATAATAGAAGTGGACACATCTTATTGAAGATTATTTCAGCTGAGAACATTCCTCAAAACAACTGAGAATCCACTCAATACTTTGTGTGTGACGTTCACATTTCTGCAATAACTAAAATGTGAGTGCATGACCCTGGTTAGACAACGCATGCTCTCTTGAGAGATCTCACAGTCTAACTCCTGGACAGTCATTGGATTTATGCAGTGTGGCGTCAGTGTTGAGACATGATGTCACGATGTCACAGATTATATTGAGGTCATTGATTATATTTAGGTCTGGGTACAGACAAGCAAATCTAGTGCATTTATATGTTAATCATGTAGAAACATTCATACAGTCATATAAAGCCTATCATTTTCATAGATTGAAGGAAACCAGGGCTCACTGCACCCACATGTGCAATAACAATGGAGGTGAGCATCTCATCCATGTACATAATGGTAGGCAGGGCACTTTTGTCTAATAATCTTGTGCCCATGCAAGAAAATGCTTCTTAAACCATCAACAAGCAACCACCACACAGTTCATGCTGAGAATGTTCCAGACTGCCTCTTCTCCACTGTAATACTGTATTCTTCAGTGTGTCCCATTTCATGTCAAGTCCGCAACATGCTCACTACCTCTTCAAATTTGTGAAGAAAATTTCAGGACACACTATTGAGCATCTGGCACTTGTATCAAGTAAGTTGAAACTTCAGGATCCCAGGGGCCCAAATGCACTCAAAAACCTGCATGCTCAGCCCTGCATTGCCAAGCCAGACTGATTGTTTTTTTTTTTCTGAAATTGCTACCTGGTGTTAGGAGGTAAAACTGCAAGCAATTGCACACTTGTGCATACAATGACACCACTATGTGTATGTTAAATGACAGTCTCTGACAGTTTTCTACTTGTAGCATCAGGTGTGGGTAATTTGTATGTATTAGGTAAGGCATGTATGTATGTGGGTAAGGCATGTATTTAAAGCACCCCCCCCCGATAAATAAGGTAAGGGGCAACTAAATGGGTTTCTATATGTGGTGTGCAGACA
The DNA here is from genome assembly GCA_900490495.1 of Danionella dracula. NCBI lineage: Eukaryota > Metazoa > Chordata > Actinopteri > Cypriniformes > Danionidae > Danionella > Danionella dracula. The sequence continues at coordinate 7,890,991 of UELW01000666.1, forward strand.
TTTATTGGTGTGCCTGTGTAGCGGCGAGTGGGCATGTTTTCACATTCATGAGTGCTTAGGCTTTGATCCAACATCTTCGGACGTTGGGCACCCTTTCCACCAGCTGATGTAAGCTCTTTAAGATTTCCAAAAGATATGATTATGGGTTCCTGCACTAACTCTTCTATTTTGAATAGCGTGAAGATCCGAGAGTTTCCGGATGTTGTTGGCCGCCCCTGTTAATCGTCTGGGCAGCGCTGTTGCTGTGGAGCTTTTCTTCCGTTCAGTTCTTCTGTAACATTGAGTTAAAACACTTAGTTTTATTCTCTTTTTTTGTTTTTGGTGTTTTCTTTTTTTTGGGGGGAACCACATTAACTAAGTCGATGTACCTCACGTTAATGTGACTCCTTGGAAACATTTGAATCAATTCATCCCTTCATTGTATTATTAATTTCTGTTCAAGTGAACCAGAAAAGTGGCATCTGTTCACCTGGTTCTATTTTTTTTGTTAAATTTCTATTTTGCTTAACTGAGTTGCTACAGTTGATTATTAGTTATCATTTCATGTAGTTAGAATCATCATTTCATTGTTATTAATTTTTGTTTCTTTATACACAGGAGCTGAGAGTCACTGGATGGGTGATATGGTGGTGGGACTCCTCTCTTATTGAGTGTGGTTTGTCACTGGTTGTGTGTGCTGTGAGCATCCACGTATCGCAGAAAGGTTTGTGTGTGTGTGTGTGTGTGTGTGTGTGTGCTGCTTGTAGTACCATTGCAGGACGATACCTCGGTGCCTCTCAGCCCTGTGCAGTGTTTCTATTTGGTGTTCTTTTGACTTCATTCCATATATTGTTTAACATAGTATAATAAGTATATTTTTCTGGTTGTTTATTAATTTATCATGCTTTGCGTACAACTCATGCCTTCTGTCCTTTGACCAGTGTTTTTAATAATAGTTTCTTCCAATTGTGATCACTTTTAATTTAATAAAGATTTGTGAATCGAGTCCATGCCAATTCTTGAGGTTGTTTGTAGTTCCAAGGGGGTCATTCGGGGGTGGCGCTGGCAACGATTTTAATTTTTGTGTTCCTCCTAACCCTTGGTTGGGCTACATACTGTTACAAAGTAAATTAACATTCAGAAACAAACTATCATTGATAGTAATATATATCATTGAAGTAATGTAGTGTTTAGTGATAATTATTGAATTCATTCTGGTGACGAATTGTGAGTGTACGTGACAGTCTGCTATCCATTGCTGGTTATGTTTTCCTGTTATTCACCTTTTGTTAACAATCACTGTCTGTCAACTGTTTCACTTCCATGAGGTTTCCTTCCTATGTAATTCTAAGTTGTTTTCCTCATTCATTCCCTCAGTGTTGTTTGTTTGATAAATGTTTCAATATTCTCAGTGACATACCTCTTGGTTTTTGATGGTACCAGTGCTTCTTTGTCTGGAATGCACTGCTAAGAGACTTGTTTCAACAGGAACTCATCCATGAAAACAGACCATGTGGGACAGGTTTGTGGAGGATGCATTTAACATGGGGCTGCACTATATCCTGCAACATCTGGATAAGCCAGGGACCTATGTAAGGATCCTGTTTGTGGATTTCAGCTCAGCATTTAATACCATCATCCCATCCCTCCTTCGAAACAAACACTCCCAGGTCTCTGTGCCTGACTCCACCTGCAGACAACACCACTATCAGTGGTCTCATCTGGAAGTGCAGCACACACACATTGAATCCACTGTGAAGAAGGCCCAGCAGACGCTGTACTTCCTGCGCCAGCTAAAAAAGTTAAAACTTTCATAGACACTGCTAAACCAGTTTTACTTGGCGGTCATCGAGTCTGTTCTCTGCTCCTCCATTATTGTCTGGTTTAATTCTGCCCCTAAAGCAGACATCTCTAGCCTTTAGAGGACTATTCATATGGCTGAGAAAATCATCAGTGCCCCCTACCCTCCCTCCAAGACCTGTACACCACCAGAGTGAGAAAGAGGGCTAACAAAATCATTCTGGACATCACTCTACCCTGCCACAACCTTTTTAAGCTCTTCCCCTCTTTCTGCTGCTTCAGAGCCACTAACACCAGTACTGTACGGCACAGAGCTTCTTTCCCAATCAGTCTGCTGAAATCATAACTCCCCACCATCTCACTCTGTTACCTGCATCTGGACTTTCACACATTTCATCACCTTGCATTTTGCACTTAAGCATACTACACTTTATAGACTTTCGTTCAACTGTTTACATTTCATCAATCATTCAAAATATGGAAATTCCTTCCTGATTCTGATTCTTCAGGAGATTTGTTGACTGGATCCTGGCCTCTAACCAATGCACATCATAATATGGACCAGGGCATTCCCCAGCACCTCCCTAGCCTCCGGCGTCATCTATCGAGCAGTCTCCCAAACATTGCAGTGCAGTGCTGTCTTTGAAGTCGTCTCCTGCAACTCCCCCAGTGCCTCCTCTCGATTGGCCTGGTTTCAAGACCACCAGGGCCTTCTTCAGCACCTCCTCGGAGTCCTCAGAGCCTCTTGGGTTGATAAAGCCTCCACCAGAGCTTCCCGAGTCCCCAGAGCATTCTCCAGAACCTCTGTTGGTTGCAAAGCCTTCTCCAGCAGCTCCAGAGTCTCCAGCAGTGTATCCAGTGTCTCCAATACCTCTGCAAAGGGAAATCTCCCTGAGATGCCGTCTGAACCAGTTCAGAGAAATCAGTGAGTGCCTTAGCAGAGTTTAGAACATGTCTGAGTGAACTGTAACTAAGTGTGTACTCCTTTTTAAGTTTAATTTTATTGTTCTCGATGAGACAAACTACATTTTTGGTCGACTATTCTGTATTTTACTTCTCTAATTTTGCTAAATTCTAAATGTGTTTCATGTTTTTGCCTAGTAAATATTCTATAAGTATGTCATTAAACTTTTTATTTAATAAATATACTTCTTGGTCTTTGATTGGAATGTTATAATAGGTAACTTCATTGATAAATTATTTATGGTTTCTTTCAAGCTTGTTTTGGGTTTAGAATATTATAATTAATGTTAATTTATGAATAATGACTCATAATAATCTCTCCATTAATCTAATTTCCTTGTTATAGGCCAACCTAAAATATGGGGTGTAGGAATCCAATCATACATGTTTTGTTGTAGAATCGTGCATAAAATGGTAGAGAATGTTCTCTGGACCCTGTGAGATAAAAACTAAACACTCTGTAACTGCTAAATTTAATTAATTGTCATTATTTAAGTGCATTGCCTAAAGGAAATTAGTCTTTTCTAGACACTACTTGATGTAACCTCTTGTAGTGAGTGTGCTGGAAAAAACCAAACATAAGCCAAAAGTGATGAGGGGCAGAGAAATGGCCAAAATGACCTCTCACAGAGGTCTTAAATAATTTTAACCTGTCATATTTATTTGCAGATGACCTGCAGATTTATGTTCCAATAGACCCTTCTGCTTCCAGCTAATGCGACACACTACTGGAATGTGTCTTTAAAGTGAAGTATTCTTCATTTGAACCAGGACAAATATACCAGAATAAGTCGCTCCTGGCCAGATTGTAGGTAGACAAGAATGCAGGGGGAGGGAGGTTATTTACCCACCCCCTGTTTACCCACCCACCTGTTTAAAGCAGCATTTGGTGTGTAAAGCAGTGTTAGTTTAGTGGATGAGTGCATTGTTTGTTTATATGCATAGTTTGAATTTGATTGTATGTATCTTCTCTGTGATTTATTTTGCAATGCCCAGTGTCCTGGGAAAACTTTGTGTTGTAGTGTGGCGCTTTTTACAAATACATTTTATATTATTTTTTATTGATTGTTAAATGGTTAACATTTAAGAATACAGTTTTCTGTATTGATTTTAGTATTCTGGTAGATAACTAGTTGCTGCGATGTTAATAGATGGTTACTTGTTAGGTCTTCAGTAACTTAATCTTTGTTTTGTGTTAACTTAGCAACAGAATTCTGAAGCATTCCTGGAAATTGCTGTAACAAACATAGTTTACCTAAAGTTAAATCTGATCCTAGAGAAAGGGGTAGTTGTACAACTGAAAATGTTTTTTTTTGTGCCCTAACAAAGTCATATACGTTTAATATAATAAACATAATGTTTAATATCAATCAATCAAATCAGTGTTGATCTCTGGCACTTGCTGGTATAATGGAAAATCTGCATTGGTTTTTACAAAAGAGCTTTACCCTGAAATTACAGAAAATGTTATTTATGTAAAACTCTGGCTGTTTAGACATTAGCGTTTTTTTCCCTGTTGAGGCATACGGTTAATGGGTGCTAGTGAAGAGGTGAACGTTATATTGCTCTTCAGGAGTATCCATTTTATGCACAACCTGTTCCCTGTGATGCACATCAACCTCTTTTGAGTGTAAATACTTTTGTTCCTTGATGAACATGATGAAAGCAATTGATGCTGTAAATTTTGAACTCATTCACTTCCTCTTACTGCAAATTATCCCTTATAGCATACTCACTGAAATTAATCTCTTTATTTAACAATCATCTTCAGTGTACATTTTAAGGTCATGTTCCAAATGGTATACTCCGCCTTTGTTCAGTTATTGCCTGCACTGTTTGATATGTCAAGCAACCAAACCCATGATGTTTAAAATTGCATCATGTTTTGGAGTGTATAAAATGTTACCAGAACAAAGTCCCATTTCACAACACGTTAGCAATTGGAAAAAAGTTGAGAGATAACACAAAGTTGCAGGAATAGAACAACAATCTTTCAACCAAAAAATTCAATAAATAAATAAATATATAGCAAAACATACAGTTTGGGAAATAAGTATTTGACACATCAGCATTTTTATCAGTAAGGGGATTCCTAAGTGGGCTATTGGCACAAACTTTACACCAGATGTAGCCATTAAGCCAAACATTGCATTCATACAAAGAAATCAGAACATTTAAGTAAACCGGTTGAGTCCTGATAAATAAATTGAAATGGCACAAGGAGAAAGTATTGTACACATGACGATAACAAGGTGTGAAATTACATAGAAAACCAGAGGATCACCTGAAATCTGACAGTATTGAGAGAGAAACACTGCCCCATATCAGTACTAATTGACATTAGCTGCTTTACTCATAATTGATGGCTTCTCATCACCCAAGGTGCACACATGAAAGACTTCATGATGGGTAAAAGCAAAGAACTCTCTCAAAATCTTTGTGATCTTATTGTTGAAAAGCATTTTATTGGGAATGGTTATATGCGCATTTCCAGAAGGCTGAATGTTCCTGTGAGCACTTATGGGGCCATTATCCGGAAATGGAAAAATCAGTTCACCATAAACTGGCCACATTCAGATGCTCCACATAAGATCCGTGTCCGAGGAGTCCAAAGAATAATCAGGAGAGTTCTCCAAGACCCAAGAAACACTCGTGCAGAACTTCAGGAAGACCTTGCATCAGCAGGTACTGTTGTTTCAAAGAAAACCATAAGCAATGCCCTGAACCGCCATGGCATCCATGCACGCTCACCACGCAAGACTCCATTGCTGAACAAAAAGCATTTGGAAGCTTGGTTAAAGTTTTCAAAACAACATTTGGAAGCCTGTGGATTTTTGGGAGACTATAGTATGGTCAGATGAAAGCAAAATTGTACTTTTTGGCAGTCATTCTACACACCATGTTTGGAGAAGCAATGTCACTGCCCACCACCCCAAGAACACCATACCAATAGTTAAGTTTGGGGATAGAAGAATTCTGGTTTGGGGCTGCTTTTCAGCAACGGGTACTGGCAGACTTCATATTGTTGAAGGCAGGATGAATGGAGAAATGTACCAGGACGTACTGGATAAAAATCCGCTGCCATCTACCAGAAAGCTGAAAATGAAAAGAGGGTGGACATTTCAGCAAGGCAATGATCCCAAACACAAGGCCAAAGAAACAATGAAGGGGTTTCAAAATGAAGATCAAAATGCTTGAATGGCAAAGTCAATCACCTGACCTAAATCCCATAGAAAATCTATGGAGACAACTGAAGATCAAAGTTCATCAAAAAGGTCCAAGGAACCTTCAAGATTTAAAGACCGTTTGTGTGGAAGAATGGCAATGCAGACTACTGGTTTCTCCATACAAAAGGCGTCTAGACGCTGTAATCACCAACAAAGGCTATTCTACAAAGTAATAAATAAACTGTGTTCAGTACTTATGCCTTGTGCCATTTCAATTTACTTATCATGACTCAACCTTTATACTTAAATGTTTTTATTTCGTTGTATGAATTAAATATTTGGCCTGATGGCTACATCTGGTGTAAATTTTGTGTCAATAGCCCACTTAGGAATCCTCTTACTGATAAAAAATTCTGATGTGTCAAATACTTATTTCCACCGCTGTATGTGTGTGATACAGTCATGGCCAAAATTGTTGGCATCCCCCCAAAAATTTCAGAAAATCAATTATTTCTCACAGGAAAAGCATTGTATTAGCATATGTTTTGCTATATACTTGTGTATTCCCTTTGTGTGTATTGGAGCAAAACAAAAAAAAGCAGGAAATAAGCAGATTTGACATAATGTCGCACAAAACTGCAAATATGGACTGGACAAAATTATTGGCACCCTTTTAAAATTGTGGATCAATAACATTGTTTCAAGCATGTGATGCTTCTTTAAACTCACCTGGGGCAAGTAACAGGTGTGGGCAATATAAAAAATCACATCTGAAAGCAGTTAAAAAGGATAGAAGTTTGACTTAGACTTTACATTGTGTGTGCCACATTAAGCATGGACAACAGAAAAAGGAGAAGAAAGCTGTCTGAGGACTTGAGAACCAAAATTGTGGAAAATTATCAACAATCTCAAGGTTACAATTCCATCTCCAGAGATCTAGATTTGCCTTTGTCCACAGGAAAATAAAAATTGATGAAAGGTTGCAACGCAGGATTGTCCAAATGGTGGATAAGCAGCCTCAAACAAGTTCCAAAGACATTCAAGCTGTCCTGCAGGCTCAGGGTGCATCAGTGTCAGTGCGAACTATCCGTCGACATTTGAATGAAAACAGACGCTATGGCAGGAGACCCAGGAGGACCCCACTGCTGACACAGAAACATAAAATCAAATATGGTGGGGGGTCAAAGATGTGTTGGGGTTGTTTTGCTGCCTCTGGCACTTGATTCCTTGACTGTGTGCAAGGCATCATGAAATCTAAGGATTACCAAAGGATTTTGGGTCGCAATGTAGGGGCCAGTGTCAGAAAGCTAGGTTTGCGTCCGAGATCTTGGGTCTTCTAGCAGGACAATGACCCCAAACATACTTCAAAAAGCACCAGAAATGGATGGCAACAAAGCACTGGAGAGTTTTAAAGTGGCCAGCAATGAGTCCAGATCTAAATCCCTTGGAACACCTGTGGAGAGATCTTAAAACTGCTGTTGGGAAAAGGTGCCCTTCCAATATAAAAGACCTTTAGCAGTGTGCAAAGAAAGAGTGTACCAAAATTTCGAGTGAGAGGTGTCAGAAACTTATTGGTGGTTATAGGAAGCGACTGAGTTCAGCTATTTTTTTCAAAGGGTGTGCAACCAAATATTAAATGAAAGGTGCCAATCATTTTATCTAGCCCGTATTTGCAGTTTTGTGTGACATGACATGACATAAAGCAAAACATGTGTTAATGCAATGCTTTTCCTGTGAGAAATACTTGATTTTCTGAAATTTTTTCTGGGGTGCCAACAATTTTGGCCATGACTGTATATAAAAAGCTACAAACCCATCAGATCTATAGCAAACGTTCTGTGGGCAGGACGTCTGAGGGTGAGACTAACATTGCTAATTTGAAGAGACTCTCTTCTTGTACACGAGGCTGAAAGTGACTACACATTCAGCTCATAAAGACTTAAAATTCTTTAACAGTTTACATCAATGAAAATACAGATTACAGGAAATTGTTTAGTAACTAAATAAACCAACAGAGGCACAGATCATCGGACATTGGACCTTACAAAAGAAGTATTTTGAAAAAATAAAAAGATTGGTTAGTAGTGTGGGATGCCAGGTAGATTATCATTGGTTGAAATGTTATCATTATCTTATTTACAATAATATTTTTATTTAGATGACGATGGACATCCTATTCCCCTAGCTGGTGAGGTCTGGCATAACAGGAACTTGAATATATCTCTGTAGCCGCTGCAGTTCCTGAGTTGACCAATGACCAATGCAATCTACTCTTCATTTTATTGTTTGTATAGAATGTCTAACATTATAATTAAACAAGATACATTTTTACCCTTTGTTTAAATGCCATAAATCTCAGGGTGACCGACAGAGTAGAAGTAAAAAAAATTTTACATTTTGTCTTTGTGCATGTGTCTCTATGTACTGTACAGCTCCCTCAGCCATGAAGTGCTCTTACAACACAAAACTCACTCTGTGGTGGCCCTGATGAATGACTGTAATAGACTGGTGGGCAGTTTGCTTTATGCTTCTGTATGCCTTCCTCTGTTCATTTAGAGATTTTGTGTGGGTTCTTGTATGCCTGAGAAGGGAAGGTGGGGGTGTGCATTTCACGTGTTGAAAGGAAATCACTCTTTCCTCAGATTCATACTTTTGGCTTAATCACATAATAACAGAGCGTCTGTTATTATGTGTAGTTTAATCAATTTTCTATTAGTTTTTTTTTTTTTGTATATTTAAGGTTGATTAAGTAGGTTTAACATCCTAAATTGGTTAGGGAGTGTGTTTATGTCAGATTAGTTACAGCTTTTATTTAACTGAAGGAAAATATGTAATAGTTTTTGCATGTATGATTAGCTGCATGATTGAGATGGCGTCTCAGCGTGTATGTCGTTCTGATATTGAAAGCATGCATCACTGTACTTAGACTAAATGATGGAATGCAAATAGTCACAGCATGCTAGGAATCTCTGGACAACACCACATTGGCAAAATAGCATCATGTTTTGTTACTGTATGACTGCATGGTACTGTTTGTTTAATTTAAAATATAATCGATACAGTGGGTGAAGTTATTGTGGCTTAAATTGAAAGAGTTCACCAACCAAGGAACAAATAAAATGCTTTATCTTTAGAGCTCATGAAAACAGACTCAATAAGCACAAAATGAATAGTTTAATGTTACATTATATATTTTAAAAAACACAGCTGTATACTGGGGTCTCAAACTTGTTTTTTGCCAACTTTTACACTTTATTAACTTTTAAGAAGATAACATAATTTGCATTCTCAATGGAGTAATTCCACTGTTGTAGATTAAATAAGTCAGTAACGGCTAATTACATGGTAGTGAGTTTTTATAGGGTAATTACGCTGTAGTTACAAAGTAATTACTGTGTACCTACTATGTAAGTAATGAGTAATTACAGGGTAGTTAGAGGGTATTTACTGTATAATTACAAGGTAACTGCTGTGTAATTACTTTGTGACTATGCAATAATTATGGTGTACTTACAAAGAACAAGCTTTAGATTACAGCCCTCATCCAGATTAGTTACAGAGAAAATATAGAACATAAAATAAAAAACATTATTGCAAGTTGTTACCATGTAATTAGAAATAAGGGAAAGTACACAGTTATTACCCAGTAAGTACACACTATTTGCACAGTAACTACACCATAAGTACAGATTAAATACAGTGTTATTGCTATGTCAGTACTCAGCAAATACACAACAATTACACTGTTTTTACGCAGTAATTACTATATGAGTCTTTTGTTAATACACAGCAATAATCAGTAATTATACTGTAACTATAGTAATTACCCTACAAGTGCATAGTAACTACTCTGTATGTATACAGTAATTATCGTGTAGTTAGCGGGCTGTAATCTAAAGTGTTACCAGCAGGTTAAGTTCCAAAATAATTAAAATATTTCACTGCATTTATGGATGTTTGCAATAATAAATACCTATACATTATATCAACATTGTTTAGTTTTTTGTGTGTGCATGTTCTTTGCCCAATTGAGGATACAGTTTTTATCCAATTTTTGTAGAGAAGTCCAAAACACGAGTTTTTTTTTATTGAAGTCCACCAGGGGCCAGGAAGAGACTGGGCCAGTCATTGAGTCACCACTTTGAGACTCCTGCTATATCCAGTTAGGCATTATTCAGACTAACGCCCAAAGTGACTCTAATCTGATTTTTGTCTATATGTGACCTGTATTGGATAGTAAAATGAAGCAATCTGATTTACAATCTTTAATCTTGTTGTAAAGCTCCTTTCAAGAGTAACACAATGTTAGTCTTCTAAAGATAATTTTCGTGAGTTCCTCTATGAACATTAGATCAGCTCTTTTTTGTGAAGTTGTTGTTTTTTGAGGTGGTTTGCCCAGATATTGGTTGAGAAGTTTGAGTTTGAACTTTCATTCAGCTGAGGTCTGCAACCTGGTACCGCTGTTTTAAAGCTTGTCATTCCCACAATAACTAACCAGACATTCCCTTTATAATATGTCACTTTAGATAACAATACACAATTTTGCCTATTACCTCTGCATTGAATGTATTTTTGGTACTTTTTAAAAAATAATAATTCTAGTTCATCCTCTGCAAATAAACTAATCTGCATCTGGAACCCAGGGAGTTTGTTTAAACAATTAATGTGCACAACAAAAGAAGAAACTACTTAAATGTCGAACAGAATGATTCCTAGTATAAAAAAAAACCCCACACTGCTAAAATTGATGTCCTCGCACCTTTGTCACCCTCGGCCTCTTCAAAAGCATTTTTCATTTAATGGCTTTTTGCTGTTTATGCAATCAAGCAAAGCTGTAGCACTTGTTCTCTTGGCAGAGGACATATTGCTTCTTTTTGCAGTTTCAGTAATAGTGCCACACACTCTTGACTCTGGTCCAGCTGATTTATTATATCATAAAAATGTACAGCTACATTATAAATTTATACTGCTCGCAAAGTGAATAATTTATGGACCCATGGAAAAGATAGAGTCCCTCTAACCTGGAAGATGACATTTGATCTTCCACCTTTCCATGTTTCTTAATTGATAGGAATGTCCAGACCCTTTGAGAGGGGTAGAGGGCAATATCGATTCAGGTTGTTATTTACTGAACTCTAGTTGTATCATCGGTTTTGACTTTCATTAAACTCGTAGTTTCACAAATATGGCTCTTTAATGGGCTGTTAATGACACAATTGGTTAATAAAGACAACTGCTGTTCCATTAAAGAAAACTTCCATCAAAGTTTTGAAATTGTGCCCTCTGCCTAACGCATGTTTGCTAGGGAGCCCTGTTAATGGGTTTTTTTGTGAAATAATACTCCTTTACACCCATTGTGTTTGTTATGCTCACACAGAGGGAGAAGACGAGGAAGATGCAGGTAGGTGAATTTATTTACAGTGGTTACGAATACACAATTCAATAGTATTCAGAAGATACGCTGATATGTGGCTCCGTGAGCACGGGTAAGTTCAGACACCAGAGTTTATGGAATAGAGCAATCACTTTTCTTCAGATGCTCTTAATCTCCTCTCTCTCTCTCTCTCTCTCTCTCTCTCTCTCCTCTTGTAGTAATGGACAGGCAGGCTCAGACAGGCAAAGCAGGTAGTTCCTCAGGAATGGTGAGTCTCAAGTAACCTTGATCCGGGACAAGGAGTGAGTGAACAGGGTGAGTCTTTATAGTGGTGGTGTGATAGCAACACAGGTGCGGGTGATTAGTACTCAGGTGATGGTTCTCGGGATTGGATAGGTGCAGCTGGATCGTGAGGAGTGTCGGTGCAGGTGCTGGGTGTGACAGTGTTATAGAAATGCTGATTTGTATATTTTTTATTTATTGGGAGTTAGATTGTTAATTAGTCAGAAGTTAATGCATTTAACATTTAACATGAGTAATAAGTTATAATTGAATTGAATTAAATAAAAAGATCTGCTTTATTTATTTATAAAATATTTATTTACTTGTTAATTATTAAAAAAATTGAACCCATTTTCATTTTGCATCTGCTCTGGTTAGAAATTAGGGCAGTGTTTCTCAAATTGTGCTACGCGTACCACTGATGATACTTAAAACTTCTTGGTGGTACTTGAAGCCAGCAACTTACTGTCATTGCTCATTATGGTGATATTTGGAGTGTCAAATTTTTTTTTGAGCAAACACAGTATAATCTGAATAAATGAATGAAGAGTTTTGCCAATGCATAATATCATGCATTAAAACCAAAGTTATTATACGATTTTTATCACCAAACCACTAAAATAGAATGTTTTCATGTTGTAGGACCAAGACAGAGTTCAGAGAGTTCAATTCCCTTTTAAAAATCATATAAAATCTGCCTAGTTAATTAATCCTTACATTACTAAAAGCTGTTCACACATGAGGATTATTATTATTATTATTCTAATAACCCTCTGATTGAGTGGCCAGAAGTCATGGTAAGCAACATGGTTCATTCTTTAAGATATACAGTCTACATCAATTTACTAATAGATTGCCTAAAGGCCTAGAAAAGTCATCAAAAGAACATCCAAGGACATGGTCCCAGAGGCAGTGAAAAGACACTTTAAAATGTTGCTCCTACAGCATCCCTGCACTGGTGTCAAGGGTGTGTGGTTAATTGTACAGAGACGATCAGATTTTTGAGTATTAAAAGGCTCTTGGACATTATTTGTTAACCTTTAAGCAGGACTCATAATTACTGCCATTGACTCTTTTGGTTCATGGCTATTTTATTTGAAGCATGAAACGTTCTGTCTAGGCCATTCTATATTAATAGGAATCTTAGGCAACTACATGGTTTAAAATGTAGAAGTATTCTTACTCTTGCATGAGTTAACTACAGCAAGATTAAAGCCAGTCAAACCTCTTAAATACAGGTCCTTCTCAAAAAAATTGCATATTGTAAAAAAGTTCATTATTTTATGTAATGTACTGATAAACATTGACTTTCATATATTTCAGATTTATTACACACTGAAGCATTTTGGCATTTCTCTCTCCCCAGTTTTCCTCCAGACTCTGGCACCTTGATTTCCGAATGACATACAAAACTTGCTTTCATCCGAAAAAAGTACTTTGGACCACTGAGCAACAGTCCAGTGCTGCTTCTCTGTAGCCCAGGTCAGGTGTTTCTGCCGCTGTTTCTGGTTCAAAAGTGGCTTGACCTGGGGAATGCGGCACCTGTAGCCTATTTCCTGCATACGCCTGTACACGGTGGCTCTGGATGTTTCTACTGCAGACTCAATCCACTGCTTCAGCAGGTCCCCTGATGTCTGGAATCGGTCCTTCTCCACAATCTTACTCAGGATCCGGTCACCTCTTGTCATTGTGCAGCATTTTCTGCCATGCTTTTTCCTTCCCACAGACTTTCCACTGAGGTGCCTTGATACAGCACTCCGGGAACAGCCTATTTGTTCAGAAATTGTGTCTTACCCTCTTGCTTGAGGGTGTCAGTGATGGCCTTCCGGACAGCAGTCAGGTCGGCAGTCTTACCCATGATTGCGGTCAGGCTGGGAGTTTTTAAAAGCATCAGGAATCTTTTGCTGGTGTTTAGAGTTAATTAGTTGATTCAGATGATTATGTAAATAGCTGGTTTAGAGAACCTTTTCATGATATGCTAATTTTTTGAGATAGAAATTTTGGGTTTTCATGAGCTGTATGCCAAAAAGCATAAAAAAACAGTAAAAGGCTTGAACTACTTCAGTTGTGTGTAATGAATCTGAAATATATGAAAGTCTAATGTTTATCCATGCATTACTGAAAATAATGCACTTCTTCACAATATGCAATTTTTTTGAGAAGGACCTGTGATTATTGTAGAGATTTTAAAGCAAATAATAAAATATAGAAAAAATATTACTTTAGAAACTCTTGAAGAAATTATTAAGATCTTAAGAGCTTTAACATGGTAGAATTTTTTGTGAAAATAATGTAAAAACAAGATTTTCACATACTGTATGTTTGCTCTTGCCCACCCTCGGCATTCCAACACTCATTTTTTCTTGTACCTGATCACCGTCCAAACTTTCTCTGATATCTCTCAAACTGAAAAGCAGAATTTTTTCTGGTGCTCCTATTGAAGAATGAAGAGATACAGGATTAAAAGGCAAAACAATGAAAATTGTGTTGTTGTTTTTTCATTATACATATGTTCTATATAATTTGCTTACTCAAAAGTGAATAGGAAATTGTCATGACTAAATCTAGAATACAATGTCAATGCTTGACGAAAGTAAACTTTTTTACTAAAAAATATTCTACATTTAGTCGACTAAAACTAGACTAAATGAAAGTAGGATGAGTTTGACTAAATATGATAAAAAGTAAACATGATGATAAAAACTGCCCTGAAAACTGTATAGTATATATTAAAGCCACAAGTTTGGGAGGGTGTATTTGAGCTGTAATTTGTAACAGAGATAACATAGTGAGAACAAGAGAAACAAGCAGCTTTCCCTGCACCATCACTGTCTGGAAAAAGAGTACTGAATTCACATGTTTCTGTTTTGGTATGCAAATTTAGATGCAAATAGCCTCCAGGGGTTTGTTGAGAAATATACAATCATATATTTTCACTTTCATTTTTCTAATGTTTTTGTTGTTTTGCTAGAGTAAGCACTCTGGATTTGTAAAGGTTAGGGAATTGGTTGAAGTGTTACTCTCCTGAAGGCAAAGGTGATAAAATGGTGATTGAGATTCTGCAATAAAACCATCGCTGCAGAAACAGTGAAATTCAATTCCACTGATTTTATAAAGCTATACATCTCCAGAGAGGGCTGAGTGAAGAAAAAGATGGTGAGAAAAAAAAACCCAGAAGATGTCAACAACCTGGACATTATAATTTTAATTGATTAAACTTGACGTTAGCCATATTTAACTTGGACATTTATTTTTTACTACAAATTTAAGAAACTTACTATGAAAAAATCTACCTTTAGACTTAAATCTCTGCATGAAATATGTGAACACAGTCCTGTTATAGTTGTTTCGATTCATCAAGTTGTTTTTTTTTAATTAGTGCAGAGTGATTCAAAAACAATACCACAACTTTGAAAATCGAGAGCATTGCAAAAACGAAAAGGAGTGTAGCGCTTTTTCTGTCAACGATCTGTTTTATTTGGTTACTCATGTGTTCGCTGACATTTATTAATTACACAAAGGCATCATGTTTCTTTGATTAAATACAGATAAAAAATGTATTCTTTTTTAATCGCCCGGTACAAGTAAAATGAGCTGTTTTCAAAATGATTGGTTTATGATGTGTAAGACGTTTGTGACATAAAATTCCCTCCCATCAATATTGATTGACATTAATTTAACTGTAACCCCTCCCACAATTCCTTTTGGCTGTTTGCAAAATCATTTGTAAATCCTAGAAATCATGTGTGAGTCAGTG
This sequence comes from Danionella dracula, assembly GCA_900490495.1. Taxonomy (NCBI): domain Eukaryota; kingdom Metazoa; phylum Chordata; class Actinopteri; order Cypriniformes; family Danionidae; genus Danionella; species Danionella dracula. The sequence goes on from UELW01000666.1 coordinate 7,906,313, forward strand.
AGGAGCTTTAGCTCTTACTGAAGAATCATACAAACCACGATTATAGAGGACTGCTTCAGATTGTCCCATATACACGCAGATACAAACAGAGAGGGAGGGAGTGTGGAATGGAGAGTTGGAGAGAAAGACGCTGTTCGATTTGAGGTGAGTGTGCTGACGCAAACACTGCTCTCAGATGCTCTCTGATTCACATATTCTGCTGCCATGCCACTTTTTCCTCACCAGCTTTGTGCAATGCAGATTAGTGTGTTCATATACACGTACACATCAGCTCTCAGTGAAACAATATGAGAAGCCTCTGCTATTGATGATGAAACCACTAGACAGTTGTCCTCAGCTTAGTAGCTGGAGTTTTCTCAAAAATTATGTACTTATGTTGCAGTTTAAGCAATTTCTTGCGGAATTGTCTTGGTTCATCTTTATAAAGTTCTTTGAAAATCTGCAAATGAGACACAATTAATTGTTTTATTCCTTTAACCCACTTAGAGACTAAATTGAAAATGAAGTGCTATAAAGAAGAGTACATTTTTTGTTATCTATACAATCTGCATGACTGTTACTAAGTACACATTCTACATAGACACTAATAGAAGGATTCAAGTTTGGGCATACTATCAGAATGTGAATAAAATGCATTAGTTTGGTCTCTTTGCTCTCATTCACAGTCTCTACCATGATGCATCACAGGATCAAGAAGTATGGATAACATATGTCATACTGTATTTTTTTTGTTGAAAATACTGTATTAGACAGAAATATTATTTCGAGCTATCAGCTAGACCAGTTGTTCTCAAACTGTGGTACGCGTACCACTGGTGGTACTTGGACATCCGTTAGAGGTACGTCGAGGTCAATTCATTTTTTTGTGTATTCCAGTATATTTACCCATTAACATAGAAATACCAGTGTCCGTGTGTGTGGAGAAATGTATTATTGGAGTGAAACATGTTAATCTAGTGCTGCTGGTGTGTGCAAAGCGTTTGGAACTAGCTGAGAAGCTCCCACGTGCAGCTCTCTGCCACGACTGCAAGAGCCAAAGGTAGAAGAAATTAAATGAAGAAAGAAGCTTCAGATTAGCGCAAGCTTCCATGATGCCAAAGCAGGTAAGCCCGACACTTCTGAAAAGCTATGTTTACATTTAGCCAAGAGATGCTGCGCATTATGTGCGGTGAAAAAGCAGCAAGATCGAAACTTATTGTGCTTTAAAACACTGTATCACTGACTGTTGACATGGCGACTGATATTAAAAACATGCTGATTGAGCGCATTATAAACGTGTGTGTTATAAAAGAATGAAACAACAGATGTAAAAAGCTGCTGTTTCTCTTTGAGCGTGTGTATGCGTTTCAGTGTCAGACGCAAGTGCACGTGTACCTTACAATCCCGCGAGCTCATTTCAGTAAGTCACTAACGAAACATGCTGTAAATAAAGAAATCTGTGATTCTTTGGTAAGAAGGAGAAAGGGATATAATTCCGATTATCAGAAAAGGCAAAGATGTAACAGACTAATCAATTTGATTCTAGTTTCGGTCGATCTAGGTACTAGCTCGCTAACAGCTGATGCAGATGAAGCCTGCTTGAAAACTGAAACTTTAGTTGCGACACAATATTTTGAGTTATTCAGTATGTCTTTACCTTCAACCTGATGATGAAGTTGTTCTCTGTTAAAATATCTATTTTATTCTCAACAATAATTTCAAAGAGTGTGAGCATAAAAAATAAAGAAAAACTATTAGAAAATAACACCAAAACATTGTATTAACATCAAATTGTGAATAAACTATGAATGCAGCAGCAACTTTAATATTTTATTTAAAAATCGGTTATTTTACCTATAATGCCTTTACGTCAACATTTCTTGCTCTTGCTAGCAGAAAAATAAATATCTCCAGAGCAGAAGTAATATGTAAAAAGAGAAAAAGACAGCAAGAGAAAGGGATGTTTTAATAAAAGCTTGCATAGTAAACATGGCTTTCCTGTGTGTCTATACTTACACATTAAAAAAAGACACCTTCTGTTCAGGTCAGGAAAATGTCCCACTTTCGTACCCGGTATTCTATTCTATTCAATTCAATTCAATTCAATGCAATACAATACAAAGCAATACAATGTAATGTAATGTATTCATGTATTTTGATGTTGCTTATTATGGTTTGAGAACCACTGAGCAAGACTATCATACCATTTATCAAAAACTTAGAATATAGTAATTTTGTTCTTTGTGCAGAGCAAAAATGGGTTTCTCCATTTCAGGCATCAGGAGGACCTCATGGCCCCACAAGAGCATCATGGGACTTAAAAGCATAAACACTAGTGCACAGAACCAGAGCTCTCTCTCTTCAGCATGTTTTCCTGAGGACACAGGGAGTGTGATGCAGTGAATGTCTGAAAGATCCAAAATTCTGTAAAACTGTATTATTAATACATGTTTGTTTTGATTGGAAGACCTTGATTACCTGCATCTTCCCTAACACCTTCAAGGTAGCCAGACTCACCCAGCTTCTCAAGAAAACTACACTCAACATTGTACATTTATTGTTCATTTGGCTTGGGTCAGTCATGGCATATTAAGATTTGGTTCAGTTTTACACTATAATTCATTGGAAAAATTGCTTCATGAAAAGTCACCTGAGTAAAAATGTAGAGTTCTGTAATAGTAACCTATGGCAGGAAGGTATGGGAAGAAGTAAGCAGTTTCAAAAATGTCAAAAGATTAGTTGGGTTTAGATTTATTTTTTTAAGTCAATCTTATAAAATTATTTAGTGAAAGGTTCACTTTGTATCAATTATAGTAACTTTTGCAATCACAAGTTGCAGGGAGATATTTATCTTGCAATACATGACTCCCTGCCGCCCATGGTTGCTATATTTTTGCTTTTTCCTTACCATACTCTGCTTCTCCAGGTTCTACAATCAATAACAGAACTTCATGCCCAAGCTTTACAGCTGGTGTGCTAAAACTGATGCTCTTTGAGGCTGCAGCTGGATAAATCTCTAGCTTATTATACTTTTTGCTTGGTAATGCTTAACTTATTCACAATGAAGAGTCAGTTAAGTACTAGCACACTATTTGTTCAGGAATGACTGCATCTCCAACTAGATGTTAAATTAGCACAGATAACATTTGATCTAATCGTTAAATCTTTCATAATTAAGCTTCAGTTATGCCTGGACACATGATTAAACAAAACTGATTTTGGACATTTTAAAAGGCCTTTTGCACTTTTACTTATACGCTGAGTCATTATGTTTTAATGCTTATAATGCTTTGTGAAAAATAAAAAAAATAGTCCTGCAAAATATATAACTGTAATTTAATATTTTAATGATGTATTACAGGACAATTACAATAAAATAATAAGGGATAACATCGTGAAAGAGAAGTAAGAGATTGTATTTTCATAGTCAAAACAGAGCACTTGACAGGTGTGAACTAGATACAGGTGGAACTCAATAAAGTGAGAGGGTGAACAAGACAGGAGTGCAAATAGAAACTTGAATGAAATAATCAACAAAACACTATTGACACAAACAGGAAAAGCAAAGAGTTAACAAAACCCAAAACAGACCCTTAACAAGTAGCCAAATGTAATAACATGATACATGTATGCAATTAGTTATTTAGCTCTTTCCTGTTAAGCCTATCTATAGTGTTGTGTCCCTTCCTCAGATTCAAGCATAATGTTTGCTTGCCTGACCTCAAATAGTTTGATGTTGATGTAATTGCATTATTCTTGTTGGAATTAGTCTGACTTCCTGAAATCGCCTAATGAACTTTATCAAATGCACTCTTATACATTACTGTAAAAGATTGGGTTCAGGTAGGGATATCCAAGTGCAGTGAAATGTATTATTTATATAATTTGTACTCCAGTCTATAAGCGTGGTCCAGTATCATAATTCAGAATAACAGGAAAGGGTTGAGGAACTTGAAAAAACTCCCCCTGAAAATGAGATCAATTAAGAAACTTTGCAGGATACAAGAACAAGGTACTTCGAGTTAATGCAAGTCATGCATATTGATGGTTAGCAGAGACGTATGGAAAGAGATGCAGATTGTGTAGAGCTGATGACTGGAGGAATTGAGTTTGTTGTGGAAAAACAGTCCTGATAAGTGTGTTTCAGTGTTTCTCCACAACTAAAATAATAAAAGAGTAAAAAAAGCATTGGCAGTAGTGTATGGAATGAGATTTAAGACAAATATTTTATATGAAATAATATTAAATTAAAATAAATAGTTTAAAATTGAAAGTTTGAAATGCTGATCAACAAAAAATTACACAGCCACACAAATTAATTTTACACAAATAAAAAAAAGTTGTCTACATTTTTTTTCAAACTCTTTTTAAAAATTTATTTCATTCTTTTTTTTTGAGGTTCAGTTTTCTTTTTTTCAGGTTCGGTTTTATTTATTTATTTTTTGTTTTAATTCTGATAATTCTCTCGGGGGAATGGGCTTAACTTCTCTGTTTCATGATTGGTTGTAATAACAGTATTTTAGCGGGAGCTGATTTAACTTTAAGATGTATTATCAATCCCATGATGGTATTATTATTAATGAAACAGGTGATTGATTGTGGCGATAATTTGGTCGTTGTTTAAATTTCACCAGAGAAAAACATGGCACGACCCCATCGATCCCGAGCTTCTCCAGGCATTTATTGCAGCTGTTTTTCACACCTGTTTTTTAATGCACATTATATGCAGACAGACTTAACGTAGGAAAGCATAATGCTGGCGATTAACACACGATTGGTTAAGTTATGTTTTTTATTATGAACGTTATGAGACCGCAGTAAAGTTAGCTTCAAATATTCGTCACACATTAGTTTACAATAAATGCTTCCACCATTATTTGGGCAACAAGAAAACGAATATCCTTTCTTAATCAAAAGCAACGCATCCACAGCGAGAAGCCAGTGTTTGTTTACCCTGAACGTTTATGCGGAGTCATTTTATCCGGTAAAAGTCTCGACTCGCCATTGCAGCACGCTTGATGCGCAAGGACCGTCTTTAAAGGGCTCTTTTAAGAGCTCTAGAACAACAAATAACTAAAAATCACACACATAAAATAATTGATATTAATATTTTGCCAACGATATCGTTTTTTCCCCTAAAACAGTACTCACTGACATTCACTGAAAAAACTACAGATGATGTGTTTTACTGCATGGGTTGAAAAAAAGGAAATATTATCGTAAATCACCTCAAATATTTTTTTTCAAAATCTCATCGCCAAAGTAACTAGCCACATGACAGACAGAGTTACTACAGGAAGAATTGTCTATATGTCTTTTTGTAGATCTACTATAATGCTTAAACTAACAAATAAAGGTACCTTAAATCTCTTAAAAGATTTCTTCAAAAGCTGATAGCTGTACCAACTAGCTACAGGCCAGGCAGAGTTACTACAGGAAGAATTTTGCCAATATCACCTTTCTCTGATTTATGGTAACGTTTTAAGTCTTTTACAAGAAAGAAAATCTTCTTCTAAATCTCTTGTATTGGGCTTATTTGATGACTCGATGCCAATGTATACCTATTATATTCTTATAAAAATGTTAAATTCCTTTATAATTTGTTTTAATACATTCTCCTTTCCAGTATCATTTTACCATAAGTTTAACATATTTTCAATTTCACCATGGACAGCATGACTCTTCAATAGCCTTTGGAACAATCACACACTTTAAATCCTACACTTTAATAATAATTTAAAATAACTCTGTACAATTAACTCAAAATCTAAATTATGTGTACATGTACCAAAATTGTTTAGTTTGTTATACGATTTTCATGGTTCCTTTTATTGTAGGAAAAATTATAATTTAATGTAATTAATAAAGCTTGTTTTTTAACTGCACTGGGTGACGCAGTAGTTTCTCTAGGCAAGGCTGAGACTACTACTATAATACGCCACTACACACTTCCCGTCGGCGGTGCGCTGTGAGAGCACGGCCCCCACACCCACGCCACTCGTATTTATGTCCAAAACAAATGGGTGATTAGGGTCTGGGTATTCCAGCACAGGTGTGTCAACAAGGGTGTGCTACAGCTGCACGAAGGTTTCTTCACAGTCCGACGACCATGCAAAGGTTTTCCCTTTCATGGTCAGCTCATGCAATGTAGTACGACGCCATCTAACGGATCAGCTCCTCCGCTGCTTGTCATTAAGTGATAGGCAGTCGTTGGGGTCTCAAGCAAATCGGCGTGGCTGGTCCCGTATCGATGTGGTGGTCTAGCAGATCAAATTTACAGGAACAATCATGTTCGTTAGCCGCGAAAACATCTTGGTACTCAGCGAGCAGTCCACTCAACTGGGTCCGCTGGGCCTCCGTCAAGTGGGCGCTGCTACACTGAGCCAACTCATCTATCGCTACTGTGGTTTTCCGCAATGGCCTGCGAGATTGTTTGGCCCAGCAGACGCAACTAAGGATCTCCGTGTTGAAGGCCCCCACACTCCTCCATCCGTCACTTTTTCTCAGCCAGTTTGTCCCGGCTGTGCTCTGCCGAGATGTGCTTGCCGAATCTGCACTTTAGCGCTGCCGTGAGGGCATCTGCGTTGCCCTGCTCCCCAGGTGTAAAGTCTAGCAGTACTTGTGAGGTGGGGCCTTCCAACCCGAGCGCCATTCTAAAAGCCGTCTCGCTCTCGCTCCACCCCTTGTGACGTGCCACCAGTTGTACTTGTGCAAGGTAGGGTCCAGTGCTGCTGTTCCATTATAGCGTGCAAGCTTGATGGAAGCACCGCCGCACCCTGTCTCCAGCCGGTGGGGCGCTGACGTTGCCCGCGCTCGCTCGCGCCATCAGGTGCAGCATTCTCTCGCCTGCGTTTTCGCTTGATGCAGCATGTGTAGTGACTCATCCATTTCCTGGAGCGCTCTCAATCTCCACCAGTCTCAGCTCCACTCTGTCTCATGGACTGCTCGCCATCCCACTTCTGACACAAATGTAACGAGCTGCTGATTCGGGTGGCAGCTGAGCTGTGCTAACTAAGCTAGGTTACCTGGACAGCAAGCTAGCAACCCAATCAGATGCAGTACAGCAGTTACACATCTGAGTCTGGAATCAATCACATACACACATACACAAAATGGTGGCTGACACCAACCAGACTATTTGCACCTAGTACATAGTTGACGGTGAGTCAGCACACTAACACATATACATTACAAATACAACCCGTGGCAACATATCTGACCGTAAAACAACACTCAAATGGCCGAGAAATGCCCCTTTTTGTGCAGCAATAGCGCTATCCACATTGCATCGGGGCACAGTGCATTGCAGGGTCGCCACAATATGTACCTTTTACGTATTATGTACATTTCTTTTAAAGGGATTTAAAAGACAATTATTTAGTGACATTTGTATGATGCTCACAGTTAAACATTTTCTATATTTCACCTGCACAAGTAACACCTGGATTAAAAAAAGAACCACCTGTCTACAAACAAACAAACCACAACTTGTTCCATTGGTTTGCACTGTGTAGAAATGGTGCCTGGTTTCCATTGCTTATTAACCCAATACCTTTTGCAATCTAAATTATATCTATATGTACATATATGTGCGTGCGCGCATGCAAAAAAACAATTTGCAGTGTTCTAGAGCTCTTAAAAATTGCATGTGGTTCTAGGGTCGGCTGGGGCAGGTGGCATTTCTGTGTGGAGTTTGCATGTTCTCCCGTGATCGTGTGGGTTTTCTCCGGGTGCTCCGCTTTCCCCACAAGTACAAAGACATGCGGAATAAGTGAATTGAGTAAGAACGATTGTCCATAGTGTTAAAGTGTGAATGTGTGTGTGAATGTTTCCCAGCGATGGGTTGCGGCTGGAAGGGCATCCGCTGCGTAAAACATATGCCAGAGAGTTGGCGGTTCATTCCGCTGTGCCGACCCCGAAAGGGAAGAAAGCCGACATGAAGATGAATGAATGAATCTTCAGAATGTGCCCTTTAAAGACGGTCCTTACGCATCAAGCACACTGCAATGGCGAGTTGAGACTCTTCCTGGATGAAATGTCTCTGTATAAATGTTCTGGGAAAACAAACACTGGCTTCTTGCAGCAGCTGCGTTGCTTTTGATTAGGAAAGGATATTCGCCCAAATAATAGCGGAAGCACTTATTGTAAACCAGTGGTTCTCAATTTTTTTCTGTCACACCCCCCCCAACCCCGACCCAGGAAGAAAAACACATCTCTACATTACACCCCTAATCTAGTGGAGGGGTATTGCACTTTATTCTAGAACAGTAAAAAAAAAATTGAAAAAAAGCATCTTCCCCGAGGACAAACGCGCCCCACTATTTGAAAAACATTGTTGTAAACTAATGTGTGATGAATATTGGAAATTAACTTTACTGCGGTTTTCTCTAACTTTATTTACTTTTCTCTGGTGAAAATTATACAACAAGCACATTACTCCCACGATCAATCACCTGGTTTAATAATAATACCATCATGTGATTGATAATACATCTTAAAGTCAGCTCCTGCAGAAATAGTATTTGACGGTCATAGATCACGTTTTGTTTTAGCTTGGCTTATTTTCAGTAATAAAGGACCTACTTACACATTACATTTGTAATGCTTAAATTCTCGTTTTGAAGGAAGCAAAGAAAAAAAAACACAAAATTCACCAACCTGAGGTGACTGTTGACCACGTGAGTTTGGTGCAGGTGAGACTTTTATTTTGCAAAAATTGTTCGCTTCTCTCAGCTTTTCCAGATAGTGCCTTTCCTCCCCCTGCCCCATCAACAACCAATCAGGATACAGAGAAGTTAAGCCCAACCCCCCTGTCAGTTTTGTGTAAGAATTGAAAGGAAAAAAGAAAAAAATAATTAAGTTTTTGAAAGAATGTAGAAACTTCTTTTAATTTAACGTGGCTGTGTAATTTTTTTTGTTAATTATTTAAATCTTTTTTATTAGAAAAATACAGAAAATTAAATAAATTATTTAGTCTAAATCTGATTCCATAGAAGTGTTGATAGTTTAAGCTATATAAAGCCTTGAAATTGTGCACAAAAAAAAGAAAAAAGGAGGGCGGGATGGATGATTTTAAGTTTAGTTTTTGTCTCAGCTCTGCCATCTCATCTTGTTGCTTATTTTTAAACCAGTAATGACACTGTCATCAGGCCTACACGCACTGTCAGTATCATAGCCTTTCATTAGATTCCTATGGGTGACATTACAACATTTACGGTTTTAAAGCATCTATCATTTGGCTTTTAAATAGTGCAAAAAAATTTTAAGTAGAGATGCCTACAGAACATAATTAAGTTTAAGAGGTATGAAATTAATGAGTGCATTCAGAGGCAAGACAAATCCGCTCTGAGAATATTATAATAACCATATTCATCAAGCAGAAATACTTTCCACCAAAAAGTAGAAGCAAAAACAGTTGATAATGTTCCTGGGGGAGCAAGACACATAAAATAACATAACGTTCCATATGGGCAATGATTCAAACAAAAAAGATCATCACCATAAATAAAACTTACCTGAGAGGGAGCCAAGAATGGAAGATGCAGATTTTAGATTTACACCCACCTTCACTCTTATTTGTCTGTCTCTAAACTTTTTCTTCACCAACTGCCAAGAATAAAGTTTCAATCTTGGATAAAAAAAAGAAAAGGCAGGGGAGGCAGGAAGAGACCTTTGCCACCTGCTCGAGGCTCTGCTTCACTAGTCTTGTTGTAAGAGGTGGACATTAATTGTGATGGAGAATGGCATTCCCCTCTCACATACACTCCTGTACCTAAACAAAGATCCACACAGGCACTAAATCTTCATTTGGTTTCTGTGCGGGAGACTTTGGAGGTTCATAATATTCACGAAAGAGAGATCATTCTGTTTTCATTTCCGTTTCTTCTTTTCCTCACTTGCCCATAAGGGCACAGACTGTTCTGGCCTTATCTTCTTTTTCCAGGCTATTCACCTTTTGTGCTACTTTGGGGACAGGAGAATGTTTCGAATTTAATGAAGCACTCACACTTGTCATTGTCAGAAGTCACATTCTTAAAGCTTTATCAAGATGTGCTACTTTGATACATGAAGGTTTGCTGGAGAGGAGTGATGTGTTTAATGGACTATAGAAGAGGTTGTGTCTAAGATTATTCAGAGTCATTAGAAAGCTAAAATGTTTTACATTATTATGATTGATACTTGATAGTATGTTTGACACTAGTAGACGTCAGAGCAATTTATTTTGCCCTTTTTCTTAAAAATTTAATAAAACCTATTGTTTATAAATCGCTTTTAGGCTATGTTCAGGCTAAAGGTCTTAATGGTCAATTCAGATTATTTTATTCAGCTTTGAATGTTTCTTTTATTCATTTCAGTAGAACTGATTAATTTCAGTGAGAAAATGTGTTTAAGTTTGGCTAAAAAAATGGGACATGAATATTCAGAAGCACTGCAAAAATGTCAGGACTGGATTCAGGACCACGGAATTAAGCTTTACAGAAAATCCTGAAATGAAATCACATGCACTTTGGAGTGCAGTCAAAACATAGCCATATCGACATAGATTGTTTTGGAATAAAGGGAGTTACTGATTTATATATACACATATCATAAAATTGTGGTTTAAATAATCAGATTTGGAGAGTTCTCAACTTGTTTTCTTGTAATTGACATTATTTTGGAAGAACCTCATGAATCATTAGTGGTTAGAGCCTGGCAGAAATAAGAGGTTGGACATAATGAACCACTCTGTTTGTAAACAGCTCAGAATTTTGATGACTTAATGAATTGAAACATTCTAACATGAGTTTGTTCTCACAGGTCACGCACACATTTATCACAGCTTCAAATGTTTGAGTTTCTTTATAAGTGCCTGTTAAAACAACTTTGAAAACCTTTTGAGGTTAATGAACAGGGTTGACTAGTGTTTGTACTGTGTTGTTTTGTAAAATATTTAATAACGCCTAACACTAAACCGTCTTGACATTACTTGATAATTGTTATCAGCCTGCCCAGTGTCATCGTCTATCTGTCTCTGGGTGTAACATTAGTTTGTTACAGAGATTTTATAAATGCCCTAAACATTCATATCAAGTAATGAGAAATGGGCATTTGATTTCAAAGTCCCAGAAGCCCTTTGAGCAGCAATCTCACTGAGAGAAGAAGGACCTAGCTTTATTTTAAGTGCCTACTCATTGAAGATTCAATCAGTTCTTCTACAGCTGGGAATAACAACATGAGCTGTTTTATGTATTTTTGAGTAAGACGTGACAGAAAGTCATCCTGTTGGTTGTTGCTAACATTTTGACAGAGAAGGGTTCAGGCGGTGGGGAAAGGAAGAAGGAGGCTTTTGATGCAGCAGCAACAGTCAAAAGATGCTTTGGGTGTCTTTCAGTCTGAAAATTGTGAATGTGGCATTGCAATGGACTGATAACCTGTCCAGGGTGTACCCCACCTTTTACCCAGTGTGAAAATCCCGCAAAACCTAGTGACCTTATCCAGGACAAAAAGCGAAAAATGAAAGCAAAGCAAATACAATAGTATTTAATGTGTTTTGAACACATAATACAAAGATGTATTCATTACTGACCATTAAAACAAGTTTAAGGTTAAGGATTGCAGAAGCCCTCCTGCTTGGGTGTTTATTTTAAACAATAGGGTACCTTCTCTCCATTAAAGTTTTAGAGCCTTCTGTGACAGTGATGAGTGGGCTAGCAATCAAGCCTAAATCCCCAAACACCTCCCAATGGTTCAGTCACAGCAGATATTCCAAAAAATTTTTGGTTTCAATTGAATTTTTTTTATTGTCTAAATTGTCTTGTATTATGCACTTATATTTCACTAAACTACAATTATAAACATTCTCAACAACTTTGACTTCTCTAATGATCTCTGGGTCGCATTCATAATTAATTCACAGTTCTCTGGAAGGAGATTGGTCTGGAAAGGTTTCCCGAGGCACAAAAAGACAGGGCTCTGTGAAAGGGAGTGTTCTAAAACTCTGCGCATCACGTAGTAACCTTGAAGTTAAGCCTTCAGTCCTGACTGGCATCCGTCACTGGGCCAAGCTGTGCAACCTTACACAAGGATGTGTGCTTGGCATTCAAATGGTCTTGCAAAATGAAACACTATAGGAAAACATTCTATTACAGTTTCAGTTAATGTGCATATTTAGGATTGGTGTGTCAGCGGAAAACAAAGCAAAATGTTTACTTATGTACTCAATATGTCTATCATATTACTGCTTAGGATGATTTCTTAGTATTAGAAAATGCCTTGTAATCATTTGAAAGTCAGCTTTATTATTTCTTTTGAGTCACAATGTTTGCATTTTGACAGATGCAGACAATTTGGGTTCGACTGATGGTTTTATATTGTTTTGCTTGAATTACAGTGATTTACTTGTGAAAAAATGGTTCACTCAAAAGAGACAAGATGTGACAAATGAAACGTAGAGGAATTTTTGTTAAGGATTTTCCTTTTGTTTTTGTTACTTTCATTTTAAATTTTTTTGTAGCATCTTAATCACCAGGTGAGAAAATTGCCTGTGTATGTATATATATATATTTATTTATTTGGGGAAAATATTGCTGAAAGAGAGGTTTCATGAATGCAGAGATATTTTCAAAATGGTAGAATTCCATGGTAGAATATTTTTGGAAAATAAAATAACAATCACTTCATTGCCAAGCAAGCATCTCGGGCTTGGCTGTAAAAAAATGTGTAGAGCATTAATATCTACACCAATCGTTATTGTATGAAAAAAATAGACCAATAAAATAATAATAAAACTAAAGTTTCTGAAAAGATTTACCAGGGAGACAAAACCAGGGAGTACCTGATTCAGGCAAATAATCATATGATTGGCTGACCTACTCTCTTGTGGTGGGGTTTTTTGCCTATTGTGTATTTTTCATCTTTTTCCATCTTCTGTCATGCAAATATGCCTTTGCGCATGACCTGGTCATTGTGTATTCTCATTATATGCAGAAAAATATCAAGCTAGCAGTCATAGTGGCCACTGTTGGGCACAATCAGGTTAGGATAGTTTACCAGTTGATTTAAAGTTGAAACTTTAAAATTCACATGTTCAAATGCAGATATTTGTTAGTCTGGAACAAGTTTATAAATATATAGCACAGTTGGTCTTTACCAAAATTAGTTTAAATTCATTTTCAGTGTCCTCAAGTCTCACCCAATCTGTGGCCTGCTCTTTTATGTAACCAAAGTTTAATTTATCGTGGTTAAGTGGTGCTTTCAACGTTAAAAAAAAAAAGCTTTAAAAACTTTGGACATGTGTACATGTGGACAAGGCCTGTGTGTGACACAGTCATTTTACTGCTTTCACACGCTCACATCCAACATTTACAGTTTCTCTCATACACAATTCAAGAAAATGGCAAGAAAGTTATTTTGCTTTAATTCAACTTTCAACTTGATTCAATAATTTCAATACATTTATTTAAACTTTTAAAAGTACTTGTGCAATTGAAAAAATACTACCACATACTGACAACATGCATGTGAATTCTGCACGGGTGAGGAAAGTTCCATAAAATGAAAATATCCAAAAGGATAGGAAATATGTGAACTGTTCGCTCAAACACTTAAAAGTCTGTAATTGTAATACATTCAGTCACTTAAAATATATTACAAAAAATGAGTTTTGTTATAAAGTAAGACGGAACTCAATAAATGTAGAGTAAAGTGTTTTAGTTCTCAAAGCACAAGTATTTTCTTAGCTCAAATTTCTTGTTGTCCATCAGCTGGTCTCTGACAGCAGGACGACGAGGACATCTCCTCTTGTCTGAAAGTGAACGCTGTGTCTTTATCTTTTATACCCCTATGCTGCAGTCTGAATTCAAGAGTTTATTGGCCTCTGCTTCAACCGCTGTCCGTGCTGTAGATTTATTGTATAGTGTGCAAAGTTCATGTGTAGCTCACTAGAGCCCCCTCCGTTCACAGAGATCCATACTGTAGCTGACCTTTCCCCTACATCTCCTTTGAATGCGGTTAAAAACACTTTTTAGAAGGTGATTGCATTTGCATTAGCATTATATTATCTGCAACATCCCTCAAATAGGCAAATTCTTGGAGTTATCCAACATGATATAAATATATAAATGTTTAAAATTATTGTATGTATGCATGTTTGTATGTTTATTTTTCAATTTCTATGATTCCCTTTTAAACAATCGTGAGTAATGAGTATTTAAACAATAAGTAATGGACAACAGCCGAGGAGAAGACGGCATTGGTCTCAAAAGATGACAAAGGGCACAAAACGACATGTCAACAGAGGTAGTCATATGATAAATGACTCAGAGTCTTTACTGTGTGATTTGTTTTTAAGATAATATCAATGTTGAAGTCTACATTTGTTTCTCAAGTGACGTTACCCATCTATTAATTTCCTGCATTCCTCTTGAAGTGAAATTATTTATCATGTTTAGCCTTAATAAATTGATCAAAATCAGTTACAATTGGTATTTTACTATCAAGTCAAATGAAAGTCTTGTCAGAAAAAAAGATGTCAAATGCAGGCTAAATCTAATGAATCAATTTGAATTCCATGTTTGTTTATTCATGCTTTAAACAATCAAAAAGATAAGTTCATTGTCAAACGTTGTTCTGGTGGAATCAGAAGTCTGTGAGGAGTGAAAATAAACAAACTAAAAACATGACCAATGTAATCTTCAGTTTAATTTTTAAATGTAAAACACGTGCATGCATCATGAGTTTTAATGTGACATTCCAGTTTTAAAGCTAAATTTGTATTCCCTTCATGAATTATTTTATTACCAAACATGAAAAATAAACATGCTCAAATCTATTACTGCAGCTGCACATGAAGATAATTATGTGGCACTTATGACAGTAATTAGAGCATTTGGGAGAGGGGACTGTTAGCCAGTTATTTTATGTTATGATCAGTGACTCAAGTAGCATTAATGCAAATGCAAAAGAAATGAGATCATCAATCAAGGGCAGATTAGTCCCCTGTGGAGAAAATGCAGGGACTAGTATAAAGTAGTAAAGCAATAAGCACATAAACAAACAAATAAAATGATAATTGACAAGATGAATGGGAAGGATAGTGAGGAAATGTAAAGAAATTGAAGTTGACTGATAAAAACAAGAGATAGAGAGAGAGAACAGAAACAAGAAAGGGTAAGAGAACTGAGCTGTTAGAAAATGCCTTCAATGGTCTTCAAAAAGCAACAGAAATAGAATATACAAATGAATAGAGCTGCATTGTATGCAAGTGACAAAAGAGAAAATAGGACTAGGTAAAATGTGGAGGGTGTTGAATATGTAGATCATGGTCAGGTGATGCTTTCACATTTGTTTGATGTCAGCCATACAAAAGACTGCTTCACAACCCATATCCCATTACTTGGAAGTTTTCACTCTTGAGATATGCTTTATAAACAAAAACTGCTTCATTCAGCCAACATAAAATGTTTAAGCATCCAAAACTTTTCATTTCTTTTATTTCTTACCATTTTGGTTCACATTAAACTTTGTTAACCAACCCAGTCACAACTTTAACATTGTAGGATACTTCATAAAACTGAATTAGTGATGTCGGGGGTGTAAAAAGAGTAGATGTTTTTCTAAAATCTCTCCATAAATATTTTGTGCTATTTTTCACTGTGGAATTTGTTTTAAATAATTTTCAGTTCTAGTGATAGCACTTTTAGCATATTTTAGCATAAATGATTGAATTGGATTAGAACACTTGCATTTGATAGCAGTTGTGAAGAAGTAGACAGATTAGACCAGATGGACATTCATGATTTCTTTATGATGGTCTTTATTGATCACAGAGCAAAAAAATAAATAAAAATTCATGCAATGTCATAAGACAAGGCAAGGCAAGTGTATTTGTATAGCACAGGGTAATTTCAAAGAGCTTTACATTGACAACAAGGAATTAAAAGAAAGTACATTTAATAAATCAAGCATAAACCATGTCATTTAAAATCCTAATAATAAAAAACTATGAATTAAGATCTAGATTAAGATAGTGAAATGAACAGATGAAATAGTTGTTCGGACGTCAAGCAACAAAAGCGCAACTAAT
Organism: Danionella dracula; assembly: GCA_900490495.1. NCBI lineage: Eukaryota > Metazoa > Chordata > Actinopteri > Cypriniformes > Danionidae > Danionella > Danionella dracula. The sequence continues at coordinate 7,922,358 of UELW01000666.1, forward strand.
GTCTTTAGCCTGGATTTAAGTGTCTAAAGTGCAGAGGTGTCAAATAATGAATTACAACTCACTTTACTGTAATTGAGTAGTTTTTTCTCAAAAATTTCAATTTAGTGAGTAGTTTAAAAATGTTCTACTTTTACTTGAGAACATTTTTATGCAGTAACAGTATTTATACTGCGCTATTTTTCTTCAACCTGCCGTCATTCCTGTTGTATTTGTTTATATTTATTGACATGATTGGCACCCACACCGTCCAATCTGTTGTCAACTAGCTTGTCCTAGGGCCAGGGCTTGCTTAGATATTGAGAAAGACGCGGGAGTTGAGAATTACCACCCCCCTGTATTATGTGGCATGCATGCTTTATAATTGCGGCATTGTATAGTACACATTTTGTTATGTAATGAAGACCCACAATCTCGAAACCTTGCAGGAATTGTGATAATTGTGGAGTAGAGGGAACAATAGAACTTTTAATACTTAAATGTAAAACATATGAAATAGAAAGAAAAGAAATGATTAAAGAGATTAGAGAAATAATAACATAGCCTATAACAATGATAAAAATCTTAAAGGAAACAAAAAAGGCAATGCTTTGATTTCCTAAAAAGACTAATAATAATTTTAGAGTATAAATTAATAATAATAGGAAAGGTTAATTTTCTCTCCTATATAGTTCATACTACTTTCCAGTTGGTGGTGGTAATGGACCATTAAGAAGGCTTGCAAACTGCCTTTAAACAGCAAAGGAGGAAGAAGAAGAACTTGCCACCGGACGGGAGCATTAATTGTTATATACAGTGAATGGCATTGACAGGGGAGCAAGCTCAGTGACAGAAAGGCACAGCGCAGACATTGCAGCCACGATCCTCCGTTCAAAGAGCCCGTCAGCCAGAACGAAAAAAGTTGCTAAAACTAGCCAGGAACAGCAGAAAAAAAACTTTTGATTTGTCGCTAGTCGCTAGGATACAAAAAAAGTCGCTAGACAATCTGAAAAGTAGTTAAAGCTAGAGACAACGTCACTAAGTTGGTAACACTGAAGGGGTTACTGTTGAAGAATCCAACAATGTCGTGATGAGGTTGTGGTGCAAGGAGCGATTGGCCGACATTACCAGATGTTCTGTCTTGGCCATGTTGAGCTTAAAAATCTATTCTGAAGGAGACTGTCAGTTAATGTAAAGACTTAAGAACTGGAGAAATGTATTCTGACTTTCTAGATTTGGTCGAAATTTGAGCTGCTGCATTCTGAATGAGCTGTAGCTGCTTAAGTGTCTTTTTGGGAAGACCAGTGAGAAGAGCATTACAGTACTCCAGCCTGCTGGAGATTAAAGCATGAATCAGTTTCTCTTAATCTTGTCTAGAAACAAAGCATCTGATACTTGCAATGTTTCTAAGATGGTAATTAGCTGATTTGATCATTGCTTTGACTTTGAAACTAAGATCAGAGTCCAGAATCACCCCAAGATTCCTGACCTGATTTGTAGTTATAAGGCCTTTGGCAGTGAGTTAAGCATTAACCTTAACAACCTCGCTTTTGCTTCCGAATGCAGTGACTTCAGTTTTGTCCTTGTTTAATTGAAGAAAGTTGTTTTGTATTCAGACTTTATTCTCATCAAGACATTGACAGAGAGAGTTTAGGGGGTTGTAATCATTCGGGGAGATAAATTTGTGTGTCATCAGCATAACTGTGGTATGATATTTGGCTCCTTCTCATGATTTGACCCAGTGAAGGCATGTACAGGTTAAATAGTAGAGGGGCAAGGATTGAACCTTGAGAGACTCCACATGACACTGTAGTCCACTTCGACATGCAGTCACCTTCAAAGTACAATCTGAACCATTTTATCACAGTTCCTGAAAAACCAACAGAGTTTTCTAATCTATTGAGAAGGATTTTGTGGTCGACCGTGTAGAAGACAGGGCTCAGATCAAGTAGAAACAGGAGAGTCACTTTACCTGAATCGGTGTTTAACCGGATCCCATTGATTATCTTCAGTAGTGCCTGTATTCACTTTTAATTTTTTCCTTGGCTTAAACCACAAAGACATTTTTTCAACATTGAGTCACATCCATGGGATGAAAATGAGCCTATAGACTCTCTTTGTTGCCATTTAAAATGTTTGAGACTTTAAGAAATAAAATATCTATGTTGTCTGGTTGCTTGCTCAATGACTGGTTTGTTACCCCCAAAGATCTCAGCTTGAAATTAGTCACTGTGCAACATAATTATCTCCTTAAATAAAAAAATATTATTTTATAAAAAAATATAATTATAAATAATTAAATAATTAAAATTAAAATAATATATATATATATATATATTGCATAAAGATTTCATTAATAAAACGACATAAAATAATGTAATAACAGGACATTTTCTCATATAAAACAACATAATTAAGTCGTATTTACATGAAAAGATCTTGCTATTATGACATAATTGAGTGGAAATAATGTGTGTCTGAATTTGAGTTTCAGTACCAGTAAGCAGGAAATTAGTAGAAACTAGTTTTCAGTATTTCCTGTAATTGCATTAGGTTAGTTAATTAGATAAATGAGCCAATCACATACTGTAAACCCAAATTTTTTCAATTAACAATGCTTGTATGGTGTCCACTTTAAATCTTACTATCATGTACAGTGCATGTACTCCAAGTTTTTAGTTTATTAATCTAGCAACATGATGGTATTTAATCCACAGAAACAGGATGAGCAGGAGGTGCTGTGATTGACAGCTTAACTGACCAGTCGGCATGGGGCATTTGCCTTTAAAAAGGGGACCTGTCTGTCGTCAGGGAATGTAAAAGTGTGTGCGCGTACAGATTGTGTGTGGTATTGCTTGTCTTCCATTCTTTCTCTTTGTAAGGCTGGCAATTATTGTGTGTGCCTCTCCATTGTATTACTGTCCAGGAGCAGTGGATCTCTGTGAGGAGGGTGAACCCTTGCCCTCCTTTGAGGTTCTAACCACTCCTAGACTTTACTATGTTTTTTACTGTTCCATTCTGCTTTGTATAATTTATTCATCCATCTTTATTTATTCTTGTTTGTTAAAGAACTTGCATTTGTGTGATTTCCTTTTTCAGTTATCGTTTCTTTTTAGTACAAAAAGTGTTTTGGTTACTTTCATTTTACTTTTACTTTTATGTGAAGCAGAGCCTTTGAGGGCATCCATGAGTGAGAGACAATGTTTTGAACTTTGGTAATACAGAGCTATCTATTTTATATGTGAACCTGATCTCCTTGTCCATTTCTCTCATATTACTAGAGTGAACGAACCTGTGCCCTTGGGCTTATTTCCCTGAGTGCAATTCCCAGGGTGGCATAGTGGTGCAAATTCAGATTAAGCTACATTGGAGACAACCTTTTTAAGCTACATTGGAGACAACAATTTTAAGTAAATTATTTTTAAGAATAGGCTCCGTCCCTCCAACCTTGAATGCCACATTTAGGTTGAATGTATTTAACAAATCTTGTTTTAGTTTGTTGTGGATGACACGTAAAACATTGATGATTTTAAATGGCTTGTTCACTGATTGCTTTCAACCTGGGACTTGACCTGGAAGCATACATTTATACCAATTTACAATGATGATTGGAGGTTTCGGACATTTTGAGGATTTGTTGTTTTTACTCTTGTTCACTAAAAACTCTGAATTATTGGAACGATTCATTTATATTATATATATATATATATATATATATATATATATATATATATACTTGCAAACTTCTACGACAAAAATCCAAAATACAGCAAAATACAAAAGTCTGTGTAAATAAACTTTCTTGTTCGCATCTTCTGATCATCATCAGAAAGTATACTTCTTATTATAGTTTAAACTTTAACAAATAGGTTTCAGTCCTTCACAAACAGTCAATACAGCAGAGAGGCATAAAATTAAACATGATGTATGTAAAAACAATTGACACATTGAATGATTTTTAAATATTTGTTGATGACCAAGGAGAAAAGACTACCTTGCATTGCTCTTATTTAAATATGTGATTATTAAATGAATTTGTCAGCAATGTCACAATCATATATAATAATAAAAGGAAAACCGTATTACCCTAAACTAATCTACTCTCTGATTGCTTTTATTATTCATAAACTTCTACAGCTAATCTGGGATATTTCCTTTTACTAAGCATGATGAATTGACTTCCCTGACAAGTGTGTGTGGGAGTTGTCTGGGAAAGCTGATGTAGGAGACTGATTAGGCTATTATACTATGATTTGAGATGGGCCGTAAAATATTCAGCTCTTTCTTCAGAAAGTCCCTCTCATTTAGAGATGTATAAGTATAGACTCAATCTTTCTGTCTCTATTTCCTGCAGCTCTCCATCTTTCATAGTAAAAAGGTTATTTTCCTGAGAGCAGCTCTCCTGACAGAGCAGTCATATTGTCCTCCTTTCTCTCCTTTTTTCTTCCCTGTCTCCCATCGTTTCTGAGTCCTTTCACCCTATTTATCTCTCTCTATCTTTCTCCTTTTATTCATACTCTGAAATGGAAAAGGTTAGTTTAGAGTGTGTTATACCTCTCTCTCTCTCTCTCTCTTTCTCTCTCTCTCTTTGGTATTAAAGGCCTGAAAGGTTAACAGCAGCCCATTAGGAGGTAATAGACTCCACTCTGGCTTCTTATGTAAGACACATTCACATTCACTTGCTATGGCTTTATAGGTGTTGGGGTGTTAATGGACTTTTACCTCTGACCTCTTTATTTTATTTTCTCTCTTGTGTCTTAACAGCTTTAACTTATGGTTCTTTTACTGTTGTGTTTAGCAAATATTTTTTTTTAATTGTCAGATTCTTACTCTTTACTTACTCTAAACTGCTAGAGAGCTTTAGCTGCCATCAACTGGTATTAGTTGCAAAGACCCATCATGAACCATACAAAAGCTTTCTGGATGATACAGCTAACGATGTATGTCAGAATTTAATACATTTGAACATTTCTTTAAATTGAATTTGAGTGCTGTGTTCCCTGAATTTCCAGAACATTTAAATGCCAACACATATGACATTGGTGAGAGGGTTTTACAGTCTGTTCAGGGTACATCATGAGTTAAATTGAGGTCTGATTTCCCTCTGATTCTAGAGCAGGAATTGAAAATGTAATTCAGATTTACAGCAGCAAAACATCTCATGCGTGGCTCATTATGTTTTTGTTGTTGCTGATTTTAGCCGTCATGAAAACTGTGAGATGGGTCATTCTTTTAATTAAGTTTTTATTTGTTATTATCAAGGATGTATAGTCAAGGGTGGAGCAATTTGAGTGACAGCCATACATCAGAGCTGAAGAGGCTTGTCATGGATGTGTGGATGTGAGTATGTTGTTTGTAATGTAATTATGTTGCTGCACTGACTGTTAATGGACAATCAATCATAGAAGGCATTACGGTGGCGCAGTGGGTAGCACGGTCGTCTCACAGCAAGAAGGTTGCTGTTTCAGTGTGGAGTTTGCATGCTCTCCCCATGATCGCGTGGGTTTACCCCACAAGTCCAAAGACATGCGATATAAGAGAACAAACTATTTTCCATAGAGAATGAATGTGAATGAGTGTGTGTGTGAATGTTTCCCACCAATGGGAATGCGTAACACATATGCCAGAATAGTTGGTGGTTCATTCTGCTGTCGTGACCCCGAAAGGGAAAAAGCTGACAAGATTGATGGAATGATATGGTCCCACCTACCCATATAATCTATTTTACAGTTTATAAGACATGACAAATCAGTTGACATCTGCATTGTGCAAGCTATATCCTGCAGCACAAACTAATGAAGCAATAGACATACCTCTTCAGCAAACTCAGACCAGCTCCTGCAAGCAGCGTGTCTCGTAGGCCACAGATCAGTAGCTTAACTTCCTCCTAGCCAGAGCCCCAAAACTCCTGATTGGCTCCTCGTCTTACTTAAATATTGAAACTACAAGATGCATGCGGAGATCCTTTCAGAAACACACCTTTATCATGGTGGTAGGGCAGGGCAATATTTGTGTTTCAAATCGGTTCCTCTGCTCAAGCAGCTCTTAGATACTGACGTTTTGAATGAATGACAGGCAGTCTATTGTGCCAGAACGATCTCAAAAATACTGTACTCATACTTTTCGTTGAAAAATAAATAACACAATTCACATGTACAGAATCCTATTTGTAAACTGAAAACAATGTTCGTACATTTCCAAAGGTGCATTTTACCTGAATTCATTTGAAAACAGATTCAGAGATTTGATTTGATTAAGTTTTTCAGCTGCTTCTCATAATATGTTTACAAACTTTGTGAGGGTTTCCTGGGTGCCCAAGGCCATCTCCTAACTTTCAACTGATCCTAAAAAGCAACTGAGGGGTCCTTAACTAGTTGCGGGGTCTTTCCAGACGCAGCAACTGAACCATGCTTACGATGCAAGGCAATAAAGAGCAAGACAGAACTCATGAATCTGTAGAGATAAAGAGCTGTGATCTCTTTGCAGAAAATCTATGTGCAACATCATGGACATTAGAAATGCAGAGACTTTTAAACTAAATTTAAGTAATCTGAAAATCCCTTTTGATTATGACTCATTTCAGAGACAACTGAATTCTGTGTGTAGTTAATGTTTAGCTGTAGCCATTAGCCCACCTGGACTCTTGCCATTCTCATCTACCATTTTCCACTCCAATTATTCCTCACTGTTCTTGTTCAAAAATGTCAAGATAAAATGGCAGTTTCTTCCAAACATAAATGTTTTTGAAGTTGCAATTAAGATTTAAAATGTTCCTTTCAGACAAATCTTAGAAATGTAAATATTCTTATTCTTTCACATCTCACTTATTTAAATGTGCTTAATTTTGATTTAAAAAATTACAGATTTTAAACTTAAAGATTATATTTGCATTGGCTTCATGGAATGCAAAAAACTTTAAAGCTCAATTTCTCAAAAAAAAAAAAACCTGAATTCCAAGGGGACGAAGTATAATTGTACTTCCATAAAAGTGAAATGCATAAAAATTCTGTTCATGAACTCTTTAATTTTACGAAGAAATAGCTATGGCATGTGCCTACATGCTGTTACTCTGATTAAAAAACTTTGTCAGAACCAAGTCTGTCACATTACCCCAGTCAAATAAGAAGTGAAGGCCAAATTGGTGGAGGTTGTTAAAACTCAGTGACAAAAGGACAGACGGACAGAGAGTTAATAAAACACGTCAGCTTGTCTTCCATTTAAATGAATAAAAGTTATTTCAGGTTTTATTTTGTTGTTGTTTTTTACATCATAAAAAGGTAAACACCAGAAACATGGTGTATTTTAAAAACACAGTTCAGATATTCTGAGATTCTTTTTTCCATTCCCACTGCTAAAACCAAAAAAGTTATGGATACATTTAGAAAAAAATTGTTATTGACCCAAAAGTCAACTTCATATAAAGAAGATCAACAAGTGGGTCAAAGATCAATAAATCTGTAAACCTGCAGAAGTAAAATTTAAACTTTTTGCAGAAACCCTTTTGCTTCCCTCAATCAATTTGCTTGCTCTAGACTCACCTGTCGGGTGAGTTACAAGTTTTCTACTCACATTGTGAATATAATGACATAGTTTTAACTGCTATGTAGCACCTTACTATAAATGCGATGCTTTATATTTGTAGTTGAAGTGTGCTGAAATAAGAGAAAGCTACTGAGAGATACTTAAAGGAGAGGATAACGGAGAGTGCATGTAACCACATGTTTGTCACCTTTGTGTTTTCTTCTTGATCATTGTCAAGTGTTCCTTATTCTCCCTGATTCTCTAATTAGTGGGCTATTTTGGTATTGATCCCTGTTTGTGAGTTATTACCTTGTAATCAGTTTATCTGTGTCCTTTCACCCCTGTTCATACAATTGTGTGTTTCTCACCAAAAATGCTTACCTCTGCTCCTCCACAGACTGAATTCCTTTAAGATGGTGAGCTGAATTTCCCAGCTTTTTTTGGGACCTGTTGTTTTCCTGCTCTCCCTAGAAGGGGTTATTTCGTTTTCATGCTGTATGCTTGGCTTTTAGTTTGGTTTCTCTGTTCTTTTGAACCGTGCTTTTCTGTTTGACCTTCTTTAAACTAATAAATATCTGTTATTGGCGTCTTTGCATCTGGAGCCTTCGTTATTACCTGACAAAATCATCAATCATCTCTTATACCTGACAGTATGATGATGGACTAATTTATTCGCTATTAACATTTAACATTGCAAGGGTTAAATTAATGAAGAAATTAATTTCATTGTAGCTTGTGATGGTTTAATCTTTGTGGGGTATTCCCATTTTAAAGCCATTTTAAAATAAAAATTTTACTCTATAACACATTAACATATGACTTATCTCAAATTCAAACAATATAGAGAACATATCTTGAATTATTGCAACCAGTCCCTACTAGAAAATAATATACATTTGTAACATTTTTATTCATTCATTCATTCATCTTCATGTCGGCTTTCTTCCCTTTCGGGGTCGCCACAGCGGAATGAACCGCCAACTCTCTGGCATATGTTTTACGCAGCGGATGCCCTTCCAGCCGCAACCCATCGCTGGGAAAAACATTTTTATTCTTGTAAAAATTAGAAACGAGTCAATTTGACCCGAAGGTCACACAAGTGTAAAGTGTGTTAATCATTGGTTCTGGGACCTGTGTTGTAAGCCAACTTTACGCTTTTTCTGTGTCGTCCACTAATTACATTTAGCTTTAATTCTGTTATTAAAAACAAATTTGAGTGGTCGTTAATAAATTTGTTCCTGAAACATATTGGTACAAGTTTCCCAAACAGATTAATCCCAATGGAAATCATCAAGCAGTTGGAGGTGAGGCTTAGCGGAGGTCATTTATTCTTCATCCAATAATATTTCAATGTTAACCTTTCTTGTTGTAATGGTGGCTTGGGAGAAAATAAGCTTCAACTCTGCATCAACAGAGATGCATGATTCGAGCATTTGTATTTTGCACACTGTTTCAAGCTAATGTCACTTGGCACATAGGTTATTTTGCTGTCAATATTTACAGAATAAATTTGTTGCAGGGTCAAAATGGCTCTGATCTTTGTGACAGTGATCCTTGCAACTTTGCGAAATCTGAGATTCCGAGCATGATTCAGTATGCTACATAAACATGTTACTCTAAAGAGAAATTATTTAAATTCAAGACCTAGGAAGCAAGTGGCCAGCTCCCTGTGAATAATGACAAACAACCGTCTGTGTGTACATGTGTGATTGAAGACTGGCAACTGATGGTTTATACAATAATTAAGTGTGTTTATTCCAGAGCCAGTGCCATTTAGGGTGTCAGCATGGCACTCTGTAAAATGCAGCTGGCAGAGGAAAAGAGGAGGCACTATGCCACCATCCGTCTCTGAAGAAGTAGAAGAGAGCGAGGACAAGGGAGGGATGGGACATTGGGAAATAGATGCAATGCTGGCTGAGCAAAAGATACGCAAACATTAGTCATCACAGCTCTACAGCAGACCAGACAAGGCTGACATTCTAGGGTGATGCAGTGCTGTGTATTTACACAGCTTTATTCAATAGCAGGATGTTCTTTAACCTGAGGGGGATTTTGAGTTTTTAAATAAGCTTGTTTTTAAGATGTTTTTTTCTTAAACGAGTTTCTTATTTAAATACCAACTACTGTAATTAAATAAATTGAGGCAAATCATTTTAGAAAGCCTGATGTTTTCCAGGCTCATTAAATGAAATAAGTTCTGAAATCAGCGTCACGGTGGCGCAGTGGGTAGCACGGTCGTCTCACAGCAAGCAGGTCACTGGTTCTAGGCTCGGCTGGGGCAGGTGGCCTTTCTGTGTGGAGTTTGCATGTTCTCCCCGTGATCGCGTGGGTTTTCTCCGGGTTCTCCGGTTTCCCCACAAGTCCAAAGACATGCGGAATAAGTGAATTGAATAAGAACGATTGCCCATAGTGTTAAAGTGTGAATGTGTGTGTGAATGTTTCCCAGTGATGGGTTGCGGCAGGGAAGGGCATCCGCTGCGTAAAATATATGCCAGAGAGTTGGCGGTTCATTCCGCTGTGGCGACCCCGAAAGGGAATAAAGCCGACATGAAGATGAATGAATGAAAAAAGTTCTGAAATCAATGATTATATGATAAGTCTGATACCTTCTTAGTGAAGATATGTCTGTGTGTTGCCAGGAAACAGTTTTAAATGAAATGAAACAGATAAAGTAAGCAGCATGATGAATGTGGTGAGTAGATTTTCACCAAACGAATGTGACAAGTCAACAGCCATCCATAGATAAAAGCCAAATTACATCACATAACAATGAATCTGACCAGAGAGAATCCTAAGGCTAGCTGAGATAATATTCCTTTAAAACTCAAAACAAAACAAAAAAACTCAAAATAAATAAAGTTGCAATCGCAAATGGTTTTAATCGGGCTAAACTTTATGAACACAAACAATGAAAAACTGGAACCAGACATTGCAAATTTGTTGTTTGAGTGATCCTAATTAAACCCTGAGTTGACAGTACATTTATTATTTACAGGCCCTTATTTTGGTGCTTTGTGTGCATCAATGACTCTGGCTTCGCTCCTTCTGGCGCGATTCATCTCACCTGTGAATGTGTTTGCCAACTGGACCAAGTTGACTGGGAGCAAACACCTGGATAACCTGCTCCAAAGTTGGGATCACTGAAGTGCCAAAAGCTCGTTTCAAAAACCTTGTTTCAACACTGCTGCTGTTTTGCTATATGTTACTTTTTCCTCTCGGGCTCTGCCCTGCCGCTTCGCTTCCTGGCTGGGTATTGGTGCTGGGCCTTTTACTGCTATCTCCCTTGCTTGCCCGCTTACTGAAAACACTGAACAGCCCCTCTGCTGTTCAGTAATGGACTACAAGCAAGCGAGGCTTGTCTCCTTTTGAGTTTAGTTTCCGTGTTTTTGCTTTGTATGTGTATTCATATTTTGTCTTTATTCAGTGTCAATCAATCAATCAAGCTTTTCTGTAACACTTTTTTTAGCAGTTGTGTTCATTACAGCTTTACAAAGTCCTAGTGTGGATCAGGTAGGGTAAATATGAATTCCCTCTATGAGGTCCTTAGGAGCCTTGCTCACTAAGGCAGGGGCTAATCACCTCCCCTGCATAAAGAATATACAAACTTAAGATCAAATTTACAAACTTTAAGAAAAGTTTGCTGGACAGCACCTCAAAAAACAAAACTATAAAGAAACAACAACAAAACAGAAACTGATAAACGAAAAACAATGGTCAGAAATCTGTAATAAACAGGTGATCAGCATCAGCGGCAAGATGAGAGATAAATGATGGGGATAGGTTGGATAGGCACATTGAACCACATTGTTTTTTTCAACAGTTTGTATGTTTTATTGGGCTCAGATACCATATTCGTTTTGACAAATACCAGGAGCCAATTATTCAAATGCTAGTTTTGAACTCTGTGTGTTTAACTGAGCTCCGGACAACATCCGGGACTTTGTTCCAGAGCTTCATACAGTGTTTACATTAGTGTATGTTTTGATAAGACTTTTTTTTTTTTTCTTGTCCGCTTTTCTTTCTTATTACTTTAAACCTAATAAATGAAGTGTATTTTTGTACTGTGTTCGGTCTCTGATCGACTGGGTAAACCCACCCACCTGTACTGTCTATTTATTTTCCCTCAGTGAGAGGGGCGTTGTCACCACACAAAGTTAACAAGTTTTTAACAAATTAACAAAGTTAACGTTTATGAAAAGGGATTTTATATGATATGTAGAGTAGTATGTAGAAAAATGTATCTGTGTGCTTTCTTCGAGTCTTGAAAAAGTTTTTATGTACAGTATTTTATCTAAACCAATAGATTAATGCAGTGGTTCTCAAACTGTGGTATGCGTACCACTGTTGGTGGTAAACAGTGCCAGCAGCGGTCATTACTGTGTGTGTGGGTGTCAAACAAATATTATCTGCTATAACGCCCAATATGTAAGACATGAATCGTGGCCCACTGACTGCAATTGCTTATTCCAGCTTATTCAGATTCTGTTCCAACAAAAGTTCAGCTGAATTTAACGTTGACCTGTGATATTGGATTACACTACAACTATTAAGATTAAAAAGACTAAAAAGAGTGTTTGGTCACTGAAATCTTGTTTTAAGCTAGTTGCTATTTTTTAGGGTTTGCTACGCAAACATTCTAACAAAACCAAACGTCCTAGAAACCAAACATCTGAGATCTGAAGTTAAGTTCAGAATTCATATTAACACAGCCTCTCATTCGTTATCTCTTATAACAAAATTACAACTCTTGAAAGAATTTATTATATATATAAATTATATTGCCAATTTTTTTTTCAAAGATAGTATTTGGTGAAAAAAGTTTGAGAACCACTGGTTTAATAAATTGTTATATGAGTACTGCGCATCGACTAATTTAATCTTGTTAATAGTAATTTTTTTGTAATCCAGTTGGAAAGTTTAACCATGCACTGCAGGGTATAATGCTGAATGTTGTTTGTCTGAGCCAATAACATCAGAGAGACAGTGGAACAAATGTGTTGAGAATCAGTAGAATCAGTTTGTTGTCAGTTTTCAGAATCAGTTTTCACTCGCTCCGGGAGCACTTCTATCCCACTTCATCATGTGAATAATCATTGGTAACGCTAACAGAACAGCAGTAGTCAAAATTAACTGTTATGTTTTTTAAACACCTCAACAGGAAAAATAACATAGGTTGTATTCTCTTAAATAAATGATAATAACAAAATGAAAACATGCTTTAAGATCGTGTACATTGTGTTTATTTCCACAGTAAACATTGATTTTCACCTAAAAATGTTGCCATACCATCTTCCAGATAACCACTGATCATCAAGAGAGTGTCAATGTCCTTTCACGCAATTGGAACTGGATGCTGGAAGAGAGATGCTACTGAGTCAAGAACAGGAAGTGGACTGAGAGGAGGATAAAATACCAATGTTACTTCTGGTTTGTCAATGGTTTTTATTCATATAATTAATGTTTATCTTGAAAATAACTCCAATGAGATAATTTTTAAATACACAAAAATAAGAAATGTATCCCATGTGCCTCTCACTGCCATGTTTTTGCCACACTCCCTGCTGAGTCTTGCTTTTTGGCACACAGAAAATTCTCCCATTTTCAACAAATATTTTAAACTTTTGTTATGTAAAAACATTTTAGGCCGGGACATACAAAAACCCTTTCATTTCATTTTTCACTGCTTCGGTTACACTTCTGGGTCAGTTAGCATGTACGTTCTTCATTGAGCTGAGCTGCATTAGCAATTCATCTGCTTGGTTAGTGAGTGGTGCCAATGGGCACCCCTACAGCTATCAAGCAGGTTGAAAATAGGATTATACAAACATGCATGACCCATGTCACTCTACTACATTAGCCCAATTTTGCCTGTTGAATCTGACATACAAAAGCTGACAGACAACATGAAAAAAATGGGAACTTATAAGGTATGGTAGTCTTTATGCTGTGTATTGAATGGCTCGTAATGCTCAAATGAAGAGCTTTGTGTAAAACAGTCGATAGTTGTAAAAATAATTGAAAAGTTGCTTACATTTCTTTTTGGTCAACTAGTGATATCAGAGATTGACCAATCACTGAGAAGAATGCTTTTTTTTTTACAATCAGAAAAAAAAAAAATATTTTTTAGAACTTCTTTTAAATGGTATGACAGGCAAAGAGACACAATGGCTTCTTTTACATTGGCTTTTAACTGTCCGATTTGTTTAATCTTATTTAAATCACTAAGTTTTAAAAATATGTTTAGAATAACTACTTCATTATTAAATTGGAAGTGACAATCGTGAATTAAAAAGTAGATCATGTAATGCTGGCACATTGTATTTAAATAAATTTTCAGCTCAGAACTCAAGCCATTTCTCATGACCAGTAAAAAAAAAACATGTAAGATAACTACACAGTTTTCCATTCATTGAATGTTCCAAGCTATGATTGCGATAAAAGCTCTTGGCTGAATGAAAAGTGAGAAAAACTTGACACCTGGAAGTAGGAAATTGAAACCCAGCATATATATGGTACAGCACTCATTATAGGAGTTATTTACTGTGGATTGAATTCCTCTCGTATCGTAGACAGTACTTTATTTGAAATAAGGTGACATCAGCCCTCATGGCAAGAGGGCAGTTGTTTAGGCCCTCTGTGTAAGTCTTTTGCCACTCAAAGTGTCAGAAACTATTTCCAATGCACTTTCTTGCCTATGCCTTCATTCTCTTGGCCATAAAATGAACCCACATACCATCAGCACATTCATAATTCACCAGAAACAACCACATTCCTTACTCACTTATAGGATCGCCTTGAACAAAGAAATAAACTCAGGTATGTGATGTTCACTTCAATGTTTCCCCTCTCACTTATAGTGTGTGCTTTGACAGATTCCATCAACAAAGTCAGATGTCTTCTCATCCATCTACTCCAATTGACAAGTCATAATGTCAGTATTTGTCATGGCTCCATAGTATCCTTCAGTCCTTCTTTTCTAAAAATGCTTGCCACTTACTATAGTGCGTTTAAAATTCCAGCCTTTACTTCTTATGGATTTAACAGAATATCTCAAAATATAAGTTGTCTGCAGCAATATTGTTTTGATTTTTAGACGGACCCAATCTTTGCTTTGGCAGATTTGTGATAGGTGACAGTCAACTTCATGTGTCAGAGATCAACAAGTATGACAATATTTTTCAATCTTAAAACTTTAACCTATTGTGGAAAAGGTATGTTAGCTGTAATACATTTAAACTGACTACACTAGACTGCCCTAATGTAAAACGCCACGATGGCTGTGTGAAAACCAGACAAGTGAGATGTGAATAAAATCACTAAAAAACACTTCTTTTATCATTTGTAATTGTAGTTTAAAAAAACATGTTCCAAAGCAACAGTTACTGTCCCTGTGACATCACAACAGTCAACTTCTTCACACAACAACACTCGTTTTATAGAGAATACACTGCACACTTAATGCCAATACATTTCAGCAAGATTAAATTTTGGTCTGAAGGTTCAAGTGTGAACGGGCCTAAAGACAAAACACATTTAGCAGATGAATTGGCAGATGATAGGACACATTGTAGAGCTCTACGAGCAGGTAATAATCTTAGAGTTAAACTTTAATGCCTTTCTCTTTAAATGATTTATATGAAATTGAACGTAGACAATAACACTTTACTTTTGGTTCATATTTTTAAGCTGTACGTTGATTGAAGTTTATGTACTGCTTGTTTATTACATGACAATGGTAATAAATGTTTTAACACTTTTCAGTCATTCCTCATCTACTTAGACACTTTTAAATACAAGTAAAGGTCTTTGAGTGGGATAAAACATAAAATTATCATTTATAATTTTGTGATCATGAGCAATAATTTAAAATTCAGTTATGGAGTTAGATATGCAAATTTATATGAATTATTAAAATCCTTTAAGCACTGTTTTAAGACAGAACATCCAAGCATTCGTCATTGGGCCAAGCAGCGGGACCTTAAACAGGTCTGTCTTAACGTTTAAGATTTTAAAAAGCTGCCCCTTAATTTGTAGTACAAGTATTATCTATATTTATAGCATAAATTATATTAGGTATTTAATATAAGAATAGTAAATAAATAAAATAATTTTTAAAAATTGTCAAAAATGTAATCAAGTGTTTACAAAAATAATAAAACCATATAAATCATAATACAACCTTTGAAAAATAATGCATAGTGTAAATAAAAAAAAAACACGAGATATATCAGTCAACAACATTATTTATTAATAGCAATTAATAGTTAGAAGTGATCAGCTTTTCATTGATACCCTGTATACGTTTTTTTATTATTACTGTCAACATTACCGACACCCTCTACTGACACGCAACTCAAATGATCTGGTCTCTCACATTTTACACACTGATGGGAGGAGGCTGTCATCCAGTGCAGGTGGCAGCGAAAAACACTTGGAGGGAATCGCCAAGTTACCTTATTGCACTACCATACAAAAACCCTTTCTAAACTCTCTTAATGTAAATATATTATTTGATAAGCTATTCATAGTGGGGGAAAGTGCATTAAATAAAGCGTATCCCTCTGCTACTCAAAATGGACCAAAGAATCCGCCTTGAGGAATTTGACGCCTTCAAATAGATTTCAGACATTGAGTAATAGATCAGTGCCCTGAGCTTAGATGTGTTATGAAGATAAATATCCCAATCCTATTTTTACTTCTTTTTGTTTCATTCTTTATTAAATCTCAACAATGTGTTGGATAATTTTGTCCAAAACATCTACTGCATTGTAACAGTGAATAACTCTGACAGCTT
Organism: Danionella dracula; assembly: GCA_900490495.1. Taxonomy (NCBI): domain Eukaryota; kingdom Metazoa; phylum Chordata; class Actinopteri; order Cypriniformes; family Danionidae; genus Danionella; species Danionella dracula. The sequence continues at coordinate 7,938,649 of UELW01000666.1, forward strand.
GTAACTTGCGGGTTAATTGTGTCTGTTAAATTTACATTTAAATTACATTTAAATTTCTCAATAACTCACAATTTGCATTCCTTGTGGTGATATCCTGACGATCAACTTTTAGAGTAGATTGGATATTTCTTCTTTTGGCATAATCTAGCAATTGGAAAATGTGATAAAGACTGTGCCATTCCTCCACAACTGCATGTGATGTGAATGAAAATAACACCACACATAAAAAATCTTCACACATAAGCAATTGCTTCCTAAAGATGTCCGAAGGAAGATTTCTTACTTTAGCACACTCCTCCACCACTTAGCTAGAGCTAATGCTAGCTTCAGGGCCTGAGTGCCAACAGCTCCTTTTCTTAAGATGAACTCCACATAAACTCACAAACTGTGAATTCCAAAAACTTAGTCAGTCAGACATAACCTTGCCAGGAACTACTCTGTGAATGGAAAACATCACTGAAATCTCAACTAGTGTTAAATATCCTTGAGTCTTTTGTAATGTCTTGTTTAGGCAATGTAGCATTGTAACTGTGAACGCTGTCATGCATTTATCATTTGTTATCAGCATAATTTCTGTAAAATATTAAATTATAGATTGTGTAAATTTCTGTAAAATATTGCATTGACTATGATAATGTTCTTGGCATTTAAGGCTCACTCGATTCCCCTTCGATCACAAGAAGCTGGTCTACAGATTGTTTCAAAGATTAGTGAATCAGCTACGCTCAAAAGTACATTCAAAAGTAGATTAAAAACACATATGTTTAATCTAGCATTCAAATAATTGGCTCTTACTCCTCGAACAATTAAATTGTCTGGGCGCTATAAACATACAAATAGCTGAAAAACAATATGGTTCAATGTATTTAACTAACTCATCCCCATAATTTATCATTCATCGTGCAGCTGATGATAATCCCGTTTGTTGTTTGTGATCCAATGTTCCAAATGTGTTTCCATGTTTTTTTTGTAGCTGCTGTCCAGTGATTTAAAGTTCAAATAGAGTTTATGCTGGGGAGGTGATTAGCATCTCTGGATATGTGGGTGTTTGTTTTACCCCGGGTTCTCACACATTAAAAAAAATCAGAATCAGAAAGATCTTTATTGCCAAGTGTGCATGTGCACACAAGGAATTGGTTGTGGTACAGGAGTACGCTCCAATGTTGGTACAAAAAAAATGATACAATAACATTGCACAGTAACACAGGTTATACAAGTAAATTGCTCAAGTTAAAAGTAAATAGAATTTAGTAATATTCTAGAATTAGAGGCAGTAAAATATAAAGTAATATAACTATAAATATAGAAGTCCAAGGTGTTTAAGAGATGTGCTTTGGAGGTAATGTGCAGACCAAAGCATAAACTAAAAATAAAGTGCAGCAACAGATCAACAGACTGAAAATGTGCCACATCAGAGTCCAGTTGTTTGGTGCAATATTTAGATAAAATATATGGGAGTGCTGGTAGGGCAAATTATGGGTTCAGGAGCTTAATGGCCTGAGGGAAGAAGCTGTGCTTGTGCCGGGCTGTCCATGTGCTTGGGGTTCTCCTGAAATTCATTACCATCTCCATTGTTTTGAGTGTGTTAAGCTCCAGGTTGTTCTTGCCACACCAGAGACCCAGCTGCTCCACTTCCAGTCTGTGTGCAGATGCCTCACCATCCTGTGTGAGACTGATGACAGTGGTGTCGTCTGCACATTTTAGGAGATTCACCGAAGAGTCTTGGGAGGTGCAGTCTTTGGTGTAGATGGAGAAGAGTAGCAGGGACAGAACACAACCCTGGGGTGCACCAGTGCTGATGGTGCAGGTGTCAGAAATAAATTTCCCCAGCCTCACTAGCTTTTGTTTACCAGCCAGGAAGCTGGTGATTCACTCACAGATAGAATTAGGAACTGCATGAGAGCTAGTGGAGTTTATTCCGGAGGAGTAATGGGGTGATGGTGAACGCTGAGCTGAAGACCACAAACAGGATCTTCACATAAGTCCCTGGTTTGTCCAGATGTTTCAGGGTGTAGTGCAACCCCATGTTGACTGCATCATCCACAGACCAATTGGATTAGCAGACAAACTGCAGGTAGTCCAGTAGGGGACCAGTGATGTCTTTCAGGTAAGCCAACAGCAGTATCTCAAATGTCTTCATTTGTCTCAAATGTCAGATGTTAGAATCACTGGTCTGTAGTTATTGATGAGCATAACTTTGATGTTATGAGCATAACTTTTTTGTGTGTCCTGTATGGAGCTATGCTCTTCACATTACTGTATAACTAAACAACAAATGTTCTAAACAAATTACATAATTAGCGTCAATACGTTTTGTTTGAAGGGTACTTTGTGCATTGCTAATGCGCAGAAATTTTTTTAAAATAATTTTATCGTAATAAAATTTTTTTCTCTTATATCATTTTTATGATTCAAAAGGCCCAAAATCGTAAACAAAAATTGATTCATTGCACAGCCCTACTCCAGACAGTGACCTGGACCTAGAAGTTTTGTACCTAAACACAGGTTTAGTAATGAGCAAAATAGGAAAACAACTTGTTGCATTACCTAATTATTCTTAAACAATTATTGCTCCATAAATCAAGTTTAATACAATGGAAGTAGCAAATACTTAATTATTTTTGTTATATTAGATCAGGTAAAAATAACTAAATACAGGTCAAACAATATGTACTTGAGGACTTTGTTCATTTTACTAAATATTGTTTTGTAGGTTTTACTCAATTTAACATGTTTTCAATTTACTTAATGAACTTGCGTGGAAAAACTTGCCAAATAAAAATTTATTTAATGCAGATCACAAAAATTACAAAAAACTAACATTACAAAAACTAAATTACAAAACCAAACTTTTAAACTGATAGAAAACAGATTTTTTTTAATGTGTATATTGAACCATAATCGAAATATGTATTAATTAACATGATTACATTGAAAATCATACCATTCGAGCTCGGCAGTACTTAAAATTGCCTAGCAGCTCAAGGAACGTGGCAATCAATTAAGCATACTAAACAAGCTGTGAGGGTCTGGGACAGGAGTGACCTGGGCCTAGAACTTTGTACTTAAATATAGAGTTGGTAATCAGCAAAACCTAACTGAACATGTGAACACCTGGTTAGTGACCAATTACAAGACAAGCTCATCCGAAACGTATGTATTCAAACCACGAAGTGAAAACAAAAACGTTTTCTTGTCAGGTTACAGTCTTCAGCAGACAGAGACCAATGTATAACTATAATACAAAATGCTCTAGGTTTACAATTGACACTTTAAAGCTTCTCTTTAAATCTTATTTTGTTGTATGGTCAATAAAACTGTGGGAAAGTCTAGATCAGAGGTCTCAAACTCGATTGCTGGTGGGCTGTATAGTTTTGCTCCAGCCTTAACTAAACAAAATATTGCAGCTTTGGTGATCAGTACTGCTTTTAAAATATTTTAATAGTATTTAATTGAATATCATTAGCATAAAAAAATTAATATTTACCAAGATTATTCTCATGTGTGCTAGCTTCTTCTACCTGAACAATCCATGAATTAATGTTTTATGAATACTTCAAACAAATCCCGTCGGCAAAATGATGTCATACAGAACACACATTTCTTTTCAAGTACTGAATGAAACATAAAGCAAGCATTGGAGAAAAAAAAGACTTGCATGTGACCTCTACCTGTGTACTACCATAGATTCATCAGAGAGCTCACAATCGATCTGGAATCAATGTGCAGTACTCCTCTTCCATCAGTTCTTGCATCTTACATTACCTTGACTTAAAGAAGTACCAGGAACAGCAAAACAACAAACCTCTCTGTAAAAAAGCAAAGACACATATCTGACACATAACAGCATAGTTCAAGCCAAGATTAAAGATAAAACCCAGTGTGAAAGTCTGCTGTATTAACAACATTCTGACCATATGATCCATTTGTGTTGTGTTATGGAGGTGCTGGATGAGATGGAGGTTATTGTTTGTGTTGAGTTGTTGAGGCCACATGCTGTGCCTCAATCTTTAGGGTATTTTTTCTTGTCAATCCACTCCCTCAATCGTTTTACATCTTCTAAATCTTTGTTAGTCTTTGATTCCTAGGCTTTGCTTCTCTCAGTAAAGAGGGGCTCCTTTGCGTGTCTTCCATCATTTTCTTCACCTTCACTTCACTTTCCCCTTCTCTGTCTTTCTCTTTCAGTCTAGGAAGCTTTCATGTTTTATGCAAGGTTGGAAACTTAACTGAGCAGACATTTATTTTCTTTCCTATTGTTATTTCGTGCTTGAGTGTGTGGTTGAGATTCAATCTAGGCATTTGAGGAAAAGAAATATGGAGGAACCCATTGTGAAATAAAAAATGTGGCTTGTGAAGACATTTTTACTTTGTTTGCTGTTTCATGTGTCCCGCTTCATGTGTATACGATTCAACACAGTTCTGATTCATAGCCAAGTCAGTGTGGATGAAATATTTAAAGATGCCTTTCTATGTTTAGGTTTGATTTTTCTTTACCGTTTTTAATATACTGCAAAAAAATCACAACAGGAAGCGCTACATTCTTTGTCATGTATGGGTCTTACTGCCTGATATAACGTAATAAAGAAAAACTAAAAGTTAAGCTTTCATTTATCATCATAAGCCTTCCGCCTCCCAGAATCAATTTCAAGAGGAAGATTTTGCTGTGCTCCTTCAATATTTCCTAGTCTATGCCTGAAATCTGTCTCATGAGTCCTGCTGAATGTCAAAAGGTTATGGGATGAACTCAAATGCAGACTGATGATTTCAAACAGTTCACAAAAACATTCACAGAAGAAATTTCATAAACTAAACGAGGCAGCAGAGCATTATAAAATCTTGAATTTGGCAGTAGAAGAGTATGCATCATATATAGAATGTTTATCTAAAATCTCTAAATAACTGTGTTTGAAAAAACATTTATACATATTTTCGTCTTAAATCTATACAAAGCAAATTCAGCGATACCTCAAGATAAGAAATTAATCCGTATCAGGGTGGCCTTCGTATGCTGAATTTTTTGTATGTCGAAGCAATTTTGTAAAATGCCTAATACGTTCCAAGCCACACAGAAACAACACTAAAAATAACAGGGAAAACCAGAAAAAAAGTCAGTAAAAGTACAAATTATAAATCTAATAAATAACAATAAAACAATGAAAATAGAATAAAATACATCAAAGCGAATAACCCTTACCTTTCGAGTGAGGTAATGTGGGGTAGCTTTGGAGGAGGTGGTAACAGAGGAGAGCAATGACCATAAAAAATTACACTTTGCCAAAAAAGCAACACGAAAATATTCACAAATTTAAGACACATATACGAACCCATTTACTGTATATAACATGGACAGAGAGTTCATGACATCACCCATAGATTTCTGGCAAAGTCAATTTAAACTCAAAATGGGCGTAACCAGTGCTCGAAAACTCATTGTCAGAGACGGGACATGACCAGTGCATAGGGTGACCATATTTTGATTTCCAAAAAAGAGGACAATTGGCACAAATTCAGACAGGCTTCTTGGAAGGTGATGAACATGCTTTATTATGCTTATATGGTGCAAAATTAACTTCTGTAATAAAATAAACTTAAATCTGTAAAAACTTGGAACAAAATAATAGCTCTCAGAATGTTTTCAAATAAATAAATAAATAATATGAAATAATGTTCTAAATATGAACTTTTCTGTTCAACAATATATCTCTTAATAACTGTCATAAGATCAACAAAAAAGTCTCACAAAGATACTAACTTAACAAACAAAAATGATCTATATTTTTCCTCTTTAGTTGTCTTCTTCATCCTGCTTTTCCTCTTCATATTGTTTATTTAAAGCCGGACAGTGTCTGACCCACAAATAGTACCATATGACAGATGAATGCCAGATAAATGCCTAATTTAGCCCAATTGCTTTTGAAGGCGGGGGTAATGGAGAGTTACTTCGCTTAGACATTGTAAAAATGCAATCCATACAATCTTTGCACATTTCAGATTCTCTGTGGATTTAGAAGTTCAAGCTGTATGTTAATGCTCCTATCTGATATGACTATTATGTATAAGCGAACATACCAATCTCTCTGAAAATGTTTTTTAGATGCAGTTTCTGGCACACTGTTCTGGTTGTCCACTGGGTTTTCTTTGAATCTTTGCAGAGGTTTTACAAACCTGAACTGTTTAAATTTCTCCAGAGCATTTCTTTCACCTCACATTACTTCAAACTAAGACTGGATATGCTCCAGACCTCTAGACGGTCTTTCTTCAAATGTCCATCAGTAAAAAGTTAACAACGATTTAGAAATTTGATGATCTGGCTCAGTGACCCAGATAATGTCAGGTTGTTGAAGAGGTACTAAAGAAACCTTGAAGATGAAGCGTTTAAAGTATGTCTATGTCTTTCCTCTTTCCAAGTTGTGAAGAAAAGATTATCATGTGTTAAAAAATTTAGTTGATTTGTCTCCTGGCAAAAACCGACTTACATGAGCTTTTGAAATACTTGTCTTCAGATTAGATGTAATGAATTATTAATGTCTAATATTTAGATGTTTAAGTGATGGGGGTTCTGTATTGAGATTCTGTGCATTTCTCAGGGTTTGAATTTGATCTCAAAGTGACATTCTTTGTTATTATTCAAGGGTGCGTTGGACATTTGAATAATAACGAATATAGTTTGTAGACTGTTTAGTAGGCTATTTAATGTATTACAAACATATGACTATAATAAAATAATTGATTAAGTTAAGTTAAGTATAGATTAATGATTCACTTAAAACTCATCAAGATCATAACTGCCATTGTGCACCTTAACTGAGTCAAGGGGAATTAGCCTTAGAAGGGGTATAAAATTAAAGGAGATCTCATATAAAAATGAGCAGATTTCCATGTTTGAGTTGAACCTGGAATTTGAACGCACCCAGGTACCATGATTAAATCCAACCATGGATTTTTTTTGTTGTTCTTAATGAACACAAATCCTTCTGCATATTACTCATATTTAACTGACTTTGTTTGTGACATCACAAACTCTATTATGAATGACCCGTCTGCTCATTAACACAAACTAACCCATTTCATAGCCTCTCAATCCCTGGCTGTAAACTATACTGCTTTTATCTTCATTTATTCATTGCATAGATGAAAAGGGAAAATAACTCCTTTTTTCAAGACTGGACTATTGTAACATGTTATATGTTTATATGGCCAGTAAGGTTTATCTCCCCTGCGATTAGTCCAGAATGCAACAAACAAGGTTTTTAACAGGGTCACGAAAGTGAGATAACATTTTCCCAGTTTTATAATCTCTTCATTGGCTTCTGGTGTGCAGCAGCGTGTATTTTTTAGTTTTAATGCTGGTCTACAAATCTTTTAACTGCTTAGCTCCACTGAACCAGTCAGATCCTTTAACTTTTCACAAACCATCCCTATCACTGCGGTCCTCTGACCAGAGGCTGTTGGTGGTTCCCAGATCACTGTTGAAAGGCAGAGGTTAGCGTGCTTTCTCTCTAGCTGCTCCCAAACTCTGGAACTCCCTGGTCCTCGAATTAAGACTAGTACCATTGTTGTCTGTCTTTAAATCCCAACTCAAACTCTGCTGTTCTTCCAAGCCTATGGTCAGTAAATTTTATTTCCTTAATCAAAGATTTTATTCAGTTTCATTTTTATTTTTTGCTAACTTTGTATGTGTTTTAACTAATCTACCTACTGAGGTTTTACTGTGTTTTCAACAGTCATGTCTGTTTGCTTCAACCTTGGTTTGTCCTTGTGTTTTCTCACCACAAGTTTTTTTATATGTGCTTTATAAATAAATTGAAAAAACTTGATGGATTCTGAAACTTTTGCTTAAATTGTATACAAATGTCAACAAACAATTCTGTAAAACCTATTTAACTTTGTGTGTAAAACCTCTTTGTTATTATTTGTTATAAAGGTGAATGTTATGCTTTCAAAAATGTCTTCAGTACAGCAAAAAAAAAAAAAAAAAAGATTGGAACTAAATTGTACCTGACCTGGACATCTGTTTTCCTGGAACTTCCTAAATAATTTCATAAGAAAAGTATCAGGATCAGTTTCCTGGTGTAGTTACAGTAATCACTCAAGCCCTGCTTCAATCCACCAGGAATCTTGCAAGAATCCTGAAGCAATCACAAAATTTCATACATGAGTGGAACAAGAGCCCAGCAGTAAAACAATCTGAGTGGAATCCTGCAGGAAATGCAAAGGAATTTTACATAGATTCCATAGAAATTGCAAAATTATCCTCTAACAGCTTTTGCAGGGCATATGAGTAAAACTTCTAAACTAAACCATAAAGGAAAGCAGTTTCAGATTCAGAAAGCCTTTCCCCTAGGATAATACATCTTTCTACCTTCTGAACCTCCCTCAAAGCCTTGAGGTTTTAAAATGAAAACTATAATGAGAAATTCATTGTTGAGCCTATTTAAATGTGAACCTAAACACAAAGCTGAGCTCTTGCTTCCAGCGACATTTATCATAGTTTCCCATCCAGTATTGGCTAATGGCTCGTAATCATCACCTCTATGATTAGAGGCGTTGTGACAGGACGTTATGAAGATACTCTATCTCTGAAGAGTCAAACTGCAAACTCAGCAGTTTCTTAACTTGGGGCTCATATGAGCTTTACTGCATGTTTAAGTTGCTCAGGAGTGAAACATGGCTCAATTACGTTGTGCTCAGTCAGCACTAATCAAAAAGAGTGCAGACAAGACTGCTTTCCCCCAAGACTATCTTGATTATCTCTTTTGGGCCCTAAAGTGGCAGTGGGAGTTGGAGCATGTTAAGAGCTATATATTATTAGCTTATTTCATCAATGCTGTGCTTCTTTTAGAGAAGATCATAGCAGGACCTCTGTATTTTGTAGCAGTACTTCAGTCATAATATCATTCTTCAGACGTGAATAACATTTTTTGTCTTCTTAAAATGTATGACTCACTCCATAAATAATAGGAATGCTAATTAACATGTTTTTTAATTGACAATCCACACATCTTCTTGTCGGCTGAGCCTGCTGTTTAATTTGTAAAGGGTCGCCACAACTGAATGAACCACCAACTCAACTAGCATATATTTTACACAGCGGATGCCCTTTCACTTTTATACTTTGTAGAGAATTTTGTTACCCCAATACACTTATACCACATGTCTGTGGACTTTTTGGGGAAACTGGAGCTCAGCACATGCAAACTCAACACAGAAATGCCAACTGAACACAAAAAGTACTTGAACCAGCGAACTTCATGATGTGATACAACCCACTACCCACTGCTAGTACCCATATTACCACCGTGATATTACAAATAAAGCAGAGTTCTTAAATCTCATGCATTGAACATGAGACAAACACATTTTTCTGCTTTGAGACCCAAACCTGATCTAGTTCACTTTCTTATTTATGGGTCTGAGATTATGAAAATTAATTCAAACACTGCTTTTCATTAAATAGCCATTTATACATATTGTAACTATATTTATTAGTATTTTTATTCAGTTCCACCAACTGTTTCATATCCTTGCCATCCAGTTTAATCTCCAATCTAAGCATATCACATGACCTCGTATGGCAGAAGCCAAGCCCATGTACAATTATAGAAATCAATCAATTAATCAATCAGTTTTTATATAGCGCTTCTTTAGCAATTGCTTTCAAAGGAGCTTCACAAAGTCCCCGCGAGGACCAGGCAGAGCAGACAGGAGTTCCTCTATGAGGGGACCCCCGCTGACTGAGGCAGAAGCCAATCACCTCCCCAGCACAAAGAACATACAAACTTAAAATCCATCGATGAATGTATCAAAGTTCTTCAGCTTTATGCTATGGTGGCTGAGAGGTGCGAACAATTCACAATTATGAAAACAACTTACATATTGAAAATCAAAATAAAAATTTAGAAAACACTCCGGCAAATAAGAAAATATGAACAATTCAGAAAACACATTGACAATTTGCTGGAAAGGGGTTTTACCATTTGAGAACGGACAACCTAGCACTGATCAGATGAGACAAATCCACAAAGAAGTTATATTACAGTCTGGTAAAACGTAAAGTTTGCAGGTAAAGAGATCATAAACTAATGTCAGATTTTGTTAAATTGGTTGTTTTTGGGCTGTGTAGAATGTGTTGACCCTTAAGAGGAAAAAATATGACACTAATCATATATTTTTTCTAATGGTCTGTTGCTTTTGGGTTAATATCAAATTATTATTTTTTTCTTAGCCAAACAGCTTTGGTTCCTTTCAAAGGCACATCATTCTATCTTCTAAACAAGTCAATCTTTTTTTAACATTTTTATAATATAAAATCAATAATTGAGCAATTCCAGCATTATGGATGTGACAGCGTAAAACATTTTTTTTTCATAAATTATAAAAGTTAATGTCTGTTTTATTTTTCTATGATGTCTGTGTATGACAAAAATCAGTCTATACACATATGCTATATGTTAAAGTTTAAAAGAAGTTTACATACTTTCCAGAAATTCATGCAAAAGCCAAAATAATTAAGAATAGATAATGCTTGTGGCGCAGTGGGTAGCTCGATCGTCTCACAGCAAGAAGGTCGCTGGTTCAAGCTTCGGCTGGGTTGGTTGGCATTTCTGTGTGGAGTTTGCATGTTCTCCCCGTGATCGCGTCCAAAGACATGCGGTATAAGTGAATTGAGCAAGATCGATTGTCAATAGTGTTAAAGTGTGAATGTTTCCCAGCGATGAGTTGTGGCTGGAAGGGCATCCGTCACATAAAACATATGCCAGAGAGTTAGCGGTTCATTCCGCTGTGGCGACCCCAAAAGGGAAGAAAGCCGACATGAAGATGAATGAATGAATAATGCTTGCCTCAATGGAACATACTATATATATCCTTAATAAAGGATCATTCAAATAGTAAATTAATTTGATTAAATAATTTTTATTTATTTTTCCCAATCTTGTCTGGAAAAATGCAACTATTTAGTCTAATTTTCTAAACACAAGTCAAACATGTTTGTTCAAGAGGAAAATCCACCTGATAATGCACTTTAATGGATAAAATGGCAGAGTTTACACTGGTGTTTACTTTCATTTCCATTTGCAACATGTTTACACCTTCACAGTACATTAGCTGCTTTGGTTTTCCAACCCCTGCTATAAAAGTGCTTTGACGTGTGTCAGTGCTCCTGGTTAACAGTTTTGACTAAATGACAGTGTATGCCAGTGATGGATCCTCTTCCTCTCAGGAGCAATCCTGTGCTTCATAAAGTAAAAACTACTGCTGTTATTACCTATAATATAAATATGTGAGCAATTTAAAGAGATATGATGTTATCAATAAAAATATCTGTTAGAAGGTCAACTATACCTGCTATATCAACTATCTGACCAACCTTGAACAGAAAGTTTAAAACATTCATAAGAGTTATTTTTGTTTTCATTCTCCATATCTTCTACTCAACAATGTATATCTCTCCAGATCATTTAATCTATTTTTTACCCATAAGTCGGGTTTTCAGTAAAGAGTTTACCTTATAAATCTATTGCGCTGGCAGGTATGGCATTTTGATTTTATTCCAAGCTCGTTATTTTTTACGCTTTCATATATGAAAATGTGACAATGTTCACAGGCTCATTGTCCTGTGAGACCTTTTTTTTATAATGCAGTCAATAAAATAAACCCACTTATTCTTCTTCTTCTTTTGGCGGTTGGCAACCAACTTTTGGAGCATTACCGCCACCATCTGGACTGGAGTGTGGACCAGGAGTTCGCTAATCCATAATAATTGTGATATTAAAAATACTAGTCCCAATAATAATACTTATTATATATAATAAAAAAATAAAAAAAATAATAATAACAATAATAAAAAAAAAAAAAAATATATATATATATATATATATATATATATATATTATATATTATATATATATATATATATATATATATATATATATATATAGATATATTATATATATATATCTATATACTACTCTATATATATTCTATATATACTATCTATATCTATATCTATATCTATATATCATATATCTATATATCTATATATATATATATCTATACTATCTATATCTATCTTCTCACTACTACTACTACTAATAATATAATAATACTCCTAACAGTAATACTAATAATAAACTAAATTCTGCCACTTAGTCCCGTGGATTGCAGAAAACTATATACATCCCTAAAACAAATATTATCTGTATTTAATTGTAGAATGTTCTCTATATTTAGTTCAACTTGCTTTTCTTGTAGTTTTATAAATAGTATTTGTCTTTCCCTGCAATACAATGGACAATACATAATTACATGCTCTATAGTCTCCTGGTTATTCCTACACTCACACATCCCATCAGTATGTTTGTTGATCTTATGTAATGTACTGTTAAGTGCTGTATGCCCAAACCACATACTTGTAAACACATCTTCTTCCTTTTTGCTTCTACTTGTTACCCTACCTTTACCCACTTTGTTTTGAATAGTGTGATACTGACGTCCTGTATCCCCATTATCCCAGAGCTGTTGCCACTTGTCAGAATTTTTTTTTTAACAATGCTTTTAATTTCTGCTTTACTGTACTTTATATCAATATCTACTGAAGCTATTTGTGTTGGTTGTTTAGCAAACTTGTCTGCCAACTCATTCCCCCTGATTCCTATATGTGCTGAGACCCATATAAGGGAAATTTGAATTCCTGATTTCGACAGATTATTTACCTTTTGTATTATTTCATATATGATATCTTGTCTGGATTCTGATTCTACATTTTTGATACTAACAAGTGCAGAGCTTGAGTCTGATGCAATCACTACTTTTTTGTTTTATTAATCTCAATCCAATTTAATGCCAACCATATTGCTATTAATTCTGCTGTGCATATTGCTAAATCATTATTAATTCTTTTTGCTGTTGCAAATTTTTACTTTGGAATGGCATATGCCACTCCAACCCTTTTACCAATTTTTGATGCATCTGTATATACTACAAGTGTTTCATTATATTTTTCCCTTATATACATCATCACTTTATTGTTGTTTAACTCAGTTTCTTGTTTGACCGTCATTAATTCTAAGTTGATGTCAACATCAGCAATCAACCATGGGGGAACTAATGGGTACACTACACTAGGAGAAATTATAACTGTACTTAACTCCATTTTGGTTATTTTCTGCTTTATTGTCCACCCAAAGCTATTGCTCCTTTCGTTCTCTCTCTCTTGACTGTGGAGAAGGACTGACTGTGTCATATGTTTGTTATTATGTCCCCTCAAGTTAGCCCAGTACACTATAGCCAGCTGATCTCTCCCATTTCCACCTGCGTAGCTGCCACTGGAGTGGTTTTCATTGCTCCACAGCATATTCTAAGTGCCTGATTGTGCACTACATCCAGCTATTTCAGTGCTGTTTTAGCTGCTGACCCATACACTATGCACCCATAGTCAAATACTGATCTCACCAGTCCTGTGTATATAGTGTTTAATGCTAGCCTGCTAAACCCACTTATAGAAGATAATAATCTTTATTAATGGAGGGGGCAGCAGAAGTGCCATGTTGTATTGATGTGGGCCATCCTGATTGGCTGATGCTGGAAGGTTCCAACCTGAAAGATAGAAGGGTGGAAGCTTAAGTTAATATTTATTTTGAGATACCCTATTTTAATTATATTATTCTTAAAACATTTACTTGATGAATAGGTATGCTCCCTGTACATATTATAATATGTTTGAACTCTGTTGTATATTTTGCTGTTCATTAGAAGTTATTTTAAGTATATGTAAAGTGTTAACTTACCTGTGTTTGGTTTGGCTCTGATTGGCATGCCTGGAAACCAGCCATATTTAAGGGCCGGGAGGACCATTCTGAGCAAAGAGGATAGATGGGTTGCTGTCTTTCTGCATTTTGATTCTAGTGTGTGCTAAATTACTTTTGAGAGAAAGAACCCCAACTGACTGCATGTAGTTAGTTTATTCTGGAGTCCTCACAGTCTAATTTAATGTAGGTTTTGCTGTTCAGCATTTGTTTGTTTATGGTTTTGAGCTCAAGTGTTTTGTTTGTAGACCTTTCTGTTTTTTTATGTTTTATGTTGGTTTTACTTTGTTGAGTACTGGTGGCACAATAAAAGTACAGTTTTGGGAAGAAAACCTTGTGTACTGGCTTATATCTACATACAGATTAAATGCTTGGAAAACCACATTACAACAGACGATTATTGCTCTCAAAGAAACGGTGTATTATTAATGGAGTTACCAGAAACATGGCTTGTAAGGCAGCTTAATTACCGGTAATGATGACAGGTCTCTGTTGTATTTTGAAGTTAATATACTGCAGAATAATTGAGTTTACCAGAAGAAATGCGAAATGAATGAGTGTAAAAAAGGTTTCTAACACTCTTCCCAACTGAAATTTGACACATACCCGGAAGCTCAACTCAACATTAAAAATCTATAAACTCACAAGAAGTTAGTGTTTGTTCCACCTCTCGTGGGTGAACAGTAAATCCATCCATCTCATGTTTTATAACTAGGTGTCCTTTGCCAGTGCTTTCCTCGTGTTCAGCAAACTGTCGTTTAAGAATTTCATCTGTTGTCTGCCTCATGAAATCCATCGGGTTAAAAACTTTAAATATCAGAACAACTCCATTTGGGATTGGAGTTGTTTTGCAGCATCTCTATTGGATTTTCATCAAGTACAGCATTAAAAAGTCAACTACCATTCATATCAGGCCCTCAGTACCATAACTTTTACCTCTTTGTTCTCTAGTTTTCTTTTTATCCTTTTTTGCAGACCTTTTTAGCATTGGTAATATCAGTATTTTTACTCTGTTTTCCAACTAAATCTATTGACTTGACTTGATGATATTCTATGTTCCGGTGTGTGTACAGAAAACATGGTAGGCAGAAGTATTTCAGAACCAGTCAAGGCCAATGCTGTAGTGAGTAGTGAGAGCTGCCTAAGAGCTTTGGAAGAGATGGGTTAGTTAAATTAGGAGAGACAGCAAAATTATCATTTTTTGAGATACAATTCCAAAAAGTATGCTACTTCTCAGTTTCTTCAGAATCATATCTGTTACTCTGTTGTCAAAACCCTCTGAGAAGTAGGAAACAAGTTTCTTCATGAAAATATCTAGACGCATCTCAGCATAAAATAACTGGTCAAGATCATATTTAAAGAAGATTTTAGATGAAAATCAAACTTTTTAGCTGTTTGGACAGAAATGTGGTTAATTGATGTGTAGGCAAATCCCCTTTAAAATGAAAAATATCCACAAGGATTTTATTTTGATCACAACAAATGTCAGCACTGTTTTGGTACACAACTCTGCTCATTTATTTCTATCAAAGGAACCGTTAAGGACTGAGTGGCGAACTTTTACTTATGAAGGAAATTCATCAGCAAATCTACCAAAAAATGTGTTTATTTTATTTTTAAGCCAATTTGCTTATGTCTGTTTTTGGATGTAATGAAGTTGAGACTGAAACTTGTATCTGCATCAACTCTATACAATCCAGTTCCAAATCCAGAACAAGTAAGTGTATTATTTTAAAGTAAATAAATACATATCCTATGAAACAACCTCACAATAGCAATCCTATTAACGTTGGCAAACCTTTTGTTGTGGTGAGTGGAGTCATTTGGTCCAGTGCCTAAAACAGCACGTTTTAGCTGGAAACAAAGATTTTGCCTTGTTGAGGAAAAAATTATTATTATTATTATTTACTAAATCATTCATAAATATAAACTTAGGTTTTTGCATGCTTTACATATACACATGAAAGAACAAAATTAACTTGTGATAAATTGACATCTGAGGTCTCCTTTTGAAGGCTCTACAAAAGTTTTAATTTGTGCATGAATTCCAGATAATTTGGAATATTAAAATGTAGACAAAACAGTTTTTCAAATAACCAGATTTCCAAGTGTTATTTAAGGGTGCTTTAATACTGCCGTCTGTGTTCTAAAAACACTTGACTCAAGTGTGTGAAATCAATTTTTGTTTTCAGGAATTGTTACCAAAAGGTTCAAGAGGTAGTCTCGGAAATTGGCCAAGCAGTCTAGTGGAAAGATGGGCTGGACTCAAAAGAGGAATTTGCCTGCCCTTGTTGTGATGTAACAGACTTTATACACAGCAACATGACGAGGAAAGGCTGTTTTCATCTTCCGAACTGCACAGCTTGCACATCGTGCAAATATAAAAGCTGTGGTGAGAACATCCGCAAAACAGCGCCCACTCCATGTCACACAGTTTTGTGGTAAAATTACTTTGTTTATGTAACTACCAAATATCTGAATCTCTGAATTTGATCAGAAGATATTGCCCAACCACCCTAACCCCAACCACTCACAAAACTGCATGGAATTTGGGAGTACATGTAGGTCTACTGGTTTATGACTATTAGTTTCAATGATGGTTGAACCAAAAAATGGTTGGGCAGTAGCCCTCCAGGACCGGAGTTGGTAACCCCTGATGTAGACTGTTGGTGAATTCTGCAAGGCTCTGAGGACCTCAACTCATTTGAGGTAGATCCGTTTTAAAGAGGAGCCATGGACCACTGTTGCCAACTCCTCAGTAAGAAAAGTCGCTTTAGGCTGACACAAAAGTTGCTAGATGATATCATCACCTAATTTGCAAAAATACCACATGACTAGGGAATGCATGACGTACATTCCCTATCCCACATTGGATTTTTATCACTGCAAACATAAAAGTATTGCAGGTACACGTGTTTCATGTCATTAAATTAACACATTTGTCATTATAAAACAAACACGTAATGCTAAATAAAATTAAATAATAATACAAACAAAGAGAACGGAATGACGTTTTGCTGATGCTTGAAAATGAAAGGTAAGCTTTGTGGTCTTAAACTAAACTTAATCACACTTTTAAATCAATTTTGATTTCATGGTTTGTGCTCAATCTTATTGGATAATTAATTACAATGATTAAATAATCTATAACACCAAGAAATTTGGGGGAATTTGGGGAAATAATAACAGAGCCTATAACAATGATCAAAATCCTAAAGGAAACAAAAACGCATAAGGCAATTCTTTTATTTAATAAAAACACTAAGAATCATTTTAGAATATAAATTAATAATAAAAGGTTTATTTTCCCTCCTTCATATATAGTTCATACTATTTTCCAGTTGGTATGAGGAAGAACCTTGTGTCGGCCAAGAGCATTTATTGTTTTATAAAGTTAATGGCATTAACAGGGGAGCAGGCCCCAGGGTGTTGATTTGTCGCTAGTTGCTAGGATACAAAAAAAGTTGCTAGACGGTCTGAAAAGTCGCTAAATCTAACAACAAAGTCGCTAAGTTGGCAACACTGCCGTGGACTGGCAGATAATGCCTTCTTCAAGGTAATAAGTTTAATGGGCCTGCGTTACACCCTGCAAAATCTGGACAAACCAAGGACTTACGTGAGGATCCTGTTTGTGGACTACAGCTCAGCGTTCAACCATCATCCCATCACTCCTCCGGAATAAACTCCACCAGCTATATCTGTGTGTGGATCACCAGCTTTCTGACTGGTAGACAACTGCTTGTGAGGCAGCGGGGATTTCAACAGGACTCTGATGTGGACTCTTTGCACATTTCACTCCCTATTCTGTCGTTGTGTTGCTGCACTTTACTTTTACTTTACTCTGTGGTATCCACATTGCCCCAAACCACATCTCTTAAGTACTCTGGCTTCTACAGTTATAATTATATTACTTTATATTAATACTACCTCTATTTCTAGAATATTACTATATTCTATTTACTTTTACCTATTTACTTATATAACCTGTGTGTTATGACTTCAGTCAGGTAATCTGGTTCAAATCGTTCCTATATGTATTTATTTTTATCCCTTGTTATATGTTTTTGTTTAATTTTTTGTCTTTTTCCTTCTCTCTTCATCTTCTCTCTCCCGTTGATTTTCCTGTCATCTCACGATCACAACCAGGTGATCCGTATTATTTACCACGCCTTTTTTCTCTAATCATTTCTCATCAGGTAATTCCCAGACACCTATTTATACCTCGTGTTTCTTCTTGTTTGTTGTCGGTTCGTTTTCACCATGTCTTCGTCTCTTCCAGTTCCAGTTCCAGTTCCAGTTCCAGTTCCTTTTTTACAGTTACCTTCCAGTTCACGAGAGACTTATGCTACCTGCTTACTTGTAGATTATTTTCTACAGACTCGTGTGACTGGTCGTGTTGACTCAACTCTATGCTGCCTGTGTGAAGAACTCTTGTGGATTGTGGACTCACAACAACAAAGACTTGTTGAATAAAGATTTCACTCTGTGACAGTGAAACAATAAATTTATTTGGAGGAACGAAACTTCTGCATTTAAGTCCTACTTCTAGACACGCCTGACACTGTGTTACTGTGCATTGTTATTGTGTAATTTTTTTGTACCAACACTGGAGAGTACCCCTGTACTACAACAAATTCCTTGTGTGTGTGTGCGCTTGCAGATCTTTCTGATTCTGATTAAGTTTAAAAGAAAAGCTGCACACAAGTGTGCATGACATCCGTTTTCTCACAATTTTTACTTAGCACAGCTTTAGCAAGTGATTTGGTTCACATTCCAAAATAAATTATGGTACATGACAGGAAGATATTGGCCAAAGGTGCCATGACAGATCCATACCTCAGCCAAGATGACAGGTCTGTGCTGTATAAAACTAGGTCTGCCAGACCATGTTAGGCCCACACAATATATGTCAGCCCATAGCCAACTGAAATCCAGACCTGCAAAAAAATACCAAATTCAACTAAAATGGTTTCTTTTTTTTCTGATTGGGTTAGAGCACATCCATTTTGTGCAATTGGCAGGAGTGGGAGAGAATGGCGCCTGCTACTTTTCTTGACAGTTCACTATTGAAATGCAGAGGTGATTTGCTGATCTGGGCTCTGGAGGAATTCCCAGTGGACCGCGTAATGTGTGGGAACCAGGCAATTCTGTCCTTTTTTCCTTCAGCATTTTCTGGTTTGTGTCCTCACTTGACCCTTCAGCTCCTTTCTCTAATCCTGCAATACTCCTACCCCAAACCCCTAAATCCTCTGGAGTACTGGTCCTGGAAGAGACTTGTGTTTTCAGTCTTGAAGTGTCATTCTTGAGTCCTTTTCTTGTTTTTGATTTTACCACATTCCCTTTTACTTTTCCACATTTTATCTATTTAGTTTTTCTGTTCTGTTTTTCCAGTCATGTGATCCAATAACATGACTGGCACTGACCATCTTTGTATTGTTATTGCTATTTATTTCATGGTAGACTTTTCAGTTGGTTCACCTGGTTTTCTCCTCCATTTGATTGATTGGTAGACATTCGTTCATTGTTTTCTGTTCCTTGTGGGTACATAACTCATTTCTTGCTGAATGCTCATTTTGTAATTGTTCGATGCGGTGAGTAGCAGGGAAGAGTTTTGTTAAATCATGTTAAATTTATCTCCAGATTAGCCTGCATGATAATAGCTATTTTGAAATGTACAAACTTATGTAATGTTCTACTAGCACATACGGGAACTTATAGATTTCTGAAGACATAAATTTAGAGTGAACGATATTGTACTGATTTTGGGATATGATTTAAATCCATTAGATTTTTTTCATCAGTAATGAACTGTTCTATAGCCCATTATCTTAGGAGCTCTGACAGAAAATGACCTGCCACCAATTGAAGATGAAATCTAGATAGAGTTAGAAGGTCATACTGTATAGATTATGTGTTTGAGATAGAATAAAAGTAGGCTGTATGAGAGATGGCAAGGAATTGTGGCTTTGAGGTAGATATAGGGTTTGAAAAGCAGAAAAAATTTAAATGTCATGATCAATGCATTTTGTTGTCTCTTCTAATCAGCTTTACTAATTTAGCATATCAAATATGTGAGTATAACTTAAAATGGTTCATGTAAAAAAACTGCTACTGGTTTCACTTTCAACAGAATTAAACTCTATTTATATGTTGTGTATTTATTTTTAGCTTTTTATTTTCAGATAATGAATGTCACAACCAAGACCTTTAGAGATGCCCTTCCTGAAATCCTAATATCACGCTCACTTTAGAAAGAAAGAAAAAGGTTTGATCTCTTGTTTTGTTTCACTGTCTAATATTGGTGTCTGCAGTACAAGACTGATTATATTATAGGATTAGATGACTTACCCTTTCTTGTTTCAAGGAGTTCATCACAAGACCTGCATTAACACAGTCTTCCCTTTTCCATCACATCCAACCCTGTCTGCTAGTCAGTTGAGTCTTCAGTCAACTGTGTGTGTATAAGTTTAGAAATAGAGAGAGTAAACTGTCTCATCACAGTCTGGGCTCCATCCGTTTTGATGCTCATGATAATAAGAGAAAAGTGTCTGTTGATATTAAAGACACACACAACAATAGAAGCTTCAAATGAGATTTGTTAGTATACTGTATGTCAGTTTCCAGGCTTTTCTCTTGCTTGAGTTTTATATCCGTTTGTGAAGGATGTAAGGCCATCCAGTGAGTCAACTTTAATTGTAGCCATTACTTGGATCTGTAGATTAAACCCATGAATCAGAGACTGTTTCAGTGGAGCTGAATTGAGGAATGTTGTTTGGACTATCTTCATGTGCTTTCTTGACCTCGGTCACTACTCAGGAATGTCTTGTGACAAAGGGCAGCCATCAAATATGTCCTTACACAACTCACCCATAAACCTCTTGTCTTGAAACCAATAAATTTTACTATTTTGTCAAAATCTGGCATTGCAATGATTTGTGTTAAAAGTTTTAAGGTTTTTAAAATTGTTTCCTAAGGAGGGGCACCTAATTAAGTCGATTACAATACATTTTGTAAAGTGAGTTAAAGGGAGAAAATATTATGTGCTGAAACAAGAGGCATTAATTGAGTCCAAGCATTAATTGAGAAATGCAAGCATTCTTTTCATAAATAACCCAAAGAATCAAATCCGCTAATGGGAAACTTCCATTTGATGACCCCTTTATGGACAATGAACTAGTATTTTCCAATATGTGAATCTTATTTAAAACATTCCCTTGATCTTGACCTAAGTGTTGGATAGCTTACACGTTGATAATTGGTTGGTTTAGTATGTGTTGATACACTGGTATAGTAACAAGCAGAAACATCTGGTTAGTACCATAATATAAGGCAAGATCCTCTCAAACTGATTTACATTTTCCATTCATTTTGTTTTAACATCCAGAAATGATAAAGACAATGTTGGAATCAGGGGAGAGGAGCCCTGAAGGAAACCCATGCAAGAACCAACTAAGGTGAACTTTGAAGGTCTCTCCTTTCAGGTTAGAACAGAGCCAACCATGTATTTTAAAATGCTATTATGTATACAGCCTATAATAACAATATTGGACTTTAAACTTGAGTTGAATTTGACTAATAAAAAATACATATTGTTCTCTTTTCTGTCACGTTTTAATTTTGAATCTTATTTTGAGCAAAATTATATTGATGGGCATTCTGGCTCATTTTGATTCAGCTTTCAATAAAGAGCTGGCTCTTTCGGCTCATCCAACTCAAATGGCCATTTTGTGTAATTGTTGAGAGAAATATTACATTTGAAATGCATTTAACATTCCCCTAATACTAATGTAAACTCAAATCTTTTTCTTGCATGTATTAGTATTTTTCCCTCATCAAATACATGTCTCAAGTTATAGTCAGATTGGTTCATGCATGTTTGTGTAATCTTATTTTTTTTTTCTGGGAGCTCAAAAGTAGCTCTTATTGATCAGAGCAGCACCTTCTAATTAATGCACTTCATGTCACCGAAGAACTTACATGCTGACTGACCCAGATGTGAAACGTATTAAACCCACGTTAGATAAAAAATAATAACAAAGATTTTTTTGGATGTCACAAACAAAAAGTGTTTTTGGTTTACCAAGGATTGACATATTTGTCGGAAATGGGTGGGTTTTCTGTGTGCCAACAGACAAAGAAGCATACCAGTGGGAGGATCAGGAGGTATACAACTTTTTTGGTGAAATACAACAATTTCAGATGATTGAAAGAAATTGTTCAAACAAATAAACACTGCATATTAATTGAATGTTTGATCATTTAATGTTAATAAGGGTGCAGTGATAGTCTAGAAAAGTTAAATATTTATTACAAACGCTATAAAAGGGGCATGATAGGGCACATTTGAGAGAGAGGAGAGAAAGAAGTAGCAGATCTCAGACCAACACATCTCTACAAAATAGCCAAACTCTCTTTAGATTGGAGTATGGGAATAATCTGAACAACAAAACAACAATATTCAATTTTTAGTTCATAGAGACTAAGAAAGGATTCTGCAAAATACACAATACAACCTGGTTTTGCAATGTATTTCTAAAGTACATGATTGAGTATGTTGTCAATGTTCCATGTCTTTTCGGGAGAAATTTGGAAGCCATAACACAAATAAAATGGTGCATCCCTCGAATGATTAATTTGAAGGCTGAGTGTGTCATCATGGCCAGCAGAAAATTGGCTCAATTTGAAGCTCCTTCAATCATGGGCTCCAAATGAGTCCTTTGTTTCCTGGCTAATGAAGGATTTGGTTGATAGATTCTTCACACCTCGAATACTCCAAGATTCAAAACATCCTGATGAGAACATGACATGATTTTAAAGTGTCCTATCGATATTAAAATGATCAATAACTCTCTTATTTATTCATTTAAATCATACAAATACCAAAACTTTAACTAAAAGCTGGTTTTGATGACTGCTGCAATGTTTGCTGGATGGGAAAATGGAGCTAGTGAAAACTAGAACCATAAAACAAGCTTCAGCATTGATGGAGCTCAGACACTCATTGTACAATTTTTTTTTCTATTTCTGTCTACATTCTGTATGGGGTCATAGATGTCTACTTGCATCTACATCCAACTAAAATGACACAATAAAAAATTAAATAGTGGTATTTATTTTACCACTGCAATATATAAACAAAATAAATGCATTCTATAGCTTGTTACTATCTGCTAATTATTGTACAAAGATTCTAATAGGAATTGTTAATATACAATAAATCTGCATTAAGAGTATCCCGAACAAAGAGGTCAACAAAAATCAACAAGAATGTGTGCTGAATGAAGATGTCTATCAACAAAAAAAAACACTTTCTGAACATAAAGATATAAAATGTGAAAATAAATTCTTCTTATGCCAGAATAAATATACTCATATGCAAAAACATTGCAGACAATAGCAGAAAACCAGAGCTGCATAAAGTAGCACAATAAATTGATGTGAAAGCTCGCATAATTGCTTTGCTTGTCATGCTAAAATGTAAAAGATTTGGATTTTGTTTAATATTCACATCATACGCTCTTGAGAGGGCTGTAAAACATCATATTCAAGATAAAAGCTTTAAAAAAGTTAGTTCAGATACAATCTGGATATTATGAATGCCCATTTTTACCAGGTTAGAAAATAAGGGCTTTTAAAATTCTTAATTTTGACATAGAAATTCAATATTATTGACTTAGAAAGTCAAATTTTGGTGGAAATGGGCTTGCATTGGGTAGTTTTTAGATTTTCCGTTCACAGTGTGCTTTTAGTAGCTGTCATGTAAAAAAAATCCAGTAGATTTTTAAGCAGTTAGTCCAGCAGTTAGTTAAAACAAATTGTGATACTGAGATATGAAATATGTTTTTGTATGTATTTTTTACATACATTTTACTTACATAATTTATAGTTAATAACGCCTATCTGAGCAGCAGTTTGGCCTCTAATTATTCAGCAGACATGGCAAAATATTTCATGTGCCCCTTTTTCTATTTGAACTACACTTTTATGTAAAGTGTAAGGGAATGAGCTGTTTTACTGATTATTATTATTAATATTACAACAGTATAATTAATGGTAGCACTTTTTTGGAGTGACAGCCATAGATTCGTCTTGAGGAGGGTGCCTTTGGGGTTCAATTTTCTCATCTACACTGAATATCACTAGCCAATTTTTTCACTCTCCAGTAGAGATGAACTCCAGCAGGAAATCACCTGAAACCACAAACAATTAGCTTCTTAATTATGCCACAGACATCCGCTTCTTCCTAGCGTTCCTCAAGTTGTGTTTACATCATGTATGGAATGTCCCTGAATAGATGTTTGTAAACTCACTTTTACCCCAGGTTTATCCACTACGATCATATTGGGTTTTTACTTTTTTATTTAAAAGTTGGAAAAACAAAGAGTATTTTAACCTTTTATTTCACTGTTTAGCTATTGAATAAAGTCTCCAGAGAGATATTCCAGGGATTTTACATTTCAATATTGCTCACCTGACATGACATGTTACTCTTGTGTGTAATGTCTGCATGCTGAAAGCATATAACTTGCTGTACTGATTCCATGCTGGGTAACAATGTTTTTAGAAATTATTCCATTAAGCAAACAACCTCCCTGCAATGTCTCTGACTATTTTGGGTTTCTGAGTGGAAATAAACCTTTGATTCTACTCAACCCATCCCATATATCCCAATAAAAAATAAAAAGTGGATTTATGATTTCACATCATACAGCCTTGGATACCCACTATCAATGTCTTTCCCATCCGGGTCATGGCACCATTGCAACCTCTCTGTTTCCACTTGTGTAAATCCCAATTGTCTGGTGTGGAAAGCAAGCACACTAACATGATTGCCAAAGACTGGATCCTAGAATCAGTTGCTTGAGTTCCTCTTGAGATTGAGCAACTTGAGCTAGTTGAATTACATAAATTCTATGTTAGAACATTCTATGCATATAAGATGCAAAAAAGTGTTTGAGATTGTCCTATCACAACAACTCTGTATAGAAAAGTTAAATGCAGAATGACACACACCTGTATTTAAATTTTTGAAATTGTTATAATCTACAAATAGGTGTCTTAGATGTTATCACTGCATGTAAGGGGCATTATCAGTCGGTAAACACATTATTTGATTAACTTAATTAAGACAGTCATTTTATTTATTCTCTACATCACAATTATGTTCTTGAATTAAGAACATGTTTTAATAGTAGTTAGATTGTGTTGGCTAATGTTAGTGTGTTTGTTTTAAGCTTTATGCACATCTTCTTTTAAAACCTTTTGGACAAATGAAATATATTATTTGAGATGGTTCTCAATCCAGATCAAGGATATAGTAGCTGCTAGCATCTGTTGAATTCCAGCACACAGGAGGATGCCAGAAGAGAGGGAAGACCTAGAAACAATAATGTCCTGTGTATAAAATGTTAGACCATGGGAGTGGAACGGATGCTTCGGCCTGAATCTGTACAATTCTGTAAAATGTATTATTCACGAATGTGCAAGTAAAAATTAATTGGCTTCGGAAGCTATCTTGCATTTTACTTTTGAACATGCGAATATATGGGATTAATAAATTGGGTATGAAACCTCAATCCTATAGATTTTTTTTCTCTCCAAATAATCTGATCAAGATTCATTAATTAGTTACTTTTATATCATATTTTAATAATATGAAAAAAGCAGAAGTGTTTTGTTCTCCTTCTTCCATAATTCCTCTAGCGCTGTTCTATCCGATGTTAAACAAAGTAAACATCTTGAGCACCTCTTTCTAAGATCCCAGTAATTCAGGTCACACTTTTAAGAGCTGCTGTCTGGACGCCGCTAACTGCCTGTCCTCATGATTTGTGAATCCCTCTGTGTGTTCACCCCTCTCTCTCTCTCTCTCTCTCGCTCTCTCTCTCTCTCTCTCTCTCTCTCTTCCACTCTTACTGCATTATTCCTGTCAAGCCTTTGTACTGTCAGAGGTTGGGATTCCTGCCCGAATGATTGGCCCTCCATATGCTCCAGATGAACTCAACAACTCATGGCCTCAACTTGCGCTCCTTTGTCAGTTGACCTGAAAGTAACTGCCAGTCAGTTTTTCCTCAAAGTTTTCTTCTGAGAGTGAGAATGAACCATTTTGGTTTTGGAGTCATATTAAAAACTCATATCTTAATTTGAAGCCTTTTTTAAAGAAAAAAAAAACTAGAAAAAGCTATAAATGTTACTTAATCTTGTCAGACCAAGCAATCATCACAGTGCAGCGTTTCAGGTTTTTGCTTCTAAAGAATTCCACTTATTTTTTAAACCTGTTTTTATGTCCTTGAAACATAAATATACCATGATGTGATCTAAAAGAAATCAAATATGTTCGATTAATTTATTGTTATTTATTAATGTTTTTGCTCAAAGAAATGTTTCACCAAAATGTTGTTTTATTTCATTTATAATAGTTTATGATAGAAAAACAGCCAAAAAAAGCAAACATTTTGGTTACAGGGAATTGGGGTAATCCACGAAGGATTGAATGTGCATATTTTTAGCTTGCTTCACAGTTCATATAAAACAATGCGCATGCTAGGTCCACGTTATATACAGTCAACGATTATACCTTTAAGAGCAATAAAAAATGTTGGTTTCTTCCACATTTAAATTCTCAACAACAAAAGTCAGATTCTGAATTCATTCTCAAAAAAGCAGGGCTTTCCTGATGGATTTTTAAATGTTTGCTTTGTTATTCTTAGACTGATTATTTAATGAATCGTTTGCTTAAAAATGCACAGTTGGGATTCACACATGATTTTACTACAAGACGTGATTTTACTTGAAGAATTGGACTCACAGCCCCAGTTTTCCTTTAGCCCTTACACTTTTTTCATGACACTTGTTCGTTGTCTCTTTCACAACCCTTTTCGCTTTAGCTTCTCCTGGGTTTAAATAATGTAACAAAAAAAATCTATTTTACTCCAGTACCTTGTGTTTTATTTCAATGTGACACACATACAAAAGATCCCTCTTTTGTCAAACCACAAGTTTGAGCTTAATTAGAATTTGACAGAATATTTCCTGGAATGCAAAGAAAAGTACAAGGCAAACTGTACGAAAGAAACCAACTCCACTCCAGTGATTTTTAATTTGCCTAATCATTAGAAGCAAATAGGTCAATAATATCTTTTGAGTGGAGGGTTAATTAGGGTTACCTGGAGATGGTGAGAATTATTTTTTGCAATCTGACGAGATGTTTTTCAGGTGATTATCTAGCAACACTGATATTTACTTATAATTTCAAGGGGTCTATTAAAATGTTAATGGTTTAAAAGATATGAAATTGGCAGTAGTGAAATTGTGAAGGTGTTGAACTTGAGATTGATATTTGATTTGACAAAATAGCAGTCCTCAATACTTTCAGCTGTTTGCATTACATTGTCTTACTCTCACTGTCAGTCTATAGCAAAGACGACAAGCTCAACGACATAATTTTAAACGATTGCTCTGAATTGCTCTTTACTCTAAGAAATGCTGTTGGATTCCCTTACAGAGTGATTTTGAAGCAGCTGTTAGAGGATACAACATTGACGGTCAATTTGAATCCATCCTGCTGTAAAAGGTACAAGCTTCACAGCTCATTACTCACAGTGTTATCCAAAACACTCACACGCATGGTGAAGGTTTTCTCCTGCTGGCCTATTTTGTGTGTTTTCTGAGCTTTGTGATACATTGTTTTAAACCTATTTTCACAACCCATTTTTTAATACTGATCACAATTTAAACTCTAATTCTAATAAAAAAATCATCGAAATTTAAAATAAATGTTTATCTTTAATTTTCCTCAAGAAAATTACTGTAAAATATCTGTGCTTGTCACTATTTCTAGGTTGCTAATATCATCAGCAAATAAATATTATTTTTTATTGAGCTGTGTGATGGGTATGTCTGTTTTTTTGATGTGTTAATGCCAGTTAACTGACTGAGATCACTTCTACTTAAACTTATATTTCATAAAAGCAAAACAAAAAACTTTTGTGGAGAGAAACCTAGATAGTCCTCTCATAGTTTTGACATTTTCAGCATTTCTGTTTTGTATTATTAAATAACTAAATAATTACTAACTATATGAGTACATTTTTCAATGGATTTTTATTTATAATTTGTAGTTATTTTTTACTCTTGCTAGAGTAAATAATGTGTTTGTTACTTTTACTCTACTAAAAGTATAAAAAATTTAAATGTTTACTATTATTTCAAATATTTTCACAATAAATTCTCAAGTATTTTCATAAATGTTGAAAACCCAAAAGCTACTTTTATCTTAATATTTATTTACTCTTAATTATTACCTCTGAACCTAAAAGGTGCAGTATGTAATATAAGATGTGATGTATTTCCCGTATTGCCCGTCGTGAACAGTTTACTGTTTCATCTGAGAGGCACTAAACCTTATCATGGCTCAAAACCCCAATCTTGATCATTTGAGAAACAAAACAATGTATTTGTGATTCTTTTGAGAGTTAGAGATGGCTGAATGCCGAAAAGAAGAATGAAAAGCAATCCTTAAGTAACCACATTTCTTTTGAATAAAGCTTACTTTAATTTTTTCTGAATTCGTAACATTTGTAAAGATAGCTACTAAATTGTAAATTCATTACTACTCATAATTGTTAACAATCCCAATGCACTATATTTAGAATCAGTTAAGGCTGCTTGGCAGTATAAAAGGAAACTATGTTCTCTTAGATTGCCCTTTACACAGAAATCATATTAGATATTGGCTTGGGCTGACCCATGTGATCTACTTTAACCGAACTGTACCCTTTTTTGACCGTAGTTTGAAGTCTTTAGGATATTACAAAGTTAACAATTAAAAACAACAACAACTTGTAATACTGAAATCATGTATTTATCATCTCTTACTATGATTAATAACTGGCTGAAGTAGAAGTAGTTACATAATTTTTTGCTTGGTGTCCCACATTTGGCCAAAGTTCTACAGAATGCTCCTTTAACCACAAAAGTAAGTAAACACAAAAATCCACTAAAGTAAGTAAACACAAAAAAAAATAAAATAAAAATAACTAGTTATTACTTTAGTTTATTTACTAAATGCATAAATAAAAGCTGAGTAAAAGTAATCAAAATACTTTCACCTGATCAACTGCCTCTAATCAGTCCCTCAGTCACAAAGTCAGATGTGTTCCATCATCCAGATTGTCAGGGCTTTTATTGTGGACAGATGTAATGTTGATGATTTGTAAACCCTTACTTTTAGAGACTTTAAAATGTAAGATTGCAAGTTTGAAATGCACTGTTTTAAAGAACTTTGGAAGTGTCCATCTGGTGGGAGATGCTCAGGAAAATGGGGAAAAATTACAAATGATCATCTTAAAATACAGCTGAAAGACCAGAAGAATGGATTTGGTTGGAAAACAATGAGTAACTCTAACAGGTCATTCTTTTGCTTTATTTACCATTCAGATAAATGGGCACTGTGTTGTTGGCATTAGAATGATGCAAAAGTGAATCCAAACTATTACCTGTTTACCTTGAATATTCACGTAATGCATTATAAGCATTACCTCACACCTACACATCCTCTTCTCTTTACTGCACAAATTGATAGAAGGTTTTACAATCTAGATTTCAATAGCCATACATGTAGCTGAAAGATGTTTATTCTGAATATGTTATCACAAGCATGATTTGAATGGAATGTGTGGGTTGATAATTGGATGCACGTTGGCTGTAGATTCAGTTGAAATACAGGAAGTACAGGCTTTTATATTCAGAGGGCTAAATTAAATGACTCACATGATAATGAAAGCTTATGATTAATCAAGATATTTTCTATAAAAGATCAAACATTTCATGATTATAGGCTCTGAATCAGAATGAGAAACCAGGGAAGATAAGAAAGACCCCACATTATGTGATTTATGCCATGTTGATCATCCCACAATCATCTGTTCTCTGAGAAGAATTTATGTTTTGTTAACTCAGTTATAGTAATTAAGTGTAGTTATCTATATGGTGTTTTCTTTATGTTTAAAAGAAAAATAGACACTCCTGCAAGTTATGTTTTATATATGTTTATATTCTAACTGAAATAAAAGCAAAAAAAAAAATTTGGTTCGCAAACGGCTGTAACTTTCTTTACTTTTTATTACAACTTTAATCACTAAATAAACATTACAGACACATTCAAATACGTGAAAAGGTGTCTGCCCCAAACTAATTTGTTAGTTATTTGCATCTTTGTCACACTTCAATATGTTTGATCATCAAACATTTTTTAAATATTTGTCAAAGATAGCACAAGTAAACACACCATGAAGTTTTGGAAAGAAGGTCTTTATTATGTTGGCTAAAAAAGAATTGAAAACGTGAACGTGAGCATTAAAATTACCTCATGGAATTTCCAATAGAAATTCGTATTTAGTCCAACTTAATCCACACTAGATCTTTGAGAAGCGGTTTGAAGCAATTGCTAAAAAAGCGCTATAATTTAATAAAAAATGTTGATTGATTTATTGATTGATTAAAAGGTAGTTCAAGATAAAAAAAAACTCCAATGTGGCTGAATTACAACAATTCTGTAAAGATGAGTGGGCCAAAAGTCCTCCACAGCGCTATAACAGACTCATTGCAAGTAATCGGAAATCTTCATTGCAGTTGGTGCTTGAGGGTTGAAGTGGCAAGCACTTTTTCACACAGGGTAATATAGTTTTTGATTTCTTTTTACCCTTATTATTAAACTCCTTCATTATAAAACTTCATGATGTGTTTAATTGTGTTATATTTAACTGATAAGTAAATTAGTTTGATGTTCAGACACATTAAAATGTGCCAAAAAAAATCAGTTGAAGGGCAAACACTTTTTCACTGCACTGTATTTTTTATTAAATGGTTAACAATTTAACATATAACATATGGTTTAAATATTTTACAATATTTGTATTTTGCACATGCAAAACACAAAAGAAGCATTCTCCAAAACAACTTTTTAAATTTTATCTCTACTGAGTATAATTATGACAGTTAAATCACCTCTGCTTTGAGTCTATTTGCTCAATTTCCCTCATTATCTATGTAGAATTAAATTAACAATGACTCCTTCAACTTGTACCTTAAAAATGTAAACTAAAAGGGGTGTGAGTTTTATATTGGGCAATACAAACATTTATTGCCCAATACAGTACAAAGTGTCTTTGGCCCTACTCTGGTTAGAAATAGACAGAAAAATATACTTGTATTCTCCTCACAGTAAAATCCTCCACAAATAATCATATATGTATTGACTCAATAGATTTAAGACAGCTTTAAAAACTCCAAATGCCCTGAGCTATAAGAATGCAAGATAAAACATCAAAGTAAAACAGTTTTTTTTATCAGGTCAGACCTCTGATATAATGTCAGCTGAAATGTGTTTTTATCTCACTGTTCTGAACATGATATAAGAGACATGAATACATTATTAATCAGGATGACAGCATGCCAGAAATCCACCAATGACTGATTATCAAGTGTTGATCTGCCACAGTTGCTGTATGGCAAAAAAAAATCCGCCTTTAACTTGCAGTCTGACTCTAATGTTGCTGTCTGCTTTAAGATCTGCAGGATTTAAAAGAAATAAAAAAATGCATGAAAAGTTGAATAGAATGTATAGTAAAATTATTTGATCTTTCAATTATGTCTTTTGAAATAAGTTATTGTTTTAGAGGATTCTTCAGGGTTTTTCTGTTTTGTGCAGGAGCTACTTAATTTCAGGCTTTCAGTGTAAAGGCCTTAAAACTTTTGTAATGCTTTTATTTTTATTTAAAAAGACATGAAATCATTTTGTATACATCTATCACCATGTGTTTACCCAATAACAGAATCTGATTTAGAGAAGGACTTTATTTCAAATCAAATTTACTATTTACAAATTAACTTTTAGTTCAGCTTCCTACTATTTTTAAAAAGTAGAAGTATGCAGAAAAAAACTGGTTTACAGTAGTGAGACTAAATGTAATTTTCTTATTCATCGAATTATTTGAGGAGTGTGACAGGTCACAGAATTCCCTCTATGCAAACACCTGCTTAACCAGCTTTTACTCAGGGGTTTCTAACACACCAGCTTCTATCAGGGGAAATTCCAAGCCTATGCAAATCTAGAGGCATAATATCTCCAGTGTTTCATGGGGTTACAGGGTCTCCTATTGCTGGACATGCCTGGAAAATCTTCCTATGAAGGCATTCATGATGCATCCAAAACAGATGCCAGAGCCACCTCAGCTGGCTCCTCTATATGCGAGGGTGTTGTGGATGCACCTCCAGCATCACAAAGAAATCTCCAGTAATCGTAAATTATTATTGATTGATAATACTGTGGTAGTAGTATTAGTTATATTCCATATAATCAGTATTTTATAGTAGTAAACTGTTAATTAATTAACTTTTGGTTTCTGTTATTCCTCAGTAAACTACTCTGCCAGGTGCAATACAGAATCGGAAACTCTGCTGCACCAAGTAGAGCCAGATGTGGCTATTGCAGTGCTTCATGGGAAATTCTCGCTGTCAAGAATGTCATGTGATTAGAATGCTTGACCATGGAAAGGAGGCTATTTTTCATGAATTCCACAGGAGAGAAAAAAGAATCTCAGTTTGGAATCTTTGATATAGAATTCAGTAAAATGTATTATTCACATTTTTATTCAAGTTTGAATAAAATGAATTGGCAAAGAAATCTGCTCCCATCTTTTCTGTTATCATACATAATCAATATATACATATTGACTGGTTAATTGAGAACTTTGCCTTTTGGCTAATTCCCATTTTCACCACAACAGATTGGTAGATCTACTGCATTAATGCAGCTGTTACCTAGATCAATCTGCCAATCTCACGCTCCATTCTCACTCATGAATTAAACCACAAGATACTTGCATCTCTCCACTTGAACTCTCATGCAACCTGGACTGAGCAAGACACCTTTTTCAATGTGAGATGTGAAGGTGCTTTTTCATTGATTTTATCTTGTTTATTTTTGTATAGATTTTTTTTATTACTTCACACTCAGCTCCAAACCATCCCTTGAAGGAGTCAACACTGTAACATTTCTTTAGTGTTTTCACAAAAATGAGAAACAAAACATGTTTATAAATAATAAGAGGAATGCACTCTCTTCTGTGGGAAATAAAAATATGGAGATAAATAGTTGAATCATTAAAACGATATATAAAACTAAACAATTACAACACATTGCAGCACCGGATTAGCAATAAAAACTTGTTTTGTTTGTATTTTTTGCCAATAGTCAGCTTCACATAGACCCACAATTAAAGCCTTCAAGCCAAATCTGGCACGTTGTCATGGACCATTTGGCCTGGCAACAAATGAATCCTGCTCTCTCTTTTAGCAAAGGGTTAGTATTTTATATATATTAAATCAAGCTAAGATGTCTATGAAGCTTTATGAATCAGTCTGCTGCTGTTTGGGGTTATATAGTGTTTTTTTGGCATGACGTGTTTACACTGTGTTGGGCTAAGCTTTTTATTTGCTCTAATAGCCTTTACATGTGACTGTTTACAATAATTTTATGTTCTTTATGTAGATTGCAGAAACCTTTATAATGAATAAAAACTAAAGCACAATATTTATGACAGAATTTCTGCTAAATTATGTTTAACTCACATTCTTGTCTGTTATGGTCCTCTGTGGCTAAACAGTTGGGCACCTCTGTGCTGAACAAGTTTAAAGAAATGGATGAAATTTGGACAGAATTCCAAATGCAATTATGACCTTCCTTGCTGGATGCTTCTTGCACAGATTTACCAGATCTAATCACTGCTATCACACTCCCTGGAAATGTGTTCTGTTTCAATTCTTTCAACTTACCAATCATCTCCTCTACATTTATTCCCACCATTCTCTCATTCAGTTTGATCATATTCTCGGCTCCATCTTCATCAGATTTTGCTTTAATTATGTACTCTTTTTCTCTAGATCAAATTTGTAAAGGTAAGTTGAATGCTTGATTCTTGATAACTGAAATTATTATATTTCTGTTCATAAACACATTTTGGAGTCTTTCTCAGACACATACCTACCATTTGAAATTGTGTACTAAAGTATGTAGACTGTACTTTTGGTTCTAACTGGACATACAGACTGTACCGGAATTATCATGTTTAGATACACTCTGAAAATTTGCCAGTATTATGTGGCCTATTATGTGTTTTAGAGACACTGTCATAACGTGCACTTATATGTGTAGTTTGTGTTCATGGTTGTTTTGTATCCAGTTAATTATAATGGTTTCAGCTTAGTGTGAAAAGGGCTGTGTTTATTTAATTTTTATTTTTTTCATTTGGCTATAAATTTATGAACATATAAGTAGTCATAGTCAAGTTTTGCTTTCAGCAGATTAGAAACTGAAACCTAGATAACATAGATTTCTGTCAGCAAAATAATTTGAGCCAAAGACATGGGCCAAACCTTAAACTTAAGTTAAACTTGACTGACGACTGGGCCAGTAATGAGCCACATGCGACCCATCTTTGGCCTTTGGCTGGACTTCATTGTGGTACTTTGGCCAAAAAATGACTTGAGTAAGACAAAGGTGAACCAAATAAAAACTGCTTTTTTGGTGTCAGTGCTAAGCTTTTTCACGTTGAAAAGCAGAAAAATTGCTTGTACCTCTGAGATAATTGCAAAAACTCAAGCTTTGATCTGCTACAAAAAAAATCTGACAGACCGCGCATCAAAACAGGCGGATGCTTCAGTCTCCATGGTTTAGTTTTTCAAAAAAAGTGTCAGTATCTTCCACTTCTTGCAGCACACACTTCAACTGCAAATATAGCCGTCCCTCAACAGTATAATGCTAGTTTAGCAGCTGACAGTGTTATTATATACCAAATGTGAGTAAAAAACTTGAAACTCATCCGATTCTCCTCCTCTTCACTGACTCAAAGCAAGATTCAATTGACTCTTGTGTTTGTAAATTGTTTGTGTGCTGAGATACATCAACAGGAGTCCATACACTGTGACTTTATGTTTCTCCACTTTTTTTGTTGAGATGTCCCTCTGGACAACGTGTCACTAGTCTACAGCAAGTTGTTTGTTTGAAAAGAGCAGATTCGAACCAAAAGCTGTTTTTGACCTTAAGTGGAAGTTTTTGTACACACAAACACATGCACAACAGTATGAAATCAGTAACCCACAGGTCATTATCTCCCCCAGGTTATCTCTTCTAATTAGATTGCTCTTCATGTGTCCGTTTAGCAAACCCGCCCATCTAGGGGTTCTCCAAAAGCCTCCCTTTCTCACATAAATTACCAACACTACAATTAGCAATCAACCAACCTTCCATACCAGTGATTCCCAATCCTAATCGGGTTCCCATTCTCAGTGGTAGATCAGTGCCAGAGGGATTGCAGCTTTGGAAATATTGGACTGGATAGTGATGAGCAGAGCATAAATTACTTTGTCCATCTACCCTGTTATGCCAAGGCCACTACTTTAACCTATTGATGGGTGCCGTGTGGACATTCAGATCTCCCCCCCCCCCCCCCCCTCTCTCAACCATAGAATTTTGCAGATTTTTTATAGGAAAGTATCAAAGTACACAGATTGTGGCTAT
This sequence comes from Danionella dracula, assembly GCA_900490495.1. NCBI lineage: Eukaryota > Metazoa > Chordata > Actinopteri > Cypriniformes > Danionidae > Danionella > Danionella dracula. The sequence goes on from UELW01000666.1 coordinate 7,974,031, forward strand.
AATTTTTTTTACTGCTTTAACACACTGGTTAATGTAGGTTCTCATACATTACCTCAAGCTGTAAAATACTTAAAATAAACCCAAATACAATTTGTCATGACATCGTGCAAATTGGTACTGCAACTTCCGACCAAGGCAACTAAGCAACTAAACATTACGTAACTCCATCTAATGTCAAACAGTTTTAAGCAACTGTGAACATATATAAAAAAATGCTGAAATTGCTATAAAGATAAAAAAGTGATATACAACAATGAATGTGAGAAATTAATTTATTTGTTTATATCTAAAACCGTTTGTCACCATTTAGCAACAGCATGTGTAAAAGATTTCTAATCTGAGTATAAACAATCGAATTACACAACAGCCAAACAAATTTATTTGTTGCATTTAATTTGGTCTTTAATGTCTCTCTTCCAATCTTTAAATATCTTTTATATTTAAGGAAATAAAACATTTTTGCCCCAGCTTTCAATGAAAACTTAAATGTAAGTAGCTTTTGTTATAACCAGTAAATACATCTTACTGCAACACATTTTTTTGCATTTAAACAAGAATTGCTGTCTTATAATTGCTTTGCCATTTTCCTAGTGATTTTGAAAATGCTTTTTTTTTTTTTTTTTTTCAGAAAATGCACCTTACTGAAATACAATAGCCAAACTTGCTTGTCTTCCTGGCTTGAAACATATTAAAACTTTTAAGCTTTAGTAGCAACTTGACAGACAGCAGACGTGTGCCGAGTCAATTAACAACTTCCCATTTTACTTCCAAATGAGTAATTGCAAATGATATACTGTACTTCCCTCCTGACTCCAAAAGGTAGCTAATTCTTATTGAAACATTGTTAAAATTGTTAACTTTATAGCAGAAAAATTGTTGTGTGGCTACTTTTTTGACATGCATGACAACTTAGTGGGGGAGTATTTAATTTTGTTAATGGCTCTTTGTTATTTAGTTATGGCCACCCTTTTACTGACGAAAATGCTTTTATCTATTAACATAATAAGTTAACGATGAGGGAAACAACTGACCATACCAGTTGAACAAGCACCGTGTAAAAACCCAAGTTGGGGTAAGAGAAATGTGTGTTAAAGATGATTATTGGCTGAGGGTTGGAAATGTGCATTACAATGTTGTTCTCTAGACACATATATAAAAGCAAAAATCACCAAAAGGTACAAGAAGTGAGTTGGTAAAAAGCAAGATGAAAGAAAAGGGAGCTTTTTCAATAGTTTTTCCCCTAACAACCAGGGTCATTGTCCTTTTTCAAGCACCCTCTTTAATACTTGTATTAATGTGCAACACACAAGCACGTATGCACCAAACACACAAACACAAACAAATAAACACTCAGCTGTGTAATGCACTAGCACCTGCAGCATGCAGAAAAAAAAAAATCGCTGACATTGTCTGCCATTGACGTCACACAATATTTGCTCCAAATAGTGCCACTTGACTGTAAATATAAATATAATATATATATATAAAAGTATGGTCCACAGACACTCACATAGCTTTGCACAACACTTCAGCTATTCCGAGGCCTCTTCTTATTGTACTGTTCACTCAAGCCACCTGCCTAGCTCTTTTGTCTGTTGAACAAGAGAAGTATGCTGCCCTTGAAGAACCATTCAGAGCTATACTAGACTGGTTGAACTCAGTCCATTACCAATAATATAGAGATATAGGGCAGAACACAAGTAACATTTCAAATTACACAGGATATTTTACACACATGTAGAATACCTAATTTTGTACAGTATAAATTCAACTATTTTTATTTCATTTGTTAAACCCAAGTTACAACCTTCAGATCAGAAACGTACTCATTTCCTCTCCTAAAATTCCCAAAAAGTTTTCTAAAGGTAGCAAATATCCTGAAACTTTTAAAAAGACATCCCTTAAACCCATTTTAAATAACTTATGCAAGCAGTCTAATAATTTCTTTTTAAGCACAAAAAAGGCACAGAAAAACACGCATAACCGTGCATTGCTAATGGCTGTCTGAGCTCATACGTTTCCAATATTTCCATTTTTGTATAACACTCTAAATATAGAATTCTTGTGTTTCCAATCCTATTCCAAAGCCATGTGTTCTAAAAGAAAAAAAACATGCATGTAAAGTTCTTCTAAAAATATATAAGACTGTAATTTCTCAAGATCTATTTACATTAACATCGTAAGCCAAGGTTCCATATAACTCAAAATTACTATTCTCAAAATGCCTGAGTCTCTTTTCTTTTAGAAGAGAGCAAACAAACTCTTTAAAATTTTAAATGCTTATCCACTTTGCTAAATAGGTGCAAAGATAGATTAAATGACCAGTTTTTTGTGAATTGCACAAATATAAGATTTTATTAAAAGAGAAATAGTGAAAGTGTTTGGTTTACACATTGAACAACCTGGTGTGTCCACGAGGCTTTTGTTGGATTATCTCATGCCTCCCTCCATCAAATCCCAGTATAAACCCATGTGGTCTTCTTTTGAGTCCAATATTTAATCAATGGCTGTGGAGGCTGTGGGATAGAAATCTGCTGTGGAGCGTTCCTCTGTGTAGGTTGAATGACGTATAGACGATGCAGCATGGTTACGTAAGAACTGAGGAGGGGGTGCTTGTGAGAAAAGATGAAAGTATCAGCCTATGGTGTAATGTAGTAAAAGCTGCATGTACAGAGAAACATGTTAAATGCACTTGGAAGTGCCTTCACTTAAACTCAAGCTCTGTTTTGAAAATGGTCTCTAATAATCAATATGAAAGAGGGATGAGATTGTGTGAGCAGACCCCTGGTTCTTTGGATGCTCTATACTGGATTTCAACCAGAAATTTCATGAGTGTGAGTACACTAAATTTGTTTAAATTCTAATTTCTTGTCTCTTGTGAGCTTTTTGGGAGTACCAATTATTGCTTGAGGAATGACTCCTACCTTAACAAAGTAGTTGCTTATCAAAGATCCATTATAACACAAGCAGTTACATTTACCCAGCAGACTTTGGATCAGTGGTTTTGGCATTAAAGGCAGGCAGCCCAGTTGAAATTGCAGCCTTTGTACAGCTCGGACCACAAAAACAGCACACTAATCACCTTGGTTTTTCGCCAACTCTGGGGATTTCACCAAAATTATCCCCTCAAGTCCAGGTGGGTGAGCTTCAAACCCTCGACGCTTGGCAAAAGCCTCTTGAACTTCTTTTCTTTTGAGGTCATGTCTCTTAAGCCTAATTTATAGTAGAATGTCAAGGTTTCACATAACCCCTTACTTAATACTTTTGGAAGCTTGACACTCATCTCTTAAACTGTAAGCCTGTGGTTACATCCCTACTCTTTTTGAAGAAGCATCCTGGAATTTACAATGACCACAGAGAGTCAGGTTTTAACAGCTCATCTGAAGTACAGTGTCCATATTATTGAATGTAAAGAGACCATTGAGTGAGTACCCTCTGTCGGCATCACTAGCCCCACTTCCACACCAAACTGGTTTTCCCTAAGGCCTCCCAGTCAGGAACTAAATAGGCTCACATCTGCTTCACTTTAGTGGGGAACCAATCTTGAGTTATGTGGTGATATGGACAGGAATGTATCAGGGTTCACTGTGTTCCCTTGAATCAGTGTTCATTCCTGTTTGTCAGTAAATCTCTCCATTCCTTCACCAGTACAATCTTGAAAAGCTTTGACATCTTAAGAAAACTTTTTTTTATCATATTAACTACACTTTAAATTGGCTCAGCATTCATTCTATTTTTCATATACTCAAATTGGTGTCCTGTGGAAAAACTCAATGCACTTATCTGTTTACTATACTGTGATTAGTGTTAAATACCAAGAAATGTGACTTTCTTGACATTTCTTCATTCTAAAGCTGTTTTCACTCTGGGATGTTTTGAAGATGTTATGCCACCTTTTTAGAAATGTAATTAGCAGATTGTACCATCAGTGCATTTTCTCAGAGAAACAAAAGTTGTTATATTTTCTCCCTACCAGAAGCATGCTTACAAGAAGGTTACCACTAGTCTAGATAAGAACCCATTTTGAACATCTCATCTTTCTCATGTAAAGAGAAAATAATGTAAACTAGAATTTGTCATACATTCATACATTTGACAAAATTACATTTTTGCTTCAAGTAAGGTGATTTTCATGACAGTTTTCAGTGAGGTTCATTGAAAACGCCAAACTAGAAAATTACTAAATTGTTGTAAAACTACAGATTTGTTGTAAAACCACAGTTTTAATCACCATTGTGTTTTATCTCCCGCAAGAGTAGAGGATACTGAGGCCAGAGTTAGGTGGAAACAGATGATTTGCTGTGGCGACCCCTAAACTGGGAACAGCCGAAAGAAGAAGAAGAAGTGTTTTATCTCCCTCACCATCCCTTTTGGTCATGACCCAGAGCTCATGGCCACTGCTTACTGCAGCCACTGTACCGATCCTCATCTCTGACCCTTTGTACTTGGCTACAAACCTCCTCGGCACCTGCTGTATGTCCTGGCTTAAGGGCGCCAACAGTACATCATCCACAGAAAGAAAGTTGAAATCCTGTGGTCCCTGAACTGGGACTATCAAATAAAAAAAGCATCATGTCTCCCTTTTGATAGCTCCTATGTTCCTGTTGTTTGGCTACAAGTTTGGGCATCATTCGGTCAGACTAATATTTTTGTAAAATGTGCATATCACACTTTTAGCTTTGTATGTCACTAAAAGGGGCAGCAGGTTCTATCATCTGATTCTAGCTTAGACAGCAGGTGAAGATACCAACTGTCTTACATGAGTGGTTTTACAACCACTTGTTATTTAAGTCAAAACACTGAGACAATTACTCAGGTTAGAGTATTAAAGGCTAGACTCTCACCAGGCCAAACTATTAGCTAGAGTCTAGAGCTCCCATACCCAGTGTCCAAAACAATGGTATACTAACCCATAATAGATGATGAAACACTATTTCCTACGTATCCTGCAAAGATCACACAATTTTATGACAAGATTTGATTCTTTAGCATTTAGTAAAAGTGTCTAACAAAATAAAGGTTACAATAAGGTCAGTGTTTTTTGTGTGTTTGTTAATAAACCACACTTTTACCTGATCAAAACACTTTCACTTAAAAACTCTAGTCTAGTTCTGACTCCTGCCTTTTAGATCTTGCCCAGTCAGAAGCCTTGTTCTTGCTTTGTGGGAAACCACTTACAACTATCCCATGGTAACCAAATTCTCCAAAAACCTCCACTGACATGCTGCAGTTGTATCCGCTATAATAGGTCTGCCAAAAAGCTGTGGTTGAGAGTAATCCCCATGTAAACAGTTCTGGGGTAGATTAAGCTTTGAGTGACTCACTGAGGATGCTTTCATCACTCAGCTTTTCAAGGATTGGTGGTGGTGTAACATTAAAGTGTACATAAGATGACCATTTCTCACAAGTTAATATGATTTTTTAGAGTATACTTATGAAGTCTAAAACAGAACATCAAACTCAGACAGAGATGGAGATGTTACAGTGAAGAGAATAGTGTGGGGAAAGGATAACAGAGAAGATAATAATAATAATAATAATACCTAAACATTTCAGAAAGACTTCAGGAGCCAAATATCTGTTGGAATTATAGAAACACATTTTTGGGATTTTTTTTATTTAAAAGATTTTGGCAGAAAATTAAATGCTTATTTTAGAGTGGCTTTGCACTCATAGTAATACACCACAATCCTGTGTATACTTAGCATTTTACATATTCCCTGATAACGGAGTAATTTTCACCATATTCATAATGATCCATTTTTTTTGTATTATTAGTGTTACTTTTATCTTTTCTGAATATTAGATTACTTTAAACTCTATTTGTTTCAGAATTGAATTCCGGTTTCAATAATGGTTTTGCTGGAGATTGTGAGTGTTACAGAGTTTTAGAAAAATTGTTGAGTTTAATCTTGTGTTGAATCAACTTATTCACTTTAATCTGCCATGATAAATCCATTATGATTAGGTTTTTCCTTTTGCTCACAAATGAAACAGCATAATTCAATCAGCGGTTCTCTCTTATTACGCTGGAAGCTTCCCTTTTATATGGGAGATGTCATTATCTTATAACCAAAGATGGCACAGCATCAAAAGAAAAGATGTGTTTTTTATTCTAGACAAGCGCTTCATAACATGACACTAAATTTATCCCAAAATCTATTAAATTGATTTCATTTTAAAAGCATTTTAATGAAATTAAAAGTATCTAAGATGAAATGATAATAAACTTGCAAACATAGGGAACATTTTCTAATTTCCTGGAGAGGAAAGAAAGCATTGTGACTATTCAAATTAAATCCATTGCATTATGCTACAATACACAGTAGCGATCAATGGTTAAGGAAATTAATTCAATTTATTTAATAAGTAGATCAAAGTATACTTGCTAAACTTTGTTCAGATCTTTTCCATTTATAAATAACTAATAAACCTTTTTGTTTAATAATTCCTGAAGCTTTGTGAATTCTATTAACTGTGTTTGACCCTCATATCTATTCTGATTCAGTTCATTATGTTCTATTGCTTCTTTGATTCGCATCCTTTGTTCGTTTCATTGCCCTAAACATTTTTAAACTTATGTGGCTGTTAACTAATCCCGACCACCCTCGCTCCCCATAAAATACATCACTTCCCATCATCCCCTGCCTATCAACCGTCGTGTTCCACATATTTTTAATGCTGTTCCTTCCTGGTATACCTGGCATGTAATGGACTTTAAAATGAGGGACAGCCCTCAAAAAACACAGTCAGCAGGAATTATTGAAATCAGGAAGAGGCACTATTGTTCTAAGAAAATTGTTGATTTGATCACTAGCTTTAATCAATGTTCACAATGTAGACTTAGTTAATGTAAATACTAAACAAAAAATTTTGACTTTTCCCCACAGTAATGTTTCTCAAATGAAAAAAATAATGTTTTGAAAATAAGTCTCCATTTGATTATTTGTTCACCTGAGAGATTTAAAAAACCCTTAAAATATTCAGAAAGATATCATTACATATATGAAAATATTAATTTCACATTTTTGAGAGAAAAATAAAGCTCTGATATAAACACCTGCTTGTTCATGACCAAAACATAAATAGTTGTCACCACTAACCCTACGAGCAGGAAAGCTAGGTGATTGACAATTCAGTGTAGAGAGGCAAAGGAATTTATGCCAATCATTGCCAACTTAGGGCTTTTGAGAAGAAGGCAGATATCTGTTCCAGGCCAATGTTGTTGCTCTCATAAACCATCTTTTAGAAACAAATAATGTTTTTTTTTTTTTCAAAAATAAGATGATCTAAAGAATTTTATACACAGGACTAGTTGTGATATGGGAGACAGGTGGAGGAAATGAAGCACTAATATCACACAATCAAAAAATACTCCATTTACTTGAATAGGATCACACGTGATGATGCAAAACAGAACGTTCAGAGCAAGGCAGTGAAATTCCGGACCAAAAATTTAATTTAACTTTGACCTTGGATATTGCCTAATGGGGTGTGACCTAGAATAATAATAATAATAATAATAATAATAATAATAATAATAATAATAATAATAATAATAATAATAATAATAATAATAATAATAAAGACTTTAACCAGAAGCTTCAATCTTTTGTTTTTATTTTACCTGTTTTTCCCCTGTCAAAGGAATGTGCCTCATAAAGAAGAATGAACATTTTGTAAGCTTAGAGCAAAGCAGACACATGTGTAAATGTCAGTGTCTGATAACAGGAATGATGGAGCTTACTGGAACAGTTTTATTCCAGTCTTTGTTATTATGAGCTCCATCAGATAAGATATAGACATTCTTAAAAGGAAAACAGAGCACTAAAATGACTTCTACAAGAAACATTGGTTATCCACATTTTCTCACTTTTAAAAATGTCAGCAAAATGTTTTTCAAAAATATTGATGAAAAGTATTTTTATTTTAGAGGGAGAGAAATAGAGAGAGAAAGAGAGAAGGGATTCATTAAATTCAGAATTGATTATTCCTTTTGTTGATAAGAAAGGAATATCAGTTATGAGGCCCACTTTACTGCAGAGCATAGATTCAAAATTCTATCAAATATTCCTGGATGAGATTATCAGTGTCTTTCTTTCTAAACAAAACTATAGCAAAGTCTTATAGACCAATTTACACACTTTAATATAAGAGAGAATTTTAAATTATGAATGGCCTTAGGGATCCCAAAGCACAGTAGGTTCAAACTAACATTAATTAATTCCAAACAAATGTACTTATAACAATTTGAATCCTGGCGGATCATGGAAGGTTCAGTTATATATTTGCATTATTTCAAAATTACTCATTGATTTGGATAAATAATGCAGTGTTTTATTCATTAAGGCATTCAGCCACCTTCTGGCATTTAAATGTGTAATTTTTCACCTTGATAACTCAATACATTCAATTATTTATACAGTAAAAATATTCATAAACATGTTGTGTTGATAACTAGGCCTCTCAATACATAGAACCCTGCACTATCAAAGATCCGCTTGGCTATTGGTTGAAACAAATGAGCAAGCGAAAATAAGTGTATTAGTTACTGTATTTAGTTTTTTAATGAAGTAAGTATTAAATGAAAATCAATAAATACTACCTATACTTACCTGTAGGGGGCAAAAGACTTGACTGGACCTGGCTGGCTGCTCACTCGGGTAATTGCTTCAGGTGAGTGAAGGAGTCGGACGTCTTTTTCTTGGCTTGGTAAAATAGTCTTTTTATTTAAATGTGGCTTTGATTGTATTCAACAAGGAGAAATGTAATCACCAGAAAGGTTTTTGTTGCTCCTAATGTCCGTTTAAGTTAGTTGGTTACAGGGCTTTAATGTCAATTGGATAGTGAAACAGTCTGCATAATGGTCGCTAGCGTTTCTACCTTCGAGCTGAGCTGTTTTGATTAACGTTAGTTCGTTAAATACAGCTGCCAGCTTTTGTAGGCAATGTACCTTGTATTAATCATTTATTCTGAACTACCTGTGAGAAGATATAAGTTGTGTTCTCATGTAATAGTTTCATGGTTATTTTAACGCTGAAACTAACCTTAAAAGTGATGCGCATGCGCCTTGATGAATTGGACGAGTGGGTCTTGAATTCGTGCTTTGCTTTGAGATCGCGTTTTTGAGATTAACAAATCAACGAAAAATGTTAAGTAGCTTACATTTGCCAGTGCACATAGGAAAACCATACGCGTAGAGTGTTGATTTTACGTTGAGAGTGTTTTCTCCTCGTCTTTCAGCTTTCCTTTGCGTTTTTCACGGATTACCGTAATGCGCCTAAGAAAAGTGCAAAATTCGGCACGAAAGTGTGGTTCACGTAACCGCAGTGGCTGTTTTCCGTTTAAAAATCGTGTTGAGTTGGTTTTTTTAAGTTGGAAACAATACCAGTGTATGTTGGAACATGTCAATATTGTTATATGTTTGTCTTCCTGATCACGCTCACCCAAAAGTTAGTTGTTGGCGTCAAAAACTACTATTTTAAAAGAAAAGCTCAATTAAATTGCTAAGTCCCTCTTTGAAGGTAATTTGAGACGGTGTTAAAAACTTAAAAAAATCATATTAATAAGGGGAGTGATTATACAATTGTAGGGGTTCTACGAACAATAGAGCATACCAAATGTCTGATTATATCTTCACACAAAACATACTTGTATTTCACTTCTACATAAAAGTGCTTTAGATAAAAAAAAAAAAAAACACACACAATTATTAGACATTTTAAATTCAGTATTTGGGGAGAAAATGTCCAGAAATGTATCGGTGCATATTACCACATTAGTCTCCATAAGCATTTAATTTTCTGCCAAAGCTTTTGTCCTTGTAAGTTTTTCATTAGCTTAATGAGAGGTATTTTTGTATGTGAGAGCAACTGACCAACAGTTTGGAGTTTGATGGCGCTAAACCATCTTCCCATACGAGCGGTAGCACGGCTATAAAGTGATTATTCTGAAAAGAAATCAGGACCAGTGCTGAGATGGTAGGACATGAAATAATTGTAGCCTCAGGGGTGAAATTTGATGAACAGTGAGTGTAGACTATTCTGCCAGGGACACTCTTGGCTTTGGAAGATTGGCATAATGAACTTTTCAAGGGTACTGGGAAGAAAACGATTTTAGGTCTGGTCTTGTTCATGCTTGTGTTATTAATGGAGTGAGAAAGCTCATTTGATTTCAATATTAATGCAGATGCAGAGAAACACACTCAATTATAGAGATTGTCTTGAAAACCACAAACATGCCTGCTTAATAATTCAGAATGCATTGTAAAGAAAATCAATGCTTTTGCGGTGTGGAAAACTGATGTTTACCTTCATTAATTTGAAGTCAAGTGAATTTTTACTTTGTCACAATATTTTCTTAAACATTGGTTGAACAACGTAGGTATACATCTTTCCTTATGTGGACTGTCTTTTAAAGCTTATTCAGTTTTGCTCCAGTAACAAGTGTTTTTTGTGATTTGTCTTTTAGATTTGCTCAGTTTGTAAAGCAGCATTTCTGAAGAATCATGAGCACAGTTTTTGAAAACCCATCCAGTGAATCTGAAATTGCTTCTAAGACCAAACCTCCATCGGTAAGAGATTGCATTTTCCAGAAAATATTTAGCTGTTAATGGTGCAATATATTAGTCTGTGGCCAAAAATGTTTCCGCTATCACAAAAAATATTCTGTGGATTGTGGTAGCTCTCCTCCCATTGCAGACTAAAGGTTGTCAGCTATAGGCTTTCTAAACCATGTGCAAAGACAGAAAGTTGACTTGATTGAACAAGTCAGTTCAAGAGATATTAGGGTACTGACCAAGAGACAATTGTTAATGTAGACATAATAGCTTAACCAAGAAAAAACAAAAGAGTTGTTAATGTCTGTTTCGTATCACCAGATTATATGTATTTTTCCTACAGCCCCTTTAGTTATGAGTAATTAAGAACATTTTGATTAGGTATGTGCAGTACTGTACAATTATTGTTATATATTATTTTTCTATCTGTTCGGTATTTCATTCGTTGCTGTTCCAAAGTTCACAGCTCTGGGGCAGTATTGTACAAACTGACTGGAACTTGAAAGCCTGATAGAGATGGAATCAACAAGCGAAACACTATTTACATATCCTGAATTAGTAAATAAGGACAAATGAAGAAGTGAAATATGGCATTACTTGTGTTGGCAATAGTCAAGTCTTAGCAAGCATCTGTCACTTGCCCATTCAGATCCAGTTACAGAGATACTGCTCTGTTCATATGTGGACGAACAGCATTACCAGTCAAGTATGGACTGGGCTTAATAATGAGATTAGTCTGAAAGTTTCACAAATTTAGACATTCACAAACTCCAGTTTCCAGACCTATAAAAGTATCTTTGCTAAGTGCCAAAAAAGTAAATTGTGCAAAAAATGGAAAAAAACAACACTTTGGTTAGGAAAAAATGTGAAAAAAACTGTGATAAATAAAAACTACTCTCTGAACATTTCAAATTTATGTCTTGATGCTATTATGCTATCTTAAAAGTCAAGTTTAAGCAGCTGACTTGTTTTCCACCAAGTTTAAACGATGCCACACTTATTTACGTTGCTTGATGTACTGTAGCAACAGAGAGCCCTTTGGTCATCAATCACCAGTTAATATGAAAACATGGAAACTGAAGTGAGTACTAAGTGTTGACGCCACAGACAGAAAAATCAAATAGTAAACATTGAAACCAAACACTCCGTTTGTTTTAATCACCTTAAGTGTTTAAACTACATTCATTGTACAGCTGTTTGAATAAAAGATAGCTTCATCTCAAAGTCGGTTTCAAAGCTTCAATGATTAGAACCAAATTGCATTCAGTCTTTTTTTAAGACAGGGCATGATATTTTTCTGCTGTATGGAAAAACTTGAACCATTTCTTATCACTCCACTCTATCCACATCTCTTCAACCCCTTTTAGTTTCTGTAGAATTATTGATTTCGTAACTCAGACAAGCTGCAGACGATTAGTGGAGAAGCTATGCCGTCTTCTTCCAGCTGTCCCTACCAAAGCTGTTTTACCCCTATGAGCTGCTGACTTTGAGTTCACCTCTGAAGTGTTCATATGCAGATTATCTCAGATGCAGGCCACTTGAGGCTTGAAGATTGGTTCTTTGATCTCCTGTTCATTCTGTTTTTCTAGGGCAGGTGGGATTGATACATGCATATAACAAACTGCTTTTTAAAAAGTAGAAAATACTTAAAAGTTTTGTTTAAATCTGGCTTACTTATTAATACCATGTGCCACACAGTTTAGATTAATTTATATTATCTTTTTCATGTGTGAGAGGGAGAGGGAGAGGGAGAGGGAGAGGGAGGGGAGGGGGAGAGGGGGAGGGGGAGAGGGGGAGAGGGGAGGGGAGGGGGGGAGGGGGAGAGGGGGGAGAGGGAGAGAGAGAGGGAGAGAGAGAGGGAGAGAGAGAGGAGAGGGGGGGAGGGAGAGGGAGAGGGAGAGAGAGAGAGAGAGAGAGACCTGTGAATTAACTACAAATTCAACAAAAGATTTTTCTTCACACTATGCTGTCTTGTAGAACCTGACGCATCGACACGATAACCTATCAGTTATCTGGTTCTGTTGTAGGAGCTGGAAGATATTATTTGTGATACCTCTATTAATCGCCACAATCTTAAAACATGTTTTACATGAGGATGTGGATTGATTAATCTCTGAAGAAGCAAATCCAAATAATTTCCGGACAGCTAAAGAAACTCTTCCTTACTAGAAACTCTGCCTTCTTGACAAAATTTTATTTGTTGATACTGTTTTGTGTTTCACACACACACTCATTGATGGCGTTAGTTCTATATACAGCACTGGGATTACTGAAGTAAAGGAACATATCTTTGGAAACTCTGGTAACTCACTATGTCTTACCAAAGTAAAATTGTAAGAATTCCATGCATCAAGCAACTCCTGAACCAAAAATGATGTCAAAGCATTTTACTGGTGAAGACCCATCCATGAGGCTGTTGAACTGACTTAACAAATAACCAGTCCATGTCGTTTCGCATATCATCATGTTTTGAGCTTGAAAATGTCACCACATCAACTCACCGAAATGCAAGAAGTTTGCCATGGAAAAGAAGACATAGAAGACGAGAGATAATGCAAAGTTACAAAAATCTAATCAAGTCAAGGGGGCACATAGCTAGTAAAATCTTTTGTCAATCATACGGCTGAACAAACAAAAGCAACACTCCCTTCTGGAAATCCAGACAAATTCTACCAATAAGATCATGACTTCAGGATTCTTGAAGTGCCTACCAAGACTAACATTGTCTTGACTAATAAATCCAGTTTTAATTTTTAATCAACTAATCACATAGACCCACAACCTACTCCCTTTTTTACTTCTCTATTGCCATTGATTTCTCTCTTCTCTCGCTTACATTCAAACACCAACCCAAACAACCTTGTCCCTTTTGTTTGAGGCAGTAATGAGCTGTGCAATCTGGCAACTCTTAGTTTGAGTTCTGTGCTATTAAGGAGATTTGCTGCTATTAATTGCAAAAATTACCTCAAGTTTTAATCAATGCTTGCATAATTATCTAAATTAAAGAGCGATCCAGACCATGAGGAAACTAGTGCAGCTAGTGTAGTATCTGTAAACACAATCAGATATCCAAACTGAGCAATGACTATGGGTGGTTTTATCAACATGTATATTTTTTGTGTTAAATGAAAGGGACCAAGATCATGAAGTTGCTGGTTTAGAGTAGATTCGCTGCTGTAGGCTGTTGTTTTAAGCAGCCCATTTTCATGTAAAATAATTGATGCCAATTTATTTAATAAATCCAAAACCAGGCCTCAGAGTTTATATTACTATTTGTATTGCTTCCATTTCTATGGTAACCTTTTATAATGATTATTGGATTAAATTAAATGATCTAATTCATCTGGTTTAATTTTGTGTGAATATCATGCTGAAATTGGATGCAGTTTGTGAACAAAGTCAAAAAGCTCTTTGATGAAGCCTCTAACGCAGATGAAAACAAACTGAAATCTATTCCGTATTTGATTTGTTCATTAGCCTCACTATATCAGATTGAAAAATGTTATCTGTGTTTGTGACGATGGTGATTATTGTAATAGTATTCAAAGCACAGCACAAGGTAATCGTGAGGAAACTTGTGCTGTCTTTAATGAATGCACATACACGGGTGAAATGCTCATGCACCCTATCAGGAGTCGCTCATATGAAACCTTTTCAGGCTGTTATGTCCTTTTTTAAAACATAACTAAAGAAAGACTTTAATTGGTAGGTACAGCTGTCCTGGACTGAGGAGGAGTTGTAGATGTAGTTATTACTTTATAAAATTAAGTGTTACCTGAATGGTCACTCTTCTCATTCAACAAGCAATTTCCCGACTTTCCCATCTGTTTGAAAGCTCATCTCCCGCAAAATCATAATAGTTCAAAGTAATGTAGCTGACCATGAAAGCATTGAGACATTTTAACAAACCATAAATAAATATATATATATATATATATATATATATATATATATATATATATTTAATTTATTATTAAATATTAGTTTGTATTAATAACATTAGGGAGCGTCACAGTGGGAAGCACGGTTGTCTCACAGCAAGAAGGTCGCTGGTTCGAGCCTCGGCTGTGTCGGTTGGCATTTCTTTGTGGAGTTTGCACGTTCTCCCCATGATCGCATGGGTTTACTCTGGGTGCTCCAGTTTTCCCCACAAGTCCAAAGACATGCGGTATAAGTGAATTGAGAAAAAACAATTGTCCATAGAGAATGAGTGTGAATGAGTGTTTGTGTGAATGTATCCCAGCAATGGGTTGCGGCTGGAAGGGTATCTGCCACGTAAAACATATGTCAGAGTTGGAGGTTCATTCTGCTGTGGCGACCCCGAAAGGGAAGAAAGCCGACATTAAGATGGATGGATGGATTAATAGCATTTGCAATTAAATCACAATCTAAATAAACACAATTTTCACATCACAAAGCTGCAATTATAGACATGTAAGAGTGTAACAGGCAGAACAGTTTTCGTTTTAATTTACTGCAAGTCTGTCTGACAGCATTAAATTCTTTAAAAAAACTACAAATAGATAAAATAAAAATATAGAACAGAAAAAAGCTTCAGAAAAATTATTGAATTATAAATTGCTAATACAATTTTGGTTAAAAATAATTGCAATTCAATTATTTACCAAAATCTATTGACAAGCCAGCTGAACTTTTTAAGCCCCCATTGTGACTTCTTAACAAGCTTTGCCCCTGAAAATACACCATCTTGTGGCAAATTGATTTAAACTTTATTATCAATAAAATTTACATTATATAATATTTGATAAATGACAAAAATACACATTTTCATTTAAAATAAAGTAAATGTTCAGTAATTTGTTAAGGGAAATACCAGTGGTCTATTAATCAGTTTTAAACGAACAACGTAGAGGTAAAGAACCATTCAACACAAAGTATGTCACTGTGAACATGTATGCTCCAAAAAACTTGGTCTGATTGTTGTTGTCAGTTGATGTGGTGACATTTTCACGCTCGAAACATGACACTATGCGATTGGTTGTTTGTCAATCAAACATCCTCATGGAAGGTTCTTTACCCAAAAAAGCTGCCAAAACCCCTAGACCTACGCTAATGTTCTGGCTTCACAAGACTATGACCAGTACAATGCTTCTGGCGTGTTTCAGGAGTGGCATGATGCATGGAGTTCTACAGCTATAGTCTCTGCTACCTAGACATCTGTATTTATGATGATTCTTGATGCACAGACACAGCCTTAGTCCACTCCTTTTGAAACTTTCCAGGATTTCTTAATCCCCTTCCTTGGCTGTGCTTGTCCCTGTCACATTTCGCTTCCTCTTAACACTTTTAACATGCTTTAAAACTACTCTCTCAGAGCATCACCCTTCCCTTTTCAAATTAGAGATTGTCGATGCAATGATGATCTTTTGCACAAGGGCAAAGTAAGTAGTCATTTCCATTGTTCTGAAGCCCACTAAGACTGTGTAGATCTGATGTGTAGATTTTCATAACTTAAAAGATTATTTCTCAAAACAAATTAAGACTTGAAAAAATGTAATACAACATATAAGTTTTAAGTTTTTACTAATTATTGAAATAAATTGACATTTCCTTGATATTTAAAGGTATGGACATGTACCTGTACATTTTATTAACTACTCCAAAAAAACCTAATGCTGGATTTTTAGCTTATCTAATAAATACCTTTTTGAAAAATAAAAACAGATTTTTTTTCTTCACAGCTATAATCTCAAGCTTTTATTTTGTTAAATATAACGGATGACTGTGCACCCAAGATAATGAGACCAGACCAGCACAAATTATTTTACACTGAAAAGAGATTAAAAGAATTAACCTGGGTGCCTGAAGCCGCCTATTCATTATGCAGGCATATTTAATAATTGATTGGTGTAAGTGATATTTCCCCACATATATGATTAGAGACTTTATAATAACCTGCATTTTTAGAGACTACTTTGAATGATGATAAATTTGCCCTATGGTTTCCAACCTTCTCTCATCTATCTGCTCTAAAATGTTATGATTGCTATCATTTTAAATTGATGCCATCTTCAATGGAAGGCATGCCACTCTGACACAAAGGCTCAAATTGGTTGTGATTCCATTGTAGAAACCACTCATGACTAGACTTCATATTCCTTTCCTCCCAGTGCCGTTTAAACATTGATCCATCCTGCTTTGATGTCAAAAATGAATGGAGGAATGGTAGAAAATATATCTAAAGAGCATTTTTAGTCTTGTTGAGCAGGGTCTTAAAAAGTATAACATTTAAACGCCCAAGTTTTAGGCCAACAAAGTCCTAAGTTCACGTATATAGGTCTTAATTACATTTTCACATGTTTTATTTTCTAATGTCTGTGTAAATCTCATCTGATATGTGTTTTTGTTGTTGCCTTTGGGTTGCCAGAGATTCAGAAAATGCATCTAAATGCAAAAAAAGTATGTAACAATGATGGTTAGGGTTGCTAGTCTAAGAAAGTATCTTAGAAAAACTTGACATTTAGTACTACAGAAGTTTGAAAAAAAAAAAGGTTCATTTACACTCAAAATTATAAAAGTGATAGTAAAGGTTGCTAGAGTTTGAGTGAACACTTATAAATGCTCATAATCCTAAAAGTGAATGTTAGAGTTGCCAGATATTGACATACGTAACTCATAAGTAACTGACATAAGACATTGACTCATAAATGTTAAAATATCAATCAATCAATATAAATATTTTTATATAGCACATTTTTAGCAGTTGCTTTCAAAGCTGCTTCACTAAGTTCTATTGAGGATCAGGTAGGGTAAATAGGAGTTCCCTCTATGAGGTGCCTGGGAGCCTCGCTGACTGAGACAGGTGTTAGTCACATCCCCAGCATAAAGAATATACAAACTTAAGATCTATTGATGAAAAGTCTGCCGGACTGTACCTGACAAAACAAACAAAACAAAATAAAGCAAACAAAGGCAAAACAGAAACTAACAACCAAAAAACAATGGTTAGAAAAATGTAACAGACAACAAACAGGTGATCAGCATCAGCGGCAGGATGCATGATGAATGAAGGGGAAAGGTTAGATGAGCACATTGAACCACATTGTTTTTTCAATAGTTTGTATGTTTATAGTGCTCAGACACCATATCCGTTTTGACAAATCCCAGGAACCAATTATTCGAATGTTAGATTAAACAGATATGTTTTTATTTGGTTTTGAATTCTGTGAGCGTAGCTGAGCTCCGGACCACATACGGGAGTTTGTTCCAGAGCTTCGGGGGTCTATATGAGAATGCTCTTTCCATCTCTGGAGAATTTCGGAATAATTAGTAGACCTGCTTCTTGTGATCGAAGAGAGCAAGCTGGAATATATCGCCGTGATGCAGATGCACCGCAGATCTCATGGACACGGATGCATTGTAAATCTGCCCTTAGGTTTTCAAACAATGTATTTGAAGAATACTGTTACATATACAAAACGTTTTTTATGTTAGATTATAGGTCTTAAATTTAATGCTAATTGGTCGAAAAAATTCATAAATTTGACCTTATGAAACCAGCAGAAACCCTTTTTATTGCACACTCTTTTGTCAAGTTCTCGGTTTGTTCATTTCTTTAAGTCTCATCAGAATATTTTATAAATTTCTGTCTGTGTTTCTGCTTTTTAAAGATACCATGGGGTGTGAAGATCAGGAAAAAGCTGAAAAGCATGCCACCGTTTCAAAGCAGGTTCAGGCCGCTGGTTGGACAGTGCTGTCACCAATGCACCCCGGAGAGTCTGGTGAGAAAACTAGAGGGATGAAAGGATTATTTGAAGATCATAAAAGGACAAACAGCCAGAGGCGGATAGAGAAGTATACTGATTCAAGCTTACCTGAAAACCTCACACACTGCTCTTACAGCCTCGTATCATGAGGGGCGATCAAAGGGGGTTGAGAGCACGAGCGAACATGTTACTTGCGCTAGAAGTTGTGAGAAAAGGGGATTAGCAGAGTAGGGAAAAATAATGATCTCTCAAGAGCATGGTTCCCCCTCGTGCTATGAAGAGCTTTTGAGCAAACTTCAGATGACTAAGCTTGTTTCTTGCCGTACAGGTCCCTGTGGGTGCCTCATACTGAGAGTTGGGACATGGGGCTAATGGAGCTGTAATCAGAGGGTTATTGGTTTGAACCCCCCACTGAACCAATCTATTCATCTCAGAACAGTCAGCAAGATAAATTATTTTTCTGCTATCTGCTGTTTGGATTAAAAGTAATTTCAATTGCATGCTGGGATTTTATTTAATACTTAAATCTACCAAACCAGAGGCGTAGCAACCGGATAAGTTGAATTTGTGCTGTTGTGTCATGGAGATAGTTATTGATGATCAAGGCATTTTAATGAATAAATACAAACTAAGTGACAGTCTAAGTGTAGACACACACACACATATATCCTTCAGCCTTATAAATTTAGATTGACTCAAGAAACATGTATATTGACTTTGAAACTCATGGGAAATTTAAGGTTGGTGATAAATAAAAAAATAAAATGCAATTCAATCAGATTCAATCAGATTATTGTAATCGGGTGATTTATTAAGAAACTACTCTTTTGGAAGAATGAAAACCCATGGAAGGATGTTGAAATCCATCAAGCTAAATTTTCAGGTGCTCCAGAAATATGGGGTAATTTTGATGATTGCCTTGAGAAATAGATGTTAGAAGTTTGCAGGTTCGAACCCCAGATCCACCAAGTTGAAGGTGGTGTGAGTGATGAAACACTTACTCTTCCATTTTCAATAACCACAGCTGTGGGGCCCTTAAGCAAGGCACCAGTTTCCCGACTGCTCCCAGGCGACGCAGTCATAGCTGCCCACTGCTCCGGGTGTGTGTTCGCGGTACGTTGGTTCACTACGGTGTGTGTACAATAGGATGAGTTGAATGCAAAGCAGAAGTTTTGGTTATGGGTCACGCCCTACCTTGCCAACTGGTCACTTTCACTTCATTTAGATAAATATTAATTAATAATTTAGATTAATAAATTTTGTGGGATGTCCTCGTTATTCCTGGAACATCTCTCATAAGATTAACTGGGATGACTCCTTAATACCTTATGCTTAAACCGTTCACACAACAGCTCAGGGGGGTTCCGATCAAGAGACAATCTCTGACAAGCTGTCAAGCTGAAGCCAAAGATATCCAGGACAGGTCATGAAATAATAATAAGTGGTTTTAAGTCATCTAATTTATTTTTTGCCCATCATAAAGCCCCTATTATAAGGCTTCAGTTAGTCCAAATTGTGCTGGGAGCGGTTTAACTTGAATAATAATGTCTTTTTCCGGTTTTTAGAAGTACTCTGAAGAACAAAAACCATGCTTTTGCAGCTGCTTCAAAAACTTTATGGAATGATCTTTCAATTGGTATCCGATCATCAAAAACATTTTTTAATTGTTAACATGTAACTAGAGACACATCTATTCAGCAAAGCATAAAACAGGGATGTCTTTAACAGACATTGTTGTGCTGTATTGATTTGTGATTGTGTGTGTTTTAATGTCTGTTTTACCTCTCCTGGACACATTGTGTAGCACCTTTTTGTAGTTTGGCTACTATAAAATGTTCTACACCAGTCAAGTTTACATACTGTGTAAAGGCAAGTGTGGTTAAGAAAAAAACAACAAAAATTTTGATCAATAGTGTATGAACCAATAAAATCAGCCACCATTTTGTCTTTTTTTCACACACTCTGACTTAAATATGCAAAATGGCTAGCCAATAAGAGCACTTAACAATTCAATACATCAAAAGTAATGTGTTTAGACCTCAATGGCCGGTGTTCTCGGGACTGCTACAGTGTTTCATTTTCAAAAATTATCAAACTTATTAGTCAATACTTCGAATCAAACAGTAGATTTATAACCTTGGCAATTGCTGGAGGGATTGGCTTGTTACAAGACAGTCAACGTTTGGTCCATGAGGAATGTCTCAGGTTTTCTGCCATCATGATCATTAATGTTTATTTCAATGTTTAAACATTAAGCGAGTCAGCCTACCTGGCATTACCCTATAGCCTTACAGCCAATCCATGCCTGAACTGAGGAAGCAGGGTTTAAAACAAAAATGCATGTTATTAAAAATGCCAATAATGCATGTTATTCCATTGGAATTTTACCAGAACTACTCAATTTTTCTTTTATTCACCCCGTTGCTGAAACAAACAAGTTTTTTTTATGTTGTTGTTTAAAATGATGATTTTGATTGTTTTTGATAAATATCTATACAGTATACACATTTTTGTTGTTGTTACTTTAAAGTTTATTTTTGTATTGCTCATTTCCCCTAAAAATTGACGTGTGGTTATGTGATGACCGCTACACTGAACCAATCACTGCACTGCATCTTTCTGCTGTCTTCCTGTCGTGAGAGAGAATTTATACAATTAATGAAATAAAAGTTTTTTTTTCAGGATTGCAAATCCTAGCCATACTATACCAAATAAAATGCTTACAGTTTCTAATTCTGTCAAATTGCATTTTAAGAGGTATCTCTTATGAATGGCAATAGTGAGCGAGAGATTCCAGGCAGAGCTGGGAAAAATGTCAATGCTCTTTTCTCCTGAGCATCTGAGCATGTTCAGTCTCTGTGTGTATGTCATGATGGTGACCAACTCCTGCTCGCCGAAGCTTCAAACAGCCCAATGGCAAAAGCTTTGTTTTATATATATATATATATATCAAAGGTCACTAAGTGTATTTCCTTCAAATAAACTGTCCGCTTCAATCTCACTCATTTTGTTGTAAAAAGCACACAAAACAGTTCTGTACTTCTTTAAATAATTACCATCACGTCATAAAATGTATTGCTTCTCATGTGCAAAATAAAATCTTTCAAAACATTATTTTAACCCAAGACTGTGATGATATAGTGTAGATGTCACAAATTAAGTCTTCTGAGGGAATTGGATTAAGATTGATTCAGGGAATATTTGCCAGAAAATCAGCCACATTTCTTTACAAACACCTGGAAAAGTGGGATCCTATTGCAAATCTCAAACCTCTTTCAGGCTTTGATTCATAGTGGAACTAATATGGTGCTGTTAAAACGCTAAAAGGCTTTGCTAAAGTACATCATTATCTTGGCATATCTACAAAAGTAGAGCGGAGTCTGGTTAGCACGATTTCCATCAGGTTTGATCAAATCTCTTTTTGACACACTCAGGGTCTGAAGATGCTGCGGAAAACTCCTCTGGGCTTTCAGAACCTGACATGTGTGGACGAGACACATACCGGGTAAGTGTGCATTCTTCATTCATCTCAAGCTCTTCCGATACAGTCCATTAAAATGACAATGCTTCACTAAACCAAAGCTTCATACTGTTGCAGAGTAATTACTGTGTGCATTTCTGACTTTCAAGCATGGTGGCATGTACTTCTGATGCACAATGAAGTGTCCTAGGATAACTTATCCATTTTTTTTACGTTGCAGGCCAACAATAGAGGGTATGTAATTAGTTTTTTCACAATCAGCACATATATACAATCAATACAGCAGTGCTTGTTGTTGTAAAACTTCAGCATTCCAAGCTCAAGTTATTCACTTGAGTGTAATTCGCAACTATTAAATACTGATACAATAGGATCAATTAGGGCTGCAACAACTAATCGATACACATTGACGGGCCTACAGGTTATTGCAATCCATTTAGAAATCACATTTGTTAATTGGTGCGATGTCGACTTAATTTGCTGACTGTTGCATTCGCGAGCTCATTGTAACACGCTTCAAGTTCAGGTGCGATTTCAAACTAGAATTGCTTCGATGATGGGCAAATAACTTTTGTTTTATCAATGACTCCATTAGCAACTCTTTTGTATTTGAAATTACCCTTTAGCTGGCCATTCAGTTCTTTGTCTTTTTCATTTTTCGTCTTTTTTGTTTTGTTACTTGTTTGCTGGAGATCTACAATGTGTAATGTTACAGATCTTTAGTGGGGTGGGGAGCATTAATTGTGTTAAAAATATGAATGGATTATTTTTTCTGTGATTAATTTATCTAATTACCACATTAAATTCCCAGCCCCAATTTTTTATTTTACATTATGTAATTTTGAGTACACAAATGTTATATTTAGTTTTTTATTTAGGTCATTCTGAGCAACATATTTTCATATTTTATAGGAGAGGCAAAAAAAATGTTTATTCCCCTTTCTTATATTTGAGTACCTCGCCCTAAAAAACAGAAAACTAATTCAGAGAGGTTTAAACTTTTTTTTAGAACAAATAAATGTCAATTGGATCAATACACATAGCACTAGATTCAGTCAGCCCCCAGTTTATCTGCTCGATCACTTCTAATTCAAAAGGTGTCAGGAGCAGAGTGCTCTAAACCCTGCCACAACATTCAATTTTACTTGAGTTAATGGTCTTGAATCAGAGGCTGATCTTTTGATGTTGGAGTTAATTGACATTTTGGTACCTTATTATGTTGGGAAGTAATTAGATTTGTTAAGTTTGTGTGCTTTCACATTGAAAACACAGGTTAGTTTTCACACTGTAAATCCTGATCTGTTCTTGGGAATGCTTCTGTAAAAACATACCATGGACAACAGGGAATTCCTGCTTGAGCTTAAACCATTCATTAGACACCCTCTGCAGGGGTTCTCCAGATCTGGACCCAGGAACAGAACTTTTCTTCTGCCAATATCAGCTAATTCCAGGACCAAGTGTGCTTGGACCCTGGTGTGAAAGAGCATCAATTCTTACTTTTTGTTAAGAAAATGTATGTATTTTTGTTTGCTTCAGGTACCGGGGCTGGTTGGTAAGAAGAGTGTGCTGTGTGTTGTTTGTAGGGGGTCGCGAGATTCACCCTAGCTTTGCTGGAGACAGACGGCACAGAGTCCATTGCTCTGAAAGGTGCGAGTCACTTGATCACTCTTCACAGATTAGATAGCATACCATAAATTGCAAGAACAAGGTTTTCAGGGTCAAAGGATGCTACTGTAATACCTCCATTGATGTTTGTGTTGAATTTCTTCGATTAGTTTTGAAGATCAATGTGACTTAATCTCATAGTACATCAGCTCATGGGCGGAGATGTGCTCATGAAACGAATCAATCAATAATAATGTGTTTCAATTTATGTTTTGCATGTAGGGGTGCATATTTATATGTATACTTATTCATCCATTACAGACTCAAAAAAGGGAAATTATTATTTTTAATTGTTGCCATTGCTTTGGGCTAAACAAGCCGATAGTATGTTATGTCCTTGAAGCAACAAAGAATATTTCACCTTGTGAAGTATAAGGAATCTCTAGCACTCTGTGGACTAGTTAAAAATGTTATTTCTTTGACCTAATACCAGTCATTATGGTCAATATACACAAAGCTGACTTAAAACAAAGTAAACTTTAAATGATAATGCATGTCAGACCAGCACAAACAGAAAATATCAAATTAATTTCTAAAATAACACAAAACAAACCAAATAACATATTCATGTGTTTAACCCTTAAACCATTTCTTCACAAATGTATACTACAAACAAAAATAATGATAAAATAATAAAGAAAATGAATTCACACTGTATGTGTACACATATTATGACTAAATTCTAAATATATACATACTAAATATTTATATATATATATATATATATATATATATATATATATATATATATATATATATATATATATATATATAAATACTTATGTATATATACTACGGGTCACCCATTGTAAAGGGTGCCTTACCTTATATTTTGAATGCTCTTTAAACTAAAAAGTTCATCCATCTTATGCATTTTTTGGCCTCACCACCCATTGATGTGCCATAATCGCATATTCATGGAAAAGACAGGAAGCCTAATTGACTTTATGCACAACCCACTGGCTACGTACTTCTGCTTAAATCTGTTTGTAAATGCACTTCCAGTTTGAACTTTCAGGGAGAGTGTTGTGTTGATGGCATGTATTTGTTTTTTTTAAGATGTGATTAAGGCTGGATGTTAATTTGGTCTGATATATAGTATTACCATTCTATTATCTTATTTCATCTTTGATCTATATCTCAAATTATTTTGGAAATTAGTTCTAAAAGTTTCAAGTTCCACTGTTTTGAAGGTGAGACATGGCCTTGCTGTTGTGTCTCACTAGTCAATTTTCCACAACAATGTTAACTTTTTAACTAAGAAATCCGTTTTCAAAATTAATTGTTTAACAAGTGTTTTGCTCTTTATTTATTTATTTATTCATGTATTCTTGTACATTTTGAGAAGTTTTACAGTTCAAGAACAAACTATCCTTTTTTATTTAAGGTTAAACATTTTAGAATTAAATATCATTCAACTGTGTTTTTTTTTTCTTTTTTAAAGTTTAATTGTATACAAATAATACCCTTCTTTATGGTTTTATATAGTTATAAGTAAAATATTAAATAGAAAATTGCATTTAGTTTTATCCGATTTAATGAAAAAAATCGAAATAATTGTTAGTTGCAACCCTAGATTATTGTAACACTCTATTAGCCAAAAGATACCGTTAGTCCAGAACACAGCAGCTAGAGTTCTCACAAGTTCTCACAGAAATATGATCACATTACACTCTCTTCATTGGTTTCCTGTAAAATATCGCATTGACCGTAAGATATTGCTCCTTGCCTTTAAGGCACTGAATGGGTTGCCTCCGGCCTACCTGAGCAGTTTCTTATCACAATATATTTCAGCTTGCTTTCTTCTGAATAATCAGTAGTCCTGCTTCTTGTGATCAAAGGTTAGTAAATCCACCAAAAGGGAAAGAACATTCTCATATAGAGCTTCGAAACTCTGGAACAAACTTCCGAATATTTTCTGTAGCTCATCTACACTTACAGAGTTCAACACTAAATTAAATTTTTTTAAATATGCTTAATCTAGCATTCGCATAGTTGGCTCCTGGTATTTGTCCAAACAGATATGGTGTCTGAGCGCTATAAACATCAACTATCAACTGTTGAAAAAACTATTTGGTTCAATGTGCTTATCTAACCTATCCCCATCATTTATCACTTATCCTGCAGCTGATGCTGATCACCTGTTTGTTGTCTGTTACATTTTTCTAACCATTGTTTTTCTTTTGTTTGTTTCTGTTTAGTCTTTGTTGTTTCGTTTTTTTTTTTGTTTGTTTTTTTAGGTGCTGTCGGCGAACTTTTCATAGATGGATCTTAAGTTTTTATATTCTTTATGCCAAGGAGGTGACTGTCACCTGACCCCGCAGAGGAAATTTTTATTTACTCTACCTAATCCACACTATCACTTTGTGAAGCTGCTTCGATAGCAACTGCTAAACAGGTGCTATATAAAAACTTGATTGGTTGATTGATTGAATGATTGATGATATGTGCGTTATCTCTGACTCTTATAAATAGCAGACATCAGTCACTTCTGCACACAAAGAAACTGATAACACACTGGCTTAATTTAGAGGCATTCTCCATTTCCATGTCCTCTCAAAGAAATGGCACATGCAACCCAAAACTGAACAAATTCTTTTACTCACGAAGTTCAACTAATATTAAACTCCAGATATGAGAAAAAAAATCTGATGAATAATTTTAAGATTGTGTTGTGATCATTAAATAAACCCTTTAAGATGAAAGCAAGGATGACGTCTCAATAATTGTCAGGAAGATCAGTTAGTTACCAGACATTTGTTACCAGTATTTGACACTTAAAAAAAATTTATAAACACAATAGACAGATGCAAAGAGGTGTACATTAATTTTCCTCAACAGTGTAATACAATGTACTTAGTGATTAGTGTTGAGTTTTACCCTACTGATGCCTCGTTGTTGCAATAGTAATCATGCTCAGTACGAGAGGAACCGCAAGTTGTGTCAAAGGATCCCTTTTTAAGAAAACAAGCAAAAACAAACAACAATGAACAATTTTTATTTTTAATTCATACCATAGAGGGTTAAGAAGACCAGAAAACAACAGGTTTAAAAAGAAATCTGGTTGTAACCAGCTTTACCTGACGTCTAAGAAGAGACTACATCTTGTTAAACTATGACAAATCTTCTTTCAAAATTGCAAATTTCATGGTGTTGTCCACATACCATATGCCATGCTCAGACTTTGCTTTTCACCTTGTCTCAACCCAGAGACCATATCCTCTAACCACCTAACCTAATTTAGAGGTTAACATTTAAGTAAACTTTAATAGCCCTAAACAGCACTGTGTGCTTTCCCTCTGCTGGCTGCAGGGATGTGTTTTTGGGGTGATGATCCATCACACAATATATTCTTTGTTCAATTTGTGCTCTTCTGTCCTGTGACTGTGTTTTTGCTCCAGATTGCAGCAGGCACTGGTGACATGTTCCTCTAGTGAGACTGAGGAGATGAAAGTGTTGATGCCTGAAGTGGAGGGTCGTTTAGGCAGAATTCTGGCCCTCACAGAGACTTATATCTCCCCCTGCCTTCTCAGGTCAGAACATACTGTAATGTGCAGAATAATTACTGTGCGCAGTCTGCTTGCTTGAAGATTAGTCGTTTTTTGAATAGGAGTTTCAAGTGGATACATTTAACTAGGACTGACACGATTCCTTGAGTCACTCAAATAACTTGAATACAAAAAATGGTCAAGGCAAAATATGTTAATGCTGGGCAAAGATAATGGTATAAAACGCATAAGACATCACTACATTAAACTTCCGCACTACTTTTGTCTCCAAGGTCAAAACAACATGTAGAAATCCCTTCAGCTGTATTGGTCCACTCTATTTTTTTTTAATTGCAGTTCAGATATTGAAAATAAGTTAGTTATGTGAGTTTTATTAAAAGACTATGTCGTAAATGCTTGTAAAGTGTAAACGGCTGTTCCGAAATGAAAGTTAGAGGAGAAACCCTGTGTTGAAGAACGGTGTCTTCACCTTTAATTTGCACTCCAGAACAGCACATTACAGTTTATACACATATTTTTTATTCAAACATATCTTGACACTAATCTTTATTATGGCACATTATTGGTAACCTATACATAATGTTCTGCTTGTTTCAAAATGGATTTAAAGTAATTATAAAGTGACATATACCATTGAATGTCATTAGGCGTGTGAAGCTCCATTCTCTAGAAGCGGCATGTGACGTCTCACACTTTTTATCCGAATACTCGGTTAATCGATTACATTTTTCAGTAGAATACTTAATTACTAAAATATTAGATAGCTATAGCCCTACATATATTATTTTTGAGTAAAATCCACAAATGGTTATTTTTTCCTGTCTTTGTTTATTAAATGTACATTTTTCCTAAAAAAAAAATGTATGTGATTGTTTGGTATTTTTATCACAACCTCAGCTGAGTAACTAGTTTATTTTTTTTATTATTATTAATTGTCAACCCAATTCAGCCTTGGTTGCCCTTGTTGTCATCTGGCCTCACATAATGCTTCCAGTGATGTTTTTGGTTTTCCATCCTACTTGCACGTCCAAACCAGCACAATTTATGAGTGACTATCAACTCTAGCAGTGGTTCTGTTTGGACACTGGCTGATTTATATAGTTTCTGACTCGATTTCTACAGTCGTGTCTGTTTTCCCTCATTTCTGTTGCTTGAATTATGCTACATCTGCTTGAGGTGTGTACCCAAGACTCACGTCCATATATTAGGTTATGTACATAAGTAGAAAGGTACACGGCCATTTTAGGTTTTGTGATAACCTCATTTACCCAGGAATGATTTACTAAGGACTTCGTACAATCTTCTAGTAGACTTTATTCTGGCATTAAGGTCTTTGTCAGGTCTGAATTGACCTGTATGGTCTGAACTTAAAATGCAAAGTTGTCATGCAATAATAGAAAAATGTTGCTCATATGTTTCACATTAAATTACTTAAAACATGGTAACACATTGATTTGAACCTGAACTAGTGAGACAAATGTGTAAAAAAAGGTTTATTCCGAGAGTTAAAAATATTGGTTCTACAAAAGTGTTTACAGAAAAAGGCTTTAAGGAGCTATAACTACAAATAGATCAATCAGGTGATCATGAACTAATAGATGAAAATAATCCTCTCAATGGCAGGGTAAAAATGCTCAAGTCATGATGGTATTCTCCAGGCGTTTAGTCAAACAGCTGTGATAACTGATAGCCCTGTTATCTGTAGTTATGCACACTTGTTTTTTTCCATTGAATTTGTATTATTTTTCAGGGACTGCTCTACTCTATCTGTATTTGTACCCAAACTTTTTCCACACCAACGGAAGTGCCCAGTTTTTGGGATTTGACTCTTCCTCTGAATGGCATGCTCTAATCAGTTGCAAAGGTGTGTGTTGCCGTCAGCCACCATCTTAAGGCCACCACACACATGCATGTAAAAAGTATGAAATGAAGAAGGCGTACGCACCTCAAGCTAAAAAAAAAAGGGGCGAACGGGAGCTAACACATCTAGCGTCGGGTAAGTGCGAGTGAAAAAAATGTTACACTTTTCATGTTCTCCTGGTTTGTCGCAGTGCTTGATCCCAAGGTCAACCAATAAGAGCTGCTCTTTTGATCATGTGTTCAAAGTACTTTCAAGACACAAAAGAGCCACTGGGTGGCACTCGCGACACACCTGCTTCAACCCATCGCATGAAATGGATCAGAAAAATTTTACAGAAGAGAATGAATAGTAAAAGGCTAATCTTGTCGATGTCCAAGAATCCAAAGTTGTTTCATTACTCCCATAAAGACTATAAAACAAGGTCAAAAGGGAGGAAATATGCCAAAGTTCAAGACAATAATGACACATTGTCACTTGTAGTCTCCTGGGCAACATTTAAGGGCAAAAGCATCATTGCATTAACAGGGTTGTGAAAGCCCCCTGCACAAAAGCTGGTGCCGAATTTACACTCACATAGGTGTTGGCATTTTTAGATGCACAATTGCTGTGCAGGTTAATGCTGTTTGAGGCTTGTGTCAGGAGCATCGTTATTGGTTGGCTAAACAGAGCCAGCCCTCAAAAAGATCAAGAATAAATCCAGTGTAGTTTGTATACATGTGACTAGTAAATTTACATTCACCTTACACAATCTTTCAACAATCTTTCAAATCGTAAATATATGATGACAGCAAATCTGTGTAAAAATTGTCAATTAATTCAGGGTGTAAAATTAAGGGAATATTTTAGCATTCACTTGAAACTTACAATTTTTAATTTTATTTATGAATGTAACTTTTGCATAATTATTTTCTGCTATGAATTTACAGATTCAGACTTAAACATTCAAATCATTTTTAGATCATTTTGTCTCCATAGAGTATGTATTAAGTTTAATTGCTGATGTCTAATTCTCTTTTTCAGAGTGGTGAGCTGGATGCTGCTGAAAATTTTTGATTGGATGTTCTGCAGCATACAGATTAACCTCAACCAGATGGAAGCTTTACAGTGTGCCACACAACAGGTGAAAGAAGCCAAAATCCTTTTCCTTCTACCAATATTATATCTTCACATCGCAAGTTTTAGTTTAATCCATTGGCTTTCTTTACTTTTCTTTATTTTGTTAGCCTTCACTGCTTTTCTTTCATCATCACTATTCTTCAACTTTATTGTATGCAAACCCAGTTATTTTCCTCTTTGCTGTGTGATTTTTTTTTTAAATATGAGGCTGAAGCCTGCTCTTTATCAAAATGTTCTTTTTGTGTGGGCCTCTCACTTCCCCCTCTCTCAACCTATTGCTCCATTTATTCTGTTTACACATTTATTTTTTATTGCAGTCTGAGTTTCCACCTCAGGCTTCTGGTCACACACATCCCTTTATATGGAAGTAAAAACCACACTTTGAAAAGCTTTTTGTAGCATTTGATTGGTGCAATATGAGGTGAACATCGATGAAACAATCAGACCTCTTCCAGCATCTGGTTTTATTAGCAATTCACCACACGATTAAAGGCTCAGCCCCTGTCTCCCAACAAGTAACTAATTTAGTGACCACCAAGGCCTCAATTTGAAAGAAAAAAAGCATTGAATTATCCTTCTGCATATTTTCCAACTGTGTTTATCTGTCTTTTTCTATTCCAACTGTATTTATTAGTCATTCTCTATCTGTCCTCACTTTCGTGTTTATTAATCGTTATTTTAGCTTTCTATCAGTCTCTCTTCAGGTGTCTCATTCTTGTTGTCTTGTTTAAAGATCTATTTCTTCATTTTCACTCTTTCTGTCTGTCTTCATGTCTGATTATTTGGGATTGAAACATATTGATCTATGCTTTTGTTTATTCAAGTTATAATTTTTTTTACTTTCAGCTCAACTTAACTTTCTCTAAACAAGAACTGCATCTTCATGATGTGAAAAAACTGAATCTGAGCTCAAAAGAATGAGCTGCTGTTATGAACTTACACATTCCACTTCAAATAAACTGTGGAGCTAAAGCAACTCTGTATATTCCATTGCTTGTTTGTCTTCGCTGTTGGTGTGAGCATGTGTCTCCATATGGTTAAAAGAGATGTCAGCTAATGTGACAAACCAATCAGATGCATTTCTGGCAAAGCCCGGCTTCTGAGTAGTCGTCCAGTCAACTGCATCATTTAACTACCGTAAATTCTGGACTATAAAGTGCACCTGGATATAAACCGCATCCGCTCTATTTAAAAAAAAAATACATAAATAAACAAGCCGCACCTGCATACAAGCCACATCCACTCTATTTAAAAAAAGTTTTGCAAGCCACAGATATGTATGTTTTTAGATTAGATATTTACTACAGTAGCAGAACGATTTTGATTTGTAAATGTACATGTATGTACCTAAATAGATCCTTTCCTAACCTGTATTTTAACACGGCAGCAACTTTGCTTATTAAAACGGGACAAAACCAAGAGAAAATAACCGGTATTTACAGTATTTATCTTCATTTCTCCTGTGTGTGAAATCACGTCGTTCTATCCGCTTCTACCGACTTATATCTGCTAAAGAGGAACTAGCGTATTCTTCTTTGTATTTATTTTGTCTTAGTTTTGATTCTAATTCCGGTTAGAGCACCCCTAGCGCAATATCATTCTCTTTGTCCAGAGTGTCTTTGTTGTCACTTTTCCATTTTCTACCATTTGCAGTTCTCTGTATTTTTTTCTGTATAAATCTGTATTCATAATTGAGCCTGTTTCATGTATTGAATGATCTTTATCAATTTGTCTTTTCATCAAATTAAACGGAAAAGCATAGCATATCACACTTAAAACTATCCACAGCAACAGATTAAAACAATCTATGTAAAATAATATATTTATCTATTTTAGACAAAAAAAGTACAATCAGAGACTAAGATGAAGTTTTGTCTAATTTATAATCTTGTAAATAAAAATATGTGTAAATAATTTGTTCATTTTTAAAACATATATCCCATTATAAATAATTACAGGGAGTCTCACACATTTAGTCATTTTTACATATACACACCACATTTCTCACACACAAATACTGTATGATTATACTATAGAATAAGCCTATATTTTAACTATATATGAGTGCCAGGGATACACGAAAACAACCTGTCGAGTAGGGGTGGGCCCTATACTGTTATAAAAGGGAATATCGGTATTGTGTTGTGCCATGATATGGATTTTGCAATACTGTGTACACAGTCATTAATAAATTTTGTAAATTCAGCTTGATGTTTTGCTTGCACGTGCTCAATTTATTTGATGTTTAGATGAGGAGATGTAGCTGATGTGACTTGATGCCAGCGCTTGTTTCGAGAGCAGAGGGGAAAGCTAATCAACTACAGAGATTGGGTCAGTGTTGCTCTATCTGAAATCCAGTCAGCCAGAAGGAACTAAGTTGCTAAAAGTTGCCGGGAACAGCAGAAAATGTTGCTAGATTTGTCACTATTCGCTATTAACTATTAAGAAGTTGGTAGGCGGTCTGAAGACAAAGTTCCTCAGTTGGCAACATTTGATAGGCAGTGAGGACAGCTACCCAGGGCGTCCCCTCAGTGCACGCACAATCTTTCTCTTCCTCTTTCTCACAGTGTGCTCTCTCTCTCTCTTAGCACACTCTCTCTCAGCCGGTAAACATTGTAGAAATGAACAGCAATATTTGTCATATTTCACAGTGGCAAAAACAGTTTTCAGTTCTCTGTCTAATCTCGCACTTTAAGTTAGGGTAAATTTTGCCTATAATGTTATTAAGGTCTACTTAAATGTGATGGCCAATTTTTCCCTTCATATCACGATATAATACAGATACCGTCTGGACAGTGGAAAATATTGTGATATGAAATTTAACCCATATTGCCCACCCCTTACATCAAGGGAAAATTCTGTTCACATACATTTTGCGGCAACGATCGCCCTAAAAATGTGTGTTTGACATCACTGTAGCTAATCAAACAAACTTCTGATTCTCAAACATCCACTTACGACTGCTGAGAGATCTCAACATATCAAGAAAAAAAACTTTGTTGGCACTCTCTGAAACATCTTTACAAAAAGAATAATAGAGTAAAATTAGAGCTAAATATAACAATAAAGTCTGTTCCTTAAGAGTTGAATTTTTAAACAAATTTTAATTAAATCATGTAAATCTGTTTCTTCAGTGTTATTTATTCTTGGAAAAGTATTGGATCGGACTCATTATTGGCATATCCTCAAAGTCAAATGACTCCTACTCAAGGGTAAAAAAAACCTATTGGGGCATCCATAATTATTCTATGTTCAGTCCCAAGGCTTTATTCAAACACTAATTTATATAGATGGGTCTTTAACCCATATTTATAAAAGCAAAACACTGAAAGCCTAACCTAAGGTCATCTGAGTGAGCGGTCAAAAAAAAAGCAGTAAAATGGCTTGTTTTTCATTCTGTTTTGAAAAAAAAAGCTAAGTAAATTAAGAGCTTGCGTCATGTTGTGTTCTATTTGTCCTTTGATCTTGCAGTTTGCGTGTTCTGTGATTTGGTTGAGGTCTATGTTTGTGTTGCGAGTCAGATTGTGAAAAACCAATGTTCCTTGCTCCTCTTGAACAAGGAGCTTCAAGATTTATCCCACTCTGGCCATACTCATATCTCTGCTTCTAAGAGCTTCGAGCAGATGAGCAGCGAGAGTAGCTCTGAAATGACTGAACAAAGACTTCATGTTCTGCTCAATAGAAAAAGCTGTGTGAAATCAAAGAATAAGTGCAGAGGAGCAGCAGATTGTCATTTGTATTTAATATGGGCTAATCTTTCTTAATATAATAAGCAACCATTTTAATCGTTAAACTGCCAGCAAGCCGAATTATGTCTTCCCCATATTCTCATTATAGACCAACATGACAGGGGCAAAGCAGACAAAAAGAAACTCAACGCCAGTGCCAGATTATGCCCTTTTTAAAGAATTTAAAATAAATTACATCACCTGTTAATCTAACCCCGTCAACATTGAGAGATGTTTCAAAAACTTGATTATATTTAATTTTGCAAAAGATTACATTTCATTATTAATAGAAAATGAATGTGTGCTTAAATAATCCCTTATATGCTAGCCAAAGTCTGAACAGGATTTTAACATCTCAGCATGGTAAAGATGTTCTTAATCTTTTACATTTCATGTTATCTAGTGTAGAGTTTCATGTTTTAGAGGTGTTTTTGTGTGCTTTTTATATTCCAATTGAAGAGGAAAACCTTATTGCTTGAGATTGGTATCAGGGTATTTTTGACAAATAACTTACAAATACTTGGCAATAACACTGTATTTAACTCTTAGAAATAGGGATAACGTTATATAATTTTTAGCTCATTTAAACTTAGTCACAAAAAAAACTACTTTCCTTTTTGAGCTCCTCATCCTCATCACTCAAAGCAGTCAAAAAAGTCCGTTTTCATAGCTGTTGAATTCCGCTTTTTTTTTTTTTTTAAAACAGCGGGTCAATTTTTCATTGATACAAGCAGCAAATGCAATTCATC
This sequence comes from Danionella dracula, assembly GCA_900490495.1. Taxonomy (NCBI): domain Eukaryota; kingdom Metazoa; phylum Chordata; class Actinopteri; order Cypriniformes; family Danionidae; genus Danionella; species Danionella dracula. The sequence goes on from UELW01000666.1 coordinate 8,008,425, forward strand.
TGATTGGTCAGTGTTGAGAAGCTTTTGAATTGAAAGGGGCTATGATCATCGAGCCGTTTTGAACTCTTACATAAACATGCACAAATACAACTTAAGGCATATATCCAGTGAGGCAACAACACTAAAACATACGGCACCTTTTAAGCAAACATTGTTTGTCTTTACATTTCTGTTTGATTTATTTCTGATGTCTGTCTGTGTATTCGCTTAATTTTTTTTTTTTTCGTTTAATTTTCTGTTTAAACTGTAGTCTGTCTTCTCAATCCATCTCACTGTTAAAGACAAACCCAATGTTGCATTTCTTGAATACAGGATTTTTTTTTCCCCCTCTGAATGATCTTGAATGTAATGTTTTGCACACGTACTTTGATGTTCTATAGCTTTACTTTGTTAAGTTCATTGTCAAATCTTCTTGTTGCTTTGGGCTGCATGATGGCAAAGTGATGAGCACTTGACCGCTCAACCTGGCTCCTATGTGAGGTTTCATTCACCCCTGCTTCAATCCCAGACAAAAAAAAAAACGGACACTGGGCGGTTTTTATATGTATACTCTTGAGTTCTGGTTATTCTTCCTCACTCAACATAAAACCGTGTTGAAATAAATGTGTACAGAATTTTGACTTTTATATAGAATTTTTCCTGTTGCGTGTAATTCAAATAAACAAGGACAACAATATTTTTGTATTTCAAAGGAAGGTATGTGCCTCTTAAATTACAAACTATTTGTTATATTTCTATTATCACCCATAAAGCAGTTTAATATAAATTTTCTTTTAATTTTATCTACCAAAGCCCATTGTTTCTAAAGATGCTTTGAAGGAAACAACAAATTTTTATATTTTGAGCTTATCATATGAATGGTGTTTTAATTTGGCCTGTTGAGCTGTAATCATAATCATCAGTTTTTGGTTAATTCTATGTCTTAAATACAAAAACATCTAGATCTTGGAGGAAAATTATTGGAGTGTAATTTTTGAGATATGCAGTTCATTTATGGGTCCGTGTTGAAGTACATAGTTAAAGGTTAACAGTATTCCTCAATGCTCTAAAGTGACTTCTAATTTTGTTTGTTTCTCTCTGATGTTTTAGAAAGCACCACGGCTCTATGTGTGTGTTCGGCAGAGCCGTTTCGATCAAGCTCTCATTTGTCTCACTCTTTTCTGCCACAACTTGAGGGTTCCCTACACCATTTACCCAGCCCACGTCCAACAATCCTTTCTGAGGTACATATCCGCACACTGGCAAAATCCATATGCACTCCTGCTGTAGCGCCCACGGATGAATTGTGTGCTTGGAAAGCTTGTTAACGCATACCCCCACACTTCATGTCCTCTAGCATGGTGCATTTACATCACTGCTCTGTTCCAGCCACACTGGGAACGTTAAGAGGTACAATCTTGATTGTTAGTTCAGCTCATGTTTCAAAAATAGAACTTTGTTTGCTTAGTATCACACAGGCACAGTGAAAGCACCTGTAGACCTTTAGTTGAAAATAATGCTTTGGTTGTAATGAAACGTAGCGTTCTTCAGGAATCAAAGCACAGATGAGTGGAAGTTGCAGTCATCCGCATTTGGAGATTGGTGGGGGTTAATAGTTTCCTCCTGCTGGTAATAGAAGCCTTCTAATTCAGATCATCTTGAGGAATGTGTTTTGTTCACAAGAGCGCATCAGTAATGACTTAATAGATGTTTGAAACAGATTGTTGCATCGCTAATTACTAATATATTTATGATATGCATCAAGCTTATGATTCAGCGCTTGATTGATTGCTACTAGATGTGAAACATAGATGGATGCATAATTATATGTAGCAGCTCGCACAATTCGCAGTTCTCAATTTGCTAAAATATTGTAGTATTTTAGCATTCCATTCAAGGAGAGCAACACAAATATGTTTTGTTTAACCACTGCAAAACTCCTCTTAAGTGTTTGAAGAAACCAACGATGTAGTGTAATGTTTTATTTTGGCATGAAATGTTCTAAAATACTACTAATGGTTACAAAAGAAACATATCAGAGAAGAGCACATATATTTACATATACAAATATATTTACAGATATTAAATTGTAAACTAAAATCAGCATCTTCGATAAATTAAATGAATGAAAAAAATGTAAGGGTTTCTATGGCCTTCTTCTTGTTCGATAATCTGTCTGCAATATTATTAGCCACTATTTTCCAGATTAGGTGTCTGTAGACCAGTTTTGAAGATCTTCTCCTCAGAGCAACAATCTGTCATCTTCTACCGCCATCATGGGCTTGATGTTGATGGCCGTACATAACGAAAATAAACTCTGCTAATAACAAAGAAATATTTTATTTTTCTCGTCTCTCTCTCAAATTTTCTCTAGCAAAGTACCAGCCAAACAAAAAAGCCACACCCCAAATCCTCAAGATAGAAAGTTTTAATAGGGTTTTATTCTATTTTACACTTATTTTAGAGGTAAAATTAACATAATATGCCTTCCCAACCTTAGTGTAGACAACATTTTAAAAAAAATATTTTTATTTGTACACCATTACAATCTATTTGTATGCATTGTGTTATTTATTTATTTACATTTATGCATTAAACAAATTATTTTAAGCCAAAGCAACTTATAATACAGAAAAGACAATGCATTTCTGCATTTTATTACAAATTGTATTACATTACATTTATTAAATTGTATTTTGTTACACTTATTATATTATAATTTAAGCATTTTATTACAAAAGACAAACTAAAGTGGTTCACAATAGAATTTGGGTGTTGCTATTTTTATGATTGGGTCAGGGAGCTTGTTTTACCTGTCTGGGACAGTAAGAGAGAAGATTTACTGCATTTCTAAGATGGGACTACAAGTTACTAATGCATTGCTAATGTTTGGCATTGTCAAATTAAAATTATAATAGGGCAAATGCAGTAGTGTATTGATTTATTGTTGATATTAAACTTGTATTTGTTTTAGTGTAGCACTTTTATACAAGTTTCTTGATTAAATTGGTTGTTAAAGCTGTAATTGAGTCAGGTTGTTAAAATTGGCTATATTTTTGTTAGAGTTGTTGACTGAATTAATAGTTTCTAATTGAGTTCAAATTTACAGTGGCTGTTTTTTTGTTTTGATCTGTGAAAGAGCGATATGTTGAGTCAGTGAAAAGATGTTATTTGAGTCAATTTCAGGAGGACAAATTGAGTTAATTTAAAACTTCAATGGAATTTTTCACTTAACATTAGTAAGTTGTCAAATAAAATGTTCTTAGTGTATGAGACAGATAAAGACAGCTATTTGTAAACAGATCATAAATAGTTGTAATTGTGTAAAATCAAGATCTTGTGTTTAACAGTTGGTTGTTTGAATTTTTTGAGTAATGTATTACAGCCATATTGTCTATCTATTGTCTGATACTATGACCATCATTTACGGTGTAAAGCATTTATCTTAGTACAATTTGTATAAAGACAGATGTTTTGAAAAATAAATACTGTAATAGTGAAAATATATATTTCCAATATAACTTAAATATATTTCCTATTCATACATATTTTAATCACTACTTATTTTACTCATTGTTTTTATGCATTGTAACGCCCTAGCTTCCTCTTACTTGTCGATTCTTGTCCACCCTCATGCTTCATACAGAGCATTGAGGTCAAACAATCATAACAATCACACCTCAAAACTCACCTTTTTGAGTTGGCATTTAATGCTTAGTTTTAGTATGGAGGCTTTTAAAATAATTATATTCTTTAATTATATAGTATAATATTGTCAGCATTTTTTGTTTTGTTTTATTATCTTAGTGTGTAAGATATATTGCTGTTTTATCTATCTTTTTGTTTTAGTTGTACTGTACAGCACTTTGATCAACTACTGTTGTTTTAAACCTGCTCCCTAAATAAATGTTGATTTAACAGAGAGAATAATAACAGAGAATGAAGGCATAACCTCTGTAGCTTGCAAAATTTTGTATACGAACTCCCATGCTATTTAAACTTACAAAAAGAAAAAGTCACCCTTAAAGCCATTATCTTTATGCATAAACAGCAAGATACTCTCATAAACATTGTGTTCCCATTTTGCGTGGTGTTCCAGTTTACCTGCACAAAAAAAAACATGGGTATGTCCAGAGAAAATAAGAGATGATACATGAAAGCTAAAACTGGTTATCTGGTTCTCGTTTATCATATGGGTAAACATAGGGGATTTATTAATATAAAAATACTCCTGGATGTTTTTTGTGTAGATAATAACCAATGAAATGCAATTTTTTTGTCAAATGAGGCTACAAAATAATTAACCTTAAAAAAATAAGAAAAAAAACAACAACTGCAAACTAATGATTTTGTGGACCTGAAGAAAAAAGTTCAATAAAGGGAAATGTACGTCTCTTCAGGTATAATTTATGTTTATGGTTATTTGTTGGATAAATGACCCAAAGCAATATCCCATCAGTCACTGTTAATTGAAAGCATTTTTTTGTGTCCAGGTCCATCCTTCAGAAGCTGGGTGTCGTTATTCTTCCAGATGGCATTGGCTCTGAGCGAGATGCAGAGATGGACAGCCTCTATTCCTCAGTCATGACCTCTGTACGCCCCTGCAAAGGCTGAGTGTGCTGTTCTCCTTCAGTCGCTCAGATTCAACAGTCGATAAGAGGCTGACATTTCCAGAACTTTAGACGCCTGCCTTTGATAGTCCAAAGACAGATGGTCAGCTATGTTTTTGGGGTGGTTGAGGTTGAACAAGCATGATGCTCTTGTTAGGAAGAGTGGATCTTATGAAGAGAGGCCACCTGCAGATTGAAGATGTTTCGTTTAGAGTCATTGAAGCTATTCTTTTGTCTCGCCCTTGCCTAGAGGTGGATGATTAATCTCCCTCTCCTGATTTACTGTCTTTAATCTTAACAGAGCATTAGTGGAGCATTTAATTAGTGGTTTACCAGAAACATTTGTGAGAATTTTGACGCTGTGATTATTAGTGGGGTTTAAAGTTGGATTTAGCTTCATTTGCATTTGAGTCGTGGACTGCTATGTTTTATTAAGAATAGCTTTGGAAGGATATGAGCATATTTTCGGCTTGTGACCGTCGTAAAACAAACAGGAAATAATCTGTCATGCCTGAAATAGCATGAGCTTATTTGGCTTCTCAAGATGGATTTTGCAGAGATATGACAGATGTAAGAAGAGCTGCAACTAACGATTAATTTGATAATCGATTAGTCGGCCGATTATTATTATTATTATTTTTATTATTTTCAATCAATCGGATTAAACTAAATACATTTTTTTTATTTGATGTTTTACTTATAACTTTATTAAAACCATAAATCAGGGTATTATTTATGTATAGAAGTAAACCACAAAAGGCAAAAACCACAAATATAGTTGAATGATATTTAATTCTGAAATTTTAAACCTTAAATGAAAAGCAAAGTTTGTTCTTGAACTGTAAAACTTCTTGCAATATAAATAAATAAATGAATGATTAAATAAAGAGCAAAACACTTGGTAACTAACCAATCTGTTTCCAAAATTAAATGTTTAACAAGTTAACTTTGTTGTGGACTAAAAATCAAAACTCTAGAAATGAAAAAAAAGATTATAGTCTTTATTAAAATGAAAGAAAATAACAATTTTCATTGGCGTACAAATGAACTGTTACTTACATTCACTGAAAACCACAACAATTACTAAATGCAATATTCTACTGTTAATCGCATTGTTTAATTTAGGCTAATTTAAAGTAGCGCCATTTAACTAATCACTATTGTGCAGAGTAATGCTTGCGAGTTGCAAGTGAACTACTGAAGTGAATGAGCTAATTGCACAACTAAAAAAAAGAACAACTTCTGTGTTCTGTCTAGAACAGCGCAGGTCCTTGCGGTTAGAGCAAAGTCAATGACCGTGCCTTTGTTGTACACTCGCTCTCTGCGGGAATCTCCAAAAATTGGTGTGACAGCTTTTTGTTATTTGTGTAACATAGTCAACAAGCTACAAATCTGTTTGAGCAGTAATAATCCTTTTTAGAGATTGCAGAAATGTATTGCTGTCAATGTACGAGCAGCTGAGGTGCTGTGAGGTACGAGCAGGTATGAGGGGCTGTGAAGTGCGCAGGTTGAGAAAAGCAGGGACCTGTCATTATCGTTAAGAGTTGTGCAAGTAGCCCATGGATCTAGAGCGACCATCCTGAAGTTAGCAAACAGTTTAAACAATCACACTTAAACAATACAAATATTACACGATGAAGAGATAGTTTTTACTTACCCTGCTGATGTTTCGGCATCTGAAATACCAACGTGCTTTCGTTTAAGGTGCTCGTGCATAACTGTTGTGCTTCCATGCCATAAAAGCTCGGCCAGCATAGATGCAGCTCAATGTCTTCTAAAGAGCGTTTAATGAGAAATGATTCCATACTTTGGAAGATTTTGGGCTCACACTCTTTCCTGAAGACGACGCTTACTCCTTTGCACTGGCAGCTGTTTATCTATGTTTGATCTGTGCGTCTTGGTGTCACGCACCTCCGTGATGTCACATGATCAGGCCAACTAATCAATAATGGCATTCGTTGACATCGAATTTCATTATGGATTATTATCGATTTTATCGAATAGTTGTTGTAGCCATAGATGGGAGAGGGTAAACGTTTTTCCAAAAGTAAAAACCATCTACTTTGTTCAACAAGCATGTCTTATTTTTGTTTGCATGTAGCACAGAAAGTGTCTGAAGGATCATACACATTTGAATTGAAGATATAAGTTAAACTCTCAAATTTATTCCTACCATATTATCTCTGCGATACAGGCTGCTGTATAGTTCTAGAAAGTACACTTGTAACATCAAAGTACACTCTCAAGCATACATTTTAGTAAAAATCATAAAAATAAGAACATATTTTATGAAAGTGCAAGCAATGTAATGGCAACTCAATGTCCCCATCAGTCTCTAACGATAGGCAATTTTAAAAAGGTGACTTTTCAGACTCAACTGAAAAACTGGCAGCAAAATAGAATTCCAAAGCTGAGGTACTAAAGGCTCATCCAGCTCAAGGCTTAGAATGCATCCTCGGAACAGTATTAGAGTACTTTACGGTAGAGCACAGAGTACTAACAGTAGGGTACACAACACGAAGGTCACCAGTAAGGCTTATTTAAATATTTGTTTTGTATTCATATACATTTTAAGATTTAAAAATTTTTAAAGGATCAGTGACATTATGCTATTTTTAATATGTTGTTAACACAATATGTTAAAATCTCTTTCATTTAAATCACATTCAATTTCTTCATTTTGTAGCCAAGGCTTATAGAGCATCTTCTTTTAATCCTTGTTGCGATCCTAAGTCCAAGTTGAGTCCTGCTTGCTCCATCTTTCCTTCTGTTTGGTTTGCGCACGTTTCTTTCCCAAATAGCACAAGAAAAGGCGTTGCTTTGTGGGTAGCCCATCATTACCGGGGGAGGGAGATTGACCCTTTCATGGCCATGGCATTACAATGGGACTCATAATGCCATTGTCAATGGAATTAATAAAACCAGATTTAAAAGAAATAAGATTATTTTTTTGTCCATGAACATCCATGGTTCAATTGTTATATCAGTCTACTCTTATAAATCACAAAAAAGTCACTAAAAGACTCAACATGGCATGACACCTTTAACATTTTAGACCAGGGGTCACTTTCAGGCCAGGCAGAACATGGTCCAGATTCAAATCTAGAAGCTCTCTCATGGAACCGGAGCTACAGACAAGCATTGCTATTGTCATTGTCACAGTAATTATTTAGTGACTGTGAGAATGCATTGGCCAATTGAATACGAGCTAGGTAATTCCACGTGAGTTGTGCGAGTGGCAGACTAGAAATATTTGTTACGCTTAGAGCCCCATGATCGCCCAATTGTATTATGAACTGGATGCAGGAAATGGTATTTACATGGTTTAATTTAGCTGTGATGGATCTAATTGATTTGACCCCAGGGATCTCAGTTCCTGCTTAGTGTGTATTCACGGAATACAGTATTCACTGATGTAGTTGATCTCTTCAACTTTTAATTAGTAATTTTGTGCTTTAGTGGATGCCTCAAATGGATGTTTACTCCCTTTTAGTAATTGTTTTGTTTTGCCATTAATAATAAAAATAAATTTATGACAGTTTTTAGCACTAACAGGTGATTTGACTGTTCAGCCCAGTGTTCACCAACATGAGATGGTTGCATATATGGTGCAATACCGTACTGTATATACTAATTACTGGGTACTTTAAGGTCATACAGAAAACCTGTGTTCCAGGAGAGAAAAACCTGTGTTACCTAATGAGAACATTATGTAATTTTCTTGAAACATTCTCCTGCATTCTCAAACATTCCCCTGCATCTCTGTTTTATGGTTTATGGTTAAGAATTTGGTTTTCTTAGTACTAGAGAGTCATCATCTTGCGGCTTTTTTGTCACCACATAAATCTTGCCACTTAGGCATTCACGTTTTCTGCAGACTTATTTTCATTTTTAAAATAGGTAATTTGTCATCTTATTCTATAAGTATATTTACATATAATTCTATAAGAATTTTATTCTATAAAGAGACCTTGACAAATTCCTCATTTTTTCTGAACTTCACAGTTCATCAGTGAGCTGTTACAAGAAGGCTCTGATCTCAGCTTGACCATCTCTGCAGCAAGAGGTGACGGCAGCCAGTGGCTAGCAAGGGTACAACAAGCAATCAGTGATGGTGTGACGCCTGATGTTAGCATTGTGCCAGTGGGCATTTCCTATGATTGCCTTCCATGCCACTTTACACACTCACAGGTGAGGAGCGTAATATGAACAGCACACTCCATTCTATAATGACTGTCACCTTCACTCGGGGTTATTAAACAAAGCGATAAACAAATTACAAAGAGAAGTGGATTCTCATTCTCCTGACAAAGGTAAACACCATAATGGGGCTCTTAATGACAGCATGGTTTTCATGGTCTTAAAAATAAATCTGGCTTTTATATCAGCTGTGCTGTTGCAGAGGCAAGAGTTAAGCAAGAAAACAATTGTTTAGGAATATTTTTACACTGCTGAACTTTTATTGCACGATTCTTTCTTGCAACTTCAATTTTTAAATCAGTTATTATTATGCCACAAAATTAAGACTTTTGTTCCATCTTCGGTTTAAAACTTAGCTTTCATTAGATCATTGTCGTCTCTGAAAAAATGTAGGAACTATAAAGGAATGTAATACAATTAGTAGATCTTACAGATGGCATGTCATGCCCATTATAAATATTTGACCCCTCTAAAAAAATATCACTGCACTTCGAAGGGCAGTATTTATAATAAACAATGTCCTTGAATCACCTCAAATAGTCTTGATCCACAAAACGAGTTGTGTATCTCATGTTTCTCGTGCCTCCTGCCACGCTCCCTGCTTGTCAGCTCACAGAAAATCCAATAATTTCTGATGAATACATTCTTATTTTAGTAAGCCGAGAAACAGTCTTGGTCGAGGGGCTAGTACCATGATGCCGGATTAACTAGTTAGCCAGCTAAGTTTAGAATTAGTTTGCACCAATCCTGGATTTTGGGTACTATGAAACGATCTAGGATTTAATCGATCTTTGTCACCCTGGTTACTTACGCCACATGGCTAACCTGCTCCGGAGCAGGCTATAGTTCAGGATTAGAGATTGCAAGCTTTCATTCATCCAATCAGGTTGTAAAAGGAATTTTTAAGTGACGTAACACTAGCGTCAGTAACAACAGGTTCACATTTACTTCCCAACCCTGCGCATATTTGAGTGCAAATTGTTAAACGGGGGCTTCATTCGAGACGAATATTTAAAGATAGACAAAATCACTAAGCATTTCCTGACACGTATTTGCATGAAAGATGAAGGTTTTCCGCGGAAGAAACATGCTTATATTTGCAAGCTGCTCCAGACCTTAATTTTTTATCTGCTACCATGATCATTTAGCATTGAGGTTACATCTTCCAAAAAAAGAAAAACAATTATATAGACTTTTTAAATGTAACATACATTTATTAAAAAAAAGCATTTAATTTACAACCATAAACAAGTTAGCATGACATAAAACATTAAAACATATTGGAATTAACACAGGAAAAAATGTGTGACCATTATCAAACACATATCACACGAAACTCAATATTAAGCCTGATTCAAACAATTAGGTTTTGTCAAGTCAAAACCTATCTGGTAATACTGAGTTTGTTAAGCCACGTTCATGGTACAGGCGCCGGGACATCCAATTTCTTTTCATTGTTTATGTATATATTTTACGGTTCACTTCCAGGGACATTCGTCAATGAGATGAGCTACATTGCTGGTTCATTTGATTGGTTAGTGAATGGTACTATGTCTAGTGGGTGTGGCTATGACCATCAAACTCTTTTGAGCATGTATTTGAAGAGGGAACAACACTAAAGCATGCAGAAAATGTCTGAAAACTCAAGTTCACATTATGCACTGCAGCTTCTATAGTGCTCCTGTAGACTGAATGTTGTATGATATAGGCTTTCTAAACGATGTATTATAACTAAAAAAAAAAGCCAAGTCAAGTGAGGTAGTTGATTTAAACAGCAGAGGTGGGAATCTATCAAAAATTGCCAACAGAAAAGCCATCCTAGCCATCCTGACCTAAACTAAAATGACCATGGTAAACAAGATTAAACTATAGTTAGAAATAACCACGGAAAAAGTTCAATCATACTTATAATTTACTTAATATTTAGAATAATGTTATTAACACTTGATCACAGCTGTCTGTATTTGGGAAAATATGTCATCACATTCTGCTCTTTTCTGATCAGCTAGTCACTATGTGACTGTATTTTCCATTTTAGCCAAACTATTCCTAGAAGGAGTTTATTGTAACTGGCAGAAAAGTTTATTAGAGCAGTTATGAGCTCTTTAAATGTTCTGGTGGGCACTTTAGGCTACATTAACCTATTTTATTTGTCTCACCAACCTCTAAAACCACTCCTGTTGGCATTCAACAATGTATTTTAAAAGAATGTTTCTCTGCCTCTAACAATAACATGTGCTATTATAAGCTTATACTCAGATAAAAAAACACAATTCTTCTAATTACTTGCACTAAAGTATTCTGAAGATTATTTAATTGAAAGCAATCTTTCAAAAACAAGTGTTCATTTAATGGCTTATTTATTAATCATTCTGAACAAAAACGTTATCACACATTCAAACAAAAACCCTCCTCTAAATTCTTGTCCATGGTTTACGTCTGACAGGGGGATGTCGAAGGACATAAATAATGTTGTTCTAAAAGTTGTTTTGGTCATGAATATGTCATGACTTCCTAGAAAAAGTTTTATAAGATGCTAAGACATTGTTTGGCTTGACCATCCAAATATAGCAGCTTGCTTGCTGAGCCTCATAGAAACAGCCACTAATGAGGCATCTTTCTATATGTACACTGTGTCAGGCAGCAGTCAAATAAAATTGAGACTCTTAGAGGTTGTATAGGGATTGCTGCTGATTTGAATTTGTTTTTGTGATTGTCTTGATCCAGTGCCTGTTTATGAACAGCCTTACCAGGCTAGATGTGTTTTTTCCGCTAAAGATACAGGTCAAATTTTTTATATAATGCTTATTACATACACTAATCTTTTGTCTAACAGCTTTCATTATTAGTGTTCATAAAGACAGGTGTCGTTTACTCAAATTAAACTCAAGTCATTTCATCAGCTTGGTTTGCTGAGTGTCATTTCATTACCATGGTTTGCAGAGTTGTCAGTGTTTTGATGTTTTTGTGTCTGCAGCCTGGCGTGTTGTCCGCTCTGAGGTTTGCACTCTCCCTGCTCAAGGGGGATCATAGAGGAAGTTTAAGGATCCATTTTGCACAAGCTTTCTCTCTGAAGGTATGACTCACTCTTATATACACACACACACACACACACACAATTATATACACTCACACTACCATCCTCATGAACACACTGGGGATAATACTTTCATAAAACCTGATCGGTAATGTTGGTTTTTAGCTGCTCTCCTAGAATTGGATGGCAGAATGATGAGAAAAGGATTTGAGTTTGCTACCCTTTGCTAACCCTATTTCATTTTAATTCTAGCTCACTGGCAAAGTTTTTGAATGAAAACAAATCAGTTTACTTTACAGTAATGTTGGTTCTTAACTGCTCTGATTTAATTGGATGGCAGAAGGATACAAAAATCTTTGCAATTGTGAACATTCAACATGGACATTAAAAAGCCTAAAATTAAAATGCCCCAATTTTTTAAATTTATTTATATTTATTAAGTTTTCATAAGTTTTATTTTTTGATGTCCTTGTAAAGTTCAGTTAGAATGTGTTGTGTTGTGTTGCTTGAGATTGCCAGAGATTGGAAAAAATGGTTAGGGTTGCCAAAGTTTGAGAAAATGTGCATAAATGCTCCAAAACATAAAAACCTGGATGTTTAAGGGTTGCCAGAGTTTGAGAAAACAACAGTTAAATCGTAAAATTTATTGTTAGGGTTGCCAGATAGACATACTCTCAAATGTAACTTAAAGACTCAGAAATGTAAAAAATGTTAATGTGATTGTTGTGGTTGCCAGAGTTTGAGAAAATGCTCACAAACGTTCAACGTTGTAAAATGCATGGTTAGGGTTGCCAGAGTTTGAGAAAAACTTTGTTAACTCTCAAAATAATCTAAATTATGGTTAGGGTTTCAAACAATGTATTAGAAGCATATGCAAAAAAAAAAATAAATAAAGATTAGCATGTGTTTTTGATGTAACATTATAAGTCTTTGATTCTTAACCTTCTTAAAAAGGTCTTAACTCTTTTACACTGGAGCTGTCGCTGGTGACAGAATTGCACAACAGTTTGGAATAGTGTTCCCTGACTCTTTCGTTCCGCGTCTTAGGAGATGTACGAGAGTGAAAAGTGTCGTGTGGATGGACGGCGCCCCCTTCAGGACCTGCTAATTCAAGCCATCTTCCAAAACAGGTCTGATGATTCCTCCTGTTTCTGTCTCCCATACGCAGCCTCCCACATCTCTTTCCCCACAGCATCTGTCAGCCCATATGAGCAAGACCAAAGAGATCAGGGATTGACTTCAAACCATCCTGCACCCTTCAATCGAGACAGGTTGACCTCCAGTTTGTGTCAAATTAGCAGAACAAAAATATCGTCCAGTTAAAAGTCAAGAAGAATAAGTAGTTGTGGGAAAAACCTGGGTTTAAGATGATAACGGGTGGCTTTATTTCCTCTCAAGCCTACTCAAGATATCACTTTATTTGTCAAATCAGATGGCTTATTTAATCCTCCAGCGTTACGCTTTTAAAATCTGCCTGCACTGCATGTATTTATTCATTCATTTTAAGCAACTCCATCAATCCTGCTCTGAGTTTTAATGAGCCGGAATATCCAGGAAAATCTACAATGAGCCTCTCATCTGTTGTTCGGCCTCTTCTAAGAGCCTCTGGGATTGTTATACGTTTTAAAGCACAGGATCCTCAGCGGGGATGCATTATCATGAAAACTCAGCCCTGCGGGGTTGGCATTTGCATTTTGACAGCTGGTAGTACTGTAAAGGCTTTCTGTTTGACACTTTAAGGGAGTGAGAACACTGAACAGCCATGTGACTTGTTCATAAGAGATTTGCTGAGGCTTGTAAAGTACGTTTAATGCCAGTGACAAGGTCACAAGGGGGTTCTGACGTGCTCATAATTGAAGTGTAAATTAGGTGAAGTAAGTTAAAATAAATCACTTTGCATTTTATTACGTCAGGATGGACTCCATCTATAGCCAGAAGGACGTTTCTTGGCTCTTTCCTGCCTCTGTCATGCCTGAGCTTGAGTCTGCTCAAAGACAGCAGAGCGTCGCGTTGACTCTTCATCTGTTGTACTGTGAGTCCAAGTGACATTTGAACTGAAATCAAGCAGTTGATCTTAAGAAGATTTTATTTGATTTTTGAGGAGGAGATTTGTTTTTGTGTTTTAGCTTCAACAAGGAGTATGGCCGTCATGTCAACAAGTATGGTTTCTTGTTTGCTGCTTCACAAGCATCGTAAGGTGTGTTTAAGAACTCCAGCAAGTATAAATGCACAGATTTTTAAATCTTTTAAATTTGTATATAAACAGTGAGACAAGCAAGGTAATCTGATTAAATCTGGGGGCTCAAAACATTTTGCAAAGATGGTTGCTTGACTTTTTCACAGCTTAGGTTGCATGTAAATACACACTTTTATAAAAACATGTAAATGCCTTTTTCAAATAAAAATCAATAACCACACAGCATATCAACTTTAAAGACATAATTCAGCATTTTATTACTAACTGGAGAGTCAGATAACACATTGCTTTGTAAACAATACACTCAACTAGCAACTATGACCAGATATTATTAAAAAGTTACATAAAATATGTTTGCATTAGTGTGGTTTAGGATGAAAGAGGTCTGGGTCAGGTGCGACATTACAAATGTTCTCCACAATTCCGTATGCATTTACTTAAACAGACCCTTAATGAGCACGGGCCCTGCTGAAATACCTCCACACATGAAATAATAACCTGAATGTTAACCTAATCGTCATCATAAATTGTAATTTAGCAGTCATTGAGTTTTATTTATAGTTTTTAAATATGCTATACATTTAGAATATATTATTTAAATAATATATATTAATATTATATTATGTTTTATTTTTAGCTATTTATAGTTTTTAAATGTGCTATATATTTAGAATATATTATTTCAATATATTATTAGTATATGTAATAGTATATATTTTAATATTATTTCTCTGTTCAACAACAGAGAAATCATTTTATATCTCATTGTTTAACAACTCATTGCATTTTATTGAACGTAAAGCCCCCCCCCTTCATTTCAAGCACAGTTAATTGTCACAATTAGATATAATTCAATATTTTCAAACATGAAGTAATGATTTGAGAAGAAACAGCTTTTCTGGAATTTTATTGACAAAAACACAAAGTTCAATAGTTTTTTACTCAAGACTCTTTATTCCTACAACATCATAATATGCTTCCCTAATCTCTCTATATGTGTATCGACAATTTAAAAAAAGGGGTCTTGCTTAGAAATGCGGTCCTGAAAGTGCAACCATCAGCACCATCATTGCCAAAAGCAAAACTGAAAGTAATTAACAAACAAAAGACTTCTATCCAGTATGGTGTTTTGTTAAAACAGGCTTTTGTACCTCCAGCACTCATATTTTGGCCATAGAGCATATTTATTGCACTGTAAAAAATAAACCCACAGTTGCTAAAATGTTTTTGTTCTTGGCTTTTGTAGGTAAATTCCATTGCGGGAACACTTTATTTTGCATAATCCTTACTTGATGAGGCATATGTATCATTGTTTTATTTATAAAATAGCCTATCAACAATCTCACAATGTAAAATAAAGCCTTAATACATTAAATACATTGAAATACACAAAATACACGGCAGCACAGCATGAATTAATTTATAAAGTTAAGTGGATCCATTAGCTCATGTAGTGATGAGACACAACCTTCTAATGATCCAGTTGTTAATTTGCACAGCATGCAATATACCGCCTAGCAATCTATATACAGCCTAGCAATCAAAATAAAATCAAATCAAATTCATGTGCCCACTCCTGTCATCACATTATGGGGAATGAAAACCCCAACTAAGAGGAGTCCTCTTAGGAAAACGGGTGACTTGAGCAATGACTGTAGGACCTGAAGCACATCTTGTGAGTGAACCTCGGAGATTTCCTAGGTTACCTCACATGTGACACCAAGTGTATACAATGCAAATTATTTTTGCACTGGCCATGGATATCTGTGAATCTTGTAAATAGGTGATTAGCCATTTATTTTTCATCATTCATTCTTAAAAAATAATAATATAAAACAATCTCATAGCATATCAAACCCTGGTCTTCCACATGAAAGTCAAATGCATTACCTCAAACGCCACCACTCTAGGTGACATCATCGAAGGATATCCTACACTTTATACTCAATGGTATCAACAATATTTAAGTTATAAAGAAACATGGATACATAAAACAACAATGATTAGCTAACGTGAGACATATAATGTGGTAATGTTAAGTGTTGACAAACATTTTCGACCTTAGCTAATCTGGATAGTTGTTTGCTCACTTATGAGATGAAGGCGCTACCCAGAGGCAATGAAGCGATCTGACTGTCTTGACGCAGGAGCCGCGATAACAAAGTTGTGTGCGGCGGTCATTTCCACTTGTTACCCTAGTTTTTCTTCTTAATTGGACTTTTCCCCTGTATGGTCAGTCCAAACCATTCAAAAATCTTTAACATTGTTTATGTGCTACTTAAGTTACAATGCTTTTGGGAAACCGAGTGTAATATTAAGTCATAATCAGTCAATCAGTCATAAGATTGTTTTTAAAAGCAACTAAAGCTTAAGATGATTTGTGGGAAAAGCAGCCCAGGTCTTTCTTGAGGGCAGGGTGTTAAGAGATATTTTATTTTGACTAGTTAGGCGCATGAGAGGAATAACTGTTGCGATGTCAGAGCACCTGGGAGTTGCTTAATTTTTTTAGCTAGTTTAGCATGTTTAGTCATGTAGTGTCACTTAACATTTAAATACTTTAACAAGTCAATTGTCTATTTATAAAATTGACTCAAAAAAGGGCAGTAGGGCTACCGTTGGCTTAAGATTTTCCTGGTCAACTATTAATTGTATATGAAAGCCAATAGTCAACTAATAGTTGACATATGGTTATTACCGTATTTTCCCCACACTATTTGCCGCATTTAAAATCTTTTGATTAATCGACCCAAAAGAGGGCAGACCTCATTTTCAGGCAAGAAATATTGCAATTCCCACCTCTCCTGAAAATGGCAACTAACGTAGTCTATTTAATTCAGCCATTCGTGAGATATACATGCCTGGATTAAATAAATAAGTTAGACAAAACTGAAACGGCATCAGTTCCTTTAAGACAAGGAAAAAATGGCAGCCCTAGGAGCAGACCCGACATAGTTAATGTCTCGCTCACTTACAAGGTTTATGATAGTGCTAAATGGAAAATTGATAACCATATCCAATTATTTTGGGAATAGGTGAATGTAGGAGCTTAAAATCCAGCATAATCAGAGTATTCTTGCTTTTATTCTCACATCGTAGTCTATCCACATACAGGTATCAGGGTATAAAGCTGGTCTATAATAGTCAATAATGAGGAAAAGGGGGCAAGAAAGATCTGTGCAAGAGAACCCCCCCCCCCCCCCCCCCATATTATTGACGATACATTTAAGAATTAGTCTCTTAGCTTTACATTCATTACAGCCAATTCTAACATATAGAGAATTTATCCACACAATAGTTGTGTGCTATTCATTGATATGGTATTAAACACCCTCTTGTCTCTCTCAGGGTGTGCGGGTGTCCGTGCTGTGCAGGGACATCTGTTGGCTGTTGGAGGAGTTGTTGTTCAGAAACACAGATGTGGGTTTTGGTGGCCCTCTGATCGGGGTTGTTCATCACGCTCTTTCTATGCTCCTTCCCTATCTGGTTTTGGCTTCAGCTCCACCCACAGGAGAGCCCATCATTGCACCCCGGTCTGATCCAGACTCTTTGCTCACTCTGAGCCAACATTGCGACTTGATCACTCATATTTTCATCAACGAGGCTGTGGGAGGTGAGCAGATGGTGCTGAAGATTTGGTCCAGGCAAGGAAACACAAAAGTGGCTGGGGTCTTGTGAATAGTTTATTCAAACAGACTTCAGACTTCAGTCCTAGCTCAACTAGTAAATACTGTAGTCATAGTTATAATGGTGAAGAAAAAAAATATTATAACTATTGGAGAAAACTAGAATCTTTTAAAAGTAGTAAGCTGATTGAGGCCTGATTGTATTTAAAATCCTTAGCTTTTTACTTATGTTTTGCAAGTAAATGTGAAAGGTATAGGCATTGAATTTCAATTTTGCATGAAGCTTAGGACTATATTGCGGTGGCCGATACCAATGACTAAAAAATATGGTTGATGCCACGCATTCTCCTGCCATTGGGCTGTTTGATTGGGCTACAGGGGGAATTTTTTTTTTATTTAGTTTTTATAGCTCTTCTAACTTTTCTTACTCTTTCTAATTGAAAAAAAAGTTTTCCTAATCCCTTATCAGAACCCTTAGGTTGGTTAGTACAGTTTAAAGCACAACAACTAATTTTCAAAGCATGAACAAAGTGTTCGGGGAAGATTAATTGATTTTGATTGTTGACAGCATGGATTGTTCATACAGACAGTGCATTGGTACAGTGTCGCTGTCAATAATATTACCATGCCTTTGTCTACTGTATTGATATATTGAAAAAACATAATTTTAGACAACTTCATTTATGATCTTTGATGTTTGTTTTTGAAGTTTGCTGCCTCTTGCATTCACTTTCTCATTGGGGTGCACATTATAGTTAAAATCACATTTCAGTCATTTTCAGGGGCGATCATGGCGGAGAGGAATCAACACAATTAGCAATACGTGCAATACACATTTAAATAACTTTTACAAAACAAATGTACATTTTTGAGAACATTGTTACATTACAAGACTCTTTCACAATTAAGAAAACACATGTTCCAAAACACTTACAAATATTGAAACACACATACATATCAGACAGCGTAAACGGTAGATAACGTTGAGAACCTATAACATAGATTGGACGAGACTTCTGCTAATCAAACTACTGAGGAAGTGACATTACAGTCTGTCAGAGAGGAAAGTTTATGATTTGATCAATTGTTGGTTGGTTTTGGCACTGTAGGATGTGTCGTCCCTTCTGTGTATTACAATTCAATCAATCGCAGAGGAGTGTTAAGTGAACACCAGTGTCTGATGATTCTCAAAATTGAAAATATATATGCTGTGGTCTGTTGCTAACATTGTTTTATGTTAGAACATTTTTATGCAAATGTCCCATCCACATTGTCCGGTAGCTAAATAACTGTCCAGGTCTCTTTCAAAGGCATGGCTTCCTTCGAGCGTGTTTCGACATAAATTAGACTGATATTTATTCATAAGGTTGTATTTCTTCAAAATAGTGTAAAATTAGTTTATTTCTTTATAACACTATTTTAGCCCTATTATAACCCTTATTTTTGACAAAACTACAGAAATGACCACTTGTGCGAGTCTCGACCAATCAGCGCCAAGTTGTCGGTTTTCAAATGGTACCCTCCATTCCCTTTTTCTGAAAGAGTTTAGGAACATCATAGCCCTTGAAATTAAGATTTTACAAGACCACTCTTCAGAGGAAGGTATTTCTCGAAAGCAACATTTACATCAACAAGCCATTGAGTGAGTGTTTTCTACAGTTTTATAAGGTTTTGGGGTGTGCTGATTTGATCACTTAGATTATTGATTTGCATCAGTTCTGATCTGTTATCATGTTGCTGCTTTCCTGACTGGATCAGGGAGTTTGTTCCACCAGCCAAGGACAGTGAAAGAGAAAGCTCTGCTGAGATATCTTTCTGCCTTTCAGGGACAGAGCCACAAGGCACTGTTTCTTTTGGAGGGCATGTAGGAGTGTATGAGTTTGGGAAGGTAGACAGGAATCTACCTGGTCTGGTTTTGTAAGCCAGCAGCAGTGCTTTGAACTTAACACAATCTGTTATGGGGAGCCAGCTATTTAGTATGCTACTGTGTGCTTGAAGGCTTTTGAAAGATAAAGTGGAAGTACTCATGATTGCATGATTATATATAAATACACAAAATAGTTGGTGCCACTCTAATTAAAAAGGTTTAGAATGTTGGTATTCCTTGAGCATGGCTGACCTACAATATTTTTTTAAATCCTATGTATGATGTCACAGATATTGTCATAGTTTTACAGTACCAATCATTTTACACATTTGGAAATGGGTTTTTTTTTTTGTATTTGTCATGGAATTTATACACCAATAAACACCCATATCCATAAATCTCCACTGTTCAACAATCAGAAGAGACAGAGTTCCATGTGCTTTTTTTGAATCACGTTTGAAGCACATTAGGGGTCATTAACATTGCTAATCCTGGAGGCCTGCGTGTGTGTGTTCTTGTGTGTGTGTGTGTAAAGCGTGTGCAGTTTCAGCCCTCCTGAGTGAGCCTACGTGTTGTGGAGGAGGCGTAGACCTGGAGTTTGATGTTCTACTGGGTCAGGACGAGCTGACGGAGAAAAGCCTCCAGCTCACACATTTACTGCCACCTGGGTACATACCGGTGAGTCAGGCACATGGAGATGGATGCAGCATCTCATTATGATCTTTATTATCACTCTGATGCTAGTAGTGATTCACGCAGCCGTCTTGGGGAAAAAAACTACCTCCATTCTCCAAACATGGCTCTTGGTTTTCCAATCGATCAGTTGCTCCCATCTGTTGTTGTTATTATTCTGTGTCTAAAATGGAGCATTGGATTCAAGGGTTCTTCAGTGGTGGGAAAAACATGTGTAATTATTGCCAGCTCATTTTATGCTTGCATCTGCAAATAATCACTTGTGACGGCTGTGAAATGTCAACAAGAACAAAACACTACATAGCTAATTATCTGTCCTCTCTTCCTCTGTCTTTGCTGGCGGACTGTCTGAATCCATATATCTGTGTCTCTCGCAGCCATGTCAGATCGCTCACAGCTTTGCTCTTGATGTTTTGGACAGCCTGGTGCGCTGTGGGGTTCTTGTTATGGAGGAGGTAAAACACCCATGTTAACAGACAAACAAACACTTTTATTCTCTAATTACAGTTAGGCTCCCCTTGGAACTTCCATCAGTGTCAGGGTTTTTAGTGGCCTTGTGTGGAATTATAGTTGAAGATACAATGTTGAGTTTTAAATTCACAACAGACACACTCCTACACAGTTCCCTTTTTATTGTTTTCGATAGTTCCTGCTGATTAACAACATTTTGGTGCATGCCAGATGTTTTTGACTAAGCTCTGTCTACTTTGAAAACTTGCATACTTTTAATGGGTGATGTATTTGGCGACTATGTTTTTTTTCATGTCACTCGATATAGATATTTTACTTATAAATGTGAGATTTGTGTCTCTTAAGCCAAGAAAGAAAAAAATTTTTTTTTCTAAAATGAAAGCTGTACAGACCAGGGGCCTCATGTATAAAAAATTTGCGTAGATGTAATCCTTAAAGTGTGCGTACGCACATAAGGCAGAATTTGCGTACGCACATAATTTTTCAGATTCATAAAACCGTACGTACGCCAGAACCTGCGCAAGGTTCACTTTATAAATCCAAATTATCTGAATATTGTGCGCAGGTGCACGTGCGTATTGCTTACCCCAATCTCCTCCCGAAATAACCATATTTGGAGGTTAAGACCGCCCATTTTGAATATGTATGATCTCCCTGCATATTAATACCACCAATAATTCGGTTAACAAAAGCAAATTCATTCTCAGATGGTGCCTTTATTGCAACATGAGTGCAGTCAACAGCACCGATTACATTGGGAAAACCGGCGATTGCTGCAAATTGCATTTCGATGTTGGCCTGTTCAGCTTGCGTGTAAGGAAAACGGATGTATCGGGGTGCCATCCCCACTATTGCATCCCATACATATGGCATGACACGGCTCAGGGATGACTGCGACATACCCGATCGGTCTGCCAACTCTCGCTGGAAAGCACCAGTGGCCTAATGTGGTCAATACTTGCACAGGAACACACAGCGCATGGTTTCTCCGCGAGGGTCTTTCCAATACTGGCTGTAATTCAGAACACAATTCCAATAGGATGGCTCTTGGAAATCGAAATCGGCTCATGAGCCAATCATCATCATGAGCAAGGAAATCTTCACGGTCTCTGAAAACACGCTCCCTCCGTAGAGCGTCATTAGCAAGGTCTTCTAACAGCGCTAGAGCATCCATTATGATGATAAGTTATATACGCACATACCTTTTTATAGCCCATTCATTAAAACAAATGAGTAAATTCAAAGTATTTGCACCTGGTTAAGAATGCTAATAATGATCATTCAGGTTGATACAATTTGATTTATTGGGTGATGTAATAGGATAATTTAGAAGTTTTTCATTTTAAATAGCTATTGCTATTTTGGACAGTTGGTGTCGCCAAAACACATACTCTTCTAAAAGAGTGCGTACGCACGGTCAAGAACATCCGTTCGGTGCGCACTTATTTACGCCTTATTCTTTACGCTTTATTTTTTTATAAATCCCAAATGTGTGTGGAAAAATGCGTACGCATATTTCTATGCCCATTTTGGCCCCTGGTGTCTCATTTAAGATTGAAGTCCATTGAATTCTGGCTAAAACTTGGGTTACACCTGACGATAAAAAAAAATCAGCTGAACCAGATTTACAAAACTGTTCATACTCTCATCTGCACACAAAATTATTTTTATAAATCAGAATTGTGCACACTCAGGTGTTTCCACCCCTTGCATGCCTTATTTACACCACAAATAGCCAATTAAAATGCTTTTAGGGGTATGGCAGAAAATACACACGTGGACAAAATTGTTGGTACCCCTCAGTTAAAGAAGGACAAACCCACAATTCTCAATGAAATCACTCGAAACTTACAAAAGTAACAATAAATACAAATTTATTGAGAATTAAACATTCAAAATCAGCCATCACATTTGATTAACGTAATTATAAAAAAATACAACAAAGGAAATAGGGCTGGACAAAAATGATGGTACCAATAACTCAATATTTTGTTGCGCAACCTTTTGAGGCAATCACTGCAATTAAACGATTTCTGTAGTTGTCAATGAGCGTTCTGCAGCTGTCAACAGGTATTTTGGCCCACTCCTCATGAGCAAACTGCTCCAGTTGTCTGAGGTTTGATGGGTGTCTTCTCCAAATGGCATGTTTCAGCTCCTTCCACAGATGTTCAATGGGATTCAGATCTGGGCTTATGGAAGGCCACTTTAGAACAGTCCAACGCTTTTCTCTCAGCCATTCTTGGGTGTTTTTGGCTGTGTGTTTTGGATCATTGTCCTTTTGGAAGACCCATGACCTGCGACTGAGACCAAGCTTTTTGACACTAGGCGGCACATTTCTCTCCAGAATGCCTTCATAGACTTCAGATTTCATTCTATCTTGCACACATTCAAGACACCCTGTGCCAGATGCAGCAAAGCAGCCCCAAAACATTACTGAGCCTCCTCCATGTTTCACCGTAGGGACAGCGTTCTTTTTTTCGTATGCTTGGTTTTTGAGTCTATGAACATAGAGTTGATGTGCTTTACCAAAAAGCTCCAGTTTGGTTTCATCTGTCCAAAGGACATTCTCCCAGAAGCTTTGTGGCTTGTCAACATGCATATTTGCAAATTCCAGTCTTGCTTTTTTATGATTTCTTTTCAGCAGTGGTGTCCTCCTTGGTCTCCCATGAAGTCCACTTTGGCTCAAACAACGACGAATGGTGTGATCTGACACTGATGTACCTTGGCCATGGAGTTCACCTTTAATTTCTTTGGAGGTTGTTCTGGGCTCTTTGGATACAATTCGAACGATCCATCTCTTTAATTTGTCATCAATTTTCATCTTGCGGCCACGTCCAGGGAGGTTGGCTACTGTCCCGTGTGTCTTGAACTTCTGAATAATATGAGCCACTGTTGTCACAGGAACTTCAAGCTTTTTAGAGATGGTCTTATAGCCTTTACCTTTAAGATGTTTGTCTATAATTTTTTTTTCGGATGTCCTGGGAAAATTCTCTCCTTCGCTTTCTGTTGTCCATGTTCAGTGTGGTACTCACCTTTTCACCAAACAGCAGAGTGACTACTTGTCTCCCTTTAAATAGGCAGACTTACTGATTATGAGTTTGGAAACACCTGTGACGTCAATTAAAGGACACACCTGAGCTAATCATGTCACTCTGGTCAAAAAGTTTTCAATCTTTTATAGAGGTACCATCATTTTTGTCCAGCCCTATTTTGTAAGTTTCGAGTGATTTCAATGAGAATTGTGGGTTTGTCCTTCTTTAACTGAGGGGTACCAACAATTTTGTCCACGTGTGTATATAACTAGAAAGTGAAAGTTGTACGGGCCAGATTTTGAACCTTTTTATTTTACAAGTCAAAAACTTTTCAAACATGATCACTCAGCAATATAATTGCAATATTATGTAGGTAATGTTATACCCTTTAGTAGGTACAGCTGGCTAGTATCTGGTTAGAGCTGCCTTAATCCTTCATGGCATAGGTTCGTCATTTTTTTGAGCATGTATTTTTTGTGATAGGCCAAAAACCAGTCAAAATGGGCTTCTAGAGAGTGTGTGTATTTAATTCAGTGGGGGGAAAGCCTTTATCTGAAATGTTGAGTTTTCAGCAGATTTCAATTTCAACATCAAACTGTCAAACAATTGATGTCACAGAAAAAATACAGTTTTCACTCCAAAGGATAAACCTCTTTGAAGCTGTCAGCCTAAATCTATTGGTTCTTCTTCTTCTGCTTTACTTTCAAGCCCTTGAATAGTTTTCAGCTCACTGCTTTACAAACACCCTTAAAGCTACTTTTTTTTAACCTTGACAAGCAGTCTTCTAACAAAAACTAATCATTTTGGAGCGGGTTTGTCTTTAGGTTAAGTGATTGTGTGCATTATAGGTTCAGACGGACACCCCAGCCTGTGACTTCATGAAGAGGCAAGGTGTCTTATCATGGTCTTTCTCAAACAATCCTGACGAGTGCAGTGATTCAGAGTGTGAGGATCCAGATACACGCTCATATAAGGTACAGTCACCTACTTTAAGCACATTTTTGCGGATTGTTTAGATTGGAGCATTAGGAATATTTTGCTTATGTAAAATTTCACAATCAGTGGAGGGTAGTAACAAACAGATCTTAAGCATTTACATCAAACACTCTCTAAACGCTAGTTGAAGGAGGCTGCCTGTGAAGTCTGCACCGTCTGCAAGTTTTTTTCTTTCTGTACAATGAATCCAGCTCTGAACACCACCACAAGAATTTCAATGATGTGTGCTTGCAGCAAAAGAGGTGTCTTTGTTGTATTGGAATCTAAAATCATTAGAAGAACCCATTTAATTTGATGCTTGTTGAAAATGTGTTTTAAGTTACAATCAATAATTTTAATTTACATAGTGAAACAGTTAGTACATCATCAAAATTTAAAACTTCATTAACCTCGATGGGAAAACATGTTCCCATGTAACAGTGCAGCTGACACAGGGATTGGGAAAGAAACAACCTAAATCTGGAAGTGCTAAAAGTACAGTATTAGATGTAAGTAAAATAGAATAATTAAACCATCAAACAAATAGTACAACAAAAAGACTTTTCACAGAAGAAATTATTAAAAATTAAAACAAATAGAATTACAAAAAGGTAGATCTCAAAAGACTAAATCCACTTGTACTTTGTGAGAGATTGTAAAAAAAAAAAAAGTTTTAGAAATATTTTACAATTATTGGTGGCTGATGGTTTCTGATATTTAGGATGTGAAATAAAAAGTTGAGAGCCTTATTTTTATGCCTTGAATAATAATTTTTGTAAGGAAACACAGTTTAATCATGCAGGATGTTTAATTAATTACCTTAGCGTTGCGATGGCCTGCTTGGGGAATGGAACCAAAGAATCGATTGGCAGCCGATTCTTCAGACTTGGAATCAAATCAGATCGGTTCAGATCGCAACGTAACAGCTTCGTAGACTACTGTCAATCAATAATTAACATTCAGCAATTAATATTGATCTTTAATCAAATATGATTCATGTCCCAAAGACACTAAGACTCAAATTAGAGCTCGTAGCTCAAAATTGACACCTCAGGGAGCAATTAAGCATGCACAAATCACAAACACAGCAATGCGTTTAATAATTTTATTAACTGCTATAAAACACACAAACTAACTACTAATAAACTAGAGCGATAAACACACACACTCACGCACACATTCACACAGATAGAAGAAAATGTCTGGCGACTGTATTCTGAAATCTAATATCAAACAGCTTAAACTGATAACCATTAGCTGTGAGCCTCATCAAACGTTTGTCTGTAAGGGCAGGAAATGGGGTTCAGCTATGAATCGATTTGCACCAATCAGTAAGTATTAATGCGCTTTCTACCGTGTCCTGGGAGTTCTTTGGATCGGGCTAGGCTTCTTGTGTTGTCCATGCAAAACAATGGCTGGTTGGTATCAGAGTCCAATCGTCGGGTGATGATGAGGAGACTCATGAGGAATCGAACTTATGGAAGAGTCACTGAGAGTCCGAGGAAAAGTCTTTCCGCGCAGGATCAAGCTTCGATTCGCGGTGAATCAATCTGGCACTTCCCTTTGTGGCAAAGTTCATTAGGTTCAGACGTCGTAGCTCGGAGCACACCAGAGCATGCCTAAATACACGTTATCAGTTATGCAGTACAGATTAAGGCAGTACCATAGGGTTATACTTGCACATAGAGTGGTAATATAAGTCTCTTTTTCATCTTTATAACGTGTCGAAAAGCAAATGTGAGATATCCAATTCAAGGAATTTCCTAGGTTGAGATCCTGGAACTTCTCTGTGCGTCTGGTTTGTCTGGGGGGTTTTGGTTGATAGTCACCCCTTTTGATCTAACGAGGGCGCCTCCCATGGTTTACAATAAAAGCTGATAATATTTTTGAATAATAGCTCCCCCAGTCACCATTTGTGTTAGGAGTTAGGCAGAGCAAAGTGTTTTCTTTTCCTGCCTCTGCCGCAAGAGATAAGTCAGGAATGTTCGAAGAGATCAGAAGATTCTAGGTTCCCAGAAAGTGTGTGGGCCTTGGTGGATGAGGATATTCCTTACATTTTGTACTCCAATTCCATTTTTATATTTATCATGATATGCATTTTCTTGATAAACAATGAACAGAGCATTGCTAAATGCACTTCTGTGTGCCACGCAGGGTTCTCCATGGTACCATGAGCTCCAGAGTCATGTGGGATTAAACACTTTCATGATTCTTATTCAGAGATTAAAACCGACATACTTTTATCCTAGCTATATTGTGTCAGTCTGTCGTCTTCCTGCAATTTCATAATAATTATAGCTATCAACCGATATGAAAAAAACTATATCGTGTTGTATTTGTACTGAGGCCTCTACACATCTAAGCATCTCCTGCAAGCAGGGGCTGCACTGCAGTGTATTTTCATGTAAGTGCTTGTGCGCTACCATGACTTTACAGACCAGTTGGAGATAATGCAGCGCATCAATGCATCAGTATCAATTAACCATAGCAGGAAGGAAATAAAGGGAAAAAAACTAGATTTTTTCCCTTGTAAGTGTTCCGTGAAGAGAAGAGTTTTCCGTTGTTTTTTAAGGCTGTTAGTGTTGCTTTCTTGACTGGATCAGAGAGTTTGTTCCACGGGACAGGGAGAGAGAAGGTTCTGCTAAGAGATTTTCTGCCTTTGTGGGATGGAACACAAGGCACTGTTCTCTGAGCTCAGGCTTCTGGGGGGCATGTAGGAGAGTATGAGCTTGTGGAGGTAAGCAGGGGCTGATCCTGACATGGTTTTCTAAACCAGCATCAGTGATTTGAAGTTAACAAAAAGCAGCGATGGGGAGGCATTGAAAAGTGATGAAGTCACATGACAGGTTTTTTTTTTTTCTTTATGCAGTGGGTCAAAACGCTATGATTGGTTCCACTGTTCACAGGACTGATGGTTCCTGACTTGCCATTTGTTCGCATTAATGACACAACACTCCCATGAGATGAACCCAGAGAGGAAAAAAGACAAGAAGAAGAGCGTATCTGTGTTTATCTGTAAAGCTCCAAGCCACACAGCTCTTTCTTTTTGGGAGCTATTATGTTCTATTAAATGATAAAAGATTATTATTTTCAGTGAATGAGTACTTTAAAAGCAAGGAAGTGCTGTGCACTGACTTAAACATTGCATCAGGTGTGAAAAGCTATAAAATCTCTCGTTCATATCAGCAATGTGACCTAATGATGACAACAGCGAGTCATGCATCTGAGAACATGCTTCAAATGAGATGAATCCCTTGACATCCAATTCATGTTGTTCTTTATTTCAATGCAAAAACCATACAAGCCCTGAATTAAGCAACCTCTCATGCACTATCCAGCACCTTCTTCACACATCTCAGAAAACAAAGAAACTATTTAGAAATAGAGCTGGAGGAGTTGAAGATGCTGCTGTAAATGGATTGTTTGCCAGATAACAAATGTTTATCTTAACAGATGAGTTTGCTCTTCCTCTTTTATAGTAACAAACCTCACACACAGCGTTGGGTTCAGCTGCGCCACCCTGTGGCCTGAGTTCATGTGCTGTTTACTGAAGTGCCATCTAGTGCTTAGGAGGTCTGTGCATTCATTTTTGATCTCAGGTGCAGACACACAGGCAAAGTATGGGTGCAGCCCCTGCATGCGGTAAAAGCAGAGCAGCTGCTGCTCAGGTGTGTGTAGACCTTTAGAGGGGACCAAGACTTGAATACCTGAAATGTGCTTGAATTTTTTTTTTAAGTTAAGTACTTTAATTGCAGATTTTTATTCTTTCTATTCTTTTATTCTTTTTATTTTCTTTTATTTTTAAAAGTAGGCCTGCTTTTATTTCATAAATTAGATACCACTGCAAATATATGCAAACAATAAGTTCGTTATAAGGTTTTTCCTGGATTACTGAATTAATTTGATTACACACAGGCTACCTGAAAATACACTGCAGCTTATAGGTTGACTTTGTAATACTCTGAACCTCTGGTTCTAAATAAATGATGTAACTGTACCACTTTAAACTTTAATTCAATATCCCTAGTTTAGAGATTTAATGTACAGCTGCAATACAATTTAGGAAATGGAATCAGCTCCAGTCCTACATATCATCAGTAGTTTTAGTGAATATTGTATTATTACCCGATGAGGATTTTCCAGGATAAAAGTCTAAGGATAAACATTATTTCATTATTTACGGAAAAAAATATTCCGATGCAAACAACCCATGTGTTTAAAGTAGCTCACAGCCATTTTCACACTGAAGGATGTGTTCATCCTCAGAAAAATGTATAATTTCTGTTAAATAGTAAGTGTTGGTGGTGTTCTTTTTCTGTTTTAGTTTTTACATGTAATGCTTTACCTTTAGTTACGAATTAGATATATTTAAACTGGTTATTCGTTGTTTTGCACTTTATTTTTAATAGGCCAAAGAAAACTGGCCACACAGCAGCTGTTTCCTAAAAGAATAACGTTCTCTGCATGTGTTCTTTCTGCTTTCTAGTTGAGTCGGCCATCTCAGTGCCCAGATCTGCTGCTCTTTCTCTCTAGTTTACTCAGTGTCCAGCTGAGAGCTCTGTGCTGGGCATTAGAAAGCCTTCATTATCTACCCTCACCCATCACAGGTTAGCACACAAACACATGCACAAGCTCACACACTGGTGTTGCCTTGTGTGCTGAGGGAGAGTGCTTTCGCAGTATCACGTCATATTATACACTAGAAACCTGCAGTGTTTTAACCTAGGTACATTTTCATCTCAGAAACAGACTGTGTGAGGCAACTACATGGACACCTAAAGAACCGAGCTCAGCTGGATAAAAGACGATATGGTAAGACACACAAACTCTTGACTCACTCTGGTTTACTATGGGTCAAGTGAGTTAGTTAAGCAGGAAAATGTATCTCTAAAGCAGTTTTTTTTTTACATTCCTATTTTTTGAAATACACAATGACAGTTCTAACTGGTCTGGGGGGATATTTGTTTCAAAAATCTACATAAATGACTATTATCCACAAATGCACATTAATAGATAGATAAAAATTAATGTGTTAATGAAAATAGATTTTTATTAGATTTTTTTTAACTCACAAATACAGTTTTGTTTGAATTTATTTTTGGACCTCTTCAGCATTTGTTTAATTCATCCTGTAAATTTGTGTAATACACTTGTTTATGTAAACATTTGAACAAATATACCCCCATTAACAGGTTAAATGCAAATTTATCGTGTTGACAAAAGAACCAAAAACCAGAATCTGTTCATTTTAATAGTGTAAAGAAACTTGATATTGTGTGACAACAATGATAAATGTACTTTGTAAAGTGTAATGAGAGCAAAAAAACTGAGATTAAGGTCCTTTACTGGCTGCCGTCGTCAATTTTTTAAACAATTTATTTTAGCCAAGTTCTGTCAACGTGCCTCAATGTGGCAGCAGCCACAGCATTACTATGATACACAAATATATGTGACATATAAAACAGTTTTTTTTTTTTACTTTAAACTCTTGCTTCTTCTCTGCTGAGAAAAAAAAACTATTTGGCTCTGTCTATGTTCATTGTGATTAAGCCTGATTGAAACGGTTAGGTTTTGTTAAGTCAAAATCTGGTAACACTGAGTTTATTAAACTACGTTCACGATACAAACCCCAGGCAGGTAAGGAGGTAAAAAACAAACAAACTCATGCACAATAAAAACACTGATACAGTATATATTACACCACATAAAAAAATGCATAGGCAGTCAGGCAATAGCAATCCCAAATTAAAGCTGCAAGCAGCGATGGGTGGGCTCTCGCACTCTTTGCACTTTCACAACCTCTCGTGTTTAAAAAAAATATTTGATCCTACAATAGTCGCGAGAACCATCTCCTTTCACAAATTTAGAACAAAAAGCTAGGTGGCGCTATGACTTATTGTGTGTTTTGTAACATAAATGTCAAGAGAATCTGATAATTTGGGACTGATCAGACAATGTGCAGTGCTGTGATAACGTATTTCTAATTTCAGGGGTTTTTTTGCATATTTATCACGCAAAAAGTTTACAGGTCATCAAACCACATTTAATATCTCACAGAAACAACCCAAGGAAAGGCAAAATCTGAATGATGATTAAATTTTTTTGGTCAGAAAACAAATCCAAACCTATCTCACCCTATGTGAGAAAGTAATTGTCCCCTGAATCTAATAGTGAGTTGCAGCAATAACTATACTGTTTGCGATAATTGGTGAAGAGACTTCATTCCAAAATACACGTTGCAACAATCCAAGTGATCTGATGGAGGGAAAGAATGACCTGTTCAAGTGGACGAAGAAAGTAGTCCCACTGCAGTGTTTCATTGATCTATGAATCTTAGGTCATTGTCTGGTTAAACTCCACTCTTGTGCATGTTTTTTGTGGATAAGGGAATAAATATCATATTCATATGAAGAGCTCACATTTGATGGAGTTCAGATGAAGAAAAATCATAGATCCTCCATATCCTGGCATAACCTTTTGGCCACCACTTCTTATTCCTCGAGAAAACCTCTTGAATTTAGTGAGGAGGAAGTTTTTGCTTTGAACCTACTGTTCTTCAACGATAAATTAGGAATTCTCATTTGAGGTTTTGGGGGGAAAATGGGTTCAAATAAAATTTTCATAGATCATTTCCTCCTCTTGTTTTTTTACGTGTAGCTGTATCAAAGCCCTCTTGCATGTTAAATAAACTTCTTAACATCACAGTAAATTTAGAATAATCTACTGCTATCACAAAATTGTCCTTCAATAGTGTCATGGTTTGAGTAAATGTTTTTCCTACTGTCCAAGTGTTTGGTAAACATAAAAATGATGCAAAGATTAATATTGTCTAAGATTCTCGTCCCACATCAGAGACTGAGGGTTTTTGTGATTTGATCAGCATTATGAAAGAGATTGGCTCATCCAAAATGATTTTTTTAGTTAAAATAAACAACTATTTTGATCATGCAAGCATTGTTAATGTGTATATGTGTAGTGTTCAGATGCATATCTGAATTGTAATTGACACAAACTTTAACATCTACCAGGAATCTGTGTGCTAAATTATTTTTTTGATTGTCCCCACTTAGAGAGATTAGCCAGGTATTTAGCCTTTTGTATTTTTGTACTTTGTAGGTTTGGGGATTTTTGACAGATAATGGATAGTATGGGACGCAGTTTCTAACTAAATAATGTTTTATTGGTTGTGACGTCTTTGGAATCATGTGGTTGGCCATATGGTAAACAATGTCTGGAAGGTCAGCATGGTTGTCTAAATTCAAACTAAAGTTATTAAACTTTTTAACAATTCAAAACAGGGTAACCTCAATAGCCATAGTTGTTCCAAAAAGTCATTGAAATCTGGAGTGATGGCAGCAACATTCAGAAGGCACCAGCATTTGAAGCTTACATTTGTTCCTTTTTTTATTATTATATTTAACAACACATTAAAGTAAAACTGATTCAATTTGTCCTTATAATAAAAGTGAGAAAAAGAGAAACGCTGCACAGCTTTTCTTGTGGGACAAATCATCAGATGGTGTTTCAGCCACTTAACACAATACACCCTCTGCTTAGGCAGACCTAACACAGGTTGATCAAGTCTGCATGTGTGCCCTATCAGCCCAGGTAGTGTTGTTGTTCTTCAACCACAGCCAATGTCTTGTCCTCTCAGCTGTTTTGGGCTGTCTGAGCTGTTATACTGGCTACAAAGCCGTTGCACCTACCTCTACTGGATACACCCCTATCTTTCAGCTCTTGTCCTACACCTTATATAGTATATAGGAATAGTGCAGCCTTTTACCCTCAAGCTTCTTCAAGGGCATAGTCTCAGGGAACTGTGCCTGTCTCAGAGTTGTTGCTGCAAACTATAGTGACATGTATATATATATATATATATATATATATATATATATATATATATATATATATATATATATATATATATATATATATATATATATATATATATATATATATATATATATATATATATATATGCATCTTCACTACTGACTTGCCCATCATTTCAGGTTCTTATCTGCAACTTCTAAAAAACCTGTCGCCGACTCAAAATCTGAGGTAAAATCATGCAGTCTGAACTAGGCTTAAGGAAGATAAAATGCACTTTATTTTGCATAATGCTTATATCATACATGTGCATTATTCTATTTATTCATGAAAAGCCCATCAACAATGTAAAAGGAGCTTAGTAAAATATATTTTTAATCAACTAAATATTTAACATTGACAAAAACTAGACTAAAACCTTTCATTTTTTAGTGACTAGAACTAGACTAACAGTTTTGATTTTCATTGAGTAAAACTATTACACTGTTAAATTGCTAAAATGTCAGTCATTTTTGTCAAAAAGAGTAAGACGTAAGGCTGCTACACACCTATCCAAATTGAGATTCGCACCAATATTCAGATGGCTTCTCCCCGGTGTGCATTTTGCAAACTAGTGTTAAAAGTAGATGCAGTGACGCTCCTTGCCATTGGTTGGGGCCCATGTATAATACATGTTGTTTATGAAAAGAATGAATCTGACTAGTTAGTCTTTTCAAAAAGTGATTGGATTTTTTTGTTGCATGCGGATTACTGGTCATATTTAGAAGGCACCAATGAGCATGTTTACTTACTCTTTTTTTGTGTATTTGATTTGTTTGCTCTACTTTTGGGTCTTTCTTGTAACAGTTTGCAATTAGATCAGATTTTTTTCCTGATATGAACTGTACAAATGATTATTTTAAATGAACGAGAGTTAAAAAAAAAAAAACAAAGTACCAAAATAAATGAAACTCCCCATCACTCCTCAGAGGAGATCAAAACTCAGATAGGAGGCGTAAGTTTAGATAAAAACATCTTTGTTCAGGATCTTGGCATAAAAAAATGCTGGTAACAATTTTTTCTGAGAGACCGCTTCTACTCTGTGCAAACAATGGCAGACATTACACAAGTTGTCAAAAGGACTGGTGGCGGGTAGATTGATGGGTGGGATTGTACTTCATAAGCTGATCAACTAATAGCTCAGAATTGTAATACCATTTTTACATATTTAACAAAAAAGTGTAAACCATTAATATAAATTGACTAACTAGACCAATGCTTAATAGTTTGCAATGTTTTTTAAAAATCTAGAGCTTATGAACATAAATGCATCTGTTCCAATGGAAACCATGACCTACATTCAGTTGATGCTGATAGCTTCACATGTTATCTTTAATTTATTATTTATTCGAGGGAACATAGAACATACTTGTGCTCTGTGTTACTGTTAGTTGAACTATTCCCAGGCATTGATGCAGAATTAAAATTTTCCAGCATTATAAGTTAACAGAATCCCAAGTCATGTGATCTAGTGCTTTAAATTTGATAACTGTGTTTATCTTCTGTAGAGACCTCATCGTTGAATTTGGTGAAATTGGCGCTTCGTACGTTCATTGACCTTGGGGTAAGTGATGCTTTCATCCTGAGTCTCCTCACATGAACAAGGTGTGAATAAAAGCACAAAACAAGATAAACAGATTATTGAGCCTCTCCAGATTAATGAGTCTGGATTTTCTTCAGGTGCTGACAGAAGACAGGCAGATAGAAGATGTCTATCTGGAAGTCAATCCGCTCTTCTCGCTAGCCGATCACAGAGAAAAGCTCCTGCGCTTTTTCAAACAGTTCATTTTCAACTGAGGTGCAGCTGGGGATGGGAAAAGTAGGTGATTCACATTCCCCTTCAGAACCGCAAACTTTTGGAGAGATTTGATTGTCAGCGTTTTGTAACGGTTTGTAAGTTGTAACAGTGTTTTTGGCCAGTATGGTTCATTTCTGCTGACTGTTTTTGTTGGAGTTGAACATACCAGTTTTTAGTTCTTGTGGATGACTCTTAATGACTTAAACTTTTCTGTGTTAAAGGTGCACAAATGTTCACAAAGATGCAGCCTCATTTGTTTTTTCATTACACTTTGCTTTGGGTGTAATGATGATGTGCTGGGCTTGTTTCAGTTCAAAGAGTTATAATAATGGACTCCATTGCAAAGCTTTTTGCTCATTTTTTATATTTAAAAGCTGCATACATTTGTAAAATTTTGAAAAATAAGCATGTGACTATCTATCACACATACCTTCTTCATAAGCATATTTTGCTCTCAACACTGGAACACTGGATGTTATTAAGTAGCAATTTACTGACACTGTAGACATTTTCCATAAATAAACTGCAACATTTGCATAAAAATAAACAAAAGATACATAATGCTGAGGTTGTTGGTTTATTCAAAATAAATCATTAGATTCATAGACATGTTTTCAAATCATTGTAATGGGCATAACTTTTTTTAATGGTAAAGAGTTCAAGAGTAAGTTGAATGATCAGTAGATGGGTTATTTTAGCTGTGTTCTGTCACAATCCTTTTATTTCCCTAAAGGATAGTTATTCACCAGTCCGGAGCTCTGGACATTTTTGGTTTAACCATTATGAAACACACATGTTGTACTAATTAAGCTCCTTTTGGTTTCATGCATACTAGAACAGGGTTGTAACTAAAATGTGCAGAGCTCCGACCCTCCAGGACCAAATTTGTGTATGCGCTTGCGTGTACGCACACATCTATTTTGTTTTTGGTAGTATAGGGGAGTACTCCAGTGCAAGCAACATAAGTTGAGTGAGAGAGAGAGAAGTTCAGAGAATATTTTCTAAAAACAAAATACACTGCCCTTAAACAAATTTCTGAAATAAATGGATACTATGCACTACTACTTCTGCGACCATTTCATGCCTTTAATTCAATCATGTTTTAAGGTCAGATACATCAACATTTTTTGATTAGTATTTTTCTAAGAGCAGATATTTCAGGAATATTCTAAGCACATGCTGTTGAGCATAAAAAACAAGATGTGGCAGGTAAATGTGGAAAAATGTATATTATATAAAATATTAAGTATTAAATATTATATAAAAATAATAATAATTACATTTTTATTTACTTTTAAAGACAATATAAATTCATTAGAATTATTGCCATATCGTACATAAAATATTAGTCATCTCTTTTGTGTTTAGGACTCTAAAGTTAGCATTAACGGCTAATAGGGCATCTAACTTCAAGTAAAAGTTTGTGAAGTGAAGACCAGAACAACTTGTCTGGAATTTGTGCTCTCATCCATTAAAAGATCCTCAATGAAACAAATAACATAAATATGTGACTGTGCTGTTTGGGTAAAGTTTTACTTTCACATCCACAGATAGAAACTTTTTTTTAAGTAAATATTGAAAACATTTAAATAATTTAACACAATGTTTCACATTATGTAAATAAGATCTCAAATAACCTGAGTATTTGATAAACTCAAAATTACATTTTGATCATCACAATCACAAGTTTGAGAAATACTCTCAAAGAACATGCTATATTTTACCAAAATCGCAATTATCACGTTTATTCATGATGATATCACGGTAATTCATGATTTAGGAGAATCATGTACATTGAGGACTATGTGTACAGCAGAGATTTAAATTATTATTATATCTCCCCCTGTATTTTTCTCACTGATTGTTAAGCATACTGTTAAATAGGTTGTGTTTTCTTTAGCAAACTTTCTAAATTAGTCTGCTGATTGATACAAATAATGTATATTTATTTTGTGAAAATGCTCATGAGATGGCTTTCTGTACGGTAACTGCTATCGATGGGTAATAATCATGATGAATGCCACAGATGGCTCTGTCAGATTGAAGGGTCACTACACCATCGCTCACTGGAAATGACTCCAGTTCTTTTTATACACCAGCATTAGACAGCCTCATATATAAAGTTGCATCCATGCAACATGAGAAGTGCTTGAAACGTCAATTTAACACTAGAACATCCTTCTTGTGTATCTTAATACTTAGGCAGCATGCCTTGAGGCTATTTGTTCAGAAGGACAGACAGATGCTGATTTGTGGTGTTTAAAAAAAGTGCTGAATAAGCTCTACGGAGATCCACAGAGAATCGATCGGCATGTGCTTGCAGTGGTCGGAGGTGGGAAAGAACAGGGGATTAACAAGAAACATGGCAGCTTTAGAAATAATCGTTGATTGCTGGACTAGTTAGCTAGTAGTAGCATTTTTATCAGTGTGTAAAGGAGGGCAGAACTAAAGAGGATTTTCTTCACAAATGGGTGTGTGGCGTTTCCGCAAGGACAGTTTGTAGGCTTGATGCACAACTATAGATTGACTTTAATGAAGGGAGAATTTCCACAAAGCACCTTGAGATTTGCGTCATTTAGGGCAGGAGCCAAAATGATGTTAGAAGACTTTCTGGCTGGAGGTACCACATGATCGCTTCAGTATGCGGTTCAGATTTTGCCGAAAGGTTTACAGTTTTACAGAAACATTCAGAATGTGTCTTTGAGCTTGAGTTGCAGCCAGTTGAGAATTTGCATAGCATTTATATAGTTTGAAAAGTTTAGGGAAGGTAAGAGATTTAGGAGGGTGAGAAGAAGAGGTAGAATAACCTGTACATCCTTGGCCAACAAATGCGGGCCTTTTCACAGTACCACAAGCACTTTCATAAGTGCACAAAAGATAGGTAGAAACAGCAACCATCACACAAATCTGACAGGCTAAACAAACTTTGAACAAAGTGTGTAAATTCACTCAATCTAAACATTCTCAAAACTATAAACTGATGTAACTAAGGTTAACATTGTGTCTGCAACATTTTCCTTTCTGAAAGCATTCATTGCTTTTTCAGCAATCAAGAGTTTATCTTGAATGTTGTTTCCTGGCACGCATATGAGCAGGAACTCAAACCAAATTTCTCATAACACCTGCTGTCAAGTGTTCTGTCTGGCTTACCAATCGATGGGCAGATCTTACCTATTAGTGGATCTCTTGAAACTCACCAATGCACAGCGAGAGATTCACAAATGCACAGGACGAGATCAACCAATGCTGAAAAGATCCAGAAACTAATCTAAAGGAGCTTGTACTTGTGACTTTTGAAGTTACAGTGAAGTGAGATCTAAATGATATAATGGAGTTTGACATCACTCACATACTCTGACTGCAACACGTCTGACCATGACTGAACAAAAGGCTCAGGTGAACGGTCAGACATAATCTGGCCTGTAATCGGGTCTGTGCAGTTGCCTCCTTAGACTAGATGTCAGCAGCAGCTTCATATATCCTCTTGTCGTGTAAACAGATCTTGAGGGAAGGTCTGGGGGATTTGGCTGCCTTTTTTGGTCAAGACCCGTCCATGAAGCCCTTTGACTGACATAACAAATCCCATGTCGATTTGCATAGCGTCATCTTTGTGAAAGGGAAATGTTACCACATCAACTGACCAACATGCAACAAGTTTGTCATGGAAAAAATGTCATTAAAGGTGAGAGTTATAAGAATAAAATAACATTCTTCTATAATCAAATCAAGCATGTACACAGCTAGTAAAATTCTCTTATTGTACAGCTGAACTTAGTCTCTGAGCAGATCGAAAACAAATACAACACTTGCTTCATCTAGAAATCCAGTAAAAAAAAATCTGGATTTTTGAAGTGTCTGCCATAAAGAAGCACCAAACCCATCAGATCTTTAGCAAACATCCTTAAACTGTCCCATGGACTTCTAAAGCCCCGGAAGTAAACAAAGTATATTTTCAGCTCCTGCACAAAATTAATGACTGAAAATATGGATGTCACAATGCCGCCTCCTGCCATTGGTTCGTTTGAAGCCTCGGCAGTCATGACAGACAGAGAGAGACTGCACATGAGCAGAAGTGATTTTCAGGAGAAAATGCCAGTGACACATTTTTCTCAGCTCCACCTGGAATCTCAACCTCTATTCTCATTAATAAGAGGTAACACTGTTAAAACGGAACTCGACAGAGTTTGCTAACGAGTATTTTCTTTTTTCAAAGCTTGGCTAGATCTTAACTTGCACTAACTTGACTTATTAAAAACCTTACTGTTTCTCAGAAACCAGAGGTAGGTCAGTACAGTAGAAAACAGAACGACTTATCTTCACAGCATAAATAACTATTTGAGTAAAATTTGATTGAGTTTGATCGTTGACAGCTTAAATTCTCCTTACATCCAATGTGATTACAAGACAGCCAGTGCCGTACAGCGATTGGTTCAGTGTAACTGTCAATTACATAACCACACCTCAATTTTTATGAGAAATGAGCCAAATGAAAATAAACTTTAAAAGTATAGATATCTATCACAAATAATCAAAATCATTATTGTAAACAACTTCACTAAAGCCTCCACATTTTCCATTGTTGCACTGAAAACTTTGTATAGATGTTGTCATGGAAATTAAACTCAAGAAACTTTATTTTATTACACAAACCCAAACATGATAAAATAATACCTTAGTCAATGACAGTTTATGCGAGCACATTGCAGGCACCGGGGGGAGAGAGAGAAAGAGAGAGGACATCTGAGAAGTTAGAAAGCCAGGGTGGAGGAGAGCACATTTGGAGTAATTCCTTAGATTCACCTTAGAAGTCACTCCCATTTCTCCTCCCCTGGACCATCACAAGCTCACACACACACACATACATGCACAAAACTCAATCTTATAGGAAACCTTACCCTCTACATTACTGATCTTAATTTTAATGATTACGTTTTCCATTAAAATGTCTTCTTATAAATGCATTGAATATTGTCCAATTTAAAAAGTATTTTTTTTTAAAGATTTTTATTTACATTCCTTAAATGAATCACAATTGTGCATTTTTTACAAATTAAAACAATGACTCAAAGCTAAATAAAACCCAAGACTGCTAGATCTATTTAATGCAGTTTAAACCACATTGGTTTATGACAGCTCATTAATGACCTCTACTGGATAACACCAGTACACCCACAAAAGAAATACACATTTACTCACACATAAGAAGTTTCAATCACAGTGTGGAGGTTGTCTGGGTAAATGTCCAGTTTGAATCATTAATAGGATCCAGTATTTTGAGCTTGAATCTTTTTATTAGACGACAGGGTTGCGTATTGATCCGATCTTATCGATCTGGCACTCCACTACATCTCCTCTCTGAAACAAATGATTAGCAATCATTAAGAGGCTCCGGACACATGAACAGCCCATGATGAAATAACATTGCTTCCTGAGGATCGCTTTGCTAAGAGTAAATCATGAAACAGAAGATTGAGTTGATTGTTGATGTTGAAGATTGTTTTAATCAGGGCTTGCGAGGAGTCTTAAACAGTCTTGAAAAGCCCAAATTTAGGCCTTAAAAAGTCTTAAACTCACTGGTGTGGGTTTAAAATAATTGTGCACACCTCTTACTTTTCAGATGTCTATGTAAAGTTCATCTGATTTGGGTGTGTGTGTGTTTTTGCTTTTAGGTTGCCGGATATTCCGAAAATGCTCTTAACTTCTATAAATAAAATGTCAAAACATTATGGTTAGGGTTGCCATAGTTTGAGAAAAGGCTCATATATGCTCAATCATTAAAGTGATCGTTAGGGTTGCCAGAGTTTAAGAAATGCTTGTGAAAACTTAAATAGTCCAAATGTTAAAGGTGATTGATAGGGTTGCCAGACATTGGCATAAGACTCAAATGTTAAAATATGTAAACGGTATTGTAAAAGTTGCCAGATTTATAAAACGTGCAGAAATTCTCAATCCTAAAAGTGATTGTTGGTGTTGCCAGATATTTAGAAAATGCTCTTAAATGTAAAACAATGTAACAATGGCAGATAGGGTTGCTAGAATTTGAGAAAATGTTAGAAATGCTCAACTTTGTAAAAGGCATGGTTAGGGTTTCCAGACATTGAGAAAACATTGACATTTGTATTTGTTTTTGATGTTATGATATAGGACATACATTTGATTCTTAACCATATTAAGTCTTTGACTTTATGTAACCTTCAGAAACCCTGTTTAATATAAATAATGATGTGACAACAGTGTGCAGTTGTGAGTTTATTTTAAAAACAGAGTTTTGCTAACACCTCCCAGAGGAGTTGAGTTGAAATATGACAAAACTCTTGTATGATAATGAAAGCAACAGTTTTCTAAAAGAACTAACACATCTGTCTATTGCAAATGACAGTTATAATCACAGAGGACTCATGTTAGTGCTTTTGTAACAAGCTGCAGTTTGGTGTGAAGCACCTGGCAGATGTTACAGGAATCTCTGGGGCTCTTGACCAAAAAAACTTTATTTTGCATATTTATTAAAGCTTAGAGTTTATTAGAGTTCCTCTGTTTATATAATGTTGAGTTATATCCAATTAAAATTGTAATTTTTTTTTAACACCCCGCCAGCTATTTGAAATGCACCTTTTCATAATTTACACTTCATTTGCTGTGAAATATTTAGCCATTAATCATGTCTTTGCTTACCAATCCAATATTTCACCTTCTGCTCCTTTTGCTTCTAAATGCCTGGCCTGGAATCAATGCTTTGCAGTTATATTTTCATACTTTTTTGCTACTATACATTGCAGTGTTTGGAGATTTCTCTCAACTCTAACTTCATTAGTTCATAAATAAAAATTAAAGGTCAAGAATACTTATAACTATAGTAAAAAAAAAAAACATTTTCAATTAATGCCTTTATATATTAGCTGGTAGTGGTAGAATGATAACTTATTGATCAGGTTTGTTTCATATTGATTATGAACTTGAACTTCAGACCGTCACTTAACAATGGAAGTTGGTGACTCTCAATCAGTATTCACCAATCACACCAGCTATTCTCTACAAAATACTGAAAGGAAACACCAAAACCTACTGTTTTTTGATGTCTCTCTGTGTTGTCAGTGAAGTTACCTACCAGCCTCATTGAGAGCTTGAAAAGCTCTTTGCAAGCCTTGGAAGCCAGCAGATGGGAAAAGCTGTCTACAAACAGAGGCTCTCCTTTCGGATTGTAGAAGCCATCTGCACAGCATACATAGAGTGATATCCCAAGTTAGGAATCAATCCAAGAGAGGCTTGCTGCATTGTGAGCTTTAGAAAGGGGAGTTCCAGTGGCGGATATGTGCAAAGCTCTCAATGCCCAACATTTAATCTGAATTTGTGTTAAATCTGACTCTTTAGAAGTTATAATCAGTTGCAGTACTCAAATAAGTACACAATGGGATATCTGGTCATTGTCCTTAAAAATCCAAAGCATGACCCATCTCCCCTGCTTGGAAACTTTTGTCAGTTGTGTTTGGTTTGTAACTGTTCAACTCAACAGAGCTAAACCGATTTTGGGACCTTAAAATTCTGTACATGTACATTTTGTAAACGCTTGATTAAATATTTGAAAAAAAAAAAAAATTCTGATAAAAAAAAGATAAGTGTGATAAGACACCCTGTTGATAGTTGATTTACTAATCGCTGAGCTCAGTGATTAATTAGAAGCATTAAAAGTGAGCACTTGAGCATTAAAAGTGCTCTTAAACAAAGCTTAAAGTACACCACACCCTCATTGATCTCCATTATTTCATGTTGTGCGCAATCATATTTTTGTATATTGACTAAGGGAAATCAGACTGGTGTAGCAGAGTGAAGTGTCTAAAACATCTCCACTCAGAACTGATCCTGGAAGTGAGTGGAAAAACAAAGAATAACTGTGGCTCACAAGTGAACCAAGCCCAGTTGTGCCATTACTAAAATCCAGTTGAAAAGTGGCATTTGGTCTCCATCGGGTAGGTTTTTTTTCCCCCTGCTCTTTCAGTACACGAACGGCTTTATGTAGGGCTGAAATGCCTTCCTTCTATTTTTACCCTTCTGGTTGATATCCCAGACAGGGCTAGTGCCAAGTGTGATCCCCAAATGGTTACCAGTCCAGGAGTTCTTTAACTGTTGATTTGCAACAGTTATCTTTTCCTTGGACATGCCTTGACAGAAAACAATTAAGCCACCTCGTGATGCCCCAGATAAAAGTCCCAAAAAATAATATGCTCCTCAGGTAGACAAAGACATGATTTTGAACTTGGTTTGTCTGGAAGAACAATTGGCTTGCACTGAAAGGTCTCTGCTGTGACACTTTAGAGGGTGTGGTTTTATTTTAGTCACACAACCTGATGTCAAAGTAACAAACTGATGGGGAAAAAAAATCATGTGTGAGATGAGAAATGTCTTGACTATGAGACATTGCTGAATTGTTATATTGAATACTCTTCGTCATCTGGACAGGAAATATTAGTTTTATTTCTGCTATTTGTACAACAATAATGCAAAAACATCGCACAATGAAATTAATCGAATTGGACCTTTTTACGTAGTTGGAGCTTGTCTGCTCTGAGAATATCTCCATATTCTAGTCATTCAACAGAGCCTTGCTGTTCACTATATGGGGAATGTGGCCTATGCAACTAGCCTATGACGGTTCTCAGGAATGCAGTGACGCAAAAACATTTACAACTGTGTAAAAAAGTGAAAAACGTATTATTTTCATCATAGGGATACTTAAACTATGAGAGACAAATCTAGAAAATCACATTGTATGATTTTTAAAGAGTTTAATTGTAAATCATGGTGAAAAATAAGAATTTGGTCAATAACAATTTTATATGAATACTTTGTGAAAATCTTTGACCTCTTTCAAACTAATTTTATACAACAGTTGCTGATATTTTGGCCCATTCCTTGATGCAGATGTCCTCTAGAGAGGATAGTTTTGGGGATGTTGCTGAGCCTTGCTGTAATATGAATGCAACTCTAGCTTCAGACAAGCCAATAGGACCTTAATTAGTGCCACATGGGTGTTTCATGATGGCTAAACCAAACATGTGCGTGGCTCCAGACCTCCAGAACCGGATTTAGGGGATCACTGTTCTATTGGGTTGAGATCTGGAGACTGTTTGAACTTGCCCAATTGGAGGGTGACTACTTATTTTCTTTGCTCCACTATAATAAAGAAAAGATACTAGTATAAAGTAGAATCTTCCAAAAATGAAATTACGACTAAGTAACCAAAATGTTTATAAATTGTTATCTAGTTTTATAATGATTTTAGGTTGCCTAAAGACTGTGATCTAGTAGAAACTGGCAGAAGCTGAAAGAACAGATGTAGATACACAAGATGCATCTGTAATTACCTTAAACAATAGACTCTTCAGAGTTATGTTCAGCCCTGTGTTTCACTCTATAATTCAACTTAAATGAACGTAAGCTCCATGCTAATTAGGATCTATCTTCAATCCTGGAATCCGCTTCTTTGAGGCTAAATGGGCCATGATGTCAGTTAGTGTGTAGCAGCTGCTCTTGCTCTATTGTGTGCTTCAGCTGTTCTTATTGTATTGGCTTCACTCACACTTTCTGAGATCAGTTAAAATAATCCTTCAAGGACGGCTCCTAAACGGGTGTTGACAGGCACCAGGTGCTGGGAGAGTGGGATGTTATGACTCAATAAGGGATCTTTAACTTTAGCGCTATGCTCACCTTTAGAAAGAGTGGTGGGTTTCGGAAGACTCCCACACCTGGAGGTGTTCCGGTCAAAAACACATCCCCTGGACAGAGTGTCACAAACCTGCCGCCAAACAGAACAAGGAACCACTTAGATTTCCTTTATCTTTTTTCTTATGAAACCCAATCTGTGATGAAATGGACATTTGGGTACACAATTTTTCCCAAATTCGGTCTTGGAGGACCGGAGTCCTGCACATTGTACCCTGCTCTAATATGCAAACTAGTTTAGCTTCAGACAATTAGAGAGAAATTTAATTAGTGTGTTTCACAACAAAATGACTAGGTCTCTTTTCTTCAGGCCCAGATTTGGGACTACTGTTATCTAACCAGTTGACCCCAATTGTGGGCATTTTTACTACAATTGGTCATTTTTTTCAGCTTTAGTTTTACAATGAACATTTTATCTTGTATCATTTTTTGGTAAAATTTGCAATACACTAATTATGAGACATTTTTGCAAACGGCCAGTTTGTACTTTTGTACAACTTCAAGATTTGTCCTTCCTTTTTTTAACTATGCCTAATTTCAGTTTATTACAGATATTGTAGTACCAATTCAAAGTGTGTTAAAGTTATCTGTCAAGTTTTTTATCTGTAATGGTTGTATGGTGAGACCTAAAATCTACCAAATTTTTATGATTTTTCAGGTTAAATTTAATTTAATGTGTTTTAAAGCTTTAAGTAAAATGAGACAAATGAATTTATTGTATTGATTGTACATTTATTAAATTGCAAATGAATCAAGTGGTTTTTTTATTTAAACAAAATGAAATCAAATGAACATGAATTCTCATAGAACATAATAGTGTCTTGCAAAATCAAGCATTTTAGA
The DNA here is from genome assembly GCA_900490495.1 of Danionella dracula. NCBI lineage: Eukaryota > Metazoa > Chordata > Actinopteri > Cypriniformes > Danionidae > Danionella > Danionella dracula. Next base: position 8,053,336 of record UELW01000666.1, read on the forward strand.
GATTCATTATATAGATTTTAATAGTATTGATTAGGATTATAGAACATTTTGAATAGACTATGCATGCAAGAGGAAAGTTCCTACTAAAGTCTTTATTCAACCTTTAACGCCACAAATTATGAATGTAAATATATTTTACATAATTATGTTGGTAATATAAAGATTCTGTCATTATCAATAAAGTCATTCTTCACTCAATGAAGTTCTCCTAAAGCATTATGAAATTTCTTCAAACTCATATTTTAATCAATATTCAATTGTCCCCTTTAATGACACCCCTGGTTAATTCAGTCACAATTTGAAAAATCATCATCTCATCAAAGCTAATTTAGCAAGTTTTCTAAGTTCCAAAATGTGATTAAAAAGTAAAATAAAACTAAAAACTTTACTTTGTCTCCCAAATTTGTGACATAATTTTATTATCAATAAAAGAATTGAACTTCTAAATTGTTACAGGAATCTGGTAGCTTTAATCACAACAGACCTGCTAATCCAAACATGACTGATAGTTGGCTTGTTGGTTAGCAGTGACAGTTTGCAGCTTCAAGCTCCAATTAATTTAGATGTTTAGTGCAAAATATACACAGCCCTTGACTAGGTTTTAATGTTTTTTGTATGGTAAAGTACTAGAAAATGTTTCATATTGCTAACAGAATTATTGTAATAAAATAAACCACTTGAAAATGTTGATAAAAACTAATTAATGAAAGCCAATCTGAAAAAACTTTGTGTACTTCGGCACTCTTGATTGAAATGAAAGATTAAAAAATAACTTATGCACGCTATGTGTGATATGAGCAACTTTATGGCTTAATGTACATGATATGCATTGCAAAAACGTACGCAATAAACAAATTGATTAAAAATAACATCAAGTACAAAATAAATAAAATGTGCCTTATTGATTAGTCCAAATCGAACCTTAGATGTATCTGAATTTGAGCTTTCTAAAGGTGCAAGAACATGAACATAAAGCATCTAATGGATACACACTTGCAGATATTGCTCAACAGGTAGTTTTTGCTTTGGTAAAAATATGAAAACCTTTCTCTGTTTGTGACAGCTATCATAACCCAGATAGTGGGTTGTGGGAATTCATTCAGACTGACAGCAAATATAGCTACCTTTAACTCTACAAACCGTTCTATTACCCAGAAGTCTTACTTCACATAATATTTGTACAATTACAGACTAGTATATACAACACAGTGTATGCTGTTTGTTTTTGTTCGTTTTTACCGGTTTTGGAAATGTGCAAAATTTTAAGAAGAAAAAAATATATATATAATTTTTTAACTATGAAGGAATTAGAGATGTTACTTAAGGGGGTAAATGTGGATCAGTCATATGACCCAGCAATCCAAGAAGGACCCAGTATATAAGATATAATCATCCATTCATTTAGAGTTATTCAAAGACATATTACTATTAGATTTATTGTCTTTATTTTAACCAGCATGACAACCAAAGTGAATTAATATGGAACATTTTTTTATTTCGTTAAAGTACTTTTAGGTAAATCTAAGCCACCATTTGCTACAGTATGACTTACAATTGACTTTTACAAGTGGAGACACCCAAGTTTCATTTTAGTCTGTTTTAAAGCATTTTTAAACGAACACTATACCTCAGAACCGCTATGTTTGAGACTTTCCACTATATTTTACTCCAGATAAGTTGTTCTATCACAAGATGCAGCCTAGCCATTATCATTACTAATACTAAAGAGTTTATTGAAGAAAACAGGTGAATCTTTAAAAACCAAGAACAGTGCGTTTTGAACTGAATGAACTTTTTTTTCAGCTTTGAAAACACTTGTTTATCAAATAAAATCAGAAAAGGTTTCTTACTTTGAGACCCATGCCACCAGTTTCTGAGTCTGGAAGATCATTTGGTTGGTATTGCTATCCTGAACCTTGACACCATTCACAAGACAACGAACACCCAGATTATGAACGTCTGTAAAAGACAGGTTTATTAGGAAGGAGTGGATTAACTATGGCTATTAAATGATCTGTTTGGTACCTGTAAGTGTGTCAGTGGTAACTAGCGCTGGGCCGAGAGGACAGAAGCTGTCAAATGTTTTTCCTAGCAGCCACTGCTTCCCATTGCGCTTCATCTGCCAGTCTCGAGCACTCACGTCATTGGCTACAGTAAAACCTGCTACATAGGAAAGCGCCTCCTCTTCCTGAGACAACGACACATTTGTTTAAAGAGTTTGGGGTGTCTCTTTGTTTAAGCTACTCCAAATGTGTACAGAATCGATTCCTGCGTAACGATTCATTTGATCCAAAGATAAATACAGAATGTGTACAAAAGTAATTAGGTTAATGCCAGTAAAAATATTTTGAATGGTGCTTTGGAGTTACATCATACATAACCACAAGTTATTTTACTGAATATCAAATAGTTTAGCTATTTGTCTATAGCCAGCAGATGGAGTGTATATTACTTAAGTTAATCATTTCTTATTTATTAACTTAATTGAAATACTTTCACTACCTTAATATGCTTCCCTTTTCGTCCAATCACAAAGGCAAGTTCCACTTCCCAGTCTACTTCCTGTGAATGAAACATCATTGTGTCAAACTACATGAAATGCAACATGGGTGCAAAATGTACAATAGCTTCTTTATTAAAGCCTGATATTATTTGAAGCCTGCCATGTCAGATGAAATCAGTTCTGGAGTGTAAAAGGTCATTTTTGGTTCTCCTCCTTCATCCTTCACTGCTTCAACCTTTTATGTATATTCGTCAGCATTGGCATAAAGTCAGAGGAGTAAATTGAGTGGAAAGGGAGCTCTAGTTCAACTCGTTTTATTTTTTTGAGGTAGAAATGAAAATGGTGCTCATTTCTTATCATAGGATTCCTGGACTAACTCTGCCATCTACCGGAAATGTATGGAATTATTTTTCTCTTCTCCAACATGAATGAGTAGAGTGCAGGGGTCTCAGAAACATCCGTTTTTGCATTTCAAGAGAAACACCAATCACTTCAAAAACCCAAGAGGAGCTTGATTAGTAGAATCAGGTTTGCTCACTTTAGGTTGGAGCAAATGTACAACTCGTAAAAAGTAATGTAGGCTCAAAAAATTGGACGATAAAAGAGTGGGAACATATTGCTTGGTCTGATGAGTTTTACTGGAAGGGACAGAATTTAACATTCACCACATGAAAGCATAGATCCAACCTGCCACATATCAAGGGTTCAGGCTGCTGGTGGTGGTGTACTGGTGTGGAGTATATTTTCTTAGACACTTTCGCCCCATTAGTACACATTAAGCAACGTGTCAAGTCTGCCAATACAGCCTGATTATTGTTGCTGACCATCTCTATCCCTTTATGAGCATAGTGTACCGATCCTCTGATGCTACTTCAAGCAGGATAACTTATGTCTTTAAATTGTGAATCATCTCAGACTGGTTTCTTGAACATAATCTGAGCAACTGGTGATGCTATAATGTTTATATGGACCATACTCTGTGAGAAATGTTTCAATACCTTGTTGAACCTATGCCACAAATGATTAATGCTGCCTACACACCAAGCACGAGTGATCCGGGAAGAGTGGCTGATTTCAAGGTAAAGTCTATGTAAAGATGCGATAAGGCTCCCTGTGGTGCGAAGGGTCAAGCAAAGTTCGCACTTATTTGGACGTCGTTATCGGAGCGGACATCCTCACGCGAGTGCACCCCGGGTTTGAAAGCAGTCAGATAGGTGCGGGAGACGCGGTCTGTCCGCGTGTGTAGCGCTTAGTCTGAACGCCCTGTTAGGCAGGTCTAAAAACAACAAATGTGGTCCAACCAAGTACTAGCAAAAGTGGCGGTTCTAAATGAAGAACTGCTACAGGCTGTGCCTTCACAACAGGCAATTCAGAAACTTGACTTGTGACTTAACATCATGTAAAGAAAATGTTTTGAGAGACTTAGGAAAAGCAAAATAAATGAGTGTTTCAAAGGTAATAGTGATTTTTGAGAGGCATGTTCATAAACCTGTTCCTGCATACTCCAATTGAGTAGCACTGAAGATGTATAACAAGAATGCTTGAAGTAACTGGTACTTAATGTAAGAAGTAGACCAGGCTTTGCATCTCAAAGGTTCTTGGCTTTTAATTGAATGTATTTATTTTGTTAGTGTGCTTGTAAATCAATACAAATTTCTCAACATCACCTGACTCTCCTCAGGTAGAGTGATGTCATCATTAGGGCCGATGATGCTGGAGGGGAATTTGCTGAATATGATGGGTTCTTTTGGAATCGGGGCATTTTGTTCAAGACAGTGGTCCTTATAATTCATTCCAACACAGACCACTTTCTCTGGAGCGGTCACTGGAGAGAGAAGCTTGATGGATGACCACGGCAACACATTTGAGCCACTGGACAAAGCCCTGGGTCAGAGACAAGAGAATTTAAATAATGGTTTCCAAACTATTACAGTAACTATTACCATGAGCAGTGCTAAAATACAAGGTGAGGACCTAAAACATCAAAATTCTACCTCTTTGCACATTCCATTCCTCTCTCCCCCATCTCTAGAAACTCTCTCATTGTGGAAGGCATGGAAGGGTCGAAAGCTTTGAGGTCGATGACTCCTTGAGCCTCTGCCAACTCTACACCGACCTGGACACTTTCCTCTGCCTCTATGGGACTGAACTGTATGAGTCTCATCCTGGAGCAACTGGAGCTGTTCCTGATGGAGCCTACAGAAAATACTGCACTGAGTGCCCTCTGACTGAGGCGATAGACACACTGAAAGCTCATCTGAGACCCCCAAGAAAGAGAGAAAGGACAGAGTGAAAGGAGAAGCAGAACTTGTCGACAGTTGCAGAGTGATGAGAGGAGGCCCAAGCACATAATTATCTACATTATCATTGTATCACATGATGTCTATCATCATATAACCTCATCATTGTGATGCACATTTAAAGCTATTTTTGTATTGTCACAATATAATGGTCAGTTTCCTTTACTGAAAACAATGTGTAGAGAACACTACACATCTATATGCACCAAAAAGCAGTTTATTTTGTGAAAATGTAGAACAAGAGGCTGCAAACACAAGAAGGCTTATATATATATATATATATATATATATATATATATATATATATATATATATATATATATATTCCAATATACTTTTATCAAGCACCTTTGAAAACCACTTAAATGTAGTGTAAGTTTATTTGAAAATGGTCTACCCTGTTCACCATTCAATATTTATTTATTTACCTATTTGTTTATTTGAAGAAATAAATGTAACAAAACATAATGAATAAATCAAAACCATTTAACCTTTTGACACTGACAACCCAAACGTTTTATAATTTAAACCGAGACTAGTTAAAATATTTGTTAAACTGTATTTTTAATGTAAGGACACTTCCGTGTTTCTTGAATAACTAATGTTACAGCTGTAAGTTAGTTGAAGGAGCACCTGCAGACACCTGGATAAGATGCAACACAACTCAAGCTTATGAATCAGCACGATCAGATAAGCAAGAACAAGTCAAATCACTGACTGGTTAGATAAACGGTTTAATAACTTAATTAAACATAGGTTATCGTCCAAAACAGATTAGCATTCACTTCCCTCTGTTTACAACACCTACCTGATCTTGCTTCAAATGAGTGAGAATTTCGCTAACAAAAAAAAACGCCCTTAAAATGATATATTGTTTCTCTGTGGTTTAATTCGTCACCCGCGTAGCTGCTTATCCTAAATTTCACAATCGTTTACTTTTAAAGCGCAAAAGTCGAACGCTCAGGATTGAAGCTGTCACGTGACTCCTTGTAACGTCATCACCTTCTCGTGAATTGAGTCGGATCTTAGATTCGGTTGAAATGGTTCTCGAACTTGTAGTGAAAATGAGAACTATATAAAGGCCCATGTGATACGGATGCTTTACTATACCCTACATTAAAATTCGCATGTGTTACAAACCTTATTGAATGGGGTTTAGGTACATTTGGCCGGGAATGACTTCTTTTTGTAAAGATGATTCCATTCAGCTCGTGGAGTATCACTTCCTGGAGGAAGTGATTAAAATAATATATGTTCTTTATTACATTGCGAGAAACACACGCGTGGCAAATAATAACGAATAACTTTTAGCATGTGGAACTGGTACTGAATGTATGTTGTTATAGAATGCCGGAAACATAAATTTCTACAAATCACGTGGTTTGACCAAGCTTTGAAATAGTCAGCTGACAACTCGACATTACGCGCTTGTGGCTTGTTCTCCGAGGAGTGAGGTTGCAGGATGTTTGTAAGGTAACGTTAAACGAGTTGTTTCATACTTTTTTTCTTGAGGCTTTGTCCTCAAAAAATTTGAGTTTTTAAGTTATGTTGCTAATTCTTGTGAATTATGTTGCTGAAACTCTAACCGACGCTTTTATTGCTGTTGTTTACATTTTTGGTGCTTTAATTGTTATTTGCTTTAGAATGTATATTTTTGTAATATTAGAATTAAGACTTGTGTGATATTTCCCCCCTTAAGTTCTGGGATAGTAAAGAAACAAAAAAAGCTATTTAAAGCCACACAACCCTGTGAAACACAAAATAAAAATTATCCTAAAGTGAAGTAATAGTTACGGATTTAAACTTGAAAGTTGCCAAAGATTTCACTGTATGAACCAGGTATGGGTTTGTAAAAGACCACAAATCTGTATTTCATGATACATGTGCTGGAATTAAAATGCATTATAACGGTGCTAACATTCCCAGAAGGTCCTGGTAGAACTCATCTTTTAATGGCGGTGTTCCCTCAAAAAGGGAACCATTTAATTTAATTTAATAGAGGATCTAAAGAATAAACCTGACTTAAACCAACACTATAACGTTAGTCCTACACTTCAAAATCATTACAGAGTTCAAGGTATGGAAAAGTGGTCCAAAACTTTAAGCAATAATCTGTAAATGTGAGAAGGATTCAAGTGTGCCATGTCAGCAGGGTTGAACTGTTTTTCTGCTGAAGCTGCACATTTGAATTGGGGCTGATCTGATGTTTTTCAGAAACACAGTTTTTAGCCAAACAATAAGCAGACCTGACAGTGAAAACATTGTACCATAAAGCAAAACTGTGCAAATAATTTATTAGTGTCTTAAATCATTTTTCAGCATCCAGCCTGTCCAGTGCACCAGTGACTGCAGGGACCAGAAGTAAGTACAGTATATCCCTCTCTTACACTGTTAATGTCATGTTTTGGTCACTTTTTCATTTTGTCACTGTGCCTTACAACCCTCACAGAATCTGTGACTTATTTAATCATTGCGCCCATTACCTGAACTGTCTGATCCACAATCAACAGCAGACTTTAGACCTGAAAGTTTCCTCCTCTTATCACTTGTGTTGTGTTACTTAAAAGGAGACTGTGATTTGAAACCCTTCGTTTAACATTTTATTTCATGACCTAGCTTGAAGATTATGACAGAATGAGAACAAAGGAGTCTGAACAACTCCAATTCACAAAACAACATAAATGCTGACAAAACACAAAAAATAAAGAAAGGAAATGGCTGATCGCTGATAGATGTCATGTTTGGTGAAATTTGAGTCTGACAAACTGTCTACCCAACTCTGCACATTTTTATTCTAGCATAATGAAACACCAGTTGCACAAAGTTTTACTTATTACTAATCTTGGCATGGTCTAAAGCTAGTGTAGTTCTCCAGGACTGGAGTTGATATAAATTCTCATATCAAGGAGGACTGATATAACACACCTAATCACTAAAATGTTGGCTCACTTGGCTTGTTTGAAGACAAATTTGTATATGTACTAGACTCAAATATGTAGGCCTGCAGGCATCCAGAGCCGAATTTGGGTACCACTGGTCTAGGAGGAGATTGAAAATGTAGGTTTTTGACTCTCAATTGAACATTGTAGACTTTAAGTTAAATATAATAAATGTTGATTTTTATTTTTTTCTTGCATTATCTAGGAATAAATCAAGACTAGATTTGTGCCCATGAGCTAAAGGTAGCAAAAGGTATCACCCTGTTTCAAAATGTCCTCTTTTGACCAAATTTTGGTGACGTACCAATTGTTTGAGCACTAATGGTGTATAGTCAAACAGTTCTTCCCTCTGTCCAAAACTTTTAAACAAGGTATTTTTCATATCGCCAGACCACTAGACAGAACTAGGCCAAACCAGTGCGTGCAACCTCAGATCATCGTTATAATAAAATATGCCACATTTATGTTCAATACAGAGAACTGCTGTCAAAAAATATTTAGTGAAAACCTTGTTTCGTCATCCAGAAATGATGTAACTTTTAGCAGTGCAGACTCATTACTACGATGAGGTCTAAAATCAGATCGAAAATTTTCCACCATGGAGTAAGTCTAAAAAGGCATGCAACTGAATAAAGAAAAACTTGACTAAAACCTTAACTAAAAATTAAACAAGTCTAAAGACAGTAAGAATGGATGAATCAAGGTTTGGCTTTTTAGTAAAAGCATGAAGATGGCTTGCTTAAAAAAAAAGAGAAGATAGTTAGTTTATTGCTTCATAAACTAAAACCTTAAAATCACCTCTAAAATGAACAGGAAGCTAGTGCAAGGATTCATTTAGGCAGCAACTGAAGGAGTGTTAAAGTGTACAAGTTAACACCCAAGAACATGTTCTAGCAGTGAACCAATAATGCATTGCTTTTGCAAATTATTTCTGGCTAAACAGGTTTACTTAAGCAAGCTGACGTACTGAGAAAAGACCTTTCTCTAAATCGTCTGCTTCATTTAAAGGATTGGTTAAGTTTATCACCCAAATTAGTTACCACAGGTTTGGGCTAAACCTGAGTGCATCAGAGGGTACCGAGGAGTTTAAAATATGCTCAGTCTTACTCTTGTTTAAGTGAAAAAAGTAACCATTCAGATGACCATTTCTATAATCAGTAATTACCCTTCTACAATCATTAATTATGAAAGTCAAGTTACACCATACTGCTGCAAGATACTCTACATCAGAGAGCTAAACTCGTATCACATTCCAATTTTCACAGATTGATCAAAAACAGGGAATCTAGTGACTGCAGCACTCGTCACTAGAAGCAATCAACAAGTCATTTGACTCCAGCAATTGACTTCGGTTTCCCTGCAGAGGCTTATGTTCTCAAATTAGCATTAAAATACATGGAAAGATCTGATCAACAAAAGTTTATTGTATTCTCGGATTTCAAGGCCTGCAACAGGGAATAAGAGAATGTGTCACCCAGCAATAACATCTATTATAGAAAATGGAAATCAACTCCTATAAAATGTATGCCAGATAATATTCTGCTGGATAAATGGACCTACAGGGTTTATTGGAAATGAAAAGGCAGACTTGGCAGCAAAGTCTACTAACCTGGAAAAGATCTCCAATTTACCAATCTCATCATCAGATCTGAAGCAAGAATCAAATAACCCTATCCTAATGTAATGGCAAAAAGAATGGGACAAACAGTAAGGAAAAGTACACCCACAAATACATTCACCATGCCACAAACCAGAAATACGAAAAGAACAAATTATACTCAAGGTGTCGAATAGGACACTCCTTAACAACTCTGCTTCTTTCTCAAAGAAAAAAAGGAATTCCTCACAGGTGGTGCTTGAAATCTCTGGAATACAAGAGGAGGGTTGATCAACTAATTAATTGAGTCAACGACATCTTGTGTCCTCTTTGATGCTAGGCGTCGATTCTCTTCCCATATCCTTATCTTTAGAAGGGTCCGAAACAGAAGAAGTAACTGCTATGTTAATAGGCCATCATCAACATAAAACTTGACTTCTCAAACAATGTTCTAGTTAACAGCATGTGCACTACTTCTAACCCTGGATCATATCGAAGAAACCAAAAGAAAAAAAAACTAATTTTCACAGACTCCAAGTCATTTCTCCAAAACTTGGAAGGGTCAAAATGTGAATGATGCCCGATTTAATTAAATCTTTTTTAAAAAGTTCCATAATATCATTTTCTGCTGGATCACTGACAATGATGGTCTACTTTTAAACAAATGAGCAGATCAAGCTACAAGACATTCTTTTAACCAAGGTATCATGAATTTTCTCCTTCCTCAAGCTGACTTTAAACCTTTAATATCTTCCTATGTTTTGGATAGATTGAAACAGGAATGCCAAAAACATCAAATTGTATGAAATCCAGACTGAGATCAGAAATAGACTAATGATTAAATTCAAGACTACATCGGACCAAGTAGTTTTGAACTAGATGTTGACACACAAGACTCACGCATGGTTTTCTACTTGAAGGAGAGGAAGCCCCTCAGTGCCCTCAATATAAACACCCTCTTTCAGTAAAACATATTTTGCTGGACTGTTTTCATTTTAATTATAACTGGATTTTATGATGAATTTGCCTTTTAAAGAACTTTTCTATAAAAATCCTGCTGTTAATGTTTTACATTTCTTATTTCATCTTGAAATTAAAAATATATTTTAATCTGATGTACATGTTTTTGGATTATCTATGAAACCTCTGCGTTTTAAGATATGCCATAAAGATAACCTTTGTTGCTGACATGGTCTAAAAAAAAAAAAAAACTTTGATGCTAGACCCCTCATATGTTTTCCAGTTTTGATGGCATCGTGCTGATAACCCAGAACTATGAGCAGCTTCCTGATGAGCTGGAGTGTCTGAGAGCTCCGTTGCAGGACTACAGCGCTGTGAGTTTACCTTGCACACAAACGCATAACAATTCTTTTGATGCTTTGTTCAGTTCTATCGCTCTCTTCGTCACACAGGTGGACTGCTGTCTTGGGGAGGAGGTAGTGGTTGTTCGGGTTCCTGGTCTTCCTGGAAACAGACTGGTGTTTGCGTGCACTGGTCCGGTTGATCGGGATTTTGATGATGTTAGGCGCTTCACTGATGCGGCTGCAAAGGGAATCAAGAGGTGCGATTTTGAGGGGATTGTGTTAAGAGTTGATGAATGCAGACCACATGCGTCATTTGTCCACCTCACTATTGTTCTTGATGGATAATTTCTACTTTCAAATAACAATTGTGTGGTTTGATGTTTGTCAGAGCTCTGAAAACAGGCATGAAGCGCCCTCTGCTGGTGTGTCCTCCACACCGAAGCTATGCTAGAAACACCCTTGCAGCTGTGCTCGGAGCCCTGCAGGTTCTTTATGTGGTGAGTAGACTTGCTTTTGATATTTGGCCAAAACATTTTTTGAGTTTTTGTTATTTTTGTAAACTTTTTATTGTGTTTATTATAATGTAATTGATCAGATTTTAATGTTAATTTAATTTGATCATTTTGGAAGATTTTTTTCATGTTTAATGTAGTGTTTTTATTTTATTTATTTTTTTTATTTAGTTAGAATTTTTATCTGGTTTTATTTATTTATTTATTTTTAGTTTTGTTTTTCTTAATGCTGAACTTTGTGTTTATTTTTGTATAGTTATAGTATATATATTTTTTAGATATTATTTTTTAATATATCAAGCAAAAGTTCTTATTTATTGTCATACATTGCAAAACTTATCTGTTTTTGAAATAATTACTTTGGTAATATTGTAAAATAATATTTTTGAATAAATTTTATTTAAAAATAAATATTTTTTACCAGTTTAATAAATGCACATGAGGTACAATTTACTTACCAATATAATAAATGTACTACAATTAAACTTTTGATTTTAATTGCCTTTGGGGACAATAAAATTTGACTTCATTCTGTAACAGTCTTCCCAGTTTAAATATGATGCCATATAAAATGAAACAAGTTGACTAATCCAGAACAATTAAAACCACAACCCTTTCCACGTGTTAGAAAAAGAAATTCATTTATTATTACATATTATAATTAATGCTGAACTTTGTGTTTATTTTTGTATAGTTATAGTATATATATAGTTGAGTTGAACCAGACTGTGAGTATTTGAGAAATGGGTAGATAAAATAAAAAAAGCTTCAAGGACATAACCAAATACTTCGTAATACATCCTTAACAATATGATTACTTCTTCAAGTACAACGGATTCATGTAAAAGGCCACAAGTTTTAGTGAAGTCTTTGTGTTCTCTATTTTGAAGAAGTTGTTTTCTTTATTTTCAGCCTTTGGAGGTGAGGGAGCACAAGTCTTCTCCTCACAAAGTATCTGTTCTTGGCGTTTGGATGAAGAGCAAAGAGCAGGGAGCAGCCATTGCTGAGCTTGCCACTGCTCTGGAGAGTGGCAGGTACCTGTACTCTGCTGAGCCACCCTTGTTGGTCTAGAAGTTGAAAATTTGCTTCCTAAGCAGACATTTAACTTCAATAACCTGCGTTTCTGCAGGGTCCTAAAAATTGGGCTTTTCAGTTTTATACCAAGTTTTAAACGAAACTGTTATTTTTATGTGGTGATATAGGTCTCAAAATTCTTTAATAGGTCATTAAAAAGTCTTCAATTTGACATGAAATCTGCAGAAACCCTGAACCTGACGAGCTCATGCACTTTCAACTAAAGCTTCACTTTTTTTCATTCTTAATTGAACAATTATGGCTTTATTTTTTTTTTTATAGATTTACGATTAATTGAAGAACAACCAACATATGTATGAACAAAATATGGACAATGGAGAAACTTCTATATTTAAAAACACAAAAAAAAAATTGCTATTGAAGTTTTGAAAAATAAGGTGTGCCGTCAAGTTTTCCTCATAAGAGGCATATTTAGCTCGTCAACATTACAAGATAAAGATGTGTCAACAAAATGATCTCGTTATTGTCGACTTTTTAATCTACTAAATAGTGAAAAGTGTCACTTCAAACAAGGGACTACCCAAGTAACAGCTGATTTGGTTTGTTGTGCAGGTTTGTGTATCGTGATATTGGCGGTTCGGACCCTGAGCGCATGGCGGCTCCTCGAGCAGCAGAGTATGTTCAAGCAGCCTTTAAAGATTCTCCTGTTCAAGTGGGTTGATTCCAGGTAAAAGGTTCTCTCTGAGTTGGATTGTTTATTTATTATTATTTATTTCCCATGTTTAGGTGACAATGGTGAGTGATTTGAACACTCTGGAGAAGGAATATCCATGTCTAGCAGCAGTCAACCGCTGTGCTAACAGTAAGAGAAACATCAGATATTATATCACTCCTTGTGTTCTGGCTAGAACTGGGTTATTGGAAATGGCGGAAATGAGTCATATGTTTACCTGCCTGTTCAGTTTTATATTCACCATCACTTTGACCTCATAAAAGTTGTAATTCTCCAAAGCAATGAACACCGAAGAATGATTCTACAAACTGTTGCTTTTACTTAAAAAGACGCCAAGTTCCACCTCTTTGATGGATTTGTTTTCTGAAAGACTGACCTAGCTTTATCTATATTTTTTAGCTGATCTAGCTCTTTGTTTCTCCAGATAATCTGTTGAAATGTAACTCCATGTTCCTGGACATTTCCTACAAATGAACTGCCTTGAATCTCCCTCTGCACCATACACTCAAACCGTTCGCCCCAATAGGTGTCAGTCAGAACCTACTATTTAAAATATTTTCTAGGTGTGGTTGGTTATTATCCTGGTGTAGGATAAAATTGGCAAGAAATGGCCTGAAGAAACCAACAAACATGCTTTGATACATTGTTACTTTTCTTTTAGTTTTGCAAATGATTCTGACCGTAATATTTGTTTTGCAAAAATTAAAACATTGTTTCAAGAGTGGAGAACAGTGCTACATGAATTGATAAATGAATAGTCCAATAAAGTGAGTGATTTACAAAGTATTTACAGTGGACAAACCAACATGAACAAATAATAAAAACAATTACTAGTACTTGTCAATTATTTTGCACAGACTCAGTGAGGGAGAGTGGTTTGTGATGTCCAAAAAAAAATTGTATGTATTTTTAGTTTTTCTTGAGTTTATTTGTTTCTTGATTCATTGAACTTTAACATAAGTGGGTTTACTCTGTTTATGCACACGTTTATGGCCAAATACCTTCAAATCTGGATTATTCATAATAGGTGTATTTTATCATTTTTATCGTCGATGAGCTTACGTTTTTTTTATAAAGGATGAACTGAATGAACCATTTATTACTGAACCTATTTTCTACCATTTATTTTATTGAGCATTCTGGGGGAAAGTAAAATAAATAGATTGAAAAACAAGGAAAATAGTCTGTAAGCATGTCCAAGTGTTCTTGGGTGCTCTGGATGTTCAGTGGTATTGTTCTGTTTGTTCCCAGCGGTGCCCCGTCACCAGGCTCGAGTGATCAAGCTCCAGTATTGTGGAGAAGGGCCCATTCAGCAGACCCTCATGCTGGTTGGCAAGGTGAGTCGTCGCTGCATCGTTCTTTCAGTCACATAGTTTTGTTGTACTTGATGTCACACACGTGTCATTTTGGGGGTACTGTATCACCTGTATTCACTGCAATATTCAACTTTTGTTTGAATATTTTGATTGAAAAAAATTATTTAGTGTGTTGGGTTACCATGATACACTGAACAAAATATGCTCTGGAATGTTATCTTGATTACCTGTTATTAATTGGTCAATAAGACAGAAGCGAGCTCCCAGCTAACTGATCGCTTACTCGTGCTGTCATCATTTTGTTTACAGGTACTAATACTCACACATGTGAATAATTTAAAAGATGACAAGTTTGTTAAAGCCTACAGATTTTTCACCAATGGTTGGGTACATCATTTGTTGACATTGCAGGCAAAGTCATGCATTTTACCATTGCCGTTACATATTGGCTTTAAATAGCTTTTGAATCAGTATCCAGGTTCTAGTGTTTGTCCTGGCCATATTACCCAGTAACTCACGAGTGGTTCCACACTGAAGTGAAACAAATCTGAGCCTGGTTAGTTCCTGGAATGAGACCTCAACAGAAAACCAGGTTGTTGTGGAAGTGGTGCTAGTGAGGCTAGCAGGGGGTGCTCATCCTATAGTCTCTTACAGTACAGTGTCCATGTCACTGTACCCACAAATGTGCAATGCCATTCAAATGACACCTTGAACTGGTTTCCTAACTCTCCAGGATGTTTTATCAAACAGGGTAGGAGTGTAACCCTAGCATTCGTTCCCCCAGTTTGCCCACTCTAAATAATTAATGTACTGTAATTGGCTACATTCCTCTGATTGTCTCCCGACCACCATTAGGCGGTGTATGTGAGTGTTGTAGAGCGTTTAGGAAGATGCTGCACACATATGTCGGATTCAAATGCTATATATTAATATAACATTTATTTTTAGCACTGAAGTTGAAAATAAAAAGCTTAAAAATAAACAAATCAAACACACACAACCCAAATTAACGGGTTCTCATTTCGAAATCAAATTCTAGAACCATACAAAGCAACTCCAGATATTTTGTGTGGATTTTGCACAACATTAAGTAAAGAACATCATGAGTACTTACAGGATAGAAATGCTGCAAGAGTATCTACAATCAGCAGTCCAGATATAGTCAAAACAAATGCCAAATCTAGCTGCAGTGGCTCCCAAACGAGAAAAACATTTTTATTTAAAAAATCAAGGCAAAATAAATAATAAAAATTAAAAAAAATATCAGGTCAACACGCAATGTTTTTGTTCTGCAAAAATGTCCAAAATCTCAGGGCATTTTTTTTTTTACGATTGACTGAACAATAAACTTAAAATGAATGCAAATTTGTCAAGTGTTCTACCTTATCTGTTATGCAACTTACTAGAGTAACCATTTATACAGCAAGAATGAGCTAAATGCAGAAACAATGTTTTGACACCCTCAAAATGACTGCATTACCCATAATGCACTTTGGTTTTAGCCATGTAATATCATCTCTCAACTGATTGCTTTGAGCGTGCTTGAGAGAGTGGATTGATTACATTTAAATGTTTGGCTGCGTGGTGTTTCAGGGCATCACCTACGACACTGGAGGAGCGGACATCAAAGCTGGGGGAATCATGGCTGGGATGCACAGGGATAAATGTGGATCTGCTGCCGTGGCTGGATTCTTTCAGGTACACTCCTGAGCCACGCCTGCTGTGTATGTAGTAGTGTATACTAAGCATTCTTCATTGATGGTTTATTTTAGATCATAGCCAAACTGAAGCCCAAGCACTTGAAGGTTGTGGGTGCGATGGCGATGGTGCGGAACAGTGTTGGTTCTGGTAAATGCTTCGGCACTAGTAAAGATGGTGCTACTTGCTGTTTTTAAAGCTTCTTGCGTGTTTCAGATTGCTATGTGGCAGATGAGTTGGTGGTGTCCCGTGCCGGTCGCAGAATTCGAGTTGGGAACACTGATGCTGAAGGAAGGATGGTAATGGTGGACCTGCTGTGTGAGATGAAGGAGCAGGTACAGATTCATGCTCTTCACTGCTGGAGACCTATTTAACTCAAGTTGCCACTTCGTAAAGCGTCAGTTTCAGAGCAGCAGTGAAGTGGAGAGAGCAGTCACCTATGATTTTGAGATTGATAGCACAGATTCTTAGTTTAAAGTTAATCTGTTATTATGAATCTCCTGAATGTTAATCAAAAGCGTTTCAGTTCCTTTAATATTGCTAGTTAAATTTACTGCTTTTGGGAGAATGATTTTTAAATAAAAATGTTTATGTAGTTTAAACTGTTCCAGACTAGTACAAAGCGAATATAGGTGGAAAAACGCTGAGCCATTATGACGAGCAGAACATTTAAACATATAACTTGATATCAAAATATTTAAAGATGAGAATAATTGTATGCTGACAAGAATGTTCAATTCTAATTACACCATTACACCAGTAGGAAGGTGAATTTGAGATCTCAAAATACAACGTGTATATTTTCTGAAAGATTATAATTGGCTTGCCACACTGTCCCTGATGGTGAGTTTCTTTGGAATGATTCGTTAAATAATTGAATTGTCCCGATTCATTCTGTAATATGGATGATGTTCGCTGAAACATTGAATTAAGTTTAAAATCACTCCATTGGAAGGCAATTTTATTTCTACAGCACATTTTCTTTCACATGTTTTTATTTTTCTAAGGCTATTTGAATTGCCATGTACATTATAACTGGTTGGAGAGATCATAGAATAAAAGGAGCAAATAAGATTGGAAAAATCCCCACTTATCCATAGACATAATGCTCCGTAGTGAAAACCCTGCTGCAGATGTGCAATTTAACGTTTGCCTTTTAAATCCAGTGTCCTTTATGAATGCAAATCCTTGCCAAAAATCGAACACATATTTGATGTTCATGCTCATGACTAGATGTTTTCCCTCAAGGGAAAAACTATAACACACTTCACAGCACCTAGGCAAAAAACTTAGAGATTGAGCTTTTAACATTTAAACTGTCCAGCTGATTGATGTGTGCACAAATGACCCCTAAAATGATTTTTAAAAAATCCATCCAAGAGTTTTACTCTAATAATGGCAAATACTTTATAACCACTTTTGTGGTTGTGACTGAAAATGGTTTCACTTCTTCAAACTGCTCAAAAACAGCCTGAGTCACTGCAGTAACTAGTTTCAAGCATGTACAATTGTTACAGGATTTTAGCATACTTTTTATAAACGTATTATGCTGCCAAATTAATTAATTGTGAAGAAAAAAACACTTTGCACCTAAAATCTGATTTGCATCAGTGATCAGTTTAGCTGACAACTTCCTGTCATGGGATCAGGGTCATAAATTTTAACAGCAGAATTTGCATAACTAATAATTTGACAAATTTGTTTCTGTAGGCCTTGCAGGAAGTGTCTCCCCATCTCTTCACTATTGCCACATTGACAGGACATGCTATTAGAGCCATGGGGCCTAATTATTCAGTGAGTATCTCTATTAAATCTCATCACGCTAAATCATTGGCATGCATCACAAACAAATGAACTTTCTCACCAAATAGATCATCATGGACAATGGAGCTGCTCGGCGCTCAGGAAATGATCTGCAGTGGCAGAAAGGTGAGATGAGCTCAGAATCTAATCTAGCAGGAGAAATATATCATGGTGTAACTGGATTGTACATGTGTTAGCGGGAGAGGTGCTGGGGGATCTGTTTGAGGTGTCCACTATACGAAGGGAAGATTTCGAGTTCCACAAAGGAAAGTCTGAGTATGAGGACATCCTGCAAGCTAATAACCTTCCCTCCTCTGCCACGCCGCGAGGGCATCAGACACCGGCTGCATTCCTCATCATGGCTTCTGGGCTGGACAAGGTAGATGAACACAAAAACACTTGTAGAACTACTTTATATTACAGATGGCTCCCATGAAATTGATGTTTCGGCATTGTTCCATGATCCTGCAGCCCAGGCATTTTGGTCCATTGATCTAAAGCTTACCATTGACCAGTAATCTTGTTTTTGTCTGAAGTATGTTTTATGTAATAAGGTTTAGGAAGAGCAGGTAGCAACCTTTTCATCACCAGAACCCTTCCGCAGTTATAGAAATACATTTCATACAACAATTTTATAGGGGTTGTTTTTAACACAAATGAACTTGCGATTGTTTGCTCCTTAGCATGGTGTGGATTCAGAGAAGCCTCTGCCATACTCACACATC
Organism: Danionella dracula; assembly: GCA_900490495.1. Lineage (NCBI taxonomy): Eukaryota > Metazoa > Chordata > Actinopteri > Cypriniformes > Danionidae > Danionella > Danionella dracula. Next base: position 8,071,801 of record UELW01000666.1, read on the forward strand.
GACATCGCTGGATCCAGCGGGCCATTCCCTGGAGTCCCGACCGGTGCTCCAATTCTGGCAATGGCTACCAAATACCTGCAGCTCTGAACGCAAGGCTTGGGTTTGCTCCATTTCTCAGTTCATCGGCTGAATGTTTGTCTTTCAGATACACTCGTGGTTGAAAATGCAATTATTCTTCCTCCTTGAATGTTTGTTTTTTTTACCTGAGAATGTTTTAATAAACAGTGACAAACCCATCAAGTCAGGTTCAAAGTCATGTTTTCTCGGGGTTCTACTTCTAAACAATGTTTCAAAGAACCAACTTAATCGCTATGATTGTCTATTGATTCTCATTGTAGAAATAGTTTGTTTGCATCTGGATGTGAAAAGATGTAATAAAGCTTGTCTGACTCAAACGGTAGTTGCAGGGTTTCTTTAATAAATCTTTCAATGGTTAATATTAGGTAAACAATTTCCTGGTGACTTGTACTTTCTGTAGTTAAGCATTTATCACGAGTCTGTCACTTGAAGTCCTGGGTAGTTTAAAGCTTGTTTGGCAATTAATAATTTACAAAAATGTGTTAATAATTTTTAAAATGGTGACTGTAAATTAGTTTCAAAATGTTATGTTAACAATGAGAAACAGCAATTTCTTTTTTCCTGTCTGTCAAAAAAGATTACAAAAAGTATTTAAAAAAAAACTACTACTACAAACAATATTAAAGTACTTTGCCCAACATATGTTTAGTTAAGGTAAAAACAAAACTTGCTAAAAACGAATTTTAAAGTATATTAATATTTTTTTTAATTAAACTTCTTTTTATTTAAAATTATTTGTGTTAAAGTTGTGTATATAAAATGTAAGAAAAAAAATACATATTGCCTTCCTAGCAAATGGTTCAACTTAGACTCACAACCGAATGGTCATAATTTTAAGCAGAAATGTTCCTGAGATTACAGATATACATTATTTTAAGTTATATCACAAACATCAGCGGAAAAGTAAGATCAATCTTCCCATCCTTAGTTGAATGTGAATTCATTTTAGCAGCTGTAAATCTACGGTGCTGGAGAACTTGCCCAGTTTATGCCTCTAGGAGACATATATATATATATATATATATATATATATATATATATATATATATTAGTGTGATAGTGTGTGTGTGTATTTATTTCTTACATTTGTTTCTGAAAATTAATCTGTTCCATTGTTGCGCATAAAGGTTTGAAATTTACGTAATGGTTGAAAAAAACATGAAAGCTTGTTAAACTTAAATCAATATGTAAATCAATAAATGTTTCTATAACTCACATTCTACATGAATATTTCTATAAGCAAATGAAAAGCTTACATTTCAAGAGCAGAAAAAAAAATTCACTAACAACTAATTACATTTCTTATTTAAAAGACAAACACTTTTCACACAAGAATAAATGATGCTTAAACTAAACAGAGCACCAGTGTATAATAACCCTTTATTCAGTCCAACATAGTCTTAACACAGTCTGCATGAGAGAAAAATAAAATCCTCTGAATAAATCAAGCAACGATTTGCCTTTTTAGTTCCCTCGACAAACAGGGAGCCTCAGAGCAGGGCTAAACATCTGTAGACTAGTGAAGGTGAGCAGCTATGAATCAGTCCCACAAACAAGTGCTTAAAGGAGCTTCAGCCCTCATCTACTACGGGGTGGGGGGTGGGGGGGGCATTTTCTATTTACATTGTTGGATTAAATCAAATAATTGGCATAGTTTGCATCTAAATTCCCCCCTTTCAAAACAATTTTGACATATTATTCAAATGGTGCATTTCATTTGAACAGCATCAAGGTTGAATTTAAAGATTGTAGAAATGATTGAGGAGGACCGGGCGCCTGCAGCTGGCTGACTGCTGCCTCAGAACCCCAAAATCAAACTAAAACCTTAAAAGAACCACCCAGACACTCTTCCAACCAGAATTCCAGTAAATTAAATCAAATCAGAGTTTAGAAAACTGCATTAATGTTCAGTGAGTGTTTTCTGATGTGCAGAATCAACGAATGCTACGATCATACATCCTCTGAACAGGTGCAGGAGTAGGAGAGGATGAAAGCGAAGCAGGAGGAGTGACAGGTGTGAAGAGGGAACTATAGAGTTTACTTGGTGTGAACCATAGAGGTGCTGAACAAAAGAGTCTTCTTTTTCTTTTTCTTCTTCCCACCTTTTTCATCTAAAAGACAAATGGAAGTAATGGTAAAATGTGATTTATTTTTTAAATATACATCACAGCCAAGTCATTATTTACATTTTTTGTATGCAATTTTTATTTTATGACTGAAAAGTATGTATTTGGAATAAAAATAATTAAGAAATTTGCCTGTGAAATTTGGAAAATAAAACAAATGTAGCCAATCTAAATATGCCCGTTTAAGGCTAAGCTATTTCAGCCAATAAAATTAAAGCCTCAAAGTGTAAGTGTTTATTTTTTGTTTTAAAATTTCAAAAACAATCTAATAAATAACAAACAATAAACATAATTTTATTTGATACACATTGCAGCTATATGTTTAAAACTATATGATTTAAATAAAATAAACGTAATCTTTACATCAAGTAGACAAATAAATGCACCGCTCCATTCTCCCATAGACATTCAATACTAGAAGGCGCTATTCTGAAGTTAAAGGAGAAACCCGCAGTTTGTCTACCTTTAATTAGCGTTTCTGAACAACCATTTCCACTTTATATTTTTTGTCCCATTTACGCCATGGGCTTTTACAAACATTCGTAGATCTAAATTATTTTTAATATCGGTGCTACAATATATGAGTGGAACAATACAGCTGAACTGAATACAGAAGGTTTTTCCAGTCAATCTACATCTTGTTCTTACTACGCCCACCAAATTAGTTTGGCGTGTATTATCATGCCATTAACTTTGGGCCACGTTAGCATATTAAAGATATTATTAATATTTGCACTACAGAAGGAGCATTTAATGTTGCTTCTGTCTGGCGACACCCTTCCCATATTAGGCACTTACTGTTACGCAAAAGACTTCTTGTTAAGGAAAGGAGGAGATCATAATGCCAATGAAGTCTTCCTTTTAATTTCTTCAAGCTCCTTTTAATGTGAAAATATCGAAGAAAAGTAGCCTGTAACAATCCATGCTCTGCAACTTAAATTGTTGAGCAAATTCATGAACGATTACTGAACTGTTATCTAGCGTACAGTGATCTGTGAACAGCAAATTATTTGGACTAACAGCCAATCAGAATCCAGTATTAAAACAATTTTGCAGTCGAGTTACTAGAGTAACTTCAGGAAAATGTTAAGAAAATTGTGCTCGCTCACCAGGGGTGGGTAAAACATCCACTGGGGTTTGATGGCCCTGCTCCAGCTGAGACAGCGCATGTCCCAGAGCCTGGCTGAATGAGTTCTGGAAACTAGGAACAGGGACACGATCGGAGCCGTCACTCTCTCCATCGCTGTCAGCCAAAGGTGGAACGAGCAGGGTGTCAGCTGTGGATGAAGATATGTGAGCGCACACAAATCCATCAAAGAGCACCAGCTAACTTAACAAATCTTCCTTTTTTTTTTAAAAAGCAACAAATGCACTCAGGAATTAAAAACAGAGCTCTAAAAGTCACCACTAATTAAATCCTAGCATTACTAATCTTCAGAACACACCATTTGTTAGAAATTTGAAAGTGCTAAAATCTGTATTTTGTTTCATTTTTAGCTAATGTATGTCTAAAACTGTACTCACACCAACGAGCAGAAACTTGGAAATAGCAGATGGATTATAAGCTAAACCAACAAGTTGCAACCATGCGGGAAAAGCAAAGATAGTGCTTCCCATTGACATTGAAGTGCTCTGCTCTACACAAGTAATGTGTTGTCAGAAGTGGAAAATCTCAAAATAAATAAAGCAGAGAAACTTTTAATTACAGTATGCCAACACTCAGTGCAGTACAGACAGCGATTTAATTTACAAAAAAATGACTGTTCGGAGTAATGCGGTCGGAGAGCCTGGTCCCGCATTTTGGTTTTCAAAATCTAGTTTTTAGTCTCAGAGACAGTAGAATGATAGCCGTCAACAAAAAGTTGAGAGATAAAAACATTTCGGCATATGACTGGCTTTCAGCTGATATTTGTGAGACTTAAATGGGGAAGACACGAAGAAAGATTATGAAGTTGCAGCGAAAAGGCTTTCACAGAGATGAAATCTGTCTCTCAAACCTATAAAACGACTCCAACATTTAGAGAAAAGAGATTCAGGATTTCGTGGGTCCAGCTCAGGATCGGACTAGTAGTTTATCGCAATACACAATGTAAGAGTTGGGAGATATGGTAGGGCACCAACCTTTCTTGGAAGTGACTTTAGGCCCAGCATCCGCACGAGCTTTACCATCTTTCAGCATCTAAAAAAAAATATCTTCTCATCAGTTTCACTAATTCACCTTCAAGTTTCAACAAGTCACATTTACACAACACACTGTGGTCAAAATATAGACATAAAAGGAAAAAAAAATGAATTATTTAAAATTAATATTTATAAAAATATTAAAATAGGAGAGGGGACCAAAAAGATAGTGGTCCAAAACTTAAACAAATGACAGGAAAATCAAAAGATTGACTGATATAAAAAAAACATTTAAATACATTTACATTCTAATAAAATACCATACATCAAAAAATCCTGCAAATAGAAGTGAGTCTGGATTTGATAAAAAAACACAAAATTAGTATACCTCAATAGTAAGTTCATTCAAGAGTCTAGCGCCCATAACCACAAGGCATTGTTCCTATACCACAAGCAGCTACAACTCAGAAGACCTGAGAACTCCTAAAGACTCTAGAGGAGTCAGTATCTGCAAGATTTAGGTTAATCATTTAAGACTTTTAAAACAAACTAAATTTTATTTATATTTTAACCAACTAGTATCTAGTGTGGTGGATGATCCATAACTCTGCAGCTTGTCTTATCTTCAAGGAACCGAAGCAAGCTCATGTTACTCCCATCTACATCACGCTTCACTGACTCCCCATCGCAGTTCGGTTTAAATTCAAATACAAAACTATCTCCAAATCAGCCCCTGTTTACCTCCACAAGCTCATACACTTCTATATGCACTCCAGTAGCCTGTGCTCAGAGCAGGAACAGTGACTCGTGGTTCCGTCCCACAAAGGTAGAAGATCTCTCAGCAGAACCTTCTCTTTCACTGTCCCTGGCTGGTGGAACAAACTCCTAATCCAGTCAGAAAAGCAGCAACACTAACAGCTTTCAAAAAGCAACTGAAAACTCTTCTCTTCAGAGCACACCTACTACAAAAAATAAAAATAAAAAAAACTCTGTATCTTCTTCCTTTAGTTCTTCTTCTTCCTCCGTATGGTTCATTGATCAGTTGATACAATACCTATTATGAGCAAGCTGAGATAGACTTTAACGGTGTGACAGATTGCATATTGTCTCTCCCCTAATGTAAGTCACTTTGGACCAAAAGCGTCTGCCATATGCATAAATGTAAATGTAAATGCAAAATGGTTATATTTTATTTTACAACAACTGCAATCACCTATATAACAAATGCTTATTCATTAACACATTAAATCATATATCTAAAATGGAGATCAGATAAATTTAATAAAACTACTTCCCAACACAGCATTGTTTGGTCAGTCATAGGTTATGTTAACGTAATGTAATGAAATTTACAACCAATGCTTTGTGTAGAATAAAAAAAACATTTACTAGATTATTTTGTTCAATCGTTAACCCAACATAAAACATTTTACGTGTTAACGATATAAACAAATAAAGCAAATGATGCCACTAAAGCTTTGAAACTTGCTATTCATTTGTTTAAAAACTTCATAAGAACCTGACAAACCTGAGCGAATGATAGGCAGTGAGAGTCTTCCTCCACACTGGCAGCACTCGGAGAAGGACTGTGCTCGCTCAGACTGGGGAACATCACTCCATCTGAAATCAAACACAAGACATCAGCACAGATAACACCCCTCTGAAGCACATCGACCAGAGGGCCTGCTATCTGTACCTGAAGCTGGGCTGCTGCTCAAGGGAGATGTGGGGCCCAGCAGAACCTCAGGCAGTTGCATCATAAGACTGCTTTGAGGAGGAGACCCAAAAGCTGGAAAATTATTAAGGTTTTCAAGACCAATGTGCACCTCTGGGTCTGAAAGAAAAAAAAAAAAACATCATCTATTAAGAGCACCAGCTTTCTATGCTTTTAGAATTATATAACACTAACAATCTTACATTTGCCTTGTTTCCTATTTTCCTCAATCTCAATCCTTTTCTCTCTTCTTTTCTCATCCCTTGCTTTTTTATGCCTCAGGCGCTTCCTCTTCTCCAGATCGTCTGACAAAATCACAAAAGGTAGGAATTATATTAGAGATGTTCATGAAGAAAAAACTCAATGGATTCTATGCACCACTATTTCCACATTCCTGGTCAGTAAGGGAGATGACTGACCCAAGCTGGCAGAAAAAAAAAAAAAAAAAAAAACTAGTGCTGTCGATCGATTAAAAAACAATTAACTAATTAATCACACAATTCGAAATTTATCATGAATAATTGCTATGACAAGACTGAGATTTTTTTTAATCTATAAATGTAAAATGTAAATAATTAATGTAAATTGAAGAAAAAGAGACTATTTAAATTCAAAACACGATTGTTTATTGAATTTTTTTTGACTTTTTGATTTATTAAAAAATCTGAAAGTTAATTTTTGTATTTACAATATTTATTTTTTGTACAAACGTGGTGTAAAGTAATTGATGGTTTGTTAAAAAAAATGTTAGTGGCTAGTGAAAATGAGACATTGTGATTTTCAAGGACATAAAACAATTGATGGTGAATTAAAGATTTCTACCTGCAAAGCTGTCCAAGGTTTCCTTCGAGAGAATTGGGGGCTGAAGATCAAGTTCACAGAGGCTGAACTCGCATGTGAGGGGCAGATGACAGAGGTAACGTTGTCGCCGGCGAATTTCCTGGAGATAACATGCTAGTTAAATACTTTTTCATTGCAGACATAAAGTTAATAAACATATGTTTGTGAATATCGCTGAAAGACAATTAAAAATAAGTTTCATAGCACTTTAACACAAAGTCAGTCCTGCTGTGTTATATTACATGTTGGTTAAAGCTAATCTTTGCTTTAAAGACCTACTTTGGATAACCTCGCTTTAAACAGGGTCAAAACAGCTCTAAAAGTAAAATGGGAGAATACGAAACAGATTCATTTACATCTTATCAAAGCAATTTGATTTTGGTAAGATTTTTAATTGACATGGCCTGAAATCAATGAAAGGTCTTATACATTCATCTAATTGCATAGACAATCCCTATTTGGCCCTAATTTTAAAGGGCTACAAAACCCTCAATGTAGATATTGGCATGTATTACCCATTTAAAGAGTTCCTGTTACTTGTTAGGTGCGAGTCAGGGGTTACGATACCACATAAGGGAAGTTGGAGGGAAAACTGTGTAACATTCTCCAAGGTTGACAATCAACTTCTTAAGACTTCACGACTATTTCTTATTTTGTAGTGATTTCAAGTCACAGTTATATTGAAAATGAAAGTGAGGCTCCAGTGGGAACAAACCAGAAAGTAGTGGTAAGCAACTATGGTGTGGGTAATCCACTTGAATTTGAAGGTAAGATTTAAAGAAATGTTAAATCCCAATGGCTGTTTTTTTTTATTATATAAAAATTTAAAGTAATAAAGTGATAAAAAAGGAAGGTAATGTTAAATTTATTACATAAATGTCAAATCACTACTTCGAGCAAAAAAAAAATCATCACTGTTGTTCTTCCATCTGTTCTGTTCACACTACTTCAAGCCACCCAATCTTTAAAGATTTATATAATTTTAGTCCATCAATGATTTCTCAGCAGCTCAATTATTCATGAGCATAGGTCTCTTATCCTATAAGAAGATGCTACATAATTATTAATTACTCAACACAACCATGGAATACAGTTAGGATTACAGTATGGGTTACAGTTGTTTGTTACCATGAAACCACCAGAGCTAAACTCTGGCTGTGTGCCGTTGGTTGGCCATTAACATGACTTCTATCCCACTTCAGTTAGTATAGAAGAGCTTTTTATGTCCTATTAAATGTAATATTTATTACAACTTAGAAACCTTGTTGAAAGTTAAACAATAACAATAATGTGTCATTAAAATATGTAGCCATATAAATTAATCATCCTAAATTTGTAGCCATTTTTTTGTATGTAATTTGGTGTCAGACAAGTCTTTTCAAAAATGAAACCTCCCATTCAGTTAGTTTGGACTTACGAGCTGGCCATAAATTCCACCCATCTATGGGCAGCTGCACAAGCCATTGGAGTTGCGTAATTTTATATTTTAAAAAAAGAAATATCTCATGGCCATTTAAGAGCTAAAACATTTTTAACTAATGTCATGCATAATTAGTAACTGTGTACCTCAGTGACTGTCTGTCCATCAATCTCCACTACATTAGCAGTGATGGTCTGCGGGCTGTTCTCCAGGCTCCCATACTCCCTCAGCAGACAACGCACATTCACTGGGTGTAGAAACATCTGCTGCCCATCCTCAGCTACATGTTAAAAAATAAAACATAGTTTTTATGTCTTAACTCTTAATTAAAGTTGGTCTGGGCAATAGAAGTCAATAATCTTTCGACTTTACACTCACCTTGATAGAAATAATAGTAGGGACCATGATGAGGAGTCAACTGAGACGTTACTTCAACTGGAATATCCTCAGCAGGTATCTCTTCAGAAACACTAGTAGAACCCATCTCCACTTCTGGCTCATCTTCAACTTCCAGAAACTCATCATCAAATGCTGAAGTGTACTGCAGAATGGGCTGAAAAAAGAAAGCAATATATAAAAAAACCTGTTGCAAATTATTTATTAGATATTATTAGAAACATGTTCCAGGATAGGGGAACCAAATGAATGCCCTGGATACATATAATGAAATATAAAAATGGATACTGGGGAAGTTTTGGAAAGCTTAAGTGGCTTGATTGTCAAGTTGAGTTAAAACATGCATACATGAAAAATCCATTGTGTAAAAGCTAACATGTAGGGACTCATTTAACTATTCATGGGGATCGGTCAGGTTCAGTTATTGTTTAAAACCATGTAAGGATCTCAGACTATCATGTCTAGATGAGCTTAAAACACACTAGCATATAAAACAGTGACACATACATTGTAGCTTTGATAAAATCTAAAACATTCTTTGGCTTAAACATCATTTAAAGACTATAGAGTATAAAGGCAATTCTACTGTGGTAAAGTGGATTAATTAGGATATAGTTGATGGACTGTGGGGGTCCAAAATCACTGACACAATGGAGGACTGTCTCCTTGCACATCTTGAGTGATCAATTCTGCATATAGTAAAAACAACTTGCTAATGTCGACATTAAAAGTAATCTACTGTTGACTAAAGGTGTGATCATTTCACGGTATATACCAAATATGAGTCCAGCGAGGCGTGACAGAGGTGTAGCACAGATGTCTGATTGGGTGAATGTTTACATTTTATATATCTTAAACAAACTAATTTAACAATAATTAATATAACTGTTGATTGTTTTAATTAACTAAACTAACAAACGTTTACATTTGAAATATAAATCTCTGGTTACTCTAAACCTTTTACATTCCATTACATGCCTGATTTGACCTAAAATAGGTCAAATTGTGCAACAAATGACCCCTGACCCTTAAACGTTTTTCGATTGCATGAAGTCATTTTGATATAATGGCAACATGCATTAAATATTCAAATCTAACATTACACAAAGGATTACAATACAACGATACTCATATAATAAAGTAATAGATAAAACTCTATCACAGTTTTTAAGGTTAATCACAGTAAGAAATTTCAGGATGTTTGCAAGAAAAAGTCCTTAACATTTTTATTGTAATACAACCATAAACATGTTAACATTTAAATTAACATGTAAAAAAAAAGTTAACAAAAACAAATTATTAAAACTTATTGGAATTAACACAGCAAAAATTATGCTATCGTTATCAATCGCATATCACGCTCTATACTAAATTTTACATTAAACAGAATGAGCTTTTTCACGAAATCAGCAATTTACTGCCAACAATCTCGTCTGGCTTTGGCAGCACCCACAGCATTACTACGACACAAAAATATATGTAAAATATAAAATACACCTCGTATTTTCTAACTTTAATCAACTTGCTCCTCCTCTGCAGTGAAAAAAACTATTTGGAACTATCATGTTCATCGTGATTGGTTATTCAGTGCCAACGTCAGTCTTTTACGTGCACGTGAACTAATCTTAGCATTAGGATCAAAGTCTGATTTGACAAAAAGGTGATAAGCTACTTCATGGTACCAATTAAACCAGTTAAGTTTTGTCAAGTCAAAACCTATCCGATAATATGAAGTTTGTTAAGCCACAATCATGGTACAGGCCCCTGATTTCATGGAACTGCTGTTGGTAAACATGAGGGAAAGTATTGCCCTTCTAATAATCGGGCAGGTTCAGATTGTTTAAATTTTTTTACAGAAAATGGTTTACAACCAAAAGCTTGCTATACAACTACATTCAATGGTAAAATGTAACAAACCCCAAATGTAATTATTTTTTACATCAACTTATCAATGACTGAAAATACTGAATTGGTAAACAAATGTTCAGAAATCCACTGACCTTTGAGTCGATGTTGTTCTTGACTACAGTCACCTCTGAAGAGGGCACCTCAGACAGAGACAGTTTCTTCAGGTCTACACCATCGACAGTACCAGCATCCTTACGACCGTGCCTCAAGAGAGCCTCCTCTCGCTCCTGCTCATTCAAATATAAACCTACAATTACACTTTCACATCTGCTATATTTAACTAGTTTTTAAAACAGAGCAATAATTAATTTGTGGTGAATGTTTATCAAAAGAAATTAGAGGAAGCAAACAGCTCATATTTATTGTAATAACTTGGAAGTATACACTGAAATAGTTTCCATATATTAGTTTTAACCTTTTTTTTAGAATGAATTGATTTTAACTTGAAAAAACTGTGTCCAAGCATCTTGCCAGGCCCTGCATTTCTACAATTTTGTGTAAGCATGTGTACCTGCAGTTGCAGTAATGCGCTCTGTATGAAACAAGCCTGAGGGTCATCTTTCTCCTGGCTGAGCTGGATTTGGAGAGCCCCCCTCTCTTCAGCCAGCAAACCCAAAACTTGCTCCTGAGAGGCCAACAGCAGCTTGGAGTATGCACGCAAGTTGACATCTTCAACAGAACAAAACAATTGCAAGTATGAAAATAAAAATCTGGTAAAAACAGACATACAGCACTGCCGCTCACCTCCGTACTGAATGGGCTCTTCCACTTTAACCCACTCACAGCTGGGAAGAGCCACCAGCGATCCTTTCTCTCTTCGCATCAGACGCATAGTGATTGTGTTACCAGACATGTATTGACGGGTCTCCATGGCAACCACACTAAAAGACAACACCGACTATGAACAAATGTTTTCAAAAGTAAAAAAAACTTCTTTTAAAAAAGATATTAAGTGCAAACCTCTTGAGATCAGCGCTATGCACAGCCTCGTAGCATATGGGGCACTTGGACCAACTCTTCTCGCTTAAAGAGAGGTAGTGCAGCATGCAGGGCCAACAGTAGATGTGGCCGCAGCGTGTCATATGGGCCGCCACAGGGGGATACAGGCAGATCGGACAGGACGGCACCTCGTGGCTGTAGATACGCTGAATGGATTGGGAAGATGGCATGATTATACAAATTAAGTAACATCTGATTATCACCAGACCAGCTGGGATGAGTCTAAACTGACCACTTGCTGCACATAGTCCCAGTCCACCAAAGTGTCCGGATCAGTGAAATGTCCTTGATAGTCCTGATCATCGCTCACCACAAACTGGCAACTAGTGGAGAAAGGTCAGACATACTGATCAGTGAAGAACATTTTTGGTTTTGCTGTAAGTACAGGGGGCTAAATTCATTGGCTACTAACTGATGAATAATTTATGGTCAGCGGGATACAAGAACTAAAACTAAATGTAATTTTGAAAATTTGCTGCCTAAATAGCTCACCAATTACTAGCTGCTGTTTCAATTCCTATGTGATGGGTGGCATCCTAACACCTCACTCACACCTTACTAAATATGGGTAAAAGTACTATCACAACAAAAATAGACATCTCCTAGTGACTTTTCAAATGAGATTCCATTTACAGAAAGTTAATCTTTATTCTCTTGATGGAATGGGGATACATCTAAACAATAAGATACATTCCAGCATTCGCAGCACATTTAAATGTGAAACAAACTAAACACTTAAATTTTGGGTGTACACACAACACAAAAAGGATGTCACTGAAGCTCAAACAAATGTCTTAAGAACTCTGGGAAAATGGACTGGAAAAATGTGTACATTTATGCTTTATTCATTCTTTATCCAGGGTTTCGTTACATCCTAAATGCAACTAAACCAGTATAATCTACTATTGCTATGTAAACAAGTCGAGCGCACCTCTGCATGATCAAGAGCTGCTGAGTGAGAGGCTTTACCCTCTCTGAGATCCCATAGATAATGCAAGAGTACCCAGAATGCTTAGCATTACAGCGAGCATGCATGGCAGTTCCCGTAGTTGATGCTTGGCCTCATTTCAAGCCTTATATTTTATATGAATATACAAGCAGGTTGTCACAAACTATTAAACGTACATTTTGATGTCAGCAGGAGAATGATCGATGCATGATAAAGTTGTTCAGTCTAAGAGCTTTGATGACATTTGCCCCGCTACATCTGTAGTCATGCACATTTGTTTGTTTTTTTTTTCAAAGAATTTTCACATCTAGAGAAAGCCCAGCAAATCATTGGCAATATCCTCCCATGAGTGGTCTTCAGTATTTGTTCTTTTGTTACCAAAGCACTTCCACCTCACCAAATCTTTGGAATTTAACTCTTCCTCTGAACGACCATGCGCTTGCTTTCCAACGCATTTTGAGTACTCGACTGAATTATCTGACTTGGAACAGGTGTGAAGTGATTAATGTGTAGGAAGTTCCCTTTAGGATCATTGTGTCGTTCAAATTTTTTATGACCCAGTTACAGCCAGAAGTGCCCCATTTAAAAAGTTACATTTATTATGCAAGAATCCCTGCTGTACTCACTTGGCCTGTAGGAAAAGCTCCTTGTTGAAGGGCTTGTGTTTGTGACCCCACTTGTTGCGGCGACCCCAGCAGGAATGACCATCTCCTCCAGAGCCAAAATGGCCTCCTCTTGGCTCAAACGTGAAGTTGAGCAGGTGGTTCAGACTTATCTTCTTGGGTCCAGCAAATTGAGCCGGGCTAAACTCTGCCCGGCGGTTCTCAGCTACCTATTGAAATTGAAAAAAAGTCATAAATATCGATACCCTGCAAAACTAGGACTGATGCTTTTCACTTTCTAAATCATCCCTTTAGGCAACCTTGCACCTGAAAAATCTGCAAATAAACTTATTGCAGTAGATTCACTTATTCAGTAACCTCAAACACTGAAGATTTATCACACCAAAACATAATTTCTTTAATAAGCATGTATTTAATTTAAACATGTTTAACTGAGCCTAAACCTATTCAAAAAATAAAAAAATAAATTAAAAAAGCTGTAGTATCACAGGTAAACTCATGATGATTTCTGAAACAACTGGCATGGAAGAACAAATGTCACTACAAAAAAGCATAAGATGACTTGCCTCTTCTCTTCTCCCACCTCCAGCCAGTCCATACTGTCGACCCCCTGCGCCACCTCTCTGAGGGGGTCTCTTGTCAAAACTTTTGCTTTTCTGTGGCTGGGAGCGGCGCGGACCCGGAACGCTTTCAGCCTTAACGAAAGTGGGCTCACGTTTACGGCTGTAGCGCTTTGAGCCCCCATTATTCTTTCCATCTGAAAGAATAGAACATTAAACTTGCCAGTTTATTAATCATAAACTGGTGGTTTTCCTTATTAAACTCAAATGTTAAAAAACAACAACATAAAACAAAGGCCTGGGAAATCTTTCATTAGTTTTAACAGAAGTGAATTAAGGGAGTCACATATTGGGATAAAGTGTTTCGGAGAAGAGACAAGATAAGAGCACAGGGTGTTAACACACATCTTGTGAGCAGAGATTGTGTAACTGCACATAAGTACTCTATATGACAACTTTCTTAAACCAAAAACATTTTAAGCTCTGTATTAGTGAGATTAGAACACATGTAAGACTTTCCTTGTACCTCCAAAAAGCGAGAGGGCAGTAAAACGAAGATCTTAGTTTGGTCACATGGTAGTGATAAGAATAGGTGACCACTGACAAATAAACATGACAAAAATGGCTTTTAACTTAAATAGCTTTATTATGTTGATACTAAACCATACTCAACACACATTTTAAAAAATCTATACAAAAATGTATATGTATATCAATAATCCCAACTGTTCATTAAATTCTAACGAGTTTACTGATGCCGAATAACATGTGTATTAAATTTAGTCAATAAATAACGCTATGTTAAACAATGTTTTTTATTATGGTCGTACATTTGTCATTAATACCTAAACATTTTGTCATAAACCAGAACATACAAGCCAAACCAGCTTTTTTATATAAAAATGTTAAGTAAACTAAAATATGTTACATTTTAAGACTTTCAAATGTGTTGCTTGCTCAGTAAACTTAAAGTTACGGTTAAAGTGAACTTATGTTAACTGTATGCTCGGGTTGGTCTTGTCAAAGTACGTCATTTCGATTGGAAAGTTGCAAACATAAGCCGTTGTCATCCAAAGAGCAAATTTAAAGTCTACCAATATTTTGCGTTTATCTGTTTGGTCAAACACTGCTCGAGTACCTGTTTTAGCTTTAGAGTCTGCGGGATTCAGGCCTGTAGAACTGGAACGGGGCGGTATCTTCGTGCTGCTGTTGTTGGGGTTTGGGTTTTTCTCCATGCTGAGGCCGAACTCCTGGGTGAGAGCCTCCGAGCTCTCTAGCATTAAACGGGGCAAACAACGGACTGATGTGACTGCGGGTCAGGCGACCAAGGCCCTTATTCATTTCTGTCAAACGCGGATACCCCATTACGGCGACATCTTGACCACAAACAAACCGAGAGAAAAACAGAGACACAATCCAAATGTCTCAGTAAAAGCTGTGTGCTAGCAAAAAAACAAGCGCACAAAAAGCGGGGCCTCGCCCCTTGAAATTCACCGTTTTTCCTCGGCGATAGAATTGGGGCGCCTAAGAAGGCGTTGGCCGTTCTCCTAAAGAGGAAAACGGGTAGTTAAACGGGTTTAAACCCAATTTTGTCACAGCTAAAGAAAGTCTCGCATATGGCGACGGATCGCCAAACAGGAATTAAAAATACCCGGATGAAGTTTAAAGCCTCGCAAAGCTGCTAGTGCGCATGCGCAGACCTAAATTTTCCTGATTGTAGTATACGCTATAATTTTAAACTATTTATAATACAGGCATTTAAATGTGTATTTACGATGTAAACAGAAAACTTCATATAATTACTTGCTAAAAAGTCATTGTTCACACCAACAGTTTTGTAAAAAATATATATTTATATGAACAAATATTTTAATGACCATAGACAGGAGTAACAACATGTAATCTTGCATTAACAAATAAAAACTGTTAACAAGAAGTTTTACACAATACTCATTTGTTAAACTAAAATTAAAGAGTACTGTCAACCAAATGTATATGTTTGCCTTCAATATAACCAAACAGAGTTTAATACACCAAATTGAACTGTAATACATAAGGCATTTTAATTTTCATCCTCATCTTCTTCATCTGCCATTTCCTCCCCTCTGACGTTAGCAATAGAACAGCTCTGGATAGCTCTCCTGACATCTTGTTTTGCCTCTGTGGAGAAAAAGTGAGGTAAAGCAACTGTTGAGAGAGTCTTTGAGGTTGGTGTCACAATACAGGTTATAATGTATCAACTTAACATCAGGATTTTGTACAGCAGTTCTTACTGGTGCTATAATATTAAACTCTACTATGATCAGAACCAGCTCCTGACATGAGTTGCATATGCAAGCTAATGATAAAGTATAAAGGTAAAGTAAATTATTTAACCTGTAGGTTGAAGAGTTTATAACACACTATTTTTGCCCTTTTGACTAATTGAAATTAAAGTGAGAACAGAGAAACAACCACAGGCTGAGACCAAAGTTGCCTGACGTGCTTGCCTAGCATTTTCTGTTCACTGACTGCTATACATAAAGCCGTTTTAGAAAAGTCTTTCAGGAAAACATCACAATTAGGACTTGAACAAAAAAAGGGGATTATTATTCTGACTAATCATGAACATCCAAGGAAATGGCTTTAAAAGCTTTAAAAGAACTAGTAGTAAGAAACACGGTGCTGGGATTTTGGAAGGGTGTTTTGAATTTTACAGTCTGATGACATCTATTTTAATCCTATGATCACATTTACTACGGTGTCATTTATGACGACTAAAATGGTTTCCAGTCAAAAACATGATGAGATGAATCACTTGTGGTGTAAGAAACCTCACAGTCAACATATAGTAAGTTGTTTTCTGCATCGGTTCTTCATCTCATGACATAACAAAGGATGTCAACATGATGGATCACACCAGGATGCCAAATAAAAGGCACAGAACAATCATTTATTTTAAATACTTGGCATAAAAACCATAGCTTTAATTTCTTCGAGGTTACGGAAAAGCATGGCTCAGTGACATTCAGAACAAACTCTATTGACCCAAGTCTCTATTTAGTACAAGAACAAGGTTTCCATGGCTGTGGTCTTCATTCTCTGAAATAACACAGCTCGTCAAAAACTGCTTAAATGCAACAAGTGATTTAGGAGTAGTTTTTTTTTTCCTTTTCTCTTTTAAGTGTGTTTACCGAGCATCTCCAGAATAAAAGTATGCCGGGAAATGCAACCACGTGTTTTACATGATCTCAGAAAAAATTAATTGATGCCTAAAAACTTGATCAGCTATTATTTATTAAATTTAGCACTGTAATTTATTAGTTGGATAAGCACTTTGTTTTGTTTTTTGTTTTTTCATTTTACACTTTACGTTACAGATCAGTAAAAAGTATAAAGAATTTCAGATGCATTACATGTCCTTGCATTGCTGATCTTAAAGACCAGCACAAAAAATGCTAATTTGCCAGAAATAGTCTTATAATGTAAAAATGTTTATTATACACATAGCAGATATTTCACAAAATTATGCAAGATGCATCCCTAAAAACATACAGAGAAAGATTTCAGGAGAATGTTCCCATTCTTTTAAAACAAAAAAGTAAATAGTGTGAAGGTTAAACTAAATCATCTTATTTGTAATTATTTTAAAGGGAGCCTTCATCTCCCATATTTCACTAAAAAATAGCCATGTTCAGAAGCACATTAGTTGTGTTTTTTAATACATTATAACTTTCATCATAATCCTTCTGGACTGTACAGCACAATCACTGAGTTAACAATAAAAAAAACTTGCTGTGAACATCTAACTTTAAAGTTAAAATAGGCAATAACATACATCCCTACATCACAGAAGAAAAAAACAAAGAAACTGAAGGTTTTCCAACCTGAATTTCTTCGTCTGAACTTCAGTGTATGTTCTGAATTATGCTAAAGCTTGAGATGATTGAACATCTGAGAAAACTTTTACTTTTTTTGAGCGCCTTCATAGGTTTGCTTTTTATCTTCACTCTGTCTCGTTTCAAGAACTCATTTTTCTTGTTAACGCTCATGAACGGTGAACAGGAAGTAAATTCTAAAAACCAGAGCTTAAAAATTCAACTAAATCTTTGATTCTCAAACATTTTAATAAATTTTTTTTGTAATTCCTTAATTAAATCGCAAGCCCCACTAAAAACCAAGTCAGACTAAACACCCTGTATACTAAAACTTGCTTTCATGATGTAAACCACATGTCAAACTGAAGGCCCGCGGGCCAGATGTGGCCCGCCATGTAATCTGATGTGGCCCGCAAGAGCTTAAAAGTTTTGAGTGTATAAAAATAAAAAACTCAAACGGGAAAAAAACTACATTTCCCATAATGCCTTTGGCCTACGGTAGGCCCAACGGTGTTTCCGCATCCATACTCACGAGTGAAACGGCAGAGCAGCCAACTCTCACACATTGAACGTAAGACTCACGCATTTGAGTGATCTCTCACACCACTCCTCCGATTTCTCACGTTAAAATAAATTTCAAGATTTGAAAAGGGCACAGCTAATAGTTTATCTGTGATCTGTTTCTTGAGCCTGATGATAAAAGATGATGATTTATATGATATGTCTTCAGTCTGTGGGGGAAAGCTTACCATTGTTCTTGCAATCTAGCAGCATTCTGTGAAGCTGCTCTCTGTTATATTTAATCAGAAACTTCTGACATGTTCTGATTGTTCCTGTAGAGATCAGATAAAAACAAGGAAAAGTTCAAGTTCAGCTCACAACATGGTGTGCTTTTTTACTCAGATTTCAAGCAGAAACAGAACACATTAGACATTATCTGCATTAATCTTTTGCTCACTGACTACGAATAATGAGAAGCTGCTGTGTAGAAGATTTGTCATGGATGTTTTAAGCATGTCATTGATGTTTTTGCATGGCTACAGATAGAGCCGTTTTGAGCTCCCAGAAAAAGAAAATAGGATAACACAAACAGGCATGAACCAATCTGAAAATGTCTGATAGAGAGTTTGGGGCAATATTAAAGCATGCAACATCTGAAAAGTTGAGTTTATATGATACGGGACCTTTAATCAAAGAGTCCAGGTAAAATGCTGAGAAAGTAAATCTCAAATACGTGCCTCCTATATGTAAGCAGTTAAAGACGCAGGACACTCTCTGTCCTCTGTTCTCCAGGCTGGTGATGAAGGGAAGAGCAGACCACAGCAGGCGATAGTGAGCTTTCCTGGAGCGAATGAGCACAACCCCTGTATGCGCGTTCACGTATTTCACTGCGCACACATTAAAGACTGATTATTTGTCTACGCAAACATAACCAAGTAAACAACTTTTTGAAGCCCACTGACAATGAAATAAAGGGCACAATGCCGTTTACAACATGGTATATGTGATCTATATGTCTGAATTCAAAAATTACCCGACATCCCCAGATTAGAAGTGGCAGCCCCATAATCCCCGTGTGCTTTGCTCACGGCTGCTTTAATGGTGAAATACACTGCTTTCTCCTCGATAAACTGAAGGCTGTTTCCATCAGAGACGCAAATCTCACAGAGGAAATACCTAACAATACGAGACCAATAAAATGTTCCTCGATACTATTTGACTGTGATCAATATAAAAGTTTAAAATGTGTTTTTTCTCATTACCTTGATTTGAGTCGGACCATCTTCTAGCACGTGCATTCCACCCATAGACTGTATAAAACATGGACGACTGGACGTAACAAGCTCGACGTTCCGTGTCGCTTGAACCGGAGAGTAAGAAATGGGCGTAGCCATCCTTCGCCACTGTAGGACTGCATCACTTCCCGGTAATCAAATATGGTTCCACAAAGGCGGGACATAGGCGTAGCCCAGATGTCTGATTGGCTGAATGTTTACATTTTATATATCTTAAACAAACAAGTGTAAAAAAAATCACACCCAGAGTGTTCATGAAGGGCAAAACTATCATTTTAATTAAAAATTTTATACAGCACCAGGGGTGTAAACTTGTTTTTTTCAGCTCCAAATTTGGGCAGTTTTAACGTTGGAGTGAATGACAACCTCGCCGCCGGTAGAGGTACTACAGTTCAGCCAGTTCCTATTGCGCGAGAGCAGGGAGAGGGAACCCATTAACTGTATATATATCTTCTTTTTTACAGTGACAACATAGAATTAAGCATACACATGAGTTGCCAAAATACAAGAGATAAAAAAATAAAACAGAAAAAAGACCAAAGAAAATGATCATTAAATAAAAATATTAAATAAAAAAAGTGTTAAATGAGAACACCGAGAACAGATGGATAGGTGCATTATACAAAAAAACTTACATTTGGAGCACAAAGATAATGTTTTCACAGCTTTTTTGTTTGTCAGTGTAGAAATATTTGACACAAAATTCTAATTCTTTTTAAAAACACAGAATGTATGACTCACTTTTATCATTTTGCACTTATGGATGTAAAACTTTGCTAGTACAATGATTCAATTACAGATATAATATTCGTTTTTCAGTTCTGGGTGGAGCCGGTACTCGACAACGCGTCCTCAGAGGCGGGAAATGGCTGTAGTGAAGGCGTGTGATTGGCGGAAGGTTTAATTTTTATATATTTTTAAACAAACAAATTTTAAAGTAAATCACCCCCTCAGAGTGTTCATGAAAACTAGCGATCAAAACTAGCGATCGGAATCAACAAACCTTACGGAGCCAGGATGGAAAAATATTTTTTCAGCCCTAAAGTTGGTCGGCTTTAACGTTGGAGTGAACTTGCTCTGTTAAGGAGTCAGCCTCAAGCGGCCGCTCAGAGAACTGCATTGCAGTCTCTTCCTGTCAAGCTTCATGCGGGAAAGGAGGAATGGTTCTTTTATGTTTTTTTAATATAGAAAAATAAGAATAGTACAGTGATTATACAGTATAGTAGAGTAGTGCAAACATGTAATCGTTTTTATTATTAATTGTAATGTCAAGCAGAAATTTTAATCAGGTGGACGATTCAAGTATCTAAATCTAAAATCTCATAGTTAAGCTCATTTCACACTGAGTCCTTTACAAAAACAATCAGAATAGGTTTGATTTTTTTGTTGTTGCATTTTTCATACATCTCGGTTTTTAAATGTGTTTGGTTCTTCAGCACTTTCATATAAAGGAAGTAGTGAAATTAATACAGGAGTTTCAAGCCAGTGACTTCTGTGCCGGTCCCAAGCTCGGATAAATAGAGAGGGTTGCGTCAGGAAGGGCATCCGGCGTAAAACATGCCAAAACCAAATATGCAAGTCATCAATTCGATTTCCATACCGGATCGGTCGAGGACCGGGTTAACAACGACCGCCACCGGTGCTGTTGACCTACAGGGTGCCGGTGGAAATTGGACTACTGTTGGTCAAAGAAGGAGAGGAGGGAGAAGGATTCGTAAGCAGAGAGAGAAGAGGAAAGGCAAGAGTATAGGTCTGAGAATAGGGACTCTCAACGTTGGTACAATGACCGGGAAAGGTAGAGAGCTGGCGGACATGATGGAGAGAAGGAAGGTAGATATTCTGTGTGTGCATGAGACCAGGTGGAAGGGTAGCAAAGCGCGTAGTATTGGAGAGGGATACAAACTGTTTTACTATGGTGAGGATGGGAAGAGAAATGAGGTAGGAGTGATCCTGAAGGAGGAGCTTGTGAGGATTGTTTTAGAGGTGAAAAGAGTGTCTGACAGGGTGATCAGTTTGAAGTTAGAGATTGAAGGGGTGATGTTGAATGTAGTGAGTGGTTATGCTCCACAAGTAGGCTGTAAGCTGGAAGAAAAGGAGAGATTCTGGATTGAGTTAGATGAGGTGATGGAGAGTATTCCCAGAGGGGAGAGAGTAGTGGTGGGAGCAGATTTCAATGGTCATGTGGGCGAGGGACACAGAGGTGATGAGGAAGTGATGGGCAGGTTTGGTGTTAAGGAAAGGAACCCAGAAGGACAGATGGTGGTGGACTTTGCCAAGAAGATGGAAATGGCTGTAGTTAACACTTATTTTCAGAAGAGGGAGGAACATAGAGTTACCTACAAGAGTGGTGGTAGGAGTACGCAGGTGTACTACACCCTGTGTAGACGAGCCAATCTGAGAGAGATCACTGACTGCAAAGTAGTGGTAGGAGAGAGTGTAGCCAGACAGCATTGGATGGTGATGTGTAGGATGTTTCTGGGTGTCAGGAAGAAGAGGGGAGGAAAGATGGAAAAGAAGACCAAGTGGTGGAAGTTGAAAAAGGAAGATGGTTGTGAGGAATTCAGACAGAAGCTGAGACAGGCTTTGGGTGGTCAGGAAGAGCTTCCAGAGGACTGGGAAACTACAGCAGAAGTGATCAGGGAGACAGGTAGGAAGGTGCTAGGTGTGTCAGCAGGAAGAAGGAAAGAAGATAAGGACGCATGGTGGTGGAATGAGGAAGTACAGGACATCATCCAGAGGAAGAGGCTAGCTAAAAAGAAGTGGGACATCGAAAGGACTGAAGAAAGTAGACAGGACTACAAGGAATCACAGCGCAGGGTGAAGAGGGAGGTGGGAAAGGCCAAACAGAAGGCATATGATGAGTTGTATGCCAGGTTAGATACGAGGGAAGGTGAGAAGGAATTGTACAGATTAGCGAGACAGAGATGGAAAGGATTTGCAACAGATAAGGGTGATTAAAGATAAAGATGGAAGGGTTCTAACGAGTGAGGAGAGTGTGCAGAGAAGATGGAAGGAGTATTTTGAGGAGTTGATGAATGAGGAGAATGAGAGGGAAAGAAGGGGGGAAGAGGTGAACATTGTAGAGCAGGAAGTTGAAAAGATTAGAAAGGAGGAGGTGAGGAAGGCTCTGAGGAGAATGAAGAGTGGAAAGGCTGTTGGTCCAGATGACATCCCTGTGGAGGTGTGGAAGTGTCTAGGAGAGACAGCAGTGGAGTTCCTATCTAGGTTATTCAACAGGATTCTAGAGAGTGAGAAGATGCCTGAGGAATGGAGGAGAAGTGTCCTAGTGCCAATCTTTAAGAACAAGGGTGATGTGCAGAGTTGTAACAACTACAGAGGTGATGAGCCACACAATGAAACTCTAGGAAAGAGTAGTGGAAACTAGGCTAAGAAGGGAAGTGGATATTTGCGAGCAGCAGTATGGCTTCATGCCCAGGAAGAGCACTACTGATGCAATTTTTGCTCTGAGAATGCTAATGGAGAAGAACAGAGATGGTCAGAAGGAGCTGCACTGCATCTTTGTGGACTTAGAGAAAGCGTATGACAGGGTGCCGAGAGAGGAGCTATGGTCCTGTATGAGGATGTCAGGAGTGGCAGAGAAGTACGTCAGAGTAGTTCAGGATATGTATGAGAGGAGTATGACAACAGTGAGATGTGCCGTAGGTCAGACGGAGGAGTTCAAGGTGGAGGTGGGGCTACTTCAATGATCGGCTTTGAGTCCCTTCTTGTTTGCTATGGTGATGGACAGGTTGACAGATGAGGTCAGACAGGAATCTCCATGGACAGTGATGTTTGCAGATGACATTGTAATCTGTAGTGAGAGTAGAGAGCAGGTGGAGGGACAGCTGGAAAGTTGGAGGTCTGCTCTAGAAAGAAGAGGAATGAAAGTCAGTCGTAGAAAGACAGAATACATGTGTTTGAACGAGAGGGAGGGAAGTAGAACAGTGAGGTTACAGGGGGCTGAGGTCAAGAAGGTGGAGGAGTTTAGGTATTTGGGGTCAACAGTCCAGTGTGACGGGGAGTGTGGAAAAGAGGTGAAGAGGCGAGTGCAGGCAGGTTGGAGTGGGTGGGAAAAAGTGTCAGGGGTGTTGTGTGACAGAAGAGTGTCAGCAAGAATCAAAGGAAAGGTGTACAGAACAGTAGTGAGACCAGCTATGATGTATGGGTTAGAGACTGTAGCAGTGAGGAAGAGACACGAGGCAGAGATGGAAGTAGCAGAGATGAGGATGTTGAGGTTCAGTTTAGGAGTGACAAGGATGGACAAGATTAGGAACGAGTACATCAGAGGAACAGCTCAGGTTGGTTGTTTTGGAGACAAAGTCAGAGAAGCCAGATTGAGATGGTTTGGACATGTGCAGAGAAGGGATAGTAGTTATATTGGTAGAAGGATGTTGGAGATGGAGCTGTCAGGCAAGAGGGCAAGAGGAAGGCCAAAGACAAGTTATATGGGTGTGCTGAAGGAGGACATGAAGGTAATTGGTGCAAGAGTAGAGGATACTGAGGCCAGAGTTAGGTGGAAACAGATGATTTGCTGTGGCGACCCCTAAACTGGGAACAGCCGAAAGAAGAAGAAGAAGTGAAATTAATACCAGTCAAATTAGTCTTGTATTGCTTGTAAAATTGCATGTAGTTTTAGTCCACACACTCTTAGTTTTTTTCTGGCATGATGCTGATCTCATTGGTTCATGGATGCACTCTTCCATCACTCCTAGTCTCTGGTCAGTATCAGTTTATGGACTGTACCTACACCAATAAAATGTATTAAACTAATCAGCCTTTCTCCTGATTTATTTGTGTGTTCTGCAGGTTTCAGTGCGGAAAGACCTTTAGTCTGCACTAGATATGCCTGACTTAAAAGATGGAGAAAAAAAACGCTAAAGGAGAGCTTGTTCAGACTGACTGGGAGGGTACAAAAAATTGTGTAGCCAATCAGCAGAAGCTATCAAAGTGAATCATCTAGTTTATTTTGGGGATTTCAAACATCAACATTGGCTTCCAAGTGCGCTTACTGCCCCTTTACCCAATTACCCAAAAATACCATCCTCATTCCTTTCTAAAAATGTAAAAATATGCATTACCCAGTTTGAGAATGAAGGATTAATAAGGCTTTAGATCACATTTTCAACTTGAAGCTAACATTTTCTTTTATTTATTTTTTAATTTTTATTTTTACAGTTCATATTATTTTGCTCATGATGGTGATACTTTGCTGACAGTTGATACAGTCGTGTCTTCTTCTGATTCCTCTGTGGGAGCTGCCCATGGGTTTCTACCACACAAGAGTAAAGGCACAGCACGATCTCTAAACTGAAAAAAGCAAGAGAAAGACAGAGACAGAGAGAGGAGAATAGAAAGATGATAATCATTTCAGGGTTGATAAATCATACATTTTGTTTAACTCAAATGTATTCCATTGTGTTTGAGGGTGAAACTAAAACTCTGAAAAGCATGTTTTAAATCTGTAGTTGAATTGCTACCTGTCTGTTCATGAAGATGTAGATGATTGGGTTGAAGACGGTGCTGCATTTTGTGAGGTACATCGGCACAGTGGCAATGACTGGATTAATTTTAAGATCTGGTATTGTGATGACTGATAGAGCAAAGCTAGCGTATGGGAGCCAGGTTAGCAGGAATGCTAACACCATCACTACCACCATCCATCCCACCTGAGCTTCTGCTCGAGCAGTGCTATTGCTCTCACACACTTGAAGCCGTCTCACCTGTGAAACACATTGTTTTGAGATCATTAATTTGGGTCTCTATGCAGATGTAAATTATTACAGCAGTACTTTCATAACCATGGAATGGTCTGAGTTCTCCAGAAGAATTTCTTAGGGGCTGTCAGATGGACCCCCTTTAAATCCTGGAGTGGCACCTCAAACCGTTTATCCTTTATTTCAGAATTTGATTCTACAGATGTAGTAGAAAGACTTAAGGCAGTAATTACAGTCAAAAAGTAATTGCGTCAAAAAGTAAAGAATCTTCTTCTAGATCTTCTACTGGCATTTTACTGCATTTGACACAAGTACATGACAACTTTAAAACATTATATTATAATTACATAATCTTCAGTTAGATTGTTGTCGGCTTCGAAATAACTTTACTGCTTTTCTCGCAGCCAGCTGCTGCTGACACTTAATAAGATATCGTGGGGGTAGGAAATGGTGGAATTGAAAAAATACACAAATTGCAGCAAATTAAGCAGCAAGCTTAAAAATGCTTTCTAGTAAGTTAAAGGGGATGCGAATACACCTAAATTGGGGAAGTTTAATCAGCAAAACATGTGGGTATAACGAGGGTATCCGCAATTATTGATCATCAGAAGTCGTAATACCCAACCAGCCTAGGGAAAAAGGTAGGTAAACGGAGTATATATGCGTATAGCCCTGAGTACACCACTGACTGTAACCCTTTGGCACCTAAAAAGCTAAATACTTGGGAGGGGGAGAGGGCGGACAACTGTTTGCAATCATTGAATCCAAATACCAATGATGTAGTAAACATTTCCTTGAAGTTTGGGTAAATCAGCCAGTTTCCTCACAACTGGAGAGTCATTGATTGGGCAAAAAAAAAAACCCCACACAATTTCACCTCAGTGCTGCTGAAAGGCTGTAATTCGGTTAGTTCTGACTGAAATTGTGGAAATGTTTTTATTGTTAACATGGGTAATTAGGAATTGCTTATTATGTAAGTTGTCATGAAGGTCACTGTAGTAATATATATTAAAATGAGATGCAACCTGAAGACAAAACATGTCTGTCTTACATTTTTAACATTACTGTCAATGAAAACCTTTTCTGTTCTGGAGTCAGCCTCTAGTGAACAGACAACAAACGGCAGTTCAGTCGCTTCCTATCAAGAATCGAGAGAAGCCAGAGGTTTCCCCTCATGTGCGATCAATGGTTAAAAGAGGCTTTCCTGCCTTTCTAGCTGTGCCTTTGGGATGAAATGTAAAACTCATGCTACTTCAATTTATACCAGACTGTATGTTGGCCAGGAGTGGCCACCACCTGGTGGCACTGTTGTTAGTAAAGACATTAGCTTGCAATGTGCTGTTTTTACGTCATTTGTATTTTTCTGAACGTTTTCTCCTACCTGCCTAAGAGTCCACAGGAGCCGAGAGTATGAGTATATGATCACCATGAACGGTAGAGCAAAGCAGAGCAGAAAGTAGCAGAGGATGAAGGAGACGTTAGAAGTGTCTCTGCTGTACCAATCAGGAGCGCAGGAGGTACGGACACCTTCCAGCTGGAAACTCCCCCATCCAACCAGTGGAGGAATGTTCCAAATCAATGACCAGACCCACGCGGCCACCAGAGCTGCCACTGCACGCTTCATTCCAAAGCAGACAGAGCCCAGTGGGCGACAGATGACCACGCATCGCTCAAGGGCGATCACTGCCACTGAGCACAGTGCGGTAATCCCTGAAAAGTACAAAATTTACAAAAGTGAGAAGCAAACTTGTAGACTTTGTATACCATAATAAAAGGTCTAGTGTAGATGACTGAGCATAACACAATGCTATATTTATGTACTTCAGTCAATTGATTAACTATGTAAAGGTAATTCATTTGAGTTTCCTATTCAGTTCAGCTGATACAGTCAATTAACATCTCGATTCTGTTCCTTTCAGTAGTTATAAGTAATGATTTGGTTCATTCATGTAATAAATCAGAAAAACACAAAACAAGGCTCCAATGTGTGGAGGAGATTCGAAGTCTCTGGATATTATGGACCGTCTTGGTTGACACTGACTCTGCAGTGTTACGAGACACTCTGGGATAGTACTCCTAGAACTGGCAGACTAGGCTGGTAGTTCCACTTTTCAAGCAGGGGGTCAGAGAGTGTGCTCCTTTTATATGTAGATCAGGCTTCTCAGCCTTTACGGGAAAGCCTATGGGGTGAAGTGGAGAATCCGAATGATAGTCAACCTTTGATCCTAAATGAACAATGCCATTTTCATCCAGGACATGGAACATTGGGCCAGCTCTATACTCATTCCAGGGTGCTTGAAGTTTCATGAGAGTTTGCTTAACCAGTCAACATCTGTTTTGTGGATTTGGAGAAGATATTGAACCGTGTCACCCATGGGGTTCTATGAAGGGTTCTTTGGGTGTATGGGGTTCTGGGCCATTCTGTCTCTGTACAGGAATGGTCAGGAAAAAGAAAAACAAGAGATAAGAGCTCTCCTATACCAGAGTTTCTAGACAAGGTCAGGGGCTGGAGGGTGCCATTTGGGAACCACAGGATTTCCTCTCTGCTTTTTGTGGATGATGATGTCCCATTGGCCCCCTGACGCCAAGACCTTCAGCAGGTAATGGGGAGATTTGCAGCTGAGTGTGAAGGATGAGGATCAGCACATCCAAATCAGAGTCCATTGTTCTCAACAAAGAAAATGTAGTTTGTTCAGTTTAGGTTAGAGGAGAGATCTTGCCTTAAGTATTTTGGGGGTTTCTTCATGAGTGAGGGACAGATGGCACATGAGTTTGGCTGGTGCATCGCTGCAAGGGTTGCAGTGATGCGGTCGATCTACCGATCTATGGTGATGAAAAAGGAGCTGAGTCGGAAAGCAGAGCTTTTGATTTACTGCTCAAACTATAGTTTGCTCTGGATCATGACATAGAGAATAAGATCTCAGATACAAGCGGCCGGAATGAGTTTGACATGATAATGTGGTACTCTCTTAGAGGTAGGGTGAGGAGCTCCACCACTCGGGAGGTGCTTGGAGAAGAGCCGCTGCTTTCCGATTCAAGAAGAGGTAGTTGAGGTGGCTCTCGCATCTGTTTTACATTCCTCCTGGATGCCTCCAAGGGAAGTGTTCCAGACATTTTCAACAGTGATGAGGACTCTGAACAGACCCAGGACTTGATGAAGAGATTATAAATGGCCTGGGAATGCCTAGGAATCCTCCCGGTAGAGCTGGAGGAAGTGTCCTTTGTTAGAGAGGTCTGGTTCATCTTGTTCTGACCGCTGTCTCCATGACTCGTCCCTGGAGAAGCAGAGCAAGATGGATGTATGTACAATACAAGGCGTTGTTAGTTCACCAATGCATTTTGTCGAGAGCAGGTGCCAAAACTTCCTCATCTGCCGTTGTTCATGTTGCATTCACTGTCAAGGATTTTTCAATGGATGCAAAATATATTTAAATTTTCAAATTCAACTTATATTAAATTATATTTTTTAATAAAATCATTGATTACAATAAAAGAAACTTGATTAAGACACAGTCTTAAATGTAAACATTGAAAAAAAAGAGAACAGAAAGTACAGTAAACTAAATAAAGCAATAATAACTAGTTTTTACTCACCAAAGAATGCAACAGCAAATCCCTCTAGCACGCATCCAACTCTACCCAGGCTAAAGTATCCCATGGCAGTAGTGATGGTAGTTGGCAGCGCTCCGAATAAAGCACAACCAAGATCTGCCACCGCAAGGTTAACTAGAGCAAAGTTTAGTGGCTGGCGGAGCTGGCGATGCTTCAAAGTCACCACGATCACCGTTAAGTTTAGTATGATGCCACACACTGTAAATACTCCAATGATCAGGGCCAGCACACTGTAGCCCATGCGGGACATGAGAGGGGGATCAGGGCTTTCTGAGGAGAGGACGCCAGTGCTGAACTGCAAGAACCCTTCAAGAGTAATGTTGGTATTGTTCAATGCCATGCTGGCTTCTAATGCATGGACTGACATGGCATCTTCTGATGACATTTTTTTGCCAAAGTCTAAAGGGACAGGCTGGAAGAAAATGGGCAGAATTAGATATATAATACTTATTTAAAAATAATCAATACATGCAAAACTGATGCAACTGGGAGTAGAGATTTATGAAGATTAGACCGACAAGATCAATTCAGTCAAATATATTTATAACACACAAACAGAAAGGTGGTAAGCAACTGATTCAATTTGATTTTGCAAACCTAATGCAACAGACAAAAGTGAATAAATGAACATTCCAGACATACAGACAGATTGAAAACTATATTGACAGAAATGTGACATAGAAAAAGTCACCCAGACAAAAGGATTGATGTCTTCCACAGATGTATTGGGATTTTCAGAGGTTCTTCTGGCTCCAAGATGCAGATGAATTCTGAAGAACGCTTGATTTGTTTTGAAGAGATTTCAACACCTTTTCATGTAAACAGCATTTCAATGATTGTAAGTATTACTGCTATTAGGAGGAAGGTGGAAGTCTGTCTGAGGAGAGAAAAGTAATCACTTTTTTATACAGGTGAATATGATCTATCTAACAGCTGAGCTTATTACAGAGCAAATCCATCCTGAGCCAGATTGATCGAGGAGTCATTCTGTTTGATTGTTTTTTGAAATGATTGACAGCACTCATGTTGATTGAAGCAACACAAATATGTTTCTCAGAAGACAAGCTTTGAGTATTGGAAACAACTTGAGCACCAGTGATATCTTGTGCCATTCTGATTTTTGATGAACGATGTTTGGTAAAAGTTCTAAGAACGGAGGGTTATGCATGTTAAACATTTTGTTTCATGATGGGCCTAGGTGGGCTCGCCAAACCCATTCAGAAGATTGCCCCTTTACAGCCTATGATTTACATTTAGTGCTTATGTAAAATTTGTAATATTTTTGCCACTAAGATAATTAACATACTGCACTGTAAACCTGATTTCGGTTAACTTAATTAACATTGAGGCGTCACGGTGGCGCAGTGGGTAGCACGGTCGTCTCACAGCAAGAAGGTTGCTGGTTCTAGGCTCGGCTGGGGCAGGTGGCATTTCTGTGAAGAGTTTGCATGTTCTCCCCGTGATCGCGTGGGTTTTCTCCGGGTCCAAAGTCCAAAGACATGCGGAATAAGTGAATTGAATAAGAACAATTGCCCATAGTGTTAAAGTGTGAATGTTTCCCAGCGATGGGTTGCGGCAGGGAAGGGCATCCGCTGCGTAAAACATATGCCAGTGAGTTGGCGGTTCATTCCGCTGTGGCGACCCCGAAAGGGAATAAAGCCGACATGAAGATGAATAAATGATTTGTAGATTTTTTTTACTATTACAACATAGCAACATAGCTTATTTAAGCTTAGCTAAATGAAAATATTAACATTTTACTTTAACAAGTTCTTGTTAAAAAGCGGTTTATCTAGTGTTTATGACAAAATTCTCAATGTAAATAGCACTGTTATAAAATTTGTTTCTGATGTTTGTCCATTCTTTATTGTTCTTTTTGTTTATAGTGATGTTATTCACCATTGTTGAGAGCGAGAATTTGTTCTCAGGATAAATGCTTTCAGAATGTTTGGCTAATATGAAATTAATTTGTTGTGAAAGCAGGTCAACTTGGAAATTAAAAGATTGATAAAAGGTGTTTGAAACTGTTTCTGTCACAGCTATGTCTTTGAAACCAATTTCTTATATAACAAAGTTGTTGACTGATTACTTCTGCTTTACAACGCCCCACTTGGATTGGTGGAATGCAAATTATATTATTATTATAACAAATCAGTTATTTTAAGTACATTGAACTTAAAAACTATATTTCTGCAAACAAAGACCCTCATTACGAAAATAAATGTAGGTTATTTTTTGAGTAAGCTCAACTTATACAGTATTACAGTGTGATTGATGTATAAATGTTCAATATTTTAATATTTATTTAAAATAAAATTTTAAGGTTTTGTCTACTGTCTCCTCTGCTGCAATTTCCGGACTGACTACAAATATAAATTATTTGATGGAGGGGATGTCTTCACTCACACCCACTCCCACTACCAAAATTTTTGTTAAAGCTTTAAAGTACTCAGCTTATAATTCAATAACTGTAAATTTTGTCAATAACTTAAAATACAAGTAACTAATTCAATCACTGTATTTTTATGAATTATGAAGTATGGGGGCATGGCAAGCAGTTTGCTGGTGCTGCTACTTTATTAACATAACATTGGTCTTGAACTACATAAATTAATTAATTTATAGTCGTATTATTATTTTGATGCACTGCAACGTCTGGAACTATTTTACAAAATGCACAACCACGTATACTCTAATCTAGTCTATTTCATAGTGGGGCCTTTTTGACTAGAATACTAACCTATTTCGTATCTAATTTGTATCTATAAAATACTAACCTATTTAATAAAGCTGATATTTCAATAAAACATGTTATAATCATTGTCTGAGGCCCCTTGAGGCTTTGAACTGTAATTGGATCAGAGTGAACGTATCTTGAAGGCAGGTGCAAAGCCAGTCCTTGACCAAATTGGGCTGACTGTGTGATTCATAATCCTGCATAGCTAATCTCTGATTTTCTTAATCTCCAATCATTCAATCTTATTTACTAATTCTTTTTTCCTCCAGCCCCACACTGATGACCTTGGCCTCATTTAAACCATGTACTTGCAAATAATCAGCCTGTGAAAATCAGCTGAGCCAAGTAGTACGTTCAAATTCAAAGACTGTGAAGAGAAGTGTCTGGATGTTTTTTTCTTCTGTCAAGACTCTGATACAATCTATACTTCCCAATATCAAGATGCAACATACGATAATTTCTGAATGGAAGTGCAATTGATGCACAGGACTCATTTAATTATATATATATTTGAATAAATCATTTTTTATTAAAGTAAGTGTCATTGTGACCAAAGTTCAAATTTGTATGCGTCACTTGCAGACATTAACCCTTCCTCCGTGTCAGCCCCTTATTTCTATGTAACATAAAAAATGTTCCTAAACAGAATGTTTGTACACCCTGCTTGAAAACAAAGCAATATTAAATTAATATTAGAGCACTTTCCTGAGAAGGAAGCAGCAAGTCCAGGCTGAGTTTGGCTGTGGACATTATAATCTAATACTGATAATATACAACAAATAAAACAAAATAAATATTATTATTTTTCAAGTTTCTTTACTGTTTGACATAAAAAGTACTCAGATATTTGCAAGTTATCCTGTGACTTGTTTATAGTGGAAATGTATCGAATGTATTGGCTTTACGAAATAGGTCTAATTTAAGGATTTCAGGACAGACTTGTGATTTTTGCAAAATGTAATAAAATGTTGGCAATTTTTTTTTTAATTAATTTTCAAATGTTAACATGAAATCAAATGAACAAAAAGTAATTTAAAACTCAATAAAAAACTGTCCCATTTCCAGAAAGCTGCTGTTTCTTTGTCGCTCTTCTGCACTCTTCATGTATTTTTTAAGTCGTTGCTCCAGGCAATGAAGTATTAATGTCTAGTTTTGGGTTTGCTTGACTTGCACTTTTTCCTCTGACTCTACAGTCTGTATTTGAGCTTTTAAAATGGCCTGATCAGCTGATTAAAAGATTACTAACTAATATTACTGATCGCTGTTCGATTAACTGTAGCATAACTGTATGACATCTGACCAAACCAACTATTATATGAAAATGATATGTACCTACCTTTAGTAGATAATCAATGTGAAAAAGAAATACAAAACAGCTAATTCAAAAGTTTATGGTTAGTCAATTATTATCATTATTTAATTGTTACTTACATTTCATTGTTTTTTATTAAATTGACCAAAAAGTGTCTACTCATGCATTAATTTAGAATCAGAAATTAATCATTACTGTTAAAGCAGTAATTAATGTTTTAATGTATATGAATACAAATTAATATGTTAACTTATCATAAATTAATGGTAACTTTATGCATTATGTTAGCTTGTAGTGTTACCAATTTATCTTCTAGCCTTACGCTCTACATGCTCTCCAACTCACACTTGAAGAGTGGGAGGGGGATACTCTGCATATTGCCTTCTGGGAAATGTTTCACTACAAACCCAACATTTAAAATGCAACACTTTGATCATGACATATATCAGTAAGATTAAGGTGGTTTGGTTATTATGTGTTTGATCACCGATATTTTATTATTACATTTATTTCACACTGTATTACTCCTCTTACTCCATAAAATATTTTATAAACAACAAAAAGTAATACAGAATGGTTTATGTCTTAAAATTCCAAAGGGTCAAGCAACAATGTGGTGTAAATATATGAATTGCATTATTATGCAGTGAAACATTTATCTTTTCAAGCTCTTATGATATATTTCATACTCTTACTAAAATATGTTTGCTGTGATGTGAATAGGCCTAAATTTTCGAACATGTTTTCACATACCTTAATTTCTCAGCTCACCACTTAATGCAATTTTATATTATACACACCAGAGGGCTCTCTTGTTTGTTTATTAGTTACTCATCTAAAGCTTTCCGTTTTGAGAACTTTAAATAATGTTGATTAAAACTACCCTTCTAATTAATTTAATCTAATCTTTCTTCTAATGTAATTCAAGTACTCATTGAAACTAATAAACTAAAGTTAAACCAGGAATGTAACATTATATTTATCACATACATTTATATGTTTACATTTACATTAGAATGATTTCTTACATACCAAATCATGACTTTAAAAGTATAGATTGAGAGCTGGATTTTTTTCTCTAATTCATTTCCTGCTGATTTATTTTAACATATATCCTTTTTGAATGTTTAACACACAAACATTCACGTTCAAGCACTCAAGAACAAAGTATGTAAAAAAGATGTGGCTGCCGATGGTTAAAAAAAGAAATAGTAATCACATGGTCCTCCAAAAATCGAATAATCATGATTAATCACAATTTACTTTAAAATGAGTTTGCACAGTTGGGTATGTAGACATGAAATACAAATGGGTGGAGGACAACATCAAGTTTAATGTTCACAAAACTTTGAATAAGATATACATTTAAAAAGCTACCAATTTGACAGGATTCTTTACAAATTAAAAAATTACTTTCTGTTAAACTAATGAAACCAGTTTCAGAATAAAAATTGATAAAATTTAGTTTTTAACTATTCTGTTAGAATTGTCTATGAAACCTCATAGTTTTAGTCTATCTTTAGACATTTGCATTAATATTGTAAAAATATGTATTCATTTAAAAAAATTATTGCACACAATGCATTACTTTAACAACACTACAAAATGTTTAAAAAAAACAAGAGTTTGTTATGAATACAGAGTGAGTTGATAACAAGCCATGAATGAGTAATAAAATCCAAAACTGCAAAGAAATTGCGTCACTAAATCTTTAAAATGTAATGTGTCAACTCTTTCTTTAGTTTAGGCTCCAAATGTACAGTTATCTGTGCCTGCTGATGCTAACCCTGCATCTCTTTGTCTGTAAGCGCCAACCCAGCTTCTGTGTCTGCTGTTGACTACCTTGTGTTAGCTGGGCCCTACTTCAAGTCTTTGGCCCTTAAACTCTGAGTTTGCTTCTGCCATTGCTTATTCAGCAACTGTCGGCTCCAACTCTGTGTCTTCCAGGGTCTGTGTCTCCTGTTCATGACAGACTGTCGTCGCCTTACCTAGTGTCTGTTGGCCTCTACTCCATGTCTGTCAACCTCCATTCTGTGTCCCTACTCTGTTTCTCATGGTGTCTGTCAGCCCCTTCCTGAATCTGTTAGCAAACTCATTGCCAACCTCCATTCTGTGTTTGTTGGCTCTTAACCTCTGTGTCTGCTTGCACAAACCCAGAGTCTGTCTCTGCCATTGCTAACCCAGCAACTGCTGACCCCTACTCTGTGTCTGTCAGCCCCTACTCTCTGTCTGCTTGCGCAAATCTACTGTCTCTGTCTACGATTGCCAATGAAGTATCTGCCGATATTCATTTTGTATCTGTTGCCCCTTACTCTGTGTCTGCCAGCATCTGCAGTACCCATGCCCGACACACTACCATCACCTACCCAGTGTCTGCTACCCCCTACACTGTGTCTTTTGGCCCCTACTTTGTGTCTGTCAGCCCCTATGCTATGTCTGTTGGCCCCTACTCCATGTATGTAATCCCTGATATTTCTCCACTTTACATTTCTTCTTTGATAAATTGTTGTTTTTATACTGTTTTTGCACAATTAATGAACCTACATGTTTGATAGAACTTTAAAGGCAAGTTTTACTCACCAAATGTTACCAATCCATGAGCTAAAAGACCATAAAAATAAATAAAAAAGAAAAAGACAATTTAAAACATTAAAAGAGAGAAAAATAAAAGCAAAGAGACCAGCTATTCAGCCCAGGAGAGAGGATGAAGGAGAAAGCAGGACACTTCTCCTCCGGGGCTTCCAATAACACAACTGCAGAGAATAAAAGCATCATGTTCGCTTCACATACACATACACGCTCATGCGCGTGACCGGATCCACCACACACTCACTCTCAAACACAGAGTGAATTCCTCAGCATCTCTGATCGTCTCCTGAAGCATGAAGTGGGCTTTCTATCGAGTGCTTTTCCTCTTTCTCTGGAATATAAACCAAAAGGAAGTTTGTTTTTCTTATCAAGAGATTCCCCTCTCAGTGTGAGTACCCTAGTTTATTATTACTATTATTGGTATTATTATTATTTTGCTTTAGCTTTAACAAATTGTATTTTTATTACTGAATTCAATTGCTTAGACTCATAACCTTTTCACCTGACTGCAACCAATTAGTTAAGTATTGAAATGACTATACATAGCGGAGTAATGCTGAAGTGAAATTAATATTATAGGACATTATAGTTTTAAAATAAAGTTACTTCAAGTTTAGGCTTAAAGGTGCAGCTTCATTTAAAAACGTTATCATGGCCCTTAATTTATAGTGAATATTTGACCGCTCTAGACTATCCCTGCACCTTTCAACAGCCATCAAAACCATCAAACAGCAGTATACCTTCTGTTCCTCCAACTGCATTGCTTCTGCCATGCCCCCTGTTGGGTTTTACTTGTTGGCACTTCTATAATTCACACATTTCTGACAAAATACACTTTTGGCCTGTGACATCTAAAAAAACACTTTCTTCTCAGTGTGTATAAACATGGTTCTTCTGTGGTTTCATTTTAGTGTACGTTCTTCACTGAGTTGTGCTGCATTGGCGCTTTGTTTGATTGGTTAGTAGGCGGTGCTTCAGCCAATGGGCGTGGCTACAGCCATCGAACCTTTTGAGCTTCCAAAAAAAGAAAAAATCATTACACAGTCATGCATGAACCAATATCACTTGAGGCATGTTTTAGGTTACGGAACTAAAACATGTAAGAAATGTCGGAAAAGTTGAGTTGCATGATGCAACACCTTAAAGGTGAGCCTGCTCAGGTCTAAACGGCAGGTACCAAAATAAAAATAAAATTGCAGCTTATCTGCACAAGCTATAAAGAAAAGATCTTTTGGTCTAAGGACATTTTTTTATGGTGAATTCAGATGTCAACAATGGATCTCAAAGATTGCATGCAGCACTTTTAAAAAGCAAGAAAACTGGCGAGAACTTTAAATTCAATCACAGAAGTTACTTGTGTTCCAGAGTTTAAATGGCATCAAACTGAGTTATATTATATAAATAATCAGAAACATGCATTGTGTTTTTGCCTATTTGCCATACATCCTCCCCATAGGGGCAAATACAGATTCAAAGGTCTTGTTTTTCTTTTTAAACTGAGTTCTATGCACTATATTTCAAATTGCAAAAAAAAAAATTTGCTGTTGAAGACACAATTTACCACTGTTAGAAAAGTAATCAATGTTATGAATATGGGTATTAGTCTGAATCAGGGTATGATACATTGTGATATCCATATTGTCTGTGTCATGTGATCAACCAGCAGCAGCAGCAGCAGCACAACATATACAAACATTAAATTTATAGAAATGTTTCATCACGTTTCTACAGGACTATAAAATGCTCTCTATAAGATTCTCCAGAGCTCCTCGGGAAGCTTAATCACATCTCTTGAAGGAAGTGGACCCTCTAAAGTTCTGCAGTAATGTTTCTTTCTTGGACCCGAACTTCAGAAGTGCTCAGCCCCTGAAGAAAACACAACATGGACTCTCTTAAACCTGTTAAAAATGCCACTTGTGCATAAAAGATCAGACAAATCAGTGCCAAAACCGTTTTCTTTTTTTTTTGCCTCATCAAATGCCTCCTGAGATCTTTCAGGATAAATAATTTAGTGTGGTGAACATTAAGGTATGTTCTTACATTCTATTTAAGTTCTTAATGTTGGGGCATTTTCTGTATTAAAATGGAAGCCATATATTATAATATTTATTTAATATAATTTAATAATTAGTGGATATTCTGAGTCTGTTTTGGTTGACACGGCTCTGCAGTGTTGAATGGGACTTTGGGACAGTACTTCTGGACTGGAAGGCCTAGGTGGTGGTTCACTTTTCAAATAGGGGGACTGGAGAGTGTGCTCCAGCTGTAGGAAGATTACATTCCTCAGCCTTCCGGGGAACATCTATGTCAGTGAACTGGAGAGAAGAATCTGGCCAAAGGTTGAACCTCGTAAACAAGAGGAACAATGAGGTTTCCGTCCG
The DNA here is from genome assembly GCA_900490495.1 of Danionella dracula. Classification (NCBI taxonomy): domain Eukaryota; kingdom Metazoa; phylum Chordata; class Actinopteri; order Cypriniformes; family Danionidae; genus Danionella; species Danionella dracula. The sequence goes on from UELW01000666.1 coordinate 8,109,533, forward strand.
AGCCATGGAATACTGTACCAGCGCTATACTCTTTGCAGAGTCCTCAAGGGTTCATGGGAGTTTACTCAACAAGTCCACACGTGTTTTGTGGCTTTCGACCATGTGGGGCTTTGGAATATGGGGTCCGGGGGCCTCTGCAAAGGGCTGTTTGGTCTCTGTACCGCCAAAGTAGGAGCATAGTTCACAGTAAGTCAGACCTCTTCCTGTTGTATGTTGGACTCTGGCAAGGTATTATATCTATGGACAGAATTTCTAGACAGAGCCAGGGGCTGGAGGGGTACAGGTTGGGGACCACAGGATTACCTTTCTTCTTTTTGTGAATGAAGTTGACCTGTTGGCTCCCTCAGGCCAAGACCTTCAGCAGGTATTGGGGAGGTTTGCAGCTGAGAGTGAAGCACATCTAAATCCGAGACCATGGTTCTCAACCGGAAAAGGGTAGTTGGCTCAGTCCAGGATGGAGGACAGATCATGCCCCAAGTGGAGGGGTTCAAGTATCTTGGAATTTTATTCACGAGTCAGGGAAGGATGGAGCATGAGATTAACAGGTGGATCGATCTACTGATTAAATGACTAAGCTCTTGATTTACTATTCAATCTATCTTCCTACTCTCACCTATGGCGATGAGCTCTGGGTCATGACTGAAAGAATAAGATGTCAGATACTAGCAGTCGAAATGAGCTTCCTCCATAGGGTGATGGGGACCCTACCTTAGAGATAGTGCTCCATCACTCATGAGGAGCTTGGAGTAGAGCTACTGCTCCTCCACATCAAGAGGAGTCAGTTGAAGTGGTTCGGGCATCTGTTCCAGTTGCCTGCTAAACGCCTCCCTACGAAGGTGTTTCGGGCATGTCCTACCGGGGGAGACCCAAGACTCGATGGAGAGATTATGTCTCCAGATTGGCCTGGGAATGCATCGGTATACCCCAGGTAGAGCTGGAAGAATTGTCCTCAGTGAGGGAAGTCTGGGCATCCATGCTTATAATGGTGCCCCCGCGACCCGTCCTTGGTATAGCTGATGAAGATGGAGGGATGGATAATAAGTGAATAATTATATTCCCTCAATCTATTAAAATAGGAACATTTGTTTGTATTTTTCAGTGAATTTTCAGATTAAATGATAACATTTTAAGCCATATAATTTAAACGACGACTCCATATCGTTTAAATGAAGGTTTGTAAGGTTTCTACATTTATTAAAAAATGTTTAAATTGCCTTTGAATACCATGTCGATATTAATTAGATGCAGCAGAGTTTGTTTTTCATCTAAGTAAATTGTGTGTTCAGAGATGTTGCGGTGGGCTCTGTTTGTCTGATGTTTGTTGACCAGCCACCTCATATTCTGTAGCAGCACAGGGACAGAATAAAAATTTGATGAAAAAAATAATTGTGTAATGAGATGGTGTAGGTTTAAATGGGCCTCAAATGGGTCTAAACCCCCCAATGATGAAACATCCTTCATATATCAATTGTAATAATACATGAAATAGAGTTTTTAAATCCTTACAGATTTTTTTGAGATTCTGCCATTCGTCTTTAGTATTTGACCAACTTGTATTTGTTTTATTACTTTGTCAAATTACCCTAAAGTAAGTTATTATTCATTGACATTTTTCTCGTTCATTTATTTGAAAATTCAAGAATAAAACAATTATAGTCATTATTAATTTATATCCTTAGATTACAATAGAACACTATTTCTTAAATGGTTTAATTTTTATTTTGATTGACTTTCTTTTTCTAAACAAGTGAAGTGAAAGGGACCCGTTGGCCAGATATGGAGTGACCCACACCAGGAATTTTTGCTCTGCATTTAATCCATTGCAGTGTACACACACAGCAGTGAACAAACACATCGTGAACACACACCCGCAGCAGTGGGCAGCCATGAATGCCTCCCAGAGCAGTCGGGAAACTGGTGCCTTGCTCAAGGGCAACACAGCTGTGGTTGTTGAAGATGAGAGAGCATGTGTTTCATCACTCACCACCTTCAACTCAGTGGATCTGAGTATCGAACCAGCAAACTTTCCGATCACAAGGTGATCTCCTTATCCACTTATCAGCTTACGTTTTGTGTCTTGACCCTATTGTCAATACCTGCAAATGTAGGGTAAATACTGATTGTTATTCAATGTGTTCCGATTCAAAACTATTCACAGTTTCTTTAACCATAATTCTACAGCCCCGTTCAGACCAATAATTGGAAAGCGTGTGGTATGTTCCTAAAGGGACTTGCTTACTCACTCACTTTACCCATAGTCAAACTTTGCCCACCACCATTGCTGGTTACCAGGTTTGCTTCACTTCAGTTCACCATTTTCTTAATTAGTTTACATAACCACAAACATCCATAAAAGTGTCTATGACAAATTTAGCTCTCTCCACATCACTTCGATGCACTTCATGGGTTTTACCTATACCCCCTCCTCTTCCTCTGCATGGATACAATATTCACCTACCAGTTAACTAACAGATGATGCTCATAGAAAGCTGTGCCCTTGCAAAATAACTGTGTGGCGCCATGGCAAATAATTGTTTCATCGCCACTGGGTGGCATCTTAATCTCTTAAATTAGCAGACAGTCGTCTAAAGTTAGGTAACCTTCCACTGATAAAACCTTTTCACAAAATTTGTTTAAAATATGCATTTGTATGCATTAATGTGCTCAAAATGTATTTTGCTGCTTTTCATATTTGTAACAAAAACAAACAGGGGACTTGAATCTGCCACACACCGCATGCTAATGTGTTGTTTAATGCACCACCTAGTCTTTTACTACTGACCATTATTACAATGGGACACTGATGTGCTATATATACATGCAGTTTTTAGTCACTAGAAGTTTTATTTGTTAGTTCGCTAATATTAAGTAGATTTCAAATACTTCTTTATTTGGTTATTTGTTTGTTTTTAGCTTGTTTGTTGTTTATATATTTTACCATGTCTGCCATTTCTGAGAAAATCAGTCCCGTTGTGCCATCTTTGGTAACCCAGATTACTTAAAATTATCGGGATCGATGAAGAAAGCATAGTGGTGTGTTTTCGAGGTAATGAAACTTTGACTAGACACCCACTGTAACATGGTCTTTGTCTGAATGCACAGTTCCAGTCTTGGTGTGAATGCAGAGTAAGTCTGTTAGGTTACACGCGTATAGAGTCTTGAATATACTATATGCGATATTTTCTGAAAACAGGCATAAAAACAGACAAAATGACTTTTTTATGAAAATGATAACATTTTTTATATTGAATTTTAGCATATCATTTTAAGGCATATCTGTGCTAGAATAAACGGTGTGAATTTGACAGTATATGTCATCACGTTTGTGAGTTTTAAACTGAAATTTGTTGTATTTATTCTACCACATTAATCCAGTTTTTCTGTGTTTTAGTGTCAAACTATGGGCTTCTGCATTCGGTGGAGAAATGAAATCAATTGCAGCAAAATATTCAGGATCTCAGCTCCTGCAGAAGGTAAAATGAGCTATGCTGATCCATACTGAAATCTGATGCATGGCCAGTACATCAGCAAAAAAGAGTGGCGCTTGAAATATTTGAATATGAATAAAATAACCAAGGTGGTTTTGTACAATATATATTAAGTCTGAATGGTATGGCTAATACAAACACGCTCAAAATTTCAGATGAATGATTAGTTTTACAATGCACATTACCATATTGTTTCATTTTGGACCTCACCATAATGGATCTCACAACTACATAGTTGATGTTACTGATTTTGTGTATTCCTCAGAGTACACTTGAGGATGAAACATGTCTTATGTTTCAAAAACGTATGCCAATGATTTATCACTGTTTCAGAAGCTTCAGTAAGGTGTAAATTATGTGACTCCAGTGGTCAACCTGAATTGTATGATCACAAATGTACTATGTGGACAGCTAATATGAGTAAAAGGTCTTAAATTTAGGACAGGGTTTCTTTTATCAATCAATCAATCAAAACTTTTTTCCACAGCACTTCTACACAACCTGATGATTAGCCCACAGTGATTCCCATTAGTAAGGAACTAAACTATGCTTTCCCTGTGATCACCTCGGAAAGACAATGGCCTTTTGAGCTAACAGGACCCTCGTCTTTTCACATGCATAACGTGCCAAACTAGCAGAAGGGACCAGATGTTCATGACATGCTTATGCGAATTATATCTGCTCAGATATTTGAGTAACACTAGCACGTAGCCGAGAAGCCTGGTCTGAGAGTCAGAATGAAAATTGGGTATTTCCACTGGGGGTTGTCCTGCTCAACAAGTACTTATTAGTTACCCTGATTGGTCAGATTCCCACAACAATCAGCTCGACACGAATGCTACTCCTAACTCTGCAAGCTCATAGCTCAATATATATATATATATATATATATATATATATATATATATATATATATATATATATATATATATATATATATATATATATATATATATAATTCCAATGTATATCTTTATTCTTGGTTCATATTTCAGACGTTCTATGTTGATTGCATCTATTGTATTGCTTGTTTACTGCACATTAAAGACAATAAATGTTTAAACCTTTTCAGTCATCCTTTTTTTAACTAAAATATTGTTAAGGGTTAATAAGAATAATAACATCAAGTGTAAGTAAAAAATGATTATTGAGTTGGATAACACATAATATTATCGTTAATAATTAACAGTACAATTTCTTTGGCTTTGACCAAAAATAATTGGTAAAGATAAAACCTTTAAATCAATTATGGAGTCAGATATATGAATTTATGTGAATTATTAATTATCCTTTAGCACTCTTTCAAGACAGAACATGTGAGCCTTCAGAATATATCGGTATATATATATATATATATATATATATATATATATATATATATATATATATATATATATATATATATATATATATATATATAAAACTAAATGAAAAACTAAATGAAACTTTTTGTGTTACATTGAGAAAGAAAAAAAACAGAGTTTCATGTAGCAAAATATATATATATATACATACACATTTGTCTTTTGCTACATGAAACTCTGTTTTTTTTTTTTCTCAATGTAACACAAAAAGTTTCATTTAGTTTTTTTATTAAATAATTGTAATAAATCAACTTTTTATAATATTCTGACCAGGCCCTGTAATTTCAACAACTAGTGTCTATTCTACACTTGTTTGTCTAATGTATCATCCATTTCTCTTTATAATTCTAATGGGGAAGATACGTTACACTCAACTATTGGAATGCTGATGTATTCAGTTTTTTCAGAAGGTGACCCAAATACTCAGGTAGATGAACTCAAGAGGGAGATGAATTCATTGCTGAGAAGCTTCTCATAGATGAGTTTAATTATGCCACCTTATTTAAGACATCTCCCCTCATATAGGTTTTATTCTTCCCTGGGGTGCCCATTTAAGCGAGAATAATGTGTGCTTACTGAAGCTGTGTCAGGTCACATACAGTACACATTTACAAACCCACTCACACAATGTAGGCTAATTAAACCTCCCACGTGCAGCAAGCCTGCCTTGGTTGGTCGGTGCATTCATGTTTAATTTCTGTAGATGATCATGTTAAGTATGTTAGTGTAATGGGCCAAATGCTGATTATCAGTGTACTTCCCAAGCGCTGAGCCTCACTAGGCTGTTTTCATTCACATTTGATTGTCAGCTCACTTGTTTTGGCTAACAACCTCCAAATGGTTCCTTTTGAAATTGAATCAACTAAACACTTCTTCATTTCAAATGCTTTAGATTGGAGTCTTTTAAATGCAGCTTTTTAAAAAATTCATTCCACAGCTTCTAAAAGCGCTACTTTGATACAGTTGAATAGAGAGTTGTACCCTGGCGTCCTCTGTTCTGTAAAGTGACATCTTAGATAACAAAATTATAAATGGTTCTCTTTCAATAGCTGTGCATCATTGCCTTACAAAGCATGTTTGTTTTTGGTACAGACAAATAAATGAATAAGAGTTAGATGTGTTAACCATATCTCTTTAGGAGTGGTTACCCACTCAAGGCTAAATATTAAACAAACCATAGGATTTAGTGTTTTGCATTGTAGTCTTTTATATAGTTAATTGTTGTAATACCCTTAAAGAGTAATGTATGATCAAACGTGAGTGATGAGGCAGGGTTTCTGCAGCGTCTTAAAATGTCTTCAATTTAAAAGGCCATATTTTAGACCTTAAAAGTCTTAAATTCAGAGTTATAGATATTTAATAGATTTTCACAGTTAAAGCTCATTTGATATGTCTTTTTTGTTGTTGCCAGAAATTGAGAAAATGCTCCTAAATGTTAAAAAATTTAAAATGACTGTTAGGTTTGCCAGAGTTTGAGAAAATGCTCACAAACACTCAACTTTGTAAAAGGCATGATTTGAGTTTGAGAAGACTTTTGTAAATGCCCAAAAACATAAAAGTGATGGTTAGGGTTTCAAAACGCAATGGTTACTTTCGTAACCCCTGTTCCCCTAATAGGGAATGGGGAATTATGTTGTTGACGACTATGGGAATATCCATTAGGAGTGCTCTACTCTCTCTACACTCTTTTCAAAAGCCTATGGAAGTGTGACAATGCTGTTGTGAAGCTGGAGCCATACTCACCCCCAGGCAACCAAACTTTCTCATGATCTTACGATTGTGGCTGGGGAAATAAGTCTCTGTTCCCTATTCAGGGAATGGGGGTTATGAAAGTAACCATAACATTCTCCATCAGTCGGTCACTCTGACTTATGCCAGTGACGAATATGGGAACACCTTGCAAAATGCCACAATCTAGGTCCTTCCACATCGGTCTGCGACCAGGCAAGCCAGGCACATCAGTAGTCTGGCACCAAGCGGGCCCTCCTCCACCCAGGTCTTAATTTTTAATGGGCAATAAATTCTCTCATACCGACTCATACCAGAGGAGGGAGCGTCAATCTCAGAGCTGAAGGGAGATGTGTGGAGGCTGTACACCTTGAAGGTTGAACTTAGAACTTCCGGCAGTTTAATACACGTATGGTTTCAATGAGTGACCTACAGAAAATGCACCTTGAACCACTGCAGAAAGGTTTTTTAGAGGGAATATAGCCTAGATGGAACTAGCTAGACCAATAGTTTTCGCGAGTTAGCTTTTCGGGGAACTGCTCAGCCCTCCCGTGCCTGAGGTCATAAAAGATTCAGCCGGTAGTGTGTAAGAATACTATGCTTACTCTACTATGCTTGTTGGGGCGAGAGTAGCCAAAATCCTGGAGGTTGTCTCCAGGAACAAAAATAGCTCACATATAACTAAGAATGGCACAACCCAAGCTGGACACCCCTTAGTACATCTCAGACAATGCTACCACCACATAGGATGGCTGAAGAGACGAATTCAATGCTCAGGTTATAGTACCTGGCAAAGGTGTTGGGTGTGTATGCGGTAAAGACGGCCTCCACTAGCCAGTGGGCCAACCTCTGTTTGGAGACAGCCTTCCCTATCGTCTGCTGTCCTCCAAAGCATACAAAGAGCTGATTGGAACTTCTAAGGTTCCGGGTTCATTCTACATAGATCCTCAGTGCTCTAACTGGGCAATTGGGACCACGGGTTGGTGCTGCATCCTCTCTGGGCAGAGCTTGGGTACATATCCAGGTCTGGGATTAAGAGTGACATGAGTATCACCAGGTCCGAACTTTAAGCAGCTCTTGTTGACAGAGAGTGCCTGCAGATCCCCTACCTAGCCGACCAGGAGCACTGCCTTAATTGACAGAAATGTAAGCTCTACTGATTCAAGCGACTTGAATGGAGGACCTTGAAGTCCTCTAAGGACACTGGAAAGATCCCAGGAGGGAACTCAGGACAACCTAGAGATTCTAACCCTTCTGGCCCCTCTGAGGAATCTGAACGTTAACTTGTGTCGTTCAAATGTATTGCCCTAAAATATAAACCTTCAGGGTGGATGGAGACAAACCTCGATCCAGACCCTCTTGGAGCAAGTTAGCATGAATTCAACAGTGCAGCTGCTTGAGTCTACTTGGCGAGAGTGACACCAGTCAACGAACTGACCCCACTTGCCGGCAAATCAGGCCCTAGTAGAGGGAGCTCGGGCACAGTGTGTGAACCACAGAGTGTGGCATTAACCGGGGGTCCTCCGCAGCTTGATGTGCCAGACATGGAGATTCCCGAGGTCTGGGCGAGGGTGCTTGTGTCCACATCCCTGGATCAGAAGGTCCAACCGCAAAGGTCCATGGAGGGACTGTCACAAGAGAGCACAGTTCTATGAACTAAAGTCAGATGGACCAATAATGTGCCACCACTAGGACCAAGAACAGAGTGTAGAACAGCCGGCACTGAGCATTCTCTGAGGTGGGCGAATAGGTCTACCTCCGCTATACCAAAGTGGTCCCAGATCTGCTGGACCGCCAGGGGATGGAGTCGCCATTCTTCTGATCGGAGGTTCCACCGAGACAGTGCATCCGCTGTCTGATTCAACCTGCCCGGGATATGGACTGCAACAAGGGACAGACTCCAATGCTGACTTCGGAGGAGCAGTTTGTGAGCGAGAGCTAACAAATGGGATGAACGTATTCCTCATTGTCGATTGATAAACACCACCTGGAAGTCATGTTCATGACGGAACTCGGAACTTGAGCCAAATCTGGAGTGGTCTAATATGTAATAAGTAGTGTTGTCAAAATGAACGTGTGAACGCATGTGATTAATTTGAAATGTAAAATGCGTAAAATGTTTTTATAAAATTAACACAGTTTCAGTATTTCCTGTTTCTTGTTGTGGCCGACGTGTGTTAACTACAATATGAATAAGATGCATGGAGTTTGTATGATGATGAGAAGGCATGGAGGATGGACACTTTACAGCGTGTGGAGACCTACCTGGCTGTTCAAGCTCGACCATGGAGCAGAATTAGGTTCCGGCCGAGGAGGTCTCACTCGAGGCTAACCCACAACACAGAGGCTGAGAGCCACCCAGACTGCACTGCATCAGACGCTACACCCTTGAATGTGCCTCTGAAACAAGAACTGCATTACCCAGACAAAAGTGCACCGCCAGCACCTGCCTCTCCCTGGGAAATCGCTTTGTATACCCGCGCTTCCGCACCATCAAGGGGAGCGAGAGAGAGGAGACTGACCGACTTCTCTAAGAGGTGCCTTCAAAGTTTGGGTCAGTTCCCGATGCACTTCCGGAAAGAACGAGATAGGAGGTGCGCCCCACAAACATCCATCCAGGCGCGACCTCACAAACCACGTATCCAGCGTGGAGATTTCAGGTGTGATGGGCAGAGATACCTGCAACCCAATTTCTCTGGCAGCCCGGGTAAGCAACTCGGACATCTCCTTCTCAGCACAGTCTGCCGTCACCGAAGAGGGGGAGAGAGATGTACTGTCTCCTTTGGGAGATGCGCCGTCTCTCTCCTATGCAGCAATTGAGATCGCATCATCAGGTGCACAGGAGTCTTCAGAAGATACATGCAGCGCATCATCCGATAACTCGCTGTGGTGGATAGCGGATGCACCGGGGGAGCCAGTAGTATGCGTGACCCTACTCAACTCCTCTGGATGCCGCAGACATGCACTCATCGACCTTTGCGGACAGGAGCTACAAAATCACTGGTGGTGGCCTGAAAGTACACCAACCTTGCCTTAAGTGCGTTTGCGAACAGAACTGTGCAATCAACACAGTCTGATCCCTCAATCACTCCCTCAGCATGTCTACAAGATCGATACATTGTATCCAACTGACTTGCATGGTCATGACATGTTTGGAACACACTACAAACAGTCGACAGGCAAAACAAGTGCTCCACAAATAAAAAAGGAGTCTTCCTTTTTGGTGTAAGGCAGTGAAAGACATAGAATCTTAAGCGTGCAGTGGCTATGGGCTCTGGCTCTGGCCGAAGAATTCCAAGAAATAATCCAACTGTTTCTGTGATTGTCTCTCACTGCGAGTCACTCGCATGTCGAGACTAGGCTCCAACAAAAAACAGGCATGTAAACTGGATTAATTTATATAATTTTCAGCTAAACATAAATACTTTAAAAAACATGTATGCAACTTGTTACACAGTCAAAGTCTATCTCAGTTCGCTCAAAGTAGAAGTTGTATCAAGTATAAGCATGATTTATAGATGAAAAACTTACAACGTAATGGTAACTGGCTGTAACGTTAATCTGGCAAACTGTCGTTAGGAGAGAGGTGGAGGATATCATGCTCGACAGTTTTTTTTTTTTTTGGCAGTTTCAGTACTAGTTTTAACCACAAACGTATACAGTCTATATACACAAGTCACCAAAACAAAATTTTGATTGATGATTAAAGCCTTTATTAGCTGAAAACAACTCAAAGCAGTATGTGGTCTGCTTGAGCTTTGTTACTGGCTGTTTTTAGAAAAAAATAACCAATTATAGAGTGTGTTTTTACATTAAGTGCAGTAGATGGCAGCCCTAAGGCCAGAGATGCGTGTTCTGCTTTAAGAGATGAAAGTGTGCATGGCTGTTGAACAGGAAGAAGAGAAAGAGAGAAATAAAAAAGAAAAGGAAGAATAGAATGCCAAGAAGAAGTATTAGATGAATGCTGATTCACAAGCGAGACAAACAGTAGACTGGTATAAGTGTGGCCTCTGGGGGAGGGAGAGGAAGGTTTCTGTCTACTTTTATGTGAGGATATGTACATGAAAGGTTTGTTTATTCATTAGGTCTAAATGTTTATTTGTTAATAACAAGTGTAATTCTATAATTAATTATACAAAGTCTTAGTAAATAAATTTTTTATGTAGTATTGTTTATAAAGCTTATGAATGGCACTTTAATTTTAATGCCCTCAATTAAATGACTTGTAGTTCTTATCTTGATTAATTTTATTGATAACACGCTTTGAGTTTTATAACAGCGTCGCTGCCACAAAGTTACCCCCAAAATAAAACAAAATACTTTTTTTTTTACAAAAAAATTACTAAGGAGAGGTGAGGAGCTATTTTTAATTCTTAATAGCAGATGAAAGCAGTCAATGTAAGAGCTAGTAATATGCAAAAAAATGTGATATTACGCTGCTTTAAGTGAAGAAGAAGAAGCCGAATTCATTCAGTCAAGTGCCGATGAAGGAATGGATTTAGGTCATTTTAAAAACCTCTTAACTTGTAACTTGGTTATTGCCTAAAAAAAAAAAAAAAAAAAAAAACAACTACTTGATTTCACGACTACCTTTACCTGAGTGTCGAGACTTATGGAAGAAAAAAACTTAATCTCATAATTTTTAACCTGATTGCGCGATGAGGTGGGAATGCTGGAGTAGCACACATTGACCCTGAGTCTTTTATATGTAAACATTTCAGTGTCTCACCTTAGTTAGACACACTTCCAAGGTCTTAATACCCAGACAAATTGCCTTTTGAAAAGAAGAAAAATTCAACATAAAAGTGGAATAAGAACCTGTGCCTCCTGATACAGAAACTGGTGCTTTTTGTGTTCGTGTCAGAGTGTGTTAACAACATTAACAGTTTATTGTTGTGATTTCGTGCAAATGTTCTGTTATTAAATAAAAGATGAAATATACTGTGTGCTTGCATAGTCCTGTACATTTCAGAAGGTATACTTTAGTACAGAAAACTGCAACTCAATCACTCTCTCTGTCTTCATTAGCAATTAGCTCTGTCAGCAAATGCTGCTGCATTAATAACAAGCTTCTACAACTCCTCCAAACTTCACCTGATTCAAAGTAAACATAGTTATGCCCCAGAATACTTTGTTTGTGAACACGACCCACCAGTCACCCACATCTATTCAGGGTAATGAGGGTGGCTTGCCCAAGGACGATCAACTCCTCCACTATGCTACATTGCCACCATGTTTGGCATGTAATTAACATCTAATTGGTATTAGCCATGTATGATGCCTTGGCCTAAACCCCGAATTTTATTTAGTACATAGAATAAAGTTTGTGTTGGGAATAGTTATTCAGTTATTGTACCACCAGTATGAAAATAAATCTGTTGGGATTTGGTCCATTTATTGTGTATGATGTTTATTTTAGTTTTATTTGTTTTTGTTTTTTTGCACAGAAATATAAGGAGTTTGAGAAGAGAGTGACTGTTGAGGAGATCGATGGTATTAAACTTGTGAAAAAACTTGCTGAGAAGATGGAGGAGAGGTTCCTCAAGAAAGCAGAAGCTGTAGAGGTGAGAAAAAGCAAATAACAGATGTTACAACAGTTTCAAATGTGACATTATTTTTTTAACTATAATGAAATTGAAACAAGCACAGATGTTAAAATTTAAAATACACTGATTTGGTAAACTAAAATGAATGCAAGAAAAGCAAGCGAGAACTAACTTAAGGAGCAAAGAGTTAGGAGTTCAACTGACAGCCACGCACAAAATAGAATGGAAAAGGAAACACTGAGGGAAAGAGGCTAAAACACTAGCAATAATTAGAAGTGAGCAGTCACAAAGAACTGAGTAAATGAATCCAATTAGTAATAACTCTATATTTATAATGCACAATTAAGCCTTGTATGGTGTTCCTAGTATTGTTCCTCAGGCATTGTTTGCGGGTCTGGTGGACCCATTAATTTTTAATTCCAATCAAAACATTTTATGTTAAAATACTTAACTGATATTTACTTTAGCCAAGTAACAAGTGATTTAAACAGCAAGTATACTTTATTTATTGTTTAACCATATTTCTTCACATTTAGAATTTACACCATGTGTGGGGTGTTCTCATTATTGTTATTTTGGCAGGGTTGGTTGGTCTGCTAGAACCATTGCATTTGTGGCCTTTTAATTCACACAATCACAGAATTTTACACTAAAATCTAAAATTGTATGTTCATGTGTGGTTTATGTTTGTGTGGGAAGACAGAATTATAATTAAATTATATGAATTAAATAATAATGAATCCTTTTTCTTTTGATGACAAATGAACACAGGTCCCACAGACCTGAACACCATACAAGGATTAAATAGCAAAGACAACAAAGTAGCTACACATTGAGAATAACAACCCAATAAAGTCCTTCACTCAAAGAACACAAGAAGAGGCGCAGGTACTAACAATGTTTATTTGGCAATTTTGGGGCCCAAGTAACACAAATTCTCAGTGAAACCTATTTTCCTATTTTTATTTTCAATTGAAATTACACGTTAAAAATATATTTTTCCAAAAAATTGATTAAACTTACTTGATGGGACTGAAAATACCAAGCGTTGTAACAAACTAACCCTTATTTACAAAGCCTCTAGTTCCAGGCATGGGTGTAGATAAAAATTTGGGGGCCCAACGAATTATCTTTTCCTAATGCTAAGTCTGGCTCTTGGTAGTTAACATACACACAACATTCAATTATTTAATTATTCTATTGTAGGAGCCTGTTGTAATTCCATTGACAACCTATTTCTAAACCAAAGCAAATGTCCGATTTTCTTTTGCCAAACCTTCAGCAACCTTTTGTTTTGCTTGAGTTGGATGAAGTGAAAAGCATGGTATATGTGCATGGGACAAACCATTCAAATATTTAAAAACCAACAATTCAATTTTTAAATTAATGCACTGGTGAATCCATACCAAGACTGGAGTAATATGCAAAATCTTTTTTGAGTTTAATCTTTGAGTTCAAATCTAATTAGGAGTGCAAAACAAACAAGGTAATGAGGAACGATCATCATCCATGGAGGGAAATGTCACGGTCAGGTAGGAAGAACCCCAAATGTGAAGGGGTGAACAAAAAAAAAAGTTTTTATCTAAGAAAAAAACTAAACTGCTACTCAATCGGAAAAAAAGAGAACTCAGGCAACTACAGTAAAAAAAATGAAAAACAAGGTATGCCTCTCCGGAGGGATAAACACAAAAGTCAGAAGGGGTCCGCTCCCAATAGCAGAGATGAAGCCAAGATTGGTACCCCCGAGGAGGGGAGGAGAGCTCACCGGCTTGTAGATGCGTAGCTGGCGAACCGAGGTGGTCTGGGTCAACTGCAGATCCTCACTGTAGGTTGGGCAGACAGAGAAACAGAGTGATCCAAAAGAGGAGATAGGAAGACGCGCCGGCACACGGCAACATAGAGTGGAGAAGACGGTCGGTCAGCACACTGAGATTACAGATCAATAACTCACAAAGAGAGACGAGGAACAGGGTCCTTAAGAACCTTGAGTAATGAGTGAACGAGAACAGCCATCGCTGATGAGCAATTAACGGGAGCGACGCAGACAGGTGACAGCAGGAGGAGAGGGAAAAGCTTAATGAGCAGACAAGACAGAGAAACCGCCCTAACAGGAAAACAGAACACTCTAATTATCTTAACACAATAAAAACTACTGGCAACAGGAATGTAAAACAATAAAACCTGGAAAAGTTAGGAACTAACCAAACAAGGGTAGCAAGTACATTTTTGCCAAAAGTAATCATTCACCTGTCTTGACTCACTTATGAACATAAATAACGTCCCATTACTAATCCATAATTATAAATAGACATCACTCCACCTTTTGTTGCTATAAAAGCTTCAACTGTTCTGGGAAGTTTAGGAGTGTGTTTTAGCCAAATTTTAAGCATTCATCCTGAAGCTCGTTTATGAGGTGACAGGTTGATGTTATTCGAGAAAACCTGGGGGTCAGTCTCAGCTTATATAAAGCTCTAGACTGCAGGCCAGTCAAGTTAATCCACACCAGACTCTGTCTTCCATGTCATTACGGAACTTGCTTTGTGCACTGCTGCACAGTCATGATGAAAAAGTAACGGGCCAGCTTCAAACCATTCCGACAAGGTTGGGAGCATCGAATTGTCCAAAATTGTTGGGAATTCAAAAGCATTCAGAGGTCAATTCACAGGAACTAAGCTCCTGTAAAATAACACCACACGACAATTCTCCCTTCCCCCACATTTAGGTCTCTAGAACAATGTAGTCAGATAACAACACACTCTCCAGGCAAACACCAAACCCATACTTGTCCATCTGATGGCCAGATGGTGAAGCACAAGTTAAGGTTCCACTACATTCAAGGATTTGCATTGCACTTGTTTATGTATGGATAGAATGCAGCTCCTCGGCAAAGAAACCCTTTGAAGCTCTGCAGTGACTACTTTTGAAGAAAGTTGGCAACCTATTCACACTATGAGAATTTGTCGACTCTGCTATGTTAGTTTACATACCTGTTTATCTATCAGTTTACAGAACTACCAGTTACTGAGCTACGCCTTGGCCAGACTTTTAAATCAGCTCCTTTGAATTGAATGGGATTGCATATAATGAAATTTGGGGTTTCGCTTCGACGGAAGTTCAGCTGAATTTAACTTTGACCTTCAATACCGCATCCTGGGATGTGAGTAAAATGAAACTTGTTACCGTTTGGACCATGTATATTTAGAGCTTGATATTTAAAGAAAAATGTGCTAACTGCTGGGTGGAGGCCGCACGGCCATACGGTGGCGTGCGGAGCTTTCAAACGCTAATCTGACTGAGACATCACTGTCACTCCAAACCACATGTCTTCTACAACAATATATGTGGAATATTTAGGAGAGAGGAAATTTTAGGACTAGATTTGTTCCACAGGTGGCATCGTATCCTAGCTCCATCCTAGAATTCACTGAACTCCTGAAAGTGATCCATGCTTTCACAAATGAATATTTTATACACCTGTGGCCAAGAAAGTGATTAAAAAACCCTCTTCGGATGTTTTGGATGGGTAAGTAAATACCTTTGACAATACAGTATATATATATCAAACATACAGCAATTAGCGAAGCCAAATTAAGACAAAAACTGTGAATAAAACAAAAACTAGACCAATCAAACACAAAATTACACAAAGAATGTAGAAATAAGCTATGGCAAAAGTCAGGGACTCAGAATAGATTTTGGCAGTAATGCCCTAATTCTAACTTCCATTTATATTACTTTTGTGTGTTTTATAATCAAAATGCAAGTGTTTTATATCTGTAGTGCATTCATGTGGTGCGTTTGTGTCAGAGTGAAGCATTAAAACCCATAAAAGGTGATCAGAATCCATTATAAATGCCATTAACGATGCTCATTCTCTCCCATCAGCGTTTGGTGGAAGCAGCAGAGGAAGCACACCTGAACCACGAGGAAGATCCTGACCTACAGGTTGGAGACTATAATGCCAGCAACTGTGATAAAAGTGGCTAAGTGATCTTCAGGCACATTGAAGCTTCTCTGGGTCTTTTTAGTGGCAGCAAAGTTATTAAGTTTGTGTGAATTGCTATTTTGCACATTTCAATGACATCATAAAACAAAGTGAAAAGGCATTTATGAAATTTATGTCTCTGTGACATCTCACTTTAAAAACAGATGATGTCAAAACTAGTTTCGCAAGATTATAATTTTACATTGCATCAAACACACTTGCATATAATGTTTTTGAAAAACTGTTAAGACATTGGCTATATACAACATGAACATATAGGAGTGACATCACCTGTAAGTTTTCGGAAACGATTTTCTGAGGTTGGGTAAATCAGACAAAGTTTCACTACTGGGGAAATTAAAATAGCCAAAAAAAGTGATTTGGATTGTAAATTATAAGAAACAAAATAGCTTAGTGCTAGTTGAGAGGCTCTCCCTTGAGATACCCTACCATAATTATGCAAAACTCCTAATATAACTTAAATATATTTTAAATCTTAATTTTAATATAATTACGTATAAAAAGAGTTTAAAAATTCTGGACTCTAGTGATCAGAGGAGGTCTTTTGTGTTTACAACCAGAGGAAATGTGGTGACGCAGAGGGGAGTGTTTATGTTAATTAAGGGGAGGGCCTTAAAGTCTTTGACATCATTTACTGTGATTTTCACAATGACTCGTTATCAGAGGGTATAAAGCATTTATTGTGATTAAAATAAAACCCTTGAATGATTTGAATTGGTTTAGGGGGGATTTGCTCACACATCAATGAGCCACATTTCTGTTCAAACAGCTAGACATTTTTATTTTCATTTGAGGTCACCGTTAAACAGTGCTGCTAGGGTATTATGTGTCATTTGATTGTCAACAGGTGAGTCTCATCAAGTGATTATGGCACAAGCAGCTCTACCTGGTTGTTAATGTTTAATTTAATTTGTGATTTATTTTGTCAAATAATTTTCCTGTTACAGTCTTTTAGATTCTTCAATATCAAGTTCTTGTTCCACAATGAGGTTGTGGTATCCCCTGGATTAATGTGCGGGCCAATCAAATTTGGCATACTGTTAAAAGAGAATCTAACCATAAAACAGGACATCTTTGGAGAATCCAAGACAAACACTCTAAAGCCAATATTAATCCAAATCTGCACCATTATGCTGTTATTCACTGTAATGTGAAATGCTTGCAAAAATAAATCTTGGATTATTTTTAACCAATTATCTCTCAGACACCAGCTTCAGGGGTTTTATTTAGCATGAATATGAACCTGGTGCAGCTACATTTAGAGCGAAACCTTCCTGCTCTCAGTTAGCCTGCGGTGATGATTTGAAACATTTGAGGCCAGAAACTAATAAGTGAAGTGCTGCGGAGGACTGAGCACACCACAGAGACTCTGTTGGTTTTGGCTGTTTTTTGTGACCAAGTGATTGAGTGAGAGAGCGCTTATCTGCTCATTGCACAGCTCGTCCCCGGATTCATAATCTGTTCCACAATCCTTATGGAAATAAGCATGCAGGAGATTGACAGGCAGTAGGGAGCTGATTATATGCATGTGAATTTACAGACAGAAGTGCACGGAAGTCACATGTTACCCATCAAAAGCTGCAGAGACTTTAAACTTTTAAATTTGTAATTAGGATGCAAAGAGGGTAAACAAGATTATGACAGGGTTTTGTTCATCTTCAGTAGACAATCAGAGCATTACAACTGAAATTGATCTCCTTGTCTACCTAAAACCAATGCAAAGTCTTCTTCAAAGATGTGACTTTGTATCAGTCTGCATTACTGTCGTGATTAAATCTGGTAAAGTTTAAATGTGTACTTTCATTCATTCATTCATCTTCATGTCGGCTTTTATTCCCTTTCGGGGTCGCCACAGCGGAATGAACCGCCAACTCTCTGGCATATGTTTTACGCAGCGGATGCCCTTCCCTGCCGCAACCCATCACTGGGAAACATTCACACACACATTCACACCATGTACAATCGTTCTTATTCAATTCACTTATTCCGCATGTCTTTGGACTTGTGGGGAAACCGGAACACCCGGAGAAAACCCACACGATCACGGGGAGAACATGCAAACTCCACACAGAAATGCCACCTGCCCCAGCCGAGCCTAGAACCAGCAACCTTCTTGCTGTGAGACGACCGTGCTACCCACTGCACCACCGTGACGCCTAAATGTGTACTTTTCTGATTAAAAACTGAAGGATCGATGTATACTCAAACTTTTGATATTATCCACAATCCGCTGCGCTCAGGTGAGAAGAGTTTTCAGTTTAACACAAACAAGTGAGCCCTCCATGTAATATGACATTTTTAAAGAAGAAGCACAGAAATAATTGCTGGCAATATTGAGAGGGTTTTGTCTAAGGTTTTATTGTTTTCATATAGCACATGGCATATGTAAAGATGCAGTCAAACCCACTTCAGTCACATAATGTTTTATTTTGTCCATGACATTTACTGTATATAATATAGACGTAGCATGCGTGACCCTTGTATGAAAGAAAGTTAAGAATGGGCGCATCCAGTCATCACTTCCCAGTAACCAAAAATGAGTCCAGGGAGGTGGGACAATGGTGTAGCATAGATGTCTGAATGGACGAAGGTTTAAATTTGAATAAATTTTAAACAAAGAAATAAGTGTTCATCAAGCTCAAAACTAATGATCTGAATCAGAAAACTTTACAGCACCAGGGATGTAAAATATTTTTCTCAGCTCCAAAGAGCCTAATCTACCTTATTCCATCATATAAGCAACAGCTCAAAGCAGCTAAACCTGTAGTGAGAACTGTTAAAAGATGGACCGTCGAAGCAGAGCAGGTTTTACAAGCCTGTTTCCACTGTTCCACTGCACAGACAGGAGTGTTTTTGAATCTGCTGCCTCAAACCTGGACGAGCTCACTGACTCTGTCTCCTCATACTTCAGTTTCTGTGAGGATATGTGGATTCCCACCCAAACTTTTGTAACAATAATGATAAACCATGGTTCTCTGGAAAACTCAGACAGCTTCGTCAGGCCAAAGGAGATGGCTTCAGGAGTGGAGATCGTGTTCCGTATAATCAGACTAGGAACACAATGAATAAGGCGATCAGGGCAGCTAAAAGGAGCTACTTCAAGAAGCTAGAGAATCAGTTCTCTGCTAATGACCCTGCATAAGTGTGGAGAGACACCTCACCACTCCTCCTCTGAGCAATCAAACTCAAGCTCAAGCTCAGCGAGTTCTACAGTAGATATGAAACCCACAGTCTGACATCGTCCACCCACTCTGACAACTCTGATCCCCCATAGCAAACATCAACAACTGAACTCCATCACAGGGGTATGTTCTGTCCCCACACACAGACCCCTTGGTGAAGCTCCTAAAGTTTGCAGACAAAGTTTGTTCTGTTATCGGTCTCATCCAGGATGGCGCAGAGTCGGCATAGAGACAGGAAGTGGAGTGGCTTGCTCTCTGGTGTGGCAAGAACAGCCTGAAGCTTAACACGATAAAAACAGTGGAGATGGTAGTGGACTTCAGGAGAAGCCCTCCCGCTCAACTCTCTGATAAAGAAGGTTCATAAAATAGTATGTTTCTACACTTCAGACCATGAAGATAAGAGTAATAGTATTTAGATGTTTGTTCCATAAAAGTAATCCATAAAAATAAAAGTAAAGCGTAAACACTATTTTCGCAGACAAACAAAGTATTTTGCATGAATATGTTACTTTTTCAGTAAAGAACATCTTCTCCAGCGACTCTTATCTGTGAGAAACTGTGGTGAAGTTGGGCTTGATGACACAAATCCCAGAAAAATGAGACTAGGGGGCACCATGCTAAAAAAAATGTCAAATAAATATCAGATTCAAGAGATATTTTGAAAGCAGCAAATAAAATAAAAAAATCTGGAACCTTCCATTCTGTTTTAGAATGAACAACATATTCAGGTTCTTGGACAACATGAGGGATGGACTTATTTGCCACAAGTGCTTAGTATTTTTGCTGGAACTATCCCTTTAATATTTATTCTTGAGTAGTTTTTAATGTCGCTCCTGCTGGAATTTTCTCTTCTCCTGAGAGAGCTTAGCTGAATTCTGTTCGTCTATCCAGTGCTGTAACAGAAAATAGCTTTTCATGGACAGAGTAAATATCAACCAGTAGCAGTCAAGTGACAATGAGAGCAGATTATTAAGCGGATCTCCTCAGCTGGGGTTCATAGTCCCTTCTAAAATGACAAAACAAAACACACAAGCTTCCCTTACACATTTTATAGTTTATTTCTGACTCTCGCTAAAAAAATCTCAAAAAGATTATCTGCTTTTAAAACAGCCTCATATGGGACCAATCGAAAGCCTGCTACTTGCTATCCATGAGACCAGAAAATTGTCTCAGTTTTAGTCTGGTCTCTTTCAAAAACACACAAAAAAGAACCTCACCAGGTCTTATCTTTTAGCCCGTCTATTTGAATCTGCAAAACTGAACATTTGAGATAAGATTCTACAGTGTTCACTAAGCTAGCTTTTAGTAATAAGTATGTCCCCAGTTGCACGTGCAACATTGATCATGCTGCTCGTTTTTACAGTTGTGAGAACTGTTCTTTGGTTAGCTGATATAGGTGAGTACATTAAAAGGAATACTTTAAGTAATGTTGTGCACAAAATAATGAGATTCATGAATTTATGTATGATTGTTTGAACTTCCTTTTTTACAAAAGGCGCTACTTGTCAAAAGGTTAACATTTTGGCTATAGTGTAGCGTTTTTTTCATAAAAGTGTGTCAGACACATTTTAAACAAATCTGTGTTTCAAAGTATGCTTTAATATCTACAGAGGTTTGCCTATGCAAACTGATCCGTTTGCGGAGGGTATTTGTGTTTTTATACTCCTTGTATAAACCTTGCACAAATAGAAGAAAACATCGCTAAACCACGTTATGGAACTGTTTTATTTTGACAACAATACTGTGAGCACCACTTTCTTGAGGAAAAAACTCAAACTCACTAACTTGGTCAAACTTGGAACTCTCTACTCTATGTATGGCTTACATAAAAGGGAACGATGCATGCACCTTGGGATTGTTATTTGGAAAGAAGAGTCAGGGCAGTTGTTGTAATAAAAACATTCTGTTGTTGAGGGAGGTTGATGATTTTTTCCTCCATTTTTTAAGGATTGCAATGTAATCCAATTGGTGAACTTATGCAAAAGTGAATGGCTTGGTAATTCTGAAGTTTATTGATGGGAGATGTTTATTGCTTAAGAAAGGTGTGAATGGGTATAATTGAGTGCCCAGATTAACGACTGCAAATATTATTATAATTAATACAATTATTGAAGTTTATTATTGTTTCTAGACAAGAAAATTGTATGCTTGTACGGTGACTATTGTTATTTTTTTACAAACAAAACTTTTTACTGTACGTAATGAAGGTTGATTAAATCTAAAGCAAAATAGGCTTTAATAACAATTCCTTAACAATTCAAACAGATGATTATTGGCTTATATTTCTGATGTATTTACATAAAAATATATTAATTTACATTTAAAAAAATTTACCTGATACATATATCAAAGTACAAAATGTATTCAATTGTATAAAATGCTGTTTAAATAATTTTTAAACCATCGAAGCCATGCTTTTATACACAAAGTAATAATAAAGGTCCCACTTTTCCTTCATGTATGTTCATTCATCTTCATGTTGGCTTTCTTCCCTTTCGGGGTCGCCACAGCAGAATGAACCTCCAACACTCTGGCATATGTTTTACACGGCGGTTGCCCTTCCAGCCGCAACCCATCACTGGGAAACATTCACACACACATTCACTCTTTAACACTATGGACAATCATTCTTACTCAATCCACTTATACCGCATGGTCTTAGGGGAAACCGGAGCACCCGGAGAAAACCCACGCAAACTCCACACAGAAATGCCACCTGCCCCAGCCGAGCCTAGAACCAGTGACCTTCTTGCTGTGAGACAATCGTGCTACCCACTGCGCCACCGTGACGCTCTTCATGTATGTTTGAATGCAAAATAATTTAAATTCCATTTCGGATTTGTTGTTGAAGTGTGTTCTGCTACAAAATCGAGTAACATACTCAAACTGTCATAGAACACTAGAAAAAGCAGCAAACATTTTAAGGCTTTTCCCAGAAAATGTGAATGAACTCATTAGTGCCCTCTGCGATTTGGGAAGCACCCCACATTTGTGAGAACATCATGGTTTCATGTTTTTCATGGGTTCAATCACATGGAGACAATTTGGGAAAATCAAAGAAATTCACAGCACTGGGTTACAAGGTTTGATTGTGAGTCTGATTATCTTTTACAAATACTCTGTTTGCTTTTTAATTTGGCAAAAATTCCCCCCTTATAATCCTCATAACTGAAAACAAGGCGTTAACAATGTGTTAACTCCAGTCAAAAAAACACTGCTGACCAATGATTTACATGAGAATTCAACCCCTGTCGTTTAAAAGCTTCAGCATTGAGAAAACACCAGGATGAGTAGTGGATTGGTCGTCTTTCAAAAATGTGGTCCTGTCTCTGTTTCAGGGCATTAAACAAGTGTGGCAAAGTGAAAAGAGGATGATGAAATATTTTTTTCCCCATGGAGGATTGGATCAGCATTAGTATATAGCAGGCACTGTGGTGGGCGAGGCGCTCACCGAAAAGAGATTTACCCTCCGAGGAAGCGATTCCTATTGTTTGCTCAAACTTCACTTAATCTGAAGATTACAAGTCTACAAGGAGAAAAAGTGTGCTTTGTTATGGATTGAGAAACAGGAAAAAATTAAAACAGTTGGGATAGAATGTCTTCTCTTTCTCTCAGGTTACATAATGAGAAACATGTCAGTAACAGCAGCATTATTAGAAATAAGTACACATCTACATGAGATGTAGACAAACTTCTTTGAAACCTTCTCTTCATCCCTGCGATCATGACACGAGAGCACACGAGTGTGTGCACTCTTGATTCAATAGAGCTGATTCGTGGTTCAAAACAAATATTTAAGTACAGTTGTTCTGATGTGCACACACTCAACCCTTTGCCCTTCACTGCCACTGTTCATATTTTTAGCTCTGCGGTGTACAGGAGAAGCTATTAATAAATCATTCAGTGGTATTATATTTACAGCAGTGCTTCATCAGCTCACTGTACTCTCCTTCACCCAAGCTGCCTGTTACAAAAGATGCAGGGAACACATGACATTGAGTGTTTAAATACCTGAAAGAGGTGTTAAAGCCAGAAAAGGCTTCCTTTTCTTGGCAATAGGGACATCTTATTAGTTCATTGTACCTTTTTGTTTAAATTCACGTGAACAAAGATGTACACATAATTAGAAGTGTTGTCTTTTGGAACATGTTTAAGTTCAAATTTACATTATAGACATCCAGGTTCACAGTTTAATTTTTGGTAATGCTTTATAATAACGACACACTACTAATAATTTATTAAGCATTAACAAATAGTTAATAAATAATGTATAAAGCATTTTATCTTTGTTAATACACATTTATAAGCAGTTTGTAAATATAACTTTACTTTATTCTGGGTTTATAAGTGTCCATATAATATGTTTAATAAGATTAATGTTATGCTTAATGTTATTAAGGATCAGTTAATCATTTATAAATGTAACTTTTCCCTATTTAAATACTGTTAGATATTATTTGTTAGGGATTCATGAGATCATTTAGAACACATTAATAAATAATTATTGAACTATTTGAAATCACATGAATACATCTTAAGATTCAGAAATAAAGTAACTTATACTAAGTGTGATAATAAACTCTTTATTAACATATATTCCAACTGTAACTCATTATTAGTTCAAGTAGTTTTAAAACACTTACCAGCTGCAAGTTAACTTTTGTGTGAGCTCATCTAAAGTGAGGACTGTTTGTTTGAACAAATTCCTTGTGAGTGTGCTGCACACTTGGCAATAAAGATCTTTCTTATTCTGATTCTAAAGTGTAGTGTGCTTAAGTGCAAATATGTGCACGTTATAGTAATTAATTAGTAATTAAAGTTATTATAGTAATTAATCTTAATGATTCCATTTTATCAATTACAACTGTTACTATATCTCTGAATAATAAGATGTATGTGCATTTAAATAGTTTAATAATAATTTATTAACATGTTCTAAATTATCTCAATTATCGCTTACGAAAACTAACTGGTTTTTAAATTATGACTGATCATCAATAAAGTATGAATTTACTGTAATTAAGCATATTATATAGACTCTTAAAAAACAGGAATAAAGCCTTTATAAATGGCTTACAAATGTGTAATACCAAAACAATGGTTTATAAATTACTTAATAACCTTTTGTTAATGATTAATAAATGATTAGTAGTGTGTAACTTATTTTCATGTATCGGGAACTTCAGGGAACACGTTCTGTCGTAAAGTAATGAAAAAAAATGTATCTTTTCTTTCTTCTGTTTTAATACCTTCCTTATATGGTTTATTGATACAACAGGGTTACCAAAATACTCTTAAAAGGTCTTTAAAAGCCTAACATGTAAAATCTTAAATTCACTGTTCCTGATCTTAAACAAATTCTTGTAAGTCTTATTTTTCTGATGTTCCTATTTGAATAATCTGATTTGAATTATTTTTTTGTTGGTGCTTGGTTGATGCCGTGCTTTCTGTTTTTGGCTCACTAGTTAAATATAATATGCTGTATTACGACTAGAAGTGAGACCAACATGCAAGAGCCAATCAGCATTCTGATATTGGTTCGAGTCTCTCTGAGATTGTAAAGTCACATCAGATTCGTGTTAGCTGTGCAGAAGTGCAGGTTTAGTGACACTTGAATAAAAAAAACTGAATATAGGGCTTGGTTGAGGTCAATGTATTTGCATACTGTTTATTGTGCAAAAAAAGAGGCTAACCTTTAGTTGCACAAGCCATGACGAGAGAAATATCAGACTGCTTTAAAGGGTTTGTGCCAGATATAGGTATTGAATTTGCTCTTAAAAAGTCTTAAAATTGACACCATGAAACCTGCAGAAACGCTGTACAACTTCTGTTGTGAGCAACCCATGTCAGACTTTGGCTTTGTAACAAATTGCTTATTTTTTTCTTCTACAGTGTCGTATCTTAGGTGCTTGCATATTATCTGTTAGAGACAACTAAAAACGGACACCTATTGTGAAGTATGAACTGAGCAGTGACCTATGTTGCCTGGACGCAGCAACATTTTCTTTGTGTTGATGATAGGACTTATAATTTGTGTCCAGTTTTCCAAAAGATTTAATAGCCAAGTTGCACAAACTTGAAAAAATCTATCTATCTATCTATCTATCTATCTATCTATCTATCTATCTATGTCACAATAATTGTTGCACCACTGGGATTAGAATAAGACCCAAAATAAGAACCTACAAGCAGAGTTCCAAAAAATGAAGTCTTTCTTTAATTAAAGTGTACAGGAAAACAAACTCCACAAGGGGAGAAGCAAAACAGCCAAAAAAATGTAACAAAAGGAACTTCCCTTACTTGTGGAAGAGCAAAGAGAATTAGCATATACAGCAAAAAAGTGTCCAAACACAAAAACCGAGTGAAAGCCAGGGAAACAAAGCAGCACTTAAATAGCCAGTTGTGATTGGGTACAGGTGAGAAACATTCCACTAACAACAAAAAAAAAACCATGAAGAAGAACTAAGGCAGCAATCAGTGTGGTGGCCCCTAAAGGCAGGGAGAGGAATTACTGCATGTGACAGGACCCCCTCCTCTAGGAACGACTCCTGACGTTCCTTCCAGTAACTGCTTTCTGAGTGCGAAACTCCCGGATTAGACTTGGGTCCAGGATGTCCCTGGCTGGAATCCAGGAGCGTTCCTCAGGCCCATAGCCCTCCCAATCAACCAGATACTGGGAGGTGGGCCGGCCCTCAATGATCCTGGGAGGAGGAGGGGGTCTGCGAGGGGGGGGGGGGGATGGGGGGGGCAAAAGGAGAAGAAAAGACAGGTTTTAATAATGAAACATGAAAGGTTGGATTAATTCTTAGAGACCTAGGGAGAACTAAACGGTAAGATACAGGGTTAACTTTCCTTGCAATACGAAAGGGCCCAATGAATTTCTGGGACAGCTTCTTGGATTCCACTCGGAGGGGAAGGTTCTTAGTGGCCAACCAGACCTTCTGACCAACTCGGAAGCTAGGAGCCACTCGACGCGGACGATTTGCCTGACGCTGGTATCTTTGGGAGGTTTGATGAAGGTTGTTCCGAGCTTTCCTCCAGGTTAGTCGGCAACGTCTGATAAACCTTTGGGCGGAAGGAACCCTCACCTGCACCTCTTCTTCTGGGAACAATGGAGGGGTGAACCCAAACTGGCACTCGAATGGGGATAATCCAGTTACAGAAGATTTGAGGGTGTTGTGGGCATATTCTGCCAAAATGATATAGGTGGACCAAGTTGTGGGATTATTGGCTGTCATGCAACGTAGGGTGGTTTCGAGATCCTGATTAATTCTTTCCGTCTGACAATTTGACTCTGGATGGAACCCAGACGATAGACTAGCTGAGGCTCCAATAAGTTTACAGAAGGCCCTCCAGAACCGAGATGAGAATTGTGGCCCTCTATCAGAAACTATATCCTGAGGAATGCCAAATACCCTAAAGATATGATTCATGAGAAGTTAGGCTGTCTCCTTGGCCGAGGGCAGTTTGGGCAGAGGGATGAATCTGGCCGCTTTAGAGAATCTGTCAACTACCACCAAGATCACTGTTTTGCCCTGGGAAGGTGGAAGTCCAGTTATAAAATCCAATGATACATGGGACCAGGGTCTGTGGGGTATGCGCAATGAATGAAGCAGTCCCTGTGGACGCTGGTGTGTAGACTTTCCTTGATCACACACTGAGCAAGCCCTTGCATAAGCTTTGAAATCCTCCTGAATGGAAGGCCACCAAAAACGCCGCTGGAGAAACTCAAGGGTCCGAGCATAACCTGGATGACCCCACTGCAAAACCTTTGCCCGAACAGACTGAGGAACATACAGACTTCTCACAGGTCCTCCACCTGGATCAGGTTCTTGAGCTTGAGCCGTTCGTACCAGTCCTGCCAGTTCCCATTGGAGGGGTGCAATGATCCGTGACTGGGGGATGACTGAGGTGAATGGTTTTATCTGTGTCTTATTGAGTCCTCGATAATCAATGCATGGCCTTTGGCCCCCATCTTTCTTTCCAACAAAGAAAAAACCAGCTCCTGCTGGGGACGTCGAAGGTTGAATAATGCCAGCTGCTAGAGACTCCTTCATTTATGTATCCATAGCAGCATGCTCAGGGGGAGACTAGGAAAAAATTCTGCCCCTAGGGGGACAGGTACCCGGGAGGAGGTCAATGGCACAATCATATGGGCGGTGAGGTGGTAGCTCTGACCTTGCTACACACAACTTTAAACTAGTGATAAACACTAGGGACTTGGGGCAGGTCAATGGACTCTTGATACTCAGGAAGAGAAGCTACGGTGCTTGAGGAAAGGCAGGTGGAGTGACAAGTAGGACCCCAACCAAGAATGCTACTAGAGACCCAGTCAATTCTGGGATTATGTCTGCGCAACCAGGGATGGCCAAGGATGACAGGATACTCTGGAGAATCAATCAGAAAAAATGTCTCCTCCTGCTGGTGTTGATGGATTGTAAGGTGGAGAGACTGAGCGGTTTCTGTCACTTTTACCTGGCTGCAGAGGCCTACCATCCAGTGCCATAACTGCCTGAGGGTGAGAGAGAGACAGAGTAGGAAGCTTAAGTCTCTTAGCTAAGGATAAGTCTAGAAAGTCACCCGCTGCACCAGAATCGATCATAGCCTGGACTGGATACTGGTGGCCCTCCCATGACAAGGTGGCTGGAACTACGAGGACAGTATTTGGCAGAGGAGTACGAATTTTCCCCATCACAGCCCTCCTGTAACTGGGCGGGGGCAATCGTTTCCCGAAAGCTCAGGACAAGGGGCCCGGAAGTGGCCAGAAACTCCACAATAGAGGCAGCACTGTTTCCGCATACGTCGTTCCCTCTCAGTGGGAGAGAGCCTGGTGCGGCCCAACTGCATCTCCTCTGGAACATCGTGGGTCTGTTCAAGAACTTGAGGTACTTAGGGCAATGGGACATAACCAGGAGAAACAGGGTTATTTATAGGAACTTGAAACTGCGATGTTCGTCGACGTGCCACTTTCCTTTCTCTCAAGCGATTGTCTAGGCGAATGGCTATTTCAATAAGGGACTCAAGATCTGTAGCTGGCTCTCGAGTAGCTAACTCATCTTGGAGGGCTTCGGACAATCCCCCCAGAAAGCAGATTTTCAAGACCTCATCGTTCCATCCACTTCCAGCAGCGATGGTCCGAAACTCGATTGCGAAGTCTGCTGTACTGCGGAAACCCTGGCGAAGAGTAAGTAGGCGTTTGGAGGCTTCCAGACCTTTGGCTGGATGGTTGAACACTCTCTTGAACTCCTCCACAAATGCTGTATAGGACTCACAACAACTGGTTTGAGACTGCCAAACTGAAGAGGCCCAGGAGAGGGCCTTGTAAGACAGTAAGGTGATGATGTAGGCAATCTTTGAGCGGTCAGTGGGAAAACTTGAGGGCTGGAGTTCAAAGGTAAGTGAACATTGTGTGAGGAAGCCTTGGCAGGAACTAGGATCACCGGAGAATGGCTTAGGAGAAGGAAGTCGGGGCTCACTTGCTGGGGCAGGACGCTGGCAATTGCTACTTGTGGGTGTGATTGAAGCGCCAAGGCGTTGTTCAGAGAGATGACAGATGGAAGTCATTACATCTGCCAGCAGCTCAGAGTGTTTGGTCATGAGCTCTTCTTGGCGATGCAAAATCTCTTCATGACGCTGATAGGAAGCTTAATGCTGGGCAATAAGAGCTAACAGGTCCCTGGAGCTAAGTGTCTCTGGGTTCATGTCGTGACTCGGTTTTCTGTCACAATAATTGTTGCACCATTGGGATTAGAATAAGACCCAAAATGAGACACTCCAAGCAGAGTTCCAAAAAATGAAGTCTTTCTTTAATTAAAGTGTACAGGAAAACAAACTCCACGAGGGGAGAAGCAAAACAGCCAAAAAAATGTAACAAAAGGAACTTCCCTTACTTGTGGAAGAGCAAAGAGGATTAGCATATACAGCACAACAGTGTTTAAACACAAAAACCTTAAAATACTTAAATAGCCAGTTGTGATTGGGTACAGGTGAGAAACATTCCACTAACAACAAAAAAAACCATGAAGAAGAACTAAGGCAGCAATCAGTGTGGTGGCCCCTAAAGGCAGGGAGAGGAATTACTGCATATGACTATCTATCTATCTATCTATCTATCTATCTATCTATCTATCTATCTATCTATCTATCACACGTTGATACAGTCACGGTGGTGCAGTGGGTAGCACGGTCTTCTCACAGCAAGAAGGTCGCTGGTTCTAGGCTCGGCTGGGGCAGGTGGCATTTCTGTGTGGAGTTTGCATGTTCTCCCCGTGATCGTGTGGGTTGTCTCCGGGTGCTCCGGTTTCCCCACAAGTCCAAAGACATGCAGTATAAGTGAATTGAGTAAGAACGATTGTACATGGTGTGAATGTGTGTGTGAATGTGTCCCAGCGATGGGTTGCGGCTGGAAGGGCATCCGTTGCGTAAAACATATGCCAGAGAGTTGGCGGTTCATTCCGCTGTGGCAACCCCGAAAGGGAAGAAAGCCAACATGAAGATGAATGAATGAATATATATATATATATATATATATATATATATATATATATATATATATATATACACATCCTACAAAAGAGCCAAATGTTTTCAAACCATAATAACCCATGCTAAAGCTAACAAACAACTGAAAACTTATGAATAAACATCATTAAGATGATCCTCTTTTGTTGTTTATTTCACACTTCAAACAAAAGCTGTGTATCAATCCAGGGTGGTCATTCTGACCACGGAGTTTAATAAAAGTTCCAATAGCACATGACCTTCACTTGTTACATGTAAATGTTTTTAACGTCGTGATTTTACAATATTTTACATTTGTTTGAAAATTTTACTGTCACTACTAGCATTTAGAAAACCCTTTGAACTACAGTCCTTAAATAAAAACCTTTTAACTACATTTAAATGTGTATGCACAACTGCTGCTTGCGTTGGCCACCGTTGTTTCGCTTATGCTATTGAAAAAAAAACTTTGCAAAGCATCTTGGTATATGTGAGGCTACAAAGAATGTTAGCAATGTACCCTCAAAATTCTGGGAAAGGGAGAATGCATTTGAAGTACTCATTTTAAGGACCCTTCGATTTTTGACGAAATGGAACAGTCATCATGCAACGTTGTCACTTAATCGGCCTTGAAATGCATCCTCCGAAGAATTAAGTCCCTGGATTGAGATACAGCTAAAAAATCTATTTCCTTTTAATTAACCCCTGTCCCTGCAGGGGTTGTTATGTGGTTCACACTGGCCAATCAGCTCTCATCTTTTCTTAGCCAGTGAGAATTCTCTAAACATTATTTAACACCTATGGTGAAGAATCCAGATTGGTTCAAGGATGTGTAGTACCGAAATACTGAAAGTCTCTTCTAATTGTTCATGTTTTTCATATGTTTTGCCTCATTCCCCTCTTTTGGATGCCTTACTAAGATGCCTCTTTTCTCTCTTTTGCAGTATGATTACTTTAATGCAGTTTTGATTAACGAGATGGACGAGGAGGGCAACAATGTGGAACTCGGGGGGCAATTCATTGTCCAGCCAAGTGAACATTTCAAAAATCTCTCAGTGAACCTCAGTCTCAGCATTGTGCAGGTGCCTACCAACATGTACAACAAAGGTACCAACCACATCACATTCACTTTAATGGCGTGAAACAACCAATAAATGACTGGAATGGTTATTAATTATTCAGTTGTTGAACTGAATAATAATTATTTATTATTTCTTTATTATTATATATTATTATAATCTGTTGTTTTGTACATAAGCGTCATGGTGGCGCAGTGGGTAGCACGGTCGTCTCACAGCAAGAAGGTATCTAGTTCTAGGCTCAGCTGGGGCAGGTGGTATTTCTGTGTGGAGCCACCGTGACGCCCATTAAATTGCCACATAATGCAACTGTTAAAAGTTTTTTGGCCTCTTGTTGTCCCATCTGCATTATTTTTTATATGAATCCCAACAGATTTCTGCACCCTATAGTGGCAACAATAAAAATTACAGTAATTGTTCAAACAATTGGGTTTCGCCAAATGCGTCATTTACCTTCGTTCCCAGCTGAGCGACCCTCGTCTGTCAGTCAGAAAGTGCTAAATATCAACATTTAGCACTTTCAAAAAAATGTTTAACGAGGCATTGTAGTTCATTTGCTGTTCAATAGGTCTTCTACTCTTACATTTCCTGTTCTGCATTGAGTCTGTTCTGCATTGAGATGAGCAGCAACAGTTGTTCATCTGATTGGTAAGCGGGAGGCGTGTAAAAAATGAGAGGAGCTAGGGTTAATAACTCATTTTGAGCTCCCAGAAAAGAAATATAAGATTACACAAACACTGATAAACTAATCAAAAAAATTTTGAGCAGTGGTCCTCGTGCCCCAGAGTTCACAAGGGGGGGGGGGCATAGGAGTGTAAAAGTGATAAGTGTCGAGGTTTTAGAACAATTTGAGTTCTCGGATCAATAGATGATTGTTCAAAGTTCAGTTAAAGTTATGTTGATTTTAGAAAAACATTTAGCTTGAACATTTTAAGCTTCATTTGTATTAGTTTTGGGGATTGAAACCTTTTTAACATTAAATGGATTATTGTAAAAATAAATGTTACATTTAAGGGTGTCGTATCATGTAAACTCGACTTCTCAGATATTTCTCTCACGGTTAAATATTGTTCTCTCAACAAAAAAATGCTTTTAATCATATTCAGATTGGTTCTTTCAGATTTATGTAATCTTATTTTTTTTTTTTGGAAAAAGCGACACATATTGGCAATGGCATCTTAGAACGCATGCGCTAACACGTCCATAAAAAACGTATCAATAAACAATGAAAAGAAAGAGTTTTTGGATGTTCCAAAAGATGAATATATTCATTGGAAATGGGTGGATTTTCTGTGTGCCAACAAGAAAAACCCAGCAGGGGGAGTAGTGGAAGCATGAGAGTGATAGGAACATGAAATACACCACTTGCTTTGTGGAACATGACCATTTGAGGAGATTCAAAGAGATTGTGTATGATAAATACAGTATTTTGAAGGTTATTAAGGGTGCAGCAATAGTCTAAAGGTGTCAAGTCTCTCGAAGGAAAAACAATTCTATCCACTTTAATCAAGAAGCTGTTAAGATGAGACCAAACGCAGGTTTCTAAGCCCCCTGATGTTACCCAGAATGCACTGTTCCATGTACACTTCTGGATTATGTTCTTACTATTGTGAATAAAGCATTGTTTGGTCTCAGAGCTTGAGTCTTTCATATGTAAATCTGACTTCAAGCGTGAAATTGATGATTAGTTGTGGAGAGAAGAAGCAGTTTTCACTTCCCATTGTAATATATTTTCTGAGCACCAAAAACTTTTTTTAAAGCATGATTAATTTAAAACTGAAAACTGTTATTAATTTCAATGATTCGTCAGTCACTCGTCCCCCTAACAACACAACTGTCAATTCATGCATCTGTGAGAGATTTCATTCCTCTAGTGAGACATATTGTATGGCACTTTTTAATTTAAAACAGGTTTGGAAGGGGGTCTTAAAAAACTTCAAAAGTTAAAATTCCAAAATGTAGTCCTTAAAAAATCTTAAATTTGCTGTTCTAGGTTTCAAATAATTTTTTACTGTTCATATTTTTCAGATCTCCATGTAAAGTACATTTGAAATTAGTTTTTTTGTTGTTGCCAGAGATAAGAAAATGCTTTTAAATGCAATATATATACCCACGGGTTATTGATCACCTCCCTGACTAAGGAAGGCCCTTCTCCCCTGATCACTCAGCTTAGATGGCCGGCCAGCTCTAAGAAGAGTCCTGGTGGTTCCAGACATCTTCCACTTATGGATGATGGAGGCCACTGTGCTCATTGGAACTTTCAGAGCAGCAGAAATTTTTCTGTAACCTTACCCCAATCCTGTCTCGGAGGTCTACAGACAATTCCTTTGTTTTTCTGTTTTTCTGTTTTTCTGTTTTGTTTGTGCTTTGACATGCACTGTCAAACCTGCAACCTTATATAGACAGGGGTATCCCTTTTCAAATCATGTCCAATCAACTTAATTTACCACAGGTGAACTTCAATTAAGCTGCTGAAACATCTCAAGAATGATCAGTGGAGACAGAATGTACCTGAACTCAATTTAGAGCTTTACGGCAAAGGCTGTGAATACTTATGTACATGTGATTTTTCAGGTTTTGTCTTTTTAATAAATTTGCAACAATTTCTAAAAATATTTTCTCACATTGT
This sequence comes from Danionella dracula, assembly GCA_900490495.1. Taxonomy (NCBI): domain Eukaryota; kingdom Metazoa; phylum Chordata; class Actinopteri; order Cypriniformes; family Danionidae; genus Danionella; species Danionella dracula. Next base: position 8,143,055 of record UELW01000666.1, read on the forward strand.
CATTATGGGGTATTGTGTGTAGAATTTTGAGGGAAAAAAGGAATTTAATCCATTTTGGAATAAGGTTGTAACATAAAAAAATATGGAAAAAGTGCTATGAATACTTTCCGGATACACTGTATATTTACACACACGCACACACATGCACACACACATGCACGCATGCACGCAGGTATATATAATATATATATATAATATAGAGTTGCCATAGTCTTAGAAAATGTGCATACATGCTAAAAAACATGAAAGTCATAGTTAGGGCTGCCAGAGTTTGAGAAACCTCTAGTCTAAAGAAGTTTTACATTTGACCTTATCAAATCTGCAGAAACCCTGATCAATGCTCAATGTGTTAAAGGGTGCATATTATGGTGCTACATATCTTATTGGCAACCTAGTTTTCAGATAACTATAGAATTGTGAGGTCAGTGCATCGTTTCATCCCTGATAAATACAAAAAAAAATAAATTAATGAGGGATTATAGATACACACAAGGAGAAAAGACACAGTGAACTTTATCAGTGTGGGTAGATAAACAACTTAACATTGACTTTTTTTGGACAAAACCCAAAATAAAAATATAATTATTTTTGGTGTCTTCATCCGGAGCTTGGAATGTATTGGTGTAAAGAACATTTCTTTTGATCAGTTGAATCTTAACATCTGTTTAACAGGGTGTCTTAAATAATCAAACCCTTGCCATGCTGTATCATGTGATAGTTCAGAAAGTAAAGTGATTTAACATCATGTTACATTCAATAAAGCTCACTGTTTTTCAGACTCTGATATCATGAATGGTGTAACATGGTCTGAGGCGCTCAATAAAGTTTTTGTGGACAACTTTGAAAGAGACCCATCACTCTTATGGCAGTATTTTGGCAGCGCCAAAGGTTTCTTCAGGCAGTACCCAGGTTAGTGTTTGAATGGGATCATCCTGCAACACAAGCCTGGTTGGCCACTGGAGCTAAGCTGAGCCTGGTTAGGTACTGGTTGGGAGAGTGCATGCCTGTTTTAGACTTTTTAACCGAATACGTATTTCAAATTTAAGTTTGTTTAGACTTGAATTTTTTCGGCATTATTACAACAGGGCATTTTTTTCTTCTTAAGACTTATATAATAACGAGTATGATTTTTTTCTGTATACACCTAGGAAATAAAAAATGTGCACATTCACAAAAAATATATATTTTAGCATATCTCATAATTATGAGTTTTGTATCTCATAATTATGACTGAGTAAGTCATAATTATGCGATACTAAGTCATAATTATGAGATACATATCTCATAATTATGACATACTAAGTCATGGGAGCGTTTAACGTAAATAAATGTGTGACTAATATAAAATTTGAAACAAACTTTACTGCGGTAAACCGGCCAAGCAAAAAATATTCCAAATGTGTGCTTGGCGTTGTATTTGCAAAAAGAGTTTGCAATAAAGTAAAAAACGCTCATGCTGAAGGCATTTGGGTAAACTCCTGAAGAGTAACGTGAAGTGAGCTTCCTTACTACAATGATGAGCGATCAGCTGAGATTAAAACAAATTTACTTAATAACTTTGAGATATGTATCTCATAATCATGACTTAGTATCTCATAATTATGACTCAGTGTCTCATAATTATGACTTAGTATCTCCTAATTATGATTTAGTATCTGATAATTATGACTTAGTATCTGATAATTATGACTTGGTAGCTGATAATTATCACTAAGTATCTCATAATTATTTGTTGAATGTACTGAGCTTCCCTACTACGAAAACACTTTTGTGACAACTTTTAGAAAGAGGGTTCTAATTTTGATAACATTCACAGGAATGAAATGGACTTCAGATAAGCATGGGGTCCTGGAGTTTGACTGTCGAAACAGGAAATGGTGAGTACATTTTTATTCTTTTAAACTATTTTTTTTACAGTTTACTTGATTATTAAACTTACTGGAAAAAAATGTGAAGTACCTTTTACTAAAAAATGAGGAAACTTTTTTCACTTAGAAAATGTGAGTAATTTCAATAGAATTACCAAGTAAAAACTAACCACAATGGCCTGTTGCTTTAATCACAGAATCTCAAATAAAGTTTAGTTGGAATCTTCCAGTAAATTGTATTGACATTTTGTACATATATTTTACCTAAGTAACACTTTTATAGCAAATGCTTTTACACAATAATCCAAGTTATTTAAAGTTTACATTTTACTTGAAATCTTTTATTATAGTTTTATCTTACTGTATACACTGCCAAAAAAAAAGAAATCTAAGCAAAGCTGAAAATGCTTAAAATTAGATGGAAACTCTTGATTTTCTTATTTAAAATTTTCTAATTTTAACCTTTTTGGTATAGATTACTTAACTTATTTTGAGAAAATATCACTTAAATTTTCTTGAGGAGAAAAAAATGCTTATTCTGGTCATTTATTTTCTTGACTTAAGAGAATTAAGAAACAAGCTGCCGATTTTGCCACTGATCTTAAAACAAGAAATCTTCCAATGGGGCGAGCAAATTGGACATAGCAAGAATTCTAAAAATTAACAAAAATTTCTAGCTGATGATAAACGCTGTTTGATCAAAAAAATAGACAAAAACTCTCAAAACTTGTCTTTCCAAGCTGTAAAAACGCATTGAAACTAGAATAATCCAACTTGTGTCTAGTCACTAGTGGTCTTAAAACTAGCTAATCTGTCTTAAAACTAGGATGTTTTCTCTTTTAGCTTCTTATAGCTTATCGGAAACAAATGAACTTGTCAGCACTGATAGCATAGCGGAGGCATCTGGTGACAGGATTAGAATCCAGCCTTGGTCCTTCGCCGATCTTCTCCACGATCTCTACTAAGTGTTCTTCCTCTCTTCTATCTGAAAATGCATCAATAAGCCTAAATAATATATAATATAATGTTTATTTTAAGCTAGAATTTCTAGTTTTAAGACCCCATATTCTATTTTAGGAACTACTAAATAAGTTAAGGTAATATATACTTTTTTAATACTACATTTTCAAAGGTAGTCTTAAATAAAAGAGAAAACAACCTAGTTTTAAGACAGATTGTCTAGTTTTAAGACCACTAGAGACTAGATACAAGTTGAAACATTCTGGTTTCAATGCGTTTTCACAGCTTGTTTTGAGAGTTTTTTCTATTTTTAAGATTCCACAGCATTTGTTATTAGCTAGAAATTTTTTCAAATTTTAAGAATTCTTGTCAAGTCACATTTGGTTACCCCATTGGCGGATTTTTTGCTTGATATAGGAAGAGTTAAATTTTTGTAAGAGTTTTTTTTCTTGTTCCAAGAGTGTTTTGTTTGCAGTGTAGCCAGCGCATGGCTTACTTTGGTCTGGTAGGTGACTGAGCAGATGTTTTCGTAACAGCCTTGTAGAACATTGCTCCATGTCAGATTTTGTTCTACTTATACCATGAACTTGGCATCAGACATGAACATACATGGAAGTGATGCGCCAGCCAAACCAAACACAACATAACTCTCATTAATGGTGTCCCAAAAAGTGTCCCCCAAATTACCCAAGCTTTTTTCCCCACTGAAGTTATGCACAAAACACTTAATTATACATCATGGAACAACTTGAAAGCAGACTTATATGGCTTTAAAGGTGCTCAAATCATTCCTCTATGACGTCACTCTTTGTGAGCCACTGTCATAATTTACATAGCGGAACATTTTTCTTCAATTGTTAATTTTTTTTTCTTGCATTTCATTAGATGGCGCACACTGAGTTATTATTACTTAGGACATTGTATCTACATTTCTAAAAATATTTTAATAATAACAACTGATAAAGAATCTATCAGTAATTTACTGAATTAAACATGACAAAAAAACACCAAATATTATTTATTTGGAAACATATTTTATGTTTTAATAGTTTCCATTATTAACAAGGTCAAAAAATTACTTTTTACAGTGCTCTACTGGAGCTACAGCTGCTCTATTATGGGAAAAATATCACAATGATTGATCGCGATTATTTTAAACTCTTTTCAAGTATTTTAGCAATCCCTGCTCTAACTTGATGTAATACTCACTTTGTTAATGTTTTTATATTTCTATATTAAAAGATGACAGTCTTTCTAGTAAAATAAACCTCAATGTTTGTCTTGTGTTAAGTGAATTGCAACTTCTGGTTTAAATAAGACATTTAATCATAGGAACATTGTTTTTATTATAGAACATGAAGTCTTTCCCTTCCACGATTATATAATATATATGTTAGGTGGAAATCCCAGAATTAGCTCTGGCACAACATGAGAGAATGGCCTTAAGGGGTGTGTAACACAATTAAAACTGGAGCACAATTTTTTTACTCAACATTTGATGATGATGATGATGTCGATGACACTAAGCTATGTTCATGGGTACTAAGAGGAGATTAGGGACTTTAAGTAGGTGGCCACTGTTGGGAAGGCTATTGTGTTGTGTTAAACAGTGCTCACACTGAGTTTGATGTTGGAAGATGCAAATTAATTTAGGAAAAATTACTATTCATTTATATGTTGTTTTCCAGAGGTATTCGCAAGTATTTTTTTAGAATTGACCTTAAGTCCACTCTCTTAATGTCTATATAAAGAAAACAGTAAAGACTAAATACATCATGGACTTTCAAGTGAAAACACAGGTCTGGCATGGTATGCAATCAGCTAATGTAAAGGGACGCTGAAATATATATCACAAAATAAAACTTCCAAAATAAACAAATTTTGCATCCGAGATCTGTTTTAACATGTGGAAAATGTACTCTATAAATAAAATTTAAATACAGATCATCCATGAGCCTTATTCCAGCTTTTCACTTTTGTTCTTTGAGTGGGTCTTAATTTTTTTCACAGGTATATACAAGCGGCTACTTCTCCAAAAGATGTGGTGATTCTGCTGGATGTGAGTGGCAGTATGAAGGGCCTTCGCCTGACCATCGCTCGACAGACCGTATCCTCCATCCTAGACACCCTGGGAGACGATGACTTTTTCAATATTATTGCTGTGGGTATTTTTGGTGCAGTGTTTTGTTTATATATAAAATGGAATGTGAATAGCATTTGCTAACTTTAAAAAAACATAGTTTAATTTACCAGTAGCTTTTCAATTATTCTTAAGTCACTGATACCAGCACTTTACGTGCTAATATATTCCTGATTTCCTCAGGGTCTTGCTTAATGTTAGCTTGTGGTTACATTTTACTGCATGACACAGAATATTGTACCAGGTTATGAGAAATTGAGTTGTACTGGTAACAAAAGCAGAGAAACACGAGTTTGAAGCCTGGGTGATGACTGCCATCTGGTGGTGGGAGCCACCTAGCTTGATATATTTTTAAATCCATTAAAACTATAACATATATTCTACAGGCTTGTAAATTAATATTCAATCAGGACAGACAAGTAAGGGTTAAACAAAACTGCAGATTTTTATCATAAATAGTAGCATATCTTTTCACTCTTTTCAGATCTTAATACACATGTACACATGTGTACATACAACAAAATAATTAAACTCATTCAATTAAGGATATACGCCGAGATCTGGAAATTAAGGAACATATGCCGAGATCTGGAAAATGCTAGACAGTTTTCCCAATAGAGATGTTTCATTACCCCTCACATTTCCTGATTTGCTCTACAGCTGATGCAATTCACAAAAAAAGTTATTTTTATTTGTGAAGCGTTTCTATATAAAGTCAGCAAGCAGAGATGGTTCTGATGCTGTCACTTGTTCAAGAATGGCTCGGCACAAAGAATACGATGGCTTAAAGTCATGTCTTGCACACGTCTGTGCATGGTGCTTCTTGAAGCACTGACTTTTGCTGCAGTCCACTCTTTGTGAATCTCTTTTGTGAATCTTTTTTTAATTTTTTGGTTTCTCAATCCTCTCCAGGGTGTGGTTATCGCCATTGGTCATACACTTTTCCTTTACTTCACCTCTTTTGGGCTGAGCTTTTGTGTTTTGCCATCCTTGTGCTAGGTGTCAGTGGCTGTTTTTTTTGTAACTGTCAAGCCATCAGTCTGAGAGAGAATTTATATGCCTTTGCCAGTGTTTGAGTTGATTAGATGTCTTAAATATTGATTCTTTTCACAATTCTAATTGTGATTCTGAATTTGCGGGTTAGTTGTCATTGTAATCATCAAAATAAAATAAAAAAGCTTCAAATATATCAGCATGTGTGTAATAAGTGATTATTACAAAATGTAATAATCTAATAAACTATTTTTTTTTCATGAGATTCTAATAAATAACCAGCAGCTGCATACTATAAAAATCTTCTTTGACTGAAAATTAAAGAGAATATAATTTATATCTAATGTGCATATATAAATGTCATATCAATAAAAAATAATGCAGAAATGTTGCATGGTTTTGTTTGATTATGATTTTTCAGTGTCAAGCTCAGTTGTTTCTGAAAGCCTGCTTTTGATTGAAATGATCTTCTCTCTGTGTGTGTTTTAGTACAATGAGGAGATTCATTATATGGAGCCATGTCTGAATGGAACGCTTGTTCAAGCGGATTCAAAGAATAAAGACGTAAGTAGGTTTTCTAATAATCTTTCCATTTTCAAGAATCTTGTTATCAGCAAAACATAAATACATTTTCAGCTACACTGCCAACTAAATTGGACTGTTCTGGTTGTGTAAACAGGAAAAATGCATGCATTCAAATATTTAATTAATCGCACTGATCTGTTCTGTGCAGCTATTTTGTAGTTAAATAACGGAGAAGGTATTCTCAGGATCGGGTCACAAGAAGAGAAAGATTGATTTCACATTAACCAAACAGCCTGACTCAAATAACTGGAATAAATTTGACTACCAGCAGCACATGTATTAAAATTAATCATTTACTGAAATGGATTAGCAACTCTTTATATTTTTGTGTGTCCTTGTCAGCATTTCCGTCAGCGTCTTGAACATCTTCTAGCAAAAGGCATCGGGATGCTAGACGTGGCTCTGACTGAAGCTTTTGAGCTGCTTAACATTGTACGTCTTAGCATTATTATTGCTATATAAATGGAATATCCAATGAAACAGTTTCATACGACACTTTTAAAGGAGACCCCAGATGACAACCAAACCTTTTGAACAGAAATGTCGCTCATTTACATCTATGTCTGTGCAAATCAATCCAAAGTGATCAATCCAAGGGTTTTAATTTAATTTAATTTAATTCAAATGTTGTTTGCTGTGGACTGTTTTTGAATGATGGTCAGTACAAAGCAGGATTTGCAATAAAGTTGTCACTGAAACTTGTGCCTGTTTCAACTCTACTGTATCCAATTCCAGAACAAGTAATTGTATTATTTTAAATTACCATAAATATCTACCTAGATGATCTCACAATAGCAATCCTAACAACTCTGGTAAACATTTTGGTGCCGGTACTATTCTATTTTTTACAAAACTTAAATTGTTACAGACCTTACATACATACCCTAAAGAACCAAATTAACTTGTGATCAATTGGCATCTGAGGTCTACTTTAAAATGTACAACTGTAAAATGTTTTTTTACACAAAATTATGGCTTGCATTTTATATTGTTTTATAACAAGTGACAGTCTGTAGTGTGTTTGTTTGTTCAGTTCAATCAGTCAGGAAGGGGCAGTGTGTGTAGTCAGGCGATCATGCTGGTGACTGATGGAGCAGTGGAAACGTATGATGCCATCTTTGATGTCTACAACTGGCCCGATAGAAGGGTAAAGTGTAATTATCCTAGTCTTAAACATTCGAGGAGTGGATAGCACTTTTACCTTTAAAAAAAATTCCTGGTTAAAATACCCTCTAGAAAAAATAGATTTGTTTGTAACTAAACTTTATTTACAGTGTTGGTACAGATTCAAAGACTAAAAATCACGTGTTCCAGGCTTTTTAGGGGTCAAGAAATGTCTTTTTTGGTCATAAAAACGCACATTTTTGTCTTGACAGATTGTCCGCTGCATGTTGCTTGCTTGACATGTTTTGTTTGTTTTATCTTCCTGTGTATCTCCCTTCTGATCAGGTGCATGTGTTCCCATATCTGATTGGACGAGAGTCAGGTTTTGCTGAGAATCTAAAGTGGATGGCTTGCACTAACAAAGGTGAGAAACCAACACAAAATCATAAACTAACTGGATTTCTGTTATTTTGTACATTTTCAAAAAAACACATGTAGGCACAAGGGTGCTGTCAAAGGCTGACTAAAGTGATGTCATGACTAAATGATGTCAATCTCTGGATAACCTAACATAGAGAATCTTCAATACCAGGAGATTCAGAGACTAAACTCAGCAGCTGGAGTGTTATGCTAACATTAATATAAACATTTATAATTCATATTAATTTTAATGCCTTACCTGGAGTGAGCCTTTGTGTACTCGAACTGAACACAGCAAAATTGTAAAAAAAAAACTATCAAGCTGAGATTCAAGGCTGGTTGGTATCTCTCCCCAGCAGCCTGCTAGAATGCTAAACTAGAGCCTTGTAGTCAAGACCAAGCCCTACTGAGACTGGAGACTATCAAGACCTGGCCAGTGTTGGAGACTATCAAGACCAAGACCTGGCCAATACTGCAGACTATCAAGACCAAGTCCTGGCCAATACTGGAGACTATTAAGACCAAGGTCTGGCTGAGACTGGAGACTATCAAGAACAAGTCCTGGCCAACACAGGAGCCTATAGTGACCAGGACCTGGCAGAAAATGGAGAATGTCGAGACCAAGACCCAACTAAGACTCTGGAGTACTACAACCAAGATCTGGTCAAGACCAAGATCCAGTATTGAAAAGAACCTATCAAGACCAAGACCCGACTGAGACCATAGGCTATCGAGACCAAGACCCGGCGGAGACAGAAGCCTATCGAGGCCAAGATACCAACCAAGACTGGAGATTATCAAAATCAAAATCTTGCTGAGACTGTAAAGTATTGAGACTAAGACCCAGCCAAGACCTGGGAGTTCTGACACCATGATGCAGTATTGCCAGGTGCCTATCGAGACCCAGTCTGTAGCCTGTTGAAACCAAGACATTAATGAGACCGGAGCCGATTGAGACTAAGATCTGGCCAAAAATGGAGTGTCAAGACCAAGTTCCAGCTAAAACCTGGGAGAATTGGGACAAAGATCTGGCAAAGATTGGAGCTTATCGAGAACAAGATATGGCTGATACTGGAGACAATCGAGATCCAAAAACTGGCCGAAACTGAAGACTATCAAGAGCAGTACCTGACTAAGACTGGAAAATGCTAAGACTGTCCGAACAATCTTGTGCTGAGTCGAGTAACACACTTTGATATATCAACAACAACAAGCTATCTCACGTAAATCTCAGGTGCCAGCTCTATCCGGAACATACCTTCTGTGAAGTACCCCCCCCCCATTGTTCATATTTGTTGTGTACATTTTGATCTTTTAAAACTTTAAGAATAACCTTGTAATGTCCAGGAAAAGTACTTGATCGGGACACATGTGATTAAGTTGTGTGTGTTCTTCAGGTTACTTCTCTCAGATCTCTACCCTAGCAGATGTTCAGGAGAATGTAATGAAATATCTGCACGTTCTCAGTCGGCCAAAAGTCATCGATCAAGAGCATGACAGGATCTGGACTGAGGCCTATTTTGACAACACTGTGAGTTTCACCCATACAATTTCATAGAAGAGTATGGCAAGAATGTGTAGTGAGTAAACATACTAGGCTACCCAAGGATGGGACAGTGAGCTTGAGAGGATTCACGTAGAGAAAATCTACTTATTGTATGTTGTTCCCTTTATAATGTAGATTCTGACATTTATTACATCAAATTATATCAAATTTGTACATGATTTGAAGCATAATTTCCTTTTGCAAAGCCGTTAATTGAGTTCCGACTAGCTTAGACTTTTATCAGTTTAATAGTGTCATGGAAATTAATACTCAGGAGACATAGTTTATGAACAGAGCAGCAACAGTAATTTTATTACTCGAACCCAAAAATGGTAAATCATACCTTAGAGTCAATGAAGGTTTAAGCAAGCATACAGCAGGCACCGTGAGAATGAGAGAGAGAGAGAGAGAGAGAGAGCATACATCCGGGAAGTTAGAAAGCCAGGGCAGAAGAGAACACATTTGAGGTTGATCCCTGGATTCACTCCAGCACAAGTCCCACCCCTCTACGTCACTCCCATTTCTCCTCCCCTGGACCATCAAAAGTACACGCACCCCCATACAAACTCAATCTTATAGGAAACATTAATATCTATACTCCAAAAAATACACTCTTGGAACAAGAAAAAAAACCTCTAATAAAGTTAAACTCTTCCTATATCAAACAAAAAAATCTGCCAATGGGGTAAGCAAATTTGACTTGGCAAGATTTTTTATAATTAGAAAAACATTCTAGCTGATAAATAGACAAAAAATCTCAAAACAAGTCTTTACAAATTGTAAAACTGCACTGAAACTAGAATATTACTAGGTCTTAAAACTAGAGAATCTGTCTTAAAACTAGGATGTTTTCTCTTTTATTTAAGACTAACTTAGAAAATTTAGTATTAAAATAAGTATATACGACCTTAAATTAAAAAAGTTTGTGCTTAATTTTAGTTCTTAAAGTAGAATATGGGTTCTTAAAACTAGAAATTCCAGCTTACAATTTTTATTTTAAATTATTATATTATATATTATTTAGGCCTATTGGTGCATTTTCAGATAGGACAGTTCAGATAGGAGAGCGGAAGAACACTTAGCAGACTCTGGGGAGAACATCAGCGAAGTTTTAAGACCACTAGTGATTAGATACAAGTTGGAATATTCTAGTTTCAATGCATTTTTACAGCTTGGTAAGACTTGTTTTGAGAGTTTTTGTATTTGTTTAAGATCCAACAGCATTTGTTACCAGGTAGAAGTTTTTGCTAAGTAAAATTAGCTCACCCCATTCATTAGCAGATTCTTTTGCTTGATCTAGAAAAAGTTTATCTATATTTGAGTTTTTTTTTTTTTGTTCTTGTTTCAAGAGTGCTTTTTTAAGTACAGATCTCTTCATTCAAAGTTAGTACAACTGGACGGGGTATTAAGGTTTGGGGTATTGATGATTTATTTATGGTGTAGATCCTTTTTCTTCTTTACTTTTCACAAACATTTGAGTCTTATTTCAAGAAATCAAATGTTCTTACCTTTACTTGAGCTAGCTAGACTAGAACTAGATTTAAGATTTATTTTTCTTGTTCCAAGATGCATGTTTTTAACCAGTATTTAATATTGATTTCTTAAAATAAAACATCAATAACGTTCTTAATATAAGAATATGTTGAGTCAAAAATTCTTGTTTTAATATTCTTGTTTTAAGAAAATTGGCAACTTGTTTCACATAGATTCTTAATTCAAGAAAATAAATTTCTCCTCAAGAAAATTAAAGTGTTATTTTCTCAAAATAAGCAAAGTAATCTATACCCAAAAGGTAGGTATAAAGGAAAATTCTTCCTAAAATAAGAAAATCAAGATTTTCAATCTAATTTTAAGCATTTTCAGCTTTGCTTAGAATTCATTTTTTTTGCAGGGATATTACTGCCATTAATTATAATGATTAAATTTTCCAGTACAAAAGTTATTTGTAGTTAATAGTTTTTATTCAAAACTATTTTGCTCTGAATTAGAAAACAATTGCACACATCAGAATACTCATGGGCCAATCAGAATCAATTAATAGTTTTAAACTTCAGTTACAGTGGGGGTTTGATGCTAATTTGTGTTTAGATAGGCGTTCACAGGCTCACAAAGTACATTTACATCACATGTCATCATTACCCATTAGGGCTTTTTTCAGTTTTACTGTTGAATTTTTTTTCACATCACATTTTTTGTTGTTGTTTGAATACCTTTTAATTCTAGTGTGTATTCAGTTTATCCTTATTGATCTGTCTTTGTAAATAGGTTTGATTTTAAAAAGTAAGTAAATCTGTTCCAGCAAATGTTTTAGACATTTCCACCCCATATTTTCTGGACACAGTGTCTAAAGCAGAAGTTAAATGTGGAATTGTCAGTGAAGTTTCACATGCAACATTTAATTGCACAAAACACAATACTTGAGAAGGGAGAGTTACTGTTACAGTATGTAACTTTTAAATCGTTTGTATTTATAATTTAATTTGTTTTCTCCATTTTAGATGCAAGCGGAAGTAGACAAACAATATGCAACTAGCCAACATTGGAACGTTGCGAAACAATGAGGCATTTAAAACATCATGCTCACTAACCCCTAGGCCTCCTAGATTATACCTAGATACCTAGAGTCTATTATGTATTTTATTTACATCTTTAAATCTTAAAACAGTTATCAATCAAATGGATCCACATAATAAAGTATGAGTATATGAGTAATTGTTATATGTATAACATTTAATATTTATATATTGCTTAAATGTTACAAATAAAATACATTTTACTGTGCAATAGGAAAAAATACTTTAAATGAAGACCTATAAATAATGATTGTTTTATGAATTATTCATATTTTTGTGAATTTACAAATTTTAAGGTGAAGGACCAAAAGAAAAATCTAAATCAAGCCAGCCTTATGAGCTTTTGCCTTCAAACCAGCATCAATTATTCTAGGTACACCTCCACAAATTCAAGGATTTTGTAGGGTTATATTCAGGTATATTATCAATCAGCACTAGTGGAAGGGACTATTTATAATTAATATCAGACGTAATACATATGAACTGACCTAGAAAATGTAAAATTTTTTCTATAGCAAAAACCTATTTTTTAGCTACAGTAACAAAAGTGATGCATGGTGGAGGTTTATTCAACGTTTGGGGTTGCATGTCTGGAGATTTGGTCATGATGGTGTTCTCAAAATTGAGAAATAATGGCAATTACATCATGTAATACTATAAGACAGGCAGATGATTGGCCTCAAATTTATTTTGCAGATGGGCAATGACCTTCAAAAACAACCGAAGTCATTAAGGAATAACATAAAGAAAACAACAAGTTTTCTAAGAACAAGAAGTACTGGAATGTCTGTTTGGAATTACATGTAAAGACAGAAGGAGGCACATTCACACAAGATCTGTTGTTAGTACCTCAAGATCTTTGAAACAACCTTCCACCAAAGTTTTTTCAAAAACTTGCTGCTGGTTGAAGACAAAAAGTGGTCACACCAAATACTGGTTAGATTTAGATTTTGTTTCTTCACTGATTTTGTTCATTGATGAAAATACCAATATAGTGCGGTTTTCCATGACTCAAAATTGCTGTCATGCAAAGAATAAAGAGATTACTACATTTTCTTGATTATTTATAGAGCTTATGGGGAAAATTGCTTCTCAAAAACAATCCCTGTCTAAATCTCCCTGTAGATGAACTGTTGTGCTTTTGTAGATGCCGTGACCTGTACTGTAATTCACTCTTATTACACATTATAAATTACAACGAATGCTCTTGTACTTTTTTCACTTTGTTCAGGAAGGCAGCTGAATTTATTATTATTATTATTATTAGATCATACTTTTGATGGAATTTGTCTTGTACAGCAAACTCTAGATCAAATTATTGTTTATGTAGCACCTGAACTAAAATATGTTTGACACCTCTGTCTCATAGCTGTAGTATATAGTACTATACATAAATACAATAAATGTCTTTTTATTTAAGCCAATTAGCATCAAATCGGAAGTCTATTTTAGTCACTATTGATAGATTAGATTGGATTTAGAGTGTTTTGGAAACATGCTCTTTATTTAGTCTGTTCCCAATGTGGTGTAACCAAAATAGTTATACCTGCAACAGTATTGCTATGAATTTCATTTTCATTGTGCAGCCTCTCATAGAAATGTGCACTTTGTTCTGCATTTGTCTTCAGCTGGAGGATGAACATGGTCCAGTCCTCATGACAACTGTTGCCATGCCTGTATTCAGCACCAAAAATGACACTGTAAGTGATGCTAAATTTAAATGGACTGTTTTATTAATATGCTGCTGATAGTGCAACACCTGAATCAATTATTTACTTGTTGTTGTCTGTGTTTTTATCCAACATTAAAGAATAAATTCCGAAATGAAGGGCGGACAACAAAGAAATTCAATCTAGCTTGTCTTTTACTCTTTTTGATCATAACAGCATAAGAACAGAACAGTTTGTGGTAGGACAGCCTGGACCAGTGCTGTGTTCCTCATAAACAACCCCTCCTTCAGTCTTGTTAACTGAGATTATTTATACAGGTGTGATGTCAGTTTACATAACGTGTGATAAGCAAATCATGCAGAATCAGACCACATTTCACACAATTTACATGTAGCAAGTTCCAGAGAAAGGACCATTCTTTTGAAGCCAGACCGACATTTTCATGGAATTAACGTAAACAAATGTTACATTAAATCACTCAATTGCCATAATACCCATATTGTCTGCAAAATCAATGTAAATGTTATTGATGAGCAGCATGGTGGCACAGCCGGTAGCAGTGCTGCGTCTCAGTTACAGAGTCACCAGTCTGAAGCCAGGTATTCCAGATACACTCGAGATCAGACCTCCACATCAAGATGTGCCAAAATTGATTACAGAGGTCTGTGGACCTATCCCTCCATCAGAAGGTCAGACATCAGCTGCAAAGTTTCTGAAGGTGTTTTTGCACAAATTCGCAAATAATCCTTTGTCCTAGAAATAGGTAATGTAACTTGAGTTGGACCCAAATTTGTATGGTTTCCGAGTGTTTCTCATATTAAGGCATTCAAACGAAGTGTGTATGACAAGAACTGTAAGATCAATAGTGCAGTGGAACATTAACATATTTGTCAAATTTTTTTTTTACTTTTGCCAATTCACGGGCACACAGACCATTAAGAAGCTTCCCAGTTTGAGGGCAATGTGAGGGAAACCTAGAACACAAAAAATCTTTAAAAAAAAGGTAAAAAAAACAGTTTTCTGTATTTGAGAAGTGACAATTGCTGAGTTGTCCAGTTGATGAATCAGAGAAAGTTTGGTAGTCTTGTGAAGGGTCTCTATCATTAGATTTGCATGTGTTGATTGGCTCGTTGTTCACTATATAGATGGTTCTGCTGGTGAGTTTAGACCTTATGGCCATGTGGCTATTGTTTAGATGGTGAGGGGTTGCACTGAATTGTTGAGATATCAAACAATAAGAACAGAGTCAGAAATTAAGGAGTTATGTTTTAGGACAAAAGAGGTCCTGTCTCTGTGAGGAACTGAAAAATGGCCTGTCACATGCTTATATTGTCATAATGTCATTTTGAAAGTGCTGTTGCTTTCTGGAACCCATTCAAATGTTGTAATTATTACATCATATATACACCATTATATAAATGTTTGAATGTTTTAAACAATCTTGAAAACTCTTTGTGAACATTTAGAGACCAAAAATATTATATACTAACACACACAAACCGTTTAATTCGTTCACTAGTTTATTGCAGCTATCTAATTTTTCTGAATATGAGAGTCATCATTGATCATGTACACGCTCCTATCAGTAATCTAAAAGATTATGCATTCTAAAGTATAGCACCATTTACGGGGCTTCATATTGTAGTTTGTGTAGTTCAAGGCTTGTGAAAGTAAAAGAAAGGGTAAATTAAGTCAAATTTAGTTTAGACAGATATAGGTCATTCAGTTCATAAGGTCATCTCACTTATTATCTTTTTTTCTGCCGGAGGTCAGGGTTTAAGAATTTGCTGCACATTTCTGAGTACACACATTACATTTAAAGATATATAACTAGTTTTATCACTCTTCAATGAGCCTTCCGGTGTGAATTTGTTGAAATATTGTACCTAACATGTTATTTTTCATTGTATGTTTTTGTTTTTATTCAAAGAGCAATAAAGGGAGTTTGCTTGGAGTGGTTGGCACAGATGTCCCAGTGTCTGAAATACTGAAGTTCATCCCTAAATATAAGGTACCCAGTCAATCATTATATCATGCGATTTCCATGTATATGAATATACACTCACTTCTTTAAAAAGTCTGGGTCTCCATTGAGTTCTGTGTTTTTTGCACAGTAAAAGTACTGTGGATCATTCTTTTTTCACAATGAGTGGATAATGTTAAAGCTAAAGCTGTTTGTTATTCAATTACAGAGAAGCCGCTAAGGCTTGCTATTCATCTTCTAAGTGAACAAAATTTGGCTCCAATATAGCACGCATGCGCAGTAGAGGAAACCATTAACTGTTTCTTGGTAGTCATTAACATTGATTTGAACACACTCCTCTCGCTTGTGCTAATTAGTCATTCCTTCTCTGAAATTCATTACTGTTACGCTCGATTGTGCTGGAAAATGCAATGTTCTTCACCAAACTGTTGTTGGATTGTTGGAAGTAGTTGCTGTTGGAGGGTGTTTTGGTACCATTCTTTATTCATGGCTGTGTTTTGGGGCAAAATTAGGAGTGAGCCCACTCCCTTGGATGAGAAGCAACCCCACACATGAATAGTCTCATGATGCTTTACTGTTGACATGACACAAGACTCATGGTAGCACTCACCTTTTCTTCTCCAGACAAGCCATTTTCCAGATGAAAAGCCTTTTTCTTTAGAGAATATGACTTTGCCCCAGTCTGCAGCAGTCCATTCGTCATACATTTTGCAGAAGATCAACCTGTCCCTGATGTTTTTTTTTTGGAGAGAAGTGGCTTCTTTGC
The DNA here is from genome assembly GCA_900490495.1 of Danionella dracula. Classification (NCBI taxonomy): domain Eukaryota; kingdom Metazoa; phylum Chordata; class Actinopteri; order Cypriniformes; family Danionidae; genus Danionella; species Danionella dracula. The sequence continues at coordinate 8,159,664 of UELW01000666.1, forward strand.
TGCCCTTATTGACACCAGGTTATCTTCCAAAAGTGTTCGCCTCTCTGTGCGTGCAGATGCACCCATAGCTGCCTGCCGCCATTCCTGAGCAAGCTCTGCACTGATGGCACTCAGATCCCGCAGCAGAATCCTCTTTAGGAGACGATCCTGGTGCTTCCTGGACTTTCTTAGATGCCCTGAAGCCTTCTTAGCAGGAATTGAACCTCTTTCCTCAAAGTTCTTCATGATCCTAAGAATTTTTGTTTTATTTACAGTCTTAGTAGCCACAATATCCTTGCTTGTGAAGCTATTTTTTTGAAAGGCAATTATGGCTGCATGCTTTTCTTTGCAAGTCACCATGGTTAACAATGGAAGAACAATGATTTCAAGGATCACCTTGTGCCATTCTCAGCTGAGTTAACAAGACGATTACTGAAAATATCTCAGCGGGTCCTTTTATAACAACAATGAAACGCAGTGGAATGTTTTTTTTCAGGATTAAGTTAATTTTCATTGCTATGCAATTAATCTGGCCACTCTTCATAACATTCTGAATTATATGCAACTTGCTATCATAAAAACTCAAGGCAGAAACTTTTCACGTTTTTTTCCAATATTTATGTAATTCTCAAAACTTTTGAACAGAACTGTACAATTTACAAACTATGCAAAACTGTGGCCCTTCAAGAATTGAGTTTGACACCGGTGTTGTTTGTTAATGAAAGGCTGGGAAACTGAAGCACACTCAAGTTCTCACAATATGTTTATGAATTTTAGTGTTCTAAACATTAACCTTTGAGATGCTCTCTAATGTGTTCACAGCTGGGAATTCATGGTTATGCCTTCGCCATCACCAACAACGGCTACATCCTCACACATCCTGACCTACCGCCTCTGGTATAACATTCAATCACACACCAATATGTTCTGAGTGTGCATTTGAGGACCTCTTTCAACATCCTGACAAGTGAAACCATCCCAAATCCGAGATACATTAACAACATCCCCAAATTAATTGAGACTTCTAAAACAAACTACTTAAAATCATGGCATTTTGGATCATATTTAGCAGGCTTCCAATAATATCATGTTGTCTTGAATGCAACTGAACATTTAGATTTGTTCTCATTTCATTTCAGCCAAGCTGGGATTTTAACAGGTCTGTGGTTCCCCGTCAGTCGGTCACTATGACTTATGTAGGTGACTACTATGGGAAGCTTCGCTAGGAGTGCTCTACTCTCTCCATACTTTTTCAAAATGCCAATCAGCGAACGTGCTGAGGTCACATGATCAAGTGTGATGCTCTTCCTATTTTTCCCTGGATGACACACGAGCAACTCAGTGAGAGACAACCACAAAGAACAGTTTGATTATTCCGCTTGGATTAGTTGGAGATCTGGTGAGTCGACGGCAACCAGTAAGATTTTTCGGCCGGATCCAGAGGCGGGAACTGCTGAATGTACCCCAGACTTCAAGTCTTTCACTGTCTTCCACCGACAAGTAAGTAAGTAAGTTCCAAGCATGGTGCGACCGTGCAAGTCTATTGGATGCGGTGGTTGGTCACATTGACGGATAGCGCGCAAAAATGATCCCCCGCAGCAATCTCTTATCACAATCTTCCCAGAAGTGCATCGGGAACTGACCCGAACTCAGTCTCCCCTCTCTCTATCCCCTTTACGGTGCAGTAGCTAGGGGGGTACGAAATGATTCCCCTGGTAGAGCAGGCTCTGGCGGTGCATTTATGCCGAGGTAACCGGGTAGCATGAACAGCCGAGGCCTCGATCCCGCCAGCTAAGCCTGTAGATGCGCTGACACATTGAAGCCCCAAGAAGAAATGCCTATATGTGTTTACCCCAGTGAGCCTCCTTGCACCCTTCCTGTGCTAGATCAGGGAGGACAAGGCAGAGGTCCTAGTGATGAGAGTAGAGAGAAGAGCGCTCTTAGCAGAACTTCCCATAGTCGTCACCAACATAAGTCTCCATTCCCTATTCGGGGGAAAAGTAACATTATGTTTTGATGTGTTTTCAGTATGAAGTAGGGAGGAAAAGGAGGAAGAAGAATTATAACAGCGTTGATCTATCTGAGGTTGAGTGGGAGGACCAGGAGGACCAGGTGTGCTTTTGATTTGTATTTTCCGTCTTCCACACTCTTAATCCTAAGAATTTGATATTTTACTGCCCAGCTGCGTAATGCAATGGTGAACCGAGAGACAGGAAGGTTTTCTATGAAAGTGAAGAAAACTGTGGATAAAGGGGTGAGAGTAATTGTTTACATTTCTCTAAAGGTAATTCTTCTATCCTCTGATAGTGGGTGTGCTTCTTTCTGACTTTAGAAGCGTGTTCTTGTTCTACATAATGACTACTATTACACAGGTATTAAAGGAACTCCATTCAGGTAAGAACTCTGTTTTTTGGCTTTTTCTAAAATAAAATGATGATAAATGATTTTTAAGTTGTATTTGGTAAAAAAACATTATATATACACCCTGGCTGATTCCCCAGCAGACAGATTTTTTGACCCAGGAATGTGGGTACAGGCATTTGTGGAATCTCCCTATCTGGCAAATCAGGGCGTCTCCATCTACCCTCAAGGTTTATCCGGCTGCAAATTCAGTCTGTCACCATTTGATAGAGGCCAACACTCCGGGCTGCCACGAGTAAATGGACAGATTTCTCAGAGGAACGAGATGGGTTAGACATCTAGGTCCCATCTAGTACCCTCTTGGGAACTGCTCGTAGATGTCAGAGATATTGAGTTTGATTGGTCCGCTCTGAGGTGCCCCCGTAGTAATCTTTAAACACCTATTTAGAAGGTGAGGGTTGCACAAGAAATCATAGACAAATTTAACTGGACTAGAGTTCCTGTTTACAGACTAGTGTTCACACTAAAAAGCAAGTGTCAGCCCTCAGCATCCATAAAATCATTGATTCTTGTCTATTTTAGTTTAGCTGTGGCTCTTTCCAGAGGATACGGGAAGCATAGCTTCAGAGGAAATATCTCAGTCGATGAAGGTAATGACTACATTTCTTTAAAATAAAAAATATTTTCTCTATAATAATAAGCAATATAAGCAAAAAATCTGAAAGGCTGAAAGCTGAATAGCTTTCCAGGAAATTATAGTGTTTATATATAGATATAATATGTTTAGAGTACAATAGTACAAATGATTTTAAAATATGCAAATCAAGTCATCATCCCATTTCCATTTGTGCTTTTTCTTTGATTTCTGCAATTCAAAATTTTAGGAACATTTCAGAAAACAGTCTTCTAAGGGACTTTATTCTATTTACCACAGTTTACTGTTTCCAACAAGAGACCAAACTCTTGCTAGTTGTCTGCACTATAGAAATCATCTACATCTTTTCTTCTGTTTCAGGCCTCCATGATCTAGAGCATCCAGATGTTGCCCTTGCAGATGAATGGTAGCGTGAATCTCACAGTAGAGAGAAATGTTTAGTACGGCTCTAAAATGAGCTACTAACTAAAATAAAGTTTTCACTTTAATATGAACACTATATTAAAGAACTTTGTGCACATTTAAACAAAATTTTTGGAAATGTAAGGCAAAGCTTTTCACGTCATGATTTTTGTACATTCTGCGGGTTGCAGGATGTACTGCATCACAGAGGAGCATCCAGAGCATCATTTCCTCTCTCAGATCGAAGCCATTAAGCTCTACCTGAACGGAGAACCACATCTCAAGTGTGAGTTTGACAGTGGTGGAAAGAGTACTGGAAATTTCCACTCAATTACAAGTACCGGTACATTGCTGAAAATGTACTCAATTACAAGTACTCAGTTATAGTACTGGTGTTTAAAAAGTATTTAAGTAAAAGTAAAAATTACTCCTTCATAAAAAGTAATTAGAGTCCTAGTTACTTTTTCTCTGGTTGTATTTATTGAATTATCCATAACTGTTGAATCAGACAAGACTCAGGCAATAAAACAAATTTTACTAAACGCTTTTGGTAATAAATATTTAAATAAATATTTAAAAGAACATAACAAAAACAAAGTTGTAAGTTATATTTCTTCTTACCTTAATGTGTTTTTTTAGATTAGACGCGGAATTCTTGTAAGCTAAAATCACAGCGTATGCAGACCGCGCACAGTGTTTAAACTCCATCAGCACGCAGTCACCTCTGTAGGAGAATAGCTCCTCCAGCTCTGGCCATGGACTCTCATTCTCGGCTATTTCTTAATTTCATTATTGCTGTCTTTAATCTCCTTGTTGATAACGTCTTGACAAATTGTTACTATGGCGGAAGCATGCGTAGCTTTTCTGAAATAACTGGAATGCTCAAATAGCATAACAGGCTTTTCATTGGTCCATTAAGATTCTACATTTTTATTAGCTTACAGTAGTCTGCAACCGAGTAAGATTTTAAAAATAACAAATGAAATCCCTTAGCTTAATTTGTTCTCAAGTACAAGTAAAAGTACAGAATTAAAATTTTTCTCATGAAAGTACAAGTACAAGTACTTACATGCTATATCGTGAGTAGTTGTAATGCGTTACCTCCATCCCTGGAATGTGATATTTGGGATAAAGGTTTGTGTGCTACGGTGCTTCTAACACACTGTCTCTGTTTGTAGGCGATGAGGATCTTATCGAGCAGGTTCTGTTTGATGCTGTGGTAACGGCTCCTTTGGAAGCATACTGGACAAGCCTGGCACTCAATAAATCTGAGTATGAAAAGACATACCTTTTAGAGTTTTCTTTTTCATTTAACAAAGATTTCATTGTTTTATTTCCTGAAATGCATCCTTTTTCTTTTTTTCTTTTAGAAACTCTGATAAAGGAGTAGAAATCTCTTTTCTTGGCACTCGATCCGGAGTCTCACGCATCAATCTCTTTGTGACACCGGACCAACTCACCAACCAGTGGGTGTTTCACACTTCTCATGACTGCTCATTAAACTGCTCTTGAATGATGAATTGTCTTTTTAGAAAATATTTGTATTTATTTATTTAATTTTTTGTTTTGGTTGGGAAATCATAAAGTAAAGGTCATTGCACACTGAAAACAAAATTTTGACAAATATGTTTACAAGTACAAAATTGAGCTCACCTTGTATCCATTATTTAAACACTCTGTCTCAGAAACGTTTATCTATTGAAAAAACTATCAGAATGGGTTTTACCATTTCCCCTTTAATTTGTTTTGTGTTTCGTGAACTATATGCTACTTAAAAAAAATGTCCAGTGTGTGAGATTTGACCTGTAACACATTTTTCTCCCTAAAACGGATTGTTTGGTGTTCAGTGTGCAACAATCTTAAAAACCTGTAAAATTCAAACTCATGTTAGTCCTTAAGTCCTCTGGGCTTACTTAGACCCAGGACAGGAGCTTTGTGTAGACACCCGTCAACCCGTCCTTCATGTTTGAACTGTCCAATGAGGTAAACCATCAGAGGGCATGCTGTGTAAGTGAGGGAAGAATGGGCCCAGCAGTGGGGGGGTGATTTACCAACAAACATGTTATCTAAACCTCTGTGCTTACAAATTTACAATCAAGATATCTGTCACTATATTAAATAACAGTAAATAACAAAAAAAAAAAATCAGAACATCAAAGCTGAAACTTCCGAAAAAAAATACACAGAATGAAGGAAATTTTCACAGGAACAAAAACAAAACCAGTTTGAACTGTTTTGAACAGAAATGTAATTTTGAAATAACCAACAACCAGTTAATACCATTATTGTGTAATTCTCTTTAATATTGGAAGCTGCCACTCATCAACTGAAAACAAGACAGGTAGTGTGTCTTGGCATCTAAAGTACCACTTTGTCCTACCTTAGCTTGAAATAATATTTTATTTCAGTTTAACTGCTCTATAATAATTACATTACATCAGTGAGTGTAAATATATAATGTTAAATCAACGTTTTACTCAGATTTAAAAGGTGTAGGAAGCTCCGAATTAAAGAGCAGGGGACATCATCAAATTTATTTCTCCAATTAGAATGTGTAAGAGCATATTTACAGAACAGAGCTTTTTTCCTGTCTTTAAATACATCTTAGAAAGCAGGTGTCAAGAGTTGATTTAAGATTACCAAGATATATAGAAACAACATCCACAGGCTTTCGATCACAACATTTGTCAATAATGGATTTTACAGAAATCTTGATCTCCAAGATTCCCTGACTTAATCTGATCATTAATTGTGAAAAGTCACCAAACTGACTCTTGACTGATCTGCACACTAAATGGCTATTTTAAACATGTCAGAATAGAAGGTACATGAATACAGCAAAAAAAATTAAAATGAGGGCTTGCATGAGGTCACCCAGACCCTGATGCTCCATTAGCCCTGACTCCCTGAATTCGGGGACGTTTTTGATTTTAACACAGATGCCTGGAACTTGGGCTGATCATTCATGCAGAGAAGACTTTGCTGCAAAAAATAATTCAAAATAAAGATTTATCCGACCAGATATTTTGTTGTTTTTTAGAGAGCTTTTGACTGGAGAGGATCCGGATTTGCTCTTCACTGCTGATCATTTTCCTCTCTGGTTCAGAAGAGCTGCTGAGCAGGTTCCTGGCTCCTTCATCTACTCAATTCCCTTCACCACAGGTGAGTATACGAAGAGATTCATGCATTTGTCATTTGGCTCAGTTATAAATCCAGTTAGGTCCTGGCTTTCATTAGATTAGATTTTGTGTGAACAAATGCGTTGGCTTTCATTTCATTCTCAATCAAAATGAAATACAATTCAGATAAAGCTGTGAGTGTGATGTGAGTTTGCTGGTACTTAAACCTCAAAGGAACCTAATAGCGAATCTTTTTTAAATAGTGTGTGGGTCTGTTTCAGGCTCTGTGAATGAGAGTGTGGTGTTTGCCAGCAGTGCTGTCCATCTGCAGTATGAGAGAGAGTCGCCCATCACTGCAGGTACAAGATATTTTACATCAGTTTAAAATTGATCACCTGTCCTGTTATTTATCTGTTCAAGTTTACTTACTTTATTACATCATTTAAAGCTATTTTGTTGATTGTTCCATTTTGCATATTATATGGAATAATTTGTTATAGCAGAAGCAAAAGTAAACGTAGAGTTCCCTTCAGCCAGATACGTTGATTTATGTCTAATAATGACTACTGGAATGTGCATGGAGCGGATCAATATCCATATACTCAAATAGGCCAATGGGGACTTTTCAGACTTTAGAATGAGAACACTTTTGGTATAAATATGGAACGAAATTGAATACACATCCTGTTTAGCTCTGGTGCTTTCACACTCCCACACTGAGCTACAGTATTCGAAGCGGAAATCGTACCACATGTGATGATCATTGTCTCGACGTGGCGAGAGAATGGAAAAATCGAGGGCAAGTTAAAGCACACTTACAGTCCTCGTAATAAGTTTGCTGCCACGAGACTAATGTTACATCCATGTGAACACCTGTCCTGCACGGCCCACATACTGCACCAAACTGTCAGGTTTCCATTCACGGCAGCGGTTTAGAAAGTGCGCTAGTTAAATGTCGTAAGATTGTTTGACACCTAAAGCAAGGTCCATCCAACGCTCACAAACTAATGGAACAGCTAAATGTCTCCATCTCTTGTCTGTTTTCTCCTGCTCAGTGGTATTGCCAGCCTTGTCCCGCTTGCAAAATTATGCAGTCAACAGAGCATGATCCAGCCTATAGTTAAATTCAAACATGATTTAACCTCAGACCTATCTAAAAGGAAAGACCTAAAGTTTCTCCCTAAAGATGAAAGGAATGAGGCTTCACTAAGCAAGCTGTTAATGGTAGAGAGTCCTGGAAAACAAGAGTCTAAAGAGACCACACATTAACAGCCACCAAAGAAGAGAAGCAGATAGTTAATTTGGAGGATATTGATGGTTTATTGCAGGTACGTTGTTTACATGACAAATTCTGTGTTTTTAAAATTGAAATTGTGTTAAAATTCAATAAACAATCATATTTAAAATTTAAATCGTTTTTTTGTCTTCAATTTACAATAATTATTTACATTTTACATTTATAGATCTAAAAAATTTTCAGTCTTTTAATTTCTGTCAATCACGATTAATTACGATTTTGGTTAAATTCTTCATACTGTAAGTAAAAAGTAAAAAAAAAACAAAATGTTACCATACCTCTTTTTTACCTGAAGAGGGGGTCCTTTACCTGAAGAGTCTTGGCTTTTTAATATTTTTATACACTTTTTATACTGTTATATTCCCCCACACTCCTGGAGGTTATTTCTACCAGAGGTTATTTCTTGATCTGTCTAGGTTTCCACTCAGACAATCCTTGCTTCTTACCTAGCGCACTCTTGTTATCATTTACGAGGTCTGTTCAGGCTTTGACCTCTGACTGTGGATGGAGTCTGATTATATTCTGTCAGCTTCATAATTTAAGGTTCTGGGTAATAATCCAGAACTCCTCTGAGCTGTGTTAAAGGCAGAGATAAGCAAAAATCAGCCACATAACCAACATAAACTCATCACTGTCAGAGATTTACAATCAGTATCAAATGAGAACATATGCGAATAATCTATACCATAATATACAATTCTCCCACAGCTAACCATCACACTGTTCTGCTTTAAACAGTTTACAGATTGCCTTTTACTCACCTTGCTACTCTCACTGTTTTCCTTGCTTCTTTCTCCTCTGGTTTTGGTTCTGGTCTGGATTGCTCGCTACTCTTAAGAGGACTGTCACTAAAATTACTTTAAGGAATGTATATGTTGTTTCCTGACCTGTAACATTTAGCGTGTGCTTAGAGAATTCTCTTTAGTGAAAATCTCTTTTGTGACAATCAGGATGCAGAAAGAAGCTTGCATGGATCAGTTTTGGATTGTTGTTTTTTTACCGGAATAGCACAAACTGAGCAGATTTGACCTAATTGCTTATTACTTGACATGAAACAAACCTGTCCCAGAGCTTGTAATGCTTCGTCGCTAGTTGTAAGAAAATTACATTAATTGAAATACCAAAGCATTTTTAGCTTTTATATTATATTCAAATATTAGTATCTTATAGTAATAAGATATTAAATATCTTTAAAATAATATGAATATATTAAATAACCATACAAATTAAAACCATGGTCTGTCATTAAATCAAAATGCATTTTAATCTTCTTGTGCTTTAATATGCAGTTTTCTATAATAATATAATTAATATTCATTTATTTTCTTAACATTTTTACAAGAATCAAATACGTCACATTTTTATAAAACACCAAAATCCAGACTAAACAAATGCACATTAAAGCACCTATTGATATGTGTCTTTTAATAGCAAATGTAGAGCAAATGTAGCTGCATCAGCAATTTAGAGCTTGGAGCAATACAGCACAGTGCCCCCGGTGTCTATTACCTCACACTATAATAGCAAACACTCTCTGTCAGAGACACGTTCAAGCCAGATTCCAACATTTATTGCTGTTTGAAAGCAATATTTTTAATTTAATATATACATTTGGCTGTTGCTCAAACCTAAACACTAAACAAATGAACACATTTTTATCCCAAAAAAATGTAAGATAAATGTAGACATTTGGTTGATAATTTTGAGAATAAGGTAATTTTGGCCAACCACTTTTTCTCACCATTTTTTAATGCCTCGCCACAAAATCTTATTGTTACAACTCTCAGCCAATTGGATAGGTTGAGGCAGCTGTCAATCACTCACTGACTCTGAGCTTCCTAGATAACACATTGGTCAGTGAGGACATTATCTCTGCTACTCATCAGAAAGCTACACCTCAGACCTAAGTAGAGTTACCCAGTAATTCAGTTGGTTGGTTAGTTGATTGGTTGGTTGGCTTAAATATCAGTAATGAGCTCTGTTTCTCACGGCTTATCTGTTTTCTGTTTAACTAGTTAAGTATTGTCACTTTCCACATCAATAAATTGGCTAAAAGGATTTTGGAGCATTACTTGTGAACTGTGTCTAGTCACAGGGGTTTCAAGCCAGTGACTTCTGTGCCGGTCCCAAGCCCGGATAAATAGAGAGGGTTGCGTCAGGAAGGGCATCCGACGTACAACATGCCAAAACCAATATGCAAGTCATCAATTCGATTTCCATGCCGGATCGGTCGAGGCCCGGGTTAACAACGACCGCCACCGGTGCTGTTGACCTACAGGGTGCCGGTGGAAATTGGAAATACTGTTGGTCAAAGAAGGATTCGTAGACAGAGAGAGAAGAGGAAAGGCAAGAGTATAGGTCTGAGAATAGGGACTCTCAACGTTGGTACAATGACCGGGAAAAGTAGAGAGCTGGCGGACATGATGGAGAGAAGGAAGGTAGTTATTCTGTGTGTGCAGGAGACCAGGTGGAAGGGTAGCAAAGCGCGTAGTAATGGAGAGGGATACAAACTGTTTTACTATGGTGAGGATAGGAAGAGAAATGGGGTAGGAGTGATCCTGAAGGAGGAGTTTGTGAGGAATGTTTTAGAGGTGAAAAAGTGTCTGACAGGGTGATCAGTTTGAAGTTAGAGATTGAAGGGGTGATTGATTGAATGTAGTGAGTGGTTATGCTCCACAAGTAGGCTGTAAGCTGGAAGAAAAGGAGAGATTCTGGAGTGAGTTAGATGAGGTGATGGAGAGTATTCCCAGAGGGGAGAGAGTAGTGGTGAGAGCAGACTTCAATGGTCATGTGGGCGAGGGCAACAGAGGTGATGAGGAAGTGATGGGCAGGTTTGGTGTTAAGGAAAGGAACCCAGAAGGACAGATGGTGGTGGACTTTGCCAAGAGGATGGAAATGGCTGTAGTTAACACTTATTTCCAGAAGAGGGAGGAACATAGAGTTACCTACAAGAGTGGTGGTAGGAGTACGCAGATGAACTACATCCTAAGTAGACGAGCCAATCTGAGAGAGATCACTGACTGCAAAGTAGTGGTAGGAGAGAGTGTAGCCAGACAGCATCGGATGGTGATGTGTAGGATGTTTCTGGTGGTCAGGAAGAAGAGGGTAGGAAAGATGGAAAAGAAGACCAAGTGGTGGAAGTTGAAAAAGGAAGACGGTTGTGAGGAATTCAGACAGAAGCTGAGACAGGCTTTGGGTGGCCAGGAAGAGCTTCCAGAGGACTGGGAAACTACAGCAGAAGTGATCAGGGAGACAGGTAGGAAGGTGCTAGGTGTGTCAGCAGGAAGAAGGAAAGAAGATAAGGAAACATGGTGGTGGAATGAGGAAGTACAGGACATCATCCAGAGGAAGAGGCTAGCTAAAAAGAAGTGGGACATCGAAAGGACTGAAGAAAGTAGACAGGAGTACAAGGAATCACAGCGCAGGGTCAAGAGGGTGGTGGCAAAGACCAAACAGAAGGCATATGATGAGTTGTATGCCAGGTTAGACATGAGGCAAGGTGAGAAGGAATTGTACAGATTAGCGAGACAGAGAGACAGAGACGGGAAGGATGTGCAACAGATAAGGGTGATTAAAGATAGAAATGGAAGGGTTCTAACGAGTGAGGAGAGTGTGCAGAGAAGATGGAAGGAGTATTTTGAGGAGTTGATGAATGAGGAGAATGAGAGGGAAAGAAGGGGGGAAGAGGTGAACATTGTAGAGCAGGAAGTTGAAAAGATTAGAAAGGATGAGGTGAGGAAGGCTCTGAGGAGAATGAAGAGTGGAAAGGCTGTTGGTCCAGATGACATCCCTGTGGAGGTGTGGAAGTGTCTAGGAGAGACAGCAGTGGAGTTCCTATCTAGGTTATTCAACAGGATTCTAGAGAGTGAGAAGATGCCTGAGGAATGGAGGACAAGTGTCCTAGTGCCAATCTTTAAGAACAAGGGTGATGTGCAGAGTTGTAACAACTACATAGGTATAAAGTTGGTGAGCCACACAATGAAACTCTGAGAAAGAGTAGTGGAAGCTAGGCTAAGAAGGGAAGTGGATATTTGCGAGCAGCAGTATGGCTTCATGCCCAGGAAGAGCACTACTGATGCAATTTTTGCTCTGAGAATGTTAATGGAGAAGTACAGAGATGGTCAGAAGGAGCTGCACTACGTCTTTGTGGATTTAGAGAAAGCATATGACAGGGTGCCGAGAGAGGAGCTATGGTCCTGTATGAGGATGTCAGGAGTGGCAGAGAAGTACGTCAGAGTAGTTCAGGATATGTATGAGAAAAGTATGACAACAGTGAGATGTGCTGTAGGTCAGACGGAGGAGTTCAAGGTGGAGGTGGGGCTACATCAAGGATCGGCTTTGAGTCCCTTCTTGTTTGCTATGGTGATGGACAGGTTGACAGATGAGGTCAGACAGGAATCTCCATGGACAATGATGTTTGCAGATGACATTGTAATCTGTAGTGAGAGTAGAGAGCAGGTGGAGAGACACCTGGAAAGTTGGAGGTCTGCTCTAGAAAGAAGAGGAATGAAAGTCAGTCGTAGTAAGACAGAATACATGTGTTTGAACGAGAGGGAGGGAAGTAGAACAGTGAGGTTACAGGGGGCTGAGGTCAAGAAGGTGGAGGAGTTTAGGTATTTGGGGTCAACAGTCCAGTGCGACGGGGAGTGTGGAAAAGAGGTGAAGAGGCGAGTGCAGACAGGTTGGAGTGGGTGGAGAAATGTTTCAGGGGTGTTGTGTGACAGAAGAGTGTCAAAGGAATCAAAGGAAAGGTATACAGAACAGTAGTGAGACCAGCTATGATGTATGGGTTAGAGACTGTAGCAGTGAGGAAGAGACACGAGGCAGAGATGGAAGTAGCAGAGATGAGGATGTTAAGGTTCAGTTTAGGAGTGACAAGGATGGACAAGATTAGGAATGAGTGCATCAGAGGAACAGCTCATGTTGGTTGTTTTGGAGACAAAGTCAGTGAAGCCAGATTGAGATAGTTTGGACATGTGCAGAGAAGGGATAGTAGTTATATTGGTAGAAGGATGTTGGAGATGGAGCTGCCAGGCAAGAGGGCAAGAAGAAGGCCAAGACAAGTTATATGGGTGTGCTGAAGGAGGACATGAAGGTAATTGGTGCAAGAGTAGAGGATACTGCATCCAGAGTTAGGTGGAAACAGATGATTTGCTGTGGCGACCCCTAAACTGTGAACAGCCGAAAGAAGAAAAAGAAGACTTGTGAATTGTGACAGACTTTTTCAGCACCAGTACCATCTAACCAGGCATTCCAAGCCTTCACAAAACTTCTAAATACAAAAGCCGTATCACAATAAAGACAGAATTTCTGAACCAGCCATAACTTTGAGAATAAAACACAATCCAAGTTTAAACTTAATGCTTAGTAAACTTGCAGGTGAGTAAAAAAAATAAATAATTTAAAGCATTTTTGAAACTGATATTCTACCTGTGGTCAGTTGTTGGTGTCATATCCGAGATGCACAACGGTCACAGCAGTGCCTTTGTAACTAACAAAACTTTGTAACTTTCAAAAGTGACATGAAAAATAAAAAAATGTAGGATTACATTTATAAAAATGGATCAATTTACTCTTTTCAGAGAAATTACGGGCTGTAAAGTTCATGTCAGGTGAGGCACTGACATCATGACAGTCAGATTTATAAATATATAAACCCCACAGAGTAACCTATTCAACATTTGATAAGCAACAATTAATGTTTTTGTTTAAAATGTTATATGGGGTTTCTTTAAATACTCAAACTGTAATGTAGAAAAAATTTACTTATCGTCTTACTTTTAGTTTAGTTTTAGTTACCTTTATTTCTGTGTCTATTGCCCTTTAGTTAACATCTCATGTTTTGATTGAACGTCCAGTTTAGAGAATTATTTCAGTTTAGTTATGTAGTCCTCAATTTTGAAATAAGACTAAGCAACAGGAAAAATTACTGAATGGCTGCCTTTGAATTACTGTTAACTGTTACTTGCTAATGCTACCATTCATTTAATTGTTTGTAAATGTGAAAATTACGTAATTTTGACAAAACAATTCCAAACTTTTTGAAGTTAAATGAAAAATGTCAACTCTGAATAAAAATAATCCTTCAATTTATTTAGAATTTTATTTTTCTTGATGACAAGTTCTGGATGGAGTACAAAAACACTCAAACAAAGTCCTAAACAAACAACCAATTTTCACTGAAAATTTCAAACACAATAATAAAAAATGTTTAACTTAATATTTTTTTATGTAACTTTATATAGAGAATTCACTCAGAACAGAGCCAATTAAACTTTCTAGATTTTACTGTGTATTAAATGTTTTGGTTTGTCCAGTTAGTATTTCAACAACTTTCCTTTAAAGGGATAATAATGTACCTTATTTTTATTACAATATTAGATTTAATTTAAACGATTAATGATTACATTTTAATTTAATCTCTTGTTCAATTTGTCATGAAGATATACAGTTTACTACCTATAAAAAAAAACTAAAATATGCTCCCCAAGACTGCAATACTTTAACAGTATTGGCTTTAATTCTTTTAATGTTGTAAAAATAACTGCATAATTAACATGTTTTAAGTAGCATTGCATGGCTCGAGACTTATTAACTCCCCAAGGTTAGATCAAATCTGTAAGCAAGCCTTCTCTGTTATATAACAGAGCCACCCTTCAGATCTGAGCTTATATAATATGGTCTTCTCCAATGTTTGTGATCTCATTTTCTTTGCTCCTTACATACATACGACACCTGGACACATTAAACTGATATGTCATGAAAGTACATCATAAACAAAATGATACTCTGAATCTTTGGCTGAAAAAACCTCTGAAAAGGTACAAAAAAATGACAAGACTACACATATCAAAATGACACATTTTAGGAAAAGGAAAGTACACAAAGGTCAAATACAAAAGAGAGAACAAGTACTAAAATAGATCCGATTCAGTACATTTTTAGACTAGTCGAGAGCCAAACATTGGAAATATTGCTTGTTGGTTATTCTCTGGGGCAGACATGCATAGTGAATGATCGACTAGCCAAAAAAGATATAGTTAGAGGAATAAAACTGATGATTTCCTTTTGTTGTCTTTGACGGATTTGTGGCTGCATGATAAAAATCTGTCAATATGACCTCCAAGAACACCAGACATGCTAGAAAAATATTTAGGACATGTGAAGTTTGAACCAGGACTAATTCACAAGTCTAGGACATGGTTTTTTTCTGTCTTGTTTAAAGGTTGGAGCTGAATTAGTGTGAAAAGAAATTTTAATTCTATGTCCTTTGCTATCCGTTTAATTACCTAGTACAAAAATATCAAGTGAAATGTTTTTCAGTGTGTTTGACTAAGACTTAAGATTCAATTTTCTCTCATATTTGCACTGGAGCTGTGCTTGCATAGCTTGACACTGACATGCATCGAAATGACCTTTGTAGATTTGCAGCAGTGCATGGGCGTTGTGAAGTGTGTGATGTTACATCACTCCAACAATTCCTCCTCTTCTTTTTAAGTATAGTCTTTTTCTATACTCCTCCACCAACTTCTTTCTGTTTCCTCTTGTGTTCCGTAATGTAGTCCTGAAGTATATCCTGAAATCTTTGTTAGGTGTTAGCCATTCTATTGGCAACATTTTATCTGTTCGTCACACTTAATTGATCCAGTAGGTGCTGGTTCACAAAGTCAGCTTTTTAGCACTTGAAGGTTGTAATCTTTATGATTTGTCCCTTGTATTTTTTGTTCATACATAATATAACATAAAAGCAAAAATGAAAAAACAAAATTACTCCCTTCTGTCTTGTATGTTAACTAATATTGAGGAAGTGGAGAGAGTCTTTTATTAACCAGATGTACAAGTGACAATTGGCCATTTGGGGTAGAAACCAATACCGAAAACGATTGTTGTAAGAGAAATGTTACACCTTCTTTTCTGTGTTCAAAGACAAGGCAGGTAAACACAGATGTGCATGTGAAGGAAAGTAACAAATAGGTCACAAACCCAAACTGTAAATGCTACCATACCTAGATGAATTGAAATGTGCTTGCTTGCTCAGAAAGCTTCTCTGCAGGGGGGCTTTTTGCTACCTTCACACTTCTACGGTTTAAAGTTGATGCAAAGGCGCTTCTTGCCCTTGGATGGCGCTTAAGGAGCAACAGTTGTACGCCCGGCCACATGGGGGAGCTAAACAACTGTTTGCATTTGACATTTGCTTTAAAACATAAAATAAAATACTTTTTGCGCACACAAGGGATTATGGGATATAGAAGAAGGGCAAATATATTTCACTGTAGGTGTTATCTGGTAAACAAGCAATGGGTAGCTCTAGCTCCAGCAACTCCAACTCCAGCAGCATCTGCAGACTATAAGAGTGTATATCCAGCACCGTCCAGCTGCTCTTTTATGTCCCAGCAGCACTCTGAACACGTGGTTAAAAGACAAATCTTTCATTGGTCCACCACAAGTTTTCAGCTGTAAAAAAACCAAGATGACTTGGTAGGACCAAATTTGTTTTACTTGGCCCATCGCTTAGCCAAATGTATGCACTTACATCTGTGCCCATTGTTTTGTATCGAGAAAAATTCCAATTGGAACGAAAAGGCCTTGAGGGGGTTCTCTGAATAGTCAAAGAAAGGAAAAACATGAGAGTAATAAAGCACAAGGCTGAACTAGGGAAGCAGAGGGATGCACCATAGATGGAGGCCTGGCGACATTACTGGTGGATTAGGAAGGATGATTCTTCTGTAAACTCTGGTGCATTTAAGCTTACCATGTTGCTCAACCTTTTGTTTCATACATGATGTTACCATTTCTTGCCTGTAGGACCCTGTAAGAAAAAGTTCCTTGGTGTTGCTATAAATGCTGAGATTCAAAATACTTTTATACATTTTCTTCTTTAAAAAGGCATTTAAAGATTTTCTCCTATTTTTTCAGAATGCTGCTCTACTTCCTCAAGCAATAGAATATTCAAATACACTACATGATCCTTAAAAATAAACTTTGTAGACAGATTACAAACAGATCCAATTATATAGCTTCAGTGCAAGATGAGGCATCAATCTTGTGAAAAATATATTTTTTGACGCCTGATTGGTTTAGAATCAAGAATATGTTTACATTTTTTTCAATTGTAACTAGAAAACAACTATTATGGCTTTCAAGCACACATGACTTCCAAAACCCATTTACGTTAGTATTATTCCAGTGGTTCCTTCTCCTCCTCTTGCTTTCTTTGATTGTTTTTCTGCTCATCTCCTCTGTTAGCTTCTTTCTCTTTCCTCTTGAGCTCTCGTTGGTATTTGGCATTGATGGCAGCGTATGCACACCCGTAGACTGCAGCAGCCAGCATCATTAAACACACAATTCCACACACCACTCCTGTGATCACCACTGTGGCCATGGCATGTCGATAATTGGCTGGTCTTGGCCTTGGCTTTGGTTCACACTCTGGGAGTATAGGTTCACCCATCAGGTGTGGACGAGGGCTTGGGAGAGCTGGCCCGCTGAGGAAAGAGCGGTGTTTACTGTCCAGGTAGTGGATGTTAGCAAACAGGTAGCTGTAGCTGGTGATCATGCAGCTGTGGAAGAGCTCATAGGGGATGTGACGGAGATCTCGGTCCTGTAGAAGGGGAGGCTGCACACACACAACACTGTCCAACACTCCACCTAAAAGACACGGAAGAGGGTTTAAGTGTTTGCAGGAAATACTGTGCTTGTTTTTATGAATTAGTCGTTTGGAATGAATTTAGAATTAATTTAACCTGCACACTTGAGATAGATTTAACAGGTTCAGATGAAATAAAATATAATTACTTTAAATACAAAAAGTTAATCAAATGTACAAAATATACAAAAATAAAAATATATATTTTAAAAAGTAAACCTCAGTTAAAATATTTTCAACAAAATAATCAGTAATTCTAAACTCTGCTCCCTAACAAAGACAATGACTAATTCATAGAAATTGCCTGATCACACTAGATCAGGGGTGTCCAACGTCGTTCTTGGAGGACGGCTCTCCAGGACCGACGTTGGACACCCCTGCACAAGATGATCCTACAATCAAGTATAACCATACCCAAATCCAAAAACATAGAGAAAAGTAATACAAATAGTTATAAATGAAAGTCGAATTGGAACAATAAATCATATCTATTGGTCTTCTGGTTCCTTGTGAATTCCAAGCTTAAAAAAATCCATATTTATTATATGTATGAGTTAAATACTCCTGTTTTAGGGGCGTCAATGATTCATGCTGTTTTATGGGCATGTTGTTGAAGTAAATTTGCTTTGATGGCATGCCGCCTGACTCTGTCTGCACTGTCCGTGAACTAATGAGAAATCTAGAAATATGTGCGAGAGGAGAAGCAATGTAACTCAAGCATACATGTAAGAACCTCTGCTGCTCATCTGTGCACAGATGATAAAGACTTCGTGCTGTGATATACATCCTGAAAAAGAGCAAGGGTGTTGATTCTTTTGGGAACATTGCTTCTACTTTTCCATCGGCTTAGTTGGGCAGATAATGGTGGATGCTGCATCGCTGTAAACCGAAACTAAAAATACTCAATAAAAATAAATTACTCTAATATAGTTGTATACATGCCATTTTCACACACATTTATGTCCACCTTCCAAAAGTTGTGTTTCAATAATATTGGCTCTTTAAATTAAACCAGGTCTTAATTTCCTTAACGAAGGAGCAAAGTAGACAAAAGTTATAAAGAGGTATAGGGCTGGGTATCGTCCCCAAAGCAGTGGAAAGAACTGTATTTCTTGAAAAGATTAAGTTTTTACCACAGGAAAAGCAAAGGAACCATCATGGAATAGTTTTAATTTTCCATGGTTTTGTCGGGTGGGCAAGGGTGTAATCTTGATTTGAAAAGTTTGGATGTGTTTGGGGATACATCGGGTGAAACTGTTTTGATTTGTATCCCCTTAATTAAATTTATGCCATATTAATTTAAGCTATGTTGAATAAACTATATGGTTTAGTTGTTTTTGTTACATTCAATGGGAGCAAAGCCAACTGTATATATTTCTGCCACAGCCAGTGACTATAGGACTCGTTAATGCTCTATTGCTTTTTAACTACACAAAGTTGTAAGCCAAGCTCTCTTGTAAAGTAAATGGAAAACACTGATGATGATAGATTCAAAGTAATAAGTATCTAGTTGTATGATGCAAAGAAAATGTTCCAGTTTTTCATTAGTCTTCATTCATTCATATTAAAAAAGTTACAAAGAGTTGAGAGTTAATTAATCTGTGATGGAAAGTTCCGCTCATTTTGGTGTTTTGTTCTTTTTACTCTTGTTCATTTAAAAGAACGATTCATTTCATGGCTCAATTTTATGTCTGCTCATCAGAGAAATCTTGGAATGATAACTTTTGCCTGTGACCAGCACTTCACATTCACCTGGTTAATCAACAAAGAACAGTTCGATAAAGGGTTAATGACGAGGCTGGCTCTGTCACTGGGTGGGTTTCCACCTTTCTCATATTCATTGATTTGGAGGTAAACACAGTAAGTTTTAATACATTATATGTTTAATACACTAGGCCTAAATACATTAAGGAAATACGCAATTTTAACTCTTCATATATCAAGCCGAATGAACACTACATGGCTTCTACCGTAAGCCTGATTTGCCTGTAAACACACTGCTGAGGAGCCTTTTTCTTCCAGTTTCTGTTTCATTCTCTGGACTCAAACTCCGTGTCAGAGTCTGGTTCACACATATAAGGTGCTTTTAGATCCCCCATAAGGGTTGCCTGTCAATTATAATGTTTTAAAACAATAACATGTGTTTAATGCGTTGCTAATTGTTGCTGTGTTTACTCAAGCCAGACTAGCTTGAGAGCACCGGTCAGTTGAGGCATGCCGAAATATGAATATATCAGTCATCCAGTGATCACAATGATCACATCTAAAACGTACATTTAAGAAGCTTGAGTGTTTTGTTACCTCTGAAAGTGAAGGCCTCCAGCCAGAGCTTGAGTCCAATCAGATGACAGTCACATCTCCAGGGATTTCCTTTCAGACTGAGAAACCTCAGACTTTCCAGAGACTCCAGATGAATTCGGTCCAGTTTGGTCAGTCGGTTGTGATGGAGAGACAGATGAGTCAGGTGGTGAAAACTGTCTGCAAATGCTCCAGGAAGACCACTCAGGCTGTTAAAGGACAGGTCCAATATTGTTATGTTCCTTATTGAGACCAGAAGGCGCCGATCTAGCTCCCGAATTGAGTTGTTGGCCAGATTCAGCACTCTTAAATTTCTAAGTCCTAAAAAAGCACTGGGGGAGAGCACTGTGATGGAATTGTTGGCCAGATTTAGGGTTTGTATTTGCGGCGAGTCTCTGAAAGAAGTGGATCCCAGGCTTCGGAGGCGGTTGTCATGAATATTGAGCTCCAAGGCTTCCTGGGGAAGTTTTCTGGGAATGTCATAGAGTCCTCGACCCTGACAATTCACCAGATTGGAGTGTGTGTCACACAAACACTCTTTAGGGCAGGAGGAGGTTGATTGGAGAAATGAGAAGAGGGAGAGTACAAAGATAAATTCTGTGAGAGAAAAGGAGAAGGAGTGTTGAATTAAGGAGACATTATGTACCCAAAATTAAACAGATTCAAATTCCAAGATTGTAAGCGTGTTAAGCTCACAACAACTATTCGACTTTGTACACAAACAGAGGTGATTTTAAACTCACAGTGAGACAGTGGTCTCTTCAACCTATTACCTTTTCATTTTCATCACCACTAAGCTCTTGGATTGTGTCCACTAAACTATATATTTAAACACCACTGGAAGTGCAAACAATATGCTTGCGTTAAATATGTTAAATCAAAATCAATGCATTAACCTTTAAAATGAATTGAATGAGTTAACAAGTTAATTGAACAGCCTTAAAAGTTACCCATCTAAAAATCTACTCAATCAAAGGCTTCTCTGAATGGTTTGAGATGCTCAAAAGACTTAGAAATAATGCATTCATCACAGCCGGCATTTCCCAATGTTATTTGCTAGCTCGAAGGTGAAAGCTGGGTCTGAATCAGTGATCCTTGCAGCCTGTGAGGGTGCATTTTTATTCTTCTTCTATTTATACATGAATTTCGCATGAGTTACATGAGTTAAAATATAGGTTTGTGAATAGTGTTTACTTGTGAGATAGGTTTTTGAGTGCTTTGTAGATTTTGAAGTCAACAACCTTGGCTTTTATTTTTTAAAATTAAGCAATTTTTTTATCTTTTAAAGAGTTTAAGCAAGTGATAAATGTTTTTGTTACTTCTCATTTTGACTCCTAATGCTCTCTAAACTGGTATTAATCACAAAATTCAGTCCAGAATGGTGCAACACGTCTCCTAACAGGAACTAAAATGAGAGAGCATATCAAGCCAGTTTCACCATCTCTGCACTGATTACCGGTGCTATTTAGAGCTGATTTTACCGTTTGTTTTATGGTTTTAAATAAACTGGAAATTGACTATTTGTCAAAACAGGTGAATTTTCAGCAGGGGGTGTGGGGGAAGCATTGTGGGAGGAATAGGAGGTACACAATTCATTTTGAGGAGCACTACAATTTGAGGTGATTCAAAGACATTGTTTACTATAAATACTGCCTTTTAAAGGTTGCAGTGATAGTCTAGGGAGGTCAAATATTGATTATAAATTATTTAAAATAAGCTTGATATGGAACCCTTGAATAGATTAATGTATTTAAATACATCAAGATGGTAATCCTGTAAAAACATAGTGTTTTAGTTTAATACCATAAGAATGAAATAAGGGATTAAATTAGCATTTATAAAGTCAACTGCACTTATATATTTTTAATATGCTCAAATTTGAATTGTGTCAGCTTAATGCTCTGACCTGAATTGAAACAAACCATAATGTGACCATAAGTTCAACATCTACTGATTTAGAGGCAATGGTATCTGCATAGTTCAATTGCACTGAACAAATGCACTTGTACTTAATTTCCCTGAGGATGGAACACACAACCCTGGTCTTACTAGTACCATGCTATTTTAGCTATGCTATTGGGAAACCACAAGAACTTAGCTTTAAGAGTTAGTAATATTTTTTTTTAAATGTTATAAAAAAAATAGGTGTCACTCATATGATTTGAACATGTGGTGGTGAACTCCTGCATGAGAATGGTTGCCTTGTAACTGTAGAAAGATGTTCTTCAATTGACCTTTCCACTATATGATCTTCTCTTCCATTAAAAGTTATCATTAAATGCTGATGTCCTTTCATAATTCATGCTATACATTTTGAACAATGAGATATGAGGAAAACCTATCTTTGGTGCATTGTAATGTCATTTTCAACAAAAGCTAAATAAAATATTAAATACATAAAAAATAAAGAAATAAATATTATTGCAAAATTCTACATTCAATAATACTGTTATCATCAAAGTCCATCTGATTCTACTGCTAAACAAGTTGAGTGCTCAACAGCCTACTATTAATTTTAACCTTCAGTGATCTGTGCAATTCTGTCATACGTTGCTATACCATTCACATGCATTTTCAATATAAACAAGCACTCAGCACTCAGAGGTCATCAAACCATCCCTTCTCTGATTTGTTTTAATTTGAGCTGCAGAACTGACCTCTCATGGTTTTAGGAGTGTTCCTCTGTTCAATCCAGCATCTCCGATCAAAGAACTGATGAAGCTCTTACATTAGTTTTCTTTTTCACTCCCTTGTTCGATTAGTCTTCCCTTCCCTGATAATCAATCCATAATGTGTCATGTTTTGCTGTTGATCTTCATATCAGTCTGCTTAGACACACTAATGAATACACATTCATCCCCCTCTCTCTCTCCCACACATGCACACTTGCGCGCACAGTTGTGTTAAACTGCTCTGACATCACTGAGGGTCCGCGGGCAGAGAACTGGCAGACCGTGCCCTCGTGTTTCCCTCATTTCCTCACACACTTGTGCACACACGCCTGGAGCCGCTGGAGCAGCTCACGTGGGGCTTCACACACACACCCCCACACTGCCTTCAGAAAGCACTGACCTCCTTTGCTTTTCCTCATTTTACACTCTATATATTTGTCCTTCCTAAAAACAGCCAGAATTCATGTTTCCAGTTTTACTGTTTACAAGAACCCGCTTTGTCTGCTAATATTACTGTTTTGTAGCTTTGGTCATTCAGTTGCTATAGCGATGAAATATGATGTTTTTGCTTGACATCTGTTAGATGTTCATTTAGGTGCTGATCAATTGGAAAGATTGGTTGGGGAGAAAATTCATTTCGAGCAATGATTAAAGAAAGTTAGTATAATTTCAAGATCAAGTTATCAAAGATAACTGAAGAGCAGAGATGATTAAAATTATCCTTTTATTCTGAAAAAAAAGAGCTCTGTAGCATCAGTTAATTATCAGCTATGGAACATTTAAGTCAATATAAAAGAGTGCAGCAAAGGTTAAAAATGTTTACATTTTGCCTACTGATGAAATGTGTCCTCTTTAAGTGACTAAAGAAATACATTTCATTGTATGTGCAACATGGCCCTTAGTTTGAGGAATGTCTATGGTTACTTTCATAACCCACATTACCCGAATAGGGACATATAGGTGACAACTATGAGAACACTCTTCCAAAACCCCACAACCAAAGTCCTTCCACATCAGTCGCCGGCCGGGCAACCCGGGCACATCAATAGTCCACATCAATTCATTCTTTATATAAACCTCACTTCCCGAGTGCATTGATCCCTGATCTCGAAGGGAGATGCACGGAGGCCGTACTTGCCACCTTGAAGGCTAGGTATAGAACTTTGGCAATTTAATACACGTATGGTTTCTGTGTGGGACATATGTATAGTATTCCTTAAGCCAAATTGTATAAGGTCATAGAGGAAAGATAGCATAGACGGAACTAGCCAGAGCAACAGTTTATGAGAGTTGGCCTTTCTGGGAACTGCTTGGCCCTCCCCTGCCCAGGGACATAAGAGATGCAACTGGTAGGACCTCATAGAGTACTCTGCTTAATATACTATGACTGTTGGAGCGAGAGGAGTCAAGTTGGACACCCCTCTGTACAGATCAGCTAAATCTCGCACCACCCAGTACGGCTGAAGACGGGTTCAGTGGGCAGATTATAGTACCTGGCAAAGATGTCGGGGGTCGGTGCTTGTGCCCACATTCCTGGGTCAGTAAGTTTGATCGCAAGGTGATACATCAAGAATGGACTGTCACGAGGGAGCAGAGTTCTATGAACAAAGGAAGCTGGGCCAATAAGGGCCAGTTTATGACCTCTGCCTCCAGTGCAAGGAAGCTCTCTGTGAAAAACACATTCTTTCTGTGGAAAATGAATAGGCGTTCTCCCTGGGCCAGCAATCCATTAGCACATCTGTTCCAAGAGTAGTCTGTGACATAACGAAACAGTTATGCATCCTCTGGGCTAGTCTCTAGCCAAAAGATCCCAGATCTGCTGGACTACTAGGGGATGCAGTCGCCGTACCTGATAAGAGATTCCACCAAAACAGTGAATCAACAGTACGGTTCCACCTGCTGGGGACATGGACTGCGGCTAGTGACAGACACTAGCGCTCACTCCAGAGGAGCAGTCTGGGAGCAAGAGCCAACAAAAGGGGTGAGCGTATCCTTCCTTGTAAATTGACACATGCCACCGCTGTGTGTTGTCCATCCTGACTAAAACATGATGTCTCTGCAGCATCACCTTGAAGTTGTTCACCACTAGGAACACTGCACTTAGCGCTAGGATATGTATGCTCAAGAAGCATGTTTCTCAGTCCATAACCATGAGTTTTATGCTTCTGGCATACTGCACTCCACCTGGTCTTGGAGGCATTGGTAGTCACTACTATGTGCTAAGCTGGTCCTCCAAGTAAACACCATCACGGAAGCACCTGATCTAGGTGGAGGTGCCAAAAAGATGTCACGTTCACCCTTATTTGCCCTAATGCAATGCTCGCAATGAAACTTGGAGTTTGAGCTAATGCTTCAGTGGTCTTGTATGGAGAAGCCGAGCACATTATTTGCTGCTGTAGCCATATGCCCCAGGAGCTTCTTAGTGACATATCTTAGTGATTCGAAGCCCCCACGCTGGAGGTGATATACTAATATACTCAACTTTTAAGGCCAGCCGATCAAGGGTCTGCTGAGGGAGTATGCATATGTGAAGTACACATCCTTCAGATCTAATGTAACGAACCAATCCTGTATGGAAACCGACTGTATGGAGTGTCTGTCAGTTCTATCATACTGAATGAAGTCTCCAGAGAAGAACATTCAAAAGACACAGGTTGAGGACTGATCGAACCCGTTGTCCTTCAGGGACCTAGAAAGTTAAACCTTCTTGCCACATCGGCAGGACGGGCCGGCTCGATTGCACCTTATGTTAAGAGAATCGACCTGGACCTGGGCCTCTGTAATAACAGAGGTAATAAACCTTGTTGATCTTGGGTGGCCTGACACAATGTCATATCGGCCATGCTGGACCCAAGGGGATATAATGGAAAGCTCCCATCAGTTTCCAAACTCCACAATTGCCTCAACGCAGCTCGCCGATAGTAATTACAGGCTTACCAGTGGGGTTTGAAGACAGCCTAGGTGGAAGCCGACCTCGGAGCCACTCGAGGCTAATTTAGACTGCAGACTGGCATCCGGGCTGCATTGCATTGCATTGATGGCATATCCTCTATTGTGTCTTTGAACAGTGACTGCATTCGGATAAGCAACAGAAGGCTCCTGGCTATGTACATGACCCAGGGAGTTCAATGTTGCTCTTCTTATGGGGTGGTCTCCCCTCTCTTCCCCTGATGATCCCTGGACAGGACTGCTCCTCCATCGAATCCTCTAAGCCGCTTAGGTCACTGTCTAGTGTGATAGAGCTGAACAACAGTAGAGCACTGAGGAGGCATCCGGAACCTGCAGCAAGTTAGGAAATGCTTACAGACTCATGACACATCTCAAACTGGATTAGCTGCAGATGGCTCTTCTGGACTACTGAGGTGGACATCGTGCAGCCTAATGAGCTTGCCACAATTTATCTCTTCAGTGAAAGTCTGCGACAGCTCTTTGGTCCTAATAAGACTTGGGCAGCAACTCCCCTTGTGCATAACTTCAGTGTATTGACCTGAACACCATAAGGCTGCCATAGCATGAAGGGCGGCGGCAGTTTGACCCAGTGCAGGATAGGCTTCCACAGTCAGGTCCAGCGAAACCTGAGCGGGCGGGATGGGTTTGTAAGAGCCCACACTATGTAAGAATCGCTTACAATCCATGTTGCCACACCGTCAAGGGGAGCGAGAGAGGGGACACTGGTCTGGTAACATGGTTTAGCAGACAGAACGGCAGAAAGCAAGCACTCACAATTATAAACAAAGAGGCTTACTTGTTTGGTTTTGGAAAACAATGAAGACTACATATAAACTTGGGGTGTTCAACGGCTCCAACAATCTGGTCCGTCAGCAGAATCTCGTTGCCATAATTGCCAGATGTTATAACTCACTTGGAAAGTGATTATTAAAGCACTAAAATAGCTTATGTTTTGTCCTTCATGCTCCGCTTGCATATGCTGAGGTTTGCATGAGTTGATCTCATGTTTGGCGGTATTTGCAATGATGTAACATTCAGTGTCTACGCTGCTGGTCTTTAACAAAGTTTGTGAAGAGAGTGGCGCGTCGAGTGACCGACTGAAGGGGAACACAGATACACTCTATGTATCTAGTTATTGGCTTTAAAAGGAGTGAGCTCAAGCAAAATATTATTCCCTTGTTTTGTGAAGGCATACACAAAATATAAAATACAATATTATAATATATACAATATTATATATATACATATTTTTTTAATTTGCTTCAGAAACAAGAGGCATAATGTGAATTAACATAGTGTAAAAATAATTATTAGGGTAAATATAAATATATTGTTAAATATAATATAATTTTACTTAGTGAAAATATAATTATTCGTATTTAATCTTCAGGGCCAGTTTCATTATGAATAAAGTAGATAAATGTAGGATATAGAGCATTAAATTAACCTATTTTAATGTTTTTAAAACAAATGGGGCACCCAGAGTAACAAAAAACTCACCACTCTTTAAGATGTATGAAGGCTGTGCATGTAACTTCACAGAACAAATAAGGCTGAGCAGTTCTGGTGCTATTCACCTTGCTAGCATTTGGCCTATCAAACATGAAGAACAAATAAACTTACAGCACCTTAAAATACATTAGAACAACAAGAGAGTGGGTTAGATCATTAGGTTATTGCAATCATTTGCAGGATGCAACATTTTGGAATAGGTTTAAAAAATTAATCGAACCACATTGTTGATTTAACACTTAATGCATACTAAAAATGAGCTTCATGATTTACCGGAGCTTTCAGTCACATGAATCTTTATTGCATTATTGCACTTCTCACACTGCCCCTAGCTGGTGAAACAAACTTCCTGATCAAGTCAGGAAAGCAGTAACACTAACAGCTTTCAAAAAGTAATTGGAAACTCTTCTCTTCAAGGAAAACTTACAATTAAATTTTTTTTCTCTTTTCCCGTTATTTTCTTCCTGCTATGGTTAATTTATCAGCTGATTCAGTCTATTTATAGCAGGTCTAGTTAAATAATTGATAATAAATATTTGACCCCTCTAGACTATCACTTCACCTTAATAATCATCAAAAGACTTTGAATCACCTTAAATGGTTGTAGTCCACTAAACGAACCATGTACGCTCTCTTCTGCTCCCTCTCGTGCTTCCGCCATGCCCCCTGTTAAGTTTTGCTTGTTGGCACACAGAAAACCACTCATTTGCGACGAATACATTCAACTTTTGGTAAACCAAAAATCACTTTTGACAAAGGACATTCAAAAACACAGTTTTCATTCTTTATCGATGCGGTTCTGCTGAGGTTCACTTCCGGGACAAGTCAGTGCATATGTTCTTTATTGAGATACGCTGCATTATTGCTTCATCTGATTGTGTAATGAGCATGGCTATGGTCAACGAGCTGTTTTGATGTCCCAGGTAAAGAAAATAGGATTTCACAAACATGAATGAACCAATCTGAACATGACCTGAGGAATATTTTTGATGAGGGAACAATGCTAAAACATGACAGAATTGTCTGGACAGTCCAGTTTACATGATTTGGTAGCTTTAATGATGCCACGTTAACCCTGTAAGCTGTTTTGAAAGGTTGATTATTTTTCTTGACGCACATGCTACAAAAAAAACAAGAATTGTTTTTATTATCATTTTAAATATTCAAAAATAAAAAGTACAAATTTTAGGGTCACTTCACCCTTCTGTTTTGCCTGCACTTGTAAACCGGAGATCGGCGAGGGCTTGTAGGAAAGGGTACTCGTTCCAAGTATATTAGTGTAAGTTTTCCTTACACACAGACCTTGGACTTACAGGGCGTTCAGAGCAAGCGCTAAACACGCAGTCAGAACTTATAAGTCAGGGGACAAATCAGGGGAAGTCGCATTATCTTAACAGTAACAAGATCTGAAATAACGTGAACAGTTTCAGGTGTTGTGTGAAAGACAAGTGATCTGAACGCTTGGGGTAGAATGTTATTTTAAGTAACAATGATAAGTGTGTTTTGGCATGAGTTGTTTGCTGGAGCTCAGGTGTTCTTTCCTCTTGTACAGTACAAGCTGTGTGTGTCTATATATTATAATGTTTTACCACTCTTAAAAGATTCAGTAGCACATTGTGCTATATGAAGGGTCCTCTGATCTTTGCTGATCATGACCTGTGTCATCTCTTTGCTTGGTAACACATTTCAGCGACACGCCTCTCCAATTACAATGATGCAGCTGATATGCCTACAAGACAGCATCTATAAAAAAAATCTGTCTGAATAAATAAAGAAGCTAGGTCAGACATTAGACTGAAGAGCTTGTAGTAATAAACTCATCATGATATATACTCACCAAAAATACATTGGTAAAACTTTACAATAAGTTGACATGATTAATTATTTGTTAATGCATTAATTAATTATTGCAGTAACCATTAATTATTGATGAGTTAACGCTGCATTGATGATTTTACATGTGTACTAATACATGTATTAATCATAAATCCTTAAACCTGTACATAAGTTGTAAAAATTAATGCATTAATTACTGTCTTAAGTAATTATCAGTTTCTGAGTGCTAGTTATTACATTCATTGAATCTTTCAGGTAATAAATGTAATTTATCATTAATTAATGATGAGTTAAAGATGATGTGCCCTCAAAAGTAGTCACCTCCTAATACTAATAATCAGCTAAACAACAACTAATAATTAATTAATGATGAAATGCACTCCTCCAGTAAATGATCGATTAGGGTAAAAATATACAATTTCCAAAGTTCATAATAATAATTACATAATAATTACTTGGAGCCGTAACAATAACATAATAAATAGTTCTAAAGAAAAAAATAAACCTAATTCAGAATTAACTCAAAACTCAAACAAGTCACAGGTCCTAGAAGGGCTGTATGCCCTTTATTGTTGGCGAAAAGGGAAGGCACCCCATTGTTTAATTATGTGACTGCTAAAATCAACCCTGGAGAACTCTTATAATTTCCAGCCTTACACTATGTTTATTCATGTAGAAACTGCAAAAAAACTATAAATACACTATATAAATACATTTGAATTATATGATTGATTGATTGATAGATACACACTCGCTCTGACAAAAACTCGCAGGGAGGGAACAGAGCGAACCCGCCCCTTCTCTACACACCCAAGCACGTTCATAGAACCCTTTTTGTAATCACAGCACTCCACACCAACCATGATCAAGACAGAGTCTAGTTCCTTCTGCAAACAACCACCCCCACGCTACAGTCATATCCAATCTTGATATTCAAGTATAAACTGAACTCAGTCTAGCGGCGGCAAGAGGTGATTAGGATGAGTCAATGTTAATGCTGTCCATGTTGTAGTGCTTTCAAAATACAGTTGGGAAGGAAAAATCCCTCATGCCATGCAGCAACTGAGGTAAAGAAAATAATTTATATTATAATCAAAAGAAAAGTACAGCAACCCACGAATAACATCACATAACAAGCGAAACAGAAAGTGAAACAGAGTGACCCTTGGCTCTCATGACTTTTACCAAAACTGGGCAAGGATGTAACATGAAAGCAACCGATGTCACCAATGGTTTTGTCCATTTGAATGATTCATTAAAACACTTTGAAGACACCAAAAGAGGGATTGATAAGTAATATAATTGTTAAAAAGTCATCCTCAGCGAAAAGATCAGTTCATGGACATAATTCAGCAGATTTTGTATGTTCATAATTTGCAACTCTTAATATTTGAGCAGCTATTGTGGTTTTCAGTTCATATTGTTAAAAGTTGTCTGTATTACCAGTTTTTTGGGGATGAGTTTTTCCCCAAATATAGTAAATATAATTTATCAGAATGCTTTTATTTATTTATTACGGAATGTTCATGTGGTTGTATTGACAGTTTTCATACTTAAACATTTTTAAAGCTTATTTCAAAAACTGAGTTTTGAATTGACTCAGTTTTGTGTTTGTGTTGATGTGTTGTGCTAAGCAGGGTTAAGTGAGACTGCAAATGAATGAAAACTGTTAAGTTTACCACACATTTTTAAAAGCAGCACTTTTTAATGTAAGTAATCAATAAAAAGCCTGAGATATTTTTAATAAAGTAACAGGTCATTAAACAGGTCAGGTCATTCAATCTTTTTACAACCTTAACTGGTAATGTTATTTCCACTCTATTTCCTTTCTCCACTCTAGCTCTGCCTTCTGTCATTTTGAACTAGCTATAAACTAGTTGGCCATGCTTGATAAAGAAAGCAAATAGCAATTACACAATACTGAATTCTGTTTTTATGCTGGATGGAGTAAAAGCCGATGCTCTGTTCAGGGTGTACAGCTGCCCAACATTTGTTCTTCCTAATGTAATAAATATCAATAAACTATGAACTGAGGGCGATTGACAAAGAATATATGTAGCCTATTATTTCATTTGCCAGTTTTTAATCCAGTTTTATAGTACTTCGTCAAGGTTGAGTTTGGTACTAACACACTAAGCCTTGCTGACACATTCAGCAATAGTTTTTTTTTTTTTTTTGGTTTCTGATTTTGTTGGGGAAGGAACATTTCAACGTTGAATAAGTACAGATTGTTATATTTTCACACATTTGTTCAATTGCTCAATAGTTTTTTACCTTTTTTCTTGTATTAAATATAGTTTTATGAGAATAATAAAACTGAATGGTATCTGTCTGTGTGTATTTTTTCAGCTGTGGGAATTCAGATGAAGCTGGAATTCTTTCAGAGAAAGTTCTGGACGGCCAGCAGACAGGTACTATAGCACACATATGTATATTTAATTTTGTATGAATTCAAAACACACATATGCAGATACACAAACAACACTGCTAATACAGTAACTTGTTATGTAAAAAAGGTTTTTTTTTACTGTAAGAATTGTTTATTATAGTCATTACTAAGGAAGAAAAAAACATTTCAACTCAAAAGTAAAAAGATGCACCAAATAAATTCAAAAATCATTTTGTGTGAATCACATGGTGCTTGCTGATTTTCATCTGTGGCGCATTTCAGGTGAGGTCAATATCTATTTCTAAATGCTGAATAACTAGCCCTGTGAGTGACCTTTGAGTTTAGAGTCTGGGTCTGTCACATTAAGCATGCAGAACAGAGAAATGAGCAGAGGATTGTCTAAGTATTCCATAAAATACAATGTTTAGAGCATTATACATCCACACCAAACTCACTCACTGATGGTGATGAGCTACATTGGTTTACTTTTGCTGCCCTGGGGCGGCAGTCTGACAGGACGCGCCTGCCAATCCCTGCCTACGGCCTCCTGGCTACTACCAAACACCTCCCAATAGTCACACACATCCATTCAGTGGGTGAAGTGGCTTGCCCAGGGCCACAACAACAGAATGGACCTGATGGGGATAGAACCGATAGGATCACAAACTCCCCCACCATCTTTCCGCCCATTTCTGCATTTCTGTCCATTTATTTGAAATGCTTTGCAAAACGAATGCCTTAGAAGGAATTTGTAAGTAAGATTAATAATTAGTTAGAAGAAAGACAAAAAAATGATTGCTGAGCACATTTAATAATAAGTATTAAGGGAATTATTAAGAAATTTAATAAGCTATTATGGTAAGCTTACTATATCAAGATAAATTAACTTAATAACTTTTAAGTTATGATTACCTAAAAGTCTGCACACCAAAAAGACAAGACACTACACATGAATCTAAAACTCTAGAGTTGATTATAAAATGTGCAATGCAGAACACAGACAGCAGTGTGCTATTTGTTTACACTTGCTATTTGAAACTAGAAATATATTTGAAAAAAAAAAATGTAATGTTTTTTTTTCTAAATGTTTAAATTTACTGTGTTGTTTTAGCTTATCGTCTAATTTTATTTCCTAATGAAGACTCCTACAGGACACTTTTTTAATTTATTTTCCCTCATTACGGCAGAGCAAGTTTAATGACAAAAAAACATAGTACTTAATGTTGCATTACACGCATGCAACTTATCATGATGAAGTTGTGTTATCCTGGAGATTCCTTTAGAGGTTCATGGGTGTTTATCACATTTGTTTATAAGTCATTCAAGACATTTAGCAAAAAGAGTGCTGTAAGGGGCATCAAACTGTGCTTCAACAAGTTTTGAATGTGTGATCTGTGAATTATGGGTAATGAAGGCTAAGAGTTGCAACTAAATCATTCAATTCATCTTTCAATGACAACTGTTCCAATTGGTCTGTTATAGTGTACAACTCTGGATGGAAAGTGTTCGGTCAGCTGTGAAGATGATGTAAGTGTCCTTTATTTGTTTGGATTTAATTCAATTAAAGGGGTAAGAATTGAGAGGTCCAACTAATACAATTAAAGTGAGTGTTATAGGGGGTTTTCGTTCATTTAATGAAGCTTCTATTGTGGCCAGCTTCTGAAAAAAATAATAGGATTACGAAACCTCTCTGTAAAGCTTATTTTACTCATGTTTAATTGTGAATATAAAATCATGTACCTTCTTTTTTAAATAAAATTATGTTTTCTTTATGTATTGTATTATAAACCGGGGGTTCAATTGACTGTATAAGATAAGGTGCAGAACCTGCCTTAGAATCCTAATTGAATCCTGTACTGTACTGTACTGTACTGTAGTGTATAGTGTGCATAACTCTTGTTTTTGTCTGGGTTTGGTAAAGGAGATCAGCTGCTACCTCATAGACAACAATGGATTTATTATTGTTGCTGAAGATCAGACTCTAGTAAGAAATGATTCAGACACCTCCAACACAAGCACATTAACAATCAGTGATGGAGAGATTACAGGTGTAGATTTTTCTTTCAGACCGGGGTGTTTTTTGGCGAGGCCGAAGGAGCGGTGATGAACAAACTGGTGTCGATGGGATCCTTCCAGAGGTACAGCAGTGCTCAGAGAGAAACTTTACTCTGTTAAATTAGTATTAAAAGGAGTCTTTAACAGCTCTCCAACAGAGTCTTCCCTGGTTGTGATTAGCTAACACATTGGCCAAGATTTAACCAACTAATGTGGATAATGTCATTTCATGTCATTTTTGTTTAACCAAATTCTTGTTGTATTTTCAGAATTTTTATTTTGACTTTCGGTTTGTTATTGGGTTTTGTGTATAAATGTGATTTAATTTTCACATCTTGGCCACCGTAGCTTTACCCATAATTCAAAACAATCATAAAGTATTTATTTTACAAAAGTGATTGTCTATATGTGGTATCAGGGGTAGAAATGCACAATACAAGCCAAGCAAATGCAGCCATGTAACATTCACCACTATAATTTCATTGCCCGTGTTTTTTATGGTTCTATATGCTAATTCTATATGAAATTCTATATAAGTAGACTAATGGTGATGCAGACTTTATTTTAGTGCATTTGCATTATCAGAAGGTCAAAACACAGATACCGTTCTAACACATCACATACACGTGTTCGTGACTCACAGAACAGTCCAGAAGAACATAAAGAGCTGCGAGCGACAGCTATAATTATCTCTGATTCACAAACTAATGTGATGGAAAAGAAGGCCAGCTCTGGCCTCTTCCACATACACACCATCTCCAACACCTCCAACTAAAACTGTTGCAGCCATCTTCAGTTGTATTCTTTTCTCTGTTTTAGGATATAAATTTGAGAAGAATAATATGTGTGTTTCAGGGTGAGTCTGTACAACTCAAATGCTGTCTGTCGAGTGAATGGACAGACCAGTGACACAGCACACACACTACTGCATGTGAGTAATACACACTATACAATACACACCAGACTACATACTGAGAAAACTAAGCTTCCTATGACTTCAATGCATTGTTTTAAATGCAAATGATGAGAGGTGTTACAAATAACAAAATGATCCACATATCTCTGTTGAAAACAAAGCTGTATATGTTGAATATCTTGTAATCAAATGCAGAAACCTGCATTAAACAGTTTTTTCTAAAGCGCTATTGTATCTGGTTAAATGTTGTTGATTTTATATGTTAATATTTTGGAATGTTCTTGAGATGTATCTTTTACAACATTGATCTACAACATTTTTTTCCATTTTCATTTATGCATTTAGCAGACGCTTTTGTCCAAATTAACTTACAGTAAGGGAGAGACAATATGCAATTTGTTACACAGTCAAAATCTTACTTGGGTTGCTTGTAGTAGAAGTTGTGTCGCTGATCAATCAACCATAGCAGAAAGAAAATAGAGGGAAAATTGGAAAAACAGGGATTTTTTTAATTATTTTTTTTCACCATGAACACCATAAACCAATTGTACCACAGAGGCTGTCTAGCCCGTGTCCCCTGTACTTTTTGAAAGGCAGAGTATGTCCCCTCCAGTTTTTACTGCCCAAAAAGCATGTGATGTGGAAACCAGAAAAGACGTGAGAAGTACTGATCGTGGTTTGTAAATCTGGCGCTCTGGCTCCAAGAAAGCATAAACAGTGAATAAAGTTGAAGTTCATTCCCTTAAACGATCTAAGTTCATCTATTGGTTGCTAGCGGTTACTGTGTGATTGGCTGTTTCCCCTGTCACTCTGTTTGAGTGACGTGCACCTGTAGGCGCATGTCACATTTACTTGGAGAGATCACAATTCGGTTTCTGGTAACCCAGCAAACATTTCGACGTCAAAAAGCTGCTGAAAAGTCGTGCTGCTGAAATGTAGTGCTTAAATGAAAGTTGACAAGATGTCTAAGTTGTCCTTTAGCCATTGAATAGCCGTCTGTACCCGACGACCACTGACGCGCAAGTTTAACTACTTCTGGATGTTTGCACGCACTGTGTCATCAATTAGGCTATTTTCTACAGTGTTTATAACTAATATATTTAAATATATACATATATGAAGTTGACATGAGACTTCTTTAGAAGCCGAACTGTAAGTTGCTCAAAGAAATGCATAACATTTCTTTTTCAAATGTTTTCAAATACCTGAAACTCACAGTAGTGGTATCTGACACCTTTCCTCATAATCAGCAGCATTAATGGTTACTGCTAAAAACAAGTGTTCTTGTAGTGTATTAAAAAACAGAGAGAGTACAAGTCCTTTCTCTCACACGCATTACAATTCAAAATCACTACTTGAATTGGATTGTGTTTTTAATTCACTTTCTGTTGGTGAAGTTCACCTGCTCACATGGGTGCTGCATAAATA
This sequence comes from Danionella dracula, assembly GCA_900490495.1. Taxonomy (NCBI): domain Eukaryota; kingdom Metazoa; phylum Chordata; class Actinopteri; order Cypriniformes; family Danionidae; genus Danionella; species Danionella dracula. Next base: position 8,195,178 of record UELW01000666.1, read on the forward strand.
GAAATAATTATTTAATTTACACATACACCAGGGACATCTAAAATCTAAATTGCATCACTGCTTACCAGACTGGCTATTTTTCAATGGCAGTTGCACCACAAGGTTTGTATCAAATTGGATCATACAATTTCTAAACCGTTAGCCCTCTAAATCTGCTGTAGCTGTCGGTGTTTACCATGAAATCAGTAACTTCCCTGCACAGAACCAGTCATTTTTACATGAAATATAACAAAGCAAAAGCACAGTAACCAACTGGACACGATGCAAGAATTCAGTAATGGATGTTTATGTGTTTTTACTTTGTTTTAACTGGTCTTTTTGCAGTACTGTAAAAATGACAGTACTGTAAAAATGACTACAATCTTATCTCCAACACAATATACATTTGAGATAGGATATTTTGTCAAATAACAAAGGAGGCCTTAAATTCCATGAAAATTATTATAACCCATTTGTGATAAAAAATGCAGTTGCTTCCGTTTTGCTTTGTTAGACTGAATACATATGAAAGTACCTAGGATGCTTGGTTTTCTTCTGTTTGCTACTTGATGCTTTTGAAAAACAAAAACTAAAATACTCTAAATTGCGTAATAAGTAAGGGTTACAAACATAAGTCTGCATGATTCAGTTATAAACGCATTATGGGGAGGCTAAGAACAACCCACTGTGCAGCTATTGCACCCATTGTATATCTCGTTTATGCCATAGTATTTTCTTCTTGCTCTGACTACGCAGGAAAAGTAGTGCTGAAGTTTAATGTTGTAATGACGTGGATCGTGTTGTTTATATATATAATTCATACATTATTTTATATTATATATTATTAGTGTCTTAGGAAAGTATTAACATATTAAAGATATTATTAGTGCTTGCTCTGCTCTGTACATAACAGAAATGTATCACTGCTTCTCACCCCTGTCAGAGAAAAATAGCCATGTAATAAGTAGTAATATGTAATATAACATTTAGATTTATGCATTTAGAAGACGCTTTTGTCTAAAGTGACTTACAGCAAGAGAGAGACAATATGTGATTTGTTACACAGCAAGAGTCTAAGTGATGATGCCCTTTCATGCCTCATCCCAAGAGACCCTACATTACACCGTTCACATAGAGCCATTTTTATAACTTTTAGAGAGGACAATGAATATGACCTGGTAGAAAAAACATATGTATTCATATCCAGTACTAGGGAAAAGTAGCTGTGTTATGGCTGCGGCTGTGAGCAATAGTTAGAAGGGAAAGTATTTACCGTATAACGGTTACCCCTAATAATGGTTCCTCCCAATTAGGGTATAGCGAGAAGGAGCATATTTAAGTTGCTCTCAGCTAGCAGAGGGAGGATGTGGTCCAGTTCATCTGAGAGAACTCTGCAAGATGCCAGGGTTGAGATTCAAAGACTGCCATGAGTCCTAGATACATAGCTGCTAAAAGCTATATGGATAAGGGGGGCTTACCGAAGTTGAAGCGAAGACTCCTGGAAGCTGGTGAAGCTGACTTATTTTTATGTTCCTTCTCTGAGCATAGGCTTCTGGGGCAGATCTGGAGATTGTTTTGTAAACCAGCATCAGTTATTTGAACTCAACACAAGATGTGATGGGGAGCCAGTGAAGAATGATGAAGAGGAGAGCTCGCTTCGGTTCCTTAAAGATAAGACAAACTGCCGAGTTATACAGAACGCAAGGAGCAAATAAAAAATGCCCCTTGGGCTTACCAGTAACACAGTAACTATTTTTCACTGTGCAGTGTGAGTTTTGGAAACCACATAAACCTACCCAAACAACATAACTTTCATAGCTTTGGTGTCAATGAATCAATACAAAGCATGTAAATGTCTTTTCTCAAGAGCCACAGCCTCATATGTAGTTTTGTCAGCCTAGAAGATCTATTTGTTGACAGCATCATTTGTAGAAGCAATGCTCCAGGGCTTTCCGTGATTACAACAGACAGTGGTTTGCCCAACAGTGCAAGATAGAGATAATAAATGATATATTGTATTTGTGCTTTTAACTGCAGTGCTTACAAGTTGTCAAACAATGGTCTCAGCTGGCTTTATTGTTGGGTTACACCAACAGTGTTTCACAGAAGTTTATATGTTTTAGAGAGAGACAGTGCTGTGACTCCATCTTCTGAGTTATTGGAAGGAGCGTGCATAGTTCTATGTTGGAGTCCATGCTACATAAGCTCACCTGTGCACAGTTCCTGAAACCATAACACTTTTGGCATTAACTTCAAGAACCTTCTGTGCTGGTTAGGAAGGACAACATAGCCAGAAGGTTTATGCTCTCATTGTTAATTCATTGTTCCTCATATGAAATCAGCGATGGATCAGGTCCCTGAATGTTATTTTATTCCCAAGTGTTAGGTAAAAAAAAGAGCTAACAAGTCTAGGTGGAAACCCTGGTTGGAAGAGTGGAGACTCCATTCCCTGGTGGTCCTTACATGCCAGTAGTTTATTTTCTGTCTTCAGCTCCTCTGAGGACAGAGATGATGACACACTGTGGGCCAAAAAAAGCAGGAGCGCTCTATTCTCTCCACACTTTTTTAAATTCAACCACGCTGATGGTCATGTAACAACGCCACACTCACAAAAGCGTTTGCAAGCATCACACTCCTTCTGTTTGTGAAGCTGGAGCCATACTCACCCCCTAGTCTCCGTTCCCTATTCGAGGAACGGGGGTTATGAAAGTAACCTTTATGTTCCCCATCAGTTGGTGCCGACTATGGGAACACCCTGCAAAACGCTCCAACCTAGGTCCTTCCGCACCTTAAGTATAGACTTAATTTTTAATGGCCAAACGAAATAGAGCAAAATACAAGAATCCGAGTAAATGAACTTGCGCACCTGTGTTGTCTCGTTATTAAGAGTGTAATCCACACACATTAAAGAAAACACTGCACTGACATTAAACAGCAGACGTGTAAAGCAAGCAAAAAAGCTCCCTGCAAAGACGCTATCTAAAGGTTTGTGCGAGACCATGTCACAAACTTATGGTTTCATCCCACGATCTAATTGAGCATTAAGGTTCACATTGGATAGGTTATCAGTGTGTTTTATTAACATTTCCCATTTTCTAATGCCACTAAATAAATAATCTGGTATATAAAGTATCAAGTTATTTAAATGCATTTTTTCCTGAAATAGTTTGTTTGAGCAGGCTTCATTCATTTTTTTTCAGTTGTATTTAATAGAATACTTAAAACTTACAACTAAGAATTTTTTAACCTCTAACAATAATCTTTTTATAATAATAAATTATTACCATTATTGACAATATTATTGGTAGTTAAGTCTTAATTAAATAACTTATTGCTCCTGATAAATCACTCAATATGTGCTATATATATATAAGTTTAGCAAACCTTTAAACCATATAGAAATAAAATAGTTGTCACTGTAATTCATATGGACCCTTAAACTTAAGTTTTACCAAAAACTTTTAGACAGACTGCTGTTTCAAGAATTATTTTCAATGTGTGTATTAATGTGTCCAATATATTCAAGTGTGAGAAATACTGTCTTTGAGAGAATAATTCATGTTTGTTTCTTTTGCAGCCATACTTCACTGTCTTCACAGCAATACGATGGCTACTGACTGAGATTATCGTGTAAGATATGTTTTTGTTCTGATCTTTGAAAAAGTTCTGACATTGTGTGCAAATGTGTGTATTTGTTTTATTCAGTTTAAAACCAATAGTGGGCTTCTTTTAATGGGTTGCCATTTTTGGCATTGAAACTAATGACTGGCATTGAAACTATTGCAGTTTAGAGTTATCACAAATCAATCTGTTTTTAACCTAACTGTGGTCTTTAAGTTCTATTGGTGCCTACCTTGGACAGGTCACACTCACAACGACTCCTGTGGGAAACTAAAGGGTGCTATTCATCTTTATGCACTTAGCCTGGGAGGAGATCCGTGAAAACAGGAAACAATGTAAACTCATGAATGTGATAATTTTGACCTATATACAATGCTCTATATATGTACTAAATAAGACATATATGTAAAATTGGGGGCAAATTTAACAAGCAAAACTTTACAATCAAGAGTGTAAAAGAACCAACTTAACAAACACAAGCTAATAAGTTAACTCTTGGAAAAACACTTAACACTTAAATGGCAAGTTCAGACTGGAAATTGGAAAACATGCTGAACTTTTCTGACTGACTGAATACTCACAAAGTTAAATATAAGAACTTCCTCGGTGAATGCCCCTCCACCTTTTTGGTCTTAGTCTAACAAAACAAAAAAATAAAGACCAACTACCTAACTGAGTGATAACAAATAATAAATAAAGAAATAAATAAGATTAATAATTTCAAATTCATTCAGAAATAGAGCTTAGGATGTAAAAGTGAGAATTAAATCAAATTTTGTGATAAAGAAGAAAAATAAAATGATTTTTTTTAAATACCATGCTTTTTGATTTCTTTTGTAGGTTTCTGGTTGAGTTTAACCTATATAGCTGGTGGCACTCCAGTCTCTCTGAAGGTGAGTCTGATTCAGACAGCAAAAAAGTGCTGTAATTTTAAACAGATAAGAAAAACATGTAGCGTAATGATTCTTTCTCTTTCTCTGTGCAGCTCATAGAAGAGGAAGACCTCTGCTAGTTCCCTGTGACTCTGAGTTTCCAGCATTCATCTCGGAAAGAACCATTAAAGAAACACAAGGGAGCATCCACTGCCAGAGCTGTGTGAAGTAAGACGTTATACACACATAAATAGACATTATATAACAAGCTCAGCTTGATGGTTCAAACTAAATTTAATATTTTGTCTCTAAATGCTTGTGCCAAACATCAAGATTTATTTTGAATCTTATTTGAGGCTTCGATTCTTTTACAAATCGTGCTATGTGGAGGTTGATATGAGCAGTTCAGATATACTACAATTTTATATCAATAGTTTCTCTGATATGGGGTTATATCAACAACACAATTTGCAATAAAGTCAAATTTTGAGAGCACAATAAGGTCATTTGCATGAAAAACTAATTTTGAGCAGGCAGACATCAATTTTGAGTATAAAATGTGTTTGTGTGGATAAGCAGATAGTAGTTAGCTCTCACAACAATAACCTCATTCCTGCGCTCATTTGAAACAAACCACAGTTACAAACTGCCACAATTCCAGCCATTTAGAGAAGAATCTTCTATATCAAGTTTATGGTGGCTTGAAATTGATGTTCAATGGTTTCTGATATATTGCAGATTGTTGGTGTCTCAGAGAATCCTGTGTAATACAAATTAATTTATGATTCTGTTAATGAAGACTGTCATTCAGGTAGCATGTGCATGTCCATATATTATGCATTTTTATGTTGGGGACAAACTTAAATTCACCTTTATGCTTTGTGGGTTTTGTGAACCAATTTGTAAATTAAATAAAAAATGAAGAATTGTTATTAATATTTTAGTGGCATTAAATATCACACTCCACTTATTTACTGGAGAGTGAGGTTTGTGAAGTTCAGCATGAAGTTGGGAATAACATCAAACTAAGATTAAGGAGACATATGGGTGAACTGGTTTGTAAACATTTGATTTATATAACAATAAGCTACTTACATGTGGTCTTTTGAGTCGACATTTCAAGATTGAGAAGTGTGGTTCGTTGCCTTTGTTGTCGTCTGTAATAGTGGGAAAGGTTGTAATTGAATTTACAAGCCAGCCAATTATAATTTAGAAGACTCATCTTTCTTTGATAGGCTGAAATTCTGGCAGTTTGTAAGTGTGGTTTGTTTCAAGCGCATGTATGAGGATATTGATGCGAGAGAAAGATTGTCCATGCTCTCACACAGATTTAATGTTCAAAATTAAATAAAATGTCTTTGTGAGATGAGCATTTTAATTCACAAAATGCAGTTTGGGGGCTTGCAAATGGTCTTTTGCATTCTCGAATAGGATTTTTTTGCACTAAGAATTGTGATGCTAAAGTAACCCCATATGCTAAGACTCAAGCATACAATTGCAAAAGCATTGAATTGTGCACTGATGCTTTTATTTTACCAGGTCACATAAGATCACATTTTCAGTCTGCAAATCACCAGCTCAAGACAAAGTATTGTTAAGATACTTGCTAGATATTGCTTGCATAATGCTAATGACTAGTTAAAATAATACTTGCAACATAATAATCAATTTCTACTTCTGCTAGTATTTCATGCTATGACTTACGTGTATTTCATGCTGGCATGCTTATCCTTACTAAATTATGCTAGCTGAATGCTAATCATTTGCAATTCAAGTTATGTTTATAAACATAAAATCTGATTCATTTCTCATGCAGATATTATTCAAATATGAAGATATGGTGTGTGTGTGTGTGTGTGTGTGTGCGTGTGTGTGTGTGTGTGTGTGTGTGTGCGCGCGTGCGTGCGTGTGTGAACGTGTGTGCGTGCACACGTGGGTGCGTGTGTCTGTGTACTAAACTAAAGTCCAGTGTGGTTTCAAAAGATGCAATCTAGCAGCGTTGAAAAAGAAAACAGATTAGGTGTGCAAACACCATGCAGTTAGGTAACAAAGGGGAATGCTGTTTATTAAAAATTGTATTTCATATTTTTGAAAAAAAAAAACCCTTTGACACTAAACCTTGTCTATTTTCCAGGTGGTTTGTGATCCAGCAGATTCCTAGCAGTAACCTCTTCATGCTGGTTATCGATAACTTCTGTGAGTGCAACAACTCTGCACCTGTCACCCTGGAGCCCCAGGAAGTTATCTATATCCTCCTTTAAAATGTCCTGCTCAGAGCAGAGCGCTAATGAGTCTTCAGTTCTCTGGGGATCTATTCTATACATATTTTAGCAGTAAAAGAAACAGGCCACGGTCGTTGGGTGGCAACCAGGGATCTATTTTTTTTAATGTTTTTCCAGCAACAAAAACAGGCCACGGTCACTCTGTAGAGAATCCAAACTGTGTTGATTCACACTGCAGACCCCAAAAATGTGAAGCCTGGAGACCTGTTGATATGACAAGAATGGGTTCATGGTAACCTTTCATAACAGGAGTTTGTCGTGGGAAACGTTAGATAAGCCACAGAATGCCTTCATTGAGATAAACTAGTTGTGATCTGACATTCAGACCTGACAGCAAGAGTGTGTTTCATATAGCTATAATCTTACTCTAGCATCTGTACTCCTTGTTCTTAACTCAGTTTGAATTGACTGGTGATATTTATTTGTTTAGTCATTTCTTAATTATATGACTTTTGATATGTATTGAAATTGTTGTGTATAATGGAGGATCTCCGTAATTTTTGCGTTGTGTTAGTGTTTTTTTATTTGCTTACAACACTCTGGTCAACTTAGTTGTTTTTAAAGTACTATATAAATAAAGATGTATTGTATTGCATTGTTTTTTCCTTAACGTCCATGTACATAATGATTCAGTGAAATGTGAGCGCTTAAAGTATCAGAAGGACAGAAGACGACCGGACACATGCCACCTCTTCCATCAAGAGGTACATACCCCATGGCAGATTTTGTCATTTTAAGGTCCAAGGCAAAATTTGTATTTATTTAACAAATTATGTTTCAAGTGAGACATACAATGAAAAATGAATTATAACAACTTTTTCTTTACTTATCATTAATTAAAAATTAGCAAATAGTTTAAAAAACATTGTTTCGATGCTAATACAGATTTGTAAGCAGTTTATGAATATTTGTTTTTAAGCATGAAGTTAATGTTATAACACATGAAATTAGTATTATTAAACATTTTTTGTAGATGCTATAAACCAAGAGTAAAGCACTTAAACTTGTATTTATAAACTACTTCAAATCTGTATTAACATAGAAACAGTGATTTACAAATTATGAATTAACTAGTATTAGTATTAATTAGTCTTTGTAAACATATTATAAAGATGCTAAACCAAGAGTAAAATGCTTAAACTTGTATTTATACACTACTTCAAATGTGTATTAACATATAAACAGTGATTTATAAATTATTAATTAACTATTTGCTAATGCTTAAATAATATGTATTGCATAGTTATTATAAAGTGCTACCAATTAAGTTGAATTTCAGGATAATTTCCCAACATTTTTACTCTTTAACTGAAGCATTGTTTGGTCTTTGAGCTTCCAGAGACAAAAAAAGGCTTAATTTGCTAAATTTTAAGAGCAAAAGTTGTGTATCCTCGAGTGGGGTCTCTTGATAATATATTCAATTTAATTAACATTAAAAACATGAATGCAATCAGGGGGCACCTGAAGACTAGTTAACAAATGCATCAGCTCCTTTGATACACCTATTTACACTAAAACAACTGTGACCACAGTCGAAGATACATTTTATTTTTTATGTCTACCCTGTTGATTTGCTTATCATTTGATACTTTGTTTATAATCAACTCATTGTTTCTCCCGTTATTTCTTTTTCTATGTCTCTAGGAGAACTTAATGGAGTGCGGCGGCTTCCTGTATTTGACTCCTTCAGTCTCCATCACCTCTTCTCTTCTATTTCTGATTCTCTTCATTTTTAACAGGTGATAAAACCTGCTTCTCCATTTCCTCCCAGTCCAGCATGCAAAAAAAGACTTTACTGCGTGCCAATTTGCATTCTTTGCAGTCTATCATAGCGTTCGATGATAGAACTAGTATCTGAAATCCTAGATTAAATAAAGCCTTGTAGTGGTCCCAAGTGGTTGACTATTTTCTGGTGGATTTTGAAGTGGAGGAGCATTTTTAAAACTGAAAATAGGTTGGTTATTCTCTAGGAGTCCTTATATTATGTTGTTTTGAGATTGTGGTAAGCCATACCTATTACTTACACCAAAATAGCCATAATGCTTGTTTAGCATTGTTTAGTATAATCACAGGTGGTGCATATGATCTCTGGTTTTAATTAAAAACAACAGATTTATTTAATTAATTATCTTTATTTAACAGATGCAGATAAAATACCTTTTTTTTAAACAGAATAAGACAGCTTTTTAATGTAATAATTATGATCTTAATCCAAGGGCGATTCTAGGATCCAGGCTTTATGTACCTTTATGAAAACATCATATCCTTAGTGAAATGTATGATCAATAAAACCTGTTACACAAATTAGTGTTGGATACATTCCTGCACTGTGATAAGATCTCAGTGGGTTTTAAGAGGATTCTGGACCATGGTTTCCTGAGAAATTTGGTTCTTGAGAAAGAGTGGTTCTTGAAGACTACAGACACAGAAATTGTAAAACTTTCATGGTAAAATGCAGAAAAGTCAGAATCTAATAATAATCATTTTGTAATAAGGGTACAATTTGCTAGTCCTGTGTGAAGTTTCAGGTTAAATGCTTAGAAATGTTAGGGTAAATGATGTTCAAGCGCATGGAGCCTTGTTAGAGAACTTTCTGAATTTTCAGAATAATGGCTGACAATTTTTGCATTTTTAAGGTAACATTAATACAATTTATTAGCCGTTCTACATTTGAAACGTTCTGTTCTACATTAAATAAAAAGATGCCTAATAAGACAGAATCCTTCACATGTTCAAGAATTCTTTAATTACTATTTTTCTGTAAATTCTGTGAGGCTAAAAAGTCAGATTTTTGTTGCTAGGTATTGTTTTAAAAACAATAGTGATCAAGTTTTTAAGTAGATTTTGAATCATTTTGAGACATAGAACTGTGAACTGTATTGATGTGAAATGTAAAATAAGAGCTGATGTTCAGTGTGAAATTTGCCTTGTGTTGATGAATACAGCTGCAGTTTGTGAACTATACTTTTGAAATATATAAACAGTTCAAAGATGAACTATAATGAAATAATGCACATGATCTTTTTTCAGGTCATTCATCAGTTGTTGTTAAATATATATATATATATACTTTCTTATACCATAAAATATAGTAATATATTGTGTTGAATAAAAATTTCAGTCCAAGAAGGTAGCAACTTTACTGAAACAGTCAATTACTCAAAAAAATCCATGAAATTTCTGAAGTAAACATGTTTGATTTTCATAGATGTATGTTTGTTGAACTCACTGTGTTGGTGTGGAAATGTAGGATATTTACTTTTTTATTTAAAAAACAAGGAATCAACATAAAGACCCCCACACACATTGACAAATTGTCAACAGAGAGCTTTTCCGCTTGATTCCCTCCTCTGCTCGATGTTGATGCAGTGACGCTTCTTGCACTTGGATGGCGCTCATGAGTAGTGATGTGCCGTTTGTGAAAAGAATGAATCTTCAAAATGACCCATGGGGAATGAATAATTATTTCTTTGATGTATACAGATTATACTGCTAATAATCAAGACACAGGTGAGTGAGATTATCAACAACATTCAACATTTACCCAGAAAATTAACAACACTTTCTATCGCTACTCATGGAATAACAGTGACATGCATGTTTGAGGTTGATGCAAGAATGTGTATCGAGCATCAATCGGTTGATGTTTTATGTCCCAACAGCATTCTGAACACATCATTAAAAGAGCCAACCTTCATTAATTAACCGGAAGGTGACACGACAGGGTTTTGTTTATGCCCAAAGTTCTGCCAGATGTGAATGCATTAAACGCTTGGAAAACCACATTACGACATTGAGAGAATGGTGCAAATAAAGAGGTTTTCTTTTGAATGGTAAACATATTTTTAATTGGATGGCTTTCAACATATGTTTGCTTATTTGTCTCTTTCTTAAAAATGTTATGACAAGGATGAGGGGAGGTGAAATTCTCATTCCCCAAAACTCACTCATACACACATTAGGTCATGTCCACATGTAACTACATGTTCATCTTACTTTATAAAAAAAACTTCTCAACTGTGTATATATGTATGTGTATTTCATATACGATTGCGTTTGACCTAACAAAACCTTACTTTATATTTTTGTTTGAAAGCAAACAAAAGTTGAAAACAATTTCAAGGTCATATTTCCTTGTTTTAAAATGTTAGTTAATTCAACAGATTTGTTTCTAGTTGATTGAGTCACTATGTGTATCCATTAAATTATTTATGCAATACATGGTAGAAAAAGTAGACAGTTATTAAAGGACAAGTTGCTTGAGAGTGAAACAACTAGTACATGGGAGAAAAGCATTGTCTGTATATAAGATGGACAGAGGGTCCTTGACCCTTGATCTGGCAGTTAAAAGAGGCACAAAATGGGAATAACCGGTACTCGAAAAGCACCCACAGAGGCGGGTGATTAGCTGAAGGTTTACATTTTATGTTAACAATAAAAAACTAACAACACTAAAAAGTAAGTCAACCCCCCATGAAGAGTGAGAGTGCTCATAAAACAATAAAATAACAATAATAAAACAATTATAAAAATAAGTCACTGCCCTCATTGTCATATGCAGTAGGTCCTCCCCTGGCCTTTAGAGGCCACTTTACTCCCCTCTGCCTTAATTCTTCTCCATGGTTCTTCGTTTGTGTAATGTTTTTCACCTGTGCCCAATTACACCACTGACTATTTAAGTGCTGTTTGTTCCTCTACTTCTCACTCTGTGTTTTGTTTGGACGCCGTCGTGCAGCTTTGTATATTTTTTGTCTTCCTAGTAAGGGAATTTTGGTTATAGTTGGTTGTTGCTCTACTGTTTTATTTCTCCCCTCGAGGAGTTTTTGTTTTCCTGTGTGCTTTTTGTATTTGTGTTTGTTTTGTATTTTAAAGACCTCATACTGAGAAGTTTTGTTATTAGTTTTTTCCCTTTTTAAAGAAAGACTTTTTTTGAGCTCTGCTTGGAGTGTTTCAATTGGGTCCAATTCTGGTGCCCCGGTGGTGCATTATTTTATGACACTCTTGAAGACTTATGAGAGCCCTCATGAACTTCATGAGTGCTCATGAAGATCAAAACTAGCGATCTGAATAAACAAACCAAATGGAGCCAGGAGTGGAAACATGGTTTTAACATGGGACTGAATGAGAACTTGCTAACTTCTTAAGTCAGCCTCAAGCAGCCGCTCAGGGAACTGCAGTTCAGTCACTTCTTGTTACACATCAAGAGGGAAAGGAAAAGGTTGCTCCTTGGAGAAAGGTTGTGTATAGACTTGTAGGTCGAAAAGAGTCGAATCAATTGAAGAGGAGGTCTAAATAAGGACTGTTGGTTTCTAGCTGTTGTCCACGTTTTTGATAGTGAGGATTAGAAGTTTGGAAGTGGATGTGATAGTAGCAGTGCTGAATGAAACCTCCTTTTATTAGAGAGGTGAAGCCCTGTTTCTGGATCTCATACACCTCCAGGGGGTGTGGGAGAATGTGAAGTTATGGGAGAGAGCTGTGTTCAAACCAAGTAAAGCCAGAGACTTCCAGACAAAATGAAGCTGTCACATGATATTACAGGATGACTTCACATAGCTTTGAAACTTCTTTGTTGCTTCTTCATGTTCTTGGTTTTTTGATAGGCCCTGAAATGTGAAAAAGTGTGAGCTGTATTGTAATGGCTAATATCTTCTAAACATATAAAGACTTAAGCAATTGTTAAAATACTCAAGTTTTGTACAAACCTGATTGCTTACAGCTTTTCCATAGCGGACAAATGTAGAGAAATGTTCACAGTTAAATGATAATAAACTGAAATCCAGCTCCTTGTCCAATAAACAATCAATCCTTCTTCTCATTTCCTTTACTTCTGAACGGTGGAAGTCATGTTCCCAATTGTTTACTGAGACTTCTGTTCCTTCAGGTACAACAACTTCTGAAAGGAGTTGACGTCGTACCTTGGTTTTTCCGAGCAAAATATCGCCACTAATATGCTTGAATGGCTCCAATAAAATAAAACGAACTGTTTTCATCGGGATGGATTCATCTGGAATTGAACATTTCAAAGGGGTAAATCAATCTCTTCATGGAGAAATTTAATATGTAAGAAACTAATCTAGTAATGATAAAACGACCAAGAAATTAAAGGGACAAGACATTAAAGAATCATGTTCAGTTCATGCACTGGCATTCACTATATTGCCAAAAACAAATATGGTAACAATATTACAAAAATAATTATAAGTACATTTTAAGGCTTGATTGTTTTCTAGCAGTATCTACTTTTAAAAAATTATGTAAAAAAATCATCAGCCCGGCACATAATTTTTTCACATTAATTATGAATTCACTTTTTATATAAGCAAAACATACTAAATGTACTTTTATGTGTTAAGAACAATTACTTGATAATGCATCTGTTGTTCATCATTTCACTGAATGTTATTAAGAAAGCTAGATAGTAAGTATGGTGGCAAATCCGTGCCATTAATCGAGCGTGTATATTAGACCGGCTATATGTATCCCAAATGTACTCCAAAAACCTTGCATTTTGTTTTTTTGACATTTTTGTCAAAATAGCTAAAAATAAACTATATTCAATAATATGCCTGTATATAATCTGCAATGATTACAATGTTTCAACAAAAATTTAAGTTGAAAAAGTGAAAGTGATTTTCAAAAGCGGTAGGTGCAACATTTGAGCCGGAACCTTTCTTCCAGTGCTTGGTGTAACCCAGAACACTGAGCCGACGCCTTCCTTTCCAGATTTTACAGAGAAGCGTGTTGATGGTGCTCCTTCTATCGTCAAAATACAGGTCAGTAAATGCATTTTAAAATGGCAAACATGGCTTGACTTTTAGGAGAGCCTAAAAGTCAAGCCATGTTTAAAGAACAAATGTGAAGTGGGTGTGTCCATGTTGTGGTAAATATAAGACGTTATCAGCTCTTTGATGATGTTTTGAAAGGCTGAACGCAACCGAGACAGTTTTCAGTTATTAACAAACGCGGTTAAAGGTTCTTTACAGTTAACATTAATGTTCCTAAAGCGTGGATCCTAGAATTGCTTTTTATTTCAATTAAACAAATAATACTTAAATACACAGCCGTAGTTTAAAACATTAACATATAGGTAATTTTATTTTTTGAGAAGAAATGCAGTATAATGCTCTCCAGCCCTGATGTACATGGAATACATTGGATGCTAATATAATGATAGTGTTTTCTCTAACGCTTTTTCCTCTCTACTTCGCAGATGTGCAATGACTAGTTTCCCAGTGGAAGCTAAGGAAAAGCTTAGGATCTCAGGAAAGCAGTCAGAAACGTCTTCATGCCGCACAGAGAGCAGCTGTACAGTGGTTAAAATTGCAGCATTTAAAAATTTTTTAAAAACGTCTTTTTTAACTGCATGTATGTAATTTTGTATTGAAATGTCTTATTGTTCATAATTACTTTTATGTACATTTGCATAGGCACAAGTGTGTGTTACATTCCAATCTTATTTAACTAAAATGAAAATGAATTGCATTTCCTTGAATGTGTTACATTAGCTTATTATGATAACCATGTCAACTTCAAATTGTAATGTTACTTTGATTATTGTGTAACCTAAACACAGATTTTATGTCCTTTAAAATTGTTTATGCAGTTGTTTGTTAGAGGTCTAAATGATGTTTAGGTTATAATTGGTCTACAGTTAAACATCTTTTAAACTTTCACTGACAGCCCAAATTTAGCATAGTCTAGGCCAGGGGTCGGCAACCCGTGGCTCTGGAGCCACATGTGGCTCTTTAGCGCTGCCCTATTGGCTCCCTGGAGCTTTTTCAAAAATGAAAAAAAAAATAAAAGGAAAAAGGTAAATATGTTTTTTGTTTAATATGGTTTCTATAGAAGGACAAACATTCTTAAAGTTTTACAATGCTGTAAAAGAGTGTAGAATAAATATTTAATTTCAACATTTCTGTCAGCGACGATTTGCGTCATCACCTGCGACACATGTTTCTATCAGCGGGACGGGATGCCAGGTAAGGTGGCTGCTGTAAACAAACCAGCGGCTGTGTGGTGGGCCCTGGACCCCAAAGAGAAAAAGAGAAACATAACTGAGGAGAACTGAGGATTCAACGGTTCTTGGGTCGAATCGTTTGCATTCATTGCCGATGCGGAAGGATTGCCTGAATGCTTGCTCTGTATTGGGAAGTTGTCTAATAACAAGAGTAAAGTGGAAAGACATTTCCAGGGAAGGCATGCACGTATTTAGTAACAAAGTGGCTGTGATTTTATATACTTCTTTTCAAAAGGCTGCTGTTTTATTTTTATAAATGTATGCTGCGTTTTTTTCGCATTGTTTGTTGCCCAGTTAAGGGGCACGTTGTGCACGTTCCATTTTGATGTTGTTTTTGTGAATCCTCAAAATAAAAATGACATCAAAAATTCGATTTCTTTATTGCATTTCTCTAATTTCATCAAAGCAATGAAACATAATTCATTAATATTGTAATCGTACAACAGAGTAGTCACGTGGTGCGTCGTTCTCTACAGGATTCACTGCAGGGAAAATAAACATTTAATCATGAAGGCTCATGTATTCGTAGCAAACTTAGTCATTTTTATAGTAGGCTAATATAGATACATAAAGCATATGTTGCCTTCATTATAAGGCTTATACAAGGCTTTTAATTTTTTGCGGCTCCGGACCTATTTGTTTTTTGTTTTTTTGGTCCAATATGGCGCTTTCAACATTTTGGGTTGCCGACTACTGGTCTAGGCTATGAATAAACATTTATTAAACCTCTTTTGAACCAAAAAATGCTAGCTGGGAAGTACTCAACATATTGCGCTAAACCTGACTCAACAGGTTTGTACAGTCTGAATTTAAATTAAACTATTTTTTGCTGCTTCTAAAATTAATATTTAAATAGTAGTAAAATCAGAATTTAAATTAATTTGACCATTGATCCCTGCTTGTAAAAATAACTTTGAATTTAGTAAAATCAAGATTAAAAATAAAGTTGCTTGTATAAATAAGTTATCAAAATAACGCAGTAATCCAAACCCCAAACTCAACAAATTAATCAAAACCAGAATTCAAATCTGAAATTATACATTTGCATTAGACTCTAGAAACTCACAAATGTAATAATGCAGGCCTAGTTTTGTCAAAACTGTAAAATTTTATTAATATTTAATTGAGAACTCACAAAAACTTAAAAACATGTTAAAGATGAAACATGACATATAACATCAACTTTAACAGTGGTCTAATTTGACATTAACAAAAAGTATTTATTCATGCATCCATATTCCAGATATGTACACAACTAACAACTCTTTTTGACACAGGATTCAAAAAATTTATTGATTAGAGTTTATCCTTTAAAAACAAAAGCAACTTAGATTGTTTTATTTGTATTATTTAAGCTGTTGGAGTAATATTCAGTCAGATTTATATTATTCTTGTAGTCATCTATATAGTTTTTGTAGTAATGTTTGTCTTTGGCTTGTCGTTGTTGTTTGATTAAAGAGTCATTTTTATAAGTAGATTAACGTCTTTGTTGGGGGAGACTTGACTCTGAGCGTTAAAGGGACAGAACTAACTGACAGACAGGCGTCCAATCACGGCTGACTTCCGGGAAATGAGGGTCCCGCCCCATCTTGGACAAAAATCAAGAGTGAGAATGAGTCGCGCGCGCGCCGGTTAAGATTGAGAGCGAGCATGTAACCCCTCCCCTCGCTCGTGACAGAGTGTTTTGCTCTCAGGTTCAGTGACGCGCGTGCGCGGGTTGAAAAAAAGCTCGCAGTTTGTTTCTTTGCACGCGCATTTTAATAATATGCGCGTGTTATTATCAATTACACGCTCTCGATTATTGGCACGGAATGGCCACCATAAGTATGCCCTGTAAAACAGAACTAAACCAGAAAAGCTTTGGAGAACTTACAAGCAGACAACAATTTTCATTATGTGCAAATTCAATGACCAGCAACAGATCAATGGTATCTATAAATGAGTTGAAATGAAATAACCTAATCAACAAGTTCTCACACAAATGTGTAACACTAAACATTTGTTGCATTTATTATTTAATAAAAACCAAATATCTGATTTAACTTCTTAGTCATTCATTCTTGCTCTTCTGGATTTATCGCACATCCAATTGAATTTCTTGATCTCCTAAGAGTGAATCGTTCTCTCACAATGTTGTAGAAACAGTCTGCATAGCGAGGAGCTTGATTTTATACAGCTGTCACTATCAAGGTAACATGAATACCTTATTTGGATTTCTTAGATGGATGAGACAATACTTTTGGCAATATAGTGTACCATAAGTCTAGGAGGAAAATTCGCTTTTCAAAAGCTAAGTGGCATCACACAAATAATGTATGCTAACCAACGCCTTTAACATTTCATCTTTGAGATACCAGATCATAAATAAATTAAGTAAGTAATACTAGTAAGAGACCTTTAGTAATATAACCCAAAGTGCTGCATAACAAGTGATTCAAATGATTAGCAACATTTCATATGATTAAAAAAGTATACAAAACACAACCACAAATCAATACAGCAAAATGTTTGTGAGCCTGAATGGCCTCTTTATGATTCGGAACTAGGTAGTGACAAAGTAATGAACAAGATGATGAACAAGAACATAACCCATTTACATTTTGCTCTGATACACGTTTAGGGATTTAATTACAACTGTAGTGTGGTTAAGTGGATTTAAATAACTTAGTATGTGTTTATTTTTTATTATTATTATTATTATTTTTTTCAAATTACAACACATTATAGGCGCAGATTGCACCTCACTCTTGCCTTGTACACTGGGATGCATATCTTTTAAAAGGACTCATATCTTTTAAACTGAATTACACTGCTCACTGGAATGCACCTGACTTATTCATCAATATACCTTGATTTGATTTAACTTTCAACTCACTTCACTGATTTTGAATTAATCCCTTAAAATTTTTTTATAAAATTTGAGCTATAGAAGCTGGCTCAAACGTAACAAACAAAATGCCTGCACAGTGTGGGTGCTGCTAAGGGGTGGGGGAAGTTAGAATTATGATGCTTTTTAGGGGCCCGAGAGATCTGCTTTATTATTAGTAACAGTAAAATAAAATAAACCTAAATATGTATATTCAAAATAGAATCAAATTTTTAAAAATATGGAATAAAACAGAAAAAGAATTTTTAAAAATGTAAAAATAATAAAAAAAAAATTCTCAGCAGCGTTCACCAGTTATCCACAACATATGAATGTATACTCTGGTGTCTACTGTCTACTCTAGTGTGCTGTAACCTCATATTTTCAAAAATGTCATCAGATAATTACTGAAATTGAGTGTGGCGGCAGATTGTTAATTATAATAGATTAGATAAATAATAGATTTTGATTTTGCTTTCTGCTGTGTATTCTCTTCTCAACATTGATCCCACACAATTAAATCAAACTTACCTGGAAGAGCAAAGTGAACAATGTATCCATCTTGCTCATACACGGCCCAGTGAGAAATGGGAAACGGAGGCGGGTACGAGAACTCAATTAAATCCCCGAACTGAGCACCAGATAGAACTTGATCAATCTGTACATGACAGAGGTGTTCAGGAGATACAGCAATCCAGCAGCAGCTATTAGGGTTAGTGTTGTAAAATGATAAAGTTGAGTAACCCAAAATAATGACCACTGTCTTATCCTAACTGAGTTTAATAAAATTCTTGATGTAATACTGGAAAATGTACTCATTGATATCATGTAATTACAAATAATTTAAAACACATGGTTCTGACTAATAATTATCCAGTGACCTTTACTTACTTTGTAATTTGCTTTAATATAAAATTTTATTAATTCACCTGTTGAAGAGTCTCGTTCTAAACATGAAAAACAATGATATTTCTGTTAAAAAAAGCATACCCTAAAAGTGATATTCCTATATCAGAAGAATGGTTGAAGAGATTCCAAAATTGTAAAACTCAAGTTGTTAATTTATATCTTAGATTTTAGACACAGTTTTAACTTTTCCTTTAAAACTTTAAAATAATAAAAATGCAATCCTTGTAATGTGATCTTTAAAATGTAATTGTAAATGAGCTCTTACCTGCATTTTCTCTATCTTTAAGTTGTTAAATCTATACAAGCAGACACAACACTAAACTATGTCACTTGTTCTAATAAACCCCAAAGGTGTGGCAAGATCTAACACATAAAGACATGTGACCTGCTGTTGCAACACTTTCAGTTTTGGGTCAGTACCCAAAGTGTTAGTGATTCTCAGACATGTATACATAATTTTTAATTGTATTTTTTGTTTACAGAATAAACTGAATATTTTTGTTCATGTTAAAAAAAAACACAAAGTATTTAAAAAAAAATCACATACAAATCCATCAATCAATTAGTTTTTATATAGCGCTTCTGTAGCTTCTTCACAAAGTCCTCGTGAGGATCAGGTAGAGTAAATAGGAGTTCCCTCTGTGAGGGGACTCTCGCTGACTGAGGCAGGTGCAAGTCACCTCGCCAGCATAAAGAATATACAAAGTTAATATCCATCGACGAACGGTTTGCCGGAAAGGACTTGAAAAAAACAAACAAACAAAGACAAAACAGAAACTAACAAATGGAGAAACAACGGTTAGAAAACTGTAACAGACAACAAACAAGTGATCAGCATCAGCTGCAGGATAAGTGATAACATAATAAACACATTTGTTCTAGAGATACCTTCTATGTATTTAAACAAAATAGTTTATTATATGTACAAACTATATAAATAAATGTGTACAATAACAACTGTCACAGTCTAACAAGAAAGAACCCAAAAGACAAGATGCCAAAGACTGCTTTTTTATTTATAAAAATATTCAAACATAAAAGCACTTTCTCAGCCTTAGACAATGATGAAGTTGGAGTTTAAAATCACCACTCCTCAAATATAACATTGCAGTTGTGGGTCTTGAACTGCTAGATGAAGATCTTTGTCTTCGGCTTCACATGCTCTCTGCAGACCGAATGTAATAATACCAGTAGTAAGCTTGTCTGTAATAACTGGCTTCATTGTATAGCAGAAATAGCATAGTAATCACAACTAATGTGGAGAAATAATCTGATGAGAGTGAGTTAAAAGCGTGAACAGAAACAAATAATGTCTGAAAAAAAAAGGAAAAAGTCATTAAACTCTAAAAAAAATGAAAATTTTTAAAGGTGCTATATCATTTAAACTTGACTTTTCAGACATTTCTTGCATCTTTTAGTGTATTCAGACTGGTTCATGCATTTATTAAATCATATTTTAATTTTCTGAGAGCTCAAAAAGAAATGTTAGCCATACTGACCACTAATCAATCAGATGATGCGCTAATGCAGCTCATCTCAATGAAGAATACACGTGCTGACTGCCCCGGAAGTGAATCGTAGCAGAACCACATCAATAAACATAAAGAAATGTTTTTGGATATCTTGGACTTAAAGTGTTTTTTTCCTTACTAAAAGATTAATATATTTGTCAGAAATGGGTGGATTTTCTGTGTCAACAAGCAAAACCCAGCAGGGGGCGTTGCAGAAGCGTTATAGTGGGAGTAACATGGGGTGCATGGCTGGTTTTGCAGGTGATTCAGAGACATAGTTAAGATAAATACTATTGTTAAGACAGGGTACAGTAATAGTCTAGAATAGTCAAATATTTATTATAAATTATTTAAAGGGGGTGTGATATGGCAACTTTAATTGCCGAGAATGATTTTGAAACTATTGTCCGATTTTGGACTTTCAAAAATTGCTATTTCATTGTAGTTCAAAAATGTTACACAAACAAAAATGTGTGGTCAGTATATGATAATTGATTTCAAAGCACCACGTTTAAGGTATTTTTATATCAGATTCACCGATTTCTAGGGCAATTCCTAGCTGAAAAACAATGTGATGAACAAGATGTGCTATCAAGTAAGGATAAGATAGGTGCTCTCACTCAGCAGGGCATACAGTAGGTATCTTTAGTCACTTACGTGCAGGGGTGTCAGGAGCTTCAGGCTTGTCACGCCCAAATACCATCCTCATCATCCTAAACACAAAATCCAAACTATATAAACAGTAGTGAATACTTTTAAATGTAATTATTTTTTAAATCGATTGAATATGACAGCCCTCAACCAATGCTATTTCATCTTTGTTCTGCTCTTCTGTTTTTCATCCAGTATTAGGTTCTTTAATCGATCAGGTGCACTTTTATGTTATTTAGCTATATTTTTAAAAATAAATAAAATTTGGGACAAATTGCACTTTCTTTGTCAAACAGTAAAAGCACATTTCAAACTTATTATTCCCTTTCAATAATGCTATAATTTTTTTCTTTGTCACACCCAAGCTTTTCATCAACAATAAAACAGTTTACAAATTATTTTGTAACTTTTAATATACCCAAGTTGAGAGTTGGTCAAATACTTATAGTACCTAATACATTTAATAAGACCGGTATTTATTTTTATAAAAAAAATAGCCTTTACATAGTATTTCCACCACAACTCCGTAATTTACCTTTATAAAGTGTCTGAGAAATATAGTTTAAGTGGTTTCCATGGAAATGTTTAGTGAGATCAGAGCACATGATGGACATGGGGAGAAGTAAATGTCTTTTTCAAATATGCTATACATTAAAAAGTGTTTTAACAATAATTAAATGTCAAGTTGAATTACTATATTTAAAATCCATGAAATGCTGACATTTATTACAAAGCTACTCTTTTTTGTTCAGAATGAATGATAATTTCAAGTTAAAAAGCAAAAATTGTGATCCCACCACAGTCATTTCCACCACGGATCCAGCTGTATTTTGATATATGGTGGAAATAGATTGGAGCTTTTTTTGTTAATTCAGCTTTACAAGGCTATACGTGCATCTGATTGAAGAAACATTTATTAATCATTAAATTAGTCCTTGTGTGAACCACGTACGCAACCAATAAAATGCTCAAGATCATTGCTCATTTTCCTATTGAGAATATTTGGTTCACAGTTAAGGGTCTATTACCAGCCAACCAGTGATGATATGATATATTAATCAAACAAATCACAATAAATCACACTTGCATAGCAGACATTATAAGACACATTTCATTTTGCTGTTGAATTAGATTTTTTCATAGTTTGAAAGACCTAATTTTGTGTGTTAATTTTAATAATTATTTACTTAGATTCATAATAATTAGAACAAAACCTTGCAGATTAAGTGTTAGTGGTTTGGAAGTGAAACCTTTAGCAAGCACACTGTGTTCTTTCTTAGAGGTCATCTATAAAGTGTCAAGAGAGGCCAAAGTTCTGAAGCTTTGAACAGCTTTGGAGAGATTTACAATCTTGCTTATCATCCAGACAAGAAATAAAAAATAAATCATTAATGATTTTATGGTAAACTTGACTGAAAAGAATTCATACAAAACCTATTGAACCTATTGTTACACATAACCTTGTGAATCTTGGTGGTGCGGTGGGTAGCACAATCGTCTCACAGAAAAAAGGTCGCTGATTCAAGCATTGGCTGGATCAGTAAGCATTTCTGTGTGGAGTTTGCAGGTGCTCCGGTTTCCCCATAAACACCAAAGACATGCGGTACAAGTGAATTGGGTAAAACAAAATTGTCCATAGTGTACGAGTGTAAGTGTGTATTGATTTTTCCCAGTGGTGGGTTGCGAATATTATTTGACTTTTTTACATAGACTTTATTTTACTATGACATATGTGCTCTGCTGTGTAAAACATATTCTAGATAAGTTGGAAGTTCATTCTGCTGTGGCAACCCCTGATAAAGCAACTAAGCCAACAAGAAGATGAAGGAATTAATTAAAATTTTATTCATTATAAACGGAAATCAAAGTTGCACTATTGTTCTACTGTAAATTAGTAGAAACTCTACTGTTGCATTGTGTAGAATACAGTGTTGGTGGGCACAAAACCAGCACCTGCGTGCCATTTTCAATAGTAATTAATTATCATCTCAGAGGTCATAACATAATTGTGAGTGGGATCTGCCCCTCAGGCCTTGACTTTGACATATGTGCTCATCGATTTTACCCAAATAATTCCTTTTTACAGAAAAGATATTTATTTAAACTGCTCTTTTTGTAAGCATTCCATAGATATAAAAGTTAATTTGTTTTGATCATGTCCACATAATAAAGAATTGTTGAGAGATGTGTCTCAGCTTATCTCAGGCAAACGTTTCTCTAATTTTCCACTGTTTTGGGAAAATGTTGGAAGTTTTATGTAATCAATATTTTTATTCTTCCAGCCACAGATTTGTCAACAAATCTAAAGTCACAGATAAAACACCATGATTTACTGAGTTGATAATATATTTCAAGTAATACAATGATTCCATAACATCTTACCCCAACAAGAAAACTAACCCTCTTCCCACACTTCCTGCCCACCCTCTTCTTCCACACAAACCTTCTGAACTCTGATACACACACACACACACGCACACACACACACACGCACACACACTCTCACACCCAACGATCTGCACCAGTCACTTTGTACAGCATTGGTCTGCCAACTACCTCATAACACTCAAGGACTGTTATAAGACTGCTCTGCCACTTTACAATTTAAGAAAAAAAAAAAAATGCTGTTTGCACTATATTGTCTGCATGGTCTGATCTCTCTACCATGTGCCCTATTGTACAGTATATCTTTCATTTCTCTATTTTATATTATATGTTTATCTGTTTACTCGTATTTATACATATATATATATATATATCTTTTTAAATTTTACCTTCTGTATTATATTTAATGTTAATTTTTATATTTTTTAATTTTATTTTTATTTTTGTATTTGTATAACTACGGGTCAGAGAGTAACAAAATTTCAATTCTCTGTATGTCCTGCACATGTGGAAAAATTGACAATAAAGATTGACTTGACTTGACTTGACTTGAAAACTTTATTCAAGATTTTCAAGATCTTTCAATGATTAATTTTTATGTTGTTGCACCCAATGACCTCGTCTTGTTCTTATTATAGATCTATGTAAGAGAAATTGACTGTGTCTGTATTTTTTATAATGCCATTTAAAAATGAATAAATACATACAAATTTTATGCATTGCAGTATCATCTTCCTTTCAAAACAGGAAGTGACAAAACGACCCATAAAATGAACCCCAATATAATTGTAATATTAGCTTTTTCCAATATTTAATAACTTATGTCACACGTGCAAAAATCATCTGAGTCATCACCGGCCTCATAAAAGCAGCATTCTGGCTATGTACCATTGACAAACAATAAAACAGAAAATACCTCCAAATCCTCTTCACCACAGAGTTCAGTCCTAGGTTCCAGATATGACACAAAACCTTTGTGTCATATCTGGAATGATTCTATGGCATGATTCTATCCAAGTGTGAGCTTGTGAACTTTTAGTTATTGGCAAGCTTTCAAAATCAGTAGGGGGCTAAATCTGGTATTTTTCTACTAATTGACCTGTCATCCATATTTACAGTATACAACATGAACAAACATTGTTGCGTAATCACTGACCTGCTCTGGTGGAGGGGAGATGAGCTGTGGCTGCCGTCCATGATGAAGGTGATGATGGGAGTACTGCGAGTGAATCTGTTCGCTTTCATAGTCATCTTCCAATTTTAGCTTCATTCTGCTCTGAATCTGAAGAACACGAGAAATGATCAACATTACAAATCAATTAATTCTGTAGGGTCCCGGTGCTTGACTCAAAAACGGATACCAGTCGGGACTTAAGGCTCACGTGTTCTGTCTTGAAACAGTGCTAAAGGATTTTTAATAATTCACATAAATTTGTATAGCTGACTCCATAATTGATTTAAAGGTTTTATCTTTACCATTATTCTTGGTCACGGCCAAATAAATTAGCATGTTAATTATTGATGATGATATTAAGTTTTAACCCACTCAGTGACCTTTAAATTTACTCACACTTGACGTTAATATTCTTATTAACCCTTAAAAGTGTTTCAGTAAAAGAAGAATGACCGAAAAAGGTTCAAACATTTATTATCATTGATGTGTATAAACAATGCGTTACATTATACAGCCTATGAAATATGAACCAAGAATAAGGAGTTATTGTCTACACTTAATTTAGAATTGTTCATTCTAAAAAAGGCATTACATTTTAACTCCAAGTTTACTACATGATAAGGGAGCTTTAGAGCTCTTCCTTCATGGGCCGATTTCAGAGACAAAAGGGCCAGGTTTTCAGTCTGCTATCTACTTTTGAAAGCTTCTTCAGACCAATCTCCTCCAGAGAGGTGTGACTTAATTAGGAATGCGAATCAGGAGAGCATTAGCCAAAGCTGTTTGGAGTTTTAGATATTTAAGGCATACAGGATTGGCTCTCTCAGAGAAAAGGTGAGGCTCATCGAGAGACAAAGCTGGTGAGATTTAGGTGTAAATTTAGGGCTAGTGCCATGGGCTTCTGATAATCAAACACACTCATATGCAGATTCAGTAAACACAGCGGGGCACATATTACTCTGACACCCTGAACTGGTTTTTGGCTCTTTGCATTGTCATTTCAATTGGCTCATTTTGCATGGTGAGCCTGTGAAAAGATAGCAGTTCGCATTGGTTCCTGTGCTTCGTTTGGTCTTTTCAAGCAGATCATACAACGACATAATTCAGTTTCTTACAATTCTATAAAACACATCCAAAACCAATTTTAAACATCTCTTACAAACTTCTTATATTGTTGTCATTTCTTTTTAAAAGATCTTCAATTAACTAGAGAAAGTGAGAGAGTCAGAGAGTGCTAATGTTGCATGGCTTGATTCAAGTAGATTGGAATTACTTGTGGTAGCTTTCATCAATAGGGTTGCGTTCCGTTTTATGCTGTTTATGCTTATTGTTGGAAACAGGCTTCAGTTCGTTTGCGAGTGAAATGATTATTTGCAAAACAGATTGTGTTTGTTTGAAGAACACTCTATTTATATGTGAATTTGGACCTCTTAACTAAAACATAATGGTTTTAACAGATGCTGTAAACTCTTTTAGTCAGCGTTTGCTGGAGACACGTAGATATTTAGAGTTATAAAGAAACAGACCTGTTTGTTTTGACTGCTGTAGTGCTCTTGATCTCTCCTCAGTTTCATCTTCTCCTCGCAACTCGACTGATTCCTAATGAAGAGAAAGCAACATTTCTACACAGTTCTCTTTCACAAATATGTTTGACACTTAAAGGGTCAAGAAACCTCAGAACACTGACTGTGGATGGCTGAGCAGCTGGCTTCTTGTTCGGGACAGCTCCACATCTCTCTCACTCAGTGTTTTTTGGGTTTCTGACAGACGCTGCTTCATCACCTCCAGGTCAGCTTTGCTCTTATCGAGAGTAATCATCAGATCTGTAATCTGACAGAGATGGAGATTATGCATGAGTGTGTACAGTCATTTTTTGCCATAACGATTAATGACCAGGGTGAATTTTTTTTTAAATGCTGGAAAATTGTTGTCATGTATAAGGCATAACCAAAATTATTTTGGTTACAGGCGGAGTTTGGAGGAATAATAGGACTTTGTCAGTAATGCAGTAGAATTTGCACACAGAGCTCCATGGCTAATGGGGACAGAGCAAGGGGTTGCGCTGCTATTCTCTGTGCTAAGGCACACCTTCTGATTTAATAACGTATTTGATCACAGAAGAGATATGCCGAAACAGAACAATATGCTGGCTGGAGTTGTTGACACCCTCATCTGACAGACACAAAAAATGCCAGTTTCTTACCTTAACCGATTGAGCCTCAGACAGCCTTTGTGTGAGCTGAATTGCCCAGCCATTGAAGGAAAGCTCAGAGCCAGGAGAGTATTTCTGATTGGTCGATTTAACTTCAGGGTTGAGGAGTTGGTTGCACTTGAGGGTTTTTTATACCCATGCTCACGTGGATGCATTTTTTTACACAAGGTAAAAAAACTCAGTTTCAAAAAATGACTGGGTACCTGTGGCCTCAGACAGCACTCTCCTGCTCATAATAGTAGTAGTGCCAACTTTCCTTAAAAAAAAACTATTTTAATCTAAACTGGGTAAAATTAGAGAACCGTTTCCACAGAATTAAACATGCTAACAAGCTTTGCTGCAGTTTAACATTTTTGATACACCTGCAAAGCTATAGATATTGAGTAATTAGTGAACTAACTTTACCAATAAAATTGTAATGGCATCAACATCACACAAAAATAATCTAGTTGTCTACGTATGATCTCAATTGTTGCCATTACTTGTATCAGATTGGTATAAATTAATCGAAAGAAAGTCCCTTCAACTATAAAAGGAAAAGGGGGGAATGGCACTGCCTTGTAGGTGAGAATATTACTTTGCATTCTAGATTAAAGAGTGTTTTTTAAGTAATTCAGCATATTCAATCTAGATCCAGGCCTGTCTAGGCCGCCTTAGGGGACGTTTGACTGATAAACATTGATAACCCTTGGTTAAATGGATTATGAAAGTTTTGATAGAAGGTAATGAAATTAGGTAATCTGGAGTTTTATATGATATATATTTTCAAATATAAATTGTAGACTATAATATGAAAATATAACAATGACATCAAATGATTTATTGTGAGTGCTAACCATAACAACAGTGAAATGTAAAACAAACCGATATTGTTTGCACATATTTTTCTGTCAAATAATTAATGGAAGAAATAAAGATTAGGGCTAGGTTAAGGATTGGGACTCAAAATTCTGATCATAAAAAAACAAACAACTAGTGCAGATAGAGTAGCTATAGTATACATCAGGGTTCCTCAAATCTGGTCCTGGAGGGCCCCACCCCTGCACATTTTAGTTGTAACC
Organism: Danionella dracula; assembly: GCA_900490495.1. Taxonomy (NCBI): domain Eukaryota; kingdom Metazoa; phylum Chordata; class Actinopteri; order Cypriniformes; family Danionidae; genus Danionella; species Danionella dracula. The sequence goes on from UELW01000666.1 coordinate 8,222,715, forward strand.
CTGCTGTAGTATGCATGCTTCAGCCAATTAGAGGACCCTAATTAGTGTCACAGTTTTATGATGGTTGAGCCAAAAATGTGCAGGGCTCCGGCGCTCCAGGACCAAGTTTAGAGACTCCTGCTTTACATCAAAGTAGTCCAATATTATTAAGTAAATCTACTGACCAAATGAATGTTCACCCTACTTTTCCATCATTATTACTCATTTATTTAACACTATTATAACAATCGATGTGCAGCATTTATGACATGTTTAAAATAATGTATATAGCCGTAGTTGCAGCTAAAAACCATGGTCTAACACATGCTATTTTATTGACTATATCCACCAAATTCGCACACATATGTGATTGGCTATTTTATTAAAGTCTCTTCATTAAACATCTGTCAGATGTAGCTGAAAAGGGAATTTCAGTCATCAGCATGTGTCAGAAAAAGTGCAACACATGATCACTGAGTCCTTCTGAAGAGTTCGGGATCTTGGGAATGCTCATGTTTGTCATGAAGAGTCTCACCTGTACATTAGTGTTGAGTTTTGTTTCATCAGGATTCACAGCCTGATTCTCTTTCTGCTCTGTCAGTTGCCTGAAACATACATTGTTTACATTAGTCTGCAGCCTTGCATGTGGATACTACGTATGGGAAAAAAACAGGTTAATATAAGAATAAAAGCTTGGATGTTGTAAAAAATAAGTTGTAAAATAGACAATTACAAATCTTTCATGAGCTAACACATCAAAGAAAAATGTTTGGCCCCCCATATTATCTCGGTGTTAGCTCTTCTAATGCAAGTTGTCTACCAGACTGGCTTTTAGACTGCTTATGGAATTAATCCAACTTATATTTTCAAATAATAAATGGAAAATTATAGATTTGTGAAATGATCAGATTTTTATTTTATTTGTTACTTTATTAAAAAAGTAAATGTGTCAAATAAATTATAATTACTAATAAATAAAATATAATTACTAAAATGTCAGAAAGTTAAATTGACTAAAAGTAGACAGATAAAGTTGTTTTCTTGGACTGAGATAAAGACATAAATGCTTGACTTTTAGGCGACTAAAACTAGACTTGAACAAATAGGATGAGTTTGTGACTGAATATGCAAAAGCCAGACTTGAAAGCCAGACGCACCTCAGTGATCAGTGATTTAAGGTCACACAATAAATTTTTGGTTGCGTTTGTGTTGATGGGATTAAGATCTTAACATATATTGTACTTTTAGTCTAATTAAAAGTATAATAATTTATCTGATCAATGAATAAAACAAAACAATTGAAATCCAAGCTCTAATAAACACACACACTTGTCTGCTCACTAGATTTCATTTGAAAGTGCACATTCTGTTGGGACGTCCCTCAATAAAAAAATTATAATTCTGCAAATGTTTAAGCATCTTTTTCATAAAAAAAATGAAATATTGCTTATTTTCATCTAATGAAGTGTTTGGCAGGTGTAGAGTTGTGCAGTAGAAACCTCTGGAGCAGCTGGATCCTCAGCTTTAGTTCAGCGTTGCTCTTTTCCAGTTCTTCCTCTCTCTGGTGCAGCGTTTCTCTGTGAAGGATCTGGAGGCGTGCAGATGCCTCTGGGACCCTCAGAGAAACGCACGCCTGCACAGTGGACACAAACAAATGAGAGGTCAACAAAGCATGTTGTGCCACTAGAAAGTGTATCGAGTCTTGCTTACAAATTGCATTCATTATAAATGAAAAACATTTTTTTTATGCAATAGAGCAATATTTTTCAATGAAAACAATTATACGCCAGTGTTTGCACAAAGCAAATTTTTTGTCTTCCACTCAGTGTTGCATATAATCTCATGAGATGTCTGTTAACCTCCTTGTGGATGGAATCAGTGCCTGTCTTCTAGATATCGGTCAAGACAGGAAACACCAGTCAGTCAGCACGTACGTTCTTTATTAATATGAGCTGCATTATCGCTTCATCTTCATCTAGTTAGTGGGCGGTGCTTTAGCCATTTGGCATGGCTATGGCCATCGAGCCATTTTGAGTTTCCAAAAACAGAAAACAGGATTACACAAACATGCATGAACCAATCTAAATATAACTTGAGAGATGTTTTTGATGAGGGCAGTTTTGATGTGTGAAAAAAATGCAGCACCTTTACTTAAACATGCTCACACACCTCAAAGCATCTTTCATACTAATCAGGAAATGCTCACACACACACAAACACGCACACGCACACACACACACCTCTTTGTCCGGTAGCCGCTCCGTTAATAAGGCCAGTTTGCTTTTCATTTCTTGATTTTCATTTTTGTACATGTCTGCTTCTTCAATCTATCATAAAGAAGAAGAGAGTAGGGCAACATTTAAAGGTAATATGTAAAGTCCCACTGTATTGTTTAAAGGCAAAATAACAACAGACTGTCACTTCATTAAATGTTTTGCATTCAATATGCTAAATATCTGCAGTAAAAGTGGAAAACTGAGAGCAACTTTGTTGTAAAAGAAACAGTGTTTTTCCCAATTTAGGTTTAAGAGTTTCAAAGTTCCCAAGTTTTATAGAAAAAAAATAACCTACTTAATGGATTGAATAATTTCTTTGTTAATAAATGAATTTTTGTATATTGTGTACACACCAAGAATGAGAAAACTGCAGATGTTGTGTATGTTAACCTTACAAGGCAAACATTCATTCATTCATCTTCATGTCGGCTTTATTCCCTTTCGGGGTCGCCACAGCGGAATGAACCGCCAACTCTCTGGCATTTGTTTTACGCAGCGGATGCCCTTCCAGCCACAACCCATCGCTGGGAAACATTCACACACACATTCACACGTTAACACTATGGGCAATTGTTCTTACTCAATTCACTTATACCGCATGTCTTTGGACTTGTGGGGAAACCGGAGCACCCGGAGAAAACCCACACAATCACGGGGAGAACATGCAAACTCCACACAGAAATGCCACCTGCCCCAGCCGAGCCTAGAACCAGCGACCTTCTTGCTGTGAGATGACCGTGCTACCCACTGCGCCACCGTGACGCTTACAAGGCAAACATATAATATTCAATCAATCAATCAATCAATCAATCAATCAATCAATCAATCAATCAATCAATCAATCAATCAATCAATCAGTTTTTATATAGCGCTTCTTTAGCAATTGCTTTCAAAGCAGCTTCACAAAGTCCCCGTGAGGATCAGGTAGAGTAGATAGGAGTTCCCTCTGTGAGGGGACTCTCGCTGACTGAGGCAGGCGCTAATCACCTCCCCAGCATAAAGAACATACAAACTTAAAATCCGTCGATGAGCGGTTTGCCAGTCAGGACCTGAAAAAAAACAAAAAAAAAACAAAAAAAAAAACAAAGACAAAACAGGAACTAACAAATGTAGGAAACGGTTAGTAAACTCTAACACAGACAACAAACAAGTGATCAACATCAGCTGCAAGAGGAGAGATAAATGATGAGGAGAGGTTAGAGAGGAACATTGAACCACATTGTTTTTTCAAGCAGTTTGTATGTATATGGTGCTCAGACACCAGATCTGTTTAGACAAATATCAAGAGATAATTATTGGAAGGCCAGTTTAAACAGATATGTTTTTAATTTAGTTTTGAAATCTGTGAGCGTAGCTGAGCTGCGGAAAACATCCGGGAGTTTATTCCAGAGCTTCGGGGCTCTATATGAGAACGCTCTTCCACCTCTTGTGGATTTACTAACCTTCGGTACAATCAATAGTCCTGCTTCTTGTGATCGGAGTTTAATACAGTTTTTGTGCCCTGCACAGCATCACCAAGAATTTTTATTTCTTAAAAAATCTAATGTATGCCATCTGATACTTGCAATAGAAACATATTACACCAGAGGGCGGTAAATAACTAAAGAACTGCTGGGCTTTCCAGCAACTGCTGGAGATAGATATTTGGGGAAAGAGGAACAGGTGTTTTTTATTTAAATAATAAAAAAAAACATTTAGCTTTATATTTACCATTAAGCTGTCAAATTGGTGCTGAAACCTCACAAAAACAGGGACTTGATTGATGTAATCTGATAATGATTACATGATCTTGATTGATGAAAAATCTGATACAACAAATAGATAAGATCATGATGTATACAAGAAGACTCAAGAACATAGGAAAAGCAGGAACGGGGAAAGCACATGCATTGTTGCAGTAAAAGAATTGAGAAGATGAGAAACATGAACGTTTGGCAGACATCTGCTCTAGAATATTGATGCATTGCACACAGGGAAGTTTCAATAGAAAAATAGCAAAGCAACTTAAAAGACCAGTGTTTGGATACCTGTTGCTGTATCTCAGAATACAAGCATTTAACACAAGACTCAAACAGATCTAAAGACCAATCTACAGTTCTGCGATGTGTTGCATGTTGTCTTTGCATCGATCATTATTGCTGTGATAAAAATGTAAAATAATATCTAACCAAAACACAACATAGATGCTAACAAAGAACAGGATTTATTTACCTCATCATACATCATATAAATCGTAAAAATGATAGCTTCAAGCTAGCCAAATCAGAACACAAATAACAAAGGAAGGTTATTTACTTCATCGCCAAGTAAATAAGCCAAGAAAGAGAATGAAAGTGCTTGCTCTGCTCCATTTCAACCAATCAAAGAGCTTGTGTTCTGCAAAGAACATTTCAGAGGTGCGCTGCAGGCTTTGTGGCATGGTCAGCGTGGGGTTATGTGAATGTGCAGCCTTTGTAAAGGCCAATTCATATGTTCAAGTGTAAATTGACTTTTACTCTGAGGATCTCTGAGGAAGAATCTTGTGAGTTTCAACTTTTCTACTGGCATTGGGAATGTAATGACACTCCATAAGCTTTAACTGCTGAACTAGCATTTTCCCACTAATGAGTTGCTGTATTAGCAGATGAAGTGTTCCTGAAATATTTTGAAGGAGACCACTTGAAGAAGAGTAGAACAGAGACTGAAACACCTGCATGTTGTGGTTCACGGTCTAGGCAGATTTTTTTGTGAACAAATGATTTCAGGATTTCATGCATCCTTCTCAGTGGGATTGGCAGTTTATCTCTTTTTTTAATTTATTTTTTAGCTTATCAACCAAATCTGCACTCAAACAATGTGTTCACCTTTTGTGAAAGCGCCTCTTCCAGTGTAATGAGAGCTGTGTTTGTGTTGCTAGAATCCACCTGCAGTGATGTCACTCGATCACCCAAGTTCTCCAAATGCTGCTCTCGGTCCTTCAGCTGCTTTTGCAGGTTTTCCCACTGAGAAAGAGACAATTAACATTTTTGTGCTATGCTTTCATTCAATATTTCCCTTCTTCATCTTTTTCAATAAAGACTTTTAATGTTCTGTAGTGTTAGGCCAGTAATATATTGATGCAAAATTATCTTTGAGAGAATAGCCTTTTAAACTTTTTAAGTACACACTCTCTACCGATATTGTCCTTAAAAGCCCTCTGAAAAATTGATTGACTGTTATTATCAATACCATTTACAATATCTTAAATTTGATACATGACAAAAATAAAATTACTTAATGGTGTGATTTATATATTTATTTCAGCTTTGCTTACAGTTTGCATTCGCTTGTACTCGAAAAGTTTCTGCAATGTCACAAGATTTATTTTAAAAAAACCATCGGGTGTTGCATATATTTTTCACAAATATATTGCATTAATGTCTGACTGCTGGACAAAGCCTTCTCCAACAAATCGTAAAGATTCACTCTAGGACTCTGTAGTGCTTCATTTAAGAGTAAAAAAAATTTTCTACCAGAACGACTTTAATCATTTATCATAGTTACAGCTAACAGGCTCCATAGAATCAAAAACGAAAGCTTTAAGGTAAAAAATGTTTGTCAAACTCTGGCAACCTCTAACCATCATTTTATTGTTTTTGAATAGTTAAAAGCATTTATAACCCCAACAATAACTTTTGTGCTTTTAAGCATTCTCTGGTAACCCCTATAATCAAGTACACATTTTTAAGTCAGTATCTGGCAACCCTAATATTCACTTTTAAGATATTTGAGCATATATGAGTGTTCGGGGTGTTTTTTAAAACTCTGGCAACCCTAACCATCACTTTTATGATTTTCAGTGCATATGAGCCTTTTTTTCAAACTATGCCACTTTTAAACATCACTTTTATGTTTTTGAGGATTTACAAAAGTTTTTCAAACTCTGGCACCCTATCTATGACTTTTACGTTTTTGAGCATTCTTGAATGCTCAAAATTGTGGGTCACGTGGCGCAGTGGGTAGTTGTCATCTGAAAGCTAGAGGGTCGCTGGTTCGAGCCTCGACTGGGTCGACAGGGGACAGTTGGCATTTCTCTGTGGAATTTGCATGTTCTCCTCATGATCGTATGGGATTCCTCTGAGGAACTCTGATTTCCTCCACAAGTCCAAAGACATGCAGTATAAGTGAATTAGGTAAAAAACAATTGTCCATAGGGTATGAGTGTGTGTGGATGTTTTCCAGTGATGGAAGGGTATCTGCTGTGTAAAACAAATGCCAGAGGATTTCATTCTGCTGTGGCAACCCCAAAAATTGATATAATTTAGACAAAGGATTAATAAAAAATATTGTTGTCATAAAGATCAATTCAAGCAATCTGCATTGAAAAACCTAATGAAGCCAGCAGTGAAAAAATGTTTTAAATGTTGTAAAGTTGGCCATTTATAACAAATGGTCAATGGAAACCTGCTTATTTGTAAAGTTAGCCTCTAGTGATCAAACAACAAACTGCAGTTCCCTTCTTATTACACATTGAGAGGGAACGCCCAAAGTTGTCGTTTAGCTGCTACCCAGGGTTTTCAAAGGAATAAATATGCACTTGTTTTTAAAGTATGGCAACTAATTTTATTTTATTATGAAAGGGAAACTAGCATAGAATAAAGGGATCAGCTGTCTCACTTCTTTAATCCAGACTAAAAAGCAATAATTCCCTGATGTTTACCCGTGTACTTTATTTTTACCAGGAGCTGCTGTAGTATGTCTACTTCAGTAAACCTTATCAAAACAGGTGTTTTTATTCACACCTTCTTCTGCAGGATGCAAATTTTCTTCTCCTTGACCTCCAGCATGTCCTTCAGGTCACATATCTCGCTGCTCAGCGTTGCCTTCTCCTCAATCAGATCTTGCATTTGCTCGCTCTTCTTCAACAGCAATGATTCCCTCTCTTCCAGGCGCATTCGTAGAGACTCCACCTGCCAAAAAAATGTTAACAAACTGACTAAGATCCGCTTTTGATTCAATGAACAAAAACTCACTAGTGTGAGCCAGTAAATCTTTACATTAGATTTATTAGCATCAGGATGCTTTTTAAGGCATTGGAACTGCAGTTCTTGTTTATTTTTCATTGACTGAAACTTTAGTAATCAGCTGTTTTAAAAAGCGTGTTTCCAGAGTCTTGGTTCCACCATACCTCTTAAACTCTATGGATCCTATTGGCGTGTTCACCGCACAATATATTACAAAAAATGCCATTATTAGAGGTTAGCCATAACAAGGTAAACTTGTTATTTTCTCAGGCATTCATAAAAGTATAGTGAGATATTAACTGAATAAAATAAAATATCTGCTCCTTTAAAAGACAAAAATAGGACAATTTGGAGAAGCTTTAATGTATATTATGTGTTAGTATTTTAGCCTCTTTTGTCATGCTACAGGCAGCTCCATGTTTTACGTGACAATGTTTTTACTTTCAAATAAATAACATTTATTTTCTTCAAGAGTGTGTGAAATGATTTCTTCATTAAAAAAACTACTATCATCCATAAAACACCTACAATAGCATTATATTTTTCATAGGTGTTCATGGGGTTGTTTTGCATAATACAACTGATTCAATGAAAATTCTCAATTTTAGAAGTCAAAGACAGCTGTAATCCATAGTATTAGATTTATTATGATAGCTTTCAATATATAGTGTTAAAAGATCTGTTCATTATCATACAATTTGACAATTATGGCGTGAGACTCATTTTATGGTTAACATACTTTTTTTTTTCAACTGAAAAGTGATTACAGTATTCTATACAATATTTAGTTTACCGATTTGGTGATTGTGTTCAAGTTGCTTGGCGTTCTAATTAACTAATTAGTATTGCAATAGTGACAGCATACTAAACTAAATATCAACTTAAATTTTGTATTTAATTTAATTTCAGGTACGATATTCAGAGAAGCTAGTTATGGCAAAAATGCTACAAAATATTATTTGCATTGAAATATATTGTCGTGTATAGATTTGACTAATGTTGAATTAAAGATGGTTTCTCTCTTAATAGGTCAATGTGCTTGGAGACATCAATAATGCAGTGAGATGTGAGAACTGAGGCTAGAGTTTCACTAATACAACTTCGACTCAATTGCACGACTGATACACAAACATAGAGAAAAGGCCTAACAAGGGAAAAATAAACAATTGGAAGTACAAATAAATATTTTTGATGAAAAAAAATTTAGGGCAACCTGATATCTGTTAAAAACAATGGTCGATGCATTTGCAAAACTAAACTGGGGAAACCAGTTTAACTCATACATGCCCAGTTCTGATTGTACATGTAAGTTCACCCCAAGTGCAGACAGCAAGGTTTAAAAAAAGATCACCAAAAATGACAAGTATTTGGTTTGTACCTCTGTCTGCAGCACACACACTCCATGTTCTTTGGTGTTGAGTGTATCTTTTAGGACCTGGACGTGATGTTTGCTGTCAGCATTTTGATTGGTCAATGAATCCAGCTGAGTCTGCAAACCCATTAGCTCAGAGTCTTTCTTCACTAGGTCCTGCTTCAACAGCTCAATCTGCCACACACAGAATGACACTTAACAGGTGGATCTATATCCCAATTGAACCAGTACATACATTTATATTTCATAATTTTTTTTGTTTCGTTTTTAAATGTCTACACTATTTTGACAATTCTATTTCTAATGCTCTGAAAGAAAAAGTTGAACAGTTTAGATAAACAGAAAATGGGATTCTATCAACAGGCTTGCATTCCATGGAAGACAAACAGACTGATTCAGCTGGAGACACAAACTACTTCCCACTACTGTGAGAAATGCTGTGAATACAGTATATCACTTCAATCACTTTTTCAAAGAACTGCAGTTCTTGAGACACCGCTACATGCGCTTCATTCTCACAGGACAGTAGATTATAAAGAACAGGACCTGGACAAGAACCAATAACAAGAACAACAAGCTGGTGAGCTCGCTACAATTTCTCAGCATGCTATTCTGAACCCAGATCAGCAAGAAGAAAGTTCTGATTTGTTCAAAAATTGGCAAACTCAGGGAAATAGATGTAAAGGCTCTCTGTCTGATGCGCTGGGCTCATCTACACCAATTCATCAGGAAGTGCAGCAGCGAAACATATTTTAACCTTTAATGACTGTGGATGACATTCAATCTCAGCCTGTCAGTTAACAATCAGAGCACACACACTTTTCAAGAAGCTGAACAGATCTGAAACACGAATGCTTATGGACAAAATACTTTTCTCCCTCCGCTATCAGTCTGAAAAACCCAAAACCCATCAAATTAACTGAGGTAGCACACCAAGGCAATCGTTACCCACCCTGCAGACGTCACCACTGAATGAGCATTATCTGACCTCCCCTAGACATGATGAGGATCAACAATTAGATAACATGCAAAGCCACCAGGACATCTCAGTGGCCACACCACCACCACTGAATGAGGATAGCCACACCATCTCAATGGCTACACCAATACAAAATAGTTCCCCCAACCCACCCTCACTCCCCCAAATCAGCAGTGAGATTTACAGGAGATTCTGCCTCAAGACGGCGACCTTGAGGAATGTTTTCAGAACAGACAGTCCTCAGCCCCTTTAGTTCTTACTTTATCAGCGATACAGAAAAGGTCTGGTTGAAATAGAAAAAATAAGTGGGAGAAAAGGTCTGCTAGAAATAAAAAATCATGCAGAGCAAACCTGATTAAAGTAAACTGCAAGCCAGAAACCGCAACAGCTGAACCCACAGAAAATAGGGTGAAAAAAAAACTTCTAAACGTTAGGTTGCATAACAAGGCATAACTTGTAAATTATTTTATTTTAACAAATAACTTTTATGTTGTTTATGTCTCAAATTTTATGTTGCTAACTAAAACATGGTTATTTGATAGCTGTAGTGCAACCATACTAAACAAGGCTGCACCAGAATATATATTCTTATTCTTATACATCTTATATAGTCATGCCTCTTATGCTGATAAGAAAGGAGGCAGAGTCTCAAGTTTGTACAAAAACATTTTTGAATGCAAACAGGTAAATCTAGGGGATTACACATCTTTTGAATATTTGAGTATAGCTTTAAAAGGCACCAAACGGGTACTTCTCACCACCTTATACAGCCCTACAAAGTACACTACAGGGTTTTTATATTCACATGGACAAGCCCGATAATAACGCTGCCAAAGAAATCAACAATATTTTAAACACCTTTCGACGTGACAATACATTCAGGACTTCATACATTGTCACGGTCACACGCTGGACTTGGTAATTAGTAGGGGTTTAAATATTTGATCCACCATTGTGCAAGATGTTGCTCTGTCTGATCACTTCTGTGTTTTTGTAGATGCGTCAATCTCCAACATCAAAATTGCTTAATCAATTTCTATTTGAGAGACCCATTAACGCTAACACCAGCAAGAAATGCCACATCCTGCAGAAATTTAACAAAAGTTCAAAGTATGAAAAGATTTTGCAGGAAGGCTGAAAGGTGGAGAAAATCAAAACTTGTCATCCACTAAGATCTCTATAAAGAGAGTATTCATGCTTTTAATTCAGAACTGATCACGGCTAGGCAATAGTTTTTCTCAAACTTAATCAATAACAAACTCAACAATGCTTGAACTCTCTTTGCAACAGTAGAGAGGTTAACCAACCCACCAAACTTCAAGTGAGCTTCTGTCTGAGGATAAATGCAATGAGTTTGCTTCATTTATCATCAATACAATCAGTAGCATCAGAAAAGGCATTGGTGCTTCCTCCTGCAGGGCTGAGAATGGACATGCTCAGCCTCCAGTCTCAGTGTGCAATCTATTCGATAGTAAAACATTAGAAGAGATGGTTCAGGGCCTTAGAACATCAACATGTGGGCTTGAACCTTTTAAAAATTGGTTCTCAAGAGTCTAGAAAAGGACCTCATAGAAGTTATAAACACCACTTTGTGCTCTGGCTCTTTCGCAAAATCCCTAAAAACTGCAATTATAAAGCCACTACTGAAAAAGACAAACCGATCCACCCATCCAGAGTACTAACCTTCTGTCTGTCTGTCCATCCACCATTTCAACCATCTAAATGCCAAACAATTAGTACCTGCCACTCATTCACCCTTCTATCAGTTCTATTATGCATCTAGCGATCCCCTTTTATATCCATAAATAATCAATATTTGCACTTCTAAAGTTGTCCAACTAGTCATTCAAACAATTTTTCCACCTGTCATTTTCACGACACTGCCACCACCTTCTCGATTTATTCATTAATCTGCCCCCTCTCCTATTCTTTTCTACATCCTTACTATTCCCCTCACCTTGTTTTTCATGAATTTGGAGTGATTCTTGTAGACATCCATCTGTCTGAATTCTTCTCCTCCATGCTCGGTCTGGATCAGGCCATTGCTCTTCATAGTCTGGATCTCGTCCTCCAGGTCGCGGATGTTGCGCTCCAAAGTTGAGATTTTAGTGTCCTGTGTGAGTTTACAAATACAAATAAATAAACAAAAAGTTCAAACTAATTCTTACATACAAGAGGGGATTATTAGTTTATTTTTAAACATGTTAGTGAGCAAAGAGTGGATTTTATTTAACAATCCAATTAAATTAAACCAAATTGATTTCTCTGCTTTTGCTTTATCTGTAAGAATCCTGTAAGAATACATAAACTGTTCACATAAGTAACTGTTAACGAAATGTTATCTGAAGATGATTATCTTTCAAAATAATTTACCATAAACTGCATACCATACCTTCCATATGAAATCAGGCTCATAACACAGAGCTGGTGTTGTTCTCTGAAAAACACCGCATGATAAATAATGCATATTAGCACACTTTTATCTACAAATCAAATATAAAAGCAGTTAAAGTTGAAAATGGTGCACACCAACACACTCACGATGATTATAGCTCAGTGTCTTCAATTAAAGATAAGTGAGAAAGCAGTTCAGCACAGGATTAATGAGGCCAGCAGATCAGCGTCAAGATTAATCAGTGTTTATACCTTTATCTTAGTGTTCTTCTTATAGGGGTGCTGGCCTTTCAAATGTCTTGAGTCAGATTCATTAAACGTGTATAACTGCAGGTTTCAACTAACTTCAGAAATCCCTTAGCAGTATTTGCATAGCATTCAGCTCTTAACAGCCTAATCAACCAAACTACCCACAGATGTTATCCACTCATTCATTCACATGGTTTTTTTTTTGCTCTGTGTGTTTAACATTTGCCTATTACATAGAACATTACTCTGAAGCAACCTGCCAGATTACCTCACTGCTCTACTAAAGCTGCATATGCATCATCTATTAGACAGAAGGCATTTATACATTTCAAATGCAATAAAAATGTTTAATGTAAAATGCATTGTTACTATTGATGTTTTTGTGTTCAATATTGTGTATTTAGCTTAAAATTAAGTCTTTCTAGAACATGCCCAAGTTAGACATAACATAGTTTTTAAATTATGTATTAAGAACAGTCCTTAAAGCAGGTACTGTTGGAAAATTAAAGCTGCATCTCTATAAAGTTTTTTAGCAGTAGGAAGCATCAAGTGCTCTAAAATTCTTTTGAGCTGGATGTGTTAACCATAGACATCAGAAAACATAGTGCATAAAGATCAACAGATGGCATGATGCCACAAACCATCTCTGACTGTGGAAATCTCTCTGTGGACTCTGGGGCTTTGATTTTTGAAAGAAAAACCAAAATTACTTTTATCAGAGAACTGAACCACTGCAGATGAGTCATTTTTGTGTTCTGCCCAGGTAAGCACTCTTTGTGCTGCTGAGCAACTTTTGAAATTACAGATTTTATTTTTCATTAGGGAATGGCTCTTGCACACAGTGCCAAAGATACAAGCACCTGGTAATTCACTTATCAGCACCCTCGCCTGACCTTAACCCCAGAGAACATCTATGAGCTATTGTGAAGTGAAAGATGCAATACACTAGACCCAGCATTGCAGAAGCGCTAAAGGCCACTATCAGAGAAACCTTTTATAACACCAGAACAGTGCCACAGACTTATTAACTCAATGCCCCACCACAGGCTGCAATAATTGTACACTGCCAACATTTCAAGTCCAACAAATCAAGTTTCTTGTTTGAAGAAGACAGTCACATCTTTCTCTTTCTCTCCCTTCCACGTATCGCTGCTGTAGGCTCCCTCTGTCTAGTGCTGTCTGAGACTTTCCTTGTCCTGCTCGCTTAACTGAGAAAACTGAGATAGCAAAAAACACTCTTGGAACATGAAAAAACCCTCAAATGAAGCTAAACTCTTTCTAGATCAAGAAAAAAAAATCTGGCAAAGAGGTAAGAAAATATGACTTGGCAAAAAAAATTCTAACTGATTAGTGCTGTTGGTTCTTAAAAACTCTCAAAACAAGTCTTTCCAAGCTGTGAAACTGAATATTTCAACTTCTAGCTAGTCACTGGTGGTCTTAAATTAGACAATCTGTCTTAAAACTAGTTCTGTCATAAATATGTTGCTAAAATGAATTTGAAACTCTCTTTTGAATGATTCTTTCATCACTTACTATTGTCTACTTATAATACATAAGCAACTCACTAGTTTGTTGCTAGAACTGTATACATCATAAACAAGTTTGCTAGCAATTAGTTAGCATTTAACAACCATGTAGCTGGCATGAACTGCCATATTGCTTACTAGCTTAACCACTAGCATGTCTGCTAGACCTTTAACATAACAAACAAGATGTAAGAATAAATTATCAATTTGCAATCATGTTGCTAGCTTAAAATATTGTAATAAAATGACAGCAAATCACTTTTTGATACCATTATTTATAATTTTGCTAATCTTTTGCTAGCATACTGCTAAAGTGTTTGTTCTGTAAACATGTTGCTGTCAGAAAGTACTCAACCTTTTTACAATATTTCAGCTTGAATGCAAACATCTTAATGTATTACATATAAAGTTGTAAAAATTTTGCTATGAAGTAGATTTAGTGAACTCACCTTGACGCTGATGACAGTGTTGAGTACTTTGGTCTGTGTGGAGTCGATCATTGAGTTTCTTCGATGTAACTCCTGAGGAGGAACTCGATAGAAACATGGATGAAGTCGGCTCGTCATCTTCACACTTCTTTCTTTTCATGGGCAGATATCAAGAAAAACTCCTATAACTTGGACTTGGAACCTATAACTTAAACTTGTGAACAATAGCTATAACTGTTTTTGTGGAACGTAGAATACTATGCGCTATATGCCTGCTCTTGAGTCCCCTCTGTTTTGGTTCTCTTCATCTCATCCCTGAGTACAACAGGTCTCATTTTCTCCATCTATTATTAACAATTTTTCTTTTAAGTCAAGGTTTCCTTCCTTTGCTCTACAGGGTGATTGGTGTCTCATAATGAGCCAGGCAGCTGGTGAACCGGGGTGATTAATAATTTACACTATGTGTTTTCCACACACAGCACACCAGGATTATCTGACATGAAACCTGCTGCAAATTATATGTCATAATAAAAAAACATTAATTCATTTGTATTGATAACCTTCTAAAGTATTTGTCTTAACAATGTGTTTAAATTACATCGAATGGTTGTGCTCTGCACTTGCCACCTTAACTTGCCATCTTTTGGTGAGCCAAAAACACTTTTAGACCGGACATCCAAAAACACATGCGGTTCTGCTACCGTTACACTTCGGGGTCAGTCAGTGTGTACGCTCTCATTGAGATGAGCTGCATTTGTGGTTCATCTGATTAGTTACTGGATGTGGCTACAATCTGAATATCACTTGAAATTTCTTTTTGGTGAGAGAACAATATTAATACATGCAAGTAATGTCTGAAAAGTCAGGTTTACATGATACGACACCTTTAAAGTAATTGTACTTCTTGGGTTTGCAGCCAAACACATTATGTGAAGTCGAATATATAAAATGTTTTTGTATGGAAAAAGCTATTTTTGAATTTTCTTTGAGCTACTGAGGTTATAAATACTTATGTTCTCTCACAAAGTTTACTCCCTAAAAAAGGAGGGAGAATTGCCAATTCCTGAACTTAGCCAACAATGTTTATTAAGCAAAACAAATTGCTCAATTACAATGTTTGTATTGTTGTATTGCTGCGAAATAATTTTAAATCATTTTCACAAGTCTCACAACGTCTCGTCTCTATTTGTCTGAAAGAATGTGATTAATATTTTGTTAATAAATGACAAAAGAAAATAAGGAGAAGTATGTGGATTCTGTCGCGGTGTGGCAGGCAGGTCCAGTAGCGTTATAAACCACTTGGCTATAAAACAGCTCAGAATTCAAATCCCATTCTACTTTACAAAAACAACTCGATGAATTTAAACCAATGTAACATAAGTATGTTTGCATCGTCATGCACACTTGCCACCAATGTTTCTTTATGCGCTCATATGGTAGTAAATGGATGGTCATCAGCATTAATCAGAGTAACAGATGATTGAGGAGCAGGGAGAAGTTTTGCAAGGGAATGAGCGCAAAACCTATTTACGTTTTCTTACATTTCTTATACATATACATATGTTTTCCTATTGTACAAGGTTTAAACATACAATTTCTTAAACAGACCAACTGTAACTTAAAATGTATGTACATAATTTATAATTAATTTTAGAGTGAAAGAGTTATAGAAACCAGTAATTGTAATGAAACTGCAAGACATAAAATATGTATAAAAAAATTCCAGAAGTAATTCTTTGTGGTTCAGACAGGTGTGTCAGTTCCTCTTATATGAGTGAAACACATGTACAGCTTTTATACCACTTACTTCATCTTTTTTTAACTATACAACATATTTAACATCCACAACATTTCACGTTCTAGTTACTATTTATATATTATGTAAATAAACTTTGTTGTCCCCCAACCCCCATCCTACCCCACCACCATCACCTTTTGTCGGACGGATGTTTGCACACCTTTTGATTGACACTTGTATTAATTGTCTTTATGTAGAGGTGTGATAAAATTAAAAAAAGATGTAAGTATATAAAATTTACCCCTAAACTATAAGATGGTGGGGTTGTAAAGCATTCAAAAATACCACCAACATATGACCAACATTCCATTTTATAGCAAAATAGAATTATGAGTTTACACTTACATAAAACTAATCCACACTGTAAAAAATGTGGAGTACCATTTACTCAAAAAACGTTACGAAACTTGTTTCACTTAGGAAACTTAAGAAATTTCAATAGACTTCCCAAGTAAAAACTAACCACGGCCTGTCGCTTAAATCACACAATCTCAGGTAAAGTTTACTTTAAACTAGTAAATTGCATTGACTCTTTGTATATATATTTTACCTAAGTTATGCTTTTACAGTAACTGCTTTCACACAATAATCCACGTTATCTTAAATTATCTTGAAGTCTTTTATTATTATTATTATGTAATACTGTAGCGAGCGTGTGGCTTTCCTAAGAGATGTAGATAATTGAGCAGTGTTTTTTTATTAAGAACTGTCTCAAGGAACACTGTCTTTAAAGTTAGAAATCATCCATCCAATTGGTAAACTTGTGATCAAACAACGTCATGCACTTTACACTAGGCCACTAACAATGCGCCAGCCACCCTAAAGAAGTCCTTCACAGAAGTAATGCACAAAACACTTGATTACATATCTGGGAACAACTTAACAACAGAGTTACTTGGCTTTAAAGGTGATCAAATCATTCTTCTATGACGTTACTCTTTGTGCGCCACTGTCTCGGAACCAAAGACCAATGCACATAAATTACATAGCTGAATAGAGTGAATTTTACTTGAATTGTTATTTTTTTTTGCTACAATTTGATTAGATGGCAAACACTGAGTAAATGTAACTAAGGACATTGTGTCTAACTTTACAAATATATTTTAATAACAAGAAATGACACATAAATGACAAAGGAACTGTTAGTAATGTACTGATTTAAACATGGCATTTTTAACTAAAAGCCCAAAATAGTATTTATTTGTAAAACATACTTAAAAATAGTTTCCATTATTTACAAGGTCGAAAAATCACTTCTTACAGTGCAGTCACAATACCAATAATAATAAATGTATATAATGCCTTTCTAGACACTCAAAATGCTATACATCTAACCCATTTGATCTGTGCATGCAAAATAGTTGACAATGTAGTTCATTATCGACAATAATTGACCAAATGTAAAAATTATGCACCCTTAGCTGTATGCAGATAATTGATCTAATCTTTCAAAACAAGAGTAATTTCTCACTTGTTCTCAAAGACACTATTAAGTTTACTGAAATGAAAGAGGTGTATTTATCTTGCTTGTATCATTATCTTCATTTCCTTTCAGTCTTTCTTCAGAAAAAGCTCTCGGTTACATTTTTGTCATATGCTCTGATGTTATCAGAGACTAGAGCTACACGTATGCTATTCCAGAACAATGGCTGAACACGTGGGTTCCTAGGCCAGGAAAGCACAGACTTCTTGCAAAGACGCTTTCTCATCTGGAGGTACTTAAGTTTTGGAAAAAGTGGATCTAGCAAAACAAGAATCGTAACATCTAGCTTCTCATCCAGAAGCCTCTGCTGAACCATGAGAAAAGCTTGTTGAATTACCCCAGTGACCTGTGTACATCCACTGGGACTATTTAACACAAACACCGTCTTTCTGCTGCTGTAAACAGCCTTGTGCAGATTCTCAATGCATGAGACTCCAGGCAACCAATCTCGCTCTTCTAGACATAGTCGAAATTGCCACCTCCCCCTGTTCTCCAACCGAACAATCATCTCCTTGTAGATCCATTCACGAACTGCATTGTTTTTGGTGTTGAATACCACAAAAGCATCATACTGATTATCATTCATGCCCCGATGAACTGGAGAGTGGCCTTTGTGTCCTGTCCACAAAATCTGAATGAGGTACCATAAGTCCCAACCATACAAATGCTTCAGAAGAGGAATAATAGTTGCTACTAGTGTCAATAGAGAAGTGCAGAGAAATGCAACGCCACCAAAAATCTCTTGACAAGAGCGTAGATCCACAGAGAGGACGTTGACTCCAGCTAATGACTCAGGGAAGCCACAGTGAACCTGTGTGGTTAGATGTGGGATGTACAAATCTGTTTCTCTGAGAAATTTGGCTAACGTGGAGATCACACAACTGCACGCAAAGGGATTTTCATGCAGAACAAGTTTGCAAGAAGACCTATTTTTGTGCTCTCCAGTTTGAGTGAAAATGCAGTCTTCATGAAATGATACAGGAAGAACTTGAACATCAATTATCTTCAGCTGATTGTTATTGAGCATGAGATTCTTAAGATTTGTGGCTTGACTAAAGAACATCTTCGGGATTGCAACTATTTGATTGTGACTTAAATCCAGCCCAGCAAGAAGGATATTGAAATTTGTATTAGGCAAGAACGAAAGTAAATTTGAACTCAGATTCAGGTAGCAAAGTTGCTGGAGAACTGAAAGGTTTGCCCAAGGAAAATAAGTCAACATGTTGAGGTCGACTCTGAGCACTTGAAGACTCAAAGGTAAGTTTGCAATAACTTCTGGAGAAATACTTTTGAGTTGGTTTACAGAAATGTCCAAATGGGTTAGGCTTGTTAGACCCTGAAAGAAACTTAAGTACTGATTCCGCCAAGAGTCCCACATCATGTCTAAGCGATTTCCAGAGAAAATTAGATACTTGAGAGAAGTGCTATTTAAGATGTTTGAGATTCGAATGCCAATGTGATTGTTTGCTAGACTCATTGCCGTAAGGGATGACATGTACTTGAGAAAAGTAAAGCGGTGTCCCATTCCCTTCATCACAAAGTGAAATTCGTTATTGCTGAGGTCAAGAACTGTCAAAGTAGCCCTAATTTCCCGAAAGGCTTTGTTTGAATACAGATCAATGCGGTTGTATGCCATGTTGAGATAAGCAACTTTTGTAAGAGGTGAAAACTGCTGTCCATCTAAAGTTTGGCTTATGTAGTTGTAGGATAGATCAAGGCACACCACATTTTCCATGCCTTTAAAAGTGCTTGCATTCAGCCATGGGATGTTGTTCTGAGAAAGGTCGAAAGACATGTTTTTTGAGCATATCTGCCTTCTGAAAATCCAGAGTGAGAAAAAAAATGGGCAGTGAGCTTCAGAGTCCTGGATTGCTCTGATGCTCTCTGAACTAGCAGAAG
The DNA here is from genome assembly GCA_900490495.1 of Danionella dracula. Classification (NCBI taxonomy): domain Eukaryota; kingdom Metazoa; phylum Chordata; class Actinopteri; order Cypriniformes; family Danionidae; genus Danionella; species Danionella dracula. The sequence goes on from UELW01000666.1 coordinate 8,242,080, forward strand.
AGATATGTTGCATGTCATGGTTGGTCATTACATGCTCACTTACATTTTCAAGCATTCTTTGTTTTGTGAGTACTTCGAAAGCTATCGTTTCATGATATGTACCCTTTTCTAGGTTTTTTGATTTTGGGATTGTTTCAAATGGGAGCATTTCATTATTATTGTGTTGTCCAATGCTTTGGCATGTTTGAACAGCATCGGAAACCATCCATTCAGGGGTCAGATGATTTTTTGTGTTTTTGTTTGTTGGTATAAGTTCAGAAGTTGTTTCTTGATTATGTTTGTCAAGAGTTTGGTACCTTGGTTGAGCTTGAGATGAGCAGGTTGAAAAGCATGGATTGAATGCAAGCATGTTTTGGGAAAGGTCAACCCTCTTTAGTGCCCTCAGCTGATTAAGCCCATCTATGCTGATGTCACAAATGAAGTTCATACGTAAATCTAGAGACTCAAGTCGGGGAAGTCTGATTAGTGGGGCAAGGCTACGTCTGGACAAAACCCTGAAGAATAATCCACTCAGATACAAATTCTTAAGCGATGTCATCTTCTCTATCAAAGGAGACAGAACTAATTCAGGAAAGGCGATAAGTGGTTCATAGTTATAAAGAAGGCTGAGCGACACTACATTTTTGAGCTCTTCATAAAAAGTACCATTTTGGATGGTGTAGGCTAAAAAGTTGCTGGAAAGGTCAATCACTTGTAGTTTGTGTAGTTGCTGAAAAAGATTCCGGGGTAGTTTTCGAAGAGAGTTTCCTTGCAGATTTAGACTAATGAGAGAGTTTCTCTGAACCTGAAATGCATTTGGATCTAGATTCAGGGATTGGTTATTTGGACAAGGGAAGCAAGGGTCTGAAGCATGGTCACATCTTTGGCAATTCCAGCCAAGGTTAAGATGTTTAAGATGGTCAAGATTGGCAAATGTCTTCTTTGTTATACTTTCAATCTTGTTTTCCCTCAAATCGAGGCTCTCTAGTGAAACTGGAAGATTTGGGGGAACCACAGTCAGATTGTTGTAACCAAGAGTCAAGTTTAAAAGCTCTGGAAGATCTTGAAACACAGCTGGGGCAATGAAGTATGGCTGAAAGCATGGATTAGCATAAAAACAGTTCTTGTTTAGCAAAAGTTGTTTTAGTTTTGGTGTACCCAGAGGCTTACTAATTTGAAATATGTTGTTAAATTCCAGTCCCAACACGACAAGCTGTTTCGGTAGTGGAGGAATCACTTTGAGACTATTCCCAGCTAGCTGAAGAAAAGTGAGTTTTTTAAGTCTAATAAATGCATCTGGATCAATATTGACACTGCATGATGGCCATCTTGATCCTTTAAGATAATCTGGTACACAGTTCCACATCAGGCTGAGATATCTAAGATTTGGTAAGTCTGAAAATGCTTCAGCCCTCACATGGTTGATGTGGTTTTCATTTAAGTTGAGGGATACTATAGCAGAGGAGGAAAATATGGGAATTGTAGTAAGTTTTCTGTGCTGACAGTCCAATGTAACATGTCCATCCTTGGTTGAGTTACTTTCACATGGATAAAACTGAGGATGTAAAGATACAATGCGCTTAAACTGAGTGAGTAGTAGAATCAGGAAGATAGCTGGTCCAAACATGGCCTAGACATAACAGGAAAAAAATAGCAGTTTGATTAATTGTATTACTTATTTTTTTCTTCCACATTTCTTTCCACAAGTTATACATTTGAAATTGAATTGTAAATGATAATTTAAAAAGTGGCTTTTGGTCTAGAAACAACCCCAGAGAGTTTAAGTTTTAATGGGGAGAACTTTGCAAGGGACACTACAAACCTCAGGAGTGATTTTTATGGTGTAAAAACATTGTTTATAATAATTACACAGCCTTCAATTTCAAGGTCTGGAGAATAATAAGTCACTTTAACATATCTTGAATGACCATTATGGAAATTCGATGAAATGGACTAATCAAACTCCATTTACCTCCAAAGGGCAAATGTAGAGGCGACCCCATTTCTGTGAGAATTTGCATACCACTGCTAAAATATCATAAATGGATATGATTAAAATTTCCTTTTTAGCTTTATGGCCAATCCCTACAGTACTAGCAATGAAGAAAAACCCCACAGAGATGCTAAAAGTGCTGAAGATGTGCTGTAATCCAGTGTGGTGTCCAGAGAGTTGGAGTAATTGTACTGTCTTCAACTTCTGTGGTTGATTCTGTTTTCCACATCGTTCTTTAAAGAGCAATTTTCTCTCATATAAAAATCCGTTAGGGTATAGATCAGCTGACATCCTTTTAAAGACAATGTCTTGACAATGCATATGTTCTCAGAACCCTGTCCATCATAGTGGAAAGATTGTGTGCCACCAGGGGGCGCTTCTGCCATGCACCGCCTCTCCCAGACTAGTGGTGGTGCCCTTACCCTCAGTGTCATTAAGAGCGCAGACAATCAGCCTTATTGCAAACACCTGTGTTTTGCCCTATATAAAGACTGCTTTCAATGATCTATGTTCAGTCCTGAACCTTCCTGCCTTGTTGTTCAGAAGCCATGGATATGTGTTTAGCACAAGTGCTGATCTTGTTTTTTGGAAGTTCATTTTAAGACCCTCGAGTCTGATTTGTTTTGTGCTCAAGTCTGTTGTGCCTTCTATATTTTATGTTGTTACTCAAGTTGAAAGAGTCTCAACACCTTTTGTGTTTGTGTTTTTTGTTACTGGAAGTATAAAAATTTTTAGTTTTAACCTGTGGACTCCTCGTTATCTTCCTCCTCTGCATTTGGGTTTACTGGAGCAAGGTTGCTCACTCTGAAACAACGGTTACCAGGTCCCAGCTCATGCTGGATCATTACAGAATGGACGCCACACATATTTGGTTTATGCATTTCCTCTTTTGTTATATCACCCTGGAGGATGTGGCAGTTCCCAGTATGAAGGTTCAACAGCCACATTTTTTTGTTTTGTTCAACTTAAACAGTACCTCTTAGTCAGTCATTGCTCTGTGTGCTCTAGCTGCTTTTCCCCCACTGTGAGCGATAGTCATATGCCTTTAAGCTTGTTAATGGCTGTTGAAGAGCCAATAGTCAGCCAAATAGAACAAGAAGCTCCGTCTTTTCATGTTTCCAGTGCCTGATTGGCTCTTTTCTTTTAAAGTTCAAATCACAGGCTGACTGACAAAAAATGAAGAAGGAATTTCAAAATCAAACTAAATTATGTTTTATATCAACAAAACAAAACAAAATCATTTTGAGATTCGATCTGTTACATCTATGAATCAATTATGAACTAATTAAAATGCTGCTCTTGTTATTTACAAGTGTATACCTTAATATGTGGCAGCAGGACCTGTAGCCAGCCCAGATGAGTTTGTTTTTGTCATGTTGAATTAAGAATGCTGCTAAGAATGGCTGCCAAAAAGGATTTTGGAGATCGTGTGGAGTTTTTTTTGTATGTAAATAATTGAAGTATTACTCTATAAGTATTACATTTATCTTTTATCCTTACAATTTATAAGTCAGTTAAGTCAGAATCAAACATTTTATTCTAAAGCATCAACAAAAGTTCAGCATCCCTAACATAATTCTTCATACAACTAATGTATGCCTTCACAATGGTCTTTTGAAGGTCCATGGAGTTTGATTTGACACTTCATCCCATTCCAAATATCATCATTCGACATACATCTCTTTTAGTTATTTAGATATTAATTAGTTATGAATTAAATATGGATATATTTGTGAACATTGATAACATTACTCTACATCCATGCAAATGTTTTCATAATCCAACCTCATAACCTCATGCGAAGTGGAGATAACACCAGACTAAGTATGTGCACTCATGAGAACTGCAAACATTTACCAAATTTCATTGTGCACCACATACAATTCATAAATAGATGTCTAGGGTAAACTTTTAAGACATTAAAATAGATTTATTTAGCAACATTTAGAATGATTGTCATAAACATTGATGTAAGAATATTTGTATTTTTTCTAATAAACCATTCTAGAATTTTTCTGTGAACTCAAACCACAATTTTTCAAACGTACATTAAAAAATCTGTCTCCTTCATTGTATAATTGCTTACCAAAGCCTTTGATTCCGAATTTCTCAATCCACAACAGTGAGCACCTTTCTGAATCACAAGTTAAACAAAAGATGTCCAGTAATACCCAGAGTGTGTATTTAACTGATGCAACTACAGTTTTTTTGTGGAAGTGAAAGTGTATCATTAACACAGATGTTTAGACCTGAGTTATTTTCAGTTCATGTAACAGCACTAAGAAACCTTTTCAAATAAATTAATTGTTAGCACTTCAAAAGCTCTATTATGGATTTTGAAAATGGCATGTGGTGAGAAATATTGCTTTAAATTTGACAAACACCCAGTTAGAGTTAGAGTTAGTGAAAGTGCTTTTTGTCAAGTTATTGTCTTAAATAATAGAGTTGGCACAGAGTTGCTGAATTGAGTCCTTTCAAAGCCAATCTTTTACCCCAGATCTGTACTGTGTAAGTAGCTACTTCATTTGATTGAATTAAATACCTTCAAACTCAGATTCAGTACCTACTATATAAAATCGATATGAGAACAAATTTCATCAGTCATGTTAATATCGACACTCAATGTGGTTTACATCTTGAGGTAGCTGTCTCTGAATCCTGCAGCAGTGTGCAGCATCCTCCTGAAGGACATGATGGTTGCCATTCTCCACCAGAGCACTCAGCCCTGAGATTTTTCAAACACCGCTCTCCAGCTAATGGAAAAAAGAAAGTCTCATCTATGAAATTGCAACTATTTTAGAGAACTTAAATAGCAGAAACCAGACAGTATTGTTTTTTTCCTAAAGAAATAAACAAATGAACTATTTTACTTTAGTTGATATGTCTACATAATCCTCATAATCATATGTGAGATAAAGGTTCATTCATATCCTTATGAGTAGAAATCACAAGATTATTATTATTTAATACATTTACATATTTAATGAACCTATTCAGTTAAATTAATTTAAATGTTGTACATTTTCAATTAGAATAGAAATATGTACTATAATCAATAATATGAAAACATAAATATTACTTGAAAATGTACATGATTACACAGACAACTAAGCCATTTAAAGTATTTATGATTTGTTTAATTTTGTGATAAAAATAGATTTTACCATTAAAAAGAAGAACTGTTAGTCTTACGATTGTGAACTTTTATTTAACCACAATTTAAAACCAAGTATTAAAACTTGAATTACATAAAACATACAAACTGAAAATCGAAGTTCCTTATTAGCGAGCATTTTTATTGAGATATGAAAGGGAGAGAAAGAAACACACCAGTTCAAACCCATAATTGTTCCTTTTGTATTTAAAAATGAGCCCATTCAAATAGAGACAAGTCATGTTAAATAGACAACTTCACATTTCATGTGGCTCTTCAAATGTTTTTTTGACTTTGCATAGCTTTGTATCTTGACTTCTGGGAATTGCAGAACAGGCAGTGAAATTACATAGGGATCTTCCTTTTTCCTTTTACTTCCTTATTGAAGCCACAATATAGCACATATTATTATTTAAAAATATATATATATTCAAACACGACAATATGGCTTTAGCAAGTGGGTTAAATTGCCAATATGCAAGCTAGTGATAATACATTTTTAACACTACTTTATTAATCCCCGTTTTCAGTCAGAAGAGCGTATTCCATGATCGACTATGATTTAAGTTTACTGCACTAGAAACCAATTATCTGTCTAATTAAAACTATTTAATAAAAGAATGCAAGTTCAGTTTTTTTATGTTGGGTTTTTTTATGTTAAAGTACAACTCAATTTTGTACTTATGCTTTGCTTGTTCCCCATATTTCGCCAAAACACTCAAGGGCGCTGTTTGAAAAAGGTCAGGGATTAACTGTGCAGTGTCTTTTGGTGTGGTAGGAAGTGACTGAACTGCAGTTCCCTGAGCGGCCACTTGAGGTTCACTCCAAAAGGGAGCAAGTTTTCATTCACTCGAATGTTAAAACTGACCAACTTTGGGGCCGAAAAAAACATGTTTCCACCCAAGGCTTCATTATCTCTGTCGTTTCGCTAGTTTTGATGTTCATGAACACGCTGAGGGGGTGAATTAATTTAACATTTGTTTAAGATAAAACAATGAAATGAAAACTTCAGCCAATCAGACACCTTCATTACCGACATGTCGCGCCTCTGAGGACATACTGGCTTCTCCCATTCTGAGCTTCATTTGACTTTGCCAGAAACTTGTGGGTGACGTAATGAACACTCTTGTCCATGCTGTAAATCACATGTACTAAACTCAAGGCTCGCGGGCCAGATGTGGCCCGCCATGTAATCTAATGTGGCCCGCGAGAGCTTAAAAGTTTTGAGCGTCTAGAAAAAACGAAAACGAAAAAAAAACTACATTTCCCACAACGACTTTGGTCTACAGTAGCCGCAACGGTGTTTCCGCATCCATACTCACGAGTGAAACTGCAGAGCTGCCAACTCTCACGCATTTGAGTGATCTCTCACGCCACACCTCCGATTTCTCACGCTAAATAAATCTCAAGATTTGAAATGGGCACAGCTGATAGTTTATCTGTGATCTGTTTCTTGAACCTGATGATAAAAGATGATGATCGATATGCTATGTCTTCAGTCTGTGAGGGTTTTTTTTTTCGCTATACAAATTAGACCAATGAGCTCAGATTAATGCCCCGCCCCCTATTATGCTAATATGGCCCTTGGTGAAAATGAGTTTGACACCCCTGCTGTATATGGTAAATGGATGCTACTCGCTCTATTACTGAACTAGGATGCTGGGACCCACAAGGACTATAGCATAAGCACTGTATGCTAGCCTCACTAGCACCACTTCCCACAGCAACCTGTTTTCCCTTAAACTCATCAATTCAATAACTACCCAGGATTAGCCCTGCTTCAGTGGGGAACTAGATGTGTGTTGCAGGGTGATATGCCTGTGGCAATAAAAATATTCAGATAAAAATATTAAGAACAAGTCTTCATTACTTTTTAGCAAATGTGTTTAAAAAAAATAAAAAAAAACAGACTTCAACAAGCATCAAATCAGTTAAAGGATAGTGTTTGAATAACTTTGCCCTTCCACTCCCTTAAGATTACTTTTTTATCACTCTGGACAAAAAGAGTAGGACATGTTGATAATGATTACTGATGACTTGTTTTTTAATTAAAAACACAGAGCTGCTTGAAAAGAAAACACTATTGCTGATATTTGATCATTTTGATAATTGATATTTTGAAATACTGATAATGAGGAAATATTGTCCAATCAGTAACTAAAACATTCATTTAAAATTCAGTATAATATAAGCCCCATGTGTACAGTGGAGTACTAAGGGTGTAGAATCTTGGACATTTCAAATAAATTGTTAACTGCTCTTTGAACAAAATTATAAATGGGTCACAGATTTTGCTTCCATACAAAAAAATAACCCCACCTTTTTGGAGCAGAGGATCTCATGTAGACACACAACCACTAGTATTTAATTGTTTAGTACAGCAAGAACAGTGTAAAAAAAATCCTGCAGGTGTCAGAATTCAGTCATTTTCTTATGTGTATCTGCTTTCTTTTGTTCTCTCTGGATTGACTGCTCCTGAGCCTTCAGCTGCTCCAGTAACTGACGGGAAGCTGAGAGTTTCTCCTCCAACCGATTGACCACTGCCACGTCCCTGAGCAAAGAGAACAGAGATAAGGTTAGCTTCCAAAGGATACTTCATTTAGTTCACGTAATGTACAGTATGTTTAAAGGAGACATATTCTTTGGTAGCCCTGGCAGGGATCAAACACCCAAAATTTCGATTAGGGGACAACCAACTCCACCACTGTGCCATCTTTCTGCCCACAAATATGACATATAATCAGACATGAAACATCACATTGGCACCCATTGTTTTGGCTCAAGGTGCATTTGGGCACAAAACTTTAAAACAAAAAATGAGTTTTCCTTCAGACAGCTTACCGTCCATTCCTTTTACTGAGAGACTTGGTGAGCTGCCGGATCTCTCTCTCCACCTGACTGACTCTCTCTGTTGTCTGGAATAGACGAACATTCAGAGAGCGTTTAGTTCCCTTTCCTCCTCTATAGGCCTCTGCACCAGTGACCGAAGAGTTTCTTGCATGAGCCGCAGCCTGCGCTGTATCCCCCAGCTTAGAGTTCAGGAAATCAAACACATTGTGACGTGTGGAAGCTTTCCTCTTTTTAGGCTTTCTTTTACACACGACAGTGGTGTTTTTAGCGGAAGCAGAGGCAGTATTTCTTTGAGTGAGCTCAGCACACATATCCAGTGAACAACCTTTGGTAAGAATCACAGCCTGGACAGGCTCCACACGACCAGAGAGCGTCTTACCCAAACCTGAGCAAACATGTCAACAAAAGCACTTAGAAGAGAGTAGCACAATTTGTGATACACTGTCAGATAATGGCAACCCACCTTTCCCAATCTCATAACCCATCTTCAGCAGAAGTTTGGAGCCAATGCCACGTGTGTGAGTCTCCCAGCCGCAAAACTCGTCTGTGTTCAACTGCACAGATTCTGCCTCTTGGGATGCCAACACTGCAACAATGTTCAATATTTGTTTCATTTAAACCATACCCTCTAATAAAAGCATCCCTTCTCTGCTTAAACAACTTTCAGACAGCTTCTCTTTCCCTTTCCCTTTGACAGACCAGTTTCAATTTATTAAAAACAAATCAAATGGTAAATTATGACCTTTAGCAAATCCTGCATCACACTCCTCATCATCCTCAGATTCAGATGAGGAAGAGGAGGAACGATCATCCTGACGGAGAGGTGGAATGATCCCATCAGCTTCCAGCACAGCCTCCTTCAACAGCAGCGAATCATATTTCACGGTGTACAGCCCGTTTTCAATCTCTGCAAAAAAAAAAAAAAAAAAAAAACACTAATATAATGCTTTGTTTCAACTGACTAAACGTGCTATAATTTAAATATGCACCTGATATTCTAGCTGGGTACCAGATGCCGTCCTCATGCTTGGCCAGACATGCAGAGCCCGACTCCATGTTACTGATGTCAGCCTCCTGGAAGTCTCTGAGCTCCGACACACACACCACCTCACCATGGGAGAACCTGAAGAACACACACAACTGACTACCCCTTAAAAGGATTTAAACGAAAAAAGAGGCTTAAATTCAAAAAGTTAGAGTGTCCGAGAGATGAAAGCAGTGTGGATTTAAGTCAATGTAATTTAACTGTTTGGTGTAGAAAGCATGCATTACATTTTAAACTATTTTTGTGCACCTCAGACATAATCAAATGTTCAAATAAGAATCTTAACTTTTCAACTATGGTTATACTTTTAAGTATAAAAGCTTACAAGTAGAAAGAAAGTGAGGAGTCACCTGCAGTTCTCTGTGAAGCGACACTTTCCTTCCAGGTAGAAGCCGCAGGGTTTCATGGACTTGTTTGTGGGATGAAGATACAGTACTTTGACTCTAGCTTCTTCTGCTTCAGGCTCTTCAGGGCAGACAATCATGGCATTGTGATACTCCAGTGTTCCCCACGAAGTACGGTAAGGTGCGCAAACCTTCCTTCCACTTAAATCCTCCTCATCGCCCGGGTCAGTGTTTTGATTACCTTCAGATGAGTCTTCTGACAGTTCAGCATAGAACGCCGCAAACTCGTCATTCTCCGCTTTTTCGTGAGCTACTGATGTGCTCGCATCCTCCTCTAAAGAAGACAGCAGTTTACTTTTTTTAATAGATAATAAACTGGACTGGGTTAGCTCCACTAGTTGCTCCAGGTCCTCCTTCAACTTCAGCAAGTCAGCATGGTCTGTGGATCCCGGAGAAGCAGATAAAGCGACCTCCACCTGCTGGAGCTGAGTCATGTAGCTGCTGATGGCTTCTTCCAGACTGCTCTCGTCCATTGTGTCTGACGAACTGACTCACTTGAGTCAAGAGAACTCTAATTTCATTTATGCTGAATATTCGTATCGTATATGTCACCCCGGCAATATTATTAGCTTTGCAGCTAACCACTAGGAAGCCAAATTGCATTCACTCTAATTTACGTAACTTGTAGTTATTTTGTGAACGTAGTCGGTAAAAAAAGAGTCACAATTAATGACTTACATTTTAACATTGTCTTAATCACTCGGAGGTATTGTTTACTTCTCTTACTGGTGTTATTTTGTGTTAATTCCTTTTAGTGTCTAGTCGCTCAAGTATCTTCTCACCATGTTGTCATCAGTCTGCGCGAGCTTAAATAGACCATGCGGCCTATACACGCCGTTGGAGCGTACTCAACGGCGCCGGCATCTTACATGGGGCAACGTCTCATTCGCTCCCATTGCAGCATTAAAGCTGTTAAAAGTGATGAAAACGGCTCTAGGAAAATGGGTTCATACGGTTTTTTTTGTTTTGAATATTTCAGAATAGTTCTTTAGATGTATTTATTTTTGTCTATCGTCTTTAAACCAATGATGCACATCGTGGATAAACCAATATAACGCCACAATTAATCACTAAATACATTACTAAAGTATACCTACCTGATTTGCTGAAACTTTATCATTCTAAAAAAATTTATTCTATTATTTATGCGGTTATTATATGAATGTAGTAGTGTTTTTCTGTTGAACAAATGTAATTGTATATTTATGAAACAAATGTAATGATGAGTTAAATTATACTTATAATATAGTTATTTTATTATTGTACTTTCATTTTCTGTGCTGTCTTATCACATAGTCTGTGTTTGCATAAAAAAACAAGAGGGTTTTTAAGAGAGTACTGTGGAGACAAGTAGCCTGATTTTAACCCCCCAAAATTCTTTGGACACCCCTTCTAAAATGATTCGATATGCCAGACCCAACAAAATTCATGAATCCAAGCTGAGTTCTCATCATCATAATAATTCCTTAATTTTAAATTGGGTTCTGCACTTTTCCAGACACTCATACACGTTAAAATTTTCAGAGCATTATTTACTCACACCACATTCACACTCTGGTGATGATAAGCTGCTTGACAGAATTGGCTGCCATTCCGCGGATTCATCCCCGGACCACCAAACACACCACACCAGTCACACACATCCATATAGGGAAATGCGGGTGAAGTGGTTTGTCCAGGGCCAAAACGGCAGAATGAACTTAGCAGTGATCGAACCACCAACCCTCTGGTGTGTGTGTGTGTGTGTATTCTGTTTTCAGTGTTTCTCTGATCTGATATGAAAGAGGAGCCTTCAGTAAGAACCTGCTGAAACATGACAACTGGAGGATGAGGTGGAAAGATCTTAACAATTCTGTGAAATGTATTATAAACAAATGCTTAGGTAAAGAATAGTGGCATTGGAAGCCCTTGTCTGTGGTTCACTTTAAATTGGTTCATTTTAAAACAACATTTACTGCTTGTGTTTCCTTCAAAGTGATTTAAATGTTTGCTTAAACAAGGAAATGTATATGCAGTTAAAGCTTCCATTATTTACTACTAATCTTATATATTTCTACATATGTCTCTCGCTCCGTAATACATCAAGTAATTATTTGCCTTCAGATTGTGCATTTAAAACAGAATAATGCATGCCTAATAATTAATTATCCCTTACTTAGAAAACAGATAAACCCATTATTGTCTGTTAGCAGCACGATTGCAAGGTGACTGACACCTAACTACTCAGCTAGGCTTGTTTCTGTGAAATCATTTGCACCACTTCAGACAAAACTCTCAGAATGCAGAATGGACCTGCTGTCTGACCAGAAAGAGTAGCGGAAGAAATGAATATGTTGGCCAAAAATGGGTGGATTTTTAGTGTACAAGCAACATCTCCGAAAACTTGCTTGTATTAATGAGCAGAACTTCACATTGGACAGACAAAGCAGAAGTCAATAGATTATTTGTAACAAATATGGCTCTGAAAACTGATGCTTTTTTACCTTTCTGATGAGTGGCAATGGGAGAAACAGGGATAAATGGCACATTTTGCATAGCTCAACAATTTGAGGTCATTCAAAGACATTGTTTACAATAAAAACTGTCTTTTGAAGGTTATTACGTGTGTAGTCTACAGGGGTAATATTAAAGATTTAAAATATGCATGATATGGTACCTTTAAATTAGAACGCACACCATTTTAGCATTAATGCAACTAAATGCTAGATGGCTTCAAGGCCCTCTATAGTTAACTTTTTAAACGGTTTTCTTCTGGAGTTTCAACTAAACAATTTTGATGTAACCTCACCCCAGGATGCATTAAATCACTCAAAAATATTCTGGAAGTTCTCAGCAAGGTTTGTTTTCCTTAAAATGTTGTTTCCTTAAACAACAAATGTTGGAAAACCATCCAAAATTTATAGAATTTTCTCTATATGCCCACCTGAAAAGTATTTTGTTACATATACATATATTTTTAGAAAATAATAATAAAAACTAAAAGATGGCCCTTATGCATTGGTTTGCCCCAAATTAACAAAATCCATTTAACTATAAATTATAAGACATTTGGGTTGTTTTCACGGTTTGTCTCACGTCTCTAATTTTTAAAATTCTTTTTAAACTAGTAGCAAATATTGACCAGTTATTTTTGTTTGTGTGTGTGTGTGTGTGTGTCTTAGTTTACTTTGAAAAACTATTTTAATCAAGATTAATACAATAGAAAAACGTTAGTGTGAAATAAAAAAAAAGTGTTGCATTCAACAATGCCTGTTTTCTTTTCTCTAGTTTTATTGTGTACACCACATGATGGCTACCAAGACCAATCAAATGACAGAAGAAAAAATCACATCAATTAAGATAACATTTACAACTATTCACCCTCAAAATGTGACAAAAAGTACACATATAGACAACAGTGTAAAAAAATATCCCACTAGCTTTCAACCACTGACACAAACTGCGTTAGAAATTATAGGGAAAAAATAAAGTTTCTGTAAAATTCATATTAAATTTTGTGCACAATAATAAAAAAATGTATCACATTTTGATTAGTTATATTTAAATCCACCCACATCAACAAAAGACAGTAATTTAATTTACACAAGTATTCAAGAAAAGAAGGAAGATATCTTGCACTGAGTCTTTCCTCCGCAGAACTGAAATGCTGCAAAAAAGAAACAATTTAGTGAAAATCTCCACACAACATTTACAGAAACTAAATTCACAATCTGAAGTCACCTTGATTTGGATGGTTTGATTCAGCTTCTGAATTCTGGTTAGGAACATGATCTTTTCCAGTCAAGGATCTCAGCAGTTCAGCAAACTGCTTCCTGTGCTGTTTTCGAATGAGCACAGATAAACCTGTACAAATCACACAAATCAGTTACTGCATCTGACAAGAGAAAACGGTTATGATGAAAACATCAGAAAGAGACTGACGTTCTAGCAGTGTGATGTCTTCATCTCTCTCAGTCAATAAACTGACAGCAAGCGACACCATCTGCTCATAATCGTTGGAAGTTTTATATGCTTTAAGTGCTGAAAACAGCTGATTGGTCTTCTTTGCCCCGATGGCATACCTTATGTCTTCCAGCAGAGAAGACCTTGAAAAACCTTCTTCAGTTGAGGTGTGTGGCTTCTCATCAGCACTTTTCACACAGACTGCTAAAAAAACATAGCAAACTCAAACATTTTTATTTGAAAGGCAGAATTATCCTCCAAAATCCAATTCCAATAATCTCCAGGATAGAGAGGCAGGACAGAGAATCTGAAACCACTGTTTGCCTTTTTCAAGTACCAGATTTGCATTGACGACCACAAGTATATGCAGAAAGGGGTGAAGATGGTTGAGAGAATCACCAGAACCTCACTGCCCTCCCTCTAGACTATCTATCACTGTAGAGTTCTTAGGAGTGCTGCCTCCATCTTTAAAGACACTTCCAGGCTCGGGAACTTTTTTTGTTTGTTTTTTTTTTAGGTTTTTTGCTGTTGTCAATGCTATTCCCCATCAGTCAATCACTATGACTTATGTCAGTAATGACTATGGGACGCTCTGCTAGGGGTGTCCGACTCTCTCCACAAACTTTTTAAAAGGCCAATCAGCGCATGAATCAGCTGATGGTCACATGATCGCACAATCCTGCATAAAGTGGATTCCTGTTTGATGCTGGAGCCATACTCGAGACTCACAAGCAACTGAGTGAAAGATTTCACATCAGTGTTGGGATATATTTTCACAGTGGGTTGCATCTTCTGAAGATCTCCACTGCTGCATCAGAGAAAAACAACGCATCTCCCAAAGGAGACGGTACATCACTCTGTTCCTCTATGGTGACGGCCGGTTCTGCAGAGGAGATGGCTGAATTGCTTACAGGAGAGATTGAGTTACAGATGGCTCCGCCCTCGCACTCGAAATCTCCAGACTGGCCCCATGGGTTGTGGGGTCGCATCGAGTACTGCATTGGGAGCTGACCAGAAAGGCACCTCCTACTTGCTCCCCTTGACAGCGCGGTAGCAAGGGGGTACGAGGTGATTCTCCAGATAGAGCAGGCTCAACATTTCCTCAACGCATCTGTAGTCCCAGATGGCCTCTTCGGCGTCGACATAGACGACCTTAAGTTGCGGGTCTCTATGATCAGAAAGCAGGCAGAGGGTTTGGGAAAATGTATGACTCCCCATAGGAAAAGATGTGGCAGGTCCACTTCTAAGTCAGCACCCCAACCGCCTGCTCGATGCTGAAAAAAACATGCTAGGTCCCCCACGTTGTCCTCGGATTATCAGCCCCTGCGCCAGAGAGCGGCTACAAGGAGTTGATGGCTCATATACACTATGCTAACGTCTGCAGTATTCTATAATATAGAATAGTATAACAGTATAACAGGATTCTAATGACCTCTGTCTCACCCAAAGAGGCCCTGGGGCGAGGAGATCAATTTCCTTTATGCAAGGTGCAGTCGAGCCAGCCACTCCAGCCAATATGGAAAGAGGAATTTAACCCACACTTTCTAAGCTCTGGCAGGTTGCGTCCAACCCTCAAACTGCATCTTCGAAATTCTCATCTCCTGAGACGTTCTTCAAGAGGATGTCGCCAGACGCACAGTCCATTCAGATTCTTTCGCCACAACTGATCTGAAGGATGCATACTTCACGTGAGTATACTCCCTCGGCACAGATGACTGGCTTAAATTGGCCCAGTCGTGGTCCCAGTTGATTCGTCACAGAGACAGGGTTCTATGTCAACTATGAAAAGAGAGCACCCTGAGCCTACTGAAGGCAGTACACAGAGAACTTCCAGAGGCTCCTATGGCCATGTCAGGAGTCGGCTCTTCTCGTTCTCTACAAATACTCGGCCCTTAGAGCTGGCTCGTTCGCATACAACACAATACTACAAGGCAATTCCCAGACCCTTTGAGGCCAAACCTGCTACATAACATCCTAACCATGATATGTGGTATTTCAGTACAGTACAATTGTGCTTCTTATAGGTTTCATCACTCATGCCCCAAAGTCAATGTTCCTAAATGCTTTGCCCCGGGTTACTGCTTGCAGTTAAATTTAATGATTGTTATTATTATGATTGCAGCATTCATTGTGGACAGAAAAATACGACTTTCATTATGCAGGGAAACTGGCTTGTATCTGTACATATGACAAACACTTTAAATCTTGAGAGTGTGGATCAAAACTTTGTAATTGATCTGGAATTAAATAATTTCGTCCATCCTTTGCAAATATAGTTGTGCTAACCAGCCTTCAAAAAATAAATGACAGAGTTTCAGATTCTCATCCAACCCATGTGCCTCCAATTTTACCATAGCCACCATTGAGTTGTCCAGTCTCTAAGTGTGAACCGCCTTGGTTCAGCTGCTGAACAGAATTCAGTTGCTCGATGGCTGGTTTTGCAGGGGTCATCACAGCATTCACTAGTAAAGGCCAACACAAAATAATCTTATCTCAGATAATGGAGAAGGCTATCTTCGTGGAACAACCTGAGTTGCTATTTTAGGACAAAGAACTTCCTGATAGTGTGCATTTTGAAAGGGGTTACCTTGATTCTGCTTGAGAGCCTCTCGTTCTTCCCTGGACAGTGAATGCTCTTGTTTATAGCCACAACCTTCCCCTGTTAACTTCACACAGTGCACGTCGAACTCCTTCTTATGGTGAGGTCGGATGAACTGATAAATATCTTAGAAGTAGTATTTGGTTTAGACCTACTTAGACACTATTGAAAGACATTGACACTCAAGTATTGTCAGCTGTATAAATATGGCCTCACCTCTCAGTAATCTGTGTGTGAAGTGGTCCTGAACGAGAGGATCAGACACAGCAGCCAGAAGGTTCTGAAGGTTATCACTCATCTTATATGTCTGAAGTGCATCTATAACGAGCTTGTAGCTCTCCTGACTCAAGCATTTCTTTAGCTCCGTCATGAAAGCTTTACCTGTGCTTGCAGTACATGAAGCAACGCTTTTCTGAAACACAGCCAATGAAGAAACAAAACTTAATTCAACCCATTATGTGCTTTTCACCTGATGTGACACATGTGGGCCTTTTGTGACATTAGCATAGAATTCTTACTTTTTTATTACGTATGGACAAAGCTGGGATTGTTACATCCGTACAAAACTATCTATGCGTTTGGTTCCTCATGCCTCATACTTTCAATTTATTTGAAACTGAGTGAAAATAAAGCTCATCCTGGTCTCTGTTCCTCATTTACATCAATTTAGATATGTTGAGTGCACTGAACGATGTATATATATATATATATATATATATATATATATATATATATATATATAAATGGTCACTAGATGGTAGAATTCAGCAAACCTCAAACAAGTTTATAGATATTTGTTTTGAGTTAAAGTTGTCTAAATAACAGTTGAATTTAAGGGTGCCTTATGTTGTTTTTAGACACAGGTAAATGCTAACATCAACTCCTTTGAGTTGTGTTTGACTGGAACACAGTTGCGTTATCAAAAACAGAGGAGTTGCATTGAAATTCGACTGTATAAATAAAATAAACAAACTCAGGTGGTAACTTGTAAGGACCTGCTCAGGATTGTGTTTTGACTAAAACAGAGAAAAATGTGTGCAATTAGACTGTTTTTGTCAGATTTTTCCATCGTGCTTGGAACAGACCGTCGCTCAGAGGCAAATGAGATCTTCTGAGCTGGAGTACAAACCCGTGTTTTGAACATGTCCAAAACCAAAACTGCATCTGCTCCCAGCACTGGAGAAAGATGCTGCCCAGCCTCGAATCTGAACTGTTTTTGTAGATGAATGTTTGGGGAAGTCTAGTAATAAAATGTATACACAGAGTCTTCTGCTTGAGATTGTATTTTTATGAACAAGTTTGCTGTGTTCAGATTTGTGGAAACAAAGGCTTGCTTTGGGTAAGTGATTTAGTTAATATAAAAGTTAGCTTGATGGACATACTTGCTGAGTTTAACTGTATCCAGTCTCTGAGTAGCCTGTTATTGAAGATTCACTTTTTTTAAGTCCAGCGATTAGCATAGGCATTTAGTTCTAGTTAGTTTATTTGTAAATGTTTAGCATTTGGACGTATTTTCCATAATAGGGACATATTGCAGACTGTTTTGGTTATTTCAGTAGATATTATTTTTTTAAATCTGAAAAATCCTGTGTGTAAGTGCCTCAATTATATCCCTCACTGAGGGTGTGTTCCTTAAGGGAAGGGTGGACATTTTAAATCACTACCTTGAACATTGAAAAACAACAAACAGACCGTTACCACCATATGTCAGAATTACCAGTGTTTGATGCGTGTCAGCTATACTTTTCAGCCACACCAAGCTGCTTAAATATTAGCTTGGCGTCTACACTGTGGAATTAAGTACATTTTACAGTTAATAAATTATAAAAATAAAAAATATCAAGATATATACAGAAAAAATAGATACAGATAATATCAAGATATTTGCTTCTATTTGAGGTTTGCTTTACATTTTATATCAAAACAAGTAGTTTGTAAAATATATTGTATGATTTATATTGTAAATCAACTAACAATATTTATTTGTTAGTTATCAACTATAACAAATAAACTATATCAGTTTTGTTGAAATGTTATTCAATTAACAAAATGTAAATACCCATGCATCAATAAATCACATGTTAATTTGAATGACAATGTCAATGCATCGTATGAAATTAATCTCCGAAAACCCTTGTTGCTGATGTATCTAGTATGCTCCTCAATCTGGCAACCAAAGCATTACAGGCATGTAAATAAATCAAAACCAAGAGAAATATATTTGGCGATTAAGTATCACTGAAGGCTTCCAGACACATAAAAAAACAACAGTCACCTAACACAGAACACTGGGAAACAATGTTAATGTTTAAAGTTTAATAGGAGCAAGAATTGCAATTTAGAAGTGACTCAAGCTCTTGAGCACTACGCTGGAAAAGCATGAATAAAATGAGCTGATCTGAGGTTTTACGGTGTAAATAATAAATGGTTTCCCCCCCACTCACTTTCCATTCAGTATTTGCCAGGGGCAGAGACAACCTGTACCGGGTGCTTAGTCAAAACATCACACCCCTATCCTCATAAAAGTCTTCGGCAAACTATTTTGCTTTGTCCCTTATGATTTTGTTTTCAGGTGGCATTTTTTTTTCTCTGTTCTTCTGTGATTAGTTTTATTTTGAGCATTTTTAACTTGAAAAATTGTAAACAATTGTGACCTCAAGCACGCATGGTTGTTCATTATGCAGAGAATGACAGGGACTAGAATAAACAGAAATTTGCAGAGCTCTTTGAGCACATCTGAACCAGTGGATTCAGTGCAGGTATTTATACAGCTTTATATTTAGTGCGGGTTGAAAAGACTTATATTAAACTTCCATAAACTTCAGCAAAGAGGGAGAAAGGCAATCAATAAGGATGACTCACCACTTCTTTAACCACCTTCATTTTCCGTTTCCCACCCCTCGATTCATCATCCAGACGTTTGTCGTGCTGGAGAGAAAGAGTAGACAAGCGACTTGCCTGCAGAGTCAAAAACCAGAAAATAAATTTAAAAATGGATGACAAAGATTTGCTCACATTATTTCACAAAATGTCATCACTGTCCACAAAAGTACAGCTCAAACATTTAGCATTACATCTCGTTTATGACAGAAAATGGAATCTCGGCTTACCTTCTCTTCTCCAGCCAGGGTTTCTCCCCCCTCTGCAGTGTTGGTTGTGTCAAGAGCATCAAGCAAGCTGGCCGGTTTCCTTCTGATGTTCATCTCAGTCTTATACTGAACACAAAGTCCCCCATCTCCTTCATAATGCTCCTCTGACTCTGAAACAGTAGTTCATTTCCCAAGCTTGAGAATGGAGAAACTTGACACTAAATGTATTTAAAATGTGTCAAATCAGTCTGAGTACATTTTAGTTGATAGCACCCATCAAAGTACAAGAAAAGATACAAGAATAAAAAAAATAGATAATCAAATGGAATCTAATTAAAAGCAGATTAGAACAAATGACCTAAAAATGTTAAAAATCAACACACAAAAGCAACACAAAATATTTGTGTTTCTTCTACCTAAAAGGTTTCAAACTAACCCAAGGACACTTGAATGGGTCTGATAAGAGGAGTATTTTCTGCATATCTATGTATGTTGAATGTGACCAGGGCCAGAAGAACAGAAAGCATTCTTCTCCCCTAAGAGACACAACTCAGCCATAAGTGCTCTGGCTATGGCTGATGGCTTTTACAATAAAACCTGACTTGATTTGACATCTAAAAGCTTACTGATTTATTTTATAAACCTAATAACTGGAATTCAACAAAAGCTATGGGTATCTTCCACAGTGCTGGAGCTGCATGGTTGAACCAACAGAGCGATTTTGCAGACCTGGCAGAGAAAGAGCAAAGGTAGTAAAGGACATTTGTGGATCTCTTACTCTACCTTTGTAGATCTGTGAATGTTAACATTTATTGTAGCGGGTTATAGTTTTGAAAATGTCTAGAATTATCGGATTTACACACGCTGTTCATAAATTCATTCAGACCTGACTCAGGTTGCCACTTTTGATTCTTGTTATGGTTGATATTGATATTTGTGTCTAATCTTTGTGTTTTAACTAGATGTTGGGCCATTTAACCATTTATTTTTTTAACATGTTAGGGGCAAAGTGGGCCTTAATGATTATTCTCAAGTATTGACTGGTTGGTTAAGTCTATTGATAAAAACAGCTGGCCCTATACAGTGTAAGCCTATAGGACTCAATGCATTTAAATGGCCCATTACAAATCAAAGCTTTGTTTAAGTGCTGTGAGTTTGCAGTTTTCATGAGATTCTCTAAGTGGGCATGTGTTGAGCCATAAAACCAAACTAACACACACAAACGCACAGCCAAAAACCCACATTAAACCTTTATTGCATTCACTCACCCAGTTTTCTCCTTTTTAGGCTGGGGACATGAGAGTCTAATGTTTTGGCTTTTTGAGAGATACCATTGAAAGGGTTTGTAGAACTGCTGGAGCCTGTAATGAGGGATCTGATCTCTGTCTGAAGAATCTCATTCCTCTCTGCTTTTCCTTTCTTCACAGGAACTGGCCTCTGATATAAAAAAACAAACATATTAAGAGTAAAACATACCTTACCAATGATGAATATATGTACTAACCATTTTTTGGGCTTTTTGAAAGAATTGAGCCACATCCCGGACCATGCCACCGAAGCCATCGTAAATTTTAACATATGGCCTCACCCATGAGGGGAGCTGATTCTGGACGTCAGTGCTTCTAAACCTGGATTAAATGTCAGAACTGTTACATACCAGAGCATGTATCTGACAGCCACACGTGTTGAGGTTATTAATCCTACTGACCTGTGGTCACAGAGGAAGATGGCACCATAGTCTTCTTTGTGGCGGATCACCCTACCAATGGCTTGATTGACAGCTCGAGAAGCCTGCTGTCTGTACCATTCCTGCCCTGACAGATACTGATCAACCAATAAAGTTAGGTTTCAGATAATGTCAATAGCTGTAAAAACATCTCTATTTGGTTGAACTGTATTCAGTGTATTCATATTAGACAACAAGACATTTTTTAAATCAACTTTGTTGCGAAATCAATTTAAGCATTTTTTATATCTATAACTTAACCAATCTATAACCCAAATCTATAACCTAAAATGCTTTTTGGCCATTAAAAAATGTTTTGTCAATCAATACATTTTACCTTGACTCTGTTAATTTTACTCTTGCACATCTCATCCAAATACTGCATTTTAAGCACCACCCTGGGGTCCATCCTAGGGGGAAATGGAAGCCCCGTGATGACAACTCCTCGACCATATGTGTCAGAAAAATCCAAGCCTTCACTTGCCTGGGAGACAGAAGAAAAAGTTGACACAACTGGGGCGTTAAACATTAAAAGCTTAAGACCAATAAAATGTGACTTAAGATCATTTATGTGGTTTACCTTTCCTCTACACACAGCGAAGAAGCTGCCTCCATTGGTTCTGGGGTCATTAACCTTACCATAATAACCATCGATCACCTGAAATAAAACACAATTTAAGATTGGTCTTCACTGACATTATGTTGTTTTTAATATCACAGTTAACTGAGCTCAATGTTGTTTACCTCTGTAAAAGTACCTTTCCCTTTGGGCTCGACAAACATAGGCTTCACATGCTCAATGCGATCCGCATGGCCATTTGCCTGCGAGAAGAGAAATAATCTAGGTTTAGTCCAATGCTCACATTTTTCATAGCTTTTCTGTAGTTATAGTCTCAAAAACTCAGAAGGATTAACTTGAAACAAGTGGAATCTGCAATACTTTCTTTCTTAACTGAAAGTTTTTTATGTTGAACAGTGATATATTGTAAAATGTAATATTTTATATAAAATGTAAAAATCTCTGCCCACATTATTATGAAATAAATAAATGTGTTTATGTTGAACAGTGATATATTGTATATTTTAAGATTGAAAAGTTTTCATAATGGTTTAGGAGAAATGACTGAAATGTATAAAGCCTATTAATTAAATTAAAACATTTATCTTTTTCATAATAATGTTAAATTTTAACAGTAACTTCATCTAACATTTTTAAATGATACTATCATTTTAATTCTTAGGATATAAATAATCTTTACTTTATGAATTTATCTCTTCCAAATCAGGAATCTCTCCTAAATGCCTTGACTTGGTTCAATTTGTTATAAGATAATAAATAATGTTACTGCTTATTTTATTTATTTGAAAACAAATAATTATTTAATTTTATCCTTTAAATGCATAAAATTTAAGCATTTAGCCTGAAAACAAAGCAAGATTGTGATAACAGCCTACTATACTAGTCATTTTAAAGTGTGGCTATTATAAAAGTCAGCTTTTGGAAGGTATTTGGACATAAATCTGAGCATGAAAGGTGTGAACACACTCCTGTTAGAGTTGTTAAAATTCATCAAATCTTTTTTGTTAAATCAGTAAAAGTGGAATCAAAATTCAGAACTGCTTTCAGACCGATCTGTAATAACATGTGAGCAGTATTGTCACATAAAATTTTCCACCTATCAATGTTGACTGACATACAAGTAGATATAACCTCAATTTGTGTACCATTTGCCATTTGGTTTTCAATTTAAAACAATCAAGAACAATTCAAAGCAAATTTTGTTTTTAACATTTATTTTCAAAAGGAAAATGAAAAAACTAAAAAAACTAAAAAAATGCATGTGCCAAGGCTGCGCCACATGTTGATTTACATATTATCTTTAGGGGACACTTAGCATGACATAGAAATTCTTCTTTCATTCACACACATTAACGGTGGCACAACAGTCAATGGATGAGACGGTTAAACCCATTTACAGTAAATTCTCTATGGTGAGTTTTTAAATTTTGTTTTCAAAATTAATAAATTGACATTATTAACTTCATTATTAAATTAAAACAAAGCTCCTACACAAAGGCGTTCTTTACTAGCAGAACAGTACTAACTAACTGATCGAGCGGCAATCCAATGTTTGTTTGAGCTAATGAAAAACTGTTCTTGAAGTATGGATCTTATCCAACAGTAATATATTAGTCATGTACTGTAATTAATGCAACGATGGGCATCTAAGGAAATAGACCTTGCTGGTTTGAGTCTTTCATCTCAAATCTATCATAAAAGTAGTTAACACACACATTCCCTCCTGAATCATTTGGTCAGGCAGACATTACCACTCACCTTCCAGAACTCCAGAGTTTTATCCATCACAGTATATGAGGGGAAGAACACTAGTAGTCCATGAGGCACCACTCGCACCAGGTTGACTACAATAACAACATCTAATTGATAAACAACACACATCTTCTCAGTAAATATTTACTTTAAAAAACTCTCACCAATGGTGTTTCCCATGGATGACATATTTTCAGGAGCAAACCTTCAGAGAACCAGAGAACCATAATTACACTCCCACTAAAAAGTAACAGTTTTTAGAGAAATACTATGCTTGCAAGTGGTTGAGAACAATTTTCGTGGTAGCCATTTTCACTTCAGTAAAACTTTATAATTTTTGGTTTTTAGTTGTCTGTATGTATAATTATTAAGGCAGGAACCATACCATATTACAGGTTCATAGTGGTTTAATGCCAAGCAATGCTGTACTCACAGTGTGTTATTTCGAGAATTTGGTTCAAGAATAACAGCATGGGTTTCCTTTCCAAATACTTTGGTTTCATTCTAACCATATCCTTTGAATGAATGAATGAATGAATTTGAAATTAATCCATAGGAAGAAGTGCAGAT
Source organism: Danionella dracula (assembly GCA_900490495.1). Taxonomy (NCBI): domain Eukaryota; kingdom Metazoa; phylum Chordata; class Actinopteri; order Cypriniformes; family Danionidae; genus Danionella; species Danionella dracula. The sequence goes on from UELW01000666.1 coordinate 8,265,763, forward strand.
GGCCTGTGATTGACTGATTATCTGTTCTTTTAGCATGCATCTTTTCACCCAATGGCAGTTGGAAAAGTCCTCAGAGCTTAACTATTAAGGGAAGGATCTACTTAACAAGCAGGTATGGAAAATACTGTAAAAATTACAAAAAAAATTGCCTTTTATAAAGCACCTTTACTAACTAAAGGTGAGAATTAAAGTGAAGGTTGTAAAAACTGTTGTTTGCTTGTTTGTTTTTTAAGCCATGTCAGCATCTCAGGCTATATAATGGGTGGACAGTTAACATTAAAAATAAAAAATTACAATAACAAATACACTAAAAAAAAACTGTAAAAATGAAACGATATAACACAACATTTGTTTAGATAAGATATGTTCATTGTAGCTTTTATAATAATGCGAAAACATTTAGATTTATTATAAAAAAAAAGTTGGATGGATTGCAGGTGTCCACAATGCAGGCATAATGAAGGACCTTTCTACAGTTAACTAAAGACTAGATCTCATGCAGTCAGTTAACAATACACACATCCCATTCCGTCTGGCATTCTTTAAGAATATACGTGGCAATAACTGGCCTGAAGTCTAAAAAGACTTTGATGTCCCTTTTTGACCCATCTATGAATATTGTTTTAAGCAATGGGAAATGTATTCTTATATCTGTAAATAGCAGCTGATATTAATTTGGCAACAACTTTTTTTGTTGCACTCTAAGAATGATGGGCTTTTCCATCCTCCAAGGAGATAATGTACAAAACTGTTTGAATGAGACTGTTTGAGTTCATGTTCAGGGTCTCCAAGTGAGGTCTAATACTGATTCCAAAAGGCCTTATGTATGAGGTTCTAGGCTGTAAAAATTAAACTAAATAGAAAGAATATAAAAGTTTTATTACATTTGAATAAATGTATATCATACATTGCCACCACACCATTACAGGGGTTCTGTTTTATATATATATATATATATATATATATATATATATATATATATATATATATATATATATATATATATATATATATATAATATTATATTATATATAACGACAACATTGAAATAGGACATTGCATCCAAAACAATACTTCCATTTTGGAAAACAAATCTTTTTGCAAAATACCAATTTTTTTTTTTACTGCAAAATCACAGCCCTACTTATAGCTATTTTGGTAACTCACCTTTTAATGTAACCCTTTGCACTCTGCAATTAAATATGCAGAATACTGTTCAATTTCAGCTTTCTGGATAATTTTGCAAAGTATATAAATGAAACAGTTTCCTATGGTTAAAATATTGATATGGTGCAAGACCACTTTTTTTATAATATTAACCACTGACTCACCTTCACTACTCAAAATCTAACAATATTAAACAAATTTTAACAATGCTAACTCTCCTGTAAGCATACATTTCTAGTTTAGTGCTATACTTATTATTAAACGAAAACTTAATACTAAAGTTCGGGGCTGTTCCAGCAGCATTTGCAGGTACAACACCAGCACCATTTTAATCCAGATTTTAAGACTTCTTAAGGGCTTAAGTTCAGTCATGTGGAATTTAAGTCTCATCGGAAGAGTTCCACAGTGAAGAAGTTGACAGAAAAACCTGTAAGTTTTCCATGTTCATGTTAAATGTCAGAACCTTCTATTAATAATAGTCACCTCCCATACTTAAATCAGAATCTGTAAAGCTGAGGATCTTTCCCTGAATCTCACAAATCAGGTAGGGTTCAAGCTTAATTTATTTAATTGTACACAGGCTCAGGTCGGGCTCTGCCTTGCACGGTCATCTGATACGCTTAGATTGCCGCCAGACACATTAGAATGGACATTGAGGAGGTGAAACAGATGTTGAAGGTTATGTCGAATCCAGCCCCAGTCCTTTGCCAATCCTCCTCCCCAGAACTGTCTCCCAAAAATTTGTCCCATCTCCTCTCTAATATCAAATTTATTACTGTCCTATAGCATTAAAAAAGCATTTTTCAACAAAAAATAAGACAATCTGCTTCAATCTACATTTTTATATATCGTCTTAAAACCCATTTTTACTCCTTGACTTTAAGCAGTATTTAAACATTCTTAACTCTAAACCAGCTTTTAGAAGTTTTTTACGTGATTAGATTTTGATCATTTTTTTAACCGTTTTATCTAATGATGGTGTTTTATTGTTTTGGAGTATGTGAGTTTGTTTTTTTGTCAATCTGTTGTATCTAAAACATTATAAAGCATTTTGTTTTCGCTGCTCTTAAAGTGCTATATAAATGAAAGAGATGTTGCTGACTGACATGCAATAGCTAATATCTCTTTCTAGTGTTTAGAAATGATCTCACCTCCTGTCAAAGGCCGTGCTCAACTGCACACAATCTGGACCTTTATCAATGATGCTGACAAAGATCTGATCACGCTGGATGACATGAGGGTTCTCCAAAGATACAGGGAATTCACTGCAGAAAGTCAGCAGAGCACAAGTTTCCAACAATCTGACAAAGTAGAGAGAGTCAGAGGAGAAGAATGCCTACATTTGCATTTCACAGGTGAAGGAGGAGAGCGGCGAGAGCGTTCCACTTGTCAGAATGATGCAGCGAACTTCCTGCCTGATCAACTCTTGCATGCTGAAGCCCGAAGAAAAACACCAGTAACTCAACACATTCCCTGTGAAAGATAAGCACAGGAAGTGAATTCCATTGTTGTACTTTTTGCAATTTTCCTTCCTTTTTGAACTTTCCTTTTAAGCCTATTTTAAGGATATTATAGATACTAATGCAAAGCATATTAAAGTCACCCAGCAATATGTCTATTTAAACATCATTCAAAGGAAATACAGGAAAAGCTCAGATATATAGGGGAAAGGACATCTGCTTGATGGAGAGTGAGCAACCCATGAACCTGGCATTTATTATATACACACACAGTGTGGACAGCAGTTAAAGCAGAAGCCAATGAACTCTTGGGTTATAAAAGCTTAAGTCACAGTTGTGTTCTGTTTTTAATTTCTGCTATTGTATAAAAGGTCATTCATTTGCACTCATGATAGACTGCGACTGAGCTATATTTAGGTTCTGTGAACATGATCCTTCCTAATTGATCCTCAAACAATCCTCTCCACTCTCCTCGAGTCTTTTAGGGGACTAAGACTCTGTTGTGTTCTCCCGAGAAGTCTACTTGTGTTTCTACTGAATAAAGCTTTGTGCTATACTCTTCTGATGATTTGTTCACAATGAAACTTTAAAAAGTAGAGCCTCTGTGTGTCCTGCTCTGACGTGACTGCAAAACCTCAAAAAATCTACTCAGATCATGTATCATGTGTAGCATGCAGAAAGGGCTTTAGTTTCCATTCTCATTTCCTTCAAATAAATGTCTCTCAGTATCTTCTTTCAGCACACTTCAACAAGAAATACAGAAGTTCTTCAACAGTAAAATGCTAGTTTAGCGGCTAAAGCTAATGGAGTGTCATTAAATACCCAATGACAGTTGAAAACTTGAAACTCAGCAGATTCACCTTCTTTTCACAGACTCTTCTCTGTGCAAGATTCGTTTGATTATTGCGTTTGTGAAAGACTTGTGTGCTAATATACAGCAGCACAGGTAGCCATACACTGTGACTAAGTTTCTTCCCTTTTTTGTTGAGAAAAAATGCCCCCAAAAATGCAACAATAGAGTAAGTAAGATTCTGATCATTTTTCTCAAATTCTGAGTTCTTTGCAGTGTTGCCAGATTGTGTGGTTTTCCGACCCCAATTGGTCTGCTTTTGGTTAAGTTGGGCTAGGAAAATTGCGGTTGGGCAGGTCTATAAAATTTGAGATGCTTTTTAAAATATTTGTATATATTTTTAAACATTTTATTTGAAATATAATGTTTAAGGAAGACACAGATTAAAATGGATGACTTAAATATTTTTTAAAAAGGAAATACATTTTTCATTAATATTTAACACTCATATAATGTAGTCTATGTATTTAAATATATTAAAGTAATTACTAGAAAAAGAAAAAAAAATAGGGATGGGCATAGATACATTTTTTTTCTAGAATAACCTCACTATAATATTGAAATAACCTACATTATGTATCCAAAATAATGACTTGCTATTTTAAATACTTAAGCAAGTAAGTGAATAAGTAAGTTTTAGGTGTACCTAAAAAATCCCCACAATGGAAGCAAGTGCTTTTAGTTCATTTAAAGACAAAGATGTGAAATGTATATATTATGTTGGTTTAGACAAGACTCACCTCATTCTCAAAATTCAGAAACAAAGTAATTTTGATCCCAAAAAACGTATTATTAAGACTTGTTAGCCAACCACAGAGCTTGGGATCCAGTTGTTGAAGCTGTCGGTGCTAAAGGCAAGCTATTCGTGTCTATATCTGTTAATGAGAGCTTGAGGAAAACCGTTAACTTTACATAACATTGACATTGCATATCAAATGTAATGAGATCTACAGGTTTATCTGCGGTTTTTTATGTAACTTTATCAATTGTATTTACATTTTTTATGGGTAAAAATATTTTATTTTATAATGAATGGAAAAAAAAAAGAGTTTAAATTAAATCATTAAAATTATTAATTACTGTTAAAGTTTTAAACAACACCATATACATCTTTTATACCCCTTATGACGCAGTCTAAACTCAAGAGTTCATTGGATTAATCTATAATTGCTGTCCATGTTTTAGATTCTTGAAGTTATACAATATATTATATATAAACATGGTAAATTAAAAGTAATCTAATTTATTGCAATTACCAACTAGAGAAAATGTTCACACATCGAGATGGTACATCGAGATAGTTGCCACAAAGTAGCCTTGTGAACAAGTGTTAAGCAAATAAAATGCTTAGAACTCAGAGCAGATTCGACTTAATTAACCTAACCTGAGAATAATTTATGTTTAAGTATGGTGTAAATAACCATTTAAACACTATAAAACACCATATTTGACACAAATATACTGACACAAATAAAGAACAATCAAGACACAATATATTTGCAGCTTAAGCTACACATAAACTATCATTTGCTGGGGATTTTGTGCTAAAAGGAAAAGTTGTGCTTCTCTTTGAGTTTTTACCTCTCTTTTTGCTTGAGGTTGAAGCCCACACATCAGGCACATGCTTCTTCTTGAAGTTGTTGGTGTCTGGATGGATGTGAACCTGATGTTTGAGTCATGAGCAGACTAAAGTTAAAGCCCAACCTCAGCACAACCAAAAGATGTTTCAGAAAGCTGATCATGTACTGGTGACCTCTGAATGCTATACAATGATTGCCATTATAAAAACAGCACATTGCAACAACATCAATAAACATGTATACAATATTTTAAGAACGTGATGGGATAAACATTTTAGAAGCTCAATTACTAGAGGAAGCCGATGCTCAAGGTTGTAGGTTTTATGTCTAGAGATAGCAAGAACAGCCTTCTGTGTCATGAGAAAATTTCAAATAGAATATGTTACCCTGATTTGGTGAGAGAAAGAGTCTTTTAAATACATGAACTTGCTCCAATCCTATGCTGCTTTCTTTGAAAACAAGAGTAGTGATTTCCAACAAGATGAACATTACTTAATACATCAGCAGGCCAAATTTGAGCTTTTATTTTGATATGTAACCCCAACTCACTGACCCACCCAGCAAAGAACAAATCAATGACCATTCTTAAAATAAGCTACACAAACCTTAAACTCCTTCATGCTGTTTCCTGTTGGCTGCCTCTTGTTGCCCTCAAAAGGTTCAGCCCCAAACACCAACTAAGTTGGGATCAAATATTTAATTTAATATTCCTTATTTAAAGAGAAGACAATCAATGAAGATAATTTCTGACCTGGATGATATCTGCCACTTTTTGTAACCCACTAGTGTTAAAAAAAACACCTTGTCCTAAAAAATAGTAATCAGAGGTTAGGATCCGAAAAGGTTTTACTGCCATTCAAGCAAAGTGCATACACTCACTTCCAGCTAAATATCCTGTGAGCTGCTCCATGGCTTCCACTATCGCTGTTTTGGTCTCGTAATTCACATGAGCCGTTTGGAACAGCTCGTATATGTAGCTTTGAAAGAAAGACAGCATATTATTAAACAAAAAATCTGGAGTCATTAGGCTGAATAGGACTTTGGTCACCTGCCGGGTTTGGTGACACCTTGACTATTCGCTGGCATCTCAATATCATTAACAGACGATTCCAGATCCATCAAGATTTCTGCAATTATTAGAAAGTATTTTAATTTGTATTATTCTCAGAGAGTGGATTCATTACTTTGAAAATGTGGGTCAATGAAACCTACGTTTTATTTTTGCTATTGTAGTTATTTCCAGTTTCAAACCTGTAAAACAAAGCATAAAAGTATAAATTTACTATGGTTGTAATTCATATGTACCTGAAAAGAAATCATGTTTCTAAGTGGTAATGCAATAACAAAATTTATTTAAAAATGTTCAAGGAATGACAGTCTTGGGCCAGTCTCATAGAATTGTTAGCACTGTTTAAACCAGACGGACCAGAGTTCAGAGACTCCACATTAAAATCCTCCACCGAGCCAGGTTTGCTGATGTTTGAAGTCTCTTCCTGCAGCAGCCGATCCACGGCCTCAATAGCAGAAATGAGATCATGAGGAGTGAGGTCGAAAGAGCTGGACTCTTCACACATCTTCTCCTGAAAAGCATTCAGAAAGATTATTGAAAGAAGTGGAAAACTGTACCTAATCCACAGGTCTTGAACATAGTCACTTACAACATTATGAGCCTCATCAAAAATGACCACCGCTCCTTTCAGCTCTATATTGTGTGCTCTTCGACTCTGCAAAGAAAAAAAAAACATTCAACATTTACAATAAAGTCAACGGTGTTCATTTAGTCATTTCGTCATCTTTTTGATGTTTAACTAAAAAGATGCAGGATCTACATTTTACTAGTACATTCTTTGGCAGTCTTGACTTCTTAGATTTTTCTTGACACCGTCAAAACTTTAAGGTTAACTGGATTAAAAGAGATTTCACTCAGCCAATTATTTAAAACTCCTTGTAGCATTTTAACAACATTGGTGGCATCCATTCAAAACCTCTAGTCAAAAACTCTGCTCACCCGCCCCTCTCTGCTCAGAGGCAGATTTAGCTCTCTGTAGGGTTTTCGCAATGCAAGTTCAGTAAAAGTGTGTAATAGTGATATAAAAATAACACAATGTAAAAACATGCAATTAAAGTTATTCTCCATGAGGAAACTAGGGTAGAAATATCCTCAAATGATCCCATGCAAGTGAGATTGCAAAACATCACAGACCTTCGAAGGCAGGGTTATTAACGAGCAAATGGAGATCTATTGTGTTTACATGGAGCTTGAGTTTATGGTAAGTATTGGGAGGGCCTTACAGCTTTTGTCATCATTTACTGCGAGTTTCACATACTGGCTCATTCTCAGAGGGTATAAAGCATTTGTTGTTCAATTAAAATAAAACCCTTGGATAGATTGCTATCGTTTTAGGGAGGGTTTGTATACACATCAATGAGCCACATTTCTATTCAAACAGCTGGAAACATTTGGTTTTCATCTGAGGTCTCCTTTAAATTAAGAAACAAAAGCTGAAAGGAAGGCTAAGGTGCCGTCATTGTGCATTTGTAATCAAAAAGCACCTTCATGATGGTTGCTACAGAAGGATCAACAAATTATTTTGCGAAAGCAATGAACTTCTACTTCTCTTCCTACTACCTTATGACGGTTTATTCATTGTTCAACCATATTTAATAGCAGGTATAGTTATTTCATGATTGTCTTTCCTTATGTTTCTTGACTTACTTAGTTGAAAAAAAAATTTAGATTAGTTTAGGGTTTATTTGTTTATCTGAAATGAGACTGAAGCGCACACACTCACAGGTTTCTTCGATGCTCTTTGTATGCGGCACTTTAGTCAGCAAGATATAAAATAGCTTCAAAAATCTCTGGACAAGGGTGGCAAGGCTTAATTACACTCGTGCTCCTCCATACAACCATTTCTCTTGCCCCAAAAAATAGCAACCAAAACACTGCGCAGAAACATCACCGAGGAACAAGAAGTGTTTAGTAATTTCATGAAGGAGTGAAAAGATATGCAGAAATTTTGTCGTACACCGTCCAATTACCAAAAATAACAATCAGACAGAGTTTAATTTTATTTACTATATCGAGACGAACCACATCAAAAGTATTTAAAGGTTACCATCCCTGGTCCATGCTTGTTGTTTAAGTAAACAAACATTTACACCGCTAAATGTTGACAGGGTATATTTATATATTATATATATATTTATATATATACAGCAATGATTGGGAAATGATATTTCGGTCTCACCTTTGGGTCAAGCAAGTAGTTGTAAGGCATGAAAATGACATCAGCGTGCTGTTTAAGAGAGCGTGACAGGTAGTATGGGCAGACTCTGTGGGAATAAACGGCCTGTTCAGTGATGAAATTTCTCCCCGAGAATCAGTTCTCACACACCACGGCCATAATCCAGTCGAAATCCAGACAACTGCTGCACTAAAATTTCCTTCATTGCTTTTCCCTGCTCACCTTTGCTTTTTGCCTGTTTTAACGAGATCCTCCACATCCAAAATAGAACTTGTGATTTCCTTGTCGGTGCTTTTTTCTGAAAGAAAAAAAATTCAAATCAACCTCCAATGACATAATACTCAATGCTCTTCTATGCAAGTCAGATACCATCCACGTTGTTGTAGAACATACAAGATCTAGATGAAACTTTTGCTCTACACATGTGGACCTGGAATAAAAAACGCTTAGCATCATTTGCACGCTCTGATATTTACTTTAGAATTCAATTGTTTTTATACCTTGATGTGGTTACTCTCATGACGCATCACTTCCTGATTAATGCAGAGCTGTTCTCTTGATCCAAGAACACTGATCTTTGGCCTAAATTCAGAATAATATTTAAAGAAGGATCATTAATATTACTATTTAACATTAATAATTAACAAAAATAGTAAGCAACTTGATGTTATATATCTCCGTCTTTCTTTTAAATAGCATGAGTAACTTTAATAATAATTTACCACAAGCGGCCACATTTGAATAACAGAGACTATTTCTTCAATTAAAAATATTTAAAATCCTGAATGACCACAAAAAATACTAAGTACATGTACTATAGGAAATGTCACATGAACGAACATGTTATCTTGAACTAACCTGTAGGAGGTGTTCTTCAACTCATTTATGACCTGCGTTAGCTGCGAATGGGTCCTGGAGGCATATATAATTTTGGGAATGTCTGTGTAATAAGCTTTAAGAAATAAAAAAGGGATTCAATTGAAAAGGGTTAAAATTTAATAAATAAATTATACATATATACATATATATATATATATATATATATATATATATATATATATATATATATATATATATTTACACACACCAGAAAACAGAACAATGAAATGTTCACAAATGCCCACGACAAATAACAATATACAACTTCAATCAAAAAAAGTGTCTTTTAATCACTTCAAAAGGTTGTGTTCTTCAAAACAAGTCATGCATCCCCTGTTCCTCCCAGTGCCATGCTTCCACTTTCCCACAGATGGATTTTGCACAGAAAATGTACCCATTTCAGAAGAATGCATTCATCTTTTGGAGCATCAAAAAAACATTTGGTCCAGGACATCCAAAAATATATTTTTTTCATTGTTCATTGATGCAATTCTGCCAGGGTTACACTTCTGTGTCAGTCAGCGAATAGGTTCTTCATTGCGATGAGCTACATCAGAGCTTCATCTGATTGGTTATTGGGTGGTGCTATGGGCAATAGCACCTGATACAGTGTGACTATGCCTTGAGGCCTTTTTTGATGAGAGAACAATACTAAAAACATGCAATAAAATGAAAATTTGAGTTTACATGATTTGGCATGGTTAACTGTTTGAAAGCAAAAAGTAGAAGAACACAATGAATATACTTGTGGCGTCTCCATCAGTGGCTGCACTCCCCCAGGAGGACATAGGCCTGTCAGCAAACATCTCTACTCCGCCCATCCGCTCAACGATTTTGCGGGCTGAGATGCTGTCTTTGAAGTTGTCCCTCCACGCCAGCGTGGAACACAGCAGACAGAGCGTTTTACCTGTGCCCGTGGGGCTCTCAAGAACACCGTTGACTTTCTGAGGGAGAATCAAAGCTTTTCAGCACAAAATGTAGTTTCACCATGAAATAAAACCTCAAAGGAAAATCTTAAACCAATGCAGCAAAAATCGAATAGTTTAGGAAATAACTCTGCAATGGCGATCTTTTTCAATGAGCGAAGAGTATACGTAAATTAGAAGTAGGATAAAGAAATCTCTCTCACCTTCTGTAGACACTCAATGACTTTGCGCATATATTCCTCCTGACATGGGTACGGGGTGAAGGGAAAGTCCACATTGACTCCTTTTAGCTTAATTTGAGGCATTTTCTCCCAAAACACTGAACGTCACTAAAGCTTAAGAACAAGACTATGTACAATTCTCCTAATATCTCCTAAACCACACAGCGACAATCTATTAAAGTGAAGAAAAAAACTTTATTGAAGACTAACAAAGCTAAAAGATCCAACTATGCCAACACACAACAGCGCGCCACTTGAGTAATGGATGGCGGCGGCCAATGAGGGGGCTTCTTCTTCTTCTTCTTCTTCTTCTTCGCTTAAGTTTGCAACCTTGCATATGTTACATTACCGCCACCAACTGGACCTGTAGTTTGAATCACAAAGGAAAACGTTACTGCTAATGAACGTCTAAGCGTCCTCTTTCAGTGACTATTATATTTTATTTTTCATTGTTATACTTTTAAGAAACGTAACAATAATTTACGTGACATTATAATTATATGTTTTCTAAAATTGTAGGGTTTATCTTTAATTCAGCTATTTCTTCATTCATTTTCAGTTTTTCTTTTTTGTGTATGCTTTAAAAGGTGGTATCTTTAAGTGATATCTGACGATGAACAGGTGTGACATTCACCAAAATGTTCATATTACTCATCATGGCTCTGTATCTTTATAATGACTTAAAATCTCAAACAAGATTATCATAATTATTATGAGGTATGCAATTTATCTCAAAAAACATAATTACTTATCTAAAAAATATTAAGTTAAAGTTTTAACCCTAAATTTTCTTGTCCAGTGTCCACAAAATGAAAAAAAAAAAAAACACACTGTAGTGCCCTGATTTTACCCGTATAAACATTGAGCTGTAATGCACTTCAAAAGTTAAAATGTTGGTGTTTCAATTTTTCAATCTTTTCAAAGATTTTTTATTGATGAATTGAGTACAGAAATCAGATTGGAAGGAGGTGAATTAAGCATAAAACACATATTTACATCATGGAGCATAGAAAATAATACTTTTACTTTAATACAAACGTACAAAAAGTACAGAATCGTTTAAAAGACAAAATGTAAGCATTTCAGGAGTGTTTGAATACTTAATACACTGCAAAAAATGCACTCTTGGAACAAGAAAAAAACCTCAAATAAAGTTAAACTCTTCCTAAATCAACCAAAAAAATCTGCCAATTAGGTAAGCAAATTTGACTTGGCAAGAATTTTAATTTTAGTTCTTAAAGTAGAATATGGGTTCTTAAAACTAGAAATTCTAGCTTAAAAATTAATTAACTGTATTATTTATGCCTATTGATGCATTTTTAGATAGTATAGTTCAGATAGGAAGAACACTAAGTAGAGCTCTGGGGAAATGATCGAGGGCTGGATCGACTAAGGCTGGATTTGAACCTTTGTCATCAGAGGCTTCAACTCCACATGTCAGTGCTCTGACCGCTACACTATCAGTGCTGACAACAATTTTTCTGATAAGCTATGTAAAACTAAGAGAGAAAACATTCTAGTTTTAAGACCACTAGTGACTAGATACAAGTTGGAATATTCTAGTTTCAATGCGTTTTTACAGCTTGGAAAGACTTGTTTTGAGAGTTTTATATTTTTTTTAAGATCCAACAGCATATGTTACCAGCTAGAAGTTTTTCTTAATTTTAAGAATTCTTGCCAAATCAAATTTGCTTAGAATCTTTTGCTTGATCTAGGAAGAGTTTATCTATATTTGAGTTTTTTGTTCTTGTTTCAAGAGTGCTTTTTTGAAGTACAGACCTCTTCCACCAAAGTTAGTGCACAAATGGATGGGATATTAAATTTTGGGGTAGTGATGATTTATTTATGGTGTAGATCCTTTTTCTTATTTTCTTTTCACAAACATTTTAGTCTTATTTCAAGAAATCAAATGTTCTTAACCCATTGTCAGATATTTAACTTGATCTAGATTAGAACTAGATTGAAGATTTTTTTCTTGTTCCAAGATGCTTGTTTTTACCAGTATTTAATATTGATTTCTTAAAATAAAATATCAATAACATTCTTGAAATAAGAATATGTTGACTCAAACAATTCTTGTTTTAAGATTCTTGTTTTAAGATCAGTGGCAAAATCGGCAACTTGTTTCACATAGTTTCTTAATTCAAGAATATAAATGACCAGAATAAGATTTTTTTCTCCTTGAGAAAATATAAGTGTTATTTCCTCAAAATAAGCTAAGTAATCTATACCAAAAAGTTTTTAAATTAGAAATCAAGATTGTCAATCTAATTTTAAGCATTTTCAGCTTTGCTTAGAATTAATTTTTTTGCGGTGTAGTTTTAAAGTACATTTTTAAATGCAACAAAGTAGGTTTTTGAGTAACTGAATTTACATTTGTGAATGTGCGATTTTGCAAGCATGACAATAAAATGGATGAAAAAATAAAGATGGGCGATTATTCTTCTACAAGGCTGTTATAGTTTTGCAGAAAAAAGGTTCAAATTAAAAGATGAAGTTATGTCCACCAGAGTTCGAAAGCTTTGCGAAAATTAAGGAATAGTGAAACAATCTGAATTAATAAAATCACTGAAATCTTATAAATCTAACATAAACGAACACTATTATTATTAACTATGTGACAAACCAGATTTAGACTTGTCTGTAGTTTTCAGAGTTTAGAACGTGTTTTATTCTACTTTAAACGTCTTTTTGGGTTTGGGATTTGTATTTGTATTTTTAGTTTAGTTTTTAATATAAATGTTAGTGCGGTCATAAATCAAACAGCCAGACATTTTGTGTTGCTGAAATACAAGGAAACTATTTTAAAACATTGCGTCCACATCCAAGTGTATGCCCCATATTCTCAAAAACCTGTGGTGCTCTCCAAATAGATTTTTTTAATCACAACAAAATGAAGGAACTTCATTTTAAGCTCATGGATAATATCCTTGTAACTTTTTTTAGAAGACTTATGGAGAATATATCTTGTCATTCTGTAATGCAGAGGATTCCTTAAACTTTTCTATTTTTGGCCAACGTCTTTCTAGCCAGAGGTTTACAATATAATTTTTTTCAGCTCTTTTAAAATAGTAAATTTGACCGAATCAGACATTTCATCATGGACTTCAAATCTAAAGACAGTGTGATCTTGTCTTTTGGGATCTTGAAGGTCAATTTCACATCCATACTGTCAGAGCTATTCACTGCTGACATCTCTTTTCTTTCTTCAAGAATGTTTTAACCCTTTAATTCTGAAGCTTTAAAAACCTTTAACTGACTTCAATGTTACAATACTCCATTTGATTGATGCTGAAGTATACCCCTGGTTGTTTTCTAGATGTATTGTTTGTAATCTCCAACAAAATATGATTAAAAAAACGTCCAAAATTAATGAGGAACAGTAATCCCTCCACTTTCGCTTCAAAAAGCGCGCGCAACTATATGATCACGTGACCTGTAAAAAGAACTATATCATTGGCCGTATCTATAGCTGTTATATACATGCAATGATCTAAAAAAACAGCAACGATCTTACACATTCTTATTTACAGTTACTCCTACATTTACTATTACTGCCTCATGTGGCTATCAACTGTAACTGCGGCTCTGACTAACAGGTGAGAGAGACAAGAAGCGGCTCTCTCGTGTGTCACGTGTGTTGCGGTTAAAGGATATCTTATTCTCTTCTCAGACGAGACCTCGCTCATGGAGCCCTGACACATTTTCGGTAAGTTGAGAAATTCAATTTATTTGTTTCTTTATGGAAACAAAGTATTATGCAATAGTATGTGTCCATGAACTTGGAGTTGAGAGAACTATCTTGTTGTTTACAAGTGGTTCAGGCTGAACTCAGTGTAAATAATTCACTGCATTCTAGCCTTAGTGTGTCATTTAACTTTAGCTTTCAGTCAAAATCTGAACTAGTGAGTACATTTAAATGATTTTAATGAGCATTTACTTCCTTGTCGTTTTTTATATTAATGTAGCGTTACAGCTATTCATTTCCATAACCATTGTGAAAATTTGCTTTCAATTGTCTATCCCTTCAATATGGCTTCTTGTGACTTTTCTATTTTTCTGAGCACAAACGTGTCACATTATTGTAGTATTTAGGTTAAAAACAACTTTGTGAAGGCTGATTGATCCTCTAAAAGCCATCTCCATCATGGTTTAACATTGAAGATAGTTTTAGAGCAAACTTTATTCTTACTGCTTTAAAACTTATTCAAACTGTCCATTTTACATTGGAAATCAAATTAAACTTTTGTCAAAAATCTGTGGTTTAAAATGTCACATGATTTGAGTGGGGGAGGCATCTGACCTGCAAATAAATTATTGATTGCCACTTAGGTGAAACTCAATCTCCCCTCTTGTTACTCTCTCTTTGCTTTCATTGACGACCCCATCGCAGTTTCCCAGCATGCATCTGGAGCTTTGGCTGAGGGCCTTTCTGGATACCAGTAAGTGCAATGAGATCAGCGGCTGCACAAACACTCCCAGTAAGACCTTCTGAAGAAGAACTGAAGAATGCCTTGTCCAACAGCATCAGTGGACACAACCATGTTTCCCGGCCAGCACAGCTCAGAGCAAAGTCCTCCTCAGACCCAATTAATTGCAGTACTTTGCATCACCATGGCAATAATCAAGGTATGTTGAAATTTTACAGAGGTGTCTTGAGAAAAATATAAAAAGTATCCTTGCAGAAAATACTTTTTTTGTCTAAGATAATGCAGACAAATGTGACTCTGTCGAGGGTCACTGGAACCTGAACAATCCTGGGAAAGCCTCAAGGAGTCACCAGGAGCTTCACAAAGAACTTCTACTAGCACACAGAAAGTAAGATCACTGTAAATACATGGGAAAACCTGTATGTAATAAACAAGTATTTATTTTTGTTGATAGTTTACTGATGTTTTGCTTTAGTACTGAAGGATCATTTTGCTGAAAAAGTCGCTCAGGGATTTTCTAGGAGAGGTGAAATATTGATGAGGTCTTGTCCTCGCTCTCGCTGCTCTTTTGTGTCAGTCAGTGGTGTGTGTGGATTCACTATCTGCAATCGAAAACCCTCAGCTTTAATCAGCAGCCCTGCGCTCAGGCCATGCTGTGTCAGATACTGCACTGATAGTGCTGTCTCCTGTCAGCGCTGCAATATACCACTGAAAATTCACAGATCAGTTTCACCACCATCTAACCAGCTTGTTTTGAATGTTTTCAAAGAACACCTTACATGCATAAATCATTCAAATTAGTTGATGATCCTTGGACATGTGTACTGTTTAGTCTTCCCCAACTAGAAAGTTAAGGACTCTGCACACCTATGCATCTCTGACATGCATTTCCTGCACGTGTTTATGCATTGTTTACATTTTACATTAGAGGTAAGAGAGAAGAGCTTCTGTCCTCTGGTCTAGATGGAGCCCAAATGCACTCGGAAATTAATTGATAAACAAGTGCATTCTTTGTTTTATTTATTCTTTATTCAAGATTTTGTTATTTTGTAAATGTAGCAAAAACAACCATAGTATGAAAACAGATATTTTACACTGTTCTGATTTAAAGAGAGAGAGAGCCTCAGCGCAAGAGGCTTGATTTCCTTTCATATACCGGACGACAGCACTTCTGCCTTTTGTGTAAAGCACTATGTTGTCGCCTTTCATCTGCTGCGTCTGGGCAAAAAAAACTGAGCTTAAACATACCAGGCCGACAGTACCTGACTACAAACTAAAAGGGTCTTTCTGTGAAAATAACATACCTTTGCATACCTTCAGATGGCAGTAGTCTTTATTTTCATTTCAAGAATAGAATGCAGAAGTGTGTTTTGTTATTAGTGTGTCAGAAGTGTGTCAAGTTATTTTGTTGCTCACCACAGAGATTAGATTTTGACAAGAAAAATAATGAGAATCTGCAAATAGCTCTGCCCCTATCAGATTGATAATTTCTCGTTCTAGTCCTCCACCCACTCTGATTTGATATTGTTGATGAAAGTCGATCTGCTAAACAAACTGCCACGGTAGAAATGTGAAAATATGCAATCCACAAAGTGGATGTTGTGTTTAAGAGATGATGCTATCAGTGTGCGGAAAAGTCTTTTCCCAGACATAACTAACCTTTTCACAGAGCATTGTGATGTTGGTGCTACCAAACTGTGAGTAAAGCATCTTCAGTAACATAAAAAAAAAAATAATCACGTGGATTTTACACAGTGTATTAAAATTTAGAAATGAGGTTCAGTGACACACTTTATTTTGAGAGCTGTGGTGAAAGGTCCTGCTAAGGTCCTGTTTTGATAAGCTGCATAGGTTTATCAAGGCCTATAAGCCAATCACAGTTTCCATTAGATACTCTGATATTACTCTGAAATCTCATCATATACTCTGACATCTCATCATTTCATACAAATGCACATAAGGAATTGTTTACAGCCTTTATGTTTTCCAAGCAAGCGTCACGGTGGGGCAGTGGGTAGCACGGTCGTCTCACAGCAAGAAGGTCGCTGGTTCTAGGCTCGGCTGGGTGGCATTTCTGTGTGGAGTTTGCATGTTCTCCCCGTGATCGCGTGGGTTTTCTCCGGGTGCTCCGGTTTCCCCACAAGTCCAAAGACATGGGGAATAAGTGAATTGAGTAAGAACAATTGTCCATAATGTTAAAGTGTGAATGAGTGTGTGTGTGTTTCCCAGCGATGGGTTGCGGCTGGAAGGGCATCCGCCGCGTAAAACATATGCCAGAGAGTTGGCGGTTCGTTCCGCTGTGGTGACCCCGAAAGGGAAAAAAGCCGACATGAAGATGAATGAATGAATGTATTAGGGGTCGCCACAGCGGAATGAACCGCCAACTCTCTGACATATGTTTTACGCAGCAGATGCCCTTCCAGCCGCAACCCATCGCTGGGAAATATATATATACATATATATATATATATATATATATATATATATATATATATATATATATATATATATACATACATTTTTTTTGTTTTTTTTTAAAGTAGTCGCCATGTCAAAGTCATGTCTATCTTTGTTTACAATTTTGAGTGGAAAAGTTGCTGATTGTCACAGATGGTTAGGGGCAAATCAAATACTGACTCTGTTTTCCCAGAGTTAACCAAAACAATAGTGATTTTATAATGAAAACACAGTTTTAGGGTTAGGGTTGTAGGGTTCTAAAACTGTGTTTGTCTGCTCCATATTCTATTCTTGGGGCATGTAAAAAAGCAAAACATCTGGAAAATTTTGTTTCAGTTTAACACCTTAAATTTACAACAACAACAACAACAAAAATGGATAAAACCTGCCGAATTAGTTTGATAAATGTAGACTTTTTTTAATAAACAACGACATTGTAAGGAATTCTTTATTCATGTGAGTTAAAAATTTTGTTGTTTGGTAACTAACAACTAAAAATTAATTTTAGTTTTTTTTTTTTTAACACGTATAAGTCATTAAAATGTTCTACAATACTCAGTTTATATTTCCACACAGCTTGGGTACAAAGTATGATCATGCTTTGTAAGGGTTTGACCATGTTATGATCAGTTAAATCAGTGGTTCTCAAACTGTGGTAGACTTACCACTCGTGGTACTTAGAAACCTCTTGATGGTACGGGACGCCATTGGCTGTTACTACTGTGTGTTTGAATGTGAAACAAAAATTGGCGTGACGTATTGAAACATTAATTGTGGCTTATTGGTTTATTTATTTTTTTTGAAGGACACTGGGCTAGTCCAAAGAAAACACAGGCCCTAAATCTGCCGTTTGACCATTCAGAGTAACAATAATGAGTTTGATCTTGTTCGATAATGAACTGCTGGTGCTCCCTGGAGCACTCTTTGCCTTCGTCCAATCTCACATCGAGTTTAATTTTAAACAGGAGTTTGACGGCACTATTCCTGTGCAGGTACGCATTCTCTCCTCTCTGTGGAGGTGCGTGCCTGTCATGATAGCAGGAAGAGGTTCTCTTTAAAGTTATGCAAAAGTTGGCTTAAAACTTTATTTATCTTTAAAGTCTGCAGCTGGCATAAAGAAAAATTTGATTGTTCAATGAGAGAGAGAGAGAGTTAAAAACAGATATTTTGCCATCAAACTTGATACTAAGTATCCCTAATGTTCAGGCTATCTACTGCTGCTAAAATAAATCTCTAAAAAAAATAGATCTATATCCTGGGGCTGTACATTTTAATATTGCTCATTATGGTGGTACTTGGAGTGTCAAATTTTTTCTGAGGTGGTACTTGGTGAAAAAAGTTTGTAAACCACTTTGTTAAATCATGCAAGACTTTCATCAATATTTACAAAATGTTTACTTAACCATGCTCCAACAGTTTTCGATTTCATCATTGGATGTCACCAATTCTCATTGTTCACAGAATTTATGTACACAAGCCTCAAGGTTTGTTTAACAGAGTTAAATTATTTTATTTTATATAAATCTGACTTGTTGAGCAGAAGGGCTTACCCCTCTATTTTTTGCACATGAAGAATTCTATATAAACTAGTATTGAGTTGGAATCTATCGCTCTAAGGTCACAAGGCTAAAGTGTCACCATGGGTCTACTGCCATCTTCTGGTTAAAGATGTTTGGATATATGGTTGTACAATAACTACAAATAGGTTTCGAAGCTGTGATAGCTTTTGTCTTTGTGCTCTGTGGGCGGGACAGAGGGCTGGCAGTGTGCTCAAAGCCAGAGCTTCAGATGGTGCTGGAGAGGAGAAAGAGGGAACAAACACAACGGGAGGAAGGAGAGCAGAACAGGAGTCCTTTGGAGCACCTGCTTCTTCAACGTCAACACAAACAGCACCAGATCATGGTCAGCAGATGCTTTTCTTTGCCTTTATATATTCTAAACAACTCCCTTTCATATGTCAGCACTGAATCCCTTATTATCTGATTTCTTTTTCCTTTAGAAGTTAATTTGATTGGTTCATCACACTCCTTTGCATTCCCTATGTTCCTCAGACACTACTTTCATCATCTTAAGTCTAATAAGTCTTAAGTCTAAGCTTACAGAGTTGGAAATCCTTATGCTTTTATTTTATCTAATGAAAAAGATCCCAAGTCAGATGTTTTTGGCTTTTTAAAAATCCTTTATAGTGAAAAGAAAAAATAAATATGAATTTATTTTTAGGCTAATGTTTATTGTGCATTAATCCCATAAAACTAAACCAAAAAACAGCACTGCATATCACAAAATTCGTTTTTTTGGCTCATAATAATTGTTTGTGCCATATATCAACAGTCTCTAAAAATGCTATTTAGAGCCAATCCCATTTAAAATAGCTGGTTCTTCCTTTGGAGAAAGTGTTATATAATGCCTAAAAAATTAAGAACCACAGTGGTCTACTTCTGTTGTTTTTTTTGGACTCAAAATTTTGTCTGTCTTTTACTCTAAGTTACACTTAAAAGGTTCTATGATTATGAGCCAAAGAACCAGATTTATTCTCTGTAGCATGTTTTTGTTTATCATTAAAAAAAAACTTAATAATTATGTATATTTGCACATATTGCACAAAACAATGGTTTTCATGATTGCAAAAAGTTTTTTTTACATAATACAAAAATATGCAATTAAATTTTTGGTAAGCAATTTACAAAATGTGGATGATGCAGTGTCTGCTGGGAGTAACATTGTGTGTCACTTCTACGAGGCTTCAGAGGCCAGTTTGTTTTGAGAAGTGTTCATCACTTTCCTTCCACTTTGTTCAAAAGAGAATTGGAAACCCCTTCCCTTTCAGCTCGTGTGAACAAGCAAATTTAAGAGGAATAGAAAAAGGAACTGGCCTGATGTCTGCTTAGCTTTAATATCTGCTGAGAAAAATTTGATGAAACTGTTGATGACATGGCAGACAACGTCTATGATGAAAATGATTAGCAGAAGCTTAGTATCATTATCTACTGATCTAGACTCCAAACTAGTAATTAAATATTTCTTATGTGATTAAAAAGATTTGTTTAAGTTATATTAACAAATGTCATTGGGGAGAGAACTGGATCTGTTAGCTGATCAGCTGATAAAGAGTTTTATAGTGACAGCTTTTTTTTGTTTGCTGCTGGACAAAGTTCATTCATCTTGTCTGGAATGTGATTTGTTTGTTTTTTCTTCCTCAGAGGGAGCAGGAAGAGGAGCAGAAGTTACACGAGGAGGTTCAGCTTTTGGAGTTCGTGAGAGTGAGGCAGAACTTGAGGAAAGTCCACTCAGCCTTGCAGAAGAACTTTCACTCATGAGGCAAAAATGCTTAATTTCTTCTATGATTTGTCATCAAATTACTTATTTTGAAATAAAGTAATTAAGTGGATTATTGCTTATAACCCGTTTTATTCTATAAAGCTGTCTATTCAATAATGCTTCTAGGCCATGGCGAGAAAAAAAATTTTGAAAGCTAAATTTTGTATAGTATGATCTGCCTAAACCATCAGTGTTAAAAATGCTGAACATTTTTGTACAAAAAAAATAAGTTCTAAAAGTATGAGTTAACATTTTGTTCCCCATAATTTCCTCAAAACAGCTAAAATACAGTTGGAATGCATTATTTGAATGAACAAAGGCCTACATGGAAATCTTGACTTTTATTTTAAATAATAATCACAACATTGTAAATAAATGTCTAATAACTCTTAGTCTGTTCTTTAATTTAACTTTAAATGAACTTTGTTTTCTTTTGATATCACTGTTATGCTGAACATGTTTGTAATGAATGTTACATATTAGTCAGGATTGTACTTTTTCTGAAATCATTAAAAGGAAATCTATCTTTGATTGAATAAACAGGGTTTTGATGTAATTATTGTGTTAAAATATATGTGTCTTAAAATTATTTAAATGATGCAGAATTTATTTAGGACAAAAATATACTGCTCAGTGGATTGAAAGGTTTGCTGCACAGTTGTCATAAAAAGGGCAGCTGCAGAACCTCAGCCAGGCATTTCAACACCCCAAAGACAGTTTTGTTTGTGATTCTAGTAGAGGGAACGGACAGATGCTAATGGCCAAAGGAGTACCTATAAGCCCTACTCTATATTTGAAATGTCTACCGTGGTGCGTTTTGGGCATCACTTAGCTAGACAAATTTTTGGGCGTTTGCTTACGAATACGCCTCGAGACAAAACAATGAGTGTCGAAGCCAAGGGTGCAAGCAGAAAAGTTTGCCCCTGACAATTTGCCTTGGTTTTTCACCCTCTGAATACACACTGTGACCAATGAAAATTGGCTCTTTTGATCATATGTTCAGAGAGCTGTTGGCACATAAAGAACAGCTGGGTGGCACTTAATACACACTCCCACATCAACATCAACATTAAACAGGAAAGGTGTGAAGCTAATGAAAAGACCCATTCAGGGAAACCATTCGAGTGAACTAGCAAAGTTAAATCTGTCTAGTTATGTGGTGGCCTTTAGATTAATTGTTGGAAGTAGAACACACTATTCTTAAATGATCTATAAAATAAGCAGATAACAATAATGTCAATTGCTAATGTAAGTAATGTACTCAGCCTGATCGTAGCTACATACATATGGGGAACTAAGCACAAACATAAGTGCACGGTGTCTATGGTAAACCATGTTAAAAGAGCCAACATAGGTTCTAGAAGTTTTTATTTTAATCTTTGGCAGCCTTGGCAACCATCACTCGAGTCTTGTGTCAATGAATGTGGTGGTTTTCACGAGCTGAAGCAACACTGCAAATGCAGAGTAACAGCTTGAGAAATAAGTAGTCTTAGGCATTCCTTATAATTGTAAGATCTGTGTATTTAGCATGTCTGTAGTTGAGCATTAGCTTATTTCACTGCGAAAGAGGAGACTTGAAAGGTCTGGTGTAGTCCCTCCTTAAATGCCCTTCGACCAGATTTGCTATCACTGGGAAATGGGCAAAGACACCCAGACCTCTGAAAGCTCCATGTCTGACATATCCAGGTATGGTGAAACCCCAGATGATTTCACCTTCAGTGTTCTAGACTCTGGATCATGTGCATGAACCCCTTTTTTAGGGCTTATTTTACTGGTAAGGGGGGTCGGTTCATTGGCTGATGGCACGCTCACTTGTGTTGACATTTTTCCTTTAAGCATTGGACTTAGGGCTGTCTGTCCACTTATAATATCTATGAGATAGCAATTTTTGCATATCCTCCTTCTAGTTGATGGTAAATAGTTAGGTTGGTGCCACTTCATGGTCAAATCCCTTAGAGAAGCCACATGGCAACGCCCTCTAATACCTTCTTAGGACCTCTCAGGAACTCAGGTTTTATTTTTTTTTCTTTGTCAGCCTTAACAACCACCAACCTTGAGTCAATGATTGTAACCAGTTTTCACCAGCTGAGGTAACACCATATTGCAAAACACCACATTCAGCAAATATAGAGTAACAGCTTGAGAAAGAAGTTTTGGAAAATTACTATCCTTCATGGTGTGAATTTTGTATAAAAAGGTAGAGTTTCTTGTAAAGGATATTGTACAGCATTTTTAATTTAAGCATTCATCTCATTAATAATGAATGTATTTTTTTTTTGCTTGAATATCATTAATCAACTTATTTTTTATTGTATTTTATATTTAATTACTAATCTGTTTCCTTTATATTGCCATCAGCAGGATTTTCTTGTTGAACACATTCAATGTGTCTAAGCATATGTAAATTTATGTTGTATCAAACGTATATAATAAAACCAAAAGGCTTGAAAAATCAAGTTAGTTATAATGATTTTAATCGATGATAGATCTTTGGCTCTGTTGACTGATACAAAGTAGACTGGCTTCGACTTGCCCCTGGATAGCGTTTTCGTGACGTCAGCCAATAGGATTCTGGCAAAGACAGTCACAGTGCGCGATTGGAGATCATGCAACCAATGAGGTTCCTATCTCTGATACCGAAAAAGGGGAGACAGCCAGCCAGAAAGCCAAATAAACAATAAAATGAATTAAATTGGGAAAAAAAATGAAGCTCAAAATGGGTGAAGCCTAACGAAAAATGCGTCCTCAGAGGCGGGACATGGATGTAGTGAAGGCGTCTGATTGGTTAAAAATAATTCACCCCTCTTCAGAGTATTCATGAAGATCAAAACTAGCGATCTGAGTAAAAAACATAATGAAGCCAGGGGTGGAATTATGTTTTTTTCAGCCCCAAAGTTGGCCAGTTTTAACACTGGAGTGAAGTAAAACTTGCTCTGTTTAGGAGTCCGTCTCAAGCGGCCTCCCAGGGAACTGCAGTTCAGCCGAGCTTCAAGCAGGAGAGGAGGAGGTTGCCTCTTGTACATTATCTATGATCATCACGCTCTCTCTGGAAGCCCCAATGTCTGATTGGTGGCGCATTGACTGAGCTGTCAAATTAGCTCGAGCGAGGGGGAAGAAACAAGACCAGCTGCCTGGACGCAGGTCATATGATAGAACGAGTTTACTTCCTTAGTAAAGATCGAGTTAAACGAGTAATTACTTCCACTCTCCTGAACGAAGTCGACTTTTGAAAGGCTTAAACTACAGAGGGGATATTGCTTCATCTGACAAAGCTTGTAAGTAACGAGTAACGAGTTTTCTAACATGTTTAGCTGGTTTTACGTTTGGTATCCATGACGTTTTGTAACTTAATCGCTGACTTCCTTACGAGTTTTGTAGAAAACATGCAGATTATAGTTACATGTTAATGACGTAAGGTTACCTCAGTGTAATTTGTAAAGCAGTTGAAGCACCTTGCAGTATTTAGCCAGAGATAACAGCAGCTGTATTTGCTCAAGAGCTTTTACATTCGTTTTGAAACTGTCTTAAATATATTACATTTATAACGCTAATTATTTTTAAATATTACAGTTGGCTTATTAAATGATTATTATTGTTAATGTAACTTGGAGACGTTTTGTGCTTCCTTTCGCTAAGAATTTCACGTTTTCGCCAGTAGAGAAAAACACTATTATTAGTACAATATTTATTCATTTTTGAATAACCTCCAGACTCCTGGTTGTGATTTTACGCCTAAATAGTGAAGTGGTGTAAAATTTGCTTGAATGCTACTTTTAGTAAAGCAAGACGTGTTTTTCATTAAAACAGGCAGAGCCCAGAATGCTTTTTTTTAAATATTTACATTTTCATACAGCTAGTACTGTACTGCCATCCTAACATGGAGAATCCTCAATAACAGCATATTCAGAGACGGAATACAATTAACCTCGCAGGCTGGAACACTGAGCTAACTTACCAAAGCAATCCTATGTGTGTTCAAGCTGAACACTGCAAACTTAGCAAAAACTAATTGATTCAAATGATTCTAATGGATTGATTCACATAATTGTCTATAAACATCTAAAACAATATAAACAACTAAACACTTCACTGCCCTTTTAGTTAAGAGTAAAGATACTAAAAGTAAAAAAGAGCCCTTATTGTAAACCACAAGTCACAATTGTAATCTCAAAAGTCTTACACATTTTTCTAATTATTATGCCATTTTAAAATAAGTAATGGAGATTTAATGAACCTTGATTTTTCTAGATGATCATGTAACATGTACCCCATTATAAATTGGATAGATTTTATGTACATGCTTTTATTTTGCTTCCTCAATGTTATTAGATGTCCTGTCCTATATGTTACTGTTTTACCAGGAGCAATGAGCGCACTGCTGCTTGAACAGTTCCGGGAGAAAATCCAAACTGAACTGGATAGGGTTGTGGATTTCTGGCTGAAGTTTTCCCCTGACAAGGAGCATGGGTAAAGCAATTAATTTAGTACACCCTAAATTTTTTTATTAAATTTTTTTTTGTTAAAATGTGCATGCTTTTCTGAAAGAATTGCAGATTGTATATTCATAAAATGTGAAGTTACAAATGTTACTCTTGCCCATAATTGTTTTTTTTTCAGTGGGTATTTTAACTGCCTTGGAAAAGATGGAAACGTCTACGATGACCTGAAGTATGTGTGGCTACAAGGAAGACAGGTAAACATTGTAAAATACTTCTTAAAGATAACTTCAAATTGCAATTTCACAATAGCTGAAATCATTCTGTTATAACACTAGCAAGGTTTCCACGTCCATAATGAAAATAAAAAAATATATAAAAATAACATTCTGCTTAAAAACAATCCATTTTCAGCCTCACCTCACCTCTTAGATCAATACTATTCTTGCTTTGCCTTTAACTGTGGAATTTTGCCAGTTGAGTTACTCAAAAACTCACAAAACAGAATCTCATCTGTCTTCAGTTTTATTAATCGCAGCTGTGGGTCGCATACTTGATTTTTCAAGTCATAGATGTGTGAGAGAGGCTCATGTAAACAGTTTTCTACATTTACTAGTTTACTTTTGGAGGCAATGTTTAACACCCGAGTGCTGTGTATCACCATTTACTCTGCTTGTTCCTTGTGCCACTAAGATAACTTATTACTCCAAGCCTTTGGGGCTTGCTTTTGTAATGTTAAGTGAAATGTCTCAAGTTAAAATAATTTCAGAGGGTTTTGACAGGGTTATGCCACGGTCACTTGAATCCTTCTGATTGGCTGTCAGGTTTTGTATAATTCATCCTGGGGCCTCATGTATAAAACTTTGCGTAGATGTAATCCTTAAAGTGTGCGTACGCACATAAGGCAGAATTTGCGTACGCACAAAAGTTTTCAGATTCATAAAACCGTACGTACGCCAGAACCTGCGCAAGGTTCGCTTTATAAATCTAAATTATCTGAATATTGTGTGCAGGTGCA
Source organism: Danionella dracula (assembly GCA_900490495.1). Classification (NCBI taxonomy): domain Eukaryota; kingdom Metazoa; phylum Chordata; class Actinopteri; order Cypriniformes; family Danionidae; genus Danionella; species Danionella dracula. Next base: position 8,291,750 of record UELW01000666.1, read on the forward strand.
CGTTCTTATTGCTTACCCCAATCTCCTCCCGAAATAACCATATTTGGAGGTTAAGACCGCCTATTTTGAATATGTATGATCTCCCTGCATATTAATACCACCAATAATTCGGTTAACAAAAGCAAATTCATTCTCAGATGGTGCCTTTATTGCAACATGAGTGCAGTCAACAGCACCGATTACATTGGGAAAACCGGCGATTACTGCAAATTGCATTTTGATGTTGGCCTGTTCAGCTTGCGTGTAAGGAAAACAGATGTATTTTTATGCTAATCGTGACAACTGCAAACACATCTGACAAATCACAATGAAGCTTGTTTCCATGTCACTCAAAACATTGGACATAGTGGACCAATAGATCAGCTTTGTTGCAGGGAATAGTATTCTAGTTGTTTATGTTCCTGAAGTATTTGGCATGTTACATGATGGAAAGTGAAGATGAGAGAAGAAAAATGTGAAGAAATGTGTTGTCAAAGCCACTCTGGTATGTTTGTGAATGATACAACTGAACACCTCGGACACACAGTCAGATTGTGTTTGATCTGAAGCTGCTCTGTCTCAGAAAGAAAGGAACTAATGGGTGTCTGTGTTGTCTGCAGGTCTGGATGTACAGCAGACTGTATCGAACAGTGAAGAGATTTCACAAACCAGAGATTCTACAGGCTGCAAAAGCAGGTCTCTTTTTGTTTATCAACAGTGAAGAGTTATTTACTTACTTTGGAATCGTGTACCAATTTGCTTGGCTTTCCTTTTTTCATGATAAACTCTATCTTAATTTAGTTGTAGTTGTCAAGTTTAACAAGCAACGCAGTATAGGATATATATGGTTGGATTGGTGGAAAATGTAACTTTGCAAGCTTTATTTCAGACTTTGTAAAAAAAAATCCATAGTAAAATTGTGAAGTTTCACTTGTTTAAGTAAGTTTAGCAGTGATTAAAAAATTTCAATTGTCTCTCAAAACACTGTAAAAAGGTTTTTTCTCAAAATTCCTACTTTCTTCAATGTACTGTATATCTGTTATGATTATTTAAATAAACTTCTCCAAAATGAATATGGTGTAATTACAGGTGCAGAGTTTCTGCAGAGGTTTGCTCGAGTTCAAGCCTCCAGCAGTCCAGGGAAGTGTGCTTTCTGCCTGACTAGAGATGGTCGAGCTGTGAAGGTTCAGAGAACCATATTCAGCGAATGTTTTTATGTGATGGCAATGGATGAGTTTTCCAGGATTACAGAGGACAAACAGATGCAGGTAGTGTGACAAATAACATTTAATTCATATGCTGTATGCACATTTTTGTGATGAGCAGTGATTTATTTATTTTCCAATACATTTTTAAATGGTCCACCTTTTCCCTATTCCAATTCAAATTATTCCACATAAATTGCCCTAGGACCCTTAACAATGATAATTGTGTGAGTGAATAAGTTAGTTAAAAAAGTTTGTTTGGATTTTACTCAGCAGGTTAGATTCAGTAGTGTTCTATTCCAAATTAAAAACTAGCAGAATTGGCAATTTGAAAGGAAACACTGAAAAATAAGTTTGCTTTTATCTTTAATTATTGAAAAAAATTATGCAGAAACAGCAAGTGGTTACAATTTTAAATTTTTATTCTTCAAATTAAATGAGCCTTGGGACTCAAAACTACAGTGAAAAGTCCCTGTTTAAACTCCTGATTAACTCATGACCTTTGAATACCCTACCTCAGTTGAAAATCACATGTCACACAGAAGTCAATAAAACAATCTTGTGAGTTTGCAAAAGATATTGCATGTATTTTAATCTCATTCTGAAGTCTTTTCTCATGTTTTTGTTGAAATAATTGTAATGTATAACTGGACCCGATGAGCTCAAAGAACACTGCAAATACTGCTGACACTACGCTGTAAAAGAAGTTTTTTTTAATCAGCCTGATTTTATAATTTACATGGTTTTATCTGTATTTTGAAAGTGTTTTGCCATTTTATCCTGAACGTATTCTTGCTATCGATATCTATTTTTCAGTTGATCAGTGGAGAAGTTAAAGCTTGAGTTAGCGAAACATGCTTTTGTGAGTTTTACTCATTGTTATTGTGTATTGAATTAAAGTTAATATCGAGTGTTTTCATGCACCCTAGAAAATGTTTTTCCCTGTGGGATTCAGGCAATCCCACCCTTGAAAATATACAACATACAATAAAGGAATGCCTATGTTTTAGAGATTTAGAGAAATGCCTGTTTAAAAAAAAAGTCCTGGCAATTGTCTGAAGGTACCTTGTTTTTTCTTTTCATATTTTTGGCAAGGAAAGTTTATTTGTATAACACATTTCGTACACAGGGTAATTCAAAGTGCTTTACATTGGAAATAAAGAGTGAAAAGAAAGTACATTTATTAAAATCAAGCATAAAAAAGTCATTTAACAATGAAGCCAAGAGGAACTCAAAAGGAACTTGGATGGTTTGGCACTAAAAAGTGCTTTCTAAGCCAATGCTTCCGATTTAGTAAAACAACGAAATCTTGTTTTATTGGTCTGGCAGGGATGAAGTACTAGCAAATGGGTGTCCTTTGTTTACAATAGGCTGATGCTGAGAACATGATGAATCAACTGGTGTTCTGGGTTCAGACTGATTCAACAGACCTGGGCCGGCCTCAGCTTCCTGGAAGTCCCCCTGTGAACAACATGGCAGTTCCCATGATGCTGCTGTGCTTGATAGATCAGCTGACCGAGGGCAGAAGTGAGCTGCTGGAAAAGTACAGAGTCCTGAATGAATGGTGCGTGGAGCAGATACTGCAGCATGTACAGGTGGGACTAGAGGAAATACACCAACTGCAGAGCATGTGCCAGGCATTCAGAGATGAAGGGAATGTTGGCGTATGATGTTCTAAACAAGTAAACTTTTTTAGAGATTCTGAGTCTTTCTGAATTTGAATAGGCAAAATGGTTCACCAGCTTTGACCACTCAATCGTGCTTCTGGCTATTTATGGTCTGACGGACATGAAACCTGCTTGTGAAATGGACAGTACAAGATCTTAAAAGGCAAAAAATGTCCATAATAGTCGCACAGAAGTCATTTTAATACAGAAGGCTGATTTCTTGCACAATACAATTTACATTTCTTTATAGAGAGCTGAACAAATTGTTATCGTCATTTTGAAAGACCAAGCAATCTGATTCATTATTTGCGATCGAACGTAAATTGAACATTTCAGTCACGAAAGCAGAAATATAGACAGCTTAACCAAACATTAGACTATCTTTAGAATAAAGCACTGTGGCATTCGTTTGTTCTGATTATGGCTGTTCAAGTGAGCAGCCCACCAGATTCCAATTAATTATGCATTTCTAGTAAAAAAAACACAGGTGCGAAAAATCTATTACTACAAATCAATTCTCTCTCTCTCTCTCTCCTCGCTCTCTCGCTCTCTCTCCTCTCTCTCTCTCCCTCCTCTCTCTCCTCCTCTCCTCTCTCTCTCCTCCTCTCTCTCTCTCTCTCTCTCCTCCTCTCTCTCTCTCTCTCTCTCTCGTCACTCTCTCTCTCTCTCTCTCTCTCTCTCTCTCTCTCTCTCTCACACACACACACACACAAATGTAGTTCTGTGAGAATTGTCTTCAAACTTCAGAACATCTCATCTCAGTTTTTCCAGCTGCTGAGAAACAGAAGTTTAACAAAACAGTTAAAAGTTAACTTGTAGCACCTTGGATAGGAGTTTGTGTCCGCATGTAGCCTGATACCACCAATAGGATTACATCTACAATACACTGCCTAAACTTCAACGCTATCTGATCTGATTCTTGCTCTAATGAATCAAGACTTATTAATCATCCCCATTTAAAGACTTTAATATTTATTGTTTAACACAAGCATATGGAGCGACATGAAAGTCTAAAACAGACTGGACTTTGGAGGGAATGAGAATTATTTTTAGAAACATGTGACAAGACATGGTGTTTATTTAACTGCAAATTCTGATGTGCTCAGATTTCTCGTAAACATAATGAACAAAATTGCATATGGGCAGTTGTGGTCTGGTGAGTAAGGAGATCGACCAGAGGTTGGAAGGTCGCAGGGTCGAACTCCAGATCTACTGAGTTGAAGGTGGTGAGTGATGAAACACTTGCTCTCCCATCTTCCCCTGAGCAAGGCACCATTTTCCTGACTGCTCCCCGGGCGCCGCAGCCATGGCTGCCTACTGCTCCAAATGTGTGTTCACGGTGTGTTTGGTCACTGCTGTGTGTGAACCCCGGGATGGATTAAATGCACAAAATACGGGTGTGTGTCACTCCTTATCTGGCCAACTGGTCACTTAGTGAAGTTTGTGTCAACAAGTAAATGTAGTAAAATTTGTATTTTAGTCATAAGCAACATACCAATTATTTTTAGCATTATTTTACGGTTTTAACAAATTACTTATAGTAACTTTTGTTTTTAGGTTTTCAAATAGACATCAAATGTATAAAAATCAGTTGTAAGGAAATTATAAGCTTAAAGGAAATGTTTGTCAAATGTTTGTCTCTAAATTCCACATTAATTTAGTCGTTTGACCATCCTGTATATTATCGATTTATAACTCTACCAGTTATTCATTTTTGTTTTGTGTAGTACGAATAGACAAAAAGCATTCTTATATTGCAGGGTGATTTTTTTTGTTTTGTTGTGGTCGAATACGTTCAAAGGACTGCCAAACTTTTCTCTTGAGGATTAAATGCATTCACTGACTTAAAGGTTATTATTTTTATTTTATCCCAGAGAAATGGAAATGCTATTTTGGAAAATGTAACGCCGAGTGGAAAGGAACTTGCAGGGTGTCAAGGGCGGCTGCAGAACCCAGGTAATGATCAGTTCAGATCATCACTTCTATATGATTTGACAGATCTTTACTATTTGTAATAAAATTAATTTGCCCGAAAACTTAAGTTCTTACATAAGCAATTTTTTTAATCAAGAAAAAGTAACAATATTTGAACTTGGATAAGAGAGTACCTGGATCACTCTAATGAGGTCCTAAAAAAGGCTGTTAATCTCAACTGCTAAATGTAATTGGGCAGCTGGTGATGAGCATTAATATGTGATGCTGCTTTTCAGGACTTGGCTGATAAAGTATTTTACGTGCTTTATAAATAAGTCGAATAGTCACACTGACAAAACCCGTTTCTGTAGCATGTCATCTAGTTCAGTGGAGAAGTATTCAAATTTCTACAAGTGAAGTTATCCATTTGAATGGGGCTGGAGTATTTCATTGAATTAAAAAAAATATATATTTGTGGATGTTTTAAGACATGTTCAATCTAATCATCTTCTGTAGGCCATGCTCTGGAAGCCGGCTGGTTCCTGTTGAAGTACGCCATCACTTCAGGAGACAAAGAACTGCAGAAGACAGCTGTGGAGAAGTTCATGAAGGTTCCATTCCACACAGGCTGGGGATAAACAACATGGTGGTTTGTTCTACTTCCTGGATGTGGATGGTTACTGTCCCACTCAGGTAAGCACAACCTTCTAACTCACCCTCTGAAGATAAAGTATTAAATAAAATATTGTTTTTCAGAGCTTCCCAAACTGACTTTAAACTCATTATAGCAGCTGATCTGTGCTATTAATGCAGTAAAGCTCAAGTATATGAAAACAAGGTTGGAATTAGTGCTGTTAAGTGATTAAAATTTAGATAAATTTTTTTTGATCGAATTAATTACATGGTGTGGCGATTAATTCATCACGTTTAATCGCACATATATACATACATACAAAGGTTTTATAAAAAGCTGTTTTTTACCATTTATTATTGAATACAAATCTATAACGTATAACAATTCAGAAATGAGTTCTGAGCAGTATATGACATTTGGACAATGCGTAACAGAAAGCCTTTGGATCATAGACAAGGAAAGATTAGAGCGACAGAAAACAGACTAAAACCAGAAATAAAAGTGAGGCATTTCAGTTTCATCAGGAAAAGTTTGGGTGTTTTATCCTACATGGTAGTTAAGAAGAGTTAAACAGTCCCTGTAGGATACAGTAGTGCCCTGGTCAGTACATTATAAAGCACTCCATCAAAAAGAAAATGTGCTTCATGATAATTATCAAAATGTGTTCTGTTTCTTGTAGACAAATAGTAGTAGTTTCAAGCAGCCAACAAAACATTGTACACCAATGTGTCTCTAGCGATTAATTTTTGTTTAGGAAATCAGAGTTATTTATTTCAAGCAAAAGTGTTGTGGCATTTGTGTGTGTGACTGCATAGTTAGAGTGGAATATGAAGCTGTGGTGGCCTCACTGTGAAGCTCTGATCGCCTTTCTGATGGCCTACAGTCACAGCAAAGAGCCTGAGCTACTGGACACATTTAAACTCCTCTACGACTACACCTTCAAACACGTAAGAGAGGCTTTTCTGAGGCTTGTTCACTAGCTGAAACCAACTGACGGAATGAATCATGGGTGTTTTACAGTTCTCTGATGAGGATCATGGTGAATGGTTCGGATACCTGAGTCAAGAGGGGGAGGTGGTTCTGAATTTTAAAGGTGGACCTTTCAAAGGTGACCAAATGTTTAAACTTAAAGTACATAAAAATTCAATGCATAAATCGAAATGAATGTTTTAGCTGAAACTTTATCCACTGTAACTGAGACTGTTTTGTGAAGTAATGAAATGAACATTTGTGCAGGGTTCTTCCATGTACCCAGATGTCTCTACATGTGTGAGAAGCTACTGGACACGCTCCTTGAGAGGCAGGAAGCCTAAACTGCATTACATTAACTACACTGCATTAATGTTAATGTCAAGATAACTGTGAGTTTATATGGATAAAGATATTTTAATGGTTGATTTTAACAGTGCCTTAAATTATGTAAATAGTGTTCATGATTTACTTAGTTTTTTCTGTGGAGAGAAACTAGTGGAGGGAAAAGGGTCCACATTTCTGTTTTATTGTAGTAGAATGAATGTTCAAAACCTAGCCTTATTTTTGTCAGTGATTTTATTAATTGATTTTAGCAATTATTTAAATAAATTTTTCCCTAAAGTTCAGTTAGAGGCTAACTAACCATTTAAATATATAAGATCAGCTCCTTCCTGCAACACTCCCAATCACAAGGCAGTTAAAGCTTTAATGTTTAATAATTCTTTCCAGCTTTCCATTTCTCTCCCTTGGCTCTAAAAATTGTCCCGATGCTTCTATTTTGCATGTTCACATGAGAGGTAGGGGTGTCCTAGTTATCTTTTTAACTAAGGGGAAGGGCTTTAGGGAATTGATATACACCATTTCAGGAAAAGTGAGGTCATAACCGCATTTATACATTAAGGGCTTGAGGATTTCCCAGCATTGTTTATTCAAGATGGTTGATGTGAGGAAATTTCTAGTCATTTATAAAAGATATACAGTGTCAAAAAACAATTGTTTTGTCATAAGTACACATATAACTAGTTATACGTTAATATTATATTAACCTTAAAACAGTAACATTACATAATAAACTCGATTAAGACTTTTTTGTTTTTGTTACACATTATTTTTGAAAGATGTACATGTTGAAAAATCAGCTGTTTGTTTTATTTCATGTAAAAAGTGCTTTTACAATTACTATCAAGCCAAACTAAATAAATAAAATCTATTTTAAAAGAATGAGTGATTTACATGATTCTACTATACAACATTAATGTACAGACCTGTAAGTTTTCATTTGATTGTTCCAGTTTACACAATTTTCAGCCCTTAGCTTGGCACTCTAATTCAAAGGAAATGGACAATTGCTATGTTTTAAGGCCAAAGAAGGAGAAATGAAACTCAGCGCAAGATAACGCTATGCTTGAGCTCCTTTTGAATTGTGCATTCCTTTGAAAAATACAGATTTAGTTTTTCATTACGAGTTGAATTTAGAATGTCATGCCAATGCACAAAATATGCTTGTTTTATCTGGTAAACAGTCAAGCTCATGGTCTATCATGTCACAATCTGAGCTGGATATGATAGTATACAGCTTTATGTCTACACGTCTGTACACTTGTGTATATCAATTCTGCACAGGTGTTTCTGCATTATTTCCTGTCGTAAATAGCCTCCAGTGCATGCATATTTTATGTCTGGATAGTACTTTGCACATTTGATCAAAAGAGCAGCTTTCATTGGACAAGCATGAGATTACATACTGCAACAAACCAGGACGACATGACAGATCACGATCAGACAGCCAGATGTGTGAAATCCTGTCCACAGACATTATTTCTGACTTGAGTTGCGTACACATGCATCATTACGCATTGATTATAGGCATATGTTTGTGATGTCCTGCATCAGTTTTAAAATTCATTAAAAGGGTTTGTTTTCACATACATAGCACTGCATAGAGAGGCTCTGAAGTGTTTTTCTGAGCTCATTCACATTCCCTGCAGAACAGAATCTGCTCGTAGTGCCTTGCACCAGGTTAAAAACTGAGGAGTAAACCATCTTTGCTTTGACCTGAGGCAGTAAAATGCTCTGTAAAGCTGAGTACTTATCATTTGTGCTTATCGATTGTTCTTATGTTTATCTCAATCTTTTCCTGCTGTATAAATAAGCTATTACCACCTGTAACGCTCTGAAAACCTCAGTTATTAGTTGAAATTGACTAAATATTTGGTGACTTACCTTGAAGCCTTTTGTTAAGACACACAATTCCTAAACTAATTTAAAAAATCTGATTCTTAAAACAATTCTAAACCTTTATTTTTCTAACATGGGTGAAAAGAAACAAAGGCAACATGGAAAAGAACATGTTTATACACAAACTCACAACAGTGCACAATTGAAATAGCAATGATAATAATAATAACAATAATATAATAGAATTTCATCCTAAGAACCCAACCAGAAATAAAGCCAACATAAAAAAGTTAAATTTGTACAGTTGAGTGATGTTCAAGCAAGGTTGAATAAAACAGAACAGAAAAACCACTGCGAGAAAAGCAAAGAGAGAGCGAGAAAGAGGCTATTCCCTATTCCTCTTACGCTAGGATCATATCTTAGGAAGGTAGCACCAGAACATGAATGCCTTTGTTTAATTCTTCACTCTAAAATCTAGGTCATACAGTCATTTCTCCCAGACAAAAACAGACGCTCTATACAAAACAAAAAAGAAAAGCTATAATTTCATCTTCCTCTCCAGTGAGTGTGTAGATACCTGGGACAGTCCTGGAGCACATATCCTTTCAGATAAATTAGGGCACACCCTGCTCTATCCTTCCATTCCCAGCCTGCACCAATGAGGAGTGTGAACAGACACAAATGAGTGTGAGGATTAGAATGCTCTGTCTGAAAGGCTGAACGAGAGTCATGTGAGCTTATCGAGTGGGCCAATGAGTTTCCTGTGCTTCTCCACAGCTTCAGGATATTAGCACAACATCTACAAGAGAAGAGTTGCTGTGTTAGCTTCTCATTCAGAAGACTTTCAAAGAAAAGTAAAGACAGTCGCTACCTGTAGGGTCTGTATGGTTGGCAGGTTTCGTCTTTTTGCACTCTGAAGCCTCTGTGGATGTGGACTCAGCTTCAGGCTTTAGACTCTTTCTCTTCCTCCGAGAGTCTTTTGATTTGTTGGCACGACCTGAGCTTTTCTGCTCCTGCAGCTCAATCTGAAGGAAAAAAACAAAACCTGAGTTATTAAGAGAATTACAGCTGCAGCTACGATTAAACCAAGTCAACACTGAACAAGAAGCATTAGAAACACAGTGTAGGGTACATGCTCACGTTTTACAGTGAAATCTCGCATGTTAAACTATTATAGACTGTGTCTTTACATTTACCAGAGGTTGCAATTAGTACAAGATTTTTTTTTTTACTGTGAGCGAAAAGTTAAATACTCTTAAGATAGATCTATCGAATATACTTCCCAACGTTAACCAAAATTCCCGAAGTGAAATAAATTCCTAAATAAAGATAGCAGTTTTGGGAGGAATAATATCAGTTCAATTCATAACTTTCCAGATAACTCCTGCATTTCAAAAACATAAGATCCTCATCATAATCAGTAAAAGAGAAATTGCAGAAAAGGGATTTTGTTTAGAAACTTTGCCTTCAAAAAACAATGACACGTCAGTGCTAACTACTTTTTTATTGTGCAGCAATCCAATGTTTACTAAAGAACTGTTGTTTAAGGAAGGATCTTTAACAACTATCTGGGATTTTCATTAAGATCAACAAGTAGGTTTCACACATTCTCTCGTTAAAACTGATCGTCTTCAGTCTAGGTCTTCATGTCGTAAACATGAATTAGCTATATTAGATACATTAACTATATTTCTATAAACTTGTAAATTGTATTTAAATCTAATAATGGTTTTATGAACATTTAAATATATATTTTATCCCTTTTTTTTATATTCCCGTCATTAAATATTTTATGGTTCACAGGTTTAAATGTAGAAACAGCTGCCAGAATAGCAGGAGCAGAATTGAATCAAGCTTGAGAAAATATATACATATTTTTCCTTTGATATCATGATTACACCCTAACTGCAAATCTTACCTTTCTTAACTTTTTTTATTTTATATTGCTAGACTTTTTGTAGATACTTTCTTTCCCCTAACCATTCATTTCAAGGATTAAATTGATTGACTTGAGAAAGATTTCCCAGCATGCACCATGCAATGCAAGAGTTGTTTATTAAAGTTGGCTATCAGTGCGAAGAAAGTGTCACAAATGTAGGTAATTTCTTTCAATATAAAAAAAAGTTATAAATATAATTTTTCAAACTTTTACGGCTTCACATTTGTGTCCCATACAATTTTCAGCCCTTTCCTTTAGCACTCTATGTCAAGGGAAAGGGATAAGGCTTATGGCCAAATGAGAGAAATGCAATTCAGTCAATTATTATTATTTTTTTAGTTGTTTGTGATCAAATCTTAACCTTCTTAAAGCAGAGTTGCCGCAGGCGACAGAACAGTGACATGCACACTTCAAACTCCTGTAGCTCTAGTTACTTTCGCACTATTGAAAACAAATCTCACCAGATTCTCAACAGTTGAGAAACTGACCTCTTTCGATTGATATTAGATTCATTACAGTAATGACAACATTGCTTTTGTGCTAGGGACGGGAAGTTTGTGGAGTGTAAGAGAGTGGTGACAGATAAGTGATTTACTTAGCAGTAACTTAGCAGTGATTTAATTGTAAATACTACAATTGGGAAGCTGGCAATCACAATCCAATCTTTCACATAATAAACTGATATGATCCTGCTGATGGCTCTTCACTCACCTGAATGAGCGTCTGGAGATCACCACGAGGCGGTTGAGACGAGGCCTGGAGGATGCGATGAATGGTGTGTGATTGGTCCAGTGTGACCTCCAGCAGATCTCCTTCTAACTGAAGCTCCTCCAGCTGGACTCTGGTGGATGTGGTTAGCTCGATCACTGGTCCTTTAAGAAATGGTAGAAGTGCCAACAGAGACTCCACACCTGAATAATGAAGAACATAACAGTTTAGAAACAAAAACAAACATCAGCATAAGTAACTTCATGATGTTTTTCAAATACTCAACCTGTAACTTCGCTTGTGCTTGGCCTCCTGGCAATGCCATTCTCACAGCCAGACTAGGAAAGGAGAAGGAAAACAAACATTATTTTACACTGAATGTAGGAATCTAAAACATTATTTAAGTTGTCAATATTTTATTTATTTCTAACAACGACAGGTCATGCACACATGCATATTTAAAATATAAAAAATAAACAGAGATGTAATTATATAATAATAATACATTTTATGTGCTGATGCCTTTCAAACCACCGGGTCCAGTCAAGGCTTAAGTAGAGCTCACCAGAGAAGCTCGAGGCTCATTGCTAGAATGTTCTTCGTACAGGCTCCCTGTACAAAATATGGTTCCAGTTCCTTACTCCTGAGAATAAATTCATTCTCCAGGTAAACTAATATTTCCCCTTCCTGTATGCTAATCTCTGTGAAAGGCTTGCATAACCATGCTTCCCCTCATGTTACTGTGTAATACGAGAGCTCAATGTTTTGGGTCGGAGGTTTCAAGTTTGGTTTCTTGCCATGAATGAATGAATGATGTGGAGGTTGTACATACTGTTTGAATGTGCAGGCTAAAATATTAACTTTCAACTAGGACTCGTTTCAGCAACTCTGAATCAACTCTTATTAAAAGCAATATTATGGCAGACAAAACACTTTGTTTTATAACTTCAACAGGGTGTTCCTCAAACCTAAAGCTATGATGCACACCATATGAGAGGTTATTTTAATAACCTAGAATAGTGGCTCTTAAGACACCAGCAAGCTGTGATGAAAGAGTGTTTTGCCTCAGGGTTAATGCCAATTAAAGCAAGAAACATGTTCATTTACGGTCATCTGTAGAACTTAAATCCTTTTCTGGAAACATGGGTGATGTCTTGGATACTTTATCCAAAACGTATATGTCTATTGTGGTTAAATCACTGTATTGTCTGAGTGCTATGAAACGTCTTTGATCCAGATCATGCACTAGTTTGAGTAGAGGCTGGAACATGACAAACAACTGGCAGTAATAACCCAGTTGATGACTTCTGGCAATTTCAGGGCTTGGCTATAACAAACCAACAAATTGATAACAGAACTTTTCACATTGTTTTTTTTCAATTACATCTAACCAAAATGTATTACCCAATGTAAGTTAAACAGCTTTGATCAACACCCTAGAGTATGAGTAAATCTCACCTGTGTGCCATTAGAAGCCATCTTCTCACTCTTTTTCGGTGAATGTCCATCATCCGTTAGGTCGATAACCCCCTCATCTGCTTCCTCAGAGTCAGATAGTACAATTACGGAATCGCTATTGCACTTCTTTTTCTCCTTTGGTTCCTCCTCTTTCATACTGCTCATTTCCTCCTCTGCTTGCTGCAGTCTCTCTAGCACCTCCTGTACTTCGGAGATCTCCAGCGCCTGCTTGGCTCGACCCTGCCAGTTGATGGCCCTCTCCGTCAGACACTGCAGTGCCTCTCCCTCAGGCAGGCGAACAGGTAACCTCTGTAGTGCCACCAAGAGGGATAGAATGGTTTCCAGCCGGGGGCGCCGGGACCTCTGGCACCGGGGACAAAGGAAACGCGTGTTCCAGTCCCACCAGCAGAGAGGCTTTGTAAAATTCGAGTCAGGGAAGGCTAATAGCGGAGGGAAGGACACACAACCACTATGAAACCAGTCTTTGCAGAGATGACACCTGTGAAGATAGAGGCGGGGTTCTCCACCGCACAAGCAAACAGATTGGCTGGGAGAATTTGAATTGGTGGAGCTTCCGTTTTGGAGCACAGGTCCATTCGTGTCAGGGAGTGTATCCGTCTCCATGGAGTTACTCAGCTTCCTGTCTCTATATATACTGTTCTGGTCAGAGCTTGCTCTGTTTTCAATGCCTGGTTTAGCTAAATTCAGCTGCTGGAGGTGTAGGAGGGACTTTTTTTCCTGCCGTTCCCCTTCTTTGTAAGCCATTATCTGATAATAAAGATATAACCACTATTACCATATGAAACCAAAACATTAAAATTTAAATCTAACTCTTACTCGCATCCTTATGGCAAACGTTAAACATAATTATTGGGGCTTTAACAAATTTGTAAAGAAATGTAACCGCAAGGGTAACCAAATACTAAGAAAGTACATATCTTAAGTAGATTCATCAAAAATGCATCATACAAGATATCCAAGTTTTAACAATAACAACCACAAAATTTATAAACACATGTTTCATCAAAAGACTGATATTGCAAATACATTTATAAATAGTTCCTGTTTTGGCTGGTATTAAAACTTAATAACTTCTATAAATATTAATGAGTCTGTTTTACTATATAGAATTTATGTAAAATGTTTTACCAGCCATGCTTTTTTAATGAACAATAGCAAACTTTTTGTTAAGTTTACTGTTAACCCTTTAACACCGGATGTGTTGCCGATGACACAAAAGTGAAGTGCGCACTTCAAACAATCGTAGCTCTGTTTTTTTTACTTTTTTGTTTATCGAAAAAATTTCAACAGATCATGAAAGCTGAGAAACAGCAGTGATGTTACATTCATTACGGTAATGACAACATTGCTTTTGTTCAAGGGGCAGGAATTTTGTGGAGGGTAGAAGAGCGGTGACAGATGTGTGATTGTTTCGTTGTGAATGACTTTAGCAATACTTTAGCAGTGTTTTAGAGGCGATTTCATTTTAAATATTATATTTTTATTGTATATAATAGCATAGACATGGTTTTTGCTGTAGTTAGCAATGAAAGCACTCTTAGCACTCTTTCATTAGCGGGTGTGTAACCATCTCAACCACAGTGCCTGATAAAGTTTTTATACACAGGGTTTATTCACAGCTTTATAACAACAATGTTTCTTTTTGTACTGTATTTTTCTAATTGACATTTTATAATATTGCTTTATTACCTATCATGCTCATGAATTCAACAACATATTGCTTCATTCATTATTTTTATTTTATATAATTATTATATATTTTTATTTTATATTCTGCTATTTTTTTGTGTAGAAACACAAGTTTTTATTTGACAAATCTTATAATGTCTTCATATTTATAAAGATTCTTCTGATGAAGGGAAATCCTCCTGAGGCGTGGAGATGATTCTGTGGCAAAGGCCGAAGCATTTGGGACACCAAAAAAACTCCTGTAGATATTTAAATAAAACAACTTGTGAAATGGACACTGAAAGCCCTAACCAAACAAAACTTTTTGAGTCGATGTAAAACAGTTTGAGGTTAATTTCTATAATCTCACAAGTCTTATTGATGATGTACATTTATAGCTGTTTATAAACAGAAATTGAAAAAAATTCTAATCAGTTTTTTTTTTACTTTTCTTGTTATTACTATATAATGTAATGGTATTTTTTTGTCAGATTTTGAAAGTTTTATTTCATCTGAAAAAAAAACATATCCTGGTTATGGTGGTATCTACCAAGTTTGGTTTTAATATTTCAAAGTGTCACTCAGATAAAGCCTAGTGAACAAATTAGCAATTGTGTTTCATGTTTGATCACATGTTAGATGTTAGAAAGATCAAGTTTCTTGTAATAACTTTTAGCCAGCAGGGTCAAGTTGGACACACTGTCTATGGGAAGATAAAAAAAGGTTGTATTTTGAGTTAAAATGAAGAAAGGTGGACAGGAAGTAAGGTTGAATATTGGACATGTGGTGTCAACCTTGGAAACAAATCAAGACTCGCAGGCATACGCTAAAGCAATCAAAAGTGAAAGTGAGCAGTTGGCCAGATATGGAGTGACCCATACCCAGAATTTGTGCTCTGCATTTAAGCCATGTCCACGCACCCAGTTTGTTTTCAAACATTTTATTCTTAACCCATAAACAAAAAAATTATCGTTCACACAAGCACGGGTAAAAAAAATCTGCGTCCACACAAAACCGGGTAAAATGATTTAAAACTTTGCAATAGCTGAACCTGCCCAGTAAAGAGCATCAGACTCTTTACCCATTGAAGTTAAATCAATCAATCAGAAGCTCCTTTCAGTTCTGAACTGAGGAGTTCAGCGCTACCTTTTAATGGCTGAGAAATACTGCACACACAAAGATAAGAAGTCTTTTATAAAAGAAAATTCTCTCGCCAGTCTT
Organism: Danionella dracula; assembly: GCA_900490495.1. Lineage (NCBI taxonomy): Eukaryota > Metazoa > Chordata > Actinopteri > Cypriniformes > Danionidae > Danionella > Danionella dracula. Next base: position 8,307,314 of record UELW01000666.1, read on the forward strand.
AACCCACAACTGTTTCACTCAACAAATGGTTGCTGTTCAAAACTGTATTTGTACAGTTAGTACTGCATTTGTATGAGGTGAGCGCATCTGCAGCAATAACACACACATTGCTGTGGTTTGAAGTGTCTGTTCAGTAATTAAACACGTTATTAAATATGTTCTGTGTTTGTGCAGTCCTGTACATCTCAGAAGATATGTACACGCCCTGGCTCTGTCTCTTTAATGACATGTTCTGCTCTTTAAGCAAAAGTTGCTTCATCTGTAAAAAAAAAACAAAAAAAAAAAAAAAAATCTCCTTCAAACTCTGCCTGAACCAGAATTTGCACAGTTATGATGTCCACATGAAAACTAATTAGTAGTGCTTAAAAAAATAATAACTTTGGCTGGCCTTTTCAAATAAACTCTGTTAAAGCAAAAATGCTGCTCTGGTTACATGTGGAAGCGCCCTGTTTCTTTCAATATAGGCGACATCCAAAATGGCTGACCTGGTAAATTTGAACCGATCCTGACTTTGCAATAGTATTTAAATGAATCGAGACCAATATTATGAAGTTGGTCAAACTTCTAGGTAGTTGAGATAAAAAAATAAGTTTGTTGAAATCAGACCAGACGTCAAGGAAAAGTTTGAAAAGGAGAAAAACCCTTTTGTCGATAAAAATTTAACAATCATAATCCAAAGAATCTGCAAAAAGTTTCTACAACATACAGTTAATAAGCTATGACAATAAACAAGTGAAACTATGAGGACAACAAGATGTATTTGTACATGTATGCTGAATAACATTATCGCAAGAGGATCATGGGGCTTTGACTTCAATGGCAGGAGGATAATAAATAGGAGAACAAAACCTGCAGTACTTGGTCCCTAAATATATACAACAGGCTATGGATGAAATGGCTGTTTTTTGGTTGAATGCTTGGTTTTAAAACAGTATAATGATTCTTAATAATTCCTACAGTGTGGTGTGTGACATCTGTGTGAACTCACAATAGCTCCTGGATCTCGGAGGTCCTGAGCTGTGAGGCCTAAAACATTGACATCAGAATCTGCTTCTGTTCCTATAGCGTTCCCCTCGCTCTTCTCAACACATGGACACAACACCTATGAAGAGATGTTAAAATTGTCAATTTAATCGAAAAACAAAATCTTTATTATGAGATTACCTGCCAACTACATTTTCAGAAATATGTTAATTATTAACTATCAGTTCAAGAATTTAGCCAAAACTTTGCCTTTTAACCTTTTTGTTTATTTGATTTCAATATGGGAGACACATTTTATTTTTTGTCTTCTATTGTTGTGCTTTTGTTTTGTTGCATTTTATGAACACATAAATATCAAAACTACTCTCTTATACGAAGTGCTCAGAAATCTGGCATCAATCCCATGAGGAAGAATGCATGAGTGCTGTTACCTGCAGCAGACTGTGCTGGCCGTTCTTCTTCAGAAATGTTTTACTGGCCCTCTCTCTCCATGAGTGGGCACTGGCCACCTGCAGTTCCAGCTGCCTCAGCTCTTCCATCTTCACTGGCAGGTCTCGGCCAATGGCCACCAGACCCTCCAGATCATCCAGACAAGGGTAGTGCTCCCCGTTCTTTTTTCAAAAGACAAAAGAAAAAGGATCAAAACAATTCAACAGGACCATACATAAATCGTACTGAATAGCAAAGTAAAAAAACTGTAAAGATTGGTTTGTTAGCTTTTTTGTTGTTGTTGAGACAGCATCAGGGGCAGGAAAGAGTGCCAAAGTGGGTTATAGCAAGAAGAAGAAAGTGTTGAAAAAAGTAAAAGATGATGGGGTAAATTCGGTTTCTCATTTACAGCTTCCATTCTACCTTAAAATTTCTTATTCCTTTCTGCTTATCTTAGGGAACATGGGGCTTTATTATGTGGTCAACATTTATTATAGTGTCAAAACTGTGGAGAGAAAAATTTCTTCAGGTGGATTTTTATGAAAAGTGCTGTAATACCAGATACTCAACACAAAAACGCTACAGTTTTATATGATGATTTTCATTATTAAGGCTGGGAATTGAATGTGTTAATTAGAATAATTAATCACAGAATTTTTTTTATATTTTTGACGCAATTAATCCACCCTGCCCCTCTACAGATCTGTAACATTAGACATTGTAGACGCAGACCTGAAGCAAGCTAGTAACAAAACTAGCAAGATGCAAAATGATAAGGATGACGTACCAGTGTTGTTTTTGTCAATGATGACTATAACAAAATAATTTAATTGATGCATGTTCTTCTTGGGGCAATAATGAAACACTGATGAGATATAAACATTTCCATTATGACGAAATTGTGATGAGACGCACAATTCTTACAAGAGTGTACGAAAATGTTTTTGGGGAGATGGTTACACAATCAAAATGCTGACATTTCTGCTTTTCATTATTCGTAACTGTTACAGCCCGAGCCGTTTCTGCAGTGAAGTGCTTCTTTCTTCCTATTGCTCAAGACTGGACTGACTTGGAGAGAGAAGCTCCACTCACTGCTTTGTTTGTGTTTGTTGATAGGCATAACATAAAAAATGCAACCAATCTCAATGTTAAATGGAGCATAAATTTATGAAATAAATGTATATACACATTTCAAATATTTAAGAGTTAAATTACCTTATTAAAAAATAATTTTGTAAAAAAAAAATATTAATCTACATTGACTAAAACGACACAAAACCCTTTTACTTTTTTGTGACAAACGTCGTCGACTAAAACGTGACTAGAATGTTTCTGTTCACTAAGTTACGATTAGCATACAATGTAACCTAATTCATAGGTTTGTGTTCATCATTGATAAGAATGTCATGACCACTGTAGCCTAAATTATAAGTTTGTTTTCAATAAAAAAAAACTGCTTGTAATGTCTGCATTTTCGATTAAATGCTATTAATTTGACTAATTAATCATCACACCATGTAATTCATTAAATCAAAAATTGTAATCGCTTGAGAGCACTATGTATTATATGTTTTGAAAGAGTAGACCATGACATTTGTTTGTCACAGCAACAAAATAAGTATAGTTTTTAGCTGAGCTAAGAAGAATGATACCAAACGTTTGATTTAGCCAAAACTCCCTTAAAACTCCCTTAAACTCCCACAGTGCCTTAAATCCCCATAAACAACTACCAATCTAAATGCTTGTGAATAAACAACTGCTCGCCTATGTTGGCTGAATTACTGAATGACAAGCACCTTTGTATCCCTGAACTGTTAATATCTGTTAAACCAACAAGAAACCTAGACTAACCAACAAGGCCTTGCTATCTATAGTGGGACTGTTTTCATTACTGCTGGGACGTACTCAATGTGTAACTGCCTCCTGTTAACTCCACTTTTAGTCAAAACTGAATTTTGTGACAAATGAAAAAACATTTGGTTTGGATGAGATATGATCATTTAGCTTTGATAAAAACCCTGCTGGATCATGGGGATTAGCACCCACAAAACAAGTGATTTCATGTCTAAGAGAGCCTATCAGTATTTCTTATTGAAAATGTGTACGTGTAAGACCAGTCCTAATGATAAACAAACCAGTTCCCTGTAGGAACTTTGGCATACACCATCATTATATTTAATCATACAGGTGATTCTAACCTGGATTTCCTCCAGATCATTAACCCAAGCACGAGCTCGGCTCAAGCAAGCCTGCAAAGACAGGATATTCGGCAGCTGCACTGGTATTAGCTGGGCCTCGTTCACGATAGCCTCCAGGGTTGATAGATGGTGTTTCTGCCTGCGTGTGAAAACAAGCAGCAAATAAAAAAGCTTCTTCTTATGATAAAACAGCTCTTCCTCACCTGTCCTCCAGGCATATCTGTGCCTTCTCCTCCCAGCGCTCTGCTATAGTCAGCAGCTCTTGCAGTTCTGCCATTGCAGTCTCTACTGAAACACTTTGTGATACTCTGCAGCCCGCCTCCATCAGGTTCCTCAGAACAGAGAGGCTCACTTCACTGCCCTCGGGTCCTAATGTCCGCCTGACCTCTCCTAGCCAGCGGCCCTGCTCCTGCAGCCCATTCAGAAGCTGACAGGCTGGGGCAATGACAGGAAGTGACGCTCCCTCCTCTAACAGGGCTTGAATCTCAGTGGTGGCAGGAAGAGGAGAGTTTTGCTTCCACTCGCTCTTTGTGCTGTCAACGAGAACTTGAGCGCGTGAATCGAACTCTTCGATCTTCTGCAATATTTTCTGGAAAGAAAAACATTAATTTGTCTCACAGACGGTCAGGATAATAGTACTTTTTATGCTGTTCGTTAAGCAGATTCCCAATGCAGTGATTTTCTAGCAGAAGTAGATGAAGACAAGCCAGGAAAAACAAAGATGAGCAAGAAATAAAAGGAACAGAAAAGCCAGGAAGAGAAGAAAAAAAAGCCATAATAGCATTCTCATTGATAGGCGGGACAACTGTGTTGTTCTTTCTGGGACAGAAAGTTAGTTTCCCCAATAAGTCTATTAGACAGCTGCAGCTCCTTTAGAAAGGATCCGGATGGATCCTGGCTAGAACTGAAACTAAAAGGTCAGAGCACATAACGCAAGTCCTCAGGTGAACTTTTGATGTTTTATCTTTTGCTTTTTAAATCTATGTCCTGTTTTATTATTGGTTGAATCTCTAACCTGTTTTTATTCCTCAGTAAAGCACTTTAAACATGCTTAATACAATTTCTTCTAGAAACGATGTTTCTAGCTTAAAATCACAGATCCTTCACATTTTATGTAGACATCTAGTCTTTCTGTCTTGAGAATTGAAAAGGACTTCATGACTTTGTAAATTTTTTTTTACCTTTTATGATTTAATTACGAGAGTTCAGCAAATTTGGTTAATCTAAAAATGTTAAAATGATAGATCTTTGGGACATGCTACCATTACCTTATTGGTAAAGAGAATACACTGTGTTCAGAATTATTAGGCAAATGAGTATTTTGACCACATCATCCTCATTATGCATGTTGTCTTACTCCAAGCTGTATAGGCTCGAAAGCCTACTACCAATTAAGCATATTAGGTGATGTCCATCTCTGTAATGAGAAGGGGTGTGGTCTAATGACATCAACACCCTATATCAGGTGTGCATAATTATTAGGCAACTTCCTTTCCTTTGGCAAAATGGGTCAAAAGAAGGACTTGACAGGTTCCGAAAAGTCTAAAATAGTCAGATATCTTGCAGAGGGATGCAGCACTCTTAAAGATGCCAAGCTTCTGAAGAGTGATCATCGAACAATCAAGCGTTTCATTCAAAATAGTCAACAGGGTCGCAAGAAGTGTGTGGAAAAACCAAGGCGCAAAATCACTGCCCATGAACTGAGAAAAGTCAAGCGTGCAGCTGCCAAGATGCCACTTGCCACCAGTTTTGCCTTATTTCAGAGCTGCAACATTACTGGAGTGCCCAAAAGCACAAGGTGTGAAATACTCAGAAACATGGCCAAGGTAAGAAAGGCTGAAAAACGACCACCACTGAACAAGACACACAAGCTGAACCGTCAAGACTGGACCAAGAAATATCTGAAGACAGATTTTTCTAAGGTTTTATGGACTGATGAAATGAGAGTGAGTCTCGATGGGCCAGATAGATGGGCCCGTGGCTGGATTGGTAAAGGGCAGAGAGCTCCAGTCCGACTCAGACGCCAGCAAGGTGGAGGTGGGGTACTGGTATTGGCTGGTATCATCAAAGATGAGCTTGAGAGATCTTTTCTGGTTGAGGATGGAGTCAAGCTCAACTCCCAGTACTACTGCCAGTTTCTGGAAGACACCTTCTTCAAGCAGGGGTACAGGAAGAAGTCTGCATCCTTCAAGAAAAACATGATTTTCATGCAGGACAATGCTCCATCACACGCGTCCAAGTACTCCACAGCGTGGCTGGCATGAAAGGGTCTAAAAGAAAAAAAAACTAATGACATGGCCTCCTTGTTCACCTGATCTGAACCCCATAGAGAACCTGTGGTCCATCATCAAATGTGAGATTTACAAGGAGGAAAACCAGTACAGCTCTCTCAACAATGTCTGGGAGGCTGTGGTTGCTGCTGCACGCAATGTTGATAGTGAACAGATCAAAACACTGACAGAATCCATGGATGGCAAGCTTTTGATTGTCCTTGCAAAGAAAGGTGGCTATATTGGTCACTGATTGGTTTTTGTTTTGTTTTTGAATGTCAGAAATGTATATTTGTGATTGTTGAGATGTTATATTGGTTTCACTGGTGAAAATAAATAATTGCAATAGGTATATATTTGATTTTGTTAAGTTGACTAATAATTGTGCACAGTAATAGTCACCTGCACACACAGATATCCTCCTAAAATAGCTAAAACTAAAAACAAACTAAAAACTACTTCCAAAAATATTCAGCTTTGATATTAATTAATTTTTTGGGTTCATTGAGAACATGGTTGTTGTTCCATAATAAAATTATTCCTCAGAAATACAACTTGCCTAATAATTCTGCACTCCCTGCATTTACGGTCTTGTTTTAAACAAAGCTACACAATGTGTGCCTTGGTTCAGTTAGCTCAGTTTACCTGCATTTCTTCCTGATGTTTCACAACACAGGGTAGGTTCTGCATGGTGTCCACCAAAGCCCTCAGCTCCTCCAGGGTCATTCGACTGCTCTGACTGTTACTGATGAGGTCTTTGCTTCTCCTTTCACACCGTTCGATGTCTGTGAAGACTGTGTTGAGTCGCTGGAGGATTTCATTGTTTGGGAACTTGTTGTCCTCTGCTTCTTCTTTCAGTACCTCCAGATTTTTAATGTCTGAGGGAAAATGAAAAACATGTTGTGAACAAAAATAAATGTGGGGTTGCCACATGCAAAGACATGAAATTAAATGGTCCACCAGTCCATCCTCAGTTGTTGCTCTCTGTTACATTTCAGACACATACTCATGTTGTTGTTAACACAATGTTATGAGGAAGCTGCTAATATGTTTATTATTACATTCACAATATTCATTTATTTAACTTCATATACTACCACCCTGGCTTGGCACTTAAAAGTGGAAAAAGAAACATGGTAATTCTTAACTTTTAATGAAAATATTCCACACAAATTAGTCAAATGCATTCCTACAATGAAATAATCAGTTAAATACAATTTGTTTCCATTTTTTTATTACAATTTGTTTAAAATGTGTGTGAATACATTTCCCTATAAAAAGGCAGCTGATATAAAAATAAATCAACTGTTTTATTTAATCTGTGAAGCTCTGAGAGCTGCGGTGCTTAATTTATTTTTCTCAGATGCTTCAAGGTAAGTGCATAAAGATCTCTCACATGCTATAATATACACAAATTACTATAATACAAAATAATACATCAATGCCAATGTTGTTCCTAAGCTGTCACATGTCCAAGACTGATGAGAGGAAAAAGCCACCTCAAAACATACTTTTAAATAGTAATTTAATGTGGTTATTGTTTGTCAAATCAGTGACCTCATTGATGAACTTGAAAATAAAAAAAGAATGAAATACTAGTTCTTTAGATCAAGAATGAGATTGATTAATAGTTTAATGTAAAAACAAAAGTAGGTGAAATAAGGTTGGGTGATATGGCCCAAAACAAATCCTTTTTTCACAATAAATCCAATTTATGATTAAATATTTACCCCCTACTTAAAATAAATGTGCTGGTGACCAAGAAAATGTTGCAAACTAATAAAAAAGGTTCAACTGCAATCAGAGACAAGAAAGCAAAGACATTATACTGTTGCTATTGAAAACAATGAAAATACTGAAAATATGCTCTGAAGTTTTAATAAAGAGCGAGTAGGGAGGGCTGAGCCCATATTATTTCTAGCATTTTTAGTTCAAGAGAAAATCGATGCAAACAACACACTCAAGTTAATCGATAAAATATTTTTTTTCCACTCAGCCCTAGGATGAATAGAACATTTGAATCTTGAATAAAAGATCATTACAGCAAAGACTACGCAAATGAAAATTTTGAATGTATTTTAAAAACTTCAAAACATTTTTTCTCTTTGAAGGTTTTTGAAATAGTTGGAAACACTATAGAAGGCAATTGTCGGCAAGCATAAAATGTCTTGCAAATTAACAACTGAATAAACAACAGGAAATACCGTATTATTAACTTTAAAAATGTAGAGAGTGGTTCATCTGTAAATTGCTGTTACCCAGTTTAATGCCTTCGTCTTGCTCCAGAGCTTCCTTCACTCGGTTAGCCCACGAATCAAAGGACTCTGCTCGAACTTTTAACCGATGCAACATCGCCAGGAGTTCATCAAGTGTGTATCGATACCTTGAAACAAGACAAAAGAAATAGCAAATCAGACACAATGTTTCTCTTCTTTTATATGAATGTCTTGCCAGTTTCGTTTTGATATCTGTATTTTATTGCTTTAGTGATGGCAGTTTTCATTTAAAAAAAAAGTTTTGCTGTATAAAATGGTTTGCAAGTGGATTAAAACTTCTCAATTGGATTAAACCTTGTGCCAAGCACAAACTGAATCATCTTTAAAAACATATCTTTTCACACTGCACTATACAGCCTTAAGTCGCTGCTTTGTTTACACAGCACTTTCGATTTGTGAGTTTTACAATGCTTGTCTTTCAACAGAAAGAAAAATTGGACAGATTCAGATATCTAGCATGCCAAATATCTCACATACTGTCTCAGCGACTTGTCTTCTGTTTTCTCAGATTACGACTTTGATAATGCACAATGTATGTCACTTGCATACACAAGCACTGTTTTTCTTAAAATCCGTCGACAAGTCAAAGCCAGGGATTAAATTGCAGAATGAACTTGGTACTTAGCGAATTAATGATTTGCTGTAAAACTACCTTTTATGATAGAAAAACTATGACTAGCTTCATCATCTACATCTTTTGTAAACAAAATATTTCTTTTATTTCACATTCTCATGAAGTATTTCATGTGGTTTATTATTCAATCACTTGCTTCCTTCTAATCTTCCTTCAAATTTGGTTTTAAGCCTTGTGAGGGTTACAACACAGTTGCCCTCTAGAGGCCATTATTACCTGAGGTAGAGTTTTTCACTGGGGCAAGAGCAGAGGTCCTGGGCATGATAGAGGCAGACGAGACTCTCTTGGCAGTTTGAACAAGCCAGGGCTGAAAGGAAGCAGGTGGTCTTGCATTTGTCGCACTGTCTTTCGTCATCAGGCAGCAATTCAAAGGCCTCCCTTTCTGCTTCCTTTATACCCTGAGAAAAAAAATATATGAGAAAACAGTTGTTTAAACAGAGTATGTTGTGTGTGATTGGGACCAGAACACTTTTGTTGGATATAACCTCTGAATCTCCACTCACTCGAATAGGCCTGAGTATAAATATGGAAGGAAAGCAAATACAGTACTCTTCCAGTTTCACTTTGGAGCCTTCATATATATATATATATATATATATATATATATATATATATATATATATATATATATATATATATATATATATATATATATACACATAGCTTGTACAATAGCTCACTACTACAGAGGTCTCACGAGATACGAATGTTTCATGTTACAGAAACTTCAAGATATGGCCACAAAAAAAAAAATATTTTGGTTCATGATAGGGAAAAAAGCCGTCAAGATATGGAAACCGAGTACAGGACATACATACGAGTACATATTGGACATTTGAAATTCTGCTGGAAGACAACACTGGGCATCACGTGACTACATTCAAAGCGGCACCAAATATTCTGCTCTGCTACTGGTCAGTTCCAGCACTGATGCTGTGTGTTCATGCATAGCATCCTGCTCTCCCATTGGTCGCCTGATGCCCCATAACATCTTCCCAGAAGAGCTCTCCCTCTATGCATGGTTTTGGTTTTCTGCTGGTTTCCTAAATTTGTGAATATTTTCGTGTTGCATTTTTTGGCAAAAGTATTTTTATGGCCATGGCTCTCCTTCGCTACTGTCCGTTCTCCTCTCCTACCAACTCCTCCAACACTTCATCACATCCCCTCACTCGAAAGGTAAGGGTTGTTAGTTTATTTAGTTTTAAACACTTGCTGAGGGTTCATCATGAAAATTGTATAGAACACAAAATAGTACATATAGAATAGTAGCAGACTTCTCAACTAATCTACATGAGAGCACCTCAGACCTGGTAGAAATTAACTAAAATATTTGTCATATTCAACAGTGGCAGTTTCCAGTTCTCTATCTAATCTTGCACTTAAATAAGTTTAAAATGCAAATCTATAATGTTATTAAGCTCTACTAAAATGTGATGTCAAATTTTTTTTTCCAGTTTTTGGGCCGATAACAAGTGTTAACGTGAAAGTTTATTATCGCGGGATGTCTGTCTGTATGTCTGTCTGTCTGTATAATAATTTGTTTAGAGATTCTTTGATTCATTCTAAGGAAAGCAAAACTTAGCGGGATAGCTTGGAATGTGAGACTAAAAATAACTTTACGAAGCATCCATATACTTATAAATATATATATATATATATATATACATACATACATCATATACATAAATATATTTATACACACATACACATATATGCACAGCTAAATTTTCAGTGAAATTTTCAACTTAACAAGTGAGGTGCTCGTGATCACATGCTTGATTTATGATTAGCTGGATTCTTTGACTGGGACAAATCACCAATAGCATGAACTGCCATGCATGCTGTAACTGTAGTATTTATACTGTAGGTGATGTTTTCAGATAAAATGGCCTGCTAAACTTCAAAAAGAAACCCTCAAACATTGATTATATCAGTATAGCAATATTATTAATTAATTTTGCTAAAATCCCAATCACACAATAAAAAAAATATATAACTTCAAAATATATAACTGTGTTTTATGCCAATAAAGTTATGATATTTATAGTGTTCAATTGTCAATTAAATTGATCAATTTTCAAACACTATATGAACAGAAACTGTATGTATGATCTGAAATTGCATGCATATGTGCTTTGTCTGTGCAGAAAATCTGGAATACACATCTATATTACTGTTATCTAATCTGACCATGAGCATGTTATCTCACATCATTTTCACCAGCTAGAAGTTCTCACTTACCCTTTCAAGTAAGCTTTTACGAAGTTTCCGCTCCTCCTGCACGATGACGAACATCTCCCTGTGTGTGGCAGCAGCCAGATTCAGATCCAGCTTCTCTGGGTAGGCCGCCATCTTACAGGTGAGCTCCTCTTGAGAAAACACACAGTAGCGCCTCAGCAGCCGGTAATGCTCGATGCAAGAGCGTCCTGTGGGCAGCTAGTACAGAAACAGAAAAAGGAAGCCATTTACTCACACTTAGACATTTAGTCACACTAGACTATTTCCACTGTGAGGGATAAACTTCTTACCCAGTCTGCTGTGCAGAAGTTGACTGCTTCGGCAAAGTTATATCCCTGATTAAAACCACTGTGATAGGCTCGTGGAAAAGTGATGACAAACTCCCCAGCACATTGATTGGTCCGAACAACCTATTGATCAATATAAAACACAAAACCATTCAGACCAATTTGTTTCATTACAATTGAGCCCTGAAACTATGTATGCACTGTTAAATCAGCCTATAATCTGAATAGGCTGTTGTTTACCTTCTGAGTGAGATACTCATGGGAAGGTCAATAAAATCAAGCATAAAGAGATGAGCTGTTGTGCAAATAACATTCAAACATGAGAATTGTGACGCTCAAAACTCAGCCTAATCAGCTCCTCAAAACAATCACTCGCAATTCTGTGAAGATATCTGGTAAATGAACCAAAAAGTGATTTTCGGGAGACTTATATACTGACTTATCTCCATAGAGCAGTGTTTGTATACTTAGCTTTAAGTTGAATACAATGCAGAGATAAACACCATTTTGATTCTTCTGTTTTGATCTGAATCAGTGCCTAGGATTAGCTAGGGTCAGATATTCGCATATGAATTTTTTATGAATTCCCAGTGTATAATTATGACTGATTCAGCATATGAAATACAAACGAGATGAAATTTGTATGAATTGCCAGTGTATAAATATGACATAACTAACTATAACCCCACTTTCCCCAGAATTATGTTATTCTTTTGGCCGGACAGTTTGGTTGATTATAATAGAAGTTGCATTAAAACATATACATTCATCCAATATTGCAAATTGTTTAGAAACAAATATTTAACCAAATAAAACATATTTTAATTCATCTTAACACTTCACTAGCTTTATCTAAAAAAAAAAATCTGTATTCTAGTTAAGTGGTTTAATATTGTTCCAGTACACTACTACTACTTTATAAATGCCTTTAATGTTCTTTACAATGAATTTACTAACAAACACAAATAACTTGTTTGTAATGTACCATCACACAGTTAGTATTTAATAATAATAATAATAATAATAATAATAATTAGAATACATCTGAGGAGCGTATGGGCACAAACTAAACACTGTAAATTGAATTTTACACATATTCAGATAAACAAATATCAAACAAGTATATTGCTGAAAATTATGAACTTTTGTTCAACGTTGACGAGCGATGGCTTTGGAAACCACATTGCTGACTGTCATAAGACCCCCTATGATCATAAGCATGGTTACAAACCGGCACGCCGTGACTCATGAGGATGTTTGGGTTCATGATGGTGACGAGCTGGTGGAGAAGGTCAGGCTGGAATTCAAAAAGCTCAGGAGTGAGTTTCTTCATCACCTCCTCTAATCTCTCTGCAGCAGCCATTGGCACACCATACCAGGTTTTTGGCTCACCCCTTTAACAGAGAAAACGGAGCAACATTTTATTAAATTGGAATGTAATCTTTCAGAGGTGTCAAGAACCTCTATTAATAGCCAAATATCATATTTTCGATCCCTGAAAATATGATAGCTTAGGTTAGGTTTATGTATCAAAATACTGCTTCAATAATATTGCAAATTAGAAGAAAACTAAATCTTTAAGTGTCAACCTGTTGTTGGAGACCTCCAAAAATGTATTAAGGAACCTTAACCTTGATCAATTAAGAAATTCCCCTAGGGGCCCTTAAAGCATTCAAATAATAGGCTCTTGGTATGTGTCCAAGTAGGGTCTGGGTGACATACAAAAAAACTAGAATATAACTCTGTTTACTGGTTTAAATGAGGGGGTGTAGCTAAGTGGTAGAGCGCATGCTTCGCATGTATGAGGTCCTGGGATCATCCCCAGCATCTCCACGAGTGGCATCGGTGGTTTCCCCTTCTATAAGTTGCTTTGGACAAGAGGGTCTGCCAAATGCATAAATGTAAAATCATTTGCTCCAACTGCTCTCTTGTTCAAATATGGTTACAGGTTCTGTTTGGTGATCTGCTCTTTCATGTGATTAGAATTTCACCTTCATGTTTGACATGAATTGCCTGATGATGATTAGCCTCACACCAGCACAGCCCAATGCACCTCTGCATCCACTATGTAGCTGGGTTCATGTTCTTCTCGTGCGTGTGACTTTTTTCTATGGGTGCTCAGTTTTTCCCGTGAACACAAAACCGTGAACATAAGTGAACTGGATATTCGATATCATCCATAAATAAGGTTAAACTAGTCTTATACAAGTTAATGACTGTAGCTCTTTTTTCCTAATGTTAACTTTGCCACTGAAGATTAAACAAGATTAACTATTTCCTGATTTCAACTTTATCATGTAATTCTATTCTATATATTATTGATTGAATGAAACGATGATGAACTTTTCATAATTCCGTGTACATTTGACAGCTAAAAGGACAATTTCTACAATATTTGTTCCCAGCATTACCAGTGTAAATAGTTGATGGAGTAACTCCAGTGGTCCTCAATGTGCCAACAGAAAGCAGAAAACACCATGCCAACGTAGAGCCATGGCACCTTCATGCCAGAGATATCTGCATTGATGTGGCACAATAATGACTGCTCCAATACTGGCATTACGTTAAGATTCCAGCCGCTGTGTGCGTACTCCTGAAGAAGGAATATTATTAACAAGTTTATACAAGTGTATGTTAATAATATTAACAAGTGGTTTTTTTGCATTGCTCACCAAACATGTAGATCAAAATGTGTGAACACCCACCTCTTCCTCCACAGACAATTGTCTCTTTCCATTGTTCATAGGAAAACCACTGCCAAACTCTTTAGAGTGAATGTCTGCCCCGTATTCTACAGTAACATCCTCTTCAATACTGCTAACCAACCTCCAGAACTCCTTCTCGACCAGCTCTGTGGGCACCATCTAAACACAAAGGTCAGATTCTATCTCAAAACACTGAAACACAGGGTAAGTAAGGCCTTGTAAAACCTGAGAAAACACTTACATGGACAGGCATGTTGAAGTAATCTGCTTTGAACGTGTCTGCCATTTCCCCGAAGCTCTGCAACGTGTACTCACGAGTGGCTTGCTCGAAACCAAAAGCTTCTGTTGGCTTTTTACACACCTGCACAAATAAAACACAGTTGTTGTACATACCCTATTTACAAGTCCTATACCCCCCCCCCCCCCCCCCCAGAAGCTTGTTTTAAGATAATGAAAAGTGACTTGTAGTAGGCATGTCGTAATTAGTTGGTTAATTCCTTGCTAAATCAAAAATAATTCCAATTTGCATGCTTGCTTTTTCATCTCTTCCTCTTCCACCTTTCCTCTTTCATAACTACCAATACTCTAACATAGCACTTTTTTAAAATAAACTAACTATCTGCTGCCTTAGTGTGTTACTTTGTGTTTTTGTTCCTACTTCCCATTGCACGGTGTACACCACATGAAGAAGAAAACAAGTTCAGTGATTGGTGTACATCACCGGGTTAGTGACGAAGAAGATAAGGTGTTCAGTGAATGGTGGTTGTCACTCGCCTGAATACCCACTTTGAGGCTGTGTTAAACGAGCGTGATCGGGGCAAGTCAAGGTGAGAGAAAAAGCCTTGACTGTATATAACATTTGCGACATTTTGGGTGAACGAAAACCGGGCAGTAAAAAATGGGCGTAACAAGTCTTCGTTAGCATGGGACTGCATCACATCCCAGTAACTATAAATGGGTCCAGAAAGGCAAGACATGGGCTTAGCAAAGACATCTGATTGGCTGAATGTTTAAAGTTAACAAATGTTAAACACAGTCTTTTAAAAATAATTTACCCCCCTCTGAATGAATAAAAAATACTTTACAGCACTAGTGGTGGAAACCTGTTTTTTCAAATCCAAAGTTGGGCAGTTTTAACATTGGAATGAATGACAACCTGATCACTTCTGACCCCACCCCTTTGCGGCCGGTCTCTCTTTTTTTTTTTTTACATATTTTGGGGCCTCTCCAATGCATCCAATAGACAGGACAGTTCAGAGGAAACAGGAAGAACACCTGGGAGAGAGCCCAGGCGTAAAGGACCCGCAAAGGGCCGGGGCGGACCAGCAACCCCATCACCATACATAAACCTACACCACACGCCAGTGCACTGACCACCACGCCATCAGCACCATCTCTTTTTATTAAGTGTGCTTCGGCCTCATGTCTTTTGAAAAGCAACATATTAAACAGTCTGTGATTTCGTTGGGTCTTGACGATGCTTTATAAAATGAGATTTGCAAAGACACCTGAAATATCTGTTTCTTTTGTTCAGAGAGCTCATTTCTATCCTTCAGGAGTCTGGGATTTCACCCCCTTGCACTCAAAGTGTGTTTTGTCAAATTTCTGGCCGACATCAACTTTCTATTAGAAATCTTGTACAGCACATCTTCCTCCTCTATGTCTATCCATTAAACCCAAAGTAACAACATATAAGTTTTTTTTGCACCAGATCAGTGTAATAGATCCTCTCAGCATAAATCTGGCTCTGATCCCACTCATACCACAACACACGACAATCTTAAGCTCATCAGAAAGTTTTGTTTACATAATATCAACACTGTTGTGACTGACTTGCAGCTGACTAAATAAGCATGCAATTATCTCAATGGACAAAAGTATTGCTCCAAGTCACTCGATATCGAAAAACAAAATGATCTGAAAATAAACAACAGTTCTAACGCTCATTCTACAAAAGTTTTAAAGAATTTTATTGCAATTACAAAATAAAAAATATATAATGAAAACTGCATTTATTAATTTATATTAAATTTACTAAATATTTAATAAATATTACTTCCAAGCAGATTTATTAAAATAACATCTCGTATGTTTGAATTATATAATCTTTGTTGACGAGCAACCTCTTTATACACATGCTCTTCACTGTGAGGACTTGGCTACAGAAAAATAAAAATGTTAAGGTAAATCAAGTTTTATCTTGAAAATGTTTGATCTGAAATTTTCTGTAATGATGCTCATTTCAAAGGAGAGTTATTTTTGTAAACAAACACAATTAAACAGTAAAAAAAGACATGGTGCTAATATTCAGGGTTTCTTCCTTATTTTCTTTGTAAAGCCTTGATGGCAACATGGTAATTTTATGGCTACAGCATTTACTTTTCATTGACATTATGATTAAAATCTCTTGAATTCATCATTATTAGGGTCAGTGACATTGTGCTGTTTTTAATAATATGTTGTTCACATTGGTCTAATTGTATGGGAGATGTGATTCTTTTACTGATAAAGTCTCTATTTTTAATTAAAATCCCATTCAATCTCCTT
The DNA here is from genome assembly GCA_900490495.1 of Danionella dracula. Lineage (NCBI taxonomy): Eukaryota > Metazoa > Chordata > Actinopteri > Cypriniformes > Danionidae > Danionella > Danionella dracula. The sequence continues at coordinate 8,323,882 of UELW01000666.1, forward strand.
ATTTTCTAGCCCAGGCTTATCCCGGAAACTTCGTGACTATTCCCTAGTTCAGTGTTTCTCAATTATTTTCTATCAGCATTATTTTTGCTTTATTTTTACGGTTTATCAGCGTTATTGGAGTGTAATGCCTTTAAGTGACGCCTTAATTTATTTGGCTTCATGCTGTCTGCTGCCAACATTTTTAGACTCAGTAAGCACACCGTTCTTTCCTCGTCTACCACCGTAGTCACAGGGAAGCCAAGCGCTACATGCGCGTCATATTTCCTCGTCTTAGCTTTCGGGAGACTTTTGTTTGTCTATTTATCTCATTCTCCCCCCCTTTCTTCTACACTTCGTGTCTACACGTCATACTCTGCGAATGAGAGGACCACTGCCCCCCAATGTAGTGGAGTGGTATTGGATTTTATTCTATAACAGTAAAAAAAATAGAAAAATAAAAAAGCATGCTCCCCAAGGTCCCCTTGACGGAGCCCCACTATTTGAGAACCACTGCCCTAGTTAATCACCTATCGGTTCATGATTTGCACATTCATGATGTGTATGCAAAGTTACTGTCTGACGATCAAAGTAAATTCGAGAGATATTAATTTTGAGCAAATTCACTAACCCTCAGCCTACCACACGAACACAGAGCTAGCAACATCGATACACTATAATAGCGTTTGGAGAAAATACTCTTATACAGCCTTACCTCTATGAGCCGTACAGATGTGTTTCTGTACACCCTAGAATTGAGCATCTTCTTTTAATCCTTACAAGTTCTTTTAATAACCTCCTTTTAAACCTTATAATAACACAAGACCAAGATGTGTGCTGCTCGCTAGCTTCCCTATGTTTGATTTGCTCGCGTTGGAGTATTTGGCTCTTTCATATCTGGCCATGATGTTACAATGAGATTCGTATGGTGTCATCAATGGCGCGAATAATTGATTCAATCTACTCTTATAAATCACTATAAAAGCAACAGAAAGGCCAACCATGTCATGACGCCTTTAAATAATGTATTCAATTATAATGTCCAGCTCAATTTAGTCTTTAATAAAAAATGACCCGTCTTTAAGGGTAAGCATTATTTTAATCAATTGTATACATTGGACAATCCACCAGAATGTGTTATAAAACACACCTCAAATTTCCACATTAAACAATTGTCTCTCTGTACAGGAGAAAACCATGTGTGAGTTGTGCATGTCATTTCGGAACTTAGTTTGTAAAACTTTCTCATTTCTAATTCTTAGAGATGTCCAACTTGCTCCCACCACTGGCTATATTTTATGCAGTTGGATGTCTGTTTGTTATTTCCATTGCTATTGCAATTTTTCCAACACATGCTGGTTCATTTTCTGCTTTAAATCTGTAGGTTTAGTGGGATGCTAGAAACGATCTGGGTCTCACCTCTGCTATACATTTGGGACAGCGCCAGTTGCCCTTCGGTGGGTCAGTGAGAGGAGGAATCAGGCAGAACGTGTGATAGTTATCATCGCAACCATCACAGAGCATCAGCTTCTCGTCTTCGTCTCCACGACCACACATCCGACACACAAATGAGTCCACCTGCCACAGATTTCAGATGGCACGTGTAAAAATGTGAAAGCAAATCAACTATGTATGTCTAAAAGTATATGAGGTGCAATCAAATTTAGTTTGAAACATAACAGAATGTAGCATGATTGCAGAGAGTTTCACCATAACCGCTGACTGTTTTAGGAGATATCCATTTGTTAACCCCTTCTCAGATGGCTTAACGTAGTAAAAGATGGTCTCAGAATATTTCAATATTGTTGATGATTACTCTTTATTTAGTAACAAACTTAAACTTACTAGTACGCCACTTGGGATAAACCATATGATGCACATTAATATACATTATTATTGTAGCCAATTAAGGTTTTTAATGTCTTTATTTAATCTACTAGGACAGACAAATCATGTTTATAATTTGCATTTGATCTTGGAAGAAGACAAGGTATTCAAAAGAAGAAAATTTTCTCCTCTTACAAACTGTGAGTTGCTGAGGTTGCGTCTGAGTCTCATGGTCATCTTGGTGCATGGTTCGTCACCGCTCTCTTTAAGATCTTCTAAAGGACTTTTATCATCATTGTCCTCTTTGATGATGAGATTTGGGGGTGGCGGGGGAATGTCTTGATCTGCTTTCTTAACCTCCCCTTCTGCAGGCTCTTCCTTCACAGATACCGATGAAGCAATGTCTCGCACAATTACGGTCTGTGGCAGTTCATCTGGAGACCATATGGAAGAACAAGAACTCAAATTAGAAATCAGTTAAATCGATGACTTAATTATTTACACACATGAGCCAAGGTCAAAGTTTTATAATTGGGAGAAAGACTAAGCAACTTGCTCATTTTAACAAGGCTGCAGCCTCTAGCATGGTGATGATCTAATGCTCATATAATGTGTAGTGCGCATTCTTGAGAAGGGAGAGGGTCATGCAATGATTGTAATAAAGTCATGTCTTTAATGTGAAGATTTCATTCATTCATCTTCATGTCGGCTTTATTCCCTTTCGGGGTCGCCACAGCGGAATGAACCGCCAACTCTCTAGCATATGTTTTACGCAGCGGATGCCCTTCCCTGCCGCAACCCATCACTGGGAAATAATGTGAAGATTTCACTAACCTAATTTTTTTTAACTTTCATTTATCATATTTTTCTAAAGCTAAATTTCGAAACCCTTTGTTTGTTTCTTTCAGATCATTCACATCATTTTTAAGCAATGTCAAAATATAAGTGCTGTCGATTGATAAAAAAAAATTAATGGCACAATTTTTCAATAACAAGACTGAAACTTTTTTAAATCTATAAATGTACAGTGTAAATAATGAATGTAAATTGAGTCCATAGAGACTATTTAAATTAAAATTATGTATAATTATTGAATTTTTTTGTTTTTGTTTTTGTCATGTAAACAACATAGCTGCAATAAATCTTCAATATCCTCCAGATTAACTTTTTGCTCCTCTTCTCTGGTGACTGTTAGACTATTGTTTTCCCCAGGACACTCTTCCATTAACAGCCTCATTCCTTTCATCTTTGGGAAGAAACTTTAGGTCTTTAAACCAATTGAACAATTGCCGCAACGCTCTTCATCCGTGTGATATTAGTAGTCCTTCCTTTTAGATAGCTAAAGTATATTTAGATATAATGTTTGAATTTACCTATAGGCTGATCGTCCTCTGTTGACTCCATAATTTCTGGCAATACCACTGAGCAGGAGAAAATGTATTTTACTTACATTAATTAAATTATTAAACACCATATTTATTACTTCAACTTTTAAAAATTGTTTTACACAGCTCTGAACTTTTATGCAGTATACCTTGACAGTGGACATGCATGCACGCACACACAAACACAACAGACAAGAGACGTAGCTGTTTCATTTGTTTGTGAGAGTTTAAGGTTCACATGAAAGTAACAATAATCTTGTGGCAGCAAACTTATTACGAGCACCGTAAGTGTGTTTTAACTCATCCTCGCTTTTTCCTTTCTCTCACAATTTCGAGACAGTGAAACTTGACTCTGTGTTCCGCTGTTCCTCAGTTTTACACAAAGTTAGACAGAATTAATGGATTTTCAACAAAGTGCGCTGTGACTTTAAGTGGCTGTCATTGCTCACAGAACCCGTGAGCGCAATGTGTGTCACGTGCTGTAATGTGTCCATCCTCAGTGCCATCTCATAGTCATACAAACTGCATTATACTTCATTGAAAGCACGTCCGCCACACAACAGGAAACAGGAAAAACTGAAACTGAGTAAATTTTTTTAAGGAGTTATACATTTAAAATTAATCGCATATGTTAACACATTAGTTTTGACAGCACTAACAAAAATAGCAAACAGAAATAAAAAAGGTTGTCTTCTCTTGCAGAATATAACAAAAAGGCAGCAACTGATTAGAGCTGTAATCGAGCCTAAAAAGTTCAGCCTGAGAATTTAGCCAGTTTACGGTGTTATGAGCCCCAACCAGACACAAGATTATTCAAATGGATGCATGCAAACAGAGTTTTTAGTGGGTACTTGGCAATAACATAATTCAAAAAACAAAACAAACTAAGATTCCACAAGAAAGTTTTAATTAGGATTAACTGGAAATTAAAATTAGTATTAATCAAATTAACATGAATAAAATAAAGAGAAGTCCCCTCAAAATTTGGGTTTGCAGATGTGCCTTTCATAATATGCAGCACTGGCATCGTGATGGCCAGATGCACCAGGAATGTAATAAAAGAGTGACTAATTGGCATAAATAATCGATTTACAATATTCACCTTAAGTTTTAAAATGATTTTATACATCAATATGTCTCATCAGAGTAAAATTAATTTTGCTCTTGAAGTTTAACTTTTATCTTTTGAATGGATCCATTTTCGTGTCTCTTGCAACAATTTCAATGCGTGAAGCAGAGCTCAAGCACAAACATATAAATTGTGCTCAAACCTAACTCGATACAATTTTCAGCTCTACCACTGATAGCAAGATGTATATAGAGCACAGCATCCATATAGAGCAGCATCAGAACAGGGCTTAAATGTCCACTTCAGATTGTCTGCGACTGAATTTTAAAATGACAAAATAAAAAAAGAAAATGACACAGACACAGTTGTTTGGGACGCTAGAAGTGAGTACTCCTGACCAAATTATTTTAATATTGACAAATGTTGGGCAGCATAATTTTTCAAGTATGATGTATATGTATATACTCTTGAGGTCATGATAACATAATTTAATTTTCAATACTTTATACCTTTCACTAAAACTAGTCTATTCATTTACCAAATTCATCAGCCCATCATTATTTTAAAACAAGTATGGTATTACATTTTTTTCTTTTGATAGCAAATTAAAAAAAACAACGTTGTTTTGGTTCTGGTTATTTTTTGTTGTGTTTTCTGAATTGTTATTTCGTTTTGCATTTCTCAGCCACCCTATTTCATTTACTAGTAAATGAAAAAAGTTATTTTCTAGTAAATAGCAGCAAGAAACAGACCTTTCCTCCGTGCTTTATCTCGAGCTACTAGGCCAAGACCCATCATTTTCGGACCAGCTCCATAAATCTGTAACTTTTTCAACTCTGGATTCTTCTCAATGTCCTCTTCCGTTGGATCGGGCTGAAATGGGCAAGTGAAGAATTTTTAGTGAACAAAAAAGAAAGACGGGACAGCAAACCAGATAAGTTAGGTTTTTTACTCATCATTTGTGTTTCTTGTGTTCAATATTTTCTCACATTAACTTCTGCCTTCTACATGCCAATCTTCCTTAAAAGGGTCATGAACAAATTTTTTTACTTTATTCAGCCCCATTCTGTATGTCCAATTTACTGCAACTCAAAGGATCACGCAATTCAATCCTGATTAAGTCAGGTGTTCTCGAGCTCAAGAAAAAAAAACTTTAGATCTGATTCCTGAAGGAGTTCGATATGACTCCTTCCGATAGGAGTCCATAAAGATATATTAAAAATGTTTTTATGCCCACAAATTCACTCTTCCTTAGGTCTAACTATTTAACTTTCACAGCCATCATCTCCTGTGTGAAGCCATCTTTATTTAAACCTCTATCTAACCTTTTTTCTTATTTTTTTGCATGCTAGTTCAATGCATCAAATGAGTACTTCACCTTCTATGCCAGATCAAAAGTCAAATAAAAACAAACATTTATTTACATATGAAGTGTAAGTCGTTTTCCTATTATTTAGTTGAATATATATGTATTACTCAAAGTGTAAGGAAGACACACAGATAGATAAGTATATTTAAATATTTTTTCAAAGCAACTCAAATTTGATAAACCTGCCCAATGCCATTTTCCCAGCCAAACAAGGAAACCCCCTCAATCTGGCAACACTGTTCACAACCAAAGCCTTTTTAGGTTTCAAGAACTAAAATACATAATACCAATTATGATTTGTTCATTCTCATGAACATTTAGGTTGATGCCTTTAAACATTTGTTTAAAATAATCTTGCTAAAATGACCATAGAAAAAACTTAAGACAGCTAAGGCAAAGCAAACATGCATGGTTATTTTTTGACAGCCATCAAGTTCATAAAGCTCATTGAAGCTGAATAAAGCATGAAAACTAAAGAAAAGTGATCAAGCTTAGCCTCAAAATGTTTTAAATCTAAATGTGTTATTTAAAAAAAAAAAATAAAACATGGCACCCTGTCTGCTGACACAAACATGCTATGGTTTTGAAGAGGTTTTAGTAGAATTTGTTGTCAATGCTGCAATCTCTGCACTCAGTTCCTGTGAATTTTGTTGCACTGAAATAATATTTTACTGTGTCATCAAAACACAGTTTCTAAAAGTCTTCAAAAACATTGACAGCACCAAAATCAGATTCAACCACATCAAAGATCAATTTGCCCTTCACCACAAAGGAAAGCAAGCCAGGAATTTGTATAGCAAGGGTGTCCAACATACCAACCAGCATGGAACGCACCTGATCCCACGAATTAAGGCCCTCTTTACTTGTCTGAAGCCAGAATAGCAAGAATACTAGAAGTAAAAAGTGTGGGGCTATGCCTCTCCAGGACTAGCTTTGGACACCCTTGGCGTAAAGCATAGCAAGAATGGAGGCAGACAGTGAGAAGAAGATGTTCGCAATAGAGTTGAGCCAAAGCAAGACTTGATCAATGAGAAACTAGAGAATAGACGCGTAATCAGACACCAGACTATTCATAAATGATAGCAGGACCTCGACCAAGAAAGAGAACAGGGAAGGTGAATGAGGAGAGGGGGAGAGAGAGAGAGAGAGAGAGAGAGAGAGAGAGAGAGAGAGAGAGAGAGACAGAGAGAGAAAGCGAGCGAGAGCAGTACCGAGGAGATGTGTTGAGAGCCAGTTGTAAGAGGGTGGTGAGTTGGATCCTCTGAACCCTGCATGGGAGACAACAACCAAAACAAAATGGATTCCAAAGAGAGAGAGAGAGAGAGAGAGAGAAAGAAAGAGGGGGGAAAACAACCATGATCGACAGGACAGAGGCAATCTAGGGACAGTAGCCAGATAAAATAGGCCAATTAAAGTGTTAAGATTTAATAGAGAACATACATCCCTGGCAAAACGAAGAAACCCCTGCAATTTATTGAAATTTCTCTTAAGATCAGAAATGATCTGCAAGCTGCAAGCGGTTACTGCTCTAGTAACGCAATTACAAATCTGAATTTGACTTGTCAGCTAAACCACAAAATTTACTCAAATTAACATTTATCAGAGCTAAGAAAGAGGGTATTGCAGTGGTCTAAACTTTTTCCCAGACCTTTATAAAATCAAAAATATGGAGTTAAGTTGTTTCTTAGCTGCACACATGGCGGCTACGGGTTATTTGGTTTTTACAAGGCTCATGCTAATTTTATATTAATAAACATCCATGATTCCAAGAAATGTCTAGTCATTTTAAATAAGAATAACTAATGCCTAATCACATCATACTAAAAATAAATGACTAAATCGACTGAAGAACCATGACCACTTATTAAAATGTAAATATAGTCAAACAGAGAGATTGTGAAGCAAGCTTCAAGGACTTTTATAAACCGGTTCAGATTAGGAAATGGCTATTTTACATTTCTTCGAAATATTCCGTTTCCTTAGCCATATGAACCCTTTATAAGTTTAAAACATAGAAAAAAAAGTATCATATTAAAAAACAAACCAGTTATTTTGCCAAGCAACTGCTTAAACTGATTAGTTTGCATCAACTGTGGGCTATCAACCATAATAATTTTGTATATTTATAAATTATTTCGTAGACTTATTACAGTATAGAATGTGAATGTAACAGCTTTTTTTATTTATCATTTCAAGCAGTCACACCAATTTCATCTCTTTAAAGATGTAAATTTAAAAGTATTTGTTTTGACCGCTTCCATCAATTAACCATATAAATTTCATGATCATTTTTTTATTTTTATGGCAATTGTGAAAAATATTATTGGAAAGGAAAAAAAAAATTAATGGACCTGCAAAATGTATGCTGATAAATATCCAATTTACTTGAATTTAAAAATGACCAACGTGTAACAAAATGTTGGTTATGCCTACTGATCTAAATGGACAAGTGACAATGAATAAAGTCAACAAGAGGTGATGGAGAGGGATGAGGGAGAGATGGACACAGTCTTTCTTCCTTCTTGTTTTTCACAGGCAGTAAAGCATGTTTGGGATTAACTTAAATGCATGGCGAGTCCTGATCTAAAAAGATTCCCAACTCCAAAAATAAAGCAAATTTTTAAAATCTGATCTGTTTCCACACTAACTTCAACATTAACCACAAGCTTTGGTCTACTCCCTTGCAAAAATTAGAAACGGAATCACTTCTCCCGAAGTCTTTCCTGACAAGTTATGCCTTGTTCCTCTTCTGAACAAATTTTGAAATATCCGGATTGAATTCATATCTAAACCCCGACAGCAGATGGAGATAAAGATAACGATTTTAAAAGCTTTTTTAAGGAGTGAAAACTAGTGTGAAATAAGCGTTAATGAGGCCGTCATAGGTCTCCAGGACAATATCCAAAATAGCTATGTTGATTCAGAGCACTAAAGCCATAACTAGAGTAATGGGGTATGTGATTAATGATTACACTTTCACGTTTCATCTCTATCCAAGTGACAAAGTGATTACTCAATTAACTGATGAAGATTTTAATATTTGTTACCACTAAATTGGTTGTAAATAAGAGCATGTTATTCAAGTGTTTTCGTTGACCTGCTAAAGTATAACTCACCTCAGTTTGGAGGCGATTGGCCCGTCGTCCATAGCTGTTCATCTTGGACGGTGGGACTGATTGGCGGAGAGGAATGGAGTGAGGTTTATACTCACGATCAACCTCATCGGTGTCATACAGCTTAGGCTTACACGGCTGGACAAACAACAACAACTAAATATTCAACCACTCCATTTTAAAACTATACTTTGCAGACCATTTTATAAACACAATAAGGGATAAAGGAACCATTTCCCTGTATGTAATTTCAAACCCTCAAATTACTTTTCTCTTATATAGAAAGCTACCTAAACTTATGCTTGAGCTGCTTCCCTGTCTTAATTTTTAGCATTCTGACCATTCGGCTTGAAATGGCTGCTGTTAGCAATGCATTTTCTGCATATTTTGTATTTAGCAGACATTTGTTCTGTTTCTGACCTCTTGACTACAAAAAAATTTACTCACTACATTGTTTTGGCACAAGGTCCATCAGGAATTATTCTCAATTTTGGTTGCAACTCTAATTTCTCAGATTAAAACAAAAATGACCTATGTTATAATGTAAATTAAACATGTAAAACCAGCACTGGCACAAAAATGATTGACCCAACTTCCATTTCTATGTATGTTGAAAATCGAGAAACACGTTTGGAAATTTTTGCTTGAAAGTTCTTATCGAGTTAGAAAAATATTCTTTTGTCTCTAATTCTTGTCTCATTTACATTCTAGGACTGAAAACCTCCCTGAGGAGAAGTCCCAAAAATAACTCAAACCACATATCCAAACAGCAAAAAGAGACCTTTTAGGTGAGAATAGTAAATCTTTCATCCAGCTTCCTTCTCAGACTTTTTAAGTGATTTTTGTTTTTGTTTAAAATAATTATTTTCATTAGGTCTATTGAAACTGCCACTGACCTCCAAGGTTAAGGGTCGAAAGATTATTCAGATCCTTCAAATAAATATATTTGAACACACTGAGCTTTAAAGAACAAATGAAACTTGATTAAATCTACTCACAAATTACCTGATATTATTCATTATAAATCTTGATTAACACTTCTAAAGTAAGTAAATTCCAAAGATTATTGTCCAAACTAATTCAAACATTCATCTTTATATCAAGACAGCTAAATATGTTTAAAATATGTAAAAACATCCCACATGCTTAGTTTTCAATAAAACAACTGCTGCCAAATTTATTTTACAAATGGCTAATTGGCAACATGTCTGTCAATACATACCGGTAAACTAGCTCCAGACTGGAACATCTCGAATGGATAAACAATCCTCTCATAGTGTGACCTCAGAAGAGAGCCAATGTTCTTCCCAGGTGGATAACCAAGCTTCTGCGCCACTCGTGCCCAGCGTCTTTCCTTACAAACAGTATCAAACCCACCTTCATCGGTCACAATCTAAAAATCAGAGAAGAAAAAAATACAAAAGGTCTTTACAGTTTGAGTTCGAAAAACCAGTTGGTCCATGACTCTTAACTTGAAAAATGGGAGGGGTTAAAAGACATATAAATAGTGCAAGTATAACAGATAATATAAAAGGAAGAATACAGTGTCACTGACATAACTCAAATTTAAGAAGAGACCATCAGTGGCTCAAGTTGGTGGCAAAACCAGTGTATCCTTTGCAGTAAATCACCAACCAGTGACTCAAAAAGGCAGATGGAAAGAGCTAAGATGATGCAACTGAGTGCTGGTGTTCAAACAAAGCAACAACCCCTACTTTCATAACAGGAATTGAATTAAGTTGTAATGCCTTGACTGAACATGTTTTGCATGTAAGAGGTCCTGGGATTAGTCTCCAGCATCTCCACAAGTAGCATCGGGATTTTCCCTTCTGTAAGTCACTTTGGACAAAAGTGTCTGCCAAATGCATAAATGTAAATAAAAAAAATGAACAGTTGAGGCTGTTCTCAGAATTGAGCAGTCCAACTAAAACCCATTTTAAAAATCATATTTTTCATCCAAAATATACACATAATTCACATCACTAATTTCGACCTTAATGGCAACTATGAGGGAGCGATTTTCATTTTATAATTCTTTTCTTTGGGTTATATAAAAATGTTGAGTTCTTGTTTGTCTGTCTTTAGTTGTGTTGTTTAGTGTGCTTTCTATTAGGAGATGTTTCCCTATCACTCTCCCGGTCACGGTCCCTCGAAAATCTGAGTAGGCTTGTTTTAGACACGTTAATCAAAATGCGCCAATGCAAGCCTTTCTTCTTTCGCTCTGTGACATCAGTAAAAACGTGACTCGTTTTTACACCGGAGATTGTGTTTGGTGCTATGAGCTAACGTTAGCAGAGCTAGCAATAGCATTTGTGTAGTGCTGTTGTTGATGCGTGCAGTGAGGGAATCTGAACAATCAGAGTTCTGTGGGGGCAATCAGCAATCAAAAGGATGTTGCATTACATTTTTCTTTCCAATCAGAACAAAGTACCACCTCGTCTCGATTTAGCTCGCTTTTAGAACCTCACCTCAATGGTACTAAAAATTTACTCATTGAGCAGGACAGACCGCAGTGGAAACAGCTGATTTGGTGCGCCATGTTATAACAAGTCGAGCAGATACTAAAGCGATCGGTAGAAAAGTGTCAAAAGTGACCTGTTGTTATATTTTCTTTTTTGGTGATTGTAAATACATAGCCTATTTTTGTGTTGTGCCTGAACTAGTATAATGATCTGGAAAATGCATTAACAAAATCATAGTCCACACTGCTTGCTCAAGTTTAACAACCTATCAGGAGCTTGCTTGGAAGCAACAGAACACCACTGCATACTTACCTGCCTGAGTTGGCAACATGATCATGCACGTTGTTAAGACTAGCTGTTAGCATAAATCTCCTTGTAGCTGCTTGTGGATCTCTATAAATGTATATTAAAGGATTTAGACAAACATTATTGAAGGGTTCAAATAATCTGATATGAAAAATCTGAAAAAATATGAAGCATGTGGTTTATACTTTATAAGAGTTCAAAAGACCACAACTTTATAAGAGTTCAAAAAAGTATATTTTACAAAAACTTATCTTGGCAATAAGATAACACCTCTGTAGTGATTGTGTTTTCAGAACTTGGCTAACCTTGGCCAAGCTGTACAGATCCAGTATCCGTCGCTCTAAGTGGGGAATCTTAAGAGATGATCCTTGAATCTCCCAGAACTTAGCAATTCTGTCTAAATAATTCAGCTTAACTCGAGTCTCAGCCTGGGAACAAACAGATGTGTAAAAGCATTTAGTTGATGCAAACTGATGTGCTGTGAGCTCATCGGTTAACAGTTCTGACCTCCAGTTCATTGAGCCTCTGAATACGAGGTGTGAAATGGAAATTGTCCACCTCCACAGCAAATGGCGGCTGCCAGTCCTGTAATGCAAAAAACAACTTCCTATTGAAAAAACTCACTCCTGAATGGTTCATAATGCTATGACAAGTCACACACCTTGAGTATTGCTAAAATGACATTGAAATACTTCAGGATTAGGTTACACAACTCAAATAAGTTTGAAATCACAGCAGTTTAAACATTTTATTCTGCCACTTGCAAAATGTTTGTAAAGCACACAAAAAACAGATTATGAATAGATTCACAGCAGTCCTAGCCATTTGTAAAAAGTAATACTCCTAAACCACCTGATCAAAGCAGAGGAAAATTACCGGTGGAGGGCGAATCTTGCATATTCCAGACTTTTCTGCAATAGGACGGATTTTGGCGATGTATCCCATTGGATCGGCAAACTCCTCCCATGTTGGTTCAAAAACTGGGCACTCAGGTGGTGGGACAAACTCCTCCCCTCCATCCATCGCTCTAAAACACAATGACATTGTAATTAAAAACTATTTCAAACATATTTTTGGGTAAAACCTTTTAATTGATGAAAAGTAGAATGAGATTAGCAAAAAAGCAAGATGAATTTACAAGTATTTTAATGATTAGTTTTTACATCTAATTGCAGTTATTTTTTAGTATTATTTGAGTAGGATATTCAGCAGGTATGGTTAAATCAAACTATTTGTTTGTTTAACATTTATTTAATACTAACACTAACAATTTGTTACTATGCATAAAGAGAGCGTTGTGTCTTGTTGGAATGCTGGCAATTTTTTTATGGTACAAATAAAAGAAAGTTTTTGCTCTGGAAAGAAAGTTGAAAAAACGTGACAATTAAATTAAGTTTTCATTTAAATTTCAAAACATGACAAAATATATTGTAAACATGAACAGTTTAAGGTAATATTGTATAATCAAAATCTTCATGATACAAAAATCAAGAGCAGAATTATTTTATTTATTCTTTTTTAAAAAGGATAATTACCTTCTTTATAGGATTTAGAGACCATTTCAGAGCAGTCTGTTTCCACCATTTAACACGCACTAGGCTTGTTCACGCAGGCTACCTATTAAGTGGTTCAATTCTGAATTTAACTACCAAACAGTAATAAAGAAGCTTTGATATCTTTATAAATGTTATGATAGGGTGGGGATGTGCTCATTTTAATTCATCATAACAGTCCTATGTCAAAAACCTTTTGCGACTGGTCTGTCTGGCATGTGCAGCTTTCACGTGTAGTCCTAAATTCAGACGGCAGCCCAAAGTAACCTAAAAGTGATCTTTTTTAGCCCATATGCCACCTGAACCTTATATTTTCAGGACACACACTGAATAGCTCACTTCCAATTTTTTTCAAATCCGACAATAAGATATTTTTCCCATACGACCTCAGTCTGAACAGCCAGGTTGCATTTTGGGGAGTTTTGAGTCATTGAGCCAATCTTAAAACACACAGTATCTCAAAGATAAAAGTCACTGGAGAAGACGTTCTAGTAATAGTTACAGGAAGAGTTATCCAGCACTTTTAACTCTGCTTCCGGGAATATAACACAATAGGTGTTCGTTCCCATTTTAATCTCTTTCTTTATATTGTTTAACACTAATAAAGTTGGCTTTGATATGACATAAACGCCCACAAAGCCTTAAGCGTTCCTGAGAGCAGGCCCTTCAGTGTTTACGTCTGATATCAGTGCATTCTGGGACACGTAGTTTGCGCTTCTGTGCGTCACATTGGAGACAAACTTCACTCACACAGACGACAACCGCATGTTATTTGTAATGTGAACAAACTCACCCAAACAAATCTGAATTGGGCATTAAAACCTGCAGTCTGAACATAGCCCAATATGTTTCCGTTTTTCCTTCAATGCATCCTTGGTCTGAATGGTGGTGTCACAACTTACATGATATGAGTCACCAGAGGCACTCACGGAAGCGCAAAAGCTTTATTGTGTTTTGCTGTGTCAGTGCCAATAAAACCAATCACACCGTAACTCCTGGCTCAGAGTCTGCTCCATTATCTTTACAGATTGCAGCTGTAGACCTTTTCTTTGTTTGTACACAAAGATGGCATGGCAATGTATGTGCGTACATTTTGGCAATGGAACTCCGGAGTCAGCAGTCTGTCAAGCTGTGTGAGTGGATCATCCACCAAAGATGACAAATGCTATTTTAATAAGCTGACTTTGTTGAATGGTTTCTGGTCATCAGGTTCTAGTACTATGGATGGAAGGTGTAAGTAAGTGGTCGAATTCACAGTGGCATGATTAACAATATAAACTCAATCCAGACATCACAGTGTTCCGGTCCCTTGACTTTAGCCATTACTTATAATATCAAATTCTTTCGAATGAAGAAGAAATGACATTTACTTTTTCCCCTACATGTCCTTTCTTTAAGATGAGCATCAGAAAACGTTTTGCCTGTTTAAAAGTTTGAAAGACATCTCCAAAGCTATTGGTCTGAAAACGCTGATCAAAGTTGGGGTATTAATCGATGTGGTCATTAAAAAAAAAAAAACTGTCCAGACCGTCCAGATTTCTGTATCTAGGGTTATGAAAAAGAAATGAAAAGAAATCTGATGAAAATGTATATACATTTTTTGGGGGGGGTATTAACAACTACAGTCTGTGGCTAATTTTACAATAAACTGTGGTTATATTTTCCTTCAGTATTATTTTTTGTTAATTAAATTAACTAATGCTTAAATTCAATAAAATGGCTTCACTTTAAAAAAAACAATAAGAGTTTAGAAAAAGATCTGGTTAAACAAGTTTAGATTATGGAAAAATGAAGCAGAACGTTTAACAGATAAAAAAGAAAGCAGTGACGTTGAAGCGAGTTATTTAGTAAGATATTTAGTAAGATATTTAGTTTACAGACCTAAAAATAAATCAATAATGTAATTAAACACATTCTCTCTTACAGATGATCCTCTGCTACTTTCTCACTCTCAGACCAGAGACTTATGGGGGAGGAGTGAAAGATAAAACGCTTTGTCTGGATAACAGGAAAACAGACATACAGATATAGCAGAAACAACAAAATATATTTCAAAAACTCTAAATGGACTTGACCATACAAAAAAGAATAATAGTAATTGAAAAAACAGACCATATCATCTAAACAATTATTATAGATGCCAAACCACAGAACATAAACTGAGTAATAAATCAGATTGGATATTAAACCACAATTTACAATAAAAATAAAAACGTAATTGCTATTTTATGTCAATTAAGATTAGGAATATTGTCTAGTATTTCAGCAAAAACATTTAAAACAACTTGGTTAAACGTTGAAAAAGTCTTCTTGAAGTATGCCAATCAAGACAGCTTAATCTAAAGTTAGCCCTGCTAATGCTTTCGGAAAAGTCTTAATTACAGACGCACGTTTCATCTGTGTTTGATGCAGGCATAAATAATCCTGTGACGCTAGCTTTAGCAAACTCGAAGGCCTCAATTTAAGTGTGACTAGAGTTATATTTTAACCAACAAATATGAATTATTGGTATTGTTAATAACACGCTCCTAACACATTTGTGAAAGTTACGCTCGCTCGAGATTCGCAACGAATACGTTTTTTTGAAATACAGAAACAGTTAGCTGTTTAGCCTCTGAGGCTAATGATCAAAACAATGAAGCCTCACTGTGTCAGGACAAACCGCAAACCAACCCACAAAACTGATGACTTCACATCGATTTTTGCGACAGTTTGACTATTTGAAAAGAAATATAGTGTCAGTGCCTAACATTGAGTATTGAAGTAAGAATTATGGAAGCCGTGCGTTGTCAAGAGAAAAAAAGCACACGCAGAATGATACTGCTTGCCTTGGGACGCATTAACGTGAAACGTTATGTGATGTGACATTAACATTGATCATCAATCACACGAACACCTGCACTAAACCAGCATTAACGTTATGTCAACGTAGCATTCATCATATTCAGCCACCACTGTTGAAATTATTTTATGATTTGAGGACTGATCTTACATTTCAAGAACTTGGAGTGAGTTATCCCTTAATCTTCGGTGTGACCTGAGTCGGTGTTTGTGAGTTACGGGTGATTTCGTGGTCTTGTATAACGCTGATCTCGGGCTCTTTTGTTCGGTGGAGGGTCAGTTTCTGGTGGCAGTGGCTCTGCGGCCTCCTCGATCAGCCCATCCCAGCCCATACACACTCTCTTGGTCGTTTGGATGGACGAGGTTCGAGAATATCTTCTTTTAACTCAATCCCGAACGTTCCCTGTATGTTGACGTGCTTTTTCTTATATTCGTTAAGTGGATTTGCACGTAACGCGCGTTGTTTTCCAATGTTTTATTTCCTCATCAACTATCCACCGTTCGTCATGTCTGAATTACACGCCATCTTGGTTTCATCACGACCTGATCACAACCCTCTCAAGATCCATTCACTCAGATTCAGTCAGGGAAACAAGCGACTGGCTGGAAGCGAGCGCCGTTTCATCTCTTCCACGCTCCTCTCCACATGTAAACTAGTCCCCTAGACAAGCCCGTTTAGAAATCAATTGCACTACTTTTCGTTCTATTTGTTTAGAAGAAATGGGAAATTGTTTGTGTATTGTGCAGAAATATTCACTGTAACTAATGTAATGGTTAACCTTGAGTAGAATTATAATTGATGCAGGTAAAAGAGCGGACGTGACGCGGAGGGATATTACAACTCTTTCTTGGAGAAGTAGTTCCAGTGGGTAAAAATGGGATATTTGCGCAGAAGAGGTCAAGCGATACACGAGAAACAGACAGTGACACCAAGCGGACATGCTAAAAACAATTCACTTTTGGAGTACATTTTTCATTGTCTATTGTCGGTATTTTTACACATATTCTGGGAAATTGTTTGTAAAAAAATCTCAACTGTTCTCTGTAGGCAAATGTGCTAAACTCTATGTATACCAAAAAAGTCCACAAACAAAAACTTAAAATCCTGTTTAAAAATTGGTAGTTTAGTTTAGTACTAAAGTTGATTTAATTATTTATGCAACATGGATTTGGATGTCTTTGTATTGTAATAGATTGGTTGTTAACTAAGCAAAAAAAAAAAAGAAAAAGAAGTACTTAAAACGTAACATACACCAAAAGTGAATTTGTGAGAGATACGACCCTGTAATAATACTGTTGAGTGTTACGGATCGAATATTAAGTTATATTTGATAATTATGAAGTAATCAACTTTAATCATTAATCATCATTAAAAGCCATATACTGTACTTTAAGTATATTAAACACTGTATACTTTGCGTTGCTCCATTTAGAATCAAAAGTATACTAAAAACATATAAAATTTAGCTTTTCTACTATTTCTTTACAATTATAAAATCTTTAGCACAAAAACAGATGTTCTAAAATAGCATGCTTCAAGTGAACTAATTATGAATACACTTAAAATGTAAAGATGATCAGTGAAGCTTCAAGTACACAAATGTATGTTAGATTTAAGTACATTTACTACATTTATTTTCACCTGGTCCAAGAACCAAAATTTTACACAAAAATGGACAATTTTTTTACATCAATTCAACACTGATATATTGTGCCCTCAAACGCGTATGTGTTTAAAATCAATTGTCAAAGAGAATATTATAATTTTATAATTATTAGACAATAGAATTCTTACATTTAAAGAATTTAACCATAATTCTCACAAATCTTAGTATCAGGAATCTTCAAGACCCTACATTTATTTTGTTTTAGAATTTTATGCTAAATAAAAAAATGCATACAAAAGTTTATTAATTCATAACGAGTTTAACAAAAGTAAACAGTAAAGAGTCTCTGCTGAGTGAGTGAATCTGAACCTGTGCAGGTGAACTCACCTTCCATCTAATGTGAGCTCAGGCAGAGCACAGGAACTTCTCCTGATGTCAGCTCAGAGTTCAAATTTTATCACAAAACTACAAAACAGACTCTGGTCTAAAGGTTTCTCAGAGACGATGCATGTAAGCAATGTTAAATTGTATAAAACGATGACATTATCATGAAAATCGAATAAAGAAATCTTGTTTTTATAACATTCAAGATTATGCACATAACAAATACAAGAAATTAAAACTTAAAAGAATGTTCACTATTTCAATTTATGCCCTGTTTTATTCCTCCATAAAGCACTTTGAATTGCCAAGGTGTATGAAAATATGCTACACAAATTAAACTATTTTTGTGTTTGCCTTGATTTTATTAATATATATATATATATATATATATATATATATATATATATATATATATATATATATATATATATATATATATATATTAATATATATATATAATATATTAATATATTTTTATAAAGTATAAATATAAAAAAGTACAAATAAATAATGTTGTATATATTCATCAGTTTTCCCAGCGATAGGTTGCGGCTGGAAGGGCATCCGCCGCGTAAAACATGTGCCAGAGAGTTCATTCCGCTGTGGCGACCCGAAAGGGAAGACAGCCGACATGAAGATGAATGAATGAATGATATTCATCAGTTAATACTACTTAAACACATTTTGTTCAACTGAGAATAAAAAAATCAAGACAATGTACCCAGACCTAAAATTAGTTATCAAAAGTATGGCTTATTCATTTTTTGATACAATAATAATGGACAGAAATACATTTATTGGGGCAAAGTGGCATATGATTTTTTAAGTTATTAAATATAAAAGGAGAATTTGAAAGAGCAAGCTTATCTGTGTGAATCATAGCTACATTGTTTTAATTAAATAACCCAGAGGAAGATTTCAGCAGTGAATATGTGTTAATACTGTTTCCTTAACCAATAATCTCTCAATTAGGCAAAAGAAATAAAATCTCTTTGCTTCAAAAGCAACACATGCATTTTTCAATTTGAGAATATCAACACAAAAAATAAATAACTGACTCAGGACACTTCATATATTTTATTTATAGTAGAGGGAATAAATATTCACATCTGTTCAAATTTTATAATTTGATAGAATCTGTACACAAATAAAAAGGACTTCATACATTTAATTTGCTTCAACAAACACTTGTACAAGTTTATAGATAAATTCATGGTCTTCAATCAAAATAAATATGCGATCTTAATCTCCCTGTAAACATTCACACAGATATACTCACACATACCACGCTGAGCTTCCTCTCAGCAGACAATTAATATAAAGAGGACAGCCTGGCTTACTGTATGTACAGCTTTACAGGACACAGAAAACATTCAAGCTCATGCAACAACTGGAAATGAAAAGAACAAGAAAATCATTTACAAAAAAGGAAAATACAAAGTTCATTTTATCTCGTATCAGAGTCTGTATCTGAACCCAGACTCTCATTTAGGGTACTGTGCTCTCCTCTGTTATCGCAAAGTTAAATAAATAAAAAGCAAACATCTGCATCTCACATTTTAGCCATACAACCAAAAACTCCTGTTTAGATTTCCAAAAACCCTCACTAATTTAAACTCAATGTTCCATGTCATTAGTCATCGTTTCAAAGAAGACCAAAACGAGGAAGGTTACTGAAGCTTAAAGGATGGAGATCACTCAAAGCTGATTGAACAAAAGGGAAATAATACCAAACATTTAGGCACACTAGTCCAGTTGTCCATAAAATGAATCAAAAACACATAATTCATAAGTTCATTGTTGTGTTTCAATTCATGAAACTATTTACAGGAATATTTATAACACTTGTACTTAAAGTAAACATCCATGTTACAGCGTAAAATATACTCAAAACACACTTCATCATGACTCTGTATATTAAAAGTGCAGTATGTGAATTTGAAGATCAGTGATAAAATAAAAACACATAATCTCAGACTAACGACTACTTGTCTCTATTATGATAGCTGATTGTCTAGAAGTTTTGAACCCAGTCAGCTTAAAAAAACAACAACAACAACAAATAAAAATTAAAAATCACATACCACACCTTTAATGCAGAAAATAATAAAAACTATTCATTTTATAGACATTTTATGGTTGAAAACTGATGGCAAACAGAGAGGTATGATCTTCCCGTCTAAGTTTCCTTCATGCGAGTGCCACTCTAGCCCTATTTAAAAAAAATACTTAAATTTTGTATTTTGTTTAATGGCTTCAATAGAGTTATATTTCATTCAGAATACACATTCATTTCTAAAGTGCGGATAGTTATTGTTTGATATCATATTCTGTTTGATATATATATCATATATAATTTTACATTCCACAATGGAATGCCGTTTTAAGCTCCTTTTCATGAGTGATACGACACTGATTGTATGACTGATTTTAACAGGAAAACAAATCAAATTCTTTAGGATTCATCAAAGCCCTTTTCTTCAAGAAGAAATGTACAGTTATGTTGGACCAATCAGGATCACAACATGTAAATGAATAGTGCCTTTATTTTGTAATTATTGGTACAAAATCTTCAATAATAAAAATATCTAAATGTGTAAAATGGTTCATCATTTTTGTGCAGAACATTGTTACTAAACAATTGGAGGGGGAATTTTTTTATGTATAACATTACAATTGTTATAATTTGGATTTCAATTTTCACAGGATTTTATACACTACTTTATTTTCTCCTGGACTTTCATAGTATTACAAGCAGTGCATGCACCTTTAAAGGTTTCAACAACTGTCAGCACTATAATATACAAGAGATATTTACTGTTATGCACTAATGTTATTTGAAAACATTCCATTAATTTATCAATTCGAAGAATGTTCAGTTTTAATAGACTAAACTACTTTTTTGTTGTATCACAATCATATGTAAGATCTAATAACGTAACCTCTGGAAACACAAGGGTTTTTGGCCCCACCCCCAAATCATGTTAACAATCTCACCTGATTGCGAGTTCTCGTGGTGAAATATTACACAAAATACTTTTGAGGAAGAGATCAGCTCAATACTGACCTATCCACACGTTTAACATTTCAACCATACAGAGTTCCCACAGCATTAATTTCCCTGAGCTGTCGCCATGTATGGGGCAAACTCTAGCTCACTATAATGTCCACAAACAAAATGGACCTTTTTTCCCCTCAACTCTGCATGAGAAGGGAGGGAGAAGCTGTGTTTTTATTTTTACTAAACACCAGATTATGTGAGTGGTGTGTAGTGAGTGGATAAAAAAATTGGATCATTGTGTGTTTTCTTTGTTCCAAAACAGCTCCATGTGAATGGAAGCTGTTTTACATGTTAAGTCAGTGAGAAAATGTGATCATGCAGGAAAGGCAGAGAAATAAAATTCAATGCTGCGACCGCAGTAGAAGCAGAGAAAAATCTGCTACAGTTAAAATTCAAACTTTTGCCAGAAAACCTCTTCCCCAAATCAATCAGCTTGCTCTAGATTAGTTATCCTTGTGCAAAATGAAGCCTCAACAAAAAAGGTACTTAACTTAAACTTAAAGTCATTAACTTAAACTTAAACTATACAACAACATACAAGTCTTTAGTAATCACAAGACTCTAATAAATCTTTCTCTGAGGAGAGTTAGACAAGTAGAGGAGTTTCCTACTCATATTTGGAATGTAATGACACTATAAATGACCATTAGTTTTAGCCACTAAGTTAAGATTGTGCTGCTGACAAGTTTGTTTATTATTAGTTAAAGTGTGCCGAAAGAAGTGGGAATATTTGAGACATTTGAAAGATAGAAGAATAGCGAATTAAGCCCCTCCTCCATCCACCAACCTATTTTAGTGTGCAGTCTGCGTGGACTTATGGTAGTAGATGAAATCTGTGGTTTTCTTCTGTGCAATACTATCTACTGTTTTTTACAGTGAACACATGGACAGACCTTCAGGGAAGGGGTTATTGGCAGTTTTCCTTGGCCCAGACCAGATGAGGCCACTAGATCAATATGTCAAACAACCAATACCATGTCGGTTAGCATATCGAAAATGTTGCAGGGCGACTGATAAGCAGAAAAGGCTGTACTTAGTTTTGGAGTGGGTAGAAAATTATCGCAACACTCCTTTCTCCTGGAAATCCAAATGAATTAAACAAATCCCCAATCTTAAAACGACTCCGACTTCAACACTCTTGAAGTGTTACCAGTTAAACGTAACAAACTCATTTAATTACCCTTTAATAATCTCGGGCCAATAATTTAACAACATGCAGTATTATTGTAGTTTAGTTCAAAAGAAACCCAAATTGGGTAAAAAGGCTGTGATAAAGCCCAACCAATGGTTAATTTGTGTTTTTCGCTATTAATAATTTTTCTTTGGGCAGCTAACATTTGATTCTTTTTTGTGTTTTAATAAATGTTTTTGGGAATTTGTCTTTAGTCACAATCTGTATTCAACTTCTGTTTTGATGAAAAAGCGAGGTAACGAAAGCAAACTCTTCAGGAGTGACATTTCAGCAAATTTGATGATATTTCAAAATAATAAAAATGTCAGAAATTGAATAGGGCAATAGATTGGAATGTTAATTCACATTTTGGAGTGACTGAGGAGCATGCCACTCGACCTGGGGAAATGGTGGAGTGACTTGTAGTCATTTATATGGTGGAACTCAAAATCGTTTACATAGTCTGCTCCACACATGGAATGCTCATTCTCCAGCATTACAATATAACATTAAAAACATTTAATAGTGCTTACTCAAAACCAGCTTAACTTTTATATTCAACATTCATGTTGCTCTGAACCACTCTGAGTTTGTATATATTATATAAGACTTTCCATTACTGAGACTCACCCAATGACCTAGAACTCATGATCTAATAATGCCAATGCAGGCAATCCATTTAATCAATAGCATGAAATAGTTTGTAGAGAATTTGATAGCTACACCATCAATAATTGCTTTTTGATTATGAAGACCTGCAATAATGCCAACCCCAATTGACTGTAGGACTACATTAATATTTCTGTTTTCCTTTGAATTTGTTTGTTCAATAGATCAAAATGAAGATAGTGTAACTAAGAGGATAATGTGACTTAAAAGCATCTGTGGGTATTATATAAAGTTTATAAAAGATCAGTGGGGTGGCTAAAGCTATTCTGCCAAGACAACATTTAATTGAAAGGGTTATTGCATCCTCTATATACTAGCCATCGAAGTATGATTTATGGAGTCCATTAAATCATTGAGCTCTGAACTAGCTGTATGATTCGAGTTCAGTTTTCATTCAGTTACATTTGCGGAAAGCGCAGGTGGAAGTAGCAGAGTCTGAGCAGGCTTCGTTTCTTTTTCCCATTGCTGTTATCAGCTTTAGCCTTGCTGCTGCCAACATCCTCCAACCGTGCAGTAGTTCCACCTCCAACCACTAGAGGGCCCTTAAGTGAACCCCATCCTCGTGACTTTACGCGACTCACACTACTGTGCTGATCCGGTTTGTAGGTTTGGATTTGGCGCGTTCGACTGTATTCGTTCCCCCAGGTCCGGCTACAGTCGGCACTGGTGAGGGCCCTTGTTGAGCCCCCCCTGGTTGGGAAGGAGGGCCTGGGTGGAGGGGGGGGAGAGGGGAGAGAGGCGTAGGAGGGATAAGGGGGGAGGAAGGGGGGGGTAAAGGGGAGTGGAGGGGGGGGGGGGGGATGGAGCACAATGGAGGATACTGGGGCAGAAACTGGACGGCCGGTGGCCCGTGGTGGGCAGTGCCTGAGGTGGAGACTGGTGGCTGAGTTGGAGCAGGGAAGGGCGGTGGCGGGGGGCTGGTGAATACGAAATGAGTTTGGTGCACGTGGTGGGATGCTGGGTGTGGCGTTAACACGTGAGCGGGGTGGGAGTGTGCGTGCGGGTGCGGCTGCGAGTGGGACAGGGCGAGAGGGGGCTTGCTGATGGTGCCCCCTCTGACCGAGTGTGTGGGCTGCGTGTGGAAGAGAGCAAACTGCGGATGAGTGGAGAGTGGGGAGAGAGGAGAAAGGGGGGGAGGGTGGCCGGTTCCCATATTGCCCATGTTGCCCATGCTCCCGTAACGACCCTGCAAAGTATGCTGGGAGATCTGCGGGTATGGGGAGTGCGCGGAGGGATTGGGGAGGGGTCGCCGAGGCAAGGTGACCCGCTGAAGAGTATGGAGGTCTTGTTGCCCAGATGAGGGTGCTGTCTGGTTGTGAAAGCGGTGCTGGTGGTAGTATGGGGGTGGAGGCTGCCCACTGACACTGTTGCTGATAGTGTTGCAATACTGGGCATGCAGGGCCTGGATCTTGGAAGGGCCCCCGGGGTCCATTGGGCACAGTGAGGATGGGGAAAGAGGTGGAGGCCCTCCAGTAGTCGGTGGGGCTACAGGGGCGGGGTAGGGTGGCCCCGGTGGGATAATAGGACCCGGGGCTTTGAAGCGCTTGCCCCCAAATAGGGAACCCAGGAAGGACGCAGTATTGTTGCTGTTGCTCCCAGTCCCTATCCCAGTGGGTCCTCTCTCGTTGCTGCTGGAGGCTGGCCCAGCGCCAGTCGCCGCAGGTGTATGTTGCTGCCCCGGCCCACCCCCCATCCCCACTCCGGGGCTCAGGATGGGGCGGTGAGGCCGGTAGTCTTCTGTTCCATAGCATCCCGGGAGTATAGTGGCTACTGGGTAACGCTGGTGAGGCCGCGGACTGCTAATGATGGAACCCTAAGGCAAAGAGAGAGGGGGAAAGGAAAGAAAAGAGGAAAAGAATGCCAGAGCCAGAAACAAAATTCGAGGAAGAGGATAGATTGCGTCAGGAGTGGAATTGAGCAATTAATAAGACAGAGAAAAGAGATATAGCAAAAGAATATAGAGAGGTTCATTGTGGGGGAAGGAAAAAAAGGGGTGAGTTGATTAGGGTAATAAAACATTATTTTTCAACATAGCATTTAACAAAACATTTAAACACAAGTTTACAGCTAACTATTATGCATCCCGGTTGCTGTCATGATTGTAGTGAAATATATTAATCAACATTAGTTTCACAATATAATACATATCTAAGTAATCAACCCAAATCAGCCAACCATTTCTTTCAATGTTTATAAGGAAGCAGCCAATACTTATCTATACTGGGTAAAAATTTTTCAGACGCTCCTTTTTAGCATTGCCTCATACCCAACGTTATCATAAACAGTATTCTGATGAGCATTAAATAAAAGGAGTCTATTATGTTAGAGTTGTAAGGGATACATAATATTTAGTGGTCTTTTATTTATCATAGTTACTAAAGCTTGCATGCTTTACTTTTCACACTCAAAACTTAAAGGGATACTCAACCGCAGAAATAAGTCACTTATTAATCCCTTACCTTGATGTTCTAAACCGAGAAGGCTTGGTTTCTCATCTGAACATATTTGGAGATACTTTTGAAAATAATCCTGGATGCCTGCCTGATATCGCACAGGGTTAAGTCTTAAAAAGCAACTAAGACGACAAAATAAAACAACTCCATCTGTCATAGGGGGTTAGATAAAATTTTTTTTGCAGCAATGGAAATGAAATATAGATATAAATTCTCATTATTTTCTCCTCATATAAACTGTTATAAAGTGTTTGCTCCTTAAGAGAATCCTTCACTCTAATAGCACCAAATCTAGTCCTTTCGCTCATAATCATAGAGAAACTTTTTTGTCTGCCATTTAGCACTAGCCCCCAAAGATGCTATTTATAGGCAACCACAAAACAACTTTTTTCAACCACATAAACGTATATACACTTATGTGGTTCTTTGGACTCAAAATGTGGTTTGTTTTAAATTCTAAAAATCTTTGCTTCTGAATGTGGTTGGTTCTAAATCACTCTTTTCAAGGCCGATTCTAAATAGCACCTTTAAAAACTAGTGCTAAATTGTAACTTTTCTTTGTTGTCAGACTTGTCTTTCATTTATATTCATTTATCATTTTTCATGCTCATATTGTGTTGCACTTTTGTAAACCTGAGACATCAACTTAATCAGCTAGTGTTATGATTTGTTTACAAACTTGTTTACAAACAATGGCCAAAAGACATTGAGGATTTAAGATAGTGAGAATTGTCTTTTGTGATTAGAGTGTTCCAGTCACAGTATTAATTTGTATGTATTAAAATGTAACCCTGTTAGCAGATAGAGTTTTTCAAATGTCTTTCACCTGCTTTTTTAAGACTTGAAAATCTGTATGATATGAAATGGGGGTAAATGATTAATGGCTACATTTTCAATTTTGGGGCTGAGTATCTCTTTAATTCAACTTAAGACTTATAGACTTGAAAACTATTAAATAAAAAGGTGAAATGCTATGGAAAAACTAGTTTTTGACACATAGTCTGTGTACATCAATTCTATCTCGTGCAGTTTGAATTCAAGCTTAATGAAAAGTTTATACATGGAAACCCTGGACAAGTTATGTTTTTGATGCATTACCTAGTCACGATTATATCACAGTCTTGTTCCATTTCGACCTCATAGCCTTTTCCCTTCATATACTTGAGAGAGTTGGTTTCCCCAAATTCTGTTTTAGACTGGTAACATTTGCTTAGAAATAAATATTTTAGATCCAAGCGCCAAACATCTGGTTATGATGGATTCCCCAGAATGCACCACAGGCATCAACATGGGTGAAAAAAAGAGCCACCATATGTTTTGGAATTCATAATTATTTAATAGTTGTCTAAAATCCCCATAATAAATGAATTGTACTAATATTTCTTGTTTTAAAAATAAATAAATAAAAATAGGCATTAGCATAACAATGGGATCACGCCATTCTTACGAACAAAAATACCAAATCAATTAAGATCTACAAGTTTTATTGGTGTTAAAAGCACAAATCATATTTTCTCCCAAAATTTACCACTGTGTTTTAAACTCTTGGGGAAACAAAAATGGAATCGGTACAAACATTAGAGACTACACATGCTCACAAGACTAGACAAAACAAACTCATGGTTCTATGGCTATGAGAAGGACACATGCAAGATGGCGCCATGTTTGATAGGAATTCCAAGCCAACATGCGGTTTGTTTGGGAACTAAAGCTAAAGATACAGACCTCTGCTTCACTCAGACTTACTTCCATTGTACTGTCAAGGGAACCAACGCTGTTTCGCCGACCGCGTTTCCCTGTTACCCAGTTTCAGTTTCAGTTAAAACAGAAAAGAGTGTGTTTGTGTACATGAGAATATGTTACACTTAATAGTACCCACAACTTTACCATCAAATTGTCAGTTTACACTCTTTGTGTTCTTTCACTGAGATTTTTTAAAGTACTCAAATAATTGGTATTGTTGTTAATGCATTAATAACATTATACCACACCACTATTGAAGATTTGCCAAAGAACAACAAACTTCTAAAGAATTTACAAATACTGACAAACTTGTTTTGCAGGTCAATTAAACAGAATGATCTGAAAAATATATATATATAATTCCCAGACTTGGCACCACAGTGTTTTAGTTGAAAAAAAAAAAACTAACAAAATCAAGGTCACAGCAGACATCTGAAAGAACTAAGAGGGACTAGATTTGTGGATATTGCTCTAAGTCTGTCAGCAGATTGATGATGAAACTATGTGAGGTTATTTAAAGCGAAACAGAATGAAACACCTGGAGCTCACTTAACGCTAACAACCCACTAACACATTTGCGTACTACACAAATCTTGTGGGTCTTGTGTACTCACACTGTATGATCACGCTCTATGAACAACTGAAAGCACACCGAAACACGTGCATTACTCTGAAACAAGTAAAACACATTAAAACTTATGCACATTACACAAAAATTTTAAAAGAAAATGAAACTATTGCACATTACGCTGAATGCTTCTTCGCACGCACATTCACAATGAAAACACAATGTGAGATGCACTTTGATGCAACTGGAAGCCACTTGGTGAGACCAGTGCTACTTTGAAGAGACCCGCTTTGATGTGACCGGAAGGCACTTTGATGCGACCAGAAGACATCTGGCATATACAATATTTTAGGAAGTCTGTAAATAAAATGACTTTCTTACCAGGGTTCTTTGATGCGTGGAATGTTTTCAAATGTAAACAATAAAAAAGTACCTTTCGGTCACACTTATAGTCTCACAAAAAATTATGATAGATTTATATGAGTCGCAAGCACACATCTAACACACGCTCTGTGTAAACGAGAGCACGAAAGGACATTCAGTTTAATGAATTTCAGTCTTTTTGAAGCCTTTTTGGCTTGCGCACACAAGATCACAGCAATGAGTGTATGAGAGCAGTTTTAAGAGTTTCAGTCTAATGTGCAAGTGTTGCAATGTGTTTTTATCTTTTAAGGGAGCTCCAGGTGTTTCAGTGTGTTTGGTTCAAAACGCCCTCCCATATGAAATATCTCTGATACAACACAGAAATCTTGTAAAATTGCCTCATCAGAGCTGGTTCTAAAACAGGTCATGGACCTGCGTTCTCCGTGTAAGTCAAAGAGAGAAACCAACCATTAAAAATGAAATATTAATTCTTATGACGTGGTCTGTCTGAATAATGGATACTGTTGGCATATCGCTTTGTCTCTGTGCTCCATCTTTACTGTTATCATGGTTACCAGATCAAAATCAAGACCTGCCAGCCCATTACAACAGAGTATTAAGACAGACCATTGCATAAAGATATTAAAGCAAATACAAGAGGGTAAATCCTTTATTTGAATCTAAAATATGTCTACTAGTTATAGTAAAAAAAACCTATTCCTAGTTTCTCACCTGACTCAGACAGGTCCCTCAGTGATGAGCTGAGAGCAGTGCGTTTGAGGCCCTCTCCTGGAGAATAGTTGTCATCCAAACAAGGCCTTCCCATAGTCCCGTTCACTACTTCATTCTTAACTCCGCCCACTCCACCTGTCATGATGCTGTTGGTGAGTAGGCTGGGCCGCATCACTCCTTTCTGCTTCTCCAGCTCAGCTGCAGTAGAAGGGGTGGCCAGAAACAGTGAGCTGAACAGTGCTTTCCAGACCAATAGCAACAGATAGAATGTTTAATAATAGTTTAAGGAACTGGAAATATTGAATGCTTTCAAGCATTCACAAGCGGACACAAACTCAATATCTGCAGGCTTCATTATATCAAAGTTAAGGCTTTTTAAGACCTAATCAAATTTAAGACCTATATCCTCAACAAAACATCAAAACCCTAACCATCACTTATATGTTTTTAGCACGTATGAAAGTTTTCTCAAACTCAGGCAATTCTAACCTTGCCATTTACAAAGTTACAAGATTAGCTTATAAGTATCTTCTCAAACTCTGGCAACCCTTAACATAACTTTTACATTTTCTTTTACATTAAGGAGCATTTTCTCAAACTTTGACAACAATCACTTTTACTTTTATAGGAAATCCATTTGTAGCATTAAGGAAGATTTCATATGCCAATTTAACACAAGTTAATGTGTTTCTTTAGGGTATACATGTAAAGCCGGTAACAATCTAAGTTTATATTTCTGAATGGGTTTGTAAAAAAAATAAAAAAGTTTAAAAACCAGTCTAATAAAAACAAGTTCTTTTGGGCAATGCCAAATGACTGCGCATTGATGTGTTTAACTGTCTGTCGTGTTTTACTCATGCTAGTCACAAGCAAAATGGAGGTCTATTGTGTTTACCGGATGCAGAGGGGTGGAGTTTATTGTAATTAATCTAGGGCTTTACAGTATGTGACGTCATTTACTGTGAGATTCATATCGGCTCGTTCTCAGAGGTTATAGTATTTGATGGGATTAAAATACAACTCTTGGATGGATTTTTAAAATAATTTTAGTTGGGATTGAACACACATCAATGAGCCACATTTCTCTGCAAACAGCTGGGAAGCTCTCCCTTAAGCCACCAGCAGCACAATCACACCTGAACGCAGACTGGTGTGTTTTCTGAGAGCAGCAGAGGGCGCTGTACTCACACTCCACTCTGTATTTCTCCATATCCTGCACCTCAGCAATGCTCTCCCTCAGGTCGTTGACAAAGCGTGTGCGGTCCTGTTGACTCGGAGCCGTGAACACAATCAGAACTTTTCGTTCTCCACCTGGGATAGCCGATGTCAGTCTAACCCCATGAGGATAGTCTGGTGGAAAGAGAGAAAGAGAGGGAGAGAATATCATGAGCTTTACAGTAGGATAACATCCATAATGTACATCAGTGTTTTCCTAATTAGGAGAACATTGAATGTCTGCTGGAGGCCTCCAAATTTTAGGCAATGGTGGCAGAGCTCTATCTGCTTTAAAGAGCATAAAAATTTGTTCATTTGCCTAAATGGCTCAATAAGACATGATTTATCATTTATACCATCATATTTTTTTGTAATGGTACATTAGCATTTATTAAATTAAAATGTTGACATTTTGAGTTGAGATAAGACAAAATACATTTGTGCTAAGTGGAAAAAAATAATCTGGCTTTGGGTCTTTTTGATTGATCAGCTCTATTGTGAGCTACCTGATTTAGACATTATCACAAATTTCATATTATTTCTCCCTCTAGTGTAAGTTGTTTAGATAAAAGAATCTGCTAAATACATAAAAGTAATGTATATGGGTATTCTAGTGAGTTACGTAACCATTGTGAGGACACACAGATCTCCCTATATTCAATAAATCAGCACTAACAAATGGTGAATTGAGGTAATAATGGATGGCAACATCCATGACACTTTCCTATCCCTTTTCTTTCTCAATAAGTTGATAACAATATTACTCTGCATATTTACAAAACAAATAATTGATCAAAGTAAACCAACTTTAAAAGTCTTCTTACAGGAGTTCTGAAACATGTGAACCTGCATCTCCACTAGCGGGAAGGACTGTCTGAAACTGTATGTCACAGAGGTTTTTTTCTTCTGGAAGATCTTTGTAACCTTGTAATATAAGAACAAAAATTAAAACTTTTATGCTGAAATTTTATAGACATGCTAATTAAAACAGACATTAATCTATAACATGTTTCATGCACGCTTTAAGTTGCATTGTGTTGAGCTTACCACCAGCAGATCGTTAAATAGGAAAACCTCTCTCTGGTGGACTCCAGACCGCTGAGGGCGGTTAGGGTCTGGCACTTCGTACAGCTGACAGCAGCACACCAGCCTGCGGTGCGGCAGAGATAAAACCTGCAAACAGTGAATACAACTCTACATCATAATCACATGAAATCAACTCATCTGACAGTTCAAAAACTACAATTTCTGTTTTGTTTATATGGATTTACAGCAACACAAGCCCCATTGACATTAAGCCCCATTTTATTCCCTTTTTTATATTTCCAAATGCAGAGATACTGAAAAAGTACAGTCATGCGTCACACTTATGCTCGTGACATGCAAATCTAACCGACCACTTTATTAGATACACAGAGCATGTTCCGGACCGAACAAGGTTCAACAAGATAATATAAACATTACTCAGAGTGTGTGCTCTATATTGAGATCATCTTCGGTTGCAACAAATAGTTGCTTTTGTCTATCAGCTGCAATAAGCTACAGAACTACTGTTCACTGGATATTTGATCTTATTCTGACCATTCTCTGTAAACCCTATAAACGGTTGTGTGAAAAAAGACCAGTAGATCAGCAGTTTCTGAAATACTCAGAGCAGCTTAACTCACACCAACACAAAATTTGCATTAATGAGCAGGTGTACCTAATAAAGTATGTACCTAAAAATAAACTCTAACATATAAACTCTATTTAAGACCTATTAGAGATTTTCTTCTTATGAACCCTAACAAGTGCATTGTTTTCGGCTATGGCCAGGGTGACATTGATGCTTTTCTGTTGTTCAAACTGTTCTGTTGTCCATAATCTTTCCTTTTGGATGTTGTGATGAATATTGTTGTCAAAGCATCATTCTTCCAGTTGCAATTGCTGAGAAAGGCATGCCCATTCCTGGATAGACTTCCTTTGGAGTATTATCCATACACAAACAAGTTCATGCACAGACTGTTGTAATACGTTTTACTTTAGGATCAAGAAGTCACTTGTGACTAGACTGCAAGCAGACTGCAAACCATGTCCTAAGGGAGGTGCATCACATCAAATTGAATTGATCTTCACTGGCTCACTGTTGTGTACAAGCAGGGGTGCCGTCACTTGACTTTTTTTTGGGGGGGGGGTATAAATAAATATATCAATAGAACTTGAATAAATAAATAAAAAAACATTCAAGCTATCCCTTTACACATACACAGTGCTTGATGTCCTCTATGGCTATTAGTCTCTCGTCATAAAGTGTACTCACAGGTTTCTTGCCCACTATGACCCTTTCCACTGCCTGGACCTGAGAGACATGGTCATCATTGGTTCTCAGTTCCCATTTCTGAATGCGCTGATAGATTCCAACCAGTAGGTCACGTGGGATCTCCTGACCATTATCCACTCCTGGGAGCAGGAGATCAAAGTGGCAAGCACACAAGAAGAGATTTAGTGTACACTTGCTGAATCCCCTCACAACTAGATGACACATTTAAGAGGATAGTGGGTGCTATTCTGAGTTTCTGAAATGAACACACCTCTCAAGTTTTTGATGAAATCATCCAGCTTCATCTTCCTCTCCGCTTTGATATTGGGACTGTACATGTCTGTGTTGAGGAGGATGATGGCAAACGCCAGAATGAAGATGGTATCTGGATTCTGGAATTGTCTGACCAGTGCTGGATTACAAACGCAGTACCGCTGACTACAATTAAAGACAGAAAAAAGTGAAATCTGAAGAAAAAAAAATCTAATTTCTCTGTTAACACTGTTTTTTTTTTTTACCTGAAAGCCTCGATAAGTCTTTCCACTTTTTGAGCTTCTCCTTGTACTTTTATCTGCGCTTGAAACTTTCTCAAAGCATCATCGAGATCCATTCCTGAAAAGTCCATTTCATCCACCACACAGCTGAGAGAGTGAGTGAGAAAGTGAGGAAAAAATTACATGTTTAATATATGTTTGGAAAAAATCATCTTCCCCTTCCACAGGCCCTTCTACAAAAAATCCTGCAATAAAAAATGTATGCAAATTTTATATTTTCCCTAAGAGACAGCCATTTTTAAATTCCTCGACTGTGACGGCACCTGTCATAAGATCTAATTCCCCCATTATTTTTCACCCCACACATTGTGTATGTTCACCTCTCAAGCAATTTATTTTATAATGATTAAAGAGTGTGCTCACAGCGTTTGTGGTAGTCCTGGCTGTACTTAACTTAAGCCTTGATATGCTACCTAATGCTGAGTTCCGACTGGATGATTTTATGCCTAAATTTAGAGCAGCATGCGTCAAAGAGACGGGGTGCAGTGAAAAGAAAAACTATTCACATTTGTTTCAAACTTTCATATTTCATTTTGTGTGACATTGGTATCTGATGTTTCCTTCAATCGAACTGAATTTACATTTTTTAGTTGATATAATGCAAACTTACTCCAATACATCTTTGTTGAACTGTTTCTGTCTGTTTCCAAGAAACTCTCCGATCATCTGCCGACTGAGGCCTTTTCTCTCCAGCATAAAACGAGCAATACCCACTGGAGTGTCTGACACAAAGCCCTTCTCAATCAGGTACTGGATTCCCTTTTCTGGCTTCCTGCAGGAAAAAAAGATATGTTTTTCATTATTCGTTCAAATTACAACAATATTTAGTCACAATTTTGACTTTATATTTCTTTATTTTTATTTTATTATAATGAACATTTCTGTTCATTGCATGATGTGGCCTGTTATAACTCACAGCTAAAAATATGTTTAAGCCCAGATATAGCCAACAAACAGCATTTTTTCATTTAACAGCACTGTTTTGTGTGGTTCACCATGGCTTGTAAAATAATCGTACCATGTGTGACGTCACCCGTAGGTTTTTAGCAGAAAGCAATTGAGGTTCAGAGTTTTGGTAAATCAGCCACTTCCTTGTTTATAAGTCTTTATTACAAGAACTTAAAAAAACAAGAAAAAGATTTGGTGGATCAGAATTGTCAAGAATGAAACCTCAGCACTTGATAAGTGGCTCTCATTGGTGTAACCCAGCCCTAAATTATACTAAATTTTAATGTAAAATGAAGTTCATGAAGGTAAAAATTTTATGTAAAAAAACCTCTTGTGACCAAGCATCAGATGTGTTTATTTCGGATTTTAAAAATGAGCATTTATAACAGGAGTGTCAATTGAAATGTTCTCTTTTCTGAGACCAGTCTCAAGAGGTCAGTCAAGAAATTACAACTTCAATTACTTCCTATGATACAAATGCAGGGAAAGTGGTGGGATGCCATTTACTTTAACAAGCAGGAGCTGTACCATCTTGATCCGTGTCACTTACACGATTCATACGGCATATATGTATAATCTTTGCACTTTTAATAAAAAAACTGGTTCTTTTGTCCCTTACAACCTAGAAATGAATCACAATCTTTTTTTATGAAGATTCTATGCATATTTGCTACATTAAATGCCTATCTTCGAAACTCAATATCTCAAAACCCCTATGAAAGCATTTCTCCTGAAAATATCAGGGCTTGAAGGCACTAACCTTGTCTCCCTTGGGTTAAATGTCAAACAAAATACTTGTAAAATGTTAAATGTTCACCTTGCTGCTCATCTAAATTCTGTTCCGACACAGTAATGATAAAATATACTTAAACTATTATAAAAATAACTTTTGAATATATTACTAAAAATGTGTCCTGGTCTGCCTTTTTTAACATCGTAAAATGTGGTCAATTCAACTTGGTGATACCAAAAACAATCAACGCTAAATCTAAGCGGCAACGCCCTACTTTCCCTCTGTGCCTGTAAAAGGAAGTCAATGAAGTTGTAATGCCTAAACTGACCACCTAAAGGGCCGGCCACAATTCGGCAAAGTTTTGCTGCGAAAATACGCTGGGTGTGCTCAACGTCAGTCTGACATCAGGCAAAGTTCCACGCTCCACCAATGGATGAGGATCTTTTGTTGACATGCGAGAAAGTGCTGATGTTACATAAATGCAAAACCACTCATTCTTTCACTCTATTGACGAGCTCCCTAGACACAACAGTGAAGAAGCTATTTAGAAGTATATTTTAGAATTTATACTGTTTTACATAGAATTGTACTTTATTGTTGGTATTCTGTTATACCTTTGCACATTCAGTGTCTATAAAATATTTTGTTGCAATAATATAATTGAATTAGTTACTGTCTTTGGCTGTTTGACAAAAATAAAACAACAATATATGTTTACTACTATTAAAATGCAACATGTATTCTAGACATGGAAAGGTTTGTAATATTAAATGTATTTGTGTTAACTAAAAAGAGTGTTTTTCTAATTGTAAAAAAGCAATTCAACAAGTTTCATGTTAAAATGCAAGAAATATAGTAAAATGTCTGGTTTATGTAGAGATGAAGAGCATGCAGGAAAGGCAACTGTACGTAGATCCATTCTATCTGATCTATTCGACATGTTGTTATATGAGCTCCGAGTGCGTGTGTAGTTCTCTCCATCTGGGCGAATGGCCCCCTGTTGTTAGAAATGCAAAGACGCCAGTGAAATAATTGGCCCTAATGTGGCCAGACCTTAAGGCTGATCCCAGAAATTACTAGATTCTAATTGGCACGGATGTTAAAAACTTTTATTTTTACTTCTGAAATAAACACATTTAACACAGTCAATTTTGAGCTTCACAACAACTCTGAAGAGGTGAATTCTTCTAACTATTTCTTTCTTTAGGTTATAGTGAAATCTGAACTTTTCAGTTTGGATGGGGCTACTTGAGAGAGGCATACTAATAGCTAGGGTTTCATTCTCATCTTTTTTGATCCACCAAATTACATTTTTTCTTCTTCTGTAGTAATGCTTTGTTAAGCGTTACCCAAAATCTGAGCCTAATTTGCATTGTGGTGAAAAACTATGAGTAGTGTGCTATATGTTTACATCCAATTTATATACAATGGCTAAAACTGATTAAATCAGCAGAAGAAGAGTTGAACTTTCTCTTACTTGTTGAAGAGGTTGAGTCCAATGCGATATTGCCTCCGCTGAACCACATCGTTGTTGAAAGCTGGGGAGTCCCAATTGTGGCGGGTTTCTCTCTGGTAGGTCTGTTTACCCAGTGGAGGCAGGGGCTCCCTGAGACTGTCCCTGGATGAGGAGCCTGAGCTGCAGTTGATGGTCTCATTAGAGTTGGTGGTGGAATTCAACGAATCATTGTCCCCATCTGAACAGCACTGCTGTTCCAAGCCACCAGGAGGCATTTGAGCAGAAGAGGAGGATGAGAGTGGTGTCGTTGGTGGTTGTTGAGGAGAGGAGGATGACGAGGGTGTGTCTGGGTACTGGTGATGATGGTGATGATGGTGGTGATGGTGAGCCATTTGGTGTGGGATGTGTGATGGAATCGATCGACTGGCTGGACGGGTTTGACCTTGAGCTGCAGTCGAGGATGTTGACCGTGCATTAGGATTGTGTTTAAGAGTTCCTTGAGGTGATCCTCCATTGGAGTCCTGCTCGTAGACAAGCTGTCTGCTGAGGGAGCCTCTATCTGAGCGGTCACTCATATCCACGGAGCTGTCACTGGGAGGTTCAATGGTTAACAGTGGTAAATGTCCTCCTCGTAAACGGTAATCGCGACACTCTGTGCAAGGTGTGCTTCGTCGACTATTGCTGCTTCCGCCCCCTTCGGTGTCACGACTATCTTCACGGCCCCCTACACCACTTCCAACACCACTCCAGAACTCAGTGTCTGTGCTGCTTGGGGCGCGGTCAAGAGAAAGTGGTGAGGAGGGAAGCCCATCGTCCATGTAAAGTGTGACATCGCTGTAAGAGGTGGCTGTGCTATCTTCATGCATGCTCAAGCCACCTGTACTACAATCTCTGTCTCCGAGGCCTCTCCGCAGGGATGCATGGCTATTGCTGCTCCATATGCACTCTCCAAAGTCATCAACAACAGCACTTCCATCACTGATACCTTCTTGAGAGTCTTCTCGATGTGGACGACAGGTTAAGGCATCATCAATTGAGTCTGCCAAAGATTTCACCTGCAGTTCAGAGAGACACACACACTGTTTATTTGTTCTTAAGTTTTGCTCATTTAAAGATACAAGTTGCAATAAATTAAATGTATTTGATCTGCTGTGCAGTAATTATGTCCTTATTTTATAAAAACGATTTACAAAGGCAAATATTTAGTATTATATTTATATTTTGGTAATATATTTAATAATTTGGAATCTGGTACACCAAAGATAAAAATAAATATTTAATAATGTCTTTATAAAATGTCTTTATATAGGCCATGATATCTAGTGTTCCTGTTTCAACCACTGGATTACCAGTAGAAGAAAACTCTATAAAGAGATTACACTAAATGGAAAACCTGCTGTTTTTAGATAAAATTAAGAAAACAACAGATATATGTTTTCTATGGTATATTTAAATTATATGCATTATATAATTGTATACTATATGCATATGATGATACAAAAATACGTTCAATGGCTTAAAATTGCAACACTTTGACTAGTTTTTCATTTTAAAAGTTCACATTAGTCTGTGTTGTTTATAATGAGAGAAATAAAATATTTTCACAGAGGAAAATGAAATATGTTCACAGTCATAATTTTACCTTTTTGTCCTGTTTCCAACATACTTCTCTTTTAAACACAAGCAATTTGCATATTATGCTATATTTGGCCAGACCATGAAAACACAAGACATTAACAAATACAAATCACACCAACCAATTTCTTCTGCATTTATGGCAAAAGAAAAATGCATGCAATTATTAATGCTAATATTAATGACATTTTCCAAAATGGACAACTGAAATTTTCCTTATGGAGACACATATGTGATAAAGCATCACACTTCAGTAAATATATCTGTCATTAGTATGGTATACACAGTAGTATGAATTAATTTTTATAATATATTGTCGAGCACTGTCAATTATCAGTCATAAATTTTCCAGTTTTGAGCAGACAGATCATTGACTTCCCTCGTCTATGGTTTTACCTTGTCCTTTTTACTCAATCACTCTTTGTCTATTCAATTTCTTGATCTTTGCTTTTTTCCAGTCATGTGATCCAGATACAGTATAATGACTGGCAGATGCCATCTTTGTTTTCATATTATTTATAGCACATGGTCCCTTGTCGTTTTCTCTCTAAAGAGCTGAATAATAATAAAATAATTACTGATATTTATAAACATTGTTTGTCTCTGAATTCACCACCAGTGTGAGAGCTGCCTAAACACACACCAAATACTGGTGAATAGGAGACTTGGAGAGTCAATAAGAGTAATGTAGCCAATGACAATTCAATGATTATTAGGTGTGGAAAAATTTGGCTTTTTTTAACAAAACTGGATTTTTTATAACCATAGTAAGCAAAGACCTGGGTTTAACTTCTCATTTGAAAGACAGTGCTTCTTACACTAGTGTCCCTGCCACTAAACTGGGGTACTAGGACCCACAGAGACCACAGCAACATTTTTCCCTCAAGGTCTCAAATCCAGGTACTAACCAGGCTGAGACCTGCTGCACTTCAGTGGGGCAGGGTGATATGACCAGGGCTCATATCATGTTAAAGTTGAATTCAGCTCAACTTTTATCGAAGCAGAAATGGCACAGCATAGGCTGGAATTTCCAGTTTTGAATTGTTATATACAATGCCATTCAAGCGAATGTACTTTATTTTTAATTATTAATTCTCCAATTTACTCTTTGTTTAGTTTATTTGGTTCACCTTTGATGCTCTCCTTTAGTTTTCTGTTCCTTGTGGACACATTCCTCATTTCTTGTTGTGCGCTCATTTCATGCTATTTGTGTTACATTTGTGAGTTGTTGTTTTGAGTCTTTATTTTTTTAGTCTGATTATTTTTATACATTTTTGATCTGGACCCTATTTTGATCTGTTTTGGCAGTCAGTCTTTATGTTCGACAAGCCAGCTTTAAAGCCTAAACAAATTGTTGGGGAACCAGCACTACCAAATCTTCACAATATGTTGAGTAGAAACTGTAGAAATGAGTACTAACTTGTTTGGAGAAGGAGTCTTCCAACTGCGTGTAGTCTGTCTGTGATGGGGAGCTAGGCTCTGTGGTGCAGGCTGGGGAATGCGGTGGACCCATTCCTGGACTGTGACTATAGTGAGTAGGGGTGGGAGGCTGAGGCTGTCGGTCATCAAAGGAGTACTGCAGTCGCATGTTGGAAAGAATGATGCGGCGTGTCATGCGGCTCTCAGATGCTGAGCTGCGCAAACGCTGAAAGTTCTTGTTCATACGATACTGACGAAATGCTGTTTGGATGGTGCGTGCTGCTCGTCTGCTTACAAAGTAACCTCCATATTTCTTCTCCAGCATCTCCACCTGCACAGAAACACTGATTACCTGCTCATCTTTAGAATATTGTGACTCTTCATGTTGGTGTCTTACCTTCTTGTCTTGGAGGTCTGTAGAAAGTTCATAGCTATCTGATAGGGCTTTGCACCTCTTGTTTTCCTCTTCCTCTTGCTTACGAAGGGCCAGGCTTGCTGGTTGATTGCGTGTACGCTGTGCCCATGCAAGGCTAGCTGGACTTGGAGAGGACACAAAAGGTACTCGAGGTATTGGTGGACCACAACTCTTGTCCTTGTACCGCTCGGAGATATGCACGTAAGATGGTTTACTAGAACTCTCAGAAAACGGACGCAGAGCTGAAGTCTGGGTTTCCTCCTCACTGTAAAGGGTGGGTGACAAAGAAAAAGAGAGAGAGATGCTAATTTTATGACTGTAACACCCCCATAATGAGACAATGAGATAAAAATCTGAAGCAACACAGGAATTGGTGACATTGTTCTTTTTCACTGACTTAGCATTTTACATTCAGGAGCGCTAAACATTTTATCTAACAATCTTTTCATTCTCAAGCTGTCTAACTCAATGTCCTTTTATAGCAGTCAAAGTCTTGAGGTTTTTTTAACGCGTTGAACACCAAAAATTCAGTACAATTTTTCTGTCAAGTTTCAGTCAAAGACCAAAATAATGTAAAATACCCAAAATTAATTGCTATTGAGCTTTAAATGTTGTAATTTACAGGATTTGGTGTTGAAAATGTCACATTTTAAACATGATTTAAATATGATAAACATGATTCATTTTTTCAGAATATTTTTCGAAATTGCTGAATCTCTACAGGTCTGATTTCGATACTAGAGCTTGACTAGAGTATCAGTCAATACCAGTGCAGACGAATCACACCAGATTAATGTTATTTTCCAAAATCTGGCACATCGGAAATTAGTTTTAATCTTACCCCTTATTTTAACCAAACTTAACAATTATAATATGCCCATCATTTTAAAACAAAAAAATACTATTTACATAAC
Organism: Danionella dracula; assembly: GCA_900490495.1. Lineage (NCBI taxonomy): Eukaryota > Metazoa > Chordata > Actinopteri > Cypriniformes > Danionidae > Danionella > Danionella dracula. Next base: position 8,364,122 of record UELW01000666.1, read on the forward strand.
ACTCAAAAACAGAGACACCAACAGATCCAAAGAGTACTCGCATGATATATCAAAACACCAAGTTTTAAATATAAATCAAACATTTAGATTGTGGAATTCTGATTGCAGCGCTCCTCATCAAACTTCCAATTTTGCATTGTTGCTTGTGATCCCATTCAAGTCAAAGGAGTCTTATTCAAAATGTGACTGGCACGTTAGGTGGTTAATTTTTTTGTTAAAAAAAACTTTCTACCAAGCCACTTCATTGTAAACATGCTCATTGTAGAACATCATTCATTGTAGAAGTTCCTTTATATAATAAATTTGAAAATGAAATTATACCAGAAAAAAGCTGGTATTTCTCATGACCTGCATGAAGCAGTTGCCAAAAACACATGATGCCATGCCACAATGCTATATGCAGCTACAAAAGGTGATGGATTTGTTCAAAAAGATCCTTTTTGAATCTACGTTAGCTTTTAGTATAGATTGTTTAATATTGTGTAATATTCTCATCAAATACAAACTGCTCTACAGTTCATGTTAAAGTGCACCAGGAATACCATTGAGCAATGGTCTTGGCTTTACTTTGTCAACTTTTGTCGAGCGTTCAAGTTAGGTTGACGCATACTCACATGCCATAACAGATTGTTCAAAAAAGAAGAACAAACTATCATTTGATTGAATCAAACTTAACAGGGCAGGTGCGGAAGCTATACTCTTTTTACATTATACATCTTCTCTGGCAAGTTTGGATGCTGTAGCATTGCATAGCAACTGTGATAATAAATATGAATCATGCTCCATAGACTATGGAGTATACCATATAAATCAATACCACAGATATTGAATCTATTAAAACATGTTTGCATCTGCATCATTACCCACACTACCCATAATTGTATACGTGCATCCCTACATAAAATTCTCAGAGTGTTCTGAAGTCTCTGCTATACATCATACTATAGTTGACTGTATTTTGGTTGGTTCTACACTAGTGCATTAATAACCATAAACCTAAACTTTAATATACAACAAAAATTAACTTTTGGTCCCTAACAAAGGCCTTGTTTACGTCATTTAACAGATTAATGCTGAAAAGGAATCAACTTGTACCCTCTGCCTCATCCAAGTCGGAGTTGAAATGTGGCAAGATGTAATTGAGGCTCTAATAAAGGATTGTGTCAGGTTTAGATGTAATGCTTGTAATAGGGTCACCTCTCGAAATGTCCTTTAACTGCGACTTACAGCTACCTTTACTCACGCATGACATTCTTACCAAAATAGCATATACTACAACTCCCACTTGCTGAGAATTAGTTTAAATAAAAAAATGTTTACAACTAATTAGATAGTTTGAACTCCTCAGTCATATTCTTTAATATGATATAACTTCTGGAGTCTAAGTGACTAAGATGAGCCAAGAATACACCTTCTTGATCCTGTCATCTGCCTTGCAGGTAAATAAAACATGCCTTGAATTTAATCAAGGTCCTGTTTGATTTATGCTACCACATTCAACAAAGTTCATATAGTTACACAAGAGCATGAAGTGCAGATTTACTTTATCATTCACTCCAAATCTTCAACTGAAAGGCTCTGTATTCCCACTGACTTAAATGTAAATCACTGCCTGCTGTTTTATCCCCACATGGCGTGAACGTACTATAAGAGACATAACAAAAGTAGCATTCATGTAAGGAACATCAAAAGTGCTGATAACAACAGGGAATGAGGATAAACGCAGGTGTCCAAGAAAGACAAAACTAGAAGACACAGGAGACAGGAGGCTCTTACACTGATAAAACAATCAAAGGAAATGATTGGCTGAGAGATGCAGAACAATATATACTAGGAAGAAAGCAGTTAATGTTCAAAGTAAATAACTGGGCTGGCTGAAGAATATTAATCTAAAATATTAGACATTGACAAACCTTGGTAACGAAACAGTTAATATTAGTAAGTTTTTTTTACTGAGATGTGTGCAACTATGAATGCTGAGATTGTTTTAGGCAGATTGAAGGTACTTCTTGTGTAAGGAAATTTAAAATTTTTTATCATACACTAGTAAAGTCCATTATGCCTATAGACTTATTACTCTTTCAATAGCATATAAATAATTCTTGTTTTGAGTTTTGAAAGAATGCATATTACATTTAGTTCAATTGTATTTTTCCACAGGGTGCCTAAAAGGCATTTATGTACATGATTGTTAACCAATATATCTCCTTTCTTAGGTACATGACTATGAAACAACCAAAATCACTTTGAATAACATTTTTACAAATATATCTTGAGATAAACAAAAACTAGTTAGATAGAGGCAGTTTGAGTCTGGTGAAAAAGAAGATCAACTTGTGATCAGAAGGTCGCAGGTTCGATACCCAAATCCACCGAGTTGAAGGTGGTGAATGATGAAACACATGCTCTCCCATCTTCAACAACATCAGCTGTGGTGCCATTGAGCAAGGCACCAGGTTCCCGACTGCTCCCTGGGCACCGCAGCCATGGTTGCCCACTGCTGGGTGTGTAGTTCACGGTGTGTTTGTTCACTGCTGTGTGTGTACACTGGGATGGGTTAAATACAGAGCACAGATTCCATGTATGGATCACTCCATATCTGGCCAACTGGTCACTTTCAGAACTTTCAAAACACACTTTTTTATAAACAATAGGTTTGAATCAGTGCATATTACCAGGTTCCCCGAAATACATCGTTCACTCCTTATCCACCCACCACTATATCTCCCACAGCCTACGTCTCCTGGTGAGCGAACATCGTCTGGTGATCAGAACTCGACAAAACATCTGCTTGGAATGTCTCTTTTAAAGCACTATTAAAGCAATCTAGTAATTTTTCTAAATAGCTCTACGTGATGTAGTAGCATCTTACATTTTGGACACAGAGTCAGACCTGGATTTAGATTCCACTGATGAACCCCGAAGACAACAAAGACTCCTGAAGCATGTTTCTATTGGGTAATTCAGACAATGCTCTTTTTTCCATGTACTGTGTTATACTGCGTGAGACTATTTATGTCTGAAATTGTTAATTGTTCATAGGTGTACATGTTCATTAATGCTACAAGATGTTACGCTATTACACTTGATAATATTTTTTATTTAAAAACTCAGACTGTTCTACATGGAGTCGGATCCATTAGTGGGTGTCTAGAATTTATAATACTAATTTCCTGGAGCTGTTTTGAGCTCCCTAAAAATGAACATACAAATCAAAAAACATTGATGAATAACTGTGAATATAACATCACTACAAGTAAAATTAAACATGTATAAAAAAGTACATTTTGTATGACATGGCTCCTTTAAATGCTTTTATTTCATTTGAATTGGTATGCTTTTAATCCATGAATATCTGACAAAGTTGCTTGTCATCTCTACAAATAGTAAAAATTGACATTTTCAATAAAGTCAAATCCTGAAAGAAACAACAGGAAAAAAGGGAACAGCATAAACAGCATTCCCCATAACATGGGAAAAGTTTTCAGGATCAGCGCCCTCAGCACAGAGCCATGACCCTCAGGTTTTCCACAGGAAACACAAAAGCTTGTGATCTGAACTCATAACCCTGACAAAGTTTCCTGACAGGACAGTGAACAGGAACATCTGAATCAACGCTGTCAACTTCCTGTTCTGTTTAACAGAGGTTTTTAAAGAAAATATATGAATGCTAACATCCTTGAATCCTGAAATACTACATAACAGTTCTTATTTGTTTTACAAATGGCTTTCCATCATCTCAAACCTCCAGAAAATCAGAAAAAGTTCAATTATGACACATGTTAATACCTAAAAATATACCTGTATGCAGATCACCTGCTTGTTAAAACCACAATATCTTCCTGTTAGCCCATGTTATACATAAAACACACTCAAAACATATAGATTTTTAACATAATGCCAGATGCTCCTATTAATCAGCATGAAAAATATGCAGAATTAAAAAGTACACTTACCACATTGACTCAAAACCCTAAGAAGGTACCTAAATCAACCCACTTGAACTAGTACTGTGAGAACTAGAGGAAGTTTTGCTTCCTTTAGGCTCAAATGTAACAAAGAGTCACTAAAAGCTCCTGGAATTTAACAACTGCTGAACTTTGTTGCTTTATTGTCATTCTGCAGCTATGATCGGCTGTCAGGAGGTCACCAGCACAGTCACAAGGCAGTGCTTAAACCCTCCCTTCTCCATTCTCTTCCTCCCTCGCTCTCTTTATTTACACTACATAAAGTGTGCTGGTGTAATTCACAGAAGCCAGCAGCTTGGAAAGAGTGACCGGATATGCAATGTGAAAAAAACCTTATCCAATCAGCTTTCAAAGCACCTGAAGTTTCCATTTCTAAAGTGAGTTTTAACAGAGATTGGTGAATGAAATACTAGTGATTAATTAGGTGTAGGAAGTATGTCTTTATGTAACATTTCAGCAATAAATACTAATTTCTTTCTCGTTAAATTAAACATTATTATACACTTGTTTTGTTTACTATAAATGGCAAGCAAAGTGTTAATGGATGTGTCTGACTGGGAGCATACATGCTTTTGACCTCGAATTGGGAGTGGCATGGCTCTATCGCGCTATCGTGCAAATTGTTTAATTTCAAACAATCTTTTTATATATTTGTTAATTTGTTTCAAAAGCAATAAACCTCAGCTTTAAGTTCTCTCATTAATTTAATTTTGTGAGTCTGAGATTCCGCAGTTAGCACCTACGTGAAAAAAACGGATGACAAACAAAAATGTAACAGAAACGGAAGGATTCTTTTCCTAAAGTAGCAAATGACCAATTTTGACTGCCAAGCATAAATGGTAACTGGCAAAGCCACTTAATGACTTCATTAGTTTGTCGAAATGTATAACATTACAAGCACATACAGTCTCTCGTAGTGTGTTCACATGCACTTCAATAAACGGTTTATTTTCAATAGGCTCAATAATTTAAAAAAAGTACACCCTCCCATAGACTTTATAGAAAAATGTTTATGCCAGTATCTTGTTTACTAAAACCCTTTTCCCATGTCTACACGACACCAGAAAAATCAGCTTATTAAGCATATACTGTTTATTGAAGTGCATGTAAACACACTCACAGAAATGAATAGACTTCTCGTATTCTTGTATTTCCTGTGACTATGTGAATAATGTACACATTGCTAAACTGGTGAATCCACACCTTGTATAACAGTATTGGTTTGTTGTCTCTTCTAACAGCCAGTAACGTCTAGTAAATGCCCACATGGGTGAATATTTTCCCAGTGAAAATGATACGGTTCGGATGTATTGTGTGCTTGCGCTCTATCAACTTTGCTATTTTTTCACTTTTTTCTGTTTTTAAATGTCTTCACTTATTTCGATTTCACTTGACAATTCTATTTCTAATGCTCTGAAAGCAAAACTTGAGCATTTTGGATAAACAGAAACGGGATTCTATCAGCAGCTCGCATTCCTCGGAAGACAAACAGACTGATTCAACTGGAGACACTTCTTCAATCATTTCTTCAAAGAACTGCAGTTCTGGAGACACAGCTACAAGCAGGGGATCAAGAAGTAAGCAACGTCCAGCTCATGTCTCAATGGAGTCGAAGACTCTGATTATTGGGGATTATATAATCCAGCATCTACGGAGCAAAATGATGGTGACATACTGTCTTCCTCATGCGACAGTTTCAGATATCAACTAAATGAAATAATTCATGTGGGGAAAAATGATGTAAAGAAAAGACAATAAGAGCTGCTTAAGAAAGACTTTATGGAACTATTTGACACACCTGAAAATCTCAAAATTCAAAGTTTCATAAGTGGTCCACTTCTGGTAAATGGCACAAATATGTTCTCTAATTTGCTTGGGCTCAATACATGGCTAGAACATGCATGTTTGTCAAAAGGCTTCCAGCTTATTGATCATTTTATCGTTTTCGGGAATGAGCCAGATTTCATCACACTAGATGGGAAGAAGTTGAACAAATCTGAAAGAAGAATGCTCATGGACAATATACTTTTCTCCCTCCGCTATCAAGCTGAAAGACCCAAAAGCCATCAAATTAACTGTTGTAACATACTGCCAAGGCCTTCGTCACTCACCCTGCAGACATCACCACTGAATGAGGATTATCTGACCTCCCCAAGAAATGATGAGGTTCAACAATTGGATAACATGCAAAGCCACCAGGCTATCACCCCAAAAAAGGCAGGCGCCACCCGCAAAATTACCCCCAAGACACCCTTACTCCCCGAAAACAGCAGTGAGATATACAGGACAATCTGCCTCAAGACAGCGATCTTGAGGAACGTTTTCAGAACAGGCAGATGTCCTCAGCCCCTTTAGCTCTTACTTTATTAGCAATGCAGATAAGGCCTGCAAGAAATAGAAAAAAAAACAAGTGAAAACAGGGTGAAAATAACTTCTAAACATTAGGTCTCTTAAAAACAAGACACATCTTGTAAATGATTTTATTTTAACACAAAACTTAGATTTCATGTTGCTGACTGACAAAGGGCTAGATGATAGCTGTAGTGCAACCATACTAAACGAGGCTGCACCAGGAATCTTCTTATATAGTCATGCCTCTCATTTTGATGAGAAAGGAGGAGGAGTCTAAAGTTTGTACAAGAACATTTTTGAATACAAACAGGTCAATCTTGGGGATTACACATCTTTTGAATATTTGAGTACAGTTTTAAAAGGGCACAAACGGGTACTTCTCACCACCTTATACAGGCCTACAAAGTACACTACAGCGTTTATCGATGATTTCACTGAACTGCTCTCAGCCATCTCTTCAGAGATTGACTCTTGTATCATCGCTGGGGATTTTAGTATTCTCATGGACAAGCCTGATAATAACACTTCCGAAGTACTCAACAATATTTTAAAGACCTTCGACGTGACAACACGTTCAGGGTGTCACACATTCTCACTGTCACATACTGGACTTAGTAATTAGTAAGGGTTTCTGTGACATGCAGAAAGCTTGGCAACCTCATTGCTTGCAACAGCATTTATAGTACTATCTTCCCCAAAAATTTTACTCTTCCTGTGTGTGTTTTTGCAGACAAATAAAACATGGAGGAAATCTTGCTGGGGGAGTAATGTTTGCTATGACTGTTTTCTTTTCTTTCGTATGCAGGGCAAAGGTGCCCATACTTTTGTATTGTGAATTTTCACATATTTCAAATGTTAGAGCAAAAGGGAAAATGTAAAAATGTGATATCTGACCTCTCCTTAGAAACATTGGGAATAGAGAACAGGAGTGATGTGATCATGCTTGGGAGACACATACACACTAGCTTTGCTGATGACAACATAATGGTATTTGAGGGAGCTAATGAAAGCTTGAACAACAATTCAGCTGCTGTACAGTTTTGGTGAACTTTTAGCATAGCTTAGAATAATCAGACCAGCAGAATTTTGATTACAGTATTTGAGTATTGAAATTTTCTTGTTTCAAACTAAACTCATCTACTGTTACATGGTTTTCCATCTCCCTTGATTAAGTGCACACAGACAAATCAAGTTTTACATTGTACTTTTAAATGATGTATCATTTACTTAGCTAAAAAAAAAAAAAAATCTGTTAAAATGCATCTAGTTGGAACATTTTACTTAAATTAGTATGATTATCCACTTTGGATTTGTATTTATCAATATCTTGGCCAAAGCAAACAGATGAATTGTGAAAACTGTATTTATATAATATTCAATATAAGCTTTATCGCAATCTTAAATCATCAAATAAGAGGATTTAAAGTTATTTCATGAACAGCCAATGAGAACTCTCCTAGTCATGCTTTTACAAGGATATATTGAAACCAATATAAGTTTAAGGCCCTCCTCAACCATGATGAATACAATCCATTTTTATTTTTAACTGTAAACATTTTTTTATTTAAGCTTTCTAGTGATTTAATGGCTTTCTTTGGTGCTATTGTTTGCTGGATTACACCACACCTCCATGGTTGAAAACAGCAGCAGAAGCACTAGACAACTGAGGAATGTGTGGACTCCAGTTACAGTAGCTGTTCTAAGATGACGTACATCCTTTACATAAGTGACTGGATTACTTACAACATTTCTATCATTAAACTCAGAGTCTTTAGTGTAGTTTGGTGTTTTCATTTCTGTTAGATTTAAGGCTGTAGTAGTGTAATCTAAAATTTCACTAAAACAGAGAAAGGGGATGCCAGATGTTTAAAGAGAACTAAACAATCGTCAAAACTTTAAACATCTCATCTATGCTGAAGAAGTTGCAAGCTGGCAGACTGGAGCTGGTTTTCTAAAAAAACTGAATCTGGCTTGTATCTACAATATGTTGCAAACCTGTGTTGTAGTTTTATTCTAGGTAAGCTGAACATCTGCTTATAAACATAGATAATCTCCCAATGCTCCCACTCCTCCCACACACACTCTCCGTCTCTCTCTCTCACACACAGATACACAGAAGAGGCATTGAGGGAGTTTGCGTTGCTTAGAGACAGTTGCTGTGAGACCCCAAAGGGATGTGAGGCAGGAAGGGTTGCTATAGTTACAGAGCACTAATACAGTAACCGTGGGTGTCCCTGGATGAGTTGAAGGTTTTTGACAGTTTGAATCGATACAGGACCAAGATGCGACATGCAGAAGGCATTAAATCCTAAATACTTGCAAAACATTTATAGTACTATCCTCCCCAAAAGCATAACTCTTCCTGTAGGCATTGTTGCAAACAAATAAAGCATGGAGTAGATCTTGATGGGGTAATTGTGGAATGTTAGAATGACTTTCTCTTTCTTTTCTTTTTTCAATGCAAGGCAAAGGTGTCCATACTCTTCTAATGTCTATTGCATTTTTATGGGAAATTAATATAATATTTAAAATGTAAGAAAATATTATTTCTTTCACCTGAGGATTATTAGCTAAAGTACGGAAAATGCTGTTTATTGTAGATGCAGAAAAAATAGTTTATGCTTTCATGACCTCCAGAATAGATTATTGTAATGCTCTGTTAGCCGGCTTCTCAGCCACCATGCTACAAAAAATACAGTTAGTCCAAAACGCAGCAGCTAGAATTCTCACAAGAACAAAGAAATATGATCACATTACACCGGTTCTGCATATCTCAAATATCTCATTGACTATAAGATATTGCTCCTTGCCTTTAAGGCACTGAATGGCTTGGCTCCAGCAAACCTGAGCAGTCTTCCATCGCAGTCTTCTATCCAGCTCGCTCTCTTCAATCACAAGAAGGACTATTGATTATTCCAAAGACTAGTAAATCCAATAGAGGGGGAAGAGCGCTCTCATATAGAGCCCCAAAGCTCTGTAACAAACTCCCAGATGCTGTCTGGAGCTCAGCTACGCTCAATACGAGTTCAAAACTAAATTAAAAACATATCTGTTTGAACTAGCATTCGAGTAATTCCTCCTGGTATTTGTTAAAACGGATATGGTGTCTGCTTTTTGTTTTGTTTTTTCAGGTGCTGTCCGGCAAACTGTTCATCGATGGATCTTAAGTTTGTATGTTCTTTATGTTGAGGAGGTGACTAGCACCTGCCTCAGTCAGCGAGGCTCCCAGGGACCTCACAGAGGAAATTCCTTTTTACCCTACCCGATCCAAACTAGGACTTTGTGACGCTTCTTTAAAAGCAACTGTTAAAAAAAGTGCAAAATAAAAACTTTATATAAAAAATGTTCAACCTCAGTGACCATTTAGGTGAAGGGTGGCCAAAGCCAGTTCTAGAAAGCCACGGTCCAGCCATTGCAAAGTAATGTGAAATGTATCTGAAAGCATGTTTAAGATGTAAGAATATAGTGAAAAGGGAACTATATTGTCAGATCACTCAGCACTCCCTAGCAACCAAACTGTTTACCTTAGCAATGATTTAAAATTCTCTCCATCTCAACATCAGAAAATCATGTTTACTGGGTATTGTTAACAATTCTATTACCAGAATAAATATTTTATTATATTACTTAACATCCCTGAAATCCAAATTTTAATCCTAGCAATCATTTATGACATGGATCACCAAAAAAAGTTCCTCGAGGTCTACATTTTTTATTTGCAAACATGCCAAGAGGACCTTAATAAGAATGCAAAAGGCGCTTCATGATAGTTGAACCAAAAATCTGAAGGGCTCCAGAATCAGACATAGTTTTTAGAAAAAAAGGGTAGACAAAGCCATTTCTATGGGGCCATAGTTCTACCATTGAAAATCCATTATCTTGTCGGCTTTTTTCCCTTTCGGGGTTGCTACAGAGGACCACCAACTCCTACTGGCATATGTTTTATGTGGAGGATGCCCTTCAGCCACAACCCATCACTGGGAAACATTCACACACACATTCACAACAATACACTATGGACAATTTTGTTCACCCAAATGACTTATATCGCATGTCTTTGGACTTTGTGGGGGAAACCAGAGCACCCTGAGTACATCCACACGATCACGGGGAGAACATGCAAACTCCACAGAGAAATGTCAACTGACATAGTTGAAGCTAGAACCAGCAAACTCTTCCTGTGAGACAACCGTGCTACCCACTGCGCCATCGTGACACCCTTCTGCTGTTGTTGCCAAGGTTGTGCATGTGGCTTCACAAATGCTTTGCTGCATACTTCGGTTGTAACGAGTGGTTATTTCAGTCAAAGTTGCTCTATAATATATATATATATATATATATATATATATATATATATATATATATATATATATATATATATATATATATATATATATATATATATATATATATATATATAGAAAGATATATATACATTTTTCTATTATTTTTAATAGAACAGAAATGCTGATTTTTGTTCTCTTACTTTTAACATTTGATGGTGAAAAGTAATGGTGAAATAACTTGTAGAGCAGGTTGCATCAGAAACACTATATATGCATCTAAACTATTCACAAGTTTCCAGAGAACAAAATGCTCAGCATGTTTAGTACTGAATTGAAAACACGTTGCCAAACCCACACACCTATGCTTCTGAAAGCAAATAAAGTGCTTGAGAAACATTAAATGCTGCCTAAACTGTGTATTTAGTTAAAATTTTATCATTTACTTTTAGCCTGTCATTTAGATTGACATTTTATCTTGTGTCTAGTGTAGTGTGCAGTTTTGTTTTACTTTTGTATGAGCGAATCTGAGTTACAACGTTTTTATCTGTTTTTCTACTAGTGAGCTGATGGTGTTTTAGAAGATAGATTGCTTTTTCAGTAAACCCTATCTAAATGATCCAATCTGATCGTGTCAGAAGATAAGTTGAAAGAAATACAGTAAACTTTATCCTTACAGCACAAAGTGTGAGAGTTGGTAAAATGCTAAACATCAAGAGCATTTCAATTATTTTTTTTATCATTGACAGCTTCTGTTGAAAGATGGAGTTATAGGTCTGCTCTACATGTACATTTTAAAGGTACATGACTTAAGTAACATTTCTCTTGTGTCATTTTGAACAGTTTTTTATATCTGAAATACCACAAGACCAGTTGTCTAATTAAAGGTGTGATGTGTGAACCTCAAAAGTATTTAGGTAAAAAGTAATTAGGGCTGTGCAAATGAATCAAACTCTGATCAGATCAAAATTTTTATTTTGGACTTTTACAGTCATAAAAATGATAGAATCAAGAAAACGGGCTAGTACGTGAATTATATATTTTATTTCTGTGCATGCGTATTAATTCACTGCCGGATCTACATGTTGTGACAGCCTTTAATTCTGGGATTTCCACATACAATATTCCCCCACAGCAGCAGATTGTTGCATAACATCATGGTTACTTTCGTAACCTAAGCTCCCCCAATAGGGAATGAAGACTTGTGTCAGTGATGACTATGGGAGGCTCTGCTAGGGGAATACACTTGCAAAACACCACAACCTAGGTCCTTCCATATCAGCCGACAGACAGGCAACCAGACACATCATTAGTCCGGGGCCGAGTGGGTCCTCCTCCGCCCTGGCCTCAAGTAATGGACTTAATTTTTAATGGGAAGTCAGCGAATAAAAAAACACCCATACTGACTCATACCAGAGGAGCAAGAGCATCGATCCCTGAGCTGAAGGGAAATGCGCGGTGGCCTTTGTACAGCTAAGACAGTGCCCCCACATCCTAGCATGACTGGAGAGATGAATCCAATGCTCAGGTTATTGCACTTAGCAAAGCTGTTGGGGATCGATCTGACCATTAACTCGTTTCATCCCAGCGTGTTGTCTTCAACTGGAGTTGATAGCCAGAAATCGCAATATGGCACTTCCAGAGGTCTGGGCGTGGGTGCTTGTGCCCACATCTCTGGGTCAAAAGGTCCGACCACTGAGGGACTGGTCAGGGAGGGACTGTCACAAGGGAGTAAGTTCTATAAACTAAGGTCGGTTGGGCCAATAAGGTGCCATTACTAGGACATCTGCCTCATCCTCCCTAATCTTGCACAGGAGTTGTGCAATGAGGCTTACTGGAACGCATATAAGCATTTCTTCCTGGGCCATCAATGCGTCAGCGCATCTATCCCAAGAGAAGCCTGGGACAGCCGGTACTGACCATTCTCTGGGGTGGCAAACAGGTCTACCTCCACTATACCAAAGTGCCCCCAGATCAACCTGCCGGGAAAATGGACTGTACCTAGGGACAGGGCCCAGTGCTGACTCCAGAGCAGCCCTCTTTAAGCAGGAGCTGACAATCGGGATGAACGTATCCCTCCTTGTCGATTGGCATACACCACCGCCTCCGTGTTGTCCATCCGGACCAACACGTGACGTCCCGGCAGCATTCTCCTGAAGTGTTTTTCCGCTAGGAACACTGCACATAGGTCTCATATTTCATATAATCGGGAAACAATTTTATGCAGAAGAAAGGGGTCAGAGAAAACAAAGATGCAGATCCAGCAGAGCTGAACTGAAACATGTACAGGAGGCAATCAATAGATTGATTCTAACATTGCAAATTGTCATTTAAAAAGCAAGTTTCAACACGATTCATCAAAAGTCTTTATTTTCTTAACTATGCATTAACTATTTTTGATACTTAATTATTCAACTTATTGTTTATATTCAACTTATTTGTATTTGGTATAAATATTTACAGGTGCCGCATCATGTAAACTCAACTTTTTAGACATTTCTGGCATGCATTTTCTTTTTCTCAAAGCTTAAAATGGCTCGATGCACATAGCACCACCCACTAACCTATCAGAATAACAGCCAATAAACCTGAATGAATAACATTTGCACTGACTGATCTGGAAGTGAATCGTTGCAGAACCAGGTTGATAAACAATGAAAAGAAAGTGTTTTTAGATGCCCTGGGCCAAAAGTGTTTTTGTCAAAAATGGGTGTGCCAACAAGTGCTCAACTCAGTTTGTGGAGCACAACCATTTGAGGTGATTCAATGACGTTTACAATCAAAAACTGCTTTTTAAGGTTATCAATTGTGCAGTGGTAGTCTAGAGGGGTCAAATATTTACTATAACAGATCTAAAAGGGGTGAGATATGGCACTAGCCTTAATCTATATAAAATGAATACAATAAATAATTATGATCATTTTGTTTCAACATTAAACTGCACAAAGTATCAGCATTTCATCTCACACATCACTGATATTTTCACAAGGCCCATAATTTTTACTTAATAAAGTGGCTTATATTTTTTCAATACAATTCAGAAGACTGAACTTTTATTGTAGTCTTTTTCTTGTCCAGTGAGAGCAACATTTGGTAAAAGTAAAAGTTTTCTTGAGTAACATTTTAAGTAGTTCTTAACCAAACCTCAAGTAAGATACATTCACTGTTAATAAGTATGATATTTAAGTACTTTATACTAAATTGTGTTTAATTCACATCCAATCCAAAGATCCAAAATCCAATCTTCTGTGACTGGGATCTCACCCAAAATATAGCATATGGCAGTGAAACCACATTAAAGTACATTCGATCTGATGTTTAGATCCCAAATATCACACCAAAACATATTGCTACTAGCCACATCACTGATGATTGTTTTCAAGCATTCTTAAAGCTAACCCTTGAGCAGTGTTTCTCAATTTTTTTCTCGTGCCCCCCCTTGGAAGACAAAAAAAAATCTTGCGCCCTTTCGCGCAACTATATATAGTATTATTTGTCTTTAAATGTATTATAAGTACACCTCTGCATAACACAGTATCCTTATTAACGTATAAGAGAAAAAAAGAAAGAAATGGACCAACGTACAACAAAGAATGGCTTTATTAACTGTAGCAGAAAAGATTTAAGGTGCATCTGAAATGTAAATAATATTAAATCCTTAATAAACCAATAAACATTTTTTGACTGACCATGATTGCTGCCAATACTCGGCACGTTTTTGCTGAAAAAAATCAAGCGGTTTATCAGCGTGATTGGAGTGTAATGTCTTTAAGTGATGCCTTAATTTTTTTTGGCTTCATGCTGTCCGCTGCCAACATTTTTAGACACAGTAAGCACACCTGTCTCTCCTCATCTCCTACCGTAGTCACAGTGAAGCCAATCGCTACATACAAGTCGTCAGATTTCCTCGTCTTAGCTTTCGGGAGACTTTTGTTTATCCCTTTATCTCCTTCTCTCTCCACCTGTCTTCTAAACTTCGTATCTATGCTTCATACTCTGCCGATGAGAGCCCCAAACTGTCCCCTACTGTAGTGAAGTGGTATTGCACTTTATTCTAGAACAGTAAAAAAAAATTTAAAAATAAAGAAGCATGTTCCCCGAGGTCAGACGCACCCCTCTTGATGGATCTTCGCGCCCCCCCTGGGGGACCTCGCTTTTTGAGAACCACTGGTACTATTGACTGGAATAGTGGTTAATGAGCAAAATATATAAAGCGCAGTGGGTGACGGAGTTCAAATCTTATTTGGTTCTTTCTCTGTCACACATCCCTCTCATTCTTCCAATTCTTTTCTTGTTTATCTTGACTTTGTTATACATTAAAGGAAATAGTGCCTATTGATAAACCCTAGATTATCTGTTTCTGATTAAACATTGCTGCAGTGCTTATATGAAGCTCATTAATGTCAACTAAGAATGATAGAAAGAACTACTTTCACTAGTCTTTGTTCAGAAGCATGTTGTTCTTTAACGTATATTGCCCACACTGTAAACACACTCAATCAGCTGCAGTATATAGCAGGAAACATTGCTCCTTAAAGCCCAAAAGAACAAAGGGCAGAAATCTTCACAGCATTTCCTCCTCAAACTAGCACAAACACAAAACAAGACAAGAAAAAGACAGCCGCCTTAAGTTGGCATATAAATTACCAAAAATATTTACATTGCTTGTACACAAAAAATATTTATCTCTTTAAACAAGAAAATGTATTCTTTCTGTTGTTCTATAAAGTTAAACTACAAAAAAGATCTATAAAGAATAAATCATAACCAAAGTAGTTAATGTTCTCATAATCTATAAACTCTGGTTTGACGGACACGGAGGTCAATGATGTGTGTGTCAGAAATGTCCAAACACCTACCGTCTGCTGGTGGATACAAACAACCATTCACGCTGATCCAATGTGACAACATTCACACCCTCTCCCTCTCTCTGTCTTTCTCTCTGTTACACACACACGCACACACACTAGACTTGACTGACCACATTTCTGACAGCTGGAGTGAAGGCAAAACATTGTGTGTAAATATAGCTGCTTGACATACAGATGCTGATTAATGCTGTAACAATGCCATTGCTGTGACTGAGAAGAGAAAGAGGAGGAAATGAGAGCAGGACAAGAGGAATTCATACCTCTCATAATTCATACCAGCAAATCAAACAGTGGCTGGAAAAAAGTTCATGTGGTTAAGGATCCTGCAGGTTGATAAGACTGGACATCTATCATTTTGTTGCAAAACAATGAGTAGCTTTAATACATAACATTTATTTAGGTCTACATTGCAATATGCACATTTACAACTTGTGAATAATTGTTTTGTGAAACAAAAAGAGATCAAATATGTTCGACATCTCGGAGTAGGTTGCCATTCAAAGAGAAATTAAATATAATCATGTTCCCTAAAGGTTTGAGCAAATGCAGCTTGAGACAAAACAAAGGGCTCCCATGTGAGAGTCAACACATTTGGCCAAACAATGGGTATAAGCGAAAAAAGGTTTCACTCTGCCATGCCGTCTTCCTTTTTCCAGAGACAAAATCTCATGGTCGACCATTGAAAGTTGGCTCTTTTGAGGACTTGTCCACTTGTTGCTGTTGGTACATAAAAGGGCAGCTGGGTGGCACTTAATGCACTCTCTCACGTTGGCCTCACGTCCAGAAACACAAAAAAATAAAAATAATGTGAAGTAGAGTGAAGGCGCAACACCCCGTACTCCCTGCTCCAGTACAAAAGGAAGTGACTAAACTCTAATACCTTAACTGGCCGGGTAAGGTCAGAAGTGAGCAAGTTCTCATTCACTCCAATGTTAAACATGACCCAACTTTGGAGCTGAAAGAAAAATGTTTACACCCTTGGTCCTGTAATGTTTTTTTTTTAAGTTTTGACTTTCATGAACACACTGAGGGGGGTGAATTATTTTTAAATGTGTTTGTTTAATACATATAACATGTAAACATTCAGCCAATCAGAAATCTGTGCTAAGTATATCTCCCACCTCTCTGGACCCATATTTAGTTACCAGGAAGTGATGGACTTTGACGAAGGTGATGGTTGGCTAGGCCCATTGGCTGCAGTCTTTGTGAGGGCAAACTTCAAGTAGTCTAGTTGTGTGGTGGCCTTTAAAGTGAGAAATATCCATCACTTTACACTAGGATCTAAAGGACATGTTGCTAAGCAAACTGAAAAGGGTATTGCTAAAATGTTCTCTCTGGGTTATAAAAGTTAACAGGTTATTTAAACAATATCATGCTTTTCCTAAAACAGCCTCTTTTTTACAGATTATATGCATATTTAAAGCATATGTATTTATTAACATGTTTATTAATGTAGAAAACCAACACAGACAGTTATATTTCATTTAAGGTGCATCCTTAGTGCATAACCATAATCAAGCAAAATCTCTCCTACAGACACTAAATAATAAAGAAGCCCATTAAAGTGAGACACCGCTTCTTTACAAACCGTAGACTTGTGGATTAACAGTATGGTGTCTGTGAGAACAAACAACACCTCACACAGCGGCATCATTCATAGTGTTGCCTTGGATCAGTTTGTGCAACACAAGTTCAAGTTTTTCTGAATTTTGTCACAAAGCACACCTGATTCAAATACTTTCTTATTCACTGGGACAAAGGTACTTCTTTGTTATTCCTTACCCTAATTAATGAATGTAATATGTTTGATGCATGCAAGAAACAAAGCATCTTTGAGTAAAGCAATTATAAAGAAATATACTATAAGTATACATATATTTAAATTCCATATATTTAATTAACAAAGATATTTAAGACCAAATACAAATTCTCAGAAGAATTGAATATATTGTGAAAAAGTCCACTATAAGATAATACCATAACAAAATCTTCTAGTGGGTATGATCTTTATTTATAAATCCTTTCTCCGTTATTGCCAATTTTAATTACATTAATTGAAATTTACTTAAATGTGTAACAGCTAGTTAATAAATGTTAGGAAGTTAATTCAGGAACTGGTCTAACTTTGTCACAATATTTCAGCTAAAACAAACAAACAAAAAAAATGTTTTACTCGTTGACTAACAACCTGTTTAAAAAAACTTCCAAATAATAATAATAGTGTTCAGCCATTACAGCACAACAAATCAGTGTCAGACGCAGTCAGACATGGTATCCACTCAAGCTGATTGCGTTGTGGTTAGGGAGAGAAGGGAACACTGCACCCAGAGGCCGTGCAACAGAACTGATGGACAGAATCATTCCACCCCTCCTCCTTCCCCCTCTCCTCACTGATGATGCAGAACAGAAAGATGAGAGAGAAAACAGTGACAGAAAGTCAGAAAGTAATGAATGACAATACACAGAATGATGAAAATTTTCTGAAAATGAGGGCATTAGCTTTTTAAACTAATCATTTTTCGATTAAGTTCTCAGGCTTTGCTACAAGGTGTCCACAAGATGGCATGCTCAATCCATTCCCACAGTTTCTGAATTCTAGCTTCAGAACCACATAAATCTTGAACAGATTCTAGCCTAAAATGAAAATGTATTTGGTATTGATGTCAACAACACAACTAGATTAGGATTAGGTATTGTTTGGTTTGCCAATAGACAGTGAGAATAAATAGGGTTCTGTTTTTCATTACAGTGGAGCCACATTTCAGGTTGCAGCAAATCTGGAATTGAAAAGTGTGCAAAAGTGGCTTTAAGGATTGATGTGGCCATAAGTGTGAATTGGTTAGTCTTTTATGACTTTATTCTGGCCTTACCTGCATCCTTCAGCTCTGCCCATTCTGGAGGGGCAGCAAAACCGATGATGACTGTGTGTCTTAGCAGACGGATGACAAGCGGAGAGATGAGAGAGTGTGGAGCAGCTGGTGGATGAGTGTAGTCTCACACCTCTGAGACGCACAAACAAATACACATGGACAGACGAGTGGTGAGCAGGTAGAGAGGCAGAGATGGACAGAGAAAAAAACAGGTAAGCGAATGAAAGCAGAAGTACAGAGGCAAGCAAAAGCTAATCAACACGAAATGCTAAAGAGCTTCTATTGCTAGTCTAAATAATAAACAATGGAAGAATTATTATATTGATGGTGTACAAGTTTGTTTAATTGGCAAAACAGTGAACTATTGTTATGAATGTCAGACCAACTAATAAAATCCAGAGATACCTGAACCCTTCCACACGAGGCAAAAGCTCTCCTTCAACCTGGACTGACCAAAGTACCCTTTTTTGGTTGAGAACCATGCCTCGGATTTGAAGGTGCTGATACTTATCCCTGCCGCTTCACACTCAGCTGAAAATCCCCCCAGTACCTGCTGTAGGTCTTGGCGTGAGGGAGCCAACAAATAACATCATCATCCACAAAAGGATGCCATCCTTTGGCTCCCTTTAGACATTCTGTCCATAAATATGAGTGGCCAGATGTCACATTTACCACATCCATGTTATATACAGTCAATGAGAAATTTCCATTTCTGGTTCACATTCTGTACAACTTACAGTTCGCCCACCCATGCACAGAATCTACATTCTTCTGGGCTCACTAACTGCTTTTGACAATACAATATATTAGAATTGAATTATGAACTAAAACAGTTTAGAGTTATTATTATGCTTGGTTTCCTTGATAAATGTCTAACCTAACCTCTCATCTCTAGTTTTTCTGAAAGAACGCGATTAACATTTTGCTATTAAGTGACAAAAAAAAAACATTGCAGAGGAATGTTATTTAGTATGCGTGGTGTTCTTTAATCACTCTCACATTGTCGTTGATCATCATCAGCAATCAATCTCAACACACGGATGACTGTATAGATCAACTGAAATATTAATAGTTATAGTGCCATCCTTGTGGAACGGATTTGCAAGAATGTTTGTAACAAAAGATTTAAATAATACGAGTGTTCATAGTGATGTCGAACATTGTCAAAGTAGTTGCTGAACAAAGTATAGTTATTTCAAAAACCTTTTAAAAAACCTAAATGTTGCCATAAAGCGTTTCTATCAAAACCAGAAGTGTGTAAATCATGAGCATGCACAGTTTTACAGTGTGTTGAAACACCCACGATGAGCAGAGAAAAAAAATAAATCCGAAATTTGAGGATTTCAAGCCTGCAGAGAACAAACAAAAAAAAATCAGTGAAAGTACAAGTTCAATGGGGGAATCAAATAAGGCAGGATAAGGAAGATGCTGGATGTCCTAATGCTACAATCACTAACATGCAAAGCCAGTGCTAGGATAATACTTTATATAAGTTGACAGCTTCAGCAATGGAATAATTATGGAACAAGACATATCCTATCAACTCAAGGACGTGACAACAATTAATAAAAAAAAAATCAAACAAAAATCCACCTTTCACCATTTTCATAAAGATATCAGAAAAATTAACTCTTCAATCAGTCAGCCTATCACCAAGCCAATTAATTAGCTAATCATACAGCTAATCATTAAAAAATATATAAATCAAATTAACCAACTAAAACTATTGGTAAAAAACGAATTAATACAATTATTATGTCAATCTTATCAATTGTTGAACTAACCAACCGATCAATTGAATTATCTGTAAAAGCAACCATTATTATAATTACTATTATATAGAATATTATTTAAAAATGTATAAACATGTAGCTATTTTCCACAAAGGATGGCCTACACTCAACGAAAGCACAGTGGTGTCTGAATTATCTTGAAATGAGTTGTGTTTATTAAAAAGGCTAAAAAGAATCCCCTTAGGGAGCTAATGTTAGCAAGCCTGCAGTGCATTTGAGATATAAGGACTAACTCCAGATGTGAAACACTATTACACAACACGTAACAATAAAGTCAATCTCTGGACTACCTGACATAAAGAATCTTGAATAACAGAACACTCAGAGACTGAATACAGTTAAACTCAGAAGGCCGGAGCACCCGGCATCAGGGTTGATAGACGATGCCATCGTCCATAGCTGATGGCAGATAGACATTGCACTGTTGAGTCGGCATCGGTGATGCTCCGGCTCTTCTTTAATTTAGCACTTTTTCATGTTTGTGCATGAGATAACATTGGGGATTGTTTTCCAATTACAACATGCATGTGAATTGATTTAAAACCCCTGTACAGCATTTTGAATAAAGTGTGATTCATGGCAATTAATCATGACTATGTGTAATTAATTTTTGGAGGACCATGCGATTATTAGATATATTGTGATTGTGATGGCACTCTGGCTTAAATAAGACATTGAAATATAATGTTTAACAAAAAGACAGCATGCTCCTGTAAAGCTAAAAAGCCCAATTGTGTTACGCATGGATGGGCTCGGATAGATCGACTAAAACTCCCACCTGGCTAGAGGCTTACATAAAGCAGTACAGTGACTCAAACCTTCATATTGTGCAAGTCTGCTCATTATGCACATAGTATTTTCCAACCTTTCATTTTGTCTCTTTCATAGCGTATCCCTTTCATGATATTTGCCTTTCAATTGACATTCAAAAATGCTCCACATGTGCCATTAGGACTTCTGTCTGCTTCCACAAAAATGGCCACTCACATAATCTGCTTGGGAGGATTTCTATCTAATACTAAAGCATTGCATGGCAAGAACAGAATGAAGAATCAGTTATGTAATTTTCTTCACCAAAGTACTAAATGCATTTTATAAACCAGCTGTGTTTCATGAGTCTCTCCATTTATAACACGTTACCATTTAGCTCTGGCATTGCAGATAGTATGCTGAGCCAAAGCCCTTCATTTCACCATAGCAACCATACTTGGTGCAAACTACATGTTCCCTTCTAAATAAGGGAACATTGATAAAATGTTCAATTCCCAGCTGTTATTTAAGCAAATGTGTTAGTTGTATTAGCTAAGTCAAAATGACTGAAGGAAAACTACAACCAATAAAGATCTAGAATGACATTAACATTTGCAAAATGCATCAAGTTAATCTCATTTTATGTTTATAGCACTATTAAAAACAACTCTAAAAAAGTGCTGCACAACAAAAAAATGTCTAAGATTATGACACTGTTCCCAAAAAAGGGAATGGCAACTTATGTAAATGTGGAACCAGGGCACTACATTACAAGTCAAATAAAGGCAAATGTTTAGAAAGAGTTAGTCTGAGGCAAGTCAGGGTGAGATAAAAATGATAGATTATGTTTAAATAACATTTAATTTATTATGTTCATTTTGTAAACTGTTCTTGCCCTCAAAGATGAGCTACAGTCAATCATAGATCATTGCAACCTGAACCAATACCTTCACAGGTATTCATTCAGGATGCTCGCACCCAACTGTACGGTCACAGAGATTCATCCTCAGTAATGGTTTGTTACTATCAACCTGAAGAACTCATGTTCTTCAAGACTTGCGAGAATTCAGGAATTCACCGTCTGTCCAGACCTTTTCTGCAGTTCTCCCTCGAAGGTTGAGCAGCCCATTACCATGCTCTTTACGCTTCAACCTTTATGAAGGTTGCTGAAAAAGCATTTGTAATGATAATACATGAAGGACAACTTGCATAAGTAACACAACTAAAGGATTGAATTAATGGTTTTACATAGTACATGTACTTGTTCTAATACACAATGTGTGGTTTTGAATGAAGGAAGTTGCAGCCAGTAAATAGACACTATCTCTTTAAGAGCTCTTGCTTAATGTAAGACATTTCTGAGTTTGCCACTCTTTATAATAATGTTTATACAGCCTAAATAGGGGTATATTTGATAGAAAAGTAATGAGACCAATCCATTTCTAAGCTGCTGGGTTAATATGAATCACAAGTGAAGCAAAACACATTTATTTGTGCAAGCGCATCTTAGCTAAAACTAAGATTCCAAATGAACTCTCTTCGAGGTTACATCAGAAACAGCTAGGAGGACACACATTCAAAATAATATATTTTCTCACAAATGCCTTTAATCTCTTATTTCTTTATTTTCTAGAAGGATAACTATTGTACCAGTCTCCTTCCAATGTTGTGAACGAGAAATGGATTGGTGTCTCATGTGCCGCTGCAATAGAGGTTGTCCTTCAAGGGGGATTTAAAAGAATGTTCATTTGCATCTACACAATGGTGTCATGGCAATCTAACCATTGCCAAAGTACAATTGTAAGGTTGAGATCTGAGCTTCATGTCAGCCTTCAGATCGGGGGCCCTAAGCATTTGGTTTGTTGACAAGCAGCACCTCTGGGTATACTGTAGTTGATGCTTACCTTCATTGTAATAAGAGGTCACAGGACATGATCAATTTACTCTACTTCTACATCTTTGAAAAGAAGTTTGAAAAGGAATGTTCAATCCAAGGTGCATTATTTACATTTATTTCTTATTTTCTTCTTCTGGGGATTTATCTGCACTTCCCGAATAAAAAAATTCTAAAACTAGTGACACAGTGAAAGACAGCATTTCAATGTGCCCCAATCCCTTAAAGATGATAGCAAGCTCACCTCAGCGCTCTCACTTTCCATTTCTATCACAGATATATACACAGCTATTCCTTTTCTCTAAGTTAAATGTTAAGGCTTGATTTTTATCTAGCTTCTGTCACACTTCACTATAATTTAAGATTCAGGACTACGTGCTATTTTTATTATACAGTTCCTTCTCCCCCTCTAATCTTTTCCACCCCTTAGTCTTTCTAGTGCCTTGCTGCTCGATTCAACCGTCTTGCTTGAGGGTAAAGAAAGCGGTTTTGCAGTAACAGAGACTTCTTTGTCTTCTCATCTAGGGATGGGCAATAGGGAACAAAACCTATTTATATAAATGGAATTGTAGCTTTTTAACTTTTTAAATTTCGTTGCGATTTAGTTTTTTAAGTGATCCAGTGGGCACAACCAAGAAATGCAAAAATTTTCAGCATCATTTCATGCGTGTAAGCAACTCACTAAGATTTTTTTGGAGCTAATTCTTTTTTTATAGCAGGAATAGTAATAAGTAATAAGATGGTCATTATTTGAATCATTTTACATTGATCATTGAATCATTTTATTCATTCATAGATGTTTAGTTTGCTATTTTAAACTATATTTTTTACACTTATTTTGAAAATTTTATTTGTTTCACAAACAATCTGAAAAGTAATTCCAAATACATCCATTTATGTGAATAAGATAAATGAAACTCGTGCTTTCTTCTTCATTTGGTCTGATGTACTGCCATGATTCTGTTTAGAGGAGTGAAATCATACAGAATGCATCGTACAATGTCTTGCTAAATTTTAACCGACAATATCCTTTAATTGGATTGAAAGCCCTTAGAAGCTAGAAAATCCTGCCCGAGATGTAGAATCCGTTTAAATGGAGGCAGGGTCTGAAAGAGTTAACAACAGATTTCGATTTTACAAAAAAGAGAAAATTCATGTTGGAGTAAATTTTAGCATAAAAAAAAACTCACTCGTACCTCCCAAGGTCCCATTTTGGGCCTGAGTCATGGGTCAAAGAATGAAAAATGTTGCTCTTCTGTCCAATCAGGAACATCATATTGAACTTTGAGTGAACCATCCAATCCCAATCAGAGCTTCAACTCTCAGGTCAAAGTAAAGCAATGCAATCTGAGCCTAGTGAGTGTTAGAGACTTTGATCTCTGTTGTGGGGGCCATGTGTCCCTTATATGGACAGTACGCTTACCCCATTCTCACCAAACTTGCTTTGTGTTCCTGGGCTAATTCTATGTAAGCGAACTTGTGAATTAATCTTTGTCAAACAGCCAAACAGCCAAGAGCCAAACTAATTCAATTATATTTATCGTAATAACAAAATTATTTACTGAATGTGCAAAGCTATAATAAAAAATAGTCACAGTATAGAGCAATTGTATGTAAAACTGTACAAGTTTTAAAATATAAATTAAAATATCATCATTAAAATACATTTAACAGGCACTAAAACTAATAAAAGTATTAAAATAAGCAACAATTAGTAAAAAAGTTAGACAAAAAGTGTTTTCCTTCCTGGGTTGACATCAGATGTCTTCACTACGCCCATGTCAAGCCTCTCTGCACCCATTCATAGTGATGCAGTTCCATGTTGGCGAAGGCTGGCTACACCAATTTTTTGTACTGCTCTTCCATTCATACAAAACCTCGTGCCTGCTACGTCCATGTTATATACAGTCTATGATCCTTCCCTTCTTTTGTTATAAAAGTATTTATTAATACTAATAGAACTTCAAATTGCTGTCATTGTATTACTTTCAAGCATTTTCAGTTTCATCAATTACACTATACTCCTTCACTGTTCTCATACCTTAAAGTTAAAACACTTATACACAAAAATTATTGTTATGACACTTGTAGAAATAAAAACTGGGAATGAAAACAACCAAACACCGGTGCAACGCGCATGCCAGATAAGTGTAGCGTATAACATAAAATAATTCCACATCTATAGAGCTTCCAACCAAGCTAGCCAGTATCCCAAGCAAAACACTATCTAGGAGGCAATTCAGTAGGTTGAAATATAGCCAAAGAGAGAGGGAGAAACTGATGGAAGAGGCGACATCCAAGCATGAGCAGCAGGAGAATCGCAGAAACACCTACACAGTGTGCAGTTGATGCAGTGTTCTAGGAGATCACGGGATGTGAGTTTGGAAGCCTACAAGAAGACACAATAGTGGCTGAAGGACAGAACTAAGAATTTGCACAGCGGAGGAGAAAAGAGTGGGAGGGGAGAGACAGAAAATACAATAAAAGTGTGCAAAAGGCTCACTACGGGGGCGGTTGAGGGCAGAGAGAGAGAGAGAGAGAAGAGGATATATTTCTCTTTATTTGCAAATTGTGTGATGTAATAAGATCAGTGTCAACATTTTAGTGCATCTTTGCTTATTTAGAGGGTGAGAGAACACAAATAACATTAGAGTAAAAAACAAAGGCCAGTAGAGGAAATAAGTATTTAAGGAAGAGTGACATTAGAAAAAAAAACCGAGTGAAACAGATTGTGGTCGTCTCATCTCAATTACTCAAAAAGCTATAAATCCAAGACATATCATTTTGGTATTTCATATTTATGGCTTAAATACAGTTTTTTTTTTCATTCAATAGAACATTTTTCATAATAATATGACAATTGCTGGGTCATTTCAATATTCCCACATCAACGGCAGGACTATTCAGCGTGGTGAATTTGTTGCCACGTTTTTACAGTTAAAGCTCCTCTGTGTTCTTCCACATAGCAAATGTGTTAACTGGATAACATTGGATAACATTGTTCCTTTTCCTGCTGTAGGGTTTTGCCTCAATCTGATGATTATTCTTCAAAACTGATAATCACATGTTATCGAATATGTTTTCTATATGTTTCCTGGTGATGGGTTTAGCTGCAACAATATCTGCTACGTAAGACATATGTTAGAAAAAACATATGCAGAATAATAAAGGGTCTAACCTGAAAAGAAAATAAATGAATTAAAAGTTTCACTTTTGCAAGTTTATCAACAGGTAGCCAATGCTAATAATTTCAAGCCGCATAGTGTTCAAATCTTCAAGATGCTTCTTCAAAATATTCTTATTCACTGTTCTTTTTGCCATTTAGATTACAAATCCTAATGCATTGAAATAGTTACTTTCGTAATCAGAGACGTATGTCGGTGACGATTATGGGAGCACCGCTAGGGGGAGCCAACTCTCTCTGACCACGCAACAACATCTTACCCAGCCTCTACCAGCGTAGATATCGTGTGGCAACTCACTTCCTGCATTTCTTTCACCTGAAGGCTGCCATGACATGCAGGGCAGTGGCAGCTTGACCCGTTTGTATGATCACAAACCATGCGTCCAGCCTGGAGATTTTGAGTGTGAGTGGTGGAGCCACCTCTAACCCAATCTCTCAGGCTGCCCAGGAAAGCAACTCAGCCATCTCCTCCACAGCACAGTCTGCCATCACCCCAGAGAGAGATGCGCCATCTCTTTGACATAGCAGTGGAGATGGCATCATCAGGCACACAGAAGTCTTCAGAAGAAGCAAGCATCTCACTGTGGCTGATAGCAGATGAACCAGGGAAGCGGGAAACAGGCAGGACCAGGGCCAGCGCTGGACTCTTAAAAATGGCAGAGATGTGCACCCACTGACCCTTTCGAGTTGAAGTCACAGCATTTCCGGTACTTCAACCTCATTTTGGTTCAGAAATATAATGGACACAATCACTAGAATAAGATTTTCTGATTATTCAACCCCTGAAACCCTAATCGAGAACTATCAGATAATGAAGCAGCTGTCAAAGAATTTCAAGTTAACAATACAAATTGAGGGCAGACAAATTATATGGCATATAAATAAAAAGTTCTTCCACAGTTAAAATCTATATATATAATACATATAAAATATAAATATAAAATACTGATTTTTGGAGACTGTAACATCCATATCAATGACAAAAAAGACTCAATGTTGTCTGGAGCTCAGCTATGCTCACAGAGTTCAAAAATAAATTATAAACATATCTGTATCTATATATATATAATTAAGTATGTAAGTAAAAATATATATAATGTAACATCTATGAATATGACTAACTTCTACTACATAACTTAAGAAGTCATACTGGGCATTATCGATCTACATAACGGTCTAGCTCTGAATGTGAGGCTTTTATGTATTGCATACTGAAAATGTGCAGCTCTGCATTGGTATTGCCTTCAATTTGTTACCAGGACCATGTGTGTGTGTGCGTGCACTGTCGTTTATGCATACATGTGTGGGTGTTTTATGAGAACTGCCAAGAGATGAAGTATTATTACATTCTGACCACCAATGCTAGCAGTTGCTATTGAAATTACTTTCAGGTCCATCTCTACAAAAGCACAGAGCTGCCACACAGTTAGAATGTAAACAGAATAGTTTTATTTGCTGCACAACCAGTACAACATACTTGAGGTCTTTTAATTTGGTTTCAAGGAACTGAACAGTATGGAAATTGCACTTATATTAAGAGGTTATGTCATGGTTTCATTGGGGTCTCAGTCACTCTGATCCGGAAAAACCTGGAAAAATTTGTAAACGCATACTTTTAGACAAAACCTGCATTACGTCTGATTTGCTTTGACTTTGCAACTTTCCAAAGACTCCGAATCAACCCTCCTCGGAGACTGAGATGTGCCCCGCAAATAGACGCCAAACCAGACTGAAACAATGGCCAGCTTCTTTCACAACAAGTTGAATGGACCTTACTTTTGGTTGACTGAGTATTTGAGCACACTGAAAAGAGGGATATGGATTCTCGCGAACACATGAAGAGAACTGACCCGCATAAAGGCACATTCCATTTCAGAAGGGAACAGCATCTGCCTTTTAAATGAGTCTCAAACGCAGTCTCAAAACACACGTCAATCTCCGGCGTTGATGCAAAAATAGAGTTGGCCGATGTCGATCAATTAGACATTGTATGATGTCTAATGAGAAACATCGCTATCGACGATGACATCGTCTCAGGGGGAGGGTGCGGGTGGGTTCTACGGTGATTGTTGTGTTTAATTCATAATGAATTAATTATTTGAAGCCTGCCCTGCCGGTCTTTGTTTTACCAATAACAAAAACATAAAATAAATAAATGTAGGTTATGCAGAAAATGCCACCTGTCACTCACTATCATCTATCGATGATGAGTGATGGCATCGTCTATCGGCTAGCAGAGTTTTGATTGATGTATAACAAGCCCACTCAGATCTGCCACTGGAAAATGGTGGAAATACAATGAGTAGAAAAGGTGAGTCAAGCTGAGTTATGCAATAGAATTTTAAAAACTACAAGTAGACCACATAGTTTGTCTTGGAATAGCTTGAATTCCTTCACAATTCCAAAAGCAATATTATCTCGAAAAACGATAATAAAAAACTATATTTTTCTTTTTTTCTACCCACATTAATACACTTTTCTAGCCTTCAGAAGCCCAGGGTCTCAGACAGAGCAAGTCTCAAGTGTGTTCTCTGGTAACGTCCTCGCAGTATGTAAATATACAGCACAAAGCATTCATGTAACAAACGCATTTCTGTCAAAAGATAAACACACGCTGTCAAAACATCTTGTGGTACACCACTCTATTCTCCAAAAGAGTCTGCTGTGCAGTTTTGTTACATGGATGATCTATAACATGGACACATTCTAGGCAAGACAAGTTTATTTGTATAGCACATTTCGTACACAGGGTAATTCAAAGTGCTTTACATTGGAAATAAAGAGTAAAAAGAAAATACATTTAATAAAATCAAGCATAAAAAGCCATATAAAATCAAATTGAGTTGTTTGGACATTGGTGCTCATTTGACAAAAGCACAACTAAACAGGTGAGTCTTTAGCCTGGATTGACATTCTAGTGACAGTCTGGCATGTCTCTGACAGCGAAAGAGTTAAAGCTTCAGAGAAGGGGGTAAAAAGTATTAAAGGTAAACCTAGGTCTACCAAAGGACCAAGAGTGAGTCATCAATAAGAGATAACATTTTACAGAAATGGGAATGACAAACTAAATTAAAGGAAAAACATGTCCAAACTCAATTAATAATCATGCTTCCAAAAATGGCAACCTACTATGCGGATTAGTCACATCTTTGAATATCCGTCAGCACAGTAAACCATTTCTTATTATCTCTCTGTGTCCTGGGGTAAAAAAAACAAAACAAGTAGTCAGAAAATCTTGAATCTAAATACTGATTTCCACGGCTGGTAATTGGAAGAACTATGAGCTATCAGCTGAGATTAACACTGTAATGAGTCTGCTAATTTCCTTGAGAAAAAAAGTGTGATAAATCACAGCACCTAAATCTTTTGCTGTATGATAGCATCAGGCTCCATGAAGAGGTCTAATTAGCACCTGAAGAAACCACTGTTAATAAGAATAAATGGCTTCCTGGTACATCTCATATTAGCCAAATGTATCAGATATAAAGCGGAAATTAGAGAACAACTAAAAATTAAACATCAGTAAAGCAACAGTAATCAGTAAAGGAACAGTTTATCTAACAGTTTATCTTGATTTTATTTCAGTGCATCATAATATTTTCAAAAACATATTGTTTATATTTTATAATATTAAAAATAATATTTCATTATATTACATTTCATAAGATATACCTGCTAAAATGTTGGGATAGGTGCAGGCCTGATTCATTTGAAGGTTTATAAATCAATTTATCTCAGCTTGGGAGGTGTAATTTAAAATTCCTCATAAACCTGTGGCCTAGCCAAAAAATTTACTTTGGGTGTGTCTCTGCAAAACTGGGTTTGCCAAAAGTAGTGCTATCCTATTGCCCACAAAAATAAACA
This sequence comes from Danionella dracula, assembly GCA_900490495.1. Taxonomy (NCBI): domain Eukaryota; kingdom Metazoa; phylum Chordata; class Actinopteri; order Cypriniformes; family Danionidae; genus Danionella; species Danionella dracula. Next base: position 8,393,951 of record UELW01000666.1, read on the forward strand.
AAAACACAAATATATTCAGCTTCTGTCATCATAGATAAATATAGAGTAAAGGGCTTGCTTCAAACTAAAGTTAGAATATATTAAATAAAAACATTCAGTCTCATGTACTGTTGTCGAATGCTCCCCATTAGTCGGTCACTACGACTTATGTACTGACTATGAGAAGCTCGGCTCTCCCCATACTCTTTTTGAAATGGCAATCAGCAGCCGCGCTGATGGTCATGTGACCACACCCTCGCTGATAAGCCAATGGAAGCGTGACATTCTTCCTGTTCTTTGCTGGAGCCAATACTCTCAGACACGCACGCGACTCATATCAGTGCTGGATATGTCACGACCGTGCAAATCTGTGGAAGCGGTGGATCAAATGTATTGACAGATGGCTATGATAGCTGTATCAGTTGTTAAACAGCAGTCAAGGGTTCAGACCAGGCATGGACTGCCCATCGGGTATACCGGGCAATGCCCGGTGGGCCGACACACAATTTTGGCCCGGGCTGTCATATATATATATAAAAAAAACACATTATCGGCTGTGTAAGTGTGTATCTGACACACTTGCGGCCCATTGGTTGATTTTCCTAACAGACACTGGGCAAGTCCAATGAAATCACAATCTCCTCCCTCCAGCCTCTGACCAAGTTTATAAAGATTTGTTTGCCCCAGACTCTGTATAGAGTTTAGCCATCTCTGGAAACGGACGTTTTGTACATCTAGTCTCTTTTTAAGCAGGCAAAATAGCAGGTTTTGCAGTCAATTAATCAAAATGCTAAAGTCAAGATGCTAAAAGTTTCTAAGTATCTCAGGACTATTCCTGCACAGGTAAATAAACTTTTGTTGAGGTTACTTAAAAGTGAAGACAGATGCATTCTCCCCTATGTGCTAGACTAGTAGGCTCGCGCCTGTTGTGTGGCAAAGAAGATGCTCCAAAGTTAATACAAAGTTAATGTATCGCTAATGTCTATAGTTGGAAAGAAGAATGACGAGGGAAAGACGATATTTATAAATGTGCAGAGGGATCAATCTTCCCCAATTGGTCATGACCTGTTTCCTGTTTAGCCACAATGGGATAGTACATTTAAAATGTAATTAGTGACAAAAAGGCTGAAATCTCTAAAAAGGAAAGTCGGGAAACAGCAAAACTTTTCTTTACTGTGGGGGTTCTGCAATTCAACTATTTACTAAACTCATGACATACAGAGAGCTTCTGACAAAGTATATTGCAAATTCTTTGTCAATGAAACAGAACATCGAAGTGCTCCCCCAAATATATGTGTAGTTCCCAATTGTACCATCCTCTACAAAACTCTCTATTTACTTCCTCCCACCTATATTTCTTCAGTAATGTGTTTCGCCCACTGAGATGCTCAGAGCTCATGCAGTTCCCTCGGCAACAGATCTCCTCCACTCAAGAGCTGCATGTTTATTAAAGAGACTCGAGAGAGCTGCTTATGGCTTATCACATATTACATATTCAATACCTCCCGAGGGTAAGCTGCGTCATCAATCCAAACACACTCAATGCACCCTCCGTCACTTCTGAGGCATCATTATTTCCCATCTACCACGCGGCTGAGTTTTCATTTGAGACCCATGAATCAACTAATAGTGCTGGATTTAATGCACAACAGATCGAGAAGAGGGATCTCCCCAAATCGCAGCTCAACCAACATCATTTACTCCTTCAACCCAGCACAAAGCATTGAGTCAATAGAAAATAATACACACTTAGGAAAACTGACATCAATAGAGTTTTTATATATTCTTGAAAATGATATTGGGCATTTTGAATTTCTGTTTGAATTCAATAATTATCTGAATTTAGTTTTTTAGTTGTTAAATAGTTTTCAAAGATGATTTGGACCTATATACTGATGATCAGTGTTGGGTAGTAACACTTTACTGTGATTTCATAGCTTTTTTTAAAAGTTATTAATTAATATGCCTAATTTATTAATTACAAAATTATTACTTTTAAAAAGTTTACCACTTCTATCAGAGGTGTCAAAGATCTTTGCATTCATAAATCTAGCTTCCGCAGTTTAAAAACATTTATCTAGAAGTGGAAGCATCAATTCAGTGATATTTACTCAGTAAAGAATCGTACTGAATTAAAAACTTAATGTATATCTTAATCTTAATGTTTAAAAGTAAAAGTAACGTGAGGGGGGAAAGCTCCAGAAGATAAAAGTGTGAAAATAGCAATAAGATCTAGACTCATAAAGACGCAAAGAGCCTGTTTGACAAAAAACTTGTGCACTCTCTAACACAGATAATCATGTCTTTAAAATCAAATATTGGCATATTCGCATGTACTAGTTATCTATAGCAGTTTATGCAAAATTGTAGCAATATTAATAATAGTATATAAAATATCGTTACATGGATTTCAACTCATATAGCCCACTCCTAATACCAGAGTAATATCTGTAGCCATCACAATGTTTAAGCTTGCCTTATTTCAGATTTTTCTTCAAACCAGAATGTCAATAATTAAATCCTTTTCTAACCTGATTCCTCTACTGCCCACATTGAATCTGGAATGGCAAGCACACAAAGTTTAAACAATCTATATTACAATGAAGTAAGAGTGAAAGGCCAATCAATTCCAAACGTTAAACGTTTGTAAATGCTTTCCTTTTACATCCAATATCTCCATGGTTAAATTCTAATAAAGTCAGTCCAATGAGGGAATTAGACAATTCACCTACCTCTAAAATGTGTTTTGTTTGTTTTAGTTTTTTTCTTCCAGAATTTTATGGTTTCCCACAAAACAATATAAAACTCAACTAGCTTATTTGCAGCTTTGGTGGTCAATCTCTCAAAAGCAAGATCTGAACGAGATAAACATTCAACTCTATTTTATAATAACGAATTCATTGCAGTTAAATGTCCCAATGGGATAAATAAGGAGATGACACGTTTGGAAACTTTTACCAAAATAAAGGGTTGAAATTAAAGCACATTATAATCTTCCATGCAAATAATTCTTTATGTGTCAGTGGTTTAGATCTGCTCTAAAGGCATATGGCGTACCTTGGAGCAAGCTGCTCCCTCCGCAATCTTATGACCAATTCCTGTGACTACTAGGAAAACTATTTTACCAGCCTCACACATTTATGGGATTCTCCTCTCTAGACTGAACAATCCTCTTTCTGTCAAACTGCTTTCAGCAGAGGAGATGGGGGAGAATATGTAAGGTATACTCAGTGATCAAGTATAAGAAACAAATCAGAGACACATCTAAAAATCCAATCACTAGATGATTCATTAGAAGCTGATAAACAATGTGTGTTCATCTCCAATGAAAGGATAGCGCATATCACCCTCTGGTCAATATGATCTCAGTCCTGAACAATTAAGAAGTCTTATTTCCATCACCACAGGGAATGCTCCTCTTCACCTCTATTTGGTCTCAAATGGAATGTGACATTTCTTCCCTATTAGAAAGGGAGAAAACACTGTAACCAGAAAGGTTTTTCATTAATAACTTCACTGAGCTCACGTTGACATGACAGCAAGAGGCTGTACTTCTTGCATTTATATCAGCAACAAAGAAAATGCTGGTCAACAAATGGATACTGCCTCACAAGCTCAGTAGGAGAGAATGCCCTTTTACCTATTCGAGACATTATATCCCTGAAACTCATACATTGTATTTATGGAGCCCAAGTAAGAACTTTACAGTATTATTTAACTGAATTTGATGCAGTAACAGGTCATAATGTTTGGTTGATGTATCCACCTACATGCTGTAGCTAATAGGATGTCCAGCCTAGACAAGTCTAACGAGGGAGGGTGTTGAGAGGGGTAAAATGGAAAATCTGAATGGGGTAACGAGTTACCTATGGTAGAATTTTCTTGTGAAATAGTGCTAGGAAATAGCACTACTAGAAAATGGTTCACAAAAAAGTATCAACATATAACTTTTAATACAGAGGAGTAGCTAAAAGTCTGAATCATTGTGTCACTCTCAACCCTCAATCAATCACTATTGAGAATCAATTAATTTAATCACTTAAAAAGAGTTAACCACTCATTTGATTATTTTTTACTTAAAAATTTTACGATCACACTGTATAACATTTTAGATCAAGTATTTATTTCCCATCCTTTCTGGATAAGGTGTTTCCTATGTTTTGCAAGTCATTCTGTAAAGCAGAGCTGTCACCACTTCTTACACAAGAACTGTTTGAAAGATGTGAATGACTAATCCACCGCTGTATGAAGAGGAGGTGAAGAGGATGCTATCACAACCGCTCACTATGAGAAACCTCTGTGGGTAGGAGGCATGGGTGGATGGGTGGCTCAAACCCTATATGAACAGCCTGTAGGAATCGTCAGTTTCCACAGCAACGATATCATTCAAACAACGATCTGCTTTTCATGTGTGAAAAATGCTTTCATGGGATGTGAATAGTCAAAATTGCAAACAGCTTTGCTTTAAAACAACAGGTGTGTACAGAAAAAAAACATATACAAGCTATTGCAAAGACTAACTCTTTCTTGACTTTGCAATTTTACATATGACTGGTTACACATTGAAAATGTACAAAGATGAGATAAACAAAGATCTTCAAACTAGATTTAGGGGGAACAGGAAGATGGTTGACAGTCATGGACTTTTTAGGACATAAGTCTCAGCTTTAGATCTTTCATCATTTACTTATAAAGGAGTACTAAAGAACCAAGTGTTACTTTGAAGGTCATGTGCTTAAAAAGTTTGTTCAGCCTGCTTTGTAAGTGAGGGGCAATGAAATGCAAGATACAAAAGAGAACTGATGTTAATAGATCTCTGCTAAATTACAATAATAACTTTGCCAGAAAATCACAATTTACATAATATTTCAGATACTAAGATGTGGACATATTATTTTTGTTTAAAAAATGTAGGCCTTCTTCATGAACTTTCTTATCTAGTTTGTTAATATTTTCTTTGGTATATATTTTTAGCAATAGCATTAAAATGACTGCTTATAAGTCATAGAGTGAATTGTAAATATCTATGTCTAGTTACTTATACGAGAGCCAATTTCAAATAATCCCCAGAGCCCTTCTGATGTTGAATTCTGGTAAACGACTTGACCATGTGGTATATCATTTCTTTAAAGTGGAAACGTAGTGTTATTACATTCCTTTAGAAGTTATTTATTAAAGCAACACAAGTTTGGTATAGGGCGTCACGGTGGCGCAGTGGGTAGCACGGTCGTCTCACAGCAAGAAGGTCGCTGGTTCTAGGCTCGGCTGGGGCAGGTGGCATTTCTGTGTGGAGTTTGCATGTTCTCCCCGTGATCGCGTGGGTTTTCTCCGGGTGCTCCGGTTTCCCCACAAGTCCAAAGACATGCGGAATAAGTGAATTGAATAAGAACGATTGCCCATAGTGTTAAAGTGTGAATGTTTCCCAGCAATGGGTTGCAGCAGGGAAGGGCATCCGCTGCGTAAAACATATGCCAGAGAGTTGGCGGTTCATTCCGCTGTGGCGACCCCGAAAGGGAATAAAGCCGACATGAAGATGAATGAATGAAAGTTTGGTATAGGAACTCAAATCTTATGTCTTTTACAGCACAGACATACAACATAAGCAGCACAAAGATATTACATAAAATACATTACATGAAATGACAACATATATTTACTGCAATGTCGAATTCAGAAGGGAGGGAATGAAACTGAATGTTTGTGTTCTTGCCAGCAGTGAAATTGTAATCACTGCAGCTGTGGTTTATTTTTCTATTTAGATTCTGGGTCAAATTCATATCTGTATGGCTGAAAGCAATTTAGTCATAATTCGATTAAGTTTAGTTACAATGTTGTAAAGCAGTTTTTGCAGACAAAAGTGGGTACAGTAGAAAAAGATTGTCTTATTCATATTATTTTAAGACTATCTGAGATACTGACTAAAAGAAAGTGACTAAGTGTAATATCTGTCCAAACTCTAAAGAACTATCCAAATCAAACCATGCAAGGAAATTATTCATATGCAACGCAATGACTCTAACTTAAAAAGTAATATAGATCCAAGTGACTCATTTCAATTCTAAGTAAGTAATATTGTAAAGCAAGGGATATTTTTTTGACTGCAGTAATAAGTAGTATGGAATATACTCCAATTTTTAAGTAGCATCACGTTGTCTTAACTCTGTCTACGGGTAAACCCCTCAGGTCGGCTAATTTCTGAAAATTTTATAAACCTGTATCTTCCGTTCATAAAATATCCCAGATTTATAACCTTTAGCAAAAACATAACAATGACAATACACTATGAAGATAGTAATCACCATCTTTGACTTTAATCAGGAGCCATACTTTATTAAGGTCATCAGTAACCAACCTGTGAAAGATCGTATTGTCAGATCATTGTGACAATGAAATTATTTGTTAATTTGCAATGTTGAGCTAAACTATCTGCAACACATGCAGGCGTGGCATGCAAAAATATATGGTTACTTGCTTAAATCACATTCTCTGAATAAGGAAGGAAATATATTTTATATTGTAGATGGTTTGACGTGAACCTATCAAACTTAACACACTTCAACAGGCCAATAGGATTCCTGTCTCATTGTGGAGAGTTTGCATACTGCAACATATATAAGCAGAAATGAAAGTAAACTCTCTTTATGTGAAGAGAAACATCATTTATAGACATAATTTTAGAAAATGATCATTAAAAGAGTCAAATATGTCAACTTCTTGGGTGACAAATTTTAATCTTATGCACATTTTTCTCCTTCAAAAATCCCTGGTCAAGTTGTCTTATTTAATGTGTCATCACAATCGATTTACCCTGCTAATGCAAATACTTTTAAATCTGACAATGCAGAGAGTAAAACTACCCGAGACTGTCTATTTCAAGTTAAAAGCAACACCACAGAGAATCTCTCCAATTTGTGTATGATATTCTGGGTCTGTTGATAACTCTATTCGCTGGTGGGAGGAACTACACTTGTACATTTAAAGGTAGGCATTGTTGTGTAACATACATACACAGAGCAGACCCAACTCCCACACAGATAAATGCATGCGTGCAGGAACTTTGTTTTAGCTGAGTGTCTCTGGGAAGAAATGCTACTATGGTCTATTTGTGTAATGCGCAAAAGATTCTGTGTGCAAGAGCATGTGAGTAAAAGGGAATCTGTGCTGGCCTTATGTAATATTCAAGGTGAGAGTGCTGTCAAAGAACCAATAGGGAAAGAAGTTCAGTAGGTGCCCTTAGTAAAATTGAGTAGTTTATTTGCAAATTGTGTGATGTGATGTGATGTGTGGCGAGGTTTATGTCTGTTGAGGTACTGACATCATCATAGTCCGATTTTTACATATATAAACCCTACAGAGTAAAAAATAATAATAATACATCCCCAGTGCTGAATGCATTTTCTTAGTATTTGAATAGTAAATGTGAAAATTAAGCTATTTTGAAAAAGTATAAAATTAAATGGAAAAATAATGTTAAAACTGAATAAATATAACCCTTTAATTGATTTTAAAGTAATTTTTTCATAATGACGAGTGAGGCTGATCCTCTCTTGCTTCCCCTGACTGCACATCACGCACATCACTTGGGTATCAGGTTTTTGGTGCCTGAGATCATATGAATACAACAAAAAATATTGGACTGTGTATCACAATTGAAGATTTTGATATCAGAATTGCTCCCACTAGAATGGGAGCCATTGTGAAATAAAAGAAATGTTAAAAATAAAATAACACCTGCCTTCTTTTTTAAGAAAAAGGCACATGAGGCAACTTAAAATAAAAGATTAATTTAAAGGGCAGGGGCTTCTGAGTGTTATGAAGCAGACGGACAGACAGGGTAAGTAACAGAGTTACCAGTTTATTTATACAACATTGAACACAAATGGGTGATCAGAATGGGAGGATGAATGAGTTGGATTTTTAACTGTCCTTTTCCTTGGCAGAATGGAGGAGACATAACGGGTAAGACTGATAGCACACCCCACTGACTGGATACACGGGAGATAGGAACAACTTGGTAAACAGAGACAAGGTAAGTACGAGAATGCAAGTTCGCGAGTGTTAGCCAGGAGTATGAACACTCAGAGTCCGCTTCGTATAAACGTGCCCGGACACTGAGTGAAGTGAGGTGTGTGCTTTTATAGTGACACAGGGGATTGGATGCAGCTGTGCGTGATTAAAACTCAGTTGATAGTGCTCGCTGTGATTGAGTGCAGGAAGAGCCTGACCAATCTGTGACACTGAGTATGTTGCTCTCTCATCGAACGACTAAAAGGCAGACAACAAAGGAAGATAGTCTGCACTTTATTTACAGTTGTTCTGTTGGATTTAATCCATCTACTAAAATGTATATTCAATTTTGTCATCATCGCCCAGATGATATTTAGAGTTGATTTGTAATTTGCAAGTACTCCAGAGTTTTTCCAATAAGAACTTTTGAATGTTCTTGAGTGACATTCAGCTACAGTTTGACTGCAAAAATGAACAGTGTGTGCTATTGTGCCTCACAGCAGGAGAAGAGGAACAGAACTACCAAAATGCCTGCAAACTAAAATTCAACTTTACTTTACATCTTGATTTGAACTTTTCTCAATTATAGCTTTCACACCCACCAGCATATTAGCGATAGTGACAAAGCCTTCCGGAACACTGACTAAGAGTGAGTTGTCTGTTTTTTTCCCTCATGCCCTTCGGGATTAGATTAAACTCCCCCAAAATCTACAACTGCACAACTCGAATGAATGATACCTCAAACCAATTCCTTAACAAAAAGAGAAGCATAAAAATCCAAAGAGGAAACAAAGACATTTTTAGCAAATATAAATCAGAGCATAGGATTTTGTTCTAAACTGTCCTTAAACCAAAATCATTGTTTGGAGACAAACCATGACTTTGTGATAGACTATTAATATGTCATCAACTGGTATATTTTCAATATATATATATATATATATATTATAAATGATAATATATATTTTAAACAGGATGACCAAAGCTAAACCCATTGATATTGGGATAGTCATTTGAGAGAACACATTCCATTTAAATGGGTTGCCATTGACTATGTGTAATCACGGTCATATTAGATTTCATGCATGGTTTTTTGGCCTTATCAGGATGCATTCATTGAAAAGAACACGGTGACTGAAGTTCCAGACAAAAATGAATTATTATGAACTGGGTAGGAAAACAAACATATCACTTTGAAAAGAGTCTTCAGTAGTCAGATCATGTTTCTGATGTGACCAGACAAAAAATACTTGGTTAAGATGTAAATAAATAGTCTATGCAATGAGGGATACCCTTTCTTCTCATAACCTTTACAAACAGCTATGCAAACCAGAACAGACATAGAACTATCTTTACCATCTCACATGGGTAGTTTGTCATGATTCAAAGCAACAACACTTTCTTTAAACATCGAAGAGACGTTAGTTCTAAACAATGCTTGGATTAATTTGATCAATACATAATACATAATAATATTTGTCTTAATTATTATTGCATATATTATTGCAACAATAACAACCTGCCCAGTATGACCTGGAAGTAGATTCTTCACACTGTAAGTAGTGCGAAAATACAATAATTTTAATTAATTATTTTCTGTAGTCAAATAATTGGATCAACTGTTACAACAGATCATATATCTGTGTTCATGTACAGATTTTTTTTTTTGCTCTAATGTAACCATGTAGCTCCATTGTAGTCCACTTGTAAAGCTCTTAAAAGTACTCAGAAACGCAAGTAGAAATCTATTTCTGTACACATTTCTGTAAACTGTATTGTTGCTGAACAACTTAAGAGGCGAAAGAATGACAAGAGAAAGAAGAATCAAAAGAACACACTGAACTAACCATGATGTATGGAAATGTGTTCTTTTAACCCACAATTAATACTTTTAAATACCTTTTATTGGAGAATGCAATTTTTAAATAACTTGAGGGCACATAAAGATGATGGGCAAAGTAAGGGTTTGTATGCATTTGAGAAGGATGAGAGAGAGAGAGAGAGAGAGAGAGAGAGAGAGAGAGAGAGAGAGAGAGAGAGAGAGAGAGAGAGAGACACACAACCCCCAGTACTTTAAATAGCATGATTGGAAACAATCTGCTCAAGCACAAATAGCAAACTCTGTCATCTTGTCCTCCCTATAAAGAGTTTGAGGTGGTTATTGTTAGCTCCCTTGTGTCAAAGATTCAACAGGTGCTTTCAATTAGACTTTTTTATTTTTTAATAACAGAGTTTTGCTTACCCCATTTACAAAATTTTTTAAAAATGCGTCCACACAAGCATGTGTAAAAAAAACTGCTTAATTATTACTGCAGTTAAATGGTTTAAAATGAGCAGATTCGTGTTATCCCGGTTCTAATGCTCTCACAGAATGCTGCTGTTCACAAAGAGGTGACAGAGACACTCATGGTTGTAAAGAGGTTAAGAAATCAGAATGCCTGACTTTCTGTTTCTGTCACCAATAAACATGCCATGTTCAAAGTCACTTAAATCACCTTCTAAGGTGAGCAGTCATGTACCTCAATGGAATAAAGTGGTTTCAATAACAGACTTTAACATTGACTAACTCATTTTGATGACTACTAAACCCAGCTAGCAGAGTTACGTTATGACAACGTTTTCGGACCAAACCGTTTTCGTTACTAGGACTTACCATGTCATGTGGTTGTGACATACATTTGTGATTCCCGGTCAGAGTGAGAACGTACTAGTTGCTTGTATGGGAGAAGCACTTCTCCGCGACCAACATAGCACTCCATTATGACTTTATTAATAAATTGTAAGGACGATACTGGACTTAACATAAGGTGAGGACATCACTGTTGCTGCAACGTGTTCGGCAAAGTACCAAAAAAATAAATGAGGCCATAATGGCGATGTAAAAATAGAATGTTTCTTGTACGTGAAGAGAACGTAGCTGAGACAAAACTCGTACCTCTTCATAACTTCAAAAACATGTTAAACCACGTCATTAGACCATTGATGCGAAGTTATACTGCAATATACCAAAAAGGTCCATTTGTGGTCTGGTGGATAAGGAGATTAACTTGTGATTGGAGGTCACAGGTTCAATCCCCAGATTTACCGAGTTGAAGATGACGTGAGTGATGAAACACTTGCTCTCTATCTTCAACAACCTCAGCTGTGGTGCCCTTGAGCAAGAGCTTGCCTCTAACGTTTTGTGTCAGGAAGGTGTCTTTTTGTACCTTGTGTCTGAGGAGTGGTGTTTTATCACAATCAACTGGACCCCCGCACAACGTGCTACTTAAAAATATTTCAATTACTCATAAATACACTTAGCTGATTATAATTATTATTTACTGCAATCCATATTTTGACAAAGACAATACTTTTTATTTATTCTAACCAAACCAATCACAAAGTTTATTCAATTCTCAATTTAGTTTAGTTTCCCTATTTAAATTAACACTTTTCAAATATTATTCACATGGGACCTCATTTGAAAATGTAACAATTTAAAATTGTACTGAAAACATTGAAGTGAACAATAATCTAATTGCCAACCTATGCCTGATTATGCAACACTTTACATAATTAAGTCATCTCAAAATTATACAAAATTTTAACACATTATACAAAAATAACACCAGACAAAACAGTTGAAACCTTGTGTTTTGCGTTGACTGCATATTTCATGAGCCATCCTTATAATGCTTGAGTAAACAAATAAAAGTGACAAATATGAATGCATGTTGGGCTCTTAAATGCATGCATGCACACATAAAATCTGATATCTAAGTGTTTCACATATGTAAACAAACACTTTTTTAACTGTGACTTGTGCTTACTTATGTGGTTGTGATGCTTAGTAGACAGGTCTTGGTCTCAAGCTGTGTCTTACCATAGACCAAGGCACCATTAACTGAGATTTTCAACACACGTGCAAAAAAAAAAACACTTCATGTTAAACATTGTAGCCACTCTACCTGCAACCAGGGGCTCAATGTAAATGTGATGAAGGGAAGAAAACATTTTTTGTTCCTTAAAAAAAACATCAAAAGTTGTTGCCACATTATTATGTACGGTACCTTCACCTGTAACACAGGAAATGAAAACTTGCACATGCGCGTCAATAGAATAGACTTTATATAACATTGACGTAGCATGTGCAATGTTTCATATGAATGAGAAGAGCAGTAAAAATGGGTGTTGCCATCCTTCGCCAACATGGAACTGCATAACTACCTGTTAACCATAAATGGGTGCAGAGATGCGGGTAATAGGCTTACCAAAGACATCGAATTGGCCGAATGTTTAAATTTAATACATCTGAAACAAAGTAATTTAAAAATAATTCATTCCCCTCTGAGTGTTCATGAAGGTCAAAACTAACGGTTTGAACAAAAAAAAAAAAAAAACTGCACCAGGGTTGTAAACATGTTTTTTCAGCTCGAAAGTTGGTCAGTTTTAACATTGGAGTTAATGACAACCTTCTCACTTCTGACCCCACGCCCCTTCCAGCAGGTACTACTGTTCAGTCACTTCCTATTGCACAGAAGCAGGGAAAGCGGAGGGTTGCCCCTTGATCAATAGACACCATTTGAATAAACTACTGTCAGCTGTATCGTGTTATATAAATAATATTAAATCACTAACTAAAAAAAGATATAATATATATAGAGAATCTCAACAGAAAAATGTAGCAATCGTAAATATTGCTTACTTCCACAGTAAAATTCTTTGCATCTTCACTCACTCACCACTTCAAATCTTTGCATGCTCCAATCCTAGATAGAGGATTTTTAATGTCTAAATGACACTCGACCATTCAATTCTTAACAATGCTTTATTAATAGTGTTAGGTTAATTTGATATAGAAAATGCAATATCTAAGATCTCCAATATGTTTATACTTGCTATAAATGTTAAATATTTAATTAATATTTACTTCTGAGTGCCAAGATTTCAGGATATAATAAATTTCAATATTAATTTATTAATAAAATTGGTATTATCTAGCAAATTAAATAATATGAAAGTTATCAGAAAACGCATTCTGAAGACTTTGAGGTCACGTCATTGCAATGTTCCCCATGGTCCTAAACAGCAACATAATTTGAGAATGTGCCCATGACGGACCAGGAAAGTTAATGAAACGCCCCAAAAAAGTAACTTTACCACAACATAATCACCATATTTCATAAAGTCCTCACAAAATCTTCACAAACAACTTGTCAGTGAGACCAAACGATGATGTCATCATAACGTTCCTTGTTTGCTGAGAAGTGACAAACAATTATTAAGAGTCAGCTTGTAAAGGTGGGCTTGACTTCAAATTTGAATGTATACACGGAATCGAAGTGCCAGACAACCAGTGAAATAACATGACTCAAAAGGTAAGCAATTTTAAATTTACATATTAATTAATGTGGAAATGAATTATTCATGTTGGGTTTTCAGTAACAGTAAAACATCAAAACATAACCTTTGAAAAACAAAGATGTGTTATTATACTACCGCTATACTTTTAAAGATCACTAAACCAGATTCAAGATATTCAGATGGGGAAACAATCTGAAAGATTTGCGAATTGCGTATGATCTCAAATGCACTTTTTTAAGACCACGTGTAAGCTAAAATGGAGGAGAGGTGGGAGGAAAGAGAGATCAGCAGACAGGAAGAGCGAGAGAGAAAGACCTTCTCTCAGCATGCTCGACTCTGAAGAGAAAAAGTAGAACACACACACTGATTCTCCATCTGTCGGCCACAGAGACGATGGAGGGAGCAGTGGTAAAGTATTTATAAAAAATAAAAGGGACACCTAAACACAATTTAAGAGGGAAGAGTGAATCCTGTAAATGGAAAGTGACAAGAAGAGAGAGAAGGAGAAAAGGAAAAATCGTTTGGCAATGAATAAAGAATGACATCTGACCTGAAGAAAATTGAAAAGAGGATGCTGGGAAAGTGAGAGATGAGTGTGAAAAGGGAGGGAGAAAAGATTTAGAAAGCAGAATGATGTCAGGAGCATCAAGCTCCGTGCTTCGTAGAAGAAAACAAAGGTGTCTTAATGGGGGAAAGTGCTCTTAAAATAACTTAATAGACTGGAATCAAGGGTGAACGCAAATGGACAGTTCATCCAAAACGTCTGTTCTCACGTCATCTACTCAACCTTCAGACTTCCGTTTGAACCTCTTAAAGTTTATTCACAAACTTATGTGAATGGAAAATAAGGCAGAAACAAATCACAGGAAAAATTAACTCTGGGGTCAACTACTCAGGGGAGTGGATGATAAGTTTTCTACTTAAATGTCAATCTGTTTGTCAAAAACACTTCCTGTTTTTGCATTCTGAAGCATTAATGCTTATACATAGGTGTATGAAAAAAGTAATAAAAAACGTCAACATTACACTAGATTAAACTCAAGTTAAACTCAACATTACACTAGATTTACTAATTCTACATTTCTAGAAAATGTAGACATCCAAAAAAGAAAAAAAGTCCAACTCTAAGAAAACAAACTCCCAAAAACCATAGAGATGTTTTACATGATATCGAATCACACTTACCAGAGTGTTAGACAGTTTTAGTTCTAATTGTTTTAATAGCACCATCAATTTCAAGTAACAGCATAAAAGATACAGTACAGAGGTGTTGTGGTGAAGAAGCTAATTAGAGGATCTCTAATAAATCAGAAAGTAATGGAAGTGTTTCATTTGCTGCCTCCGCTATGATCTCAGTAGTCCTGAAAAAAAACTGCTCAGCAAATCAGCTTAGCCTTACACCCACATAAATAACTAATGTGTGCTCCACACTAATGACTAACAGCCTCATGAGAGGCGAAAGGGACAGGAGTGTCAATCAGTCAACAAATGCTATTTATTACTAGCCAAACGAATCCTTTAACTGCACAGATTACACAGCTTTAACCACTTGAACCTGGCAAGCCCACCGGGAGGCTCAAAAATGATATTTTACAGTATTCTAGGGAGTTAACTGTCAACTCCCACTTTATTTTAATATCATCTTTTCTGAATTTGATTTGATTTGAAAAGAATGCAGTTGATAAGGGAAGGGTTTTGCTAATAATTGTCATTCCATATGATTTGAGAACAGAAAATAGCTATCCTTGTTTTGGTAGCTTTGAAATAATTCAACTGCTTTTTTCAACCTGAATACTTACACTGTACCCTTAAAGCAGATACTAATTTTCAGAAGAAAATGTTCATACTTTTTAGTGTGTGAGACAAGAGGGTGCATGATCTGGGACAACCTAAAACATTGCCTGATGAAGTAGACGTCAGTACACACAGCGTGTATGAGAACTTAACTATTTCTTTCCCTTTCCTTCATTAAAAATATTCTAATAATAAATAAAACACTTTCTATATTGATATTATTTATTTATGTGCTTATTCTTTAAAACTGAGATGCATTACAGAGAGTGCTCTTTTGTTTAGGTCCCAGAGAAAACTCCTTCCGCCCGAGCACAGGGGATTGTGGGTAATATCAGTAACTTGAGCTATCATGGATCTGCACTTCAGAAAATTCAGAATAGTGTGTGGATTGGGATGCAACAATTGTATTTTTTTTTTTTCAAAATGTTATAGTTTTTAAAAGAAATGTGTTTCTTTGGCGACAATTTTGAGAACAGCTGTGCATGTAAAGCTCTTAAGAATTGCATAGTAAAAGATCAGCTTTTTATGACTAAATGACAAGAAAAAACATTTGTTCCAAAAACACACACTAATAAATGTGGAACACTGCAGTCCTCCTCTCCAAATCAGACTAAAAGTGGTCAGTTATGGTTTTGTAAAATAAGAGAAGAGTTATAGAGCATCTCTTATTTGGTTCACACTACATCCTTAGGGATTAACACATTTTCTTTGTTACTATGGAAACAATTTAGGTTCACAATCATGACACAAAATTGACAAGTTTCGTTAAGTTAGAGTTCACATTTTTGTAAGTAAAGGTCAACAAGACATCAATTTAGCCACTTCTTAACCAAACAACAACACATGGATTTATTTTCAAAGTCTTTATAATGTCACATGCTTGTTAGGAGTGTGCTGAACTTATTAACTTTTCAGGAAGTGGATCTGACTTTGGTTTAATTAACAGTGGGCAGGGCAATAGTATGAGACTGGATTAGGTAACCCCTGATGTAAGCCAAATCTGGTCCTGTACTAACAAAAAAAAAAAACATTATTACACATTTCCTTCTCTAGGCCTTTTTCTCTTTGTGTAAAGACTGAAAGAGGACTAGTTTGACTGAAAGGCAAGAGGTAGCAAATTGGGCCATCAAACATAAAAGTAAACATAAAAACATTTAAAAAATTGTGAATATTATGACTGGACTACTATTTTCAGGAATATCAGTGCTTAAATTTCAACACCATTCCTTAATGTTTCTTCACAGATCGAGCCAATTTATTAAGTAATTAAAGCATCTTTAAGCAAAATCAATTTTTGTTCAAAACTTTCACACAAGCAAGAACAATATTGAGGTCATATTGTGAAGGTGGATGTCTCTAAAGAAAAGTACAATATAAATATTTCCACAATTATTTTTACAGCAAATAATGTATGTGAATGTGCTCGTCAGATGCACCCCTTCACCAAGAAGCACTGCAAATCCTTACAACATTGGGTTTTTGCTCAGGTCGAACTTCTGAAAGATAAACATTGATCAGATCGTTTGTGAATAGTTTTAGCTTCACAAGGACCAATTTAAATTTTTATGAATTTTTTTTCACTCCATCTGACTTCAGTGAAGCTAGCAGCAAACTGAAACATTAGCTTTTTCATGCTCAATAACTCACTAATTAATAAATACACAAGAGCATGTATTAATCTTTGTAATGTGTCAAGCTTCAAAAGTAATGTAAAAATGCCTTCCTCAATATCTGCTGATCGATTTTATTGTGCAAACTGCACACACAAGGCTTTAAAAATACTGGTTTAAAAACTATTTTAAAACAAAAATTGGGGGATGGTTAGTATTTAGGCTTGATATGGTTTACAGCTTTCACATTTGCTAAAAAAGTACTTGAAAAAGTAAATATAGAATGATCATTAATTGCAAACTGATAATGTTTGCACTCTTTCATCAGAGACATTCAACTGAGCCTCTGTTCAGGATTCATTTACAAAACATGCCTTTAAAATCAATAAAACACATCACTAATACGAGATAAAGACAACCTAATAAAAACTTACTACAAACAAAATGAAGGGTTGGGGTAATAGTTAGAGCCAAGAGAGAGAAATGGAACACAATAACCTTTATCTATGTCTAATTTTGCTTTAATGCTAAAATTTCAGATTTCTAAACCATCCAGTTTATTACTGAATTTTGTTCCAGTTCTATGACAGGGATATAAAAGTCCTTGACCTATGATATGATAATCTACAGAAAAAAAAGCCACATTTTATATTGTGTCATGCGATGTTGTGTTGTGTTATGTAAAATATGGCTTACTTATACATGTATAATATACTTTTTTGACAATCAAGGATGAAAACATTCCAGTAGATTTGCTACAGTACAGTACAGAGAATCTGCTATAATTTACCCAAATCTAAGCACAAAAGCATTCAAAGCTGATTTAAATACACATACATTTTCTCCCACGTCAGCAGCCTGCTTTATCTCTATTGTTTTCCTTTTGCTAAACACTGTTATCCGTGGCAGTGAAATGAGAATAATGGATTATTCAGTAGCTTGAGATGATGCAGCTTTTAGAGAGATCTTTAGAGACCCAGTGCTAGGATGCAGCTGGTTGATGAGCTACAGAAGATAATAATTGTGTAAAGCTGTGCTCAATGAGGCAGAGAGAAAGACGCACCAAGATTCTTCTTGGTCATCCTAAACATCTGCACAATAGAATATCTTTGATAATCAGCTATTAAATGTACCTATTTGTTCCCTTGGAACACAAAATACAAGTTTAAAGTACTATCAAGTACAAATAGGAAACCAAACACCACTGAGGCTTTTATTAATGAGACATGTAAAAGAGGTATGTACTAGTGATGTCATTCGTTACAGATTTGATCTAAAAGAACAAATCTTCAAAATGACTTGTGAGCAACAAATGAACCATTCGTTCTTTGGTGTATCTAAATTATACATTTCTCTGTGCTCCGACTTTCCCTGGAAGCACCAGATGTTGAAAAGAACTAGACTGATTTGTTCGTTGTCACGAATCAACTAGTTCATGTCACAGCTCTCTAGATCACTAGTATCCACACCCTGAATTAGATTAAGTAGAGTAACTCATCGGAGTTGTTCTTCAATTCATTCATTACTATTTTAATTCAATGATTCCCAATGAACTCAGAATCGGATGTGTAGTTCTTCTTCAGAAGTTAGTTATTCAGAGTCATTTGTTTATTGAACGATTCCCCTCGATCAGCATTCACCATGTTATGTAATGTAGACATTTTATCATGTGTCTCACAAGTTCATTATAAAGTGCATAATTCAATGCACGATTATGGTGAGTACATTGTGGATGTTAAATAAAGAAATGGACTTATGCTAAAGCTCTGAAGTATAAGAGCTGTTTAGTTTGCACTGATAATCATTTTTTTCTTCAGTTTGCAAGTAGAGTTGAGAATCAAGACGTGTTGTATTGTGCTCTATTTCAGTTTGCTAAGTAGCGTTGTGTATCTCTCTCTCTCTCCCTCCCTCCCTCCCTCTCCCTCCCTCGTTTGCGAATCGATGTCTGCTAAAGTAACATGCATACTTCATTTCACCTGAGTTCTGGTTAAACAAACTACCACCACATTATCTTTACCATGTTGGTTGGCGCTCATGTGTAATGATATGTTGTTCGTGAAAAGAACAAATTTTACTTTAGTAATAACTCGGTTGAAGTGTGGATTACACTGTTAATAATCAGAAGACACTGATAAGCATGTTTATTTACTAAGATTAGTGTTATTTTTTTGCTTTATTTTTGGGTCTTTGACATAATTTCATGGATTTTTTTCCCAATATGAATGATTCAAATGAATTTTTCTCATAAATAAATAAGAGGCCACATGCATATAGTTTTTTAATCTTTGAGGGGTTTATTCAACAACTCTTGATGGTAGGACACCAACAATACAAGCTTCTGGATGTTTATACTCTCTTCTTTGGCAGTCTCTTCCTCTGCTGTTTATCTTGTAGCTCTATTTTCTGTCGTGAGATTGCGCCATCTAGCAGCTCTTTCATATCCTTTTCACATCATCTAAACACTCAGCTCTCATTGGTTGTTCTTTTGCAAAAACCCGATTCATTATGGCAGAGCTGAACTGTAGTTCGTTTGCTTGGACAGATGTGAGATGTGCCGTAGGCACACATACTTTTCTGATTGAGGTACATTCACACACGTTATGGGTTTAACATGTGGTTATATTTTGGCCCTGTCCCAATTCTCTGACTGGTGGAATTGATTAGTACATTGACAGCACCAGTGGTGGAAAGAGTACTGGAAATTTGTACTCAATTATAAGTACCGTTACATTACTGAAAATGTACTCAAATACAAGTAAAAGTACAGGTGTTTAAAAAGTACTTAAGTAAAAGTACAATGTACACTTTATAAAAAGTACTAAATAAAAGCGGTAAAATTTATAGAGTAATATCCATTACTGCTGAATCTGACAAAACACAGGCAATAAAACAGATTTTACTAAACGCTTTTAGAATCTGTAAGCATAAAAAGAACATAACAAAAACAAAAACAAAACAAAAAACAAAGCAGATGGCGCACAGTGATTAAACTCCATCAGTAGGCGGTACCGTTTCCTCCATCTGTAGGTGAATAGCTCCTCCAGGTGTGGCTCTCATCCTCAGCTATTTCCTAATTTCTTCATTATCACTGTCTTTAATCTCCTTGTTGATAACGTCTTGACAAAATGTTTCTATGACGGAAGCTTGCGTAGCTTTTCTCACATAGGTATTCGCATAGCTTTTTTCTGCTCAAATAACGTACCAGGCAATCATTTGTCTATTAAGATTAGACATTTTTATTGGTTTACAGTACTTTGAAACAGAGTGCTATTTTTTAAATAACGAAGTAAATCCCTTTGCATAATTTGAACTCAGGTACAAGCAAAAGTACAGACTTCACTCATGAAAATGTACTTTTTACTGTAACGTGAGTAGTTGTAATTTGTTACCTCCACCACTGGACAGCACCCTCTATGCACCCTTAGATGACTGTTGGGAGGTGCTTACCCAGGCCAGAGATATGATGGTAAAAAGACATTGAAGTGACTCCTTAAAATTTAAGCAATAAATTACTAGGCAAAAACTATTTTAAAATGTAAACAGTTGACTAAATTTGACTATACAGTCATTTTTACTAGAAAAACTGAGATAAAAAAACTACAAAATTTTCTTCTACAGCGTTAAATGTTTTTTTTTTTTTTTTTTTTTTTGCAAAAACTCTGGTGAATTGAAAGCAGGTAATGTCTTTATTCATGTTGAATCACAGCTGTAGTGTAAACATCAGCTGAGCTTTTCATACTACCAGCAGGACGCAAGTCCAAAATACAACCTCAATGCACTCATATGGACTGTGGTCGAGGTCTGGCAAACATTGCATACTGTCCATACTGCACCATTTAGGACTTCTGTCTTGGCCTAATTCATCCCCCAGGATAAAAAATTGGCCAAGCTATAAAATTGTAAGTTACTTAGTTGCAGACTGAGGCTAAAATAATGATATGTTAAACAAATTCAGTGAGCTGTCAAATATGGAACAGGTCACTTACTGCTTCCGCAGAGTGGAGCTGTTGTTCTCAGAGCTGTCCTTGTGCTCCAAGCGTCGCTTTTCTTTCTCTGCCGGAGCTGATCCACACGATAGCCCTCGAGTCAGATTGGTATGAGTTCGGCAAGCAGGTCCTGGCATTGTTGATGATGGGACGGTCCCGCTGCTATTCTCCTGCATTCCCCCTGCAATGTGATTCGGTAGAGTCGATGGTTGGCTGGCCTTTGTGCTCTTACTGCAGTTGTGGTTAAGGTTAGGGTTTTCGGTTTCTGGAACCCGGTCATGACGCAGGCCCTGATTCTCCTGGTTGACCCGATCTAGTTGGGTTTCCAGCTCTTCAATGCGCTTACGCTGTGTCTCCAGAAGTTTTGCCTGGTTTTCAATGATGTTATTGAGCTCCAGGAGATACTCCACAGCCCGATTAGGGCTGTCTGGGTTGGACTCCATCACTTAGCTCTTCTCCCCCCCACACCTGGTTATTTCAGTGGGGGGGAGATGAAGCAAGAAAGCCTGTGGATTGACAATGTATGGGGCTGTCTTTTATCCAATGAGCTGTGATTTAAGTCTCAAATATTGAAAAGGAGAGGTAACTAACATTTAGAGCATTGTCACATGCATCAACTGCATATTAGTTTCCACAAACCCTTCAATTGAACTGTTCAGGTCTTTAAGAAATTACTTGAAATTAAACATTTGATAGGCTATAATCCTGAGAAGCAATACCAATGTTTCAGTCTAAAGAATTGATGTCTAGAGACCATTTTAACTCCTGGAGACTTAACACAATCCAGTCATCTTGAGATTTGATGTTCTTCACACAACTCCCACATGCGGAGGTAACATACTGGGAAATGGGGAACAGCAGTAGAACCGCACGAATCCAAACCTCCAAACCCTCTGGAGCTCGAGATAGCCAACATACTGTCAAATAAAGCATGGAAAGGGTTTTGTTTTATTCACACATTTAAGTTTATTCACAAAATGAAGCCATGACGTAATGTTGAGTCAATCTAAGTTAATTCAAAGCAGCTGTGGAGTTATGGTCTATCGCTACAAAATGAAACATTCCAAGCGTGCCTTTTCTAAAAACAAACAAACAAACAAACAAAAAACACGCAAATGTAATATATAGACTAAAACATTCACGTAAATATGTACAACATAAAAACTGACTTACACTCGTTCTTTCTTCAACCCATTTTAAGAACACGTTTCCTTCACTCCGTGTAAAGCTTCCTACAAACTGTGCTCGCCCTGTGTTTGTTTATTGAGCACGACGACGTCTCTGAGGTGTAATTTGTCAGTTCTCGCTCACAATTTAGCGACTTTTCCAACACGTCGAGTGGTTAAGCTCCAGCTCATAAGTTCTGCCTGTGTTCTCGAAGTAACACACCGTCGCTCCGCTGCTGATGAGCGCCTGGCTCACCTGCTGCCAAATTCAGCGAGGACGGGAACGCGCAAACTCTTCCTCCCTGTTCTAGTCACGCTAGCAGCCCACGCAAGATCTTTTCAGCACTAGATTTCACGAAACGTTTCTCGGTTGATCCAAGCACAGATGATTATGTGATTCCAGCAACCATACCCATGATGTAACAAACAACATATTCACCATTACTTCCAAAATATAACCTTCAATAACAATTACAAAGTAGTTCATTTCTTTTCAACATGAAGATGAAGCCACAAAGAAAAATGCCAAATCTCACTGGGGTCCCACCACAAAGAGCTTTTGCCAAGATGAAACAGGAAAAGGTCACTGCAGATAGCTGTCTTTGCCCAACAACACAGAAGCTGGAAGTGTACTTGTTACAACTCCAAAACCTTCACCTTTGGGGTTCAGGAAAGTGCTGGCAAACAGGACAACAATCAGAATCCACCTGTCATCCCTTGGCAGAGCACAGACATTATTAGCCAGTGGCTAACCGAAATATGAGAGACATTGTATCCAGATGTGAATGAAACAAATGTAATTGTTAAATTACAAGCGGGCAACAACCACTTCTTCTGTCCTCATCAGGATGATGCACTATGGTATTTGCAAGAGATCATGGAAATGATTCTTTCTCCAGCTTCTGTGACCTCACCTCACGTGGAAGTTGATAGGGACATATGGGCTAAGATTACAGTATTATGAACTAAATAAATAAAAAAGTGCAAAAATATGCAGTCTCTGTAGGCCAGATGTGCTGTTGTGATGTCTTCAGTCCAGAAGTGTCTTTATTGCTGTTTTGCAACTCTATACAACTTTTTTTTTTGGTCAGTTCACAATTTTGTAATCATGGACCAATGATGAAACTATAAAATAATTTAAAGACTATTTAGAGTTAAACATGATAAATTGTTCAAAGTTGCTTTGTTTCATGTTCTCTGGATTGTTTAATATTGTATTTGTTCCTCAGTTCAACTGAATTCTTTAGCTACATTTAGGAAATAAATAAAAACCTCATCTTCCATCACAGTTTCTCCTATTGTGAATTTCAAAAGTCATATTTTCAGATCAGTTGGACAGATAAACTCAAAATATTGTGTAAATGGAGTCAAACACTTTCAAACTAATTTGTTATCAAATGTGTGTTTATCTATGGTTTGCAATACACAAGATTTCTCCGTAACAGAGTTGAAAAAATAATGAATAAAAAATAAATGTTCACAAAAGTATTTTAAAATTTCTTTGCATTTAAGCTTGCCAATTGAATCATTTTACACATAAAAGGTGTGTAGCAATACACATCATTTATTTATCTAAAAAGTCTACTGATATCTTTAACTCGTGTTCGACATCAAATATACCCTTAATTACGACTCTTACACAGACATGCGGTGAAGCTTGACCTTGGACATTTGGCTATTGCATTTTGGAGGCAGCCTCAATACTGTTTTGAATTTTGAGGTTTAACCAATTTTTTTAAAAATGTTGTCAAAAAGATATTAAGCTTTCAAAATTGACATAAGTGTCAGGCGTAAATAACATGCTTAACAATAATACTAATGGAGCAATGACACATTTAAGTATTTGTCTGACCATGAAAGTACTCAACCTTTCTAAAACTGAAATAACAGAGCTCTAACAATACTTTTTACATGTGAAGCTCAGGTCACTTTCCAGTAAAACTCCAAGATAGTCCACAACACCATCTTAATGATAGTTTCTCTTTGCCTGGAAGCTATTATTGTACAGAGAGCTAATTTACTGGATTTTCCAATAACATTCCACAGGCCACTATTAACTACCTCACTCATTAGAAGGAGATGTGCCGCTCAAGCAATATGGTAGGCATGTCTTGTGAGTGGAAACTAAGTACAATTTTTCATTTCTGATCGGCTTTTTAATGTAGACAGTCTATTGAGCAGGTCAGCCTGTCAGGCCCTGGAGGCCAATAGAGGAATGTGAACCCCAGTTGTATGACAATTGTAAAAGAATGTTTTATTAAATAAGAAATAACAAGCCAAGGGGAATAAAACCCACGAGGGGGGAACAGTGACTAAAAAAAACTCTAACTAAAGGACTAGAATAATACTCACTGCATTAAATCACCTTCACCATAAACTTCATAAACATTAGCAATGTGTCTGCAAAGAAAAGAAACATGGCAAGATAATGAAGATGAATTAATCAAACATATATGAAGTAGGGTATATGCTCCAAACCTTGACAAAACAAATCAAAGATGCCCCCCCTCATGTGACCTGCACCATGTGACTGGAGGGGCAAAGAAAAAGTGAAACTAAATTTAAAGAGAGTGATAACTAAGACAAGATGGCACTAAAAACGAGGAAGGGACTGTCGATGATCTGTCACCTAAAGACAGGAGTTTACTATTTTGACAATTGACAGATCATGACAGACACTATGCAAAATTCCACTCACCTGAATTGCATCACATGTGACATTGGGAAACCCAAAGTGGAAGGCAACACAATGTGATTCTGCTCGAATGAAAAGTTGAACAGGATTCAACTTTGACTTTCGAGCTGTAGCCCAAACCTTTTTCCACATTAGAACTGATTTCAGTAATGTTAGGAGAAGATTAAAATTTGTTGGCAAATTATCTACATTTAAAGTGCCCTTATGAGTAAAGGTTCATTACATGGTTTAGCTAGTTTGCTAACTGCTTCGCTGTTGTTTTAACTGTATATCTGGCCAAACTTGGTCACGTTTGTTATAAGAGAAATAGTCCAAATGAAACAGTGTTCCGTTCTTTCCACGATGGTGCAACTCTATTCCATAATGGAGAGTGTTAATTCGATGTTTGGGGGAAGAGTTGGATGGTTTCCCATGATTTTTGATATCCTGTGAGATTTACCTACCCTCACTTTAAAATGAGTATGAAATAGTAGATGCTGACAAGAGTAAAAATGAGGAGAGTAAAAATGCTGACTAATCCCCACATTGGTTCTCATTTAAATTTTACATAGTTGTCTTAAATGTTCTATTAAATAAATTGATTTATTAATGTTAGTGTATTGAAAGCAAATATAATTTAATAAATAATATAACACTTGTTAAGTGTTTAAAAGCTTATGTAGGTATTTTGGTTTATATTTCTCCCTAGTCGTTAGCGTTAAATGCATTTACTAATGTTTACAGTATGCATAGCACAAGCTATAACATAATAGTCTGAGATGTCCTCACTTTGAGGCGATATAACAGTGTCACTGAGGTTAATGCCATGAGAACCAAATCTAGAGTGTGATTTAGGCGGTGAGTTGCTCCAGCCACAATTTTCTTAAACCCACAGGAATTTAGGAGACCTGTAAAGGCAATATCCAACAAGTCTTTTTTGTTATTGATATGGATGTTAAAGTCTCAAAAAATCAGTACTTTATTTGCTTCAACAAAAAAATTTGAGACAGAATCAGCAAATTCTTGAAGAAAACTAGAATTGTGTTTTGGTGGCCTGTAGGAAACAGCTAATATTGCAGAGAATGCACATCTTTGTTTTGATTCTGCCGGTGTAATATGGAGCACAAGTACTTCAAAAGATTTACATTTATGTTCTGTCTTTTTGGTTGTGTTTAGGGTATTTCTATATATTGTGGCAACACCCCCACCATGACCAGTTGAGCGTGGTTTATGATTATAATGGTAATTTCTGTGTGTCGCTTCATTTAATCCAAAATAGTTGTTTGGAGCGAGCCAGGTTTCAGTTATAGTATAGTATAGTATGTCAAGGTTAAGTTCTGAGATTAATGAATTTATGATTACAGCTTTTGGTGTAAGACATGTGATGTTTATGGGTCCAAATTTTAGAGATTACGTTTGGGAGTTGCATAATTTGTAGTCTAATTTTATATTGATCAGATTATTGGTGTTAACCAAATTGGTGTTTTTAGTTTTGTTTATGTTTTTGTGGTATGGACACTGTTTCGATAGCAAATGTTAGGTTTTGACAGTTATTAGGTAGATTTCTGAGGTGGTGTTCTAAGGTGTTATATTTGGAACTACTTAATCAGATGCTAATAAGGGTCCTAGAGATGTTATCTGACAGAAGTTTAGAGCCTAGTTTGCATGGATGGAGGCCTTTGGGACAGAAGAGATTAGGGCGCTCCCAGAAGACATTCCAGTTGTCAACGAATGGAAACTGCTCTTCTTGGCAGAAGGTGGTGGGCCACTCTCTGAGCACAAAAAGTCTGCTGAATTTATCGGTTCCCCTTCGATATGTTGGCAGAGGGTCAGAAACAATAATTTGTGTCGAGAGTGACAGGTGGCTAGCGTTGCGGATCAGTTTACTACAATCTGCTTTTAGCACCTCTGACTGACTATGTGACGTATCATTAGAGCCGACGTGCAGGACCACAGCCTTGATGTTGACGTCAGGTTTCAAGAATTCAGGTAAACGTGCAGGTAAGTCAAGAACCCTAGCATCGGGGAAGCAGTGAGTACATGCTTTGTTCGTATCGACAGTCTCTTGGACGTGTCAAACGATGGAACTGCCAATCACCAGAGTGTTGATTTTAGGATTGCCGAGAACGTCAAACCGGTTCTGGCTGTGGAGCTCAAATCTTGGTTGCGTGGGAAGAGTGAAGGGCCCCAAGGATGGGTATGCCTTCTCCTCTTCTGTTTACAAAACGAGAAAGTGGGACCGCGATGGTCCAGTACGGGCGTGCAGTTTACTGCAGCAGCATGTGAAAATCAGAAACGTCTGTACAGAAAAAAACAAGTGCTTTAATGTATTAAGAATATTAAAGAAATCTGAGCCTGTTTTAGCTGAGTAGTCGGTGGTGATGTTTGAAGTAGACGTTTGCTTAGACTTCTTGGGAACGCAGGTAGCCTTGCCCAGCAGACAGTCACAGCAGGATCTGAATCATCATCCTGTCTAATCACCATCTTGATGTGTAAGACCAGTGAGGTGAGTGGAATGCCTCAGCAGAGGAATGGTGGCCACAAACACAGTTTTAGACAAATATGTGAACAATTTTTGAGAGAAATAAGCTTTTTGTGTATATACAAAATGAAGTGTAGTCTGCATGTTTTTATACTGTGCCTGATTGTTCAGTTTTATGAAAATCCATATATTTATGTTCTCGCATATCAAAATACTATAATTGCCGTTCCTGTCTGCATAGCTGAGAGAAATGATTAAAGGTGCCGTGTGATGATAACGTGAATTTTCTGACATTCCTGGCATATTGAAGTGTTGTTCCCTCATCAAAAACATGCCTAAAGTAGTAATCACAATAGTTTACACATGTTCGAATAATCCTTAATAATTTTTTTTCTGAGCTAAAAATGGCTCGTTTTCCTCATCTTACAATAAACTCTGAAATAACTTTGTTATGCTTTGCTATACTTTGTATATCTTCAGATTCCTATTCAAGAACCAGGGCAGCTTAATTTGTATGCCTTCAAAAAAAAATTTTTCAAATCAGCTAAAAATAGCTACAAAAATAAAACTATTGCATTTATATTATTGGTCATGATCATTAGAACATCGAGGTGTGAAGCCATTTTAAGCATTTAAACTGAAACTTCTAGGGTTTAACTTTTGAAGGACATAGTGTCCGTGTTCTGATAAAAGTAAAAGACGCTCAGAGAGAGTGAAGACAGACAGAGTCACTTTTCAATAATCACAGCAAGACAAGTTCATCAGATGTAATTAGCTGGAATGAAGGATCAGACACGATGAAATTAGATGAGCTGAAGAACTGTCAATAATCTGCTACTCAAGAAACCACACCCTTAATTACATAGAAGGCTTAAAATCTCTTAAACAAATTAGTTTAAAAATAATTCACCACCCAGTGTTCATGAATATCAAAACTAAGGATCTGAATCAACAAACCTAATGAATCCAGAAGTGGAAACATGTTTTTCGGCTTTTAAGTTAATCAGTTCTGACATTGGAGCGAATGAGAACCTGCTAACTTCTGGAGTCAGCCTCAAGTGGCCGATCGAGGAACTACAGTTCAGTCACTTCAAAAGATTACTGCTTGGGTTTAACAAATGATCTGTACATTTACAAAAATTGTAAGAACACAACTGCTTGACGACTTCACACAACAAGACTGGATAAAAAAAACTATTTACTGAAGAATGTGAAAGTCAAGTAGAAGGAACACATCAAACTTAACAGTGCTTGGTTTATGTTTACAACTATATTTATATTTTTCAATTATTGAAACAATATGAATTTACACTTGATTACGCTCCTAGGAATAAAGGAGAATAAAGAAGGCTTTGATGCCATCTACTGCACAGAGGAGAAGCTACAAGCAGCGGCTTGACACATAATGAATAACTCCAGTGGATGCCAGGTAGATATATTTGTTTATTATAGCTCTTTATTATAATTTCTTACCTGCATGAAGGGTACAGTGGATTATAACAATATAATCATAATATAAACATTTGTGTGTATATATTTATATATAATTGCAGTAATATAATCTTATATTTATTTACAATATATGGCCATATCATTTATTACATACATAGAGACACAGAGAGAGACTCTACAATTGGCTCTTCGTACTGGATGTAACATTAGCAGGAGCATGGATTAACAGCATTACCTGCCTCTGACTCGGGATAGAATGATATGTTCAAAGGTGCGCAGACCAACAAACATTCTTCAACAACCTGATCCCAGACCTGCTGGGGATACACATAATACACTGCTTTCCCAAACATCTACTGTGTAAAACGACAACATCTTATGCATAGTTTAAATGTGCTTGAGAATTATTACTGTAAATGATGTCTTCCTTTGATGGAATGTAAGAACAAACAAGGAATCAACAAACTATTTGTAGGCACTGCTTTAAGGTAAACGCTAACAAACCCACACACATACATACACACACACACATTATATATATATATATATATATATATATATATATATATATATATATATATATATATATATATGTGTGTGTGTGTGTGTGTGTGTGCGTGTGTGTGTGTGTGTATATAATAAAGCTACAGTTGACAAGAGCATAATACAGTCAACTTTTCTCTCTCACAAACTTCTACTGAGCTTTCGTCACTAATGATGAGAGAAAAGCCCGGTGCATTAAACAGAGGTTTCACAGGCTAGGCACAACTCAATATTGCAAACATATGTTTGCGTTCAAGCATTGAGCATGTTTGTTTGAAATAGCTGCACTATTTCTGAGGTCATAAAGAACAGGGTTACGCTGGGAAACAGCTATTTTGCTACCAAGACAACAGTGGAGCCAATTGAAGGTTTTTCTTCTGTACTGCAATAACCCTCAGGGCATTTTACAGGTGTGTTTATTCCCTGATGTCAATAATAAGAATGTGCAGGAATTGGTAATGAGGGCACATGCTTGAGAAATGTTTTTGTGCTAAGTTGAATTTAGATATAATATTACAAGGACACAATTATTGAAAGTCAGCTATAGTTAAGTCTATTATCATATTTAGTCCATGTTTAGAAAGACAACTTGTTCTCTTGGAATTAAAAGATTCTATCTAATCTCTTGTATTGTGCCCTCATCAAAAACATGCCTCAAGTCTTATTGCTATTTGTCCATGAATGTTAATGCAGCTTATATCAATGAAGAGCGTATGTCCTGACTGACTCGGAAGTGAACCGCAGCAGAACCGTGCTGATAGACAATTAAAAGAAAGTGAGTTTTTTTAAATCTCCGGGCCAAAAGAGTTATTTGGCTTACCAAAAGACGAATGTATTTGTTGGAAATGGGTGGATTTGTGCCAAAAAGCAAAACCCAGCAGGGGCGTGGTGGGAGTATTTGAGGAGATGAAAAGACATTATTAACAATAAATAGATAGTCTAGAGGTGTCAAATATTTATTATAACTTATTTAAAAGGGGTATGGTACCATGGCACTTTTAAATATCAAGCAGGTTCTATTTGTATTTGGTAAAAGAAACATCTCAAACCCTCCCTGAAAGCAGATAGAAACTAAAAGTTCCACTTCTGACACTTTCTGGTTTAAACAAAAAGAGACTGTAAACTTTGTATTCGTACTTTGCTCTAAACTGTTGTTATCTTTGTTCTGGTCATTTTGCTGACAACATCTTTCTGTTTTACTCCAGAACCTTTCAGGAGTTACCAAGAATAAGATTTAAGCAAATTTAAAATGTAAAGCTTAACTAACAATTAAACATCAAGAAATTCACAAAAAACAAACAAATACAAATGAACAAAATGTAAGAAAGTTGTTCTAGCAAGAGTAAAAAATATTTATTATAGAACTTTGATAGTGGCTTAAGGAAGTGAAAAACAGTTATGTCATCCGGTTTTGCCATAAGGTGGTAAAATAGACTTTTGTTTTGCTCAAAAGGCTCCACTATTGTTTATTTATCCAGTTTGAGCCTTGAAATCAATGCTCAAAACGGTTATTGCTTGTACACCTTTTCATCCTTTTCAATTATTTTCTGTACACCTCTGCTCTTTAGCCGTTTCTTAATTTGACCCCTGACTTCCTACAGACATTCTGTAACACCCTTCCTCTAGCATCTAATCTGTATGCAAATCAAACACATAAAAGTTTTGAGAAATTAAGAATTATTTCAGATGCACATCTGTGGTGCAGACCAACAGAAAACATGAACTCTATCTGTGCTACCATGTGGGTAAGAGAAAATTGGCCCAACATTTGATTATTTTGTTGCATACAAAGGGCATCGAAAAAAAAGTCTGGCACAAAAGAAACTATTGTTTTGTTGATGGCTGCAGACAGACTGGCTCTTTACTGTGGACAAAGTGGACGAGGGAGAGAAAGGCTTGAGTGGGTTTCATGATCTCTCATTTTCATAGAACAAACTGCTATGTGCCCCTAAATAATTAGTTAAAACTACACTGGGAGAATAACGTCTCTCACACCATGATAATAAGGAACTACAAGAGTAACCAGTGAGTTTAGAGTTTCATCCGCAGGATTAAATTTTATATGCGTCTCAAAGGCTTGGACATTCATGTTACCTTAACATTAACAAGGCAGTCCATGGCCACCTTGTTTATGAGCTAAATATTTAAAATTGTGTTCTGAGGAGCTTTTACGGGTTTGGAACGACACGAAAGTAAATAATTAATGACTACATACATTAATGACTCATTTGTGCGTTTGAATATCTGTTTAAAAGAACACTTTACATTCCCCCAAAATATATATATATAGTAGTGTTTTATCTTTTTGGCAACGTGCTATTTCCAAAATATATTTAGCATAGCTTAGCATAGATAATTTAATCAGGTTAGACCAGTAGCATTTTTGCAACAGTAGTGAAAAGACTCAAAATGTTTCATATAGTTGCATTGTGTGCTAGGACCAATAGCAATGGAGCAGTTTATATTTCCTGTCTAATATTGTATTATGTGAACTATCCCCCCATTTCAGTGTACTCAGAGTTTTGTTGCTGTAATATAGAATGTTGTATAACTTCAAGAATTTGCAATCCTCCTTCCTTTAATAACTTCATTCTCATGCCTAATTTAAAGACATTACATGAATTACGGTACTAAATGAGGATGTGCTTGCAAGAGAGATATGTTTGAGTTGCATTCTGCATGCGTAGAGCAGATATAGGTTAAAGGTGAAGTAAGTAGGCCAAAAAGTTAACTCTGTGCATCTGTGAGCCTGCCTGGTGGGCAAAAGAGGTAGTGTGTGTTATCATGAACACTCCATGATCTGGACATGAGATGTACATGTCTAGAACACATGAAAGACGAGCCAATGAACGGTCGAGATCGGAATGCGTCATAACGGGTATAAAAGATGAAGACATGCACAGAGCGGACGGATTTGCTAGCGGAGCAGCGGCAACCCCAGAGCCAGGAGACACCTGATGATGGACGACCGAGCGATGAAAAAACTTTTAAGACGATGAAAAGACATTTGCTTTGAGAAACCAACCAACCAATTTTTATCCACGATGGATGAGTACTATTTTACTTTATGATGATTATTATGTTTTGTAATATATTTAAAAAGTGATTAATTAAAAGAAATGTAATTAATTGCAATTACTGACTATCGAGTTTTTGATTTAAAAATGATTTTTAATCTTTGATGAAAGATTTTTAATGTAAAAGCTTAAGAGAAAGAACTGACCACAAAGGAGTCTTCTGACCAAGCTCTAAGCATTTAAAACTTTGAATTTAGGGCAGATTCGACTTACTTAACCTAACCTGAGAATAATAAATAAAAAGGTTTAAGGTGTAAAAGATTAAAGGATTAATTGAACACCATAAAACAAGAATAAGCAGGTGAAGGGAAATCATGCTGTGTTATAGGCTTACTTCATCAACAATAATTTTTGATAATTCTGCTACTGTTACTAATAACCTGATGCTACTGATCTAATTTCATACAATGATCAATGCTAAGCTATGCTAAAGTGCTATAACCAGGAGAATGGGGAAATGGTTCAAAAGAGTTAAAAGCTCACACTGAACCCATCTCCTGAAACGAGCATTAACACGAGTATCCCTCTTCCCTGCTGGCTTACGCTCACACTGCTCTATACAATTTATTGCCGGAGCACACTTACAACATTATGATTCGACTATTTTGAAATAAACAGGAAACGAAGATCCATCTCGAACACCTTGGAGTACAAAGCGGTGTTTAATACATTGTGGTACTTTATTAAGTTGGCTTGGTTTCTGCATAGATTTAGAAAAAATGTTGCATGAACGAGATTCACCTATTAATTTCTTAATAAATGTAGTTTATGTTTCCTTTTCTGTGCTCAGACGCAGACTGTACTCAAACTACACAGAAGCCGTGATCGAGCTAAATTCTCTAAATTAGATCAAGATACCTCTTCTAAACAGCATGGGCCAGAAATCCTGGGCCCCGCACAGCACTCAAATCAACTACACAAAGGGGTGAAACGCGTACAGGTGTGGCTCTGATCGCCTTATACGAGTGTATAAGGTGCCTAATGTAAGTGTTACTTTGAACTTAGTTAGAGGCGGGCCCACACTGGCTTAAAACAGGCAACTTGCATCAACGGCAACCACTGACCTCGATTCATGTTAAGCTATTACAAATTTTACTTTTGCCTTTCATTGCAGACTTTAAGTGCTTTCTACCACCTTCAATCCATCCATTGCATCATGTTTCTCCCCCCCTGTTACTTCCTGTCACCCTGATTCGCTCTACTTCTCTACTCAGCCTCTGTGTGCTGGGTTTGAGCCAGGGGCCTGGAAGTGGAGGGACCTTCTTTAATGTTTTCAAGTTCCACCTTCTGTTCATATAAACAGACAGGCCGGAGATACTGGCTGCGGAGGCACTGCACTCAGAAACACTAGCTCCTGACTCTGATTCTGGATATTCAGAAGTTAGAAAAGCAAACGGAGTCCCAGATAAATCATCACCCTCATCCGATTGCCCAAAACAGGGAGCCGGAATGTGTCGGAGTGGGTGTGGCGGGACATCAGAAGGAAGTACGCGAACGCCCATTAAAGGCAAACGCTCGTGAAAACTCTTTTTTTTTTCTTCGTTCAATCTTTTAAGTTTGTTACTTTTACTCCCGCACTCAAGCCTTCCCATCTTGCTCCTCTTTTCTCTCTCTTCTCTCTCGGGCTCTATCAAATTCCCTTCCTTCCACTCTTTTGGTTTCAGTCTTCCTCTCTCACTCCCCCCCTCCCATTCTACCTCTCGACAACACTCGTCATCCTCTTCATTTTCCTCCCAGTGCAGTTTTGGCTCAGGACGTCTCTGCTTATGGATGTTTTGTGTGTTGTCTCTTTCGCTCATTCTCTCCATCTGTCTCACTCTCTCCTCACTCTTGCTTTGTTTACACCTCTCCACTTTTCTCCTGTCACCTTTTTCATTCACTCTTTGCTCTATTAATGTGGTTCTAGGCAAACTCTGTGTCCTTCTTGCTCTCCGTTCGTCTGTCTCTCTTGTTCCTCTGTCCTCGAAGGCAGGGCTCTGGCGGTCTCCTACATCACTCCTCCTCTCCTTCTTTTCTTTGCATCCTTGACTGTTCTTCTCTGGGTAGTGAAGGCTGGATGTGGGCTCCTGAGGGGCCATGGTTTCCCTCACTGCAGCCAGACCCGACTGAAGGGGATGGGCTGAGGAGGAGACGGCTGTGAGCTGATCACGGCCTATCTCACAGAACAAAGAGAGAAAATGAGTGCGAAGGAGTAAATTTTACAAGTAGAATTTTTTTAAAGGACTACAATACCCTGGATTTAAACATGAACATTTCAGAACTGACTTACTGACTTTATGTTTGAAAATAAATATGTCTGGATGTGACGTGTGGTTGTACTGTGCCATTTCTATGACGCGTTGTTACCTCATAATTATTAATGAACCTGAGATGCCTATCCAATGGGAAGATCAATGGGAAGAAAATGCATATCCAATGAGAAGTTGTTCTGTAAATAACAGTAATACTGCAGTAATACTGTGGCTCGCAGTAGTTTGGAGTTCAGTATGGGTCATAGTTGTATGTTTCCGTGCTGAAACAGTTTTTGCGTAGCGTTCCCGTTTTTCTTAATTTCATGTCACTTTAATAGTCTGTTTTATATACCATTGATTGAGTTAAGCGCCATACTGTTTATGTTTATAGTTTCTGTACAATTTCCCTTTAAAAATTAATCAACTTTCTGTTGTCGTAACAAAGACCAAAGTTCAATAATAGCAGTTTCTGTCTGATCTGTTTGATCTGAGGTGTGTGATCTGTTCCAGGAGCATCTTTCCACAGCATCCCAAAAGCATCAAACCTCTGGCAGAGATGGTGAAATTTCTAAGAAGAAGTGAAATGCATACTTGGGAAACTTTTATGTCTAACGGCAAGAAGTACATACTTCACCACAGCTTTATATCTATCAACAAGTCGTTTGGTTTTGCTGACACGTTTGTCCTAAAAGCCAATGCTGTGGCAGTGTGAGTAACCAGGTTCATGTTTAACCCACTTTAACCCAATTATTAAACGCTTGCATTAAACGTAGCATCAGAGTCTGCGGTAAACTCGTTTGTTTTTGCTTGTGTTTGAGGTTTATTAAAACCGACCCATCCTTTTTGTATATTTTTATAAAAATATCTACTATTTAAGTGATGGCGTTATATTCAGTTTATTGTTATTTTAAATTATTATATCTGCATGTCAACAAAATGTCATAATTAGCAGTGTACTATTGATAAACGCTTCATCTATTTGTACTGTAATGTTTGCAGGCAAAAATATAAGTTTTACATCTGCATAATGCTTACAAGTTATCTAAATGAAAGTGTAAAGCTTTTTGCCTAGACACCAAGTTTAAAAATTGGATTCACAAACCAAAAATGTAATTCTGTTCAACATGTGTTCTAGTGTATTTATGTAAATTATGTTTTTAATAAATCTCAGAAAAGCAGTCAATTTGTGCTTGAGCTCAGGTCTTTTGTCGAGTTCTTTAAGTAAGTCCAAGGTTATTCTGAATGTGGAATGAGCTCTCATTTAAAGCAGCAGATGACTCATTTCAAGAGAAAATGTCAGAAGCTTTGAAATGCAAAAAGATATGCTAATGAAGAACCAGATCATAGTTTATAACAGAGTTACTGAACTACACAAAAATAAAGTATATTACTTTCAAATGTATTCAACATGCTTGATTGATTTTAAGCTATTTAATCCAGTGCTTGAAATGATCACTGAGGTAGATTAAGTGATAGGAACATCTCTAGTTTAGTTTAGTGAGATTTCTTAGGGAACATTATGTAAATTATGTGCAGAGATTCGAGCTCATATCCATGTCATGTCCAACTAAGATATTTATATGTTAATGAAAAACAAGAGTTTTAAAACTCTAAAATGTATCAATTTAAAAATCTTTTTGGAGTAAGGTACGTTTTCTTTATTCATCTTAAAAAATTTTAAATATTAAGAATATAATATATTTTAGTTATAATGCTGTCCACAGCGCAAGCCGGTGTGCAGAATAGATTATAAAAACTTATGGATGAATACTATGCTGCGAAGCAAACAAATGAAGTGAATAATTTTTATCTTATCTTATATTACAATTTCATGAGTTCGCTTTCATAGAATTAGCCCAGAAAACGCAAACGTATGTGGCGAGATTAAGATAAGCGTACTGGGCGAGCTGTCCGTGGGAGGGCCTCGGGGTGAGAAAATATCCGGACCCGAGAACCCGGATAGAAAAATATAGAAAAAATATTTTTTTTTCTTCATTTATGAAAGTGAGCAGTTGGGCACATATGACCCATACCCAGAAATCGTGCTCTGCATTTACACACACAGCAGTTAACAAACACACCGTGAACACACACCAGGAGCAGTGGGCACCCCAGTGCCTTGCACAAGGGCACCACAGCTGTAATTAATGAAGATTGGAGACCATCAAGTGTTTCATCAGTCACATCACCTTCAATTTAGTGGATTTGGGGATCGAACCGGGGACATTCTGATCACAAGTCAATCTCCTGATCCACCAAACCACAACTGCCACAAAGCTATCATGTAAATAACACTACTTTTGTGCCAGAGATTCCATAACTAGAGAAATCAGAGTAAAATAGTACCTAATGGTTTAATATCAACAGGTTTGAGGCTGGAGGAAAAGAATGATTTCTTTTCACTAAATTTGACAATTTTTCCAAGACTTGGGAAATGTTTAGTTAGTCTTCAGATAATATTTAATAATAGCCAATAGTTTTTGTTGATATGTAAATATAGAAATGTAATACAATTTGTAAAGTACATAGATCTATAAATGAATTGTGTTTTACTTTGATAGATATACTTTAAATAAAACGTGCACATCTTTTATTTTACTTTTTGTTGGAAAATAATAAAATAAGATAAAAATAGTAATTTTTTCTTAGATTGGGCTTTTTTCTACAGTAAAGGGACTAAACAAATGCTATTTCTAAAACCACAAAACAAAATAGTCAAAGGTATAGTTTTCAGAAAAGATTTTCCTTAAGGTTTTGTTTCGTAGAACACCTTTTTACATTTTAGGGAATTAGAGTTTTATATCTGATCTTCATAAGTAATACTTTATTAAAGAAACACACTACTATTTGTATTTTTGAGACCTAGAAAATAACCCAGGTTTGAAGAGTTAAAAATGAATTTAAATCAATTTCACAGTAGAAATGTTCCCTTATTTTTAAATTCCAAGCTTGACAGCTATGCCTTCACCATCACAGCCCATCATCAGTGATTTGAGGTGTGTAAAAACAGATGACAGAGAAAGAAGAGAGAGCTGTAGAAAAACAGTAAAATGGAGGACTAACAGGAACAGCTACCAACCGCGTGTTTTCTGTCCTCCCAATCACATAGAAACATGGCTCGCCCAGCTTGGAGTTGGTCATACAGAGAGAGAGGCTGGAGAGCTCCACTGAGCGAAAAAGAGAAAGAGGCATAAAGGGCCCAGAGAGTAAAAGGAAATAAAATAGAAAAGAAGGAGGAGGAGAGAAAGAAAGGGCAGAATTGTGAAAAGGGAGTTGGTAGGAGAAATGCCACGAGTACATAGGACACAAGAATGAAAGACAAATCAGAACAAACATTTGGCAAAATTTTAAAAGAGATACACAAATAATAACAAAATAGGATAACAGTTGATGTAGAACAAGATAATTAAAAAAAAATACAACAGATGTTAGTTTGCTTATAGGTGTAGAGAAAAAGAGCTTGATATGTTGCAATAAAATTGATCCAGACAATCACTTTTTTTGTATGACATTTATATGGATAAACCAATCAGCATAAAATCCAATCTGACTCAACAGCAACAGTTCATTTTTAAATGTTCAGTCTGTCTCATAACATAAAAAACCTGATTTAAAAACTGTTTTACACAAGAAATTATGAAGGTGCCCTATTGTCTTAAAAAAACACTTAGACGATTCACTTAAATCATCCTTCACTTAAAATGGAAATCTGGAAACAGTTGAAACCAGCACGGTTTTTATTATATTTACAGTACTTATTTAGTAAATACTGAATTTCTAGTTGCATAAGCTGGGAGAGAATTCTCTCACTGAGTAACAAAGTGTAGGAGTAAAATATATTGAGCCTCTAAAGCTGTTCAAGTTCTTTTAACCTAATAAATGGGTTGACTAAAAATGCTAAAAAGATGTTTTTTATGGCTTTCCTTTATTTATTTTATATTTTCATATAGTTAAAGGTGCCTTTTCTTGTAAACTGGACTTTTCAAATATTTCTGTTTGTTTTAGTACTGTTCCCTCATCAAAAACATGCCTCGAGTCATATTTAGATTT
Organism: Danionella dracula; assembly: GCA_900490495.1. Lineage (NCBI taxonomy): Eukaryota > Metazoa > Chordata > Actinopteri > Cypriniformes > Danionidae > Danionella > Danionella dracula. The sequence goes on from UELW01000666.1 coordinate 8,432,345, forward strand.
CTTCTTGCATATTTGTGTAATCCTATTTTATTTGTGTGTGAGCTCAAAACAGATCAATGGCAGTTTGATTTCATTGTTTCTGTTTGCAAAAATAAATCCTTTCTTAACCAAGTGCGATATTGAGAACGCTATGCATGCGTTTATACGTTCACAGGCGTAACTATTGCA